>JARCGZ010000007.1:13301250-14630000 GCA_029784005.1 Lenwebbia sp. NSW1173648
TTTAAGATCTTAAGCTTTTGATTTGGGTCGGCGACTAGTCCTGGGTTGTTGCAAATCTCTTTCGACCGCCGAGGGGTGTCGCGCGCTCGTAGGACGCGGGGCATGACAAGATCTGCATCTGAATATCCTCTTAGAATGAAATCAGATTCTTTAGAATAACATAAACCATAATTGGGATAAGTCGTTATATACTTGATGATTCTTTTGATGGCTGAAAGATGCGATTCTCTTGGGCTAGATTGAAATCTCGCACATAAACAGACATTATATAGAATATCTGGCTTTGATACTGTGAGATATAAAAGCGAGCCAATCATAGTGCGATATAGCTTCTGATCGACTTCTTTTCCTTGTTCATCTTTATCAAGCTTTGATGAATGCGACATTGGAGTTTCTGTTTTCTTGCAATTCTCTAGGCCAAATTTCTTGACAATCTCAAGAGCATATTTCTCTTGATGAATAAATGTTCCTTTCTTGGTTAGTTGAATCTGAAGTCCAAGAAAGAATCTCAATTCTCCCATCATGCTCATTACGAACTCATCCTGGCAACAGGTGCGTAGGTTTCATCGTAATCTATTCCTTCTTCTTGGGAATATCCTTTTACCACAGGTTTTGCTTTGTTTCTGACCACTCTACCTTTGTCGTCCAGCTTGTTTCTGAACACCCTTTTGTTCCTATTACATGACGATTTTTGGGTCTTGTCACAAGCTTCCAGACATTGTTGATTTTGAATTGATGGAGTTCTTCTTACATTGCATTGATCCAACTTTCATCAACAAGAGCTTCTTTAATCCTTTTCGGTTCAATTTTAGAGATAAGTGCTATGTTACTCATTACTTCCTTGAATCTTGATCTGGTTTTTATTCTTTCATCCAAGCTTCCCATTATAAGTTCCTTGGGATGACTGGATTATGTTTCCAGTTCTTGTTGAATCTCTCGTCTTGGACATCACTTGGATCTTTAGATTCAGACTGTATCTCCTATAGTTCTTCTGCAGTTTGTTGACTTGTTTCTTGATTCTGAACTTCTTCAGAAGCATGATTTTCTTCAGATTCTTCAACTGGTTTTGAACTTTGATGGAGTGATAGAACTTGAGTAAATTTAGATTGACCATTCTGATTCTGAATATTCTCATCAAACTTGACATTCATTGATTCTTCAACAACTCGAGAATTTTTGTTGTAGACTCGGTATGCTTTGCTTGTTGTTGGATATCCCAAAAATATTCCTTCATCTGACTTCACATCAAACTTACCAACTCGATCATTAGCATTCTTCAGAATGAAACATTTGCAACCAAATACTTGGAAGTATGCAAGATCTGGTTTTCTTTCCTTAAAGAGTCATAGGGGGTTTTCTCAAGAATTGGTCTTAAAGAAACACAGTTTAAAATATAACAAGCTGTTGACACAGCCTTTACTCAAAAGTGCGATGCAATTTTACTTTCGATCAAAAGGGTTCTCGCCATTTTTTGTAGAGAACGATTTTTCCTTTCCACCACCCCATTTTGTTGAGGTGTGTAAGGAGAAGAAAAAGTATGCTGAATTCCAAACTCATCACAAAAATCAGAAAAACTTTGGTTTTCAAACTCTCCCACATGATCAGTTTTGATGTAGGAAATAGCGTAGCCTTTCTCATTCTAAACCTTTTTGGAAAATTTTGAAAAAGATAAGAAAGCATCGTTTTTGTGCGCAAGAAATAAAATCCATGTAAATCTTAAGTAATCATCAACTATAACAAGACAGTATTTCTTACCTCCAAGGCTTAATGTTTTGTTAGGACAAAAAATATCCACGTGAAGCAACTGCAGTATACGTTCAGTTGATACATGATTGATAGATTTAAAGGAGCTTCTTACCTATTTTCCAAGTGTGCAAGCTGAACGTAGTTCTGATATTTCAAACTTTGTCTGAGGTAATCCTCAAACCAATTTCTTAGAAGATAGTTTTGAGATGTGCTTGATACTGATATGGCCTAGCTTTCTGTGCCATAGTTCAGATTCATCCTTGATAGATATAAGACACTTGATGTCTTTAGAGTCAACATCCAGAAGGTAGATATTTCCATGACGTCGACTAGTGAAGGTTTGCTTCTTGTCTTTGCTAACATTTGACCATTTTGAATCTTGAAAGCAAATTTGATAATCAGAGTCACAGAGTTGACTTACTGAAATCAAATTGTATTTTAATCCTTTGACAAGAGAGACGTCGTTGATCGTAAGATTTTCGATTTTTACAATCCCTTGGCCAACCACTTTGCCTTTGTTCTTTCCACCAAACAACACACTTCTACCATTGTATTTTGAAAATTGAATGAAATTATCTGGATCACCAGTCATATGGCTTGAGCATCTACTGTCCAAAAATCATTTGTTCTTTTTCTTCCTTGGTACCTGCAAGTAGAAAGTAACTCGCTATTTCTTTGGTACCCAATTCTTCTTGGGTTCATCTGAGGTAGTCACAGTTGATATCTTTCTATTGACAGGTCTCCATACCATCATGCAATTATTTCTAACATGAGTTCTAGCACCACAGTTTACACATTGCATTGGATAAAAAGATTTTGTAAACTGTTTATGGAAATGCCGTTGATATGCAGATTTGGAAGGTTTACGCAAAATCCTGTCATTTGTTTCCGAAAATTTGTTTTTGAAATTATTTTCCTTTTTGAAACCAAGACCAGACTTGTAACCGTACGGAACTTGTCTGGAAATAATTTTTTCCAAATTTTTTGAACTTTGAGAAAATCTTTTTGAAATATTTTCAATCTCAGTTTTCAAAGAATCATTTTCTTTCAAAATCAAATCACAATTTTCCTTGATTTGATGAAATTCCCTTTGCAAAAACTCAATCTTGTCTTCTTGATAAACATCTTGTTGTTTCAAAGAGGAAATTTCATTTTTCAAAATCGAAACCTTTTTTAGAGCTTCTTTGTAGTTTGTGCATAACTCTTCAATGTATTCAGAAAATTCATCCGGTATTTCAGAAGGACATACCTCTATGTCTGAATCTGTGACTGATTCTGAATCTGACTTTGCCATGAGACATATGTTCGCATAGTCATCTTCACTATCTTCAGAATCACTCAGAGTTTCTGCCTTCAATACCTTCTTGTATTTTCCATACTTGATCTTGTCTTTCTTCAGAAGCGGACAATTGGGTTTGATTTGTCTTGCCTTCTTGCAATGGAAGCATATTATGTCTATGCTTTCCTATTTGTCATTGCTTGATTGTCTCTGATCATTCCGTCTGAATGATTTGTTCCCTTTAAAATTTTTACCTTTTCGAGCCATCTTTCTAAATTTCTTCACCATGAGTGCAAGCTCTTCGTCATCTTCATCTTTATCTTCTTAATCTGGCATTTCAAAATCAATTTCAAATTTTAAAGCAATAGACTTCTTACCTTTTGAATCTCTTGTTTTGTTGGCATGCTTAGTCTCATATGACTGCAAAGTTTCAACGAGCTCATCAATGGATAGAGGTCTGATTATTTGACATTCTTGTATTGATGGCTTGATGTAATTCCATTCGTCTGTAAGTCCTCGAAGGATCTTTCTGACTTGCATTGGTTCAGCTACAGGAGCACCTTGCCTGGCAAGACCACTTGCTAGTATTTGAAACTTGTCAATCATTTCAGCAATTGACTTATCAGGCTTCATTTTTAAGGCTTCGTAATCACTTAACAGACTGCTAAGATTGGTTTCTTTCACTCTATCAGTTCCCTGATATGTGACATAAAGTCTGTCCCATATAGCTTTCGCTGATTCTTCTTCTTCAACTCGATTATATAATGGAATGGATAGCGCACAGAAAAGTGCGTGTACAGCTTTGGAGTCGAGTACTTGTCTTTTTGCTCTTTCAATGTCTGATAGTGTTGCTGTAACATTACTGTTGTTATTTGTTTCATTTTCAATCGAAGGAGTTGCCGTGACAGCAAGAACTACTCCATTGACAACAACATCCCACATCAGATCATCTGATGCCTTGAAGAACCACTTCATTTTGTTGCACCACATATTGTAATCCTTTCCGTCAAAGTGTGGTGGTTTGCTGCCATAATGTGAGTCACCTGTTCCTGAGAAATTGTTGCCAGACATAGTAGATCGTTAACTCAGAAGTAAAACACTTCAATATAATGAGCAATCAAGCTCTGATACAAATTATTGTATCTAGCAATATCACCTAGAGGGGAGGTGAATAGGTGATTCTGAACTATTTTGAAGCTTAATGCGGAATTTAATAGATCCAAAACACAAACTAAGTAAGATCAGTAAAATGAAGTGCAAAACACAACAAGAGGAGCTTAGGGTAAGAAAGAATTTGCACGCAATGTTTATAGTAGTTCGGCTTTAGCAAGCTTACGTCCACTCTCCCACGATGACAGCCGATTGGCTGGATTCCACTATGAATCGATGAAAGGTTACAAGAGTTGTCACACTTATCACTCTTACAAAGGAACCTCTCAAAGATATGAATTTTTAAGCTCTCAAGAACAAGAGAATGTGAATCTGAACAACTCAGCACATTGAAATTTTAAGTTCTGATCCCCCTCGGCAATAGTCACCATTGATCTCCTTTTATACTCCTTCGACCTCGAACTAGCCGTTATCAAGGTCCTCCAAAGGATCGCTCCTCAATCTCTGATTGGACGTCTCTAATCCTTAATTAAACGAGACTGTATTAAGGAAGATTTAGTACCGTTGGAGTAGAGTTTAAACCCTTCAGATTCAATCGCCCATACAACCAAATCTTCAGTTTCCATATGTAGAGTTCATCCAAATATCCAAGATATATTGTCCGTGGAAGGTAATATCCAATCGAGGATATTCTCCTAATTTGATTGGAAAATAATCCTGTCAATCAAATCTTACCAACTTCAATAAAAATTGCGGCCAAACCGAAAACCTGCCAAACGTGGGTCGTCAGAATCTTGTCACGCCCCGTGTCCCCGGGCGCGCAACCATCCCTTCCTAACGTCAGGTCAAAGGATGATGTCCCAAGCAGATCATCGACCCATTTCTTTTATCTTATAATTAAGCACATGCGGAAGCGAACAACACCCCGGACAACAAACAACAGGGATAGAAAGAATAGGAACTACAACAAACAACAACAAACCCTTTTCATTACTTGCTTGATTAGTTTACAATACACATAATTACATGAGTCCTCCTCGGAACGATCCCCTTAGACCCCCAAAAAGATACCGGGTCGGGTCAGGGCGCACTAGCCGATACGCTACACACATACTACCAGCTATATACAAACGGCCTCCAAAACTCCTCCGCAGCCTCTACAAAACCCCCGGGCCAACAACACCGGGTCAACCTTGGTAACCAGGCGGCGAATCTGGATCCTCCTCCTCCGAACTCAGATCTGGGTCCACGATCTCCCCATCCGGCATTTCAGCCTCCGTCGCGTCCCAAGTCTGGACTATTGGACCCGCACCCAGGGGTACATCAAACCCCCGAATCGGTCCTATGGGAACACCAGTCCGACACATGAACCAGGCCTTAAAGAGGTGAGCCACATAGTGTGGCAACCCCTCGTCAACCCAGACTGTCGTGACATGTTGTTCCCATATGTCCTCAGAGTTAGCGACGTGACGGCGATGAAGTACCGTCGTGAGTTCGATCGGGACGCCAAACCTAACGTGGCGCGCGGCCATCACGAGGACCTGAAAGGCGATCAGCCAAAGCGCATGAGATATGAATCTCAGCGGGTCAATGCCTAAGTTCGATTAGGACGTTGATCACGACCTAACCATTCTATCGATTTAGTCTCAACCTCAGAACAACAACCACATGCAACGTACCTCGCCTGGAGCCATGCGACAGGTACAATATAATAATGAATAAACAATGCATCAACCAATCAGCCAGAACACTCAGCAATGGTCATGCATTATGCAACAAACGCGTTCCGGTCAGCCGGCCAAGAGATATCCCACTCTCGCCAAAGCACAGCCTCGCTGCTAGTACTCTTCCGGATTAACCGGGCGTCGTCCCACAACGTTAACGGCGACGGCATCCGATGGCTCCCTCAAATTCCCTAAGGCGAGCACACCAGGAATAATTCCAGGAGGGACTACGGACCAACACAAGTTGCGACCGGCATCTCATCAGCCGTGAAATCCGGATGGTCCGTCGCCGGGCACGGACTGACAGGCAACCAATAAGCCGTGGAATCCCGGACTGTACGTCGCCGGCACACAGACTTATCAGGCGGCGACCCATGCCAACAAGGGTATCGCCTGTGCCCCCAGTTACGTTAGGGTGACACGGTGAAACAATTGCATGACCTAGCGCTCAAAACCGGCTCTAAAGCCAAATCTCATTTTTGATGCTCAAACCTGGCCCACGGCCAATTTCATGCTCAAACTTGGCCAACGGCCATTTTCATGCTCAAACTAGGCCAACGGCCATTTTTACAATCAAAACTGGCCCACGACCATTTTCACACTCAAATCTGGCCCACGGCCATTTTCACACTCAAATCTGGCCCACGGCCATTTTTACACTCAAATCTGGCCCACGGCCATTTTCACACTCAAATCCACAATCGATCACGCGAATAATCAATTTCCATTTAATATGGCTTTTCGACCCTAGTGTGATCATTCAGCAATTTAATGCGCAATCAACACTCAGTCCAATCCACGATCGGACGCCACAAACTAGGCACAACAATATGCAATTAACCATGGTAACTATTCCACCTAACCACGGTTAATTCAACTAACCACAGCAGTTAACTAATCTACCACGGTTACTATTTAATTTAACTATAGTAACTAATTAATCTAACCACAGTTAACTAACTAACCCAGGTAACTATCTATTAACTGCGGTAACTAATTAATCTAATTACGGTAACTAATTAATTAATCTAATTAGTGCAACTAACGGCCTAATCAGGGATTAGGGGTTAACTCACTCCTAAACGGGCGGCGACGGTCGTCGGCGACCGGCGATGAGCGGCGGCGGCGGCGGCAAATTTTCCGGTGACGCTCCTACAGACTCTCCTTGTCGATCCGGACGCAACCACGGTGTTGGATTTCCAAAACGACAACCGGACGACGACGAACGGCGGCTGGAAAACGGCCAAACGACGGAAACGGAGCTCAACGAGCGGCCGGCAAGCTCGGCGGAGCTTCGGCCAAGGTCCGGCGGGTCCTAGGGGGCTCTAGTGAAGCTTGGCGGACGACGGCGAGGCTCGGCGGTCGACGGGCAGCGGCTGAACAGAGGCGGCAGCAGCTCGGCTGGGGGTCGGCGAGCGGCGGGAAGGGCGCGGGACGGGCGGCCGACGGCTTGGCGGGCGGCGGCGGTCCACGGCGACGATGAAGATGAAGATGAGATGAAGATGAAGATGGAAATGGCGATGGAAATGGCGTGGAAGTGCTGCCGTGCGTGAAAAACCAAGAGGGAAGAGAGAGAAAGGGAAGAGAGAAAATGGAAGAGAGAGAAAAGTGGTCTTTAGGGGTATTTTGGTAATTTCATGGGTCAAATGGCATTTTGGTAAATACCCAAAAGTCAAAAAGGTGATATGACATGGCATTTAATGATGCGGGGCCCGCGGTCATTCGGTATTAATTGTTTCTGGCGTATATGAATAATATCTGAGGGCATTTCGGTAATCTGACGATTTTAGGACTGGTTCAGAATATTTGGCTCAGGGTCGACGCAAGCGCGAAGGAATACGGCGAAGACTAATTACGGCGCGACTAATCTAATCGAACTATAATTATCTACGCTTCGATCGACGACTAACGATCCTCAGATCGAATGATTCCGCGTCCGACAAATGTCACTCAATTCCAACCGTCCAATATTATTCATATAATATACCTTGAAATTCCGGGACGTCACAATCTAGTAGTAAGATATTGCAGAATCTGAACGCTGTTCAGAGGCAGTCTTCTAAAGTAGAAAGATTCTCTGAATCTGAACAGATTAGAACAGTGACTCTGAGCTTCTGTAAAGTCCTTACTGACATGTCACATAAATCTTCTCGAGATTAAGTCTTTAGAGGCAATACAATCCTCCATCTAAAGTCTTCAGAGGAAACACAATTGTCCATCTGAATACTAGACTTCAATATTCTCAGAAGCAAATACGCGATGACTACTCCTTGAGTCTAAACACCAGTTTTGGAACATTATAAGCTTTTGTTCACATGCTCATTCCTGCAATAAAAGTTTATTTACATTAACCAAATTCTCTTACAAGAAGGATAGTTTTGTCAGAATTAAAATATTCAGAAGGAGGATTTTCTCAATAAAACGAACTCATATGGTGGGTCGAACCGTGAGAAGTTCATAAGAACAAGGCTTAGACTAAGATGATCCTTCAGGCGGTATCTACCGTGAGACGACCCTTTAGGCGGGACAAATCATTGGATGACCTCTTAGGTGGGACAAATCGTTAGACGACCCTTAAGGATAGGACCTAACCTAAAAGATGACTCGTAAGGATAGAGCCTAACCATAAGATTGATCCATAAGGACAGGATCTAACATGAAAATGACTCGTAAGAATAGAGCCTAACCATGAGATTGATCCGTAAGGACAGGATCTAGCATGAAAATGACTCTTAAGGATGGAGCCTAACCATGAGATTGATCCGTAAGGTTAGGATCTAGCCTGAAAATGACTTGTAATGATAGAGCCTAACCATTAGATTGATCCGTAAGGACATGATCTAGCCTGAAAATGACTCGTAAGGATAGAGCCTCACCATACACGCCCTATCAAGAGGGATCTAAAGAGAAGTCCTAATGTCGTGTTTAGGCGAGTCAAAAGGGTTTAGTTTTGGCACCATTTTGAGATCTGGGGGAACCAGGATCATGCACAAGCTCTAACCTGAAATGATCCGTAAGGATAAGATTTAACCTGAATTACCCTATCAAGAGGGATTTAACGAGAAGTCCTAATGTTGCATTTAGGCAAGTCAAAAGGGCTTGATTTTCAAGAATAAGGGGTATCGAAAGGTCGGTGATTACCTGTGCATCATTACCATCCTTCATGTCCACTGGGGGATTTTTCATTTGTGGCGCGAAAGGTCCACTAAATGCTCATTTCCACAACCTCGAGAGGTTTGCTCTCTTTGTTTTGCTTAGCAACTTCGCCTTTGATGCAACTATTTCGCCCTCTATGCGTTGCGCATTCTTGATGGGCATCAGCCTTGCTTTTATCAAGCTCTTTGCTCCTGTCAAGCATGATTAGAAACAAAACGTGTGTTTTACCCATATGCTATAATGACTCATAATGCGATCTACGCATAACTACTCTGTCGAGTTTGCATTATCAATTCTGATCAGGGAGGTTGTCACATTGTGAATACATTAAATGTACCTCGAATGGGGGACTTCAGTCCGAAAGGGCTTTTGCTCGCTCTCAAGGAAAACTGCTTATCCTGGCTGCAGGATTTAAGAGTCACTCAATCTTACCATCATCGCCTTCGGCAAGGGTCCGAGTAATCTCGTGATTGGTACGATCGAACCGATCTGATGGTCTTAATCAGGACCGTAATGTAGGCTGGGTCAAAGGTCTCTAAAATGGGACTCATAGTCGAGCCCAAGCTAATGAAAGAAAAATCTTCATCATCTGCTCCGGGTTTACAAGTCAAGAAACCTACAAAATGAGAGAAATAGTCTTGCTCGTACCTATTCGAACGATGCTTAAAATCATCAAACTCTACGTTAACTTAAGTGCCATAATCTAAAGAGGCTTTGAAGGGTTGTAACGTAGGTTAGGATTAGGGACAGGGAAACAAAGAGGGCTCGTTTTGGCACAAAAAATATATATGAGAATGGATTGATGTTGGTGATCATTGATGACTTGTCACCGATCTTGGCCTTCAAATTCTCTTCTTGATTTTCTCACACGCGAATTTTTACAGGGAAACCAGCCATGCCTCCTAAAAAGGACAAAGGCAAAGCCAAAGTCGATCCTTCGGTAGGGAAACTCACTCCTATTAAGAGTTAGCTTGAAGCAACCCAGCAGCAACCAAAAGCACTTTCAATAACCCCTTCAATATCCCCAACAAAACCTGTGGGCAAACCGTCAAGATCATCCCCTTCAATATCAACAGATAACCTGCTTTCCTTACTACCCAAGGAAATCATGGAGTTCCTTCTCCAGTAGGCTTTGAATAAGCAGATTTTAATACCAGAAGAGGTAAAATCCCCTTCCCCCATAAATATGAAAAGAATTTGTAGTGAGGTGGTTATTAGGCAACCTGCAACCCCTCCTTCAAAACCTTCTTTTCTGGAAAAAGAAAAAGAAAAATAATTTTTTTTCCCAAAACGACTTTCCAGAATATTTATACCGTTGAAAAGGGTTTTTATCATGAGAACCCGAATGTTTTCGCAAGAAGCATGTTTGGAGAAAACTGGTTTTATACTCCACATGATCTTGCAAAACCCATTGAATATTATGAATCTATTTTGACAGAAACAGGTTCCATAGATTTTAAGCATTTTCAAGACGGTAAGAATATTGATAACATCAATTATTCTACTGCAAAAATTAAAAGGATCATTCATCCTTCCGAATGGGAACCCAAACCCATGGCTCCCATGAGTTTCAAAACCAGACTAACCCAGTCTCTTTCATACAGGACCACCTTTACATATTTTGATTATCAATAAGCCTGGTGGAATGCCTTCTTCCGCCAAAACATTAACTACACACACACTTGATTTTTCTATTTTGAACCAAGCGTCAATATTCACTAAATTCTATATTGGTTTAATAGATGGTGGGAACATTTTAGTCATACTTCCGAAATACTACCCCCTCAGGTTAAACCCGGCTACCAAATATTTAATAAGATTCAACCCAGATTCCTATGAGGAACCTTTTCCATCCTCTTTGATATACTTTCTATACTTTCGAGTTTCTTGGGTAACAGCTTGGGAATTTGGTTATTCCCAATCATCTTTTGATCCCAAAGTTCTAGTCTTAATCAGAAAATACAAGACCAAATGGTGGGGTGGTTTTAAATTTCTTGATAGAATCTCTGAACAATCTATCATTGACTGGTTCAAGCAGAGAGATGGTTCCATAGCAACTCCCTTGTTACATAACAGGTCTATTGCTGTTTCAAGACTAGCTTCAACTAAAAAAAAAGAGCAGTTTTATGATCTCATGAAACAGGCAATAGCTAAATATGAAGAGTCCAAAGGCTCTTCAGAATCTCATCATAGTGGAAATACCAATGAAGATGATTACTACGGCATCAACTTGGGAGCCACTAGTCCTTGAAGACTCCAGAAGATCTTTGGAGTTAGATAGGAAATTTTCATATTCATTGTACACTGTACATTGTAGCAACTTTTTCACTGTACACTATATACTGGAGCAACTTTAACTGTTCACCGTAGCGGCTTTTTGATATTTTATTGTTCACTCACGTGGCTATAGGGATGGAAAATTTTCTTTAAATAACCCCTCCATCCTCTTCAGAAGGGCATCCTTTTTCTTCTCTAGAACAAGGAATCCTCTTCCATCTTCCAGGATCTATTCTCTCGAAGATCTGGAAAATTTTCCATACCCAGAACCTTTGCATATTCCTATACTCTCATCTCTTTTGATACTCAATCCAACCTTGTGTTTCATATACAAGAATCGTTTTGATAAGCAACCCCAACCTTCCTGGATCTTGTCATCCAGTAAGCTTCCACAACCCAGAACTTTCCATACCCTGATATCCCTATCACTCCTTGTGGTTCCAGATCTACTCTAGATCTAAAGATCCACGGGTTTTATTTTGCACTTGTATTTTATAATTTCTGCACTGTAAAACTTGTTCATATTTTAATACAAGTAATTTTCCATATCTTGTTTTCTTCTACATACCCCACTAACGGAAGGCTCTGCCTCCTGTGGATGGTTTGTTTTTTTTTTTTTTTCATACTGCTCTTTGCTTTCTGTGCTTTACATATACCCCAGAATCGGAAGGCTAAGCCTCATGTTGGTGGTCTGCTCTTTTTATTCTGCAAATACATGTTATTTCTTCTTTTATCAAAAAATTTCTTCCCCTCTACCTTATGAATCGAATTTTTCTAAAAAGAATATTCCAACTAAGGCTAGGCCAACACAGTTGAATCATGAAATCTTGAACTTCTGTAAAATAGAAATGCAAGATCTTTTGGATAAAAATTTAATAAGAAAAAGCCAATCTCCTTGGAGTTGTTCTGCTTTTTATGTCAATAAGAATGCTGAATTAGAAAGAGGAGTTCCAGACTTGTAATAAATTACAAGCCTTTGAATACTGCTTTTTATATATATATAGCACAGATCATCCACAACCATTTCAAGGTGCCCCTCAAGGAGAAAACCCTAGTATTCTTTCTATTGTCGCCAGCTTAATTTCAAATTTCTTTGTTGCTAGTCGTGAATATATTCCTAGTACCATTTTTCGGGCAACATCAACAGATACATCCCTTGATTTTTGTTGGTTGGAGAAGTGCAGAAGATGCCTCTGAGCCAATTACACTGCGCCACAACATTGGAGAGATCTCCGGCAACAACGAGGGAGAGCCCGGTATGTCTCCAGCTCATTCCCGGACCCGTTAAAGTTCTCGAATGAGGTTGTGTTACGTGAAGCGTAACACGCAGAGGAATGATGATTGTCCAGATATACCACTTCAAGCGCCACCAAGAGAGAGAAGAATTCGAAAAGGACTCAATCCTCTCTTTTGACCCAAAGCGGTTAAACCAGAAACCTTCCCTCGACTGATCTTTCTGTTGAAGGTTTCTTGAAGAGGCCACACGCAAAATCCATCGCAAGTGATCTCTCTGATTCCTTTCAGTCCTTTCTTCACCTCACCCATCGACACTCGCCTATTCTTTATCTCTGAAGACGAGCACTGCTTTTGCGTCGTATTTGTCAACCGACCAGGCCATCAGATTGCTCAGGAATCGAATCAAGAGCCGATCGACTTCGGGTGGGGGACCTGATTGCTTTGTTTTGGTCAGTTTTCTGGAAGTCGAAATTAATTTGATTCACTTGCTCGTCTGCTTTCTTCTTAATGAATTGGAGTCTTCACAAACACTCAACATTTACTCAAAGATTCTCTTGATTAGGGTTTTCACATTTTTCCTCCTCGATGAATATCCATTCCCCAGGTCCAAGTCTCACGACTGCCGACCCTCATCAAGGTCATCGACGAGGTAGACGTTTTCACGGAGAAGCTGCTTGTCTTGCACCACAAGGCCTTCGGTCACCTGTTCCGTCACTGGCCTATACCGTCGTGCAAGATATCTTGGCGGATGAAGATATTTGACTACACAGACTACCATCATGGTCGCGGTGTTGGCAGTAGCAACGATGGTGCAAACCTGTCTATGTGGTTCTGCGGAGAGAGCCTTTGTTTCGCGAAGTGTCCTGGGGAGACGAAATGCGGTTGGTGATGTGGTTCTACGTACCACTTTAAGAACGGCCGCGCCACATCAACGATTAAAGTTTTAGGACTCAAATTGACAAAAAATAACAAAAAATATGTATATTTTAAGACTGAATTGGCACAATTGCAATATGTTTAGAACTTTTTTGGTAATTGTAGCGTTTATGTGGGAATTGCATGTGGTTGAGCCCGGAATTCTGAATGTATTTCACTAGTCTAAGGTGCTTAAATTTATGAGGCACATATTAAGGAAAACCGAGATCCTAGTTATAGGAATAAAAGTTACTGAAGTCCAGATTTAACATCGTAGTGACATTCAGACAAGGCACAGATCACGCCTCGAACTCACGACATCAGGATTGTAATGTTTTATGACCAACCGTGAGGTCACAGATGAGCTAGACCACAGACAAGAAATATATTTGAACACTTCTTATTTTCCACGTGTGAAGAGTATGTGTATTCTCCCAACTAGGCATCTCAAGACGCATTGATCCCCGAGTACAGAAAATTCAACTACTGTGATGGAGGATAGCAAATAAGAACTTCTCATCAGATAACATCCTTAAAATCAATTAACAGAAGAAACCAACCGGTGCATATCTGTTAAATTATGTGACTGATAAACCACTCCTGCTGCCAGGAGGGTACGACAAATGAACCAGATTTCACGAGTTTTGTAAGAGGTTTCAAGTTTCACTACCTACCCAGTTCGTGGAATGTGTGTAGGAAAAGATATTACTAGATCACTGAAAAGCAACTTAAATTATAAAGCCCCAGAATAACGTTGCCTTTAGAAGAAAAACATGAAAAGGCTCATAAACAAGTAGAGCTCTATATGATTGACAAGATGAGAAAAATACAGAATGATAACAAGCAAAAAGAGAAAGCTCTGTTGAGGGAACAATAAAATTAAGCGGCAAGTCAGTCTAGACAAAGAGAAAGTTCTGATGATTACTCATCATCACATATACATACTTCAGGAAATTAATGTTTTTTTTTTTTTGGTCAAAGTAAGAAGTGTATTGACTTTTCAACGCGCAGAAATACAATGAGTGGTAGCCGAATACAAAAATCTCGTACCCGAGACGACACACGGGGGTGTCACGACGGGTGCAAAGGTGTTGTGGCTAAGCAAAAAGAGGGCAGCAACAGGTGCGCAATCAAATAAAAAGGCCAAAATAGCGGCCAACAGAAACCGAAAGCCAAAAAGCTAAGCAACATGAGATCACTCAAAGATGGAGGGAGATATGCCCCAATTGACTTGAATTCTTCTATTGTGGGGAGTGTCTTCCACAAGGTTGTAAGTGAGACCTTTATCCCTTACCACCTTAACAAGATGCTTGAGAATGGCCGGCTTAAAGAGAGTCTAATTCCTGAATAGTATATGATTCCATTCAGTCCAGATGATATGGCAAAGCGCGCCAAGGG
The DNA here is from genome assembly GCA_029784005.1 of Lenwebbia sp. NSW1173648. Taxonomy (NCBI): domain Eukaryota; kingdom Viridiplantae; phylum Streptophyta; class Magnoliopsida; order Myrtales; family Myrtaceae; genus Lenwebbia; species Lenwebbia sp. NSW1173648. Next base: position 13,316,092 of record JARCGZ010000007.1, read on the forward strand.
AAAAGCGAGCAATGCGCTGAGCCATTCGATATATTGGTGGTCAGGAAATTAATGTTGTTTATAAGAAGCCAACATACGCTCATCAACACAACCTTTTCCTAGCCATACTTCAGCAAGATAACTCACAACCAGAAAAACTTGGAAATGCAACATCTAGAACACAGGAGCATTGTCACGCCCCGACTTTTAGGCCCGCGACATCCCTACCAAATCGCCACGAGGTCACAAATGATAACGTCCCAGGCTCGTTATCGACCGAAACATAAAACGCATGCGGAACGTGCCATCTCCTAAACAACAAGATCATCGGGATAGTAAAGCAAGATAACACGGCAGACAATTTAACAAAATACAATTCGATTCACAAATCAAAAGCAGAGGAGTTTTAACCCTACTGAGCTACAGTAAACACATACAACCCCATACTTCGGGGCGGCTCACTAGGACCTCAAAAGATTACACGGTCGGGTAAGGTTAAGATCTCATCTGCTCCCAAAAATCTCACAACACCCTCAACTAAGCATCCACGGGCTCCGTCACTTCGGACCTGAAAATGGTTCCCACAACGGGGTGAGAATAAATCTCAGTGAATCAAGCCTAATCTCGATTAGGACAGTGATTCGCCCCAAACAACAAGCATATAAAACAACCAAACAACCACAGTATAATAACCAGTCAAATGCAGGCTTATCAGCCATTAATCACACATCATGCAATACTCGACTCAACAGCCACGTCTGACAACCACAGACAATGCATCACATCCACAGATATGCACAGGACACCACACAAGTCCATTTATTAATGATGATCCCACGCATTAAGCGTCAAGTGACGAGGATCCACGCGATTAGCATGATCGACTCTCACAAACAATGCGATCCCGCACTCTTCCGGCAGGACCGGGCTACGTTCCTTTTCTCTTCGGCAACGGCTACTACGAGAGGTGTCTCCAGTGCATCCAACACGGCACCCACAAGTAGGCATCCCTGAACGGGGCGTCGGTCCCTCACAAGCTGCGACCGGCATCCGATAATCCCTTAAAACCGTACACACCATACGGGGCATGAATTATCGTGCTTCTGGCAAGTCGTACAATTCCATAAAAATGGTGTGGTGTGTACCTTGGGTACAAGACGAACTTGCCAGGAAAGACCCATCATCATTCCGTTATATGACCATACGATTCACACCCGACAATCAAACCATTTTATTCTCTTTGATTTAGGCCGGATGCTCACACAACGTGCTCAAAGACTCGGCCCACGGCCAATTTCATGATAAAATATGTCTTTAATATCGCACTCGGTCATATGCAAATGCAGGCTACTCACTATGCACTGCAATCATAAATGACAATCAACTCACAACAGAGCAGTCAATCAGTCAACCAGATATTTCAACGAGACGATCGGCTGAATAAAGGCCATTAATTAAACACGAGTAAATTACTCCAATTAGGCCGCATAAAGGTTCAATTTCGTGCAATAGTCTTATATTAGTCAGATTAATTTAATAAATATCAATCGTCCGCTCGTCTCTAAAATGTCGCTCACTCGCGAACAAAATCTATCAATCAATCAACCAGACTACCAATCAATTTCATCGACTAAAATTAGTCACAGAGAATCTAAATTTATCGACTAATTTAATCGATCGCGGCCATTTAACCTAAACCCAATTTCTAACTATACCGGCCCCGATCGTTCTACCTAAACATCCTATCAGACTAATTAAATAACACTAGACGTAATTAAAGCCCTAATCAAGGTTTAGGGTCAACTCACTAAGTGAGTTAGCTCGGGCGGTCTCAACGGCGGCGCGGCGACGGCGACATGAGCACACGACGACAAGATGAGTCTCGGGTGGTACTATTCACGGGCAGTACTATTCACGACTGAGGGGGGGAAGGCTGGTCGGCGGCGGCTCGGGTGGGAGTGGCGGTGGCGCGCGGCTGACCTCGGGCCTGCTGGGGCGACAGGCAGAGGACGAGCTCGAGGGGCGAGGCGGAGGTCGCGGCAGCAGGGGGGTCGCTCGGCCGGCGCGACGAGGGGCGATGACGAGCTCGACGGCGGCAGCGGCGGCGGTCCGAGATCTGGCTGGACGAGCAACGCGAGCTCAGACGGGACAGCGGCGGGGGCTGGTGGCGCGGGTCGGTGGAGCTCGACGACGGTGAGGGGACGACCTCGGGTGGGTCGCGGGCTCGCGGTTGGAGCTCGGGTTGTCGGGAGGAGGAGGCACGGCGGACGGCGGCGGCAGCAGCGACGAGTGGCGAGCTCGGACGGCGACGCGGCTGCTCGAGCAGCAGCTCGGCTGGAGCTCGAGGGGGGGGGTCGGAGTCGCGAGTGGCTGCTGCAGCGGCGGGCGGCTTCGGCGCGGCTGCAGGCGGCTGGCGACGGGCAGGCGACGGCGAAGGAAGGCGGTGGCTGCAGCTGGCGTCGGGCGAGAGAGGAAGGAGGAGGAAATGTGGTGGTCGGGTGAGCGGAAAGGAGGGGGGCCTGGTGAGCGTGAGAGAGGGAGAAAAGGAGGAGAGAGAGAAGGTGATGAGAGATGGAGGGGACGTGAGGTGAGTGGAGGGGGCAGGTGGGGCACGGCAGGGGGGAAAGCAGAGGAGAGAGAGAGAGAGAGAGAGTGGGTGGGGACCACCAAGGTCAAATCAGTTTGAAATTCTTTGACTTTTAGCACAAAAGGTTTCAGGCGCGAAAGGGAGGTCTCGAGCGCGAAGGGTTAACCAAAACTCTTCCTAGAACAAATTAAAATCACGTCCAATAATTGTCCCTTAGACCATAAAATCCAATATTTCATAATAAACTAAAATTCGATCTTGAGAATTTTATTGAATTCCGAATTCTAACAGACGCGAATTTCCAGGGTGTCACAACTCTCCCCACCTTAGGAAATTTCGTCCCCGAAATTAACTTACAACTGCAATCCTTCAAAAAGATCAGGATAACTGATCCTCATAACTTCTTCATTTTCCCACGTGGCTCCTTCAGTCCCATGATGTTGCCATGTTACTTTGATTAGCGAAATCGTCTTGTTTCGGAGCACTTGCTCTCTTCTATCCACAATTTTAACCGGTCGTTCCACATAAGACGCTCGCTCGTCCAACTCAATCTCTTCGTAGCTTAGCACGTGAGCGGGGTCGGGTTCGTATTTCCTCAACATCGAGACATGGAATACATTATGAACTTGAGCAAGCCTAGGCGGCAATGCAAGACGATATGCCAGATTCCCAATCCATTCCAAGATCTCGAATGGTCCAACATATCTTGGACTCAATTTTCCTTTCTTACCAAAACGGGACGTTCCTCGCATGGGTGACACTTTTAGGAACACATGATCGCCCACTTGAAATTCCAAAGGCCTACGCCTCTTATCTGCGTAGATTTTCTGACGACTCTGAGCTGTTCTGAGCCTATCTCTGATAATCTTGACGGCTTCCATAGACTGCTGCACCAACTCAGGACCAGTAATCTTTCTCTCGCCCACTGCATCCCAACAAACTGGCGTTCTGCATGGTCTGCCATACAACGCTTCAAAAGGTGCCATCTTGATGCTCTGCTGGTAACTGTTGTTGTAGGCAAACTCGACTAGATGTAATTGTTCCTCCCAACTACCCTTGAAATCCAGGATACAGGCTCTCAACATATCTTCGAGTGTCTGAATTGTCCTTTCAGACTGACCATCCGTCTGCGGATGATAAGCCGTGCTGAATTGCAGCTTCGTTCCCAACGCAGTCTGCAGGCTTTTCCAAAATGTGGCAGTGAATTTTGGATCACGATCTGAAGTGATTGTCACTGGTACTCCATGCAGTCTCACGATGTGTCTCACATATAGTTCTGCATACCTATCCAACGCAAAATCCTTTCTTACCGGAATGAAGTGCGCTGACTTCGTCAACCTGTCGACCACAACCCAAATTGAATCATGGCCTCTTTGACTCCTTGGTAACCCCATCACGAAGTCCATCGTGATATGCTCCCACTTCCATTCTGGGATCTCCAAAGGCTGCAACAATCCTCCAGGTTTACAGTGTTGCGCCTTGACCTGTTGACAAGTCAAACACTTAGCCACATACTTGGCTATGTCAGCTTTCATACCACTCCACCAGTAGTGCTGTCTCAGATTCTGATACATCTTTGTACTACCCGGATGAATGCTGTAACTGCTACGGTGTGCTTCTGACAGAATCTCTTCTCTGAGACTATCGTTGGCAGGCACACACAAACGTCCTCGAAACTTCAGTATCCCATCCTCTGCTACTTGAAAGTCAGCTCTTCGCTTGGTTGAGCTTTCTTGAATGATCTTCTGAATGGCGGGATCAGTTGATTGCAAGGCTTTTATCCTCACCTGCACTTCCGGTTCTATTCTCAATGTAGCTACTAGACTCGAGAGAGAACTTATCTCTAGCTTGAATTCTGAGTCTCTCACATGTTCCAAAAGGTGCCATTCTTGGCCCAGTAATTGAGCAATCACTGATTTTCTACTCAGCGCATCTGCGACCTTGTTTGCCTTGCCCGGATGGTACAGAATCTCACAATCATAGTCCTTGAGCAGCTCCATCCATCGACGTTGCCTCATGTTCAACTCTTTTTGAGAAAACAGATACTTTAAACTCTGGTGATCGGTATATACCTGAAAACTTTCCCCAATCAGATAATGTCTCCAAATCTTTAAAGCAAATACTACCGCGGCCAACTCCAGGTCATGTGTCGGATAGTTCAGCTCATGAGGTCTTAGTTGACGAGAAGCATACGCAACCACTCTTCCATGTTGCATCAGGACACAGCCTAAGCCTCTGAGTGAAGCGTCACTGTAGATCTCAAATCCTCCCGGGCCAGACGGTATTGTCAAAACAGGGGCCGTAGTCAGCCTTTGCTTAAGCTCTTGAAAACTACTCTCACATTTGTCCGTCCATTCAAACTTCACGTCCTTCTTCAACAGCTTGGTCAAAGGTGAGGCTATGGCAGAAAACCTTTCCACGAAACGTCGATAATAGCCTGCCAAACCTAAGAAGCTTCTGATCTCAGTCACTGTTGTCGGTCTCGGCCAATCTATGACCGCTTCTATCTTCGACGGATCCACTGCAATCCCGTCACCAGAAACCACGTGGCCTAAAAATGCCACACGGGCTAACCAAAATTCGCATTTATTAAACTTGGCATACAACTGTTGCCCTCTGAGGGTTTTCAAAACTATCCTCAGATGGTGTTCATGATCCTCTGGACTCCTAGAGTACACCAGGATGTCATCTATGAACACGATCACGAACTGATCCAAGAATTCCTTAAATACCCTATTCATCAAATCCATAAAAGCAGCAGGAGCATTCGTCAGACCAAACGGCATCACAGTGAACTCATAATGTCCATAACGCGTCCTGAATGCTGACTTCGGTATATCCTCCTTTCGAATTCTCAACTGATGGTATCCCGTTCGTAGATCAATCTTGGAGAATATCGATGCTCCTTGCAACTGGTCAAACAAATCATCTATCCTTGGCAGAGGATACTTATTCTTGATCGTCACTTGATTTAGCTGTCTGTAATCTATACACAATCTCATCGATCCATCCTTTTTCTTGACAAATAAGACAGGCGCTCCCTAAGGTGATGTACTAGGGCGGATGAACCCTTTATCCAATAACTCCTGCATTTGCACCTTGAGTTCCTTAAGCTCAGATAATGCCATCCTATACGGCGCCTTCGAGATCGGCTCCGTCCCAGGAGCTAATTTTATCACAAACTCTATTTCCCTTTCCGGTGGCAATCCAGGCAACTCTTGAGGAAAGACGTCTGGGAAATCACATACTATAGCAATATCCTCCAACTTAGTTTCCTCAACAGACATATCAACAACAGACGCCAAATAGCCTTGGCAACCACTCTCCAACAGACGAGTCGCCACAAGCGACAAAATCAATTTAGTCGAGGTTCCACCTCGATTACCCACAAACTCGAAACTAACCCCGTCCGACGGGTTAAATTGAATAACTTTACGATAACAATCCACCGTGGCTCTCTGTTTTGTTAGCCAATCCATACCCACAATCAGATCAAAATCGTACATCTCCAGTATAATCAGATCTATCTTACTTTCATGACATCTACTACGAGCTTACAACCAGGACAGCCTACAGCAACCACTACGCTATCCTTTAAAGGTGTAGAGACCTTGAAAGCAACATCTAATGGCACCAAACTCAATCCAGACAACTTAACAAACTGAGCCGTAACAAACGAATGCGTAGCACCAGGGTCAAACAAAGCGTAAGCTATGCTGTTATGTAAAAGGACCGTACCTGCGACGGTCGGCGAATCCTTCGCCTCTTCCCGGGTGACAGCAAACACCCTTCCTTGCGCTGGCGGTCGACTCTGAAAATTCTGCGGCGCGGTTCCTCTCATCGGTCCTCCATACTGTGACTATGGCGGTCTGCCTTGCTGTCTCTGCGGACAGTCCTTCACTTGGTGACCATACTGGCCACATCCATAGCAGGCCCCACTTTTAAACGGGCACGGACCAGGTACATGCCTTTGGTGGCACAGGCGGCATACCTCACTTTGGCGAAAGAAGGGCTTACTGATTGCTCCCTTACGATTGGGTGGAATGTGCTGTTTGCCGCCAAACATTGGCCTCTTCCCTTGCTTCCTATCAAACCTGTTCGAAGGCATGAACCACGATCCAGATGCGGTGGTCCTTTCAGCCAAGTCTTGCTCAACGATCTGTGCCCTCTCATAAAGATCGTCATAATCTTTGAGATTGAATGGTGCTAGTACACTTTTGATCTCGGGCTTCAGCCCATCTCTAAACCTTCTAGCCCTGTCCACAGGGTCCTCAATCAATCTCGGTGCATACTTGGACAATTCAGCAAACTTCGCCTCATATTGGTCGACTGTCATCTGATTCAGGCGGAGGCGGAAGAACTCAGCCATCTTCTGCTCTCTGGCTGTATCTGAGAAATACTTGTTATTGAACGATCCCAAAAAGGCATTCCACTCCGGAACCGTACCTTCGGGAAATATCCTATCTCTAGTAGCTCTCCACCAAGTGCTGGCATTTCCTTCGAGTTGATACACAGCCAGGACAACCTTATCTTCATTCGAGCACCTCAGCAGGTCGAACGCTTTCTCCAATCCCTCGATCCACTTAGTGGCAGCTTCAGGATCTCCGCTCCCAGTGAACTTTGGTGGCTTCAGCTTGAGGAATTGCTCTACTAGCCTCTGAGTTCCATGCTCATTAACCACTACTCCAGCTGGGGGGTTAACAGGTGGGGGCTTAGCAGCGGCGGCGGCAGCAGCATTTTGGTTCCTTACTTGCTGCCCCATCAAATTTCCAATTGTACCCAAAGCTTGCATAACCTCTGCCATGGTCGGCTCTTGTCTGGCAGGTTCAGCGGCAGGGGGTGCTCTTCCAACTCCATCGATCTCATCGATTGGCCTCACAGGCCTCCTTCGAGGAGCACGGGGTGCTCTTCTGCCACGTCCGCTCATTAACAGAGATGATGCGGAGTCCTGCTTGCCCCAAAGTAAAACGTGGTCAGAAGGCGATCCCCTAAGGTTACCAAACAACTAACAATCACATACATAGCGATAAAAGTTGTACTAACTATCCCATATCCCATCGCTCCTTATTACTCCAGGCCAATGACCAGATGGATCAGGCTAACCATGCTCTAATACCACCTTGGGGCGAGGATGTCACGCCCCGACTTTCAGACCCGCGACATCCCTACCAAATCGCCACGAGGTCACGAATGATAACGTCCCAGGCTCGTTATCGACCGAAACATAAAACGCATGCGGAACGTGCCATCTCCTAAACAACAAGATCATCGGGATAGTAAAGCAAGATAACACGGCAGACAATTTAACAAAATACAATTCGATTCACAAATCAAAAGCAGAGGAGTTTTAACCCTACTGAGCTACAGTAAACACATACAACCCTATACTTCGGGGCGGCTCACTAGGACCTCAAAAGATTACACGGTCGGGTAAGGTTAAGATCTCATCTGCTCCCAAAAATCTCACAACACCCTCAACTAAGTATCCACGGGCTCCGTCACTTCGGACCTGAAAATGGTTCCCACAACGGGGTGAGAATAAATCTCAGTGAATCAAGCCTAATCTCGATTAGGACAGTGATTCGCCCCAAACAACAAGCATATAAAACAACCAAACAACCACAGTATAATAACCAGTCAAATGCAGGCTTATCAGCCATCAATCACACATGATGCAATACTCGACTCAACAGCCACGTCTGACAACCACAGACAATGCATCACATCCACAGATATGCACAGGACACCACACAAGTCCATTTATTAATGATGATCCCACGCATTAAGCGTCAAGTGACGAGGATCCACGCGATTAGCATGATCGACTCTCACAAACAATGCGATCCCGCACTCTTCTGGCAGGACCGGGCTACGTTCCTTTTCCCTTCGGCAACGGCTACTACGAGAGGTGTCTCCAGTGCATCCAACACGGCACCCACAAGTAGGCATCCCTGAACGGGGCGTCGGTCCCTCACAAGCTGCGACCGGCATCCGATAATCCCTTAAAACCGTACACACCATACGGGGCATGAATTATCGTGCTTCTGGCAAGTCGTACAATTCCATAAAAATGGTGTGGTGTGTACCTTGGGTACAAGAAGAACTTGCCAGGAAAGACCCATCATCATTCCGTTATATGACCATACGATTCACACCCGACAATCAAACCATTTTATTCTCTTTGATTTAGGCCGGATGCTCACACAACGTGCTCAAAGACTCGGCCCACGGCCAATTTCATGATAAAATATGTCTTTAATATCGCACTCGGTCATATGCAAATGCAGGCTACTCACTATGCACTACAATCATAAATGACAATCAACTCACAACAGAGCAGTCAATCAGTCAACCAAATATTTCAACGAGACGATCGGCTGAATAAAGGCCATTAATTAAACACGAGTAAATTACTCCAATTAGGCCGCATAAAGGTTCAATTTCGTGCAATAGTCTTATATAAGTCAGATTAATTTAATAAATATCAATCGCCCGCTCGTCTCTAAAATGTCGCTCACTCGCGAACAAAATCTATCAATCAATCAACCAGACTACCAATCAATTTCATCGACTAAAATTAGTCATAGAGAATCTAAATTTATCGACTAATTTAATCGATCGCGGCCATTTAACCTAAACCCAATTTCTAACTATACAGGCCCCGATCGTTCTACCTAAACATCCTATCAGACTAATTAAATAACACTAGACGTAATTAAAGCCCTAATCAAGGTTTAGGGTCAACTCACTAAGTGAGTTAGCTCGGGCGGTCTCAACGGCGGCGCGGCGACGGCGACACGAGCACACGACGACAAGATGAGTCTCGGGTGGTACTATTCACAGGCAGTACTATTCACGACTGAGGGGGGGAAGGCTGGTCGGCGGCGGCTCGGGTGGGAGTGGCGGTGGCGCGCGGCTGACCTCGGGCGTGCTGGGGCGACAGGCAGAGGACGAGCTCGAGGGGCGAGGCGGAGGTCGCGGCAGCAGGGGGGTCGCTCGGCCGGCGCGACGAGGGGCGATGACGAGCTCGACGGCGGCAGCGGCGGCGGTCCGAGATCTGGCTGGACGAGCAACGCGAGCTCAGACAGGACAGCGACGGGGGCTGGTGGCGCGGGTCGGTGGAGCTCGACGACGGTGAGGGGACGACCTCGGGTGGGTCGCGGGCTCGCGGTTGGAGCTCGGGTTGTCGGGAGGAGGAGGCACGGCGGACGGCGGCGGCAGCAGCGACGGGTGGCGAGCTCGGACGGCGACGCGGCTGCTCGAGCAGCAGCTCGGCTGGAGCTCGAGGGGGGGGGTCGGAGTCGCGAGTGGCTGCTGCAGCGGCGGGCGGCTCCGGCGCGGCTGCAGGCGGCTGGCGACGGGCAGGCGACGGCGAAGGAAGGCGGTGGCTGCAGCTGGCGTCGGGCGAGAGAGGAAGGAGGAGGAAATGTGGTGGTCGGGTGAGCAGAAGGGAGGCGGGGCCTGGTGAGCGTGAGAGAGGGAGAAAAGGAGGAGAGAGAGAAGGTGATGAGAGATGGAGGGGACGTGAGGTGAGTGGAGGGGGCAGGTGGGGCACGGCGGGGGGGAAAGCAGAGGAGAGAGAGAGAGAGAGAGAGAGAGAGAGAGAGAGAGAGAGAGAGAGTGGGTGGGGTCCACCAAGGTCAAATCAGTTTGAAATTCTTTGACTTTTAGCACAAAAGGTTTCAGGCGCGAAAGGGAGGTCTCGAGCGCGAAGGGTTAACCAAAACTCTTCCTAGAACAAATTAAAATCACGTCCAATAATTGTCCCTTAGACCATAAAATCCAATATTTCATAATAAACTAAAATTCGATCTTGAGAATTTTATTGAATTCCGAATTCTAACAGACGCGAATTTCCAGGGTGTCACAAGCATCCTAGCTAACCTCAGATCATAATAATTTAAGGCAAAGAGATCCGCGTTAAACATATACTGAACAGAACATACTCATTTCAGCAGCCCTCATAGCAGCAGATTTTGCAGCACCCAGATCATTAGCGTCGCCACCATCTACTCACTCTCTGCTCTGCGTGGCCGCCGTTACGTCTCGAATTCAGCCGTGCTCAATTCGAGCCCTAATCTCGAATCTAGGGTCGTCCGAGCCTTTGATATGGCATCTTGGGCTCGCTCGACGCCTGATTGAGCTCGATTGGGTCGACGACGACCGCATATGGCTCGTTGGTGTGGCGGTCGAGCGACGTGGGTCCGATATAAGGGGGCTCGTTGGCGGAGGAGGCTCGTTGGTGTTGGTGGCTCGTTGTTATTCATGGCTGAGGCAATCGAATTGACTGGCTCTTTGGTGTTCATGGCTGAAGCAATCAATTTGACTGGCTTGTTGGCATGGTGACGGTCGAGCGGCGACGACATGGTCGAGCTGTGGAGATGGGCATGTTCGCAAACTCACCGACATTGCAGGTGAGCAGCGGGCGGTGGAGGAGAGGGAGGAAGAGGATAGAGATTGTGTAACGTACGTAAGGGTGGAACTAGAAATCAGATAATATAAAGAGGGCAGTTTCGAAAGAAATTTTTTCTCATTAACCCTCAAACTTGCCTTTCGAAAATGCTGAAAGCCCAAGGCAGGACCCCACCAAAATGGTCCCAAAAATGTTTGCCAAACACCTTAATTTTTTCCCAAGGGGCTTTGGGGCCTCAAAATCCCTTGGGAAAGCTGAACCAAACGCACCCTTTATAGCATGAAGTGATATCACTCTTAAGAAAATCTGCCTCCACCCCACTTCTTATGGAATAACCCAGATGGAAAAATCTCATCTGTTCTGGTTTTTTACAATAATGAATACTCAGAATTGTGAGAATCAACCAATCAAAAAACCCATCACCTGAATTGAGCCTATTATAAAACGGTTACTATATAAGATTCAATACAATTCGTGAAACATAATCTCTCGTTGGATTGTATTTACATGACGTGGACTCATTAAAACATGCAGTAGCACGGATGAGGTCTTGCCGATATGAATTCTTAGCTAATAATTCACTTAATTTTTTTTTCCTATTCTAAGAACTATATTCCTATGACAAAAAATACAAAATAAAAAAAAATCAAATAACAGATGCAACTAATCCGTGCTATTTAGTTATATCCTGTCCATGCCAATTGACAAGTATGTCTGTGGTTGCCAGAAGAGTAAATTCTGGGCATCCTACGAAGAGAATGGTTCTTTGGAAACCAGCAAAAGGTGTGTATCTCATTTCCTGCTTTCTTCACACCGTCTTGAGGAACAAATTCTGTCGACCTAGTAGAATGCGTTTCGCTCCCAAATAAGTATCTGCATCCAAACGATAAAATTGCACTCTTTCCACTAAAATTCATCCCACACTGAATCTTGCTTTCCAAACAAAGTGTAAATGACTAAAATCCATTTAGAGGGAAAGAAAGAACAAGCAAGCAAAACCAGTAGATTTTAAAACTGAATAGGCCTTTAAGCTCGTTAATCTCCGTATATATATATGAGGAGAAAGGCATCATTCTCATGATAAATCTTTATTTAAGAACTCTCTAGAGGTTATCAAAAAGACAAAGAAAGGAAAAGAAAAAAAATTAAAAAAATTATTCACGTAAGAGCTGGCCACGTCACGTAGGACATAGAGCATCCACGTCAGTGATTTTCGACCAAAAATCATCAAAAGGACTAAATTAGCAAATTGTTAAAAGGTTTATGACTTGATTGGTAAAATTGAAAAGTTTAAAACTAAGTTGACAACCACACAATATGTTTAAGACTTTAATGGTAATTTGTCCGTCGATGTGTCTTAAGTTATAGGCAAGGTCCACTCTTTTTGGCCGGTCGATTCGTGTGATTGTAGCCATCGAAACAGTGAGCTTTGAAGTTGCTAGGTGAAACCGCGAAATCATGGACTTGAATGTTTCCATCAATGCCAAGGCCTGAGGCTCGAATCTATGACCTTGGTGTCGATTAGTTATCACTTTTAAAAATCATCATTTACCGTATCTTAGGAGTTTGGAAAATTTTCATTCAATTTTGAGATATCTAGGTAAAGTCTTGGGCTTGGGATCAAATTTCGGGTAACAGAAGATTTTTATCGAAGTTGAAACGACAATTACTTCCTCGTCCGACATCCATTCAACGCGATTCTTATTGCGTTGCAATGTTTACGATCCTTAATTTCGGGATGTGTGATTGGAAGTGTGAAATCGGAAATTCCCTAGCACTAGGAACATGGGCGACAGAACCCAAGGGCCCAAAAGACTGTCCGATTCGAGTGGCAATATGGGTGTCTAAAGATTGAATTTGACGAGCAGAACCCAATTTTTTAGCTTTAAAATGTGATTCAGGCCTTATATCTCTACGGTCAACCTGAGGTCAAACTAATTGATTTTTCTGAAGATGGGCCAAAATTTGAGATGTCAACAATAGGCCTTAAATAAAGTCTTCCAAAAGTTCATGGCATCTCCCTAGACGCCGGACCCAAACTTATTTCTGTTGTTTTGTGAAACAAAAAAGTAACTTGTTTCTACATCTAATTTCTCTTTCAAATCAGTTTTTGGGCCAAAAAATTATTCAAAAATAAAAAATTGGGTTACGAAATGTATTTTTATTTCAAATTTACTCCTCGATTTTTTTTTTTTTGAAAAATAGAGAAACGGAACTCTCGTGGGCGCCCGCTTCATGCCCAATGTGCCCGGGCTTATGTTGGATAGCAGCCAGAAACTATGGGCGGAACCCAATACAAAGTTACAAACTCATCAGACTCCCACTGAAGCGACGAGAGGAAGAAGGATCGCCAAACTAAAACCAGAAAAGGAAAGGAACGATGGCAGTTGATGAACCAACAATGTCTGCCTCCTCCGTGGCGATGGTGAAGATGGCTTCGACATTGATTCGGGGCTTGCTCGGGTTCGTCCTGATGCATGTGTACAAAAAGTGTTCATATGGGGACCGAGGACGCTCCGATCAAACCTTCAGAGGCAAGGAATAGAGGGACCTCCTCCTTCTCATCTTCTACTCGAAAACAACCCAGACGTCAAGAAGACACGAGCTGACGAAGCCCAGAGAGCTCGAGAGTCCCGCAAAAATGGCGGTCTCTCTTACGCCTGGCCTTCGCTTTTGTTCCCACACTTGCAAAAATGGCGAACCCAATACGGTACTCTGCTTTTCCTCTATTTTCTCTCTTGGTCTTCCAAGGAAAAGAGTTTGGGAGCTGTTGACACCAAATAATAATGAGTTACCAAATTGACCTCGGTATCATCATATCTCGAAAATCGGTAAATCGAAAACAGTGAACTACTCCGAGAAGTTCGGTAAGTTGTCTGTAACATACCGAAATGGCCAAAAGTCTAAACCCGATATTCGAAAAATTGAATTACTCCGAGGAGTTCGGTAAGTTGTCTGTAACATACCGAAATGGCCAGAAATCTAAACCCGATATTCGGGAAATAAGATAATAATGTTATTGATTTCGAAATTCGGTAAGATTCTGGACATACCGAAACTATAAAAAGTCAGCAGAAAGAGGAATACAAAGTTGAAAAGAACCGCAGGATGGCCAAACTAGCCACGTCAGCAAGAAGTTACAAGTAAGAAATCCGGATAGTGAATACGAACAGTTCATAGTAATTACTGGAAGAGGTTCAAATTCGAAGCCATGTTGACAGTTGAAGATCAAATTTTGACGGATAAAAGTGGGCAAATGGGAAGTTATTGAAAGTGCCAAGATTCAAAGTTTGAAAACAAGAAAATAACGGACCGACGGTTATAGAAAGCGGAAGAATACAAATACTCAGAAGAGAAGAGCAAGAGACAGATGAACAGACATCCAAAAACACTCAAGTTTATCTGCATTTCAACTTCCGTGCACTTTCGGTTCCGGCATTTACAGTTTCTGCAACTCGAGTTTATTTTCATGTCTTCTACTGCTTTCATAGGAGTATTGTAACGTAGCATGAACCTTTGTTGATCTCAAATCCATATTCGATCTATTGATTTCATACCTATTTCACACCTTTCTGTGTTGCTTCGTTTCGTTGCTAAAATTTCTCTTCGAAAATTGAACCATAGAACCCTCTTAATAAAAATCGAAGACTAAATTTCGGTAAAAGATATTCCTTTTTGCAAAAACAAGCGAACATCTTTTTGGCACACTCGGTGGGACCTGTGTGGTGAGATTACAAGAAATAGTGAGAACCAGAGGTCAATCAGAAGGAGTACCAATTGGTAATATCAGCAACCTAGAGGATAGAGTGAAATCTGAGCATTTGGCTGCTAAAGAAGAAGTACCCCATCACAATGCTGATATTTCTCGGCAATTAAATGAAGAACAAGCCCACGCATTAGCACCTGACAACACTTTGGTAGCTACGATGAGGAGAATGTTTGAGGAACAGTAGAATGAGCTCACCAACCATATGGTGCGTCATGTCACGGATGTGATAAAACCTATGATGATCAATGCCATAAACGAGGTAATATCGCGTCCTAGTTCGTCTTCTCAAGTTCTTCCCTTTTATGCAAATCCCCTTGGTACAATACCATTTCCACCAACATCGGGACATCCCAATGTTGGATATAATGGTAGTGGGGGATCGAATCTGCAACCTCATGTAAGAATTATACCAAGGCTAGAGAATCTTACGATAGCAAATTTGGTGAATGATGTGAATGGTTACAATTTCCCTCAAACTGACCCCACTGATGTTAACATGATCAATCCCATGGTCTCGAATCTACCACCAGTATTGAATATACATCTACTAGTGAATGTGCCTAATTTGATCCTATGAGATCGGATGCAGCTCAACCATACCCACATGTGATGGAAAATCCTTTCTACAGGCCACCACCACCCATTAACTTCAATATGGATCAATAAGGAATGAATAAGTTGACCATATGAGGCAGGATCCTTGGTTGGGCCAACAGAATTTACGGCCATGGAACCCAGATAGAGTCGCAGAGTTGGTAATGCAACAATTGAGAGCAGAGAGAGGGACCCCAAGATCTGTGTACAGAAAGCCACATCCTGATTGGGTTGACAACATCCCATATCCAAGGGGTTTTAAGATGCCAGATTTTGCTGTATTCACAGGTGAGGAAGATCAGTCAACTGTGGAGCATGTAGGTCGTTTTTTAGCACAATGTGGAGAGCCTGAAACAAATGAATATTTAAGGCTAAGGCTATTCCCATTGTCGTTGTCAAAGACAGTATTTACTTGGTATACAAATTTACCAGCAAATTCTATTCAGACATGGGTTGAGATGAAGAGACAGTTTCATTCTTAGTTTTACCGAACGATACCAGAGGTAACAGTAGCCGACTTGGCCAGAATGTACCAGTATGGCACTGAGATGGTAGATCAATTTATTGCCTGTTTCAAGAAATCTAGGAATCGATGTTTGCCTTCTCTCACCGAGAAGGAATTTACTGATTTGGCGTTCAACGGGTTGAAATTCAATCTCAAGGAAAGATTTGAAGGACAAGCTTGCTCGGGTTTCTAAGTATGAACATCTGCTGAAGGATAAGGATAAGAAGTCGACAAAGGATAATCGGCAGACAATAGCATTTGCTGAAGGTACCGAATACGGTGACTTGGCTGAAGAAGAGAATGAGATAGTGGTAGCAACTATGGTACTTGAAAAACTATATGTGTGCCCAGCTCTAAAACCAGCAAGGGTAAGGGATGTGTCCAAGTTTAAAGCCAAGGAAACGAATAATTATTCCTTTGATATCTACAAGTTGGATGAGATATTTGACTTATTGTTAAAAGATGGAATGATTAAATTGGCTAAGGGACATGTAATCCTGTCTAAGGAAGAAATTACAAACAAAAGGTATTGCAAATGGCATCATTCCACGACTCACGATACAGTGAATTATATTGTTTTTAGAAAAACAATTCAGGAAGCGATTCGCCAAGGCAAGATTAAGTTCGCTGAAGACAAAGGCAAGGCTCCAATGGAAGTAGATACAGATCC
Source organism: Lenwebbia sp. NSW1173648 (assembly GCA_029784005.1). Taxonomy (NCBI): domain Eukaryota; kingdom Viridiplantae; phylum Streptophyta; class Magnoliopsida; order Myrtales; family Myrtaceae; genus Lenwebbia; species Lenwebbia sp. NSW1173648. The sequence goes on from JARCGZ010000007.1 coordinate 13,332,609, forward strand.
TTTCCCGAAGATGATCAGTATGATTAATGTACATGAGTCTACGGGATATGATAATAGACGATTGTGTACCCGTTATCATCAAGAATTAAGTCATCGGGATCGAGAAGTTCCCAAGTTTTAGTACATGAGTGGAACAATGGGAAGATACAGATCGGGCTCATTTGTCCATCGGGTAGGTAGACCACAGATAAAGTCTAAGATCGTAGAGACTGAAAATGTTTCGGCCCAATCAAAAAGTCAAGAAGCTCAATCTAGGCAGTCAACACAAGTGCCTAAGAGGCGGGAATTCTGTCCCGATTCACTAAGACAAGTTCCTACAACTCAAGAAGTTGAAACATGAGTTCACAAGGAAAAGGAAACCCAACGAAAACCTAAGAAAAAGAAGAGTTTATGGCAGCGATACAAAGAAGGGGATCCCAAAGTAGGATTGCTTGGAGAACTTAGCTGGAAATTTGACTACGTAGTGTACTATGGAGACACGAATGATTGTTTACCTTCGTCATTGCCAGTTGAACCGACTGGTTGGGGAGATGAATTTGATGATCCACCTCCATCAATTTCCTAGGAAGTTCAAAATAAAAAGACAATTAAGGTTCCATACAATCCTCCTGAAGGAAAATGGTCCGTAGCTAAACCACCGGGACAAGCATCTTACCGAACTGTTAAAAGACGTTTTCAGCGAATGAAAAGCAGACAGAGGGATTTTGAGAATCGTCGAGACAGAGAAATGCCATCACAGATTCCTCCATTCAGACCTTTTAGTACGAAAGGTAATTGGGTTTGGAAAAGAAATCCCGATGATAAAGAACCTGTCAAACCAGAGAAAAATTATGTATATGATTCGGGAAGTAGTTCTTACCACGAGGTGAAAAGGGGGAAAGAGGTTCAACAGGTTTCCCAAACAATTAACTTTGGGCAATTCCAAGTAGCTCTTAACCCGAAGCATCAAGTCAAAATAGAACAAAAGAATCTAAATCTCAAGATGCCGCGAGAAGATGGTAAAAGTTGCCGAGCGGGTCACTCCAAAATGCCAAAAGAATGTCGTTCACCAATGGGGATCAACATGGTCCATGCTAAGCTTCCAGCGAAATTTGGAGCCTGTTTGATGGTAAAAGAAGAACTCGAGCATATCTCGGAGAAGGAGATAGCAATGGCAGAGTTCAAATTCTCTTATGGAGAAGTTATAAGGTTTGGTAAGGTACCTTCAGACAAAGCTAGGCATTTAAGATCCTTAGTTATTTCAGGTAAAGTCAATGGCCGAGCTGTTGGTAAAATCTTCGTAGATACGGGAGCTACTTTAAATCTCATATCTTATAAATACTTCAAGAAGTTGGGAAAAGGTGATGATGACATAATTCCGTCGAATGTTCAGCTGTCTGATTTCCTATGAGAAGTTACCGAAGTCAAATGAGCAGTTGTGCTAGACCTAACCGTAGGATCCAAGACATCGAGGACGACTTTCTTAATGATAGAGTCTGATGGTTCGTACAATTTGTTGCTTGGAAGAGATTGGATACACTCTAATCAATGTGTACCTTCGACTCTTCATCAAGTTCTGGCATTTCGGAATGGTGAGGGAGTAGAGTACATTGAGGCCGATTTGGGACTTGCTTCAATAGGGTGGACCGATATTCATCAAGAGCATCAAGATTATTCACATGGAAATCATGTTATCGGAACACCAAAAGCAGATTCACGAACCTACGCTTATTGTCGCTTTAGGGACATGAAAACTAAATGGATCCCCAAGTCTAGCTTGGCATTAGAGGAGATACATACTCTTTATGGAAAGTGAACCCTTGTTGCAAAAATTTTGTGAAAGGTATTTCGTATACCTGGCGGAGATGACCCAGCAAAGCGCTGAAATTTCAAATTGTATTGATGAATGGGAGGAGTCGCCAATCAAGGAAGACAACAGGTCAACAGAAGCTCAAGACCCATTGGTAGAAGTTGATATAGGAGAACATGGGTGTTTTCGTCTAGTAAATGTGAGTGCGTTTTTTCAAGGGGGCATGAAGGAAGATTTAATCAACCTGATCAAAGAGTACAAAGATTGCTTCGCATGGGATTACCATGAAATGCCTAGTTTGTCAAGAGATATTATTAAGAGAGGATTTCGTCCACATAAACAGTTAGCAAGAGGTTTGCTCCAGACGTAGTTGATAAAGTCAAGGAAGAAATTGAAAGGCTACTGAAGGCGAAATTCATTGAGACAGCTAGGTATGTAGAGTGGCTTTCGAATATTGTTCCTGTGAAGAAGAAGAATGGAAAATTGAGAGTCTATTGATTTTCGGGATCTCAATAATGCCACTTCAAAAGAGGAGTATCAAATGCCGATGGCAGACATGTTAGTAGATTCAGTATCGAGAAATGAGATGTTATCCCTAATGGATGGTCATTCGGGTTATAACCAAATATTTATTGCTAAAGAAGATGTCCCGAAAACAGCATTTACATGTCCTGGCGCTATTGGAACTTTTCAATGGGTGGTTATGCCTTTTGGACTGAAAAATGCAAGAGCTACATACCAGCGAGCAATGCATTTTATCTTTCATGACATGATCGGTAAATTCTTGAAAGTCTATATTGATGATGTGGTTATTAAATCGAATCAAGAAGAGCATTGCTCTTATTAGGATGAGACAGTACAAATTGAAGACGAATCCAACTAAATGTGCCTTTGGAGTGCGAGCATGGAATTTCTTGAGATTCTTAATTAATCAGAGAGGAATTGAGATTGACAGGAATAAGGCAGAGGCTATTATAGAGCTTCCTCATCCTACATCAAAGAAGCAATTGCAGATGGTACTCGGGAAATTTAATTTTCTCAGAAGATTCATTGTCAATTTATCCGAAAAGATAGAACCAATGATATAGCTCTTGCGTCTTAAAAATCAGGAGGAGTTTATATGGGGAGAGAAACAACAAAAGGTGTTTGATGCAGTCAAAGTTTATTTAACAAATCCTCATGTATTGATGCCACCAAAAGCAGGCAGGCCACTAAGATTGTACTTATCTACTACCGATTCGACTATCGGGAGTATGTTGGCACAAGAGAATGAAAATGAAAAAGAATAAGCGGTATACTATTTAAGTAGACTGTTGTTTGATGTTGAAAAAAGATATACCGCAATCGAAAAATTATGTCTATCTTTGTATTTTTCTTGTATGAAGTTGAGACATTATTTGTTGCCAGCTACAATACATGTACTCGGTAAGACTGACGTAATAAAATATATGTTGTCACGGCCTGTTATAAAAGGGCGTATAGCCAAATGGGCATTTATCTTGTCTGAATTTAATTTGGCATACATACCAATAAAAGCAGTCAAAGGTCAGGCCATTGCTGACTTTCTTACCGAATACCCATGTCTACAAATGGAAGAAAATGAACAGAATTTCAGTCAAGTTGTACCATGGACTATGTATTTTGATGGATCATGCGCTAAAAATACGGCTGGAGCCGATTTGATGATAATTTCTCCCACCGGAGAACTTACAAGGTGTGTTTGTAAGTTAGATTTTGAGTGCTCAAACAATCAAGCCGACCATGAAGCATTGATTATCGGCTTAGGAATACTGATTGAGTTGGGAGCACAGTTCATCAAGATATTTGGTTATTCACAACTAGTGGTTAAGCAGTTGAAAGGAGAATATCAGTGCTTGAATGAAAATTTAATTGGTTATTATTATCTAGCCAAGAAACAGTTGGAACAGTTTAGAAAATATGACATAGTCCATGTCAAAAGAGAAACCAATTACGAAGCCAACGAGTTAGCACAGGTGGCTTCAGGTTATAAACTATCAAAAGAGTTGGCAAATATTCTAACTATCGTCACATTATCGGTACCTTCTATTGAACGAAGAGAAATACCGATAGCGGTCAGTGAGGTAGTCCGAGAAAAGGATTGGAGACAGCCTATCATGGAATATTTGAAAAAACCTGATTCAAGAGATCAAAAGCTGAGGAGACAAGCTCAAAAGTACTTAATATTAGGGAAAGAGTTATACCGAAAATCCTCAGATGGATTACTGTTGCGATGTCTTGATAAGGATAATGCAAAATTGGTTATGGCAAAAGCACACGAAGGTATATGTGGGGCACTTCAAGCTGGAATTAAGATGAGATGGCTTTTGAAAAGGTACGGATATTTCTGGCCAGCAATGATGCAGAATTGCATTGAACATGCCAAAGCATGCATTTCATGTCAAAAGCATGAACCTTTGCAACATGCGCCTGCTGTGGAGCTTCATTCTATTATAAAGCCATGGCCATTTAGAGGTTGGGCGATGGACATAACAGATAAGATTTATCCACCTTCTTCTCATAAGCATAGTTTCATTTTGCTGGCTATGGACTACTTTACGAAGTGGGTGGAAGCAATTCCATATAAGAGCATTAGTCAGAAGACGGTGATTAAATTTATTGAGGAAAATATAATTCATCGATTTGGCTTGCCTGAGTCAATCACTATGGATCAAGGGACGGTGTTTACTGGAAGCGAAGTTGTGGAATTTGTTCAATCAAGAGGAATTAAGATGATGCATTCCACACTATATTATCCTCAAGCAAACGGACAAGCCGAAGCTACTAATAAGGTCGTGATTGGATTGATTAAAAAGCATTTGGAAGAAAATCCAAGAGAATGGGATAACCTACTATTAGCAGTGTTGTGGGCATACCGAACATCGCGAAGATCAAGTACAGGTGTCAGTCCATATATGCTGACATATGGACAAGAGGCGGTTTTACCGATGGAGATAATCGTGCAATCCTTACGAGTCCAATTGCAAAGTGAAATGTTGCCGGAAGATTACAGAGATTGGATGCATATAAATTTGGATGAATTAGACGAAGTCCGGGCAGCTGCTTTGGATCCATTGGTCGCACAAAAGAAAAGAGTAGCCAGAGCTTTTAACAAGAAGGTTAAGATCAAGCAATTTGTTGTCGGGGATTTAGTATGGAAAGTAATTTTGCGGTTCAACCGCAAAGATAGGGAATTCGGTAAATGGTCATCAAATTGGGAAGGCTCATATCTAGTTACCGAAACATTCAATGGAAATGTATACAGATTGATGGATGTCAATGGAAAAGAATTATCTCGCTCTATAAATGGGAAATTCTTAAAGAAATATTATCCATCAATCTGGGAAACACAAGGAGATTGATTTATTCATTATAAGCGAAAATACATTCTGATCTTGGTTTCAAAGGTCTTCAGATCTTTAACAAGTTCGAGGTTCCAAGCTACAAGGTTGGAATGTAATGCAAGGTCATAGTGGAGTTCAGATTGTTGCTCTTCGAGATATTCCATGCGATGAGAATGGAAGCGGACAGCTTCAAGTTTCTCTCAAGTTTCCTGTAACAATTGTCTGTACCTGTTTGAAGAAATTTCGACCATGGATCTAACACGGGAAATTTCATCTTTAATTATCCTACGTTCCACACGGTGATGATTGGCAAGGAAATTGAAAAGCCGACGTGCCATCTCAACATCTTCTCTGGCATGGAGATAAGAGTCCTGAACTTGAACATATGCTTCTTTGGAGTCGCGCAAATCGGGGAAATTCTTCCATAACTTGGATCTTAAGAGCATCGGCTTCCATAATAGTAGGCTCAAGGTTTCAAATTTCCTTCATATTGTGCTCAAATTCGTTGAAGCTGGCAGGGAATAAGGAGCACAGCTCCCACACTAAGTCTAAGAAATCAGAGTCTGCAGTTAGGAATACCTTGGACCTGAAAATGTCTGTCAGTTCGGTAATTTCTAACATATGTTTGTGATTCAGTAATAAACCATGGTGTCCTTGGGACAGCAGTTCATGTAGTCGTCTCCATAAGGAATAATCATCTGTGGGTAATTGAATAAAGGAGTTGTCCATGTTAAGAGAAATAAAGAACAGTTGCCAAAGCTTGGATCAAGGTACATTTAACAGAAAGTTTACCTTCATGTTGGGCATTACAACGTCTATGAGATCGAGACCAAAGAGGCGGTTGAGATGAAGAACCATGTGAAGACATCACGAGCAAGACTGCAAATTTACAGGATGAATTGTGTAGCTTGGACAGTTATAAAGATAAAGGATATAGAGCAGATCATGGGTAGTGACATGCCAGAGATTTTCTCGGACAATTGGAAGAAGTGGAAGAACATGGCCTATAAGTGGAGAAAGACGGTTACCAACATTGCCGCCAAAGATTTTGCAAGAGAAAATATGCAAAAGGTCAGTTATTCAATTATCTTGTTGATTTCATTAAGGAAGCCGTGACATTGGGAATATTAAGCAGTCATAATCAACGAAGCATGATATCGGGAAACCTTATTATCGGGATCTTTGTTAGTCATTAAAGATTATAGGGGAGCAAATGTTAGAATTCGGCAAGTGGAGCAAAAGAACATTTGAGTTAGAGAGAACAAGACGTTCATTTCCATTTGTTCAATAGAGTCTTGGCTTCATTTACAAAAGAACGGAGTTCAAATTCTAAATTAAAATTCTGTTCCATGAGCTCCGCCCTCTGCTTCTCGCAAATTTTGACTGACCCGCATGTACAGTCATATTCTTTCTTCAATTCCTGACACCTCTCCAACTTTTGTCTGACCGATGGATAAAGATTATGCATTTTTGCTTCTTGTTTCACCATTTGGGCTTCTACCTTCTTTAACTCTGCCTCAAGCTCTGCTTTCCTGTTCGCCAAGCGATGAAGTTTGCTCTTCAACTCTATAACTGTCATAAAACAAACGAGTATCTCCGCATTTATGGGTTATTTCATCCTGAATGGCTTGACCTCGCTGTTCTCCAAAGAAAAGATGTGGAAGACGATCGTTGTTAATTCTAATGGTGTCCATAGCATCCACAAAACCAACGGCGAAAATATCACTTTTGTCCTAGAAGTCTGGGGAAAGCATAAAAGAAGGATTACCAGAACACACTTCCTAAAAAAGAGCTCTTGCTCATTTTTCTCTGTTAGAATCGGTGATCAACTTCCCAGAGCTGGACTCTAATAAGTTAAGGAGTTCTATCCATTTGGCCTTGGCCACATCCTTAGAAACTTCGGAAAATGATGTCGGGTTTATGGATTCTAGAGGATGTTCAACAGTGGAGGAGCTAGAGAGATCGGCAAGCAGTATACTTTTCACTTCAGCTTTCTCCTCAATGGATAAAAGTGTTATTTCAGCTACAGCAAGAGGAGCTTGGGAAGAAGATGAGCTTACTACAGAGACTCTCTAAAGAGGCAGAGTAATAGTTAAAGGTTGAATAAGTGGCAGAGGTATATTGATTGATGGGCCTTCAAGAAATTCCCCATCGGGAATTAAAATTCTTTTCGATGCAGACGAAAACTCATCAATGCCTGTAAACACAGTTATGAATATTAAAACAATGGTGTAAGAAGCATTCATTATTCGGTAAGGTGAAGACAGGATTTACCGATAAAGGTTGGAGATTGATCTTTTGCCAAGTTTCTTGTGTCAGATTCTTTAACTTCAGATTTTGAAGAAGGGACAAATGGAGATTTCCCAATTAAAGGAGGAGATGGGTCTTTAGCTAATTCCTTTTCCTCAAGTCTCGAAGACTAGACTTGTGTTGATTCGATATGAGGTTCTGTTGAAGGAGCAGGAATCACCAATGCAGGGTCAGGAGTTGCTATATCGACAGAAAGAGTCTTGACAGAAGGAGAAGTAAGCAAAGCTGCTTTTGATCTGTATATCTTAAGAGTTTTCCCTGAATTATATTTTTTTTTAAAAGGGAAAGCACAGATCAATGTCGGCAAGTATGTTTATAATTAGCAAAGCTTGAATATCAGAGTTACCTTTTGGTGTATGTGGCCTTATCATGATACAAAGCGTGGGACTGAGAGATGGGTTCCTTGATGAAGAGCTTTCAAGAGATAGTGATGAAGATCGATCAACAGCTCCTTTTGTTGCTGGCTTCTTTGACGCCTTTTCTGGCGCAGGCAGTTCTTAGATTTTTCTCTTTCTACTCGCTGTAAAGGAAGATAGTTAAACACAACCAAATACCGAATGAAGACATATATTGAAAGAAGGAGAGCAAGCCAATCTTTGACGGGCTTTGTCGGTTCAGTAGGAGGTATGTCATCACCTTCGATTGCTTTAGGAAGTGTAGGAGTAATCGTGTCCTTTATCTTCAAAAGGATTACATTCAAAGGCTTTGAGAATACAGATTTTCGATAGTTCTTCCACAAAAAGTCGAAGTCTTCCGAAGAGCGATCGATATGTGCAACAAACTCGGTAACACGGAACAATCGGTATATGTCTCGAATTAGTTTGTTTAACTCAGTGAAGCTTTGGCTGTCACCCAGCTTACAGAATATCTTGTTGAGGGAAGAAAAGGAAAAGGTATAGATAGTCGGAATAGGAATCCTTTGAATCAACCCAAATTGTCTAGTACAATATTGGAGGGAATAGATCTCAAAACCAGCAACGAATCTACCCTTTGTGGAAAACCTAACAGGGATGTCGATAGAGGTCAGAATTATCTGCAAGAAATCACTCTTATTTTTCTGAAAAGAAGGTAAATATGACTTAAATTGAGGAGTGAGAAAAGGGAAAAAAGAGAATCGTTTCCCTTTGGTTGAAAGAATTTAGGAGATAAAGAACCGAAAATAGGATGATTGTCCCTTTGAAACAGGAACTAGCTCTCGGCTTAAAGCTCGGCAGACAGGATGATTCGAGATCAAAACTGAATGAGGCTGCGTAACTGGGTCCTTGGAAAACCAAGAAGGAAAATAAAAGGCTGCCCAAGCTTGGAGAATCCAGAGAGGACCACCATAGACTCCACCAATTTCATCCAAAGCGATGGAGGAAGCAGAGTGGGTTAAGCGTCGGTACAATAAGGCTAAAGTGATTTTTCCTAAAGCTAGCTGAGTTTCCGAAGCTAAAGCGGAAGCTATAGCAAAGAAATCCTTGAAAACTCTCACGATAGGGTGATAAAAAATGAATTTACAAAGCCAATTTAAGAGGAAAGCGGTGTGTTCTTTGTCGATAATCGTACCTTCTTTCCTAAAATACTTACCGATAAAAATCCCGTAGGCTAATTCAGAATCAGATAACTTACCAAGCCCTTGGTAAGAATCTGAAGACAGGGTAGACGGGTCTGTGCCTAAAGGACTAAGACCAGTGAGGCAATAGATATCAAGCAAAGTTACCGACATCGGGGAGAAAGGAAAAAAGAAGCAGTTGGTTGAAGATGACCAAAAGCAAGATAGGGCACTGATTAGCTCATGGTTCAGATGATAATCAAAACAGCAAAGACGTAGAGCATTATGAATCAGGAGCTCATCCCAAAGAGAACCATTGGAAGGAAGAAGTCGGAGATACCATCGATAAAAATTCGGCTTAAAATCAGAAAAAGCCCTAAGACGAGAAGGATGAGAATGCCAGTTGTAAGCCAAACTAGAAAAAGGGTGGAAGTACCTCGGTTAGATGGCGTGGGAAGAAGTTAGAAAGATTTTCAGGAATCGAAAATTGATTATAAACGGCAGGGCCAAGGATGTAAGAATCCTCGTAATCGTTCTATACCGAGAATAGATGCCGTTCGTCGTTGAAATCTTCAGAGTCTCTAAATTGATGATAGCACTCTAGGGCGTTGGAGGCGAGAAAGGAAGAAGCTTGAGCCTTGGGAGCCATGGTGTTTAGACAAGTGCAGAATGAGGTCACGAAGAAACAAAGAGGCGAAAGGGCAAGAGAATATCGAAGAAGATGAGTTTTGGAAAAAGCACGTCTGAAGGCGAGCGATCAGATTGTGTGGGGACAGCTGATATATATATTAAGTTGATGTGAGAAGGAGCTGAAAAGGCAAGCGAGCGAAACGAGGCGGCAAAATGACGTTGGAAGCAAAAAGTAAGTGTCTTGTCATCTTTGGCATTTAAAAGAATTAAAATTCTTTTAATTCTTTTAAAAGGGGGCATCTGTTGACACCAAATAATAATGAGTTACCGAATTGATCTCGGTATCATCATATCTAGAAAATCGGAAAATCGGAAACAGTGAACTACTCCGAGAAGTTCGGTAAGTTGTCTGTAACATACCGAAATGGCCAGAAGTCTAAACCCGATATTCGGAAAATTGAATTACTCCGAGGAGTTCGGTAAGTTGTCTGTAACATACCGAAATGACCAGAAGTCTAAACCCAATATTCGGGAAATAAGATAATAAGGTTATTGATTTTCGAAATTCGGTAAGATTCTGGACATACCGAAACTATAAAAAGTCAGCAGAAAGAGGAATACGAAGTTGAAAAGAACGGCAGGATGGCCAAACTAGTCACGTCAGCAAGAAGTTACAAGCAAGAAATCCGGATAGTGAATGCGAACAGTTCATGGTAGTTACTAGAAGAGGTTCAAATTCGAAGCCATGTTGACAGTTGAAGATCAAGTTTTGACGGATAAAACGTGGGCAAATGAGAAGCTATTGAAAGCGCCAAGATTCAAAATTTGAAAGTAAGAAAATAACCGACAGACGGTTATAGAAAGCGGAAGAATACAAATACTCAGAAGAGAAGAGCAAGAGACAGATGAACAGACATCAAAAAACACTCAAGTTTATCTGCATTTCAACTTCTCTGCACTTTCTGTTTCCGGCATTTACAGTTTCTGCAACTCGAGTTTATTTTCAAGTCTTCTACTACTTTCATAAGAGTATTGTAACGTAGCATGAACCTTTGTTGATCTCGAATCCATATTCGATCCATTGATTTCATACCCATTTCACACCTTTCTGTGTTGCTTCGTTTCCTTGCTAAAATATCTCTTCGAAAATTGAACCACAGAACCCTCTTAATAAAAACCGAAGACTAAATTTCGGTGAAAGATATTCCTTGTTGCAAAAACAAGCGAACAGGAGTGATTATTTTTCACATGCATGATTGGCCAATTAGCTTCTTCTCTGTGATTTGCCTGAGCCCAAGTTGCTTGGAATTTTTTATTCTGGGTCTTGTTCTTTTTTGTTCGTCAACTTGTCTCCGCCATTGTTTCTTGGGGTCTGTTTTCGATTGGAGAAAACGTTTGGACTTCTTGCTGAACTCTGGGATTTCGGGCTCGTTGTGGAACACGAACGGCCAGGATGGTGACATTTGACAGTTTGACCGTCTCGACCCTTCTCAACCTGCTACTTCGTTGAGTTGGATCCATAAGGGGGCATCGACACTTTCAGAAATAAATGTTCAAGAATGGCAACAGTTGATGCATGTTTGTTTGGGCCCAGGAGGAATTGAGGGAACCTGAACATCCTAATATGCTTGCATTGCCTCAGCTAATATGGTGACATATGAAGGAGAACTCTTTCTCAGTTTCAGTAGCAAAGTGCGTTTTATAGTTTAGCCGATTGACTATCCTCATTAGAGAATTCTTGTGCAAGCACACTCGATTGCCCGATGCTTGCTGCATAATAGATCCTTCCCGCACCACTTACTCTTGAACTGTGTTCCCCGTTGCGAAAGAGTTTATGTCGGCATGTCATTGGCAGGACCCGTCTTCATGTATTCAGCAGGGCACAAACAGTTCTTGTCGATAAGTGATGTGGAGATGGTGAAGGAACTGAGCGTGTGCACATCGCTGGGCCTCGGATAGCCTTCGTATCTCTCCAAGGACAGGGGAGCTTTGCTTGGACAGAACTCTGTAGATTAATGAATTGTTTAATCAGCAGTCGCTCACTCACCTCGAAATCTTCTTTCTAATTGCTTTTCAAGGGAATGGTGAGCCTCATGTGGAGCTTGGGTGACCCGAATAGAAAGCGGTGGAGGCACGGCGGAAATAAGAATCGATGATGACTTAAGAAGCTTGTCCGCAGACATTATCTCCAGAGCTTGCTTCGGAAGCAGTTACTCCCGAGGGAAGGAAATCTTCTTGAAGCCCAGAGAACTTCAACAGGTCATGTCACATGGAAGCATTGGAGTAGCCGGACTGAGGTAGAGTTGTATCAGAGCTAATCTAATAGATATTTCAATCAGCGAGAAATCATAGTTAGAATTTTGTTTATCTAAAAAGGTCCGTGTAATTTCATATTCTGAAGATTTAACTACAGCTCAAAGAAAAAGTATTAGATGATTTTTGCTAATTGTTTGGGAACTTTCTTGATCAACTCACAAGCATATGTGCCGAAATATGTTCGAGTTTTATCTTTGGAACCTTGTATCTACATGGCTCTGTTGGTTTTCATCTAACTTCTGTATATGACAGCATATCACTGTCTAAGCCCTTCGTTTTTAAACATCTCAGATACCTGCCAACCAAAATCAACAGACAAATTTGGCAGTTGGACAAACAGATTCGGTTGATGATACTAGAGGTCGTGAAACCACCAACGCAGGCCTCATATGAGAAGGACCTCTTACAGATGATACTCAAGGGTGCCAACAATGAGGGCCTGCCAACAAATATCTCCGCCACACAATTCATCGTGGATAATTGCAAGAACACATACTTTGCTGGCCACGAGACCACTGCTATCACGGCATCTTGGTGCCTGATGCTGTTGGCTGCTCATCCTCACTGGCAAGCAAGAGTTCATGCTGAAGTGCTCGAGATTTTTGGCCGGGGCGTTCTGGATTCTGATAAACTCCGAGGCATGATAACAGTGAGTCACATTGGTTTATCTTACACTTGGTGCCTGAAACTATAGGGTGGAGTTGGTAGATTCTTTTGGTGTTTGGTTATTTCACTTGTGCTTTTGCAGGTCGTTTCCACACACACTACCATGCAAACATGTACAAATTACCTTTTAAGCTAGGGTTTTATTCTGAACTGATTATTGTTCAGAAAACATCTAAGCCTGATTTTTGGATAGTTGGTTTTCATGTAATCATAGTCCTGATGCGTTTCTGAATGGGCATTCCTGTAAGAATTTGAAGCTGCTTCTTTTTTTCCCTTTTTTCCCCTCTGATGTGCTTTCCAAATTCATTTGCAAGTTCCTAACAATCTTTATCAACTATTGGCAGCTAACCATGGTAATTCATGAGACTTTGCGACTCTATCCGCCAGCGGTGTTCAGCATGAGAGAAGCCTTAGAGGACATCAAGTTCAAGGGACTTCTGATTCCAGAAGGCACGAACAGCCAAATTCGATCCACATTCTGAACCGGCCGAATTGAAGGTGATCTTGTCTCTCATTCTCGCCAAGTTCTCGTTTTCGCTTTCACCGAGTTATCAACATTCTCCGGCGTTTAGGATGGTTGTGGAACCTGGAGATGGGTTCATCCTCCATATGAGGAAAGGTTGAGAGATTTCAAAGCTTGGTTTTTTGTGTCAAAAACAGTGTCCTTATCACTTGCAAACATATCTTGGAATTGGTCTCTCTTGGAAACTTAATGTTACCAAATGTATATAATATTTCCAGTTGGCAAAAACTGCGAAGATGACATTGATTCACCAACAAACCCCTTGGAAAAACTCAAAAACTCTGCCTTTAGATAGTATTCTCGAACTATGAACGAATTCTGTGAACCCTCTTTGTGACTGCATAAAAGAGCATTCCATGCAAAATTTTTAGAACAGATTGATGATGTAGATGCACTCAGCAACAAAGGCACAGCACAACGTTATCTGCTAAGCATGGACAAAATACACAGCGCAAAACTTCATAGGGTTCGAGCAAGTGATAATGTATATCATCAGAACCGTGAAGCCAACCCTATGTTTTGAATATTCATTTTAATTGATAACCTTAACGGGAAAAATGACAACAGAACTTCAAATTAGTGGTTGCCACAGTTTGGAACCGGCAGTTCCGGTTCGTGGCCATGGATGAACCGGAACCAGAACCTTAAGGGGCGGTTCCAATTCTGGTTCAAAACAGAAAATGGAACCGGCCGGTTCCGATTTTCAAATTTAAGTTTTAAATAATGAATTATGAAATAAAAAAATAATAAATTATGAAATTATGCAATAATAAATTATCAAATACAAATTGTAATCAAATTGTAAATTATAATCAAATTTGGGGGGGGGGAGGGAGGGAGAATGAGCTTGAATTTAATGAATTATCATTACGCGCCTACATAGCTTCTTGGGGATAGAAGAATCAAAGCCCATGTAGTTCTTTTACCTTTGATAATCCCATACTTACCTCATCGTCAATCGTCGCTACCCGTTTCGCCGGTTTCGGTATCGGTACCCTTGGCGGTGGTATCTCCATCATCGAAGAATTCGGTTTCATTGCTGCGATCCATCTCTTGTTGTCGATGTTGAGCCTTTGTCCAATCATTGATACAAGCTTGAGCCCCCACCGAATTCCGAGCTAATCTTGAACGTTGGTCGTTCAAAATGTTGCTTTCAGCACTAAATGCTTGTTCAACCGCAACTGTTGAACAAGGGGTTGCTAAAACCTGTCTTGCGATGAAAGCGAGAATTCGGAATTAGGTTGAATGCCTCTTCCACCACTCTAGAATTTTGAAATCTGTGTCGTCTTCGAATACATCAAACTCAAAAAAATGGTTAATTAGGTCTCTATTTAGGAAATATTTGCTGTTGCTCCATTTTGTCTTTTTTACCTATTCATCAGCATTTTGTACTCTCTACTAATTATATCTAGGTCCCCGCTTTGTACGTCACTAGGTTGGGAAGATCCACTATCACCTATATTATATCTATTAGAAAATTCATTATACAATTCTACTATTGCGTTTTTAACTGCTGTTTGTATAGCTATAATATCTACCATTTGAATTAAATGTAAATAGTCATAATACGTATTCAAATCATCACCTAAACAATCTAATTTGGAATGTGGATCGAAAATACAAGCAACCAAATAAATAAGAGAAATTTCGGTATAATAATGCAGCCATTTCGTTCGGATTGCTAAAATAGTCGGACCTAATTGATCATCTTTTTCATTTTCTTTAAAAACACCAGTAATATTAACACACTCTATTAAAAATAAATGCGTAGTAGGATAATAAACACCGGATAAAGCATAAGTTGCATTATTAAAAACTTTTAAAAGATCTAATTTTTTTTTTGCAAATATCCCACTCTTGTGGGAATAAATTAATTTGAGAAATATTATTTGAAATAAATATACATAATAAATATTTATATGCAAAAGATTGATTAAGCAACTCGTACGTAGAATTCCAACGAGTTGGAACATCTCTTGAAAATCTTTTTGGTCTTCTTCTATTTGCTTTACAAAATTTGCCCCATTCTTTCATAATTTGGGGATGTCTCTATAAAAATTGAATTGCTGTCTTTATTGGGCTGAGAAAAACATCAAGAGTTTGTAAACCATCTTGTACATATAAATTTACAACATGACAAGCACTTCTAATGTGAAAAAATTGTCCACCAAAAGTGGATTTACAAATCTTTTCTAACTTCAGAATGGAAGCGGTATTTGCCGCGGCATTATCAAAACCAACCGAAAAAATATTATTAACCAAAAAATATTCTTCTAAAACTTGCTTAATTATTCTATAAATATTAATTGCCGTATGCCTATCATAAAAAACTCGAAATGCATTAACTCTTTTTTGAATGTTCCAATCATCGTCTATCCAATGACATATAATACCAATATAAGAATGAGTTTACCAAGGATCACTCCAAATGTCACTACCTATATGCACACGTCCATTGAAATTCATAAAAAAAAAAATTCAAATCTTCTTTTTCTCTTTTATAAGTATAAAAAAGTTGGCGTTGAAGCGTATTTCTCGAAATAGGTTTTGCTTGTGGAGTACATGCGATTTGTATAAAATGATTAAAACCAACTTTTTCACCAAAATTAAACGATAAACGTTCAACGGCAGCAAATCTAGCTAATTCTTCTTTATAAACTTTTTCATTGTAACAAAATAAAGGATGAGTGTTAGGATTGACGTACCTAAAAATTTGTTGTTGGCTGGGGTCGATTCCCGCTTGCGTTGGATGTTTCGACCTCACATGCCGTTTAAATGTTCCACAACCACCTCCACCTGTAAATTTGTATGTTGCCCCACAATATTTACATTTTATTTGATACTTGTTTCCGCCTAAATGTTCCTTCATGAAGTGTTCCCATATGTCGGATGTACCCTTCCGTTCCAGCTCCTTTGTTGTTGACACTTCTTCGATACTGGTAGGAGGAGGATGCAGACTTTCTTGCATTAAGACGTGCTCAATGTTGGGAATAATGTTGATATCATCAACATCGTCTCCCCAATATGCAAAATTACGAGGATCATGAGGATGATCTAATTCCCCAATCGAGCTCTTTCCTCTGCCACTACCTCTACTTCTACTAGCCATTTTTTGAGAGAATTGAGCGGAAAGCAGATTCAGAAAATTGACAGAGTCACAGAATTGAGCGGATTGAGAGAATTTGAGAGAATTTGAGAGAAATTGTGAAAAAAAATGAGAGATGAAAAATGGATATTTATAATAGTTATGATAGATTTAATAAATTAATTAAAAATAAATAAAGGGGGAGGAAGGCAACGACCAAAATTTTGGCCGTTGCAAGTCGGTTCAAGAAAATAGGGGCCCGTAACCGGCCCCTATGGCACGGGCCGGTTCCGGGCCCAAACCGGCCCGTGGCGACCACTACTTCAAATTCTAGTTGTTATAAGCAAAAAAAGAAAAAGAAAAATCGTAGGCTTTGATATATGTCACGATAAAAGAGAGAGATGTATATTATTGAATACCGAGTACAAAAGCTACGTTTAAATTAAATCTATGTAAAATACGAAGTACTATATATCTTCATTTGGATGAGAGGTAATGCAGATATTTTGAAAAATTCCTCGATTTGTACAAATAACATCTTTTTAACGAGAAGTCTACATTATAGATAAATTCCGAACTCAATACTTATTTTACTGGCCTCATCGAGAGTGGCCCATGTATGGATATACTTGTATCGTGTATCTAATTCACGTACGTGAGAGATATAATAAATTACTGCTCTAATTTGGCATCATAGCATAATATATGTACCCGCCAAAATGCAAAGATTAGCATCTAATATATCATTGCTCCACTTTGGGACATGATCCAAACTCATCTCAACAAGAAAAAGGAAAATGAGTTCCTGTCCTTCCGTCTCCCTCCTCCTCGTCTTCTTCCTCACTTCCCTCCACGCTGCATCTGCACATGGTGGTGCCAACAACGTAATCCACAAAACGTGCAAGAAATGAGCCCAAGAAGACCCCAACGTGAGCTACAAGTTCTGGGTCGTGTCGTTCGAGTCGATCCCGAACAGCCACTGCGCCGACCTTCGGGGGCTCGGCCTCATGTGCATCGAGCTGTTGCGGCACAATGTGACCAACACGAGGTCTTACACCAAGAATCTTCTGAAGAGCAAGAAGATGGATCCATCAATCGAAGCATGCTTGCAAGATCGCTTGGAACTGTACTCCGATGCGGTCTCGACGCTTGAAGAGGCGATCAGAGCCTCAAGGAATGACAACGATGTGGTTTTCGCGGTACTTCAGGTTGATGTTGTTAATGAATTTGATGAGTTGCTATTAAGTGTTGGTCTTTACTTACGCGTAGCATGATGTAATAAATAGGATTTACGACATTTTGTCAGTATATCAGTGTGCTTGCTAATGTTTCGAATGAGTTTTAATCTGCACTTTTTCATTCAAGATTTCATGTTATTATTATGGACTCTTCGTTCGTTGACCGACAAGCCCCAAATCATTAGATGTCCCAAAAACTATCGATATGATCTCACGGCTCTAGACTGAACGGTGAAACAAGATGCATGACATACTTCGTCTAGATAGAGTTATCGAGATTAAATTATATCTTGAGTTTAAAGCCTATGGTACAAAACCCCATCCGATATATTAGGGGTGAGCAAACTGGATTGGACTGGACCGGACCGGACCGCACGGGTTGGTTCGGTTCTTGAGGGGGGCGGTCCGGTCTTTGGTTCCATGGTGGGTGGGACCGGACTGGACCGGACCGGACCGCACGGGTTGGTTCGGTCCTTGAGGGGGGCAGTCCGGTCTTTGGTTCCATGGTGGGTGGGACCGGACTGGACCGGACCGCCCAGAATATATATAATTTTATATATATAATTAAATTTTTTTGAAGAAATAGTTAACCT
The DNA here is from genome assembly GCA_029784005.1 of Lenwebbia sp. NSW1173648. NCBI lineage: Eukaryota > Viridiplantae > Streptophyta > Magnoliopsida > Myrtales > Myrtaceae > Lenwebbia > Lenwebbia sp. NSW1173648. Next base: position 13,350,655 of record JARCGZ010000007.1, read on the forward strand.
AAACCTAATTTCCCCATTTTCATCTTCTGCTCGATAGTCAACACTCACTCCTCTCGCTCAATGCTAGCGTCTCGCCTTTGCAAGGCAGCTCTGCTCGGCCCTCGCTCCTCCCGCCTTCGCCTCTCCGCTCTCTCCTCTCTCAGTCCCGCCTCTCGCTCGTTGGCGTCTTCGCTCTTCTCGCGTCTCGCAGCCGCGAGACCTATCGCGGCCACTGGCATCGTCGACTCGTCGCTCCTCTCGCCGCTTCCTCTCCTCGTCTCCATCCTCGCTCAGTCACTTCGATCTCAGGTAAATCTGTGCGCATTTCCAGTACCGCTCTCACTTGAAGTCTGTGACCATCGTTTCAGCTCCTGGTTGATCATGAGTATTTGCCTGTCTTTGAACTGATGTACAAGTTCATGTCCCTCTTATATGCGTTGTTGATTCTGGAAAGTTAATGGGTTTTGCTGGTAGCGGATAGCGATTGATGGGCAATGATCGTTTTTTTTCCTTTGATTGGTAATTATCATCTTTCGAAATGAAGGTTCGGTTACTGAGAGTTTTTGCTTCTTTTCCCTTTCACATTTAAAGCACTTTTGTCTCTTGAGGAAAAAACAAAAAGAACATTGCAAAGTCGGCTGATATCTTGGGTTCAGATTTCTGACTTGGAACCCTCCAGACATGATGATTTTTTGACAATTTGACATGTTAGATGCACGCTACTTCCGTGTATAAGAAAAGTTCGACTGACTCCAGAATAAATGCAATTTGTAAATCCCATGTTAGGAACTGTGATTCGGTTGATGGGATGGATCCTCCTTGCTAAAATGGCTTTCTTTAGTCATTCTTGAGCCCTGTTCCAGATTAAATCACCGTGTTGCAGGGTGGCAATGTTCGGCACTTCTATCGGACAAATTCTTGTTTCCCTTTTGTTGTATTTTGGTTGTGGACTCATTAGAGTTTTTACTATAAATCTAATCCATGTTTTTCTTGATTCAGGTTGTGACGTCCCGGAATTTCAAGGCATATTCAATAAATAATATTGGACTGTTGGAATTGAGTGACATTTGTCGGACGCGGAATCATTCGATCTGAAGGTCGTTAGCCGTCGATCGAAGCGTAGATAATTATAGTTCGATTAGATTAGTCGCGCCGTAATTAGTCTTCGCCGTATTCCTTCGCGCTTGCGTCGACCCTGAACCAAATATTCTGAACCAGTCTTAAATCGTCAGATTACCGAAATACCCTCAGATATTATTCATATACGCCAGAAACAATTAATACCGAATGACCGCGGGCCCCGCATCATAAATGCATGGTCAAATCACCTTTTTGACTTTTGGATATTTACCAAAATGCCATTGGACCATTGAAAAGTCCAAAATGCCCTTCAAGACCAATTTTCTCTCTCTTCCTTTTTCTCTCTCCTCTCTCTCTCTTCTTTCCCTTCCATTTTCACGTTCGGCAGCCCCCTTTCACGCCATCTTCATCCCATCTTCACTCCATTTTCATCTCATCTTCATCTTCTTCACCTCGCCGTGGACCGCCGCCGCTCCGCCGCCCGACGCGCGCCCCGCCTAGCCCTCGCCGTCGCCGTGCCGCCCCAGCCGAGCCCCCTGCCGCCCCTGTTCAGCCGTTGCCCGTCGACCGCCGAGCCTCGCCGTCTTCCGCCGAGCTTCACCGGAGCCACCTAGGACCCGCCGGACCTTGGCCGAAGCTTCGCCGAGCTTGCCGGCCGCTCGTTGAGCTCTGTTTTCGTCGTTTGGCCGTTTTCCAGCCGCTGTCCAGCCGCCGTTTGTCGTCGTCCGGTTGTCGTTTTGGAAATCCGACACCGTGGTTACGTCCGGATCGACGAGAAGAGTTCGTAGGAGCGTCGCCGGAAAATTCGCCGCCGTCGCCGCCGTCGCCGCCGCTGCTCACCGCCGGTCGTCGCCGACCGTCGCCGCCAGTTTAGGAGTGAGTTAACCCCTAATCCCTGATTAGGCCGTTAATTGCACTAATTAGATTAATTAATTAGTTACCGTAATTAGATTAAATAGTTACCGCAGTTAATAGATAGTTACATGGGTTAGTTAGTTAACTGTGGTTAGATTAATTAGTTACCATAGTTAAATTAGATAGTTACCATGGTAGAATAGTTAACTGCTGTGGTTAGTTGAATTAACCGTGGTTAGGTGGAATAGTTACCATGGTTAATTGCATGTTGTTGTGCCTAGTTTGTGGCGTCCGATTGTGGATCGGACTGAGTGTTGATTGCGCATTAAATTGCTGAATGATCACACTAGGATCGAAATGCCTCATTAAATGAAAATTGATTATTCGCGTGATCCATTGTGAACTTGAGTGTAAAGATGGCCGTGGGTTAGATTTGAGTATGAAAATGGCCGTGGGCCAGTTTTGAATGTAAAAATGGCCGTTGGCCGAGTTTGAGCATGAAAATGGCCGTTGGCCAAGTTTGAGCATGAAATTGGCCGTGGGCCAGGTTTGAGCATCAAAAATGAGATTTGGCTTGAGAGCCAGTTTTAAGCGCGAGGTCATGCAGTTGTTTCACGGTGTCACCCTAACGTAACTGGGGGCACGGGCGATACCCTTGTTGGCATGGGTCGCCGCCTGATAAGTCTGTGTGCCGGCGACGTACAGTCCGGGATTCCACGGCTTATTGGATGCCTGTCAGTCCGTGCTCGGCGACGGACCGTCCGGATATCACGGCTGATGAGATGCCGGTCGCAACTGGTGTTGGTCCGTAGTCCCTCCTGGAATTATCCCTGGTGTGCTCGCCTTAGGGGTCTTGAGGGAGCCATCGGATGCCGTTGCTGTAACGTAGTAGGACGACGCCCGGTTAATCCGGAAGAGTACTAGCAGCGAGGCTGTGCTTTGGCGAGAGTGGGGTATCTCTTGGCCGGCTGACCGGAACGCGTTTGTTGCATAATGCATGACCATTGCTGAGTGTTCTGGCTGATTGGTTGATGCATTGTTTATTCCTTATTATATTGTACCGGTCGCATGGCTCCAGGCGAGGTACGTTGCATGTGGTTGTTGTTCTGAGGTTGAGATTAGATCGATAGAATGGTTAGGTCGTGATCAACGTCCTAATCGGACTTAGGCGTTGACCCGCTGAGATTCATATCTCATGCGCTTGGCTGATTGCCTTTCAGGTCCTCGTGATGGCCGCACGCCACGTTAGGTTTGGCGTCCCGATCGAACTCACGACGGTACTTCATCGCCGTCACGTCGCTAACTCTGAGGACATATGGGAACAACATGGCACGACAGTCTGGGTTGACGAGGGGTTGCCACACTATGTGGCACACCTCTTTAAGGCCTGGTTCATGTGTCGGACTGGTGTTCCCATAGGACCGATTCGGGGGTTTGATGTACCCCTGGGTGTGGGTCCAATAGTCCAGACTTGGGACGCAACGGAGGCTGAAATGCCGGATGGGGAGATCGTGGACCCAGATCTGAGTTCGGAGGAGGAGGATCCAGATTCACCGCCTAGTTACCAAGGTTGACCAGGTGTTGTTGGCCCGGGGGTTTTTGGAGAGGCTGCGGAGGAGTTTTAGAAGTCTTTTGTGTATAGCTGGTAGTGTAGCAGTAGTGTATCGGCTATAGCGCGCCCTGACCCGACCCGGTATCTTTTTGTGGGTCTAAGGGGATCGGTCCGAGGAGGACTCGTGTAAATTATGTGTGTATTGTGAACTAATCAAGCAAGTAATGAAAAGGGTTTGTTGTTGTTTGTTGTAGTTCCTATTCTTTCTATCCCTGTCGTTGCTGTCTGGGGTTGTTGTTCGCTTCCGCATGTGCTTAATTATAAGATAACAGAAATGGGTCGATGATTCGCCTGGGACATCATCCTTTGACCTGACGTTAGGAAGGGGTGTTGCGCGCCCGGGGACTCGGGGCGTGACACAGGTGATTAATTTACATGTCAATGGAAGGGCAACAATCCAATGATATGCCGAGTATTCTGGATAAGGACTCACTAGAACATGAAGGTGAAGAAGACGACCTTGTAGAGGCATTCGATTTAGACAAGGTATCTCATGATTGTCCTCCTAACCCTAGTAAACATATCTCACCAGCATGGATTCATTTTTGTAAAGGAAAAAAAGGAGAAAGAGAGAACTCAAGTGTTTTGCAAGTATTGTGGGACCAAGTATACATACATTGTTGCTAACAGTACTTCTACTATGTTGAAGCACTTGAGAAAGTGCAGTAAGAGTCCTCAGAATGTAGATAAGAGGCAACAATTGTTTGCCGTACGTAGGACTCAACTGACAATGGGGAATACTACTACAAGTACTGGTGATGGTAGTGCTAATGTCTTATCAATATGGAAATTTGATCAGGAATGTTGTAGGAAAATACTTGTCCATATGATTATAATGGATGAACAACTTTTTTCATTGGTTGAGCGTGTCGGATTCCGTGATTTTATCAGTGAGTTACAACCCCTCTTCAATCATATCTCACGATTTACAGTGTCTAGAGATTGCATGAAGTTGTATCTTGGTGAAAAAAATAAGTTTGAAGACTTACTCTCACAAGCTAAAGTCTAGGGTCGTACTCACGACCGATACATGGACTTCCTCTCAGAACTTGAGCAAAATCTGACGAAGCCCTCTAGCCACTCAGCCTTCAGCCAGTAAGTAGTAACCACAACTCCAGCCATGTCTCTCTCTCTCTCATCGATATACCATTTCCAAACATAATTTTCTCAATTATCTTCATTATATTTTCTTAATATGCTACAGTAGATTGAGTGAGCCTTTTGTATAGCTGGCATTAATGACTGAGTTGATTCTTTCATTCATTATGAAGTGAAGAAGGGAAAATAATCGGTCATTCTAGCATTGTTGGAGAGAATAAGAGGAATTTTAGTTGGGATTTTGTGTGATCAATGATCCATTAATATCTTGGGTCATGATCGTAACATTGTTGCTAGATCAGTTTTTTTTTTTTTTTTTTTTTTGTGGTAGTCGATGTAATGGGATCATGTATATGTCACCACTATATGGACTTTCATTCGGGTCAATCCTTACATAGCTTTTTTCATTACTGGAAAATCAAACCTCAAATAGTTGATTTGAATTTATCACACATGTTCCTCAAGCGCCACTTAAAAATAGAAGAATTCGAAAAGGACTTAACCTCCCTTTTGGCCCAAAGCGGTTAAACCAGAAACTTTCCCACAACTGATCTTTTTGTTGAAGGTTTAATTGAAGAGGCCACATGCAAAATCCATCACAGGTGAACACATTTCAGTACTTTCTTCACTTCATCCATCGATACTCGTCTACTCTTCATCTCTGAAGAAGAATCAAGAGCCGATCATCTGTCGTGTTCTTCAGCTAACCAGGCCATCAGATTGCTCACGAATCTAGAGCTGATCGACTTCGAGTGTGGGACTAGATTGGTTCGTTACAAATTCGGGATAAGAACATCACAAGTGCCATAACTTTCATACATCGCTCACTTGAGTGCCATAACTTTTTTTTTCGATCACTTGAGTGCCATAAATTATGTACGGCGCTCATTTAAGTGCCATAACTTTTTTTTCGATCACTTGAGTGCCATATAACTTTTCAATCGGTCACTTGAGTGCCATAACTTTTTTAAAAACACTCACCACAAGTGCTATGTCACGTCAGATTTACGGCACTTGGGTGAACATTTTAAAACAAAAATTAGCACTTAAGTGATCGGTTGAAAGCTATGGCACTCAAGTGAACGTTTTTTTAGAAGTTATGGCACTTAAGTGGTCGAAAAAAAAACTATGGCACTCAAGTGAGTGCCGTACGAAAGTTATGACACTTGTGCTGTACGTATCCCTCCAAATTCATTTGTTTACTTGCTGGTCTGCTTTCTTCTTGATGAATGGAAGTCTTCATAAACACTAAACATTTACTACTATAAACGTGTATACTGAAGATTATCTTGATTAGGGTTCACATTTTTTTCTCATTGTTTCTTGCGACAACAAAGGGGATCAAAGATTTCTGTTGCTCCCCATTTCATGGTTGTTCCTATATAGCAGGAAAAATTGTTTCCATCAAGTTCCTCATTTCCGCTTCCTCCATCGAAACCCACCAACAATTACAACAAGATAATAAGAGGATGCACTACTTTTTCCCATCAAACGATTCTCCGAAGTCCAGCAATGCCTGGTCATCGCCGCTGCCGCCAGAATCATCGAACCAAGTTAACCAAGCTCCTATGAGGAAAACGCTTTTCTACGACTTCCTCCCAAGCAAAGCCATCGAAGACGTGGAAAGAACTTAGAACATTCCCCACCGGGTCACTTGGCAACTTACCAAAATCCGATATGAGCATTCACTCCTAGGTCCGAATCTCACGACTGCATGACCCTCATCAAGGTCATCGACAAGGTAGATGTTTTCACAGAGAAGCTGCTTGTCTTGCACCACAGGCCTTCGATTACATGTTCCGGACGAGCTGAATTGTGGTCGGTGATGTAATTCATTACAGTTGGGACACTCGGAATAAGTATTTTGTTTTCAAGGTGGTGTGTATGGAGACCTAATGGACGATAACAGTGTGCAAGCCATGCGATTTGCTGATCTATAGTTTCCGTACAGAACTTGTTGATGACGTAATTTCTTTCTACTCCATTTTCACGATGAAGAGAAAGTCAATGTCATAGATGAGTTCCTTCTTTTGCCTTCACTTTTTTCCTCCTTTGTATGAAGGAGAAACTCTCTTTTCCCCGAATTCACGCCGAAAGTTAGAAGATTTATCATCAACAGGTACGGTTCATTAATTAGGAGACTTAACTCCAATTTCCACGACAAAAAGAAGAAATTTCAACATTACCATATCTCTTTTTCCGACAGAAAGTGGAACATAAAAGGGAATCTTACACATTCATTATACATTCGTGGTCTGGGGTTCATGGTCTGGGGTGGGAATTTTCATTTTCCGTGGAGCTTGTTGCAAAATCCCCACCAAGATTAGCTATTATTTCCAGATTAATATTTCTGGCCAGTTTCGTCACATATGGATGAACGGTCTTGTTAATGAGTAAAAAAAAATTTATTTTTTATCCCCTGATTATGCACGGCAAAAGAAAACCAATGCTTTGAAAACAACAGATTTTCTTTATTTGGGCATTAACGGGTATTTTCAAAACACTTATGAACAAAACTATTTGATAAAAGAAAGTACAAAATCCAACTCACAGTTCGAAAAATTTGGACAACTAATTCTCAGGTTATCGTAATATCGAACAACGAATGAATTATGCCAATAAGAAAAATTTCATCTTTTATGATTTTTTTAGAACAACGAATACTTAGAATCACGAGAATCAGCCCGTCAAAAAAACCATAACCTGAATTGAGCCTATTACAAAAGGGTTACTATATAAGATTCAACACAATTCGTGAAACCTAATCTCTTGTCAAACTATATTTTCTTACCCTTAAATCCTCAAAACAAGAAAAGTTAACTCTAACAGAATAGAAAACTACACTCAGACAAATAAGAATCGCAGAGCTTCGACAAAGTCATATTTTTTGTTTGAGAAGCACTCCAGGAAAGTAATGAAGTATAAGAACTGACATAGAAGGGCATGCAAATTATACGAAGTATGCGAGTGAGAGCATAAAGTACACTAGAAAATAATGCCGCAGAGTACTAGTTTCTTCGCTTGTGATTCAACAACATGAACTTGTCAATCCACGGATCAGATATCAGATCTTGCAATGGTCTAGTGTTGACCTTTTTCCTTCCTCCTTTGTGATCGAATTGTTCATCTCGGAAGTCTAAGGTCATCTTGCCTTCCTTTTGACTTCTATGCTGTGCATTTCTAGCTTCCAGTTCAAATATCCTGGAGCTCCTCCTACATTCCTCGCTAGACATGATTGATTGATTGTTTGATCTCTTTGTTCGTTCAAACAATCTTGAACTTTAGCTCCTACCAAAAGAAAAAAAATTAGTTTTATGCCCTTCAATATATATTTTCGACTAACAACAACCTAATCAACAAAGAGTAAGGAATCAACTTCTGCTAAACCCAAAAAATCACAAGAGCCATATAGACAATCAGTACGTAAAGCTAATAAAAGTAAGCATAGGTTTAATGTTATGTTGTCACCGAAAGGTGAAGTAATTGCACTATGATAAAGGCTGCAATAACATTGTAAAGAATGCAATGAATCTGACTCTTGAAGCAACACAAAAAGGCCAAATAATAAGCAAATAGGTTTTCTAAATACCCATGGTTTCGATGTACTATACCGGTCAAAATTCCCTAAATAGCAATGTGATTACCCAAAGAAAATCATTGAATCACAACTTGTTGATAGAAACCTTAGCATAAGCACTGTTTTATTAAAGACGACTTATTTTCACCATTAATTAGGCCTTGGAGTTGTACAAGAGAAAAGCCACTCCCATGCAACCAACATATGTGAAAGTAAAATCATAAATGACCTGGTTTCAAAACTAAGGACTTGAAATTAAAGAACAATTTTCATTGCAAGATAATAGAAAATAATGACGTAGAGTACCAATTTATTATTGGCCCAATAGGCTTATCTCGTAGTGAATCCACAAATCTTACCTTAAAATGTGAAAATGTATGTACTTGCTTTATTATTGGCCCAATAGGCTTATCGGATGAACTGGAAGCTAGAAATGCACGGCATAGAAGCCAAAAGGAAGGCAAGATGACCTTAGACTTCCAAGATGAACAATCCGATCACAAAGGAGGAAGGAAAAAGGTCAAGACCAGACCATTGCAAGATCTGATATCCAATCCTGTGGATCGACAAGCTCATGTGGTTGAACCACAAGCGAAGGAACTGGAACTCTATGGAATTTTTTTCTAGTATACTTTATGCTTTCACTTGCATATTTCTTCGGTCAAGGCCAAAACCAAAGCGCATCTTCGGTTGGAGTTATTCCCTGAAAAGAAATCTTCACTCAGACAAATACAAATCACAGAGTTTTGGCAAAGTCATACTATTTGTTTGAGAAGCACTCCACGAAAGTAATGAAGTATAAGAATTGACAGAGAAGGGCAAGACACAAAAGTACAAGCCTTAAATGCCTAGAAGGGAGGGGCAAATTGCCAGTGAAGTTAATGCACAGCTATATCATTGATTGATGTCATTTTAAAGCTACGCATGCATTAAGTTTATATGAACAAAAAATTGGAAAGCTAGTATAAGGATGAGAAGTTACTCAAGGATATCAGAAATCAATAAGATGACAACACAAACATGAAATGTCAATAATGAAGTGCTAGGGTAACAGAAACGATGGCCGGCATAAAACTCATTGCACTAAATCGAGAATTTACAAGTTTGCTAATCGAATGCTTTCATGACTGTATTGTGAACTCTTTCTTAATTGTCGCTCTCGACATAGGCTTCTAATAGGTATAACCTCCAGAAAGTATTTGCACAATTATCAATTAGGAGGTTGTTTCATAAGCAAATAGCCTTTTTCTTCACTGTGTTTTTTTATTTTATTTTAGGTAAGGTAAGAATAATATTAACCAATCAAAGCGCGGATTACAAAGAGAACCCGACCACACTAGGGAAAGCCTTACACACGTGGCGATACCGGGGGGTGTCACTATGGGTGCAAGGGATTTTTCTTCTCTGTGTTTGTAGCTAAACTTACAAAGAAAACCTGACGCGTGTAAGTGATTAAGGAGCTTAAAGGGCATATTCCGTTTTAGCACCGGAAGCAAGTGAACTTAAGCCACGGGCCAATCGAGCATCATTCATTTCCTTAAAGGGAAGAAAGAACTACTGCAAGCAAAACATACGCTCGAAATCTCTAATTAGAGTAGGGTTCAAAAGATGTCAAAACAGCAGAGCTGCATATATTCAGGTGGTGCACCATATACCACTGGAAAGTTATCCCCAATTACATGCAGAATCTGGGTAAAGGGTTCAGGACGTGAACAGGAGTCCTGCTTTATGGTTGTTTCTGCACATTAGCAAATGCCGGATATTATCTTGTAATCCTAGAGGAAAATAAAAGTAGAGCAGTGAAAGGCCTCTTTTCTTGTCTCAGACCAAGAAACATCCGAGCATCACAAAACGTGGCAAACAAGTCAGAGTTTACACGAAACACCGTAACAACGCAGCAAAAATTCACACGTTCCTTAAAACCCTAAAAGGCAAAGACGATTCAACCTTAGAGATCATATTCATCATATCAGACAACGGCAATCTCAGCTAATCTGGAAAGAGGGAGGGCTTACCAGCGCTGCAAGAGGTAAGAGGATCCTCCTGGAGATTCTGGAGATCCTTGCGCTCCTTCAAGATCCGCTTCTGCTTTGAAGCCCTAGCGTGCTACTTCAAGATCCGGATCCGCTTGGAAGCAATCTTCTCAATATCGACGAATAGATCGACACGAACGCAGATTATTTAATTGGTTTGCGTGCACGAGAGAGAGAATGCGAGAGAGACCAGGAACGGAACGGAGTGGCATGAATGAATAGAACTGGAGGTGGGCTATTAGGGTTACCTCCTCAAGCGGTAACCGGTGGAGTATAATAAATCGTCTGGCTGCACTTAATTTCACTTATGTTGAAGTAAAGTTCAAAAAATCACATAATCTTCCTTTGAAAACTTATTTATATTAAGACTGCTTCCCTTGTGACTTCTAGAAATTTAAAGGCATATTATATGAATAATATTGGACTGTTGGATTTTAGTGACATTTATCGGACGCAGGAATCGTTCAATCTAGAGGGCGTTGATCGTCGATCGAAGCGTAGTTAATTGTAGTTCGATTAGATTAGTCGCGCCGTAATTTAGTTTCGCCGAATTCCTTCGCGCCAGAGCCAACCCTGAACCAAATATTTTGAACCAGTCCTAAATCGTCAGATTACCGAAATACCCTCAGATATTATTCATATACGCCAGAAACAATTAATACCGAATGACCGTGGGCCCCGCCTCATAAATGCTAATCAAATCTTACTTTTTGACTTTTGGCTAATTACAAGTTTGCCATTTGACCTATGAAATGACCAAATTGCCCTTAAGACCATTTTCTCTCTCCTCTCTCTCTCTCTCTTCCCTTTCATTCTCACGCACGTCCATCTTCATCTTCACCGTTTCATCATCCCATCTTCATCTTCGTCGCACGTTCGTCGTCGCTGTGGACCGCCGCCGCCCGCCGCTCGCGCCACCGCCGTCCACCGCGCCCCGCCAAGCCGCACCGTCGCCTTGCCGAGCCTCCCGCCGTCCAAGCCGCCGCTGTTCAGCCGCTGTCCGTCGTCCGCCGAGCCTCGCCGTCGTCCGCCAAGCTTCCCGCCCGCTCGTTGAGCTCCGTTGTCGTCTTTTGGCCGTCCTTTAGCCGCTGTCCAGCCGCCGTTCGTCATCGTCCAGGTGTCATTTTGGAAATCCGACACCGTGGTTGCGTCCGGATCGACGAGGAGAGTCCGTAGGGACCGCCGCCGGAATTTTTGTCATCGCCGCCACCGCCGAAGGAAGCCGCCGCCGCCGCCGCCACCGCCGCCCTTCGCTGACCGTCGCCGCCAGTTAATTAGTGAGTTAACCCCTAATCCCTGATTAGGCCGTTAATTGCACTTAATAGGTTAATTAGTTAGTTACCGTAATTAATTAGTTAGTTACCGCAGTTAATAGATAGTTACCTTGGTTAGATAGTTAACTATGGTTAGATTAATTAGTTACCATAGTTAAATTAAATAGTTACTGCGGTAGATTAATTAACTGCTGTGGTTAGTTGAATTAACCGTGGTTAGGTGGAATAGTTACCATGGTTAATTGCATGTTGTTGTGCCTAATTTGTGGCGTCTGATCGTGGATCGGACTGAGTGTTGATTGCGCATTAAATGCTGAATGATCACACTAGGGTCGAAATGCCATGTTAAATGGGAATTGAATATTCGCATGACTAATGGTGATTTTGAGCATGAAATTGGCCGTGGGCCAAGTTTGAGCATGAAAATGACCGTGGGCCAGTTTGAGCATGATGTGAGTGTGATTGCATCAAAATGAGATTTGGCTTGAGAGTCGGTTTTAAGCGTGAGGTGACGCAGTAGTTTTACCGTGTCACCCTAACGTAACTGGGGGCACAAGCGATACCCTTGTTGGCATGGGTCGCTGCCTAGTAAGTCTGTGTGCCGGCGACGTACCGTCCGGGATTCCACGGCTTATTGGTTGCCTGTCAGTTCGTGCCGGCGACGGACCGTCCGGATAACACGGCTGATGAGATGCCGGTCGCAACTTGTGTTGGTCCGTAGTCCCTCCTGGAATTATTCCTGGTGTGCTCGCCTTAGGGAATTTGAGGGAGCCATCGGATGCCGTCTCCGTTACGTTGTGGGACGACGCCTGGTTAATTCGGAAGAGTACTAGCAGCGAGGCTGTGCTTTGGCGAGAGTGGGGTATCTCTTGGCCGTGCTGACCGGAACACGTTTGTTGCATTGTACATGATTTTGGCTGAATGTTGACCGGAACACGTGTGTTGCATAGTGCATGATTATTGCTGAGTGTTCTGGTTGAGTGGCTAATGGTTGTTTATTTAATGGCATGCTATATCTGTCGCATGGCTCTAGGCGAGGTATGTTGCATGTGGTTGTCGTTCTGGATGCTGAGATTAGATCGCTAGAACTGTTAGATTGTCCGCGTGAATCAACGTCCTAATCGGATTTAGGCGTTGACCCGCTGAGATTCGTATCTCATGCGCTTGGCTGATCGCCTTTCAAGTATTCTTGATGGCCGTGCGCTATGTTAGGCCCGGGATGTGAGTGAAGCTGTGGAGGAGCTTTGGAGGCCGTTTGTTTATAGTCGGTAATGTAGGAGTAGTGTATCGGCTGTTGTGCGCTCTGACCCAACCCGGTATCTTTTTGTGGGTCTAAGGGGATCAGTCCAAGAAGGACTTGTGTAAATTACGTTTGTTTTGTGAACTAATCAAGCATATAAATAAAAAGGGTTTGTGGTTGTTTGTTGTCTTTCCTATTTGTCTATCCCTGTTGCTTGTTGTCCGGGGTTATTATCGCTTCCGCATGTGCTTAATCATAAGATAAAAACAAATGAGTCGATGATCTGCCTGGGACATCATCCTTTGACCTGACGTTTGGAAAGGATGGTCGCGTGCCTGGGGTTCGGGGTGTGACATCCCTACTCTTACACATTTCACTTATGTGAAAATCTTTTAGAGTTACCATAGTAATAACAATTATGAAAGGGTAGCGCTTCTTCCACTCCTCTTTTGAATTTGACAATCCACTTCAATTATAATTATACAAAATTGATGACCGTATTTTATTTGGTAAACTTTTTTTTATTTTCTTTTTTCTTTTTTCCCTTGCGGGTCCCACTTGACTTCTTCTTTTTTACCACGCCTTTGACGTTCTCGGCTCCTTCAAGATCCGCTTCTGCTTCGAAGCCCTAGCACACTACTTCAAGATGCGCTTCCACTTCGAAGCCCTAGCCCTAGCCCTAGCACGCTCCTTCAAGATCCGGATTCGTTTCGAAACCATTAACACCCTCCCCATATTGACGAACGGATCGACACGAACGCAGATCGCAGAGAGATTATTTGTGTGCAAGAGAGAATGCGAGAGAGGTGAGGAAAGGGACGGAGTACTTCAAAAAGTAGAGCAAGAGGTCGGTTATTCGGCGATTGGAGTGAAGTTTAAAACATTACTAATTTATTTGTTCATGCTTCTCATGAGTATTTCATATAATTTTCTTTTGAAAATTCATGTTTATTAAGACTGCTTTTCTTCGCTTATACATTTCACTTATATGAAAATACTTTTTTTAGGGTTACAATAGTAATAATAATTATGAAATTGTAAAAGAAATATCGCTTAAAAGATAATAGAATAATATCGGTTCATTTGCATTACGTATAACTATCGCTTTATGCTTACCGAGCATAACCAATTTCATATTGTACAAAATTTGAATTTGTCGAGAACCAATTCTATTGAATTCAACTCGATCGCACAGTCATTCATTTTGAGTAATTCTCATACATTTCTCGTAATATTTCCTTTTCCAATTCTCATAGGTCAGTTTTACTACAAATTGTCTCGAGATTTTCCTCTAAACTTCCACTTTTTCTATAACTAATGCTAAATTTTTCATTTGGAAAAGAAAAGACTCATTCCATTAAAGTTTAATGTAGAGAAGTAACTTTTAGCATAATTCATCATATCAGATTAGACCGCGAAACTTAAATTGGAGAAACATCGCAGAGAACAAATTGCACCACATTCAAAACCAGAAGAAACCACCATCCAAAAGTTGTTCAAAGCTCAGTCTACACTGCTTCCCAGCGGGAGCATCTAGATCTTCCACCAGCTTCCCCGTCTAATCTCATTGCAAGGATTTCTACACTGCTCACTGAGCAAAAAATCACTAGAGAACTTGTCGAAAATGCTCGTCCTTCTCTTAGACGGACTCCTTGGAACCAATTGCTCTCCGGCGATGCAGCCTTCTAGCTTGCACTGGCATCGCTGACCTCCTCATATATCTTGCATCTCGCCTCCCACAAGGCATTGGTGACAAGAGATAAGTACATGCTGGGCCACAAGAAGATCGGCTTTCGCATTTACGATTCGGCGGTGATGGGCGGAGAACACTTGTAGGGCGGAGTGGCCACAAAGGCCACCAGAAATGAATGATGATCATGACGTGGCTTAATTTAACGGAATATGCCTTTAAGCTCGTTAATCTCTTACATATGTCACGTTTGCTTTGTAAATTTAGCTACGAACATAAACAAAAGGTTATTTGAGAAGAATGGCATCATTCTCATGAAACAACCTCCTGAGCTATGCAATATTTTTCTTCATGATTAATCTTTATAAAAAAAAGGCAATGACAAGAAGAGGAAAGGAAAAAAAGAAAGAAACGAAATTTAAAAAATTTAAAAAATTATGAAACGTCAGCGACGGCAGCGTTACGTAGGACAGAAAGTGTCCACGTCAGTGATTTTCTACTAAATTGATCGAAATGACTAAATTGATAAATTGTCAAAAGGTTTGTGACTAAATTAGCAAAATTAAAAGGTTAAAAATGGAATTAGCAGACCCACTTCTTGCTCTTGGGCTTGGAAGAAAATCTTGAACCTCCGCTCGGATTTTCATCTTCAGGTTCGTTGGCGGATTGATAATAGGTGCACTACTTCATTTTGGTTTGACTTTTGGCATGAGAGAGGACCTCTCTTTAAACTGTTCACCGATAGGGAAATCTACTACTTTGGTATCCCGTGAAAGGCTTCGGTTTTGGAGTTCGTGTCATCTACTTGGTAGCCGTCTTATGTTCTGGACACTATTACCTCTTGGTCTGATGCCTTCCCTATAGTTGCCGCCGAGAGTGGTGACCGATTCTTATGGCAAGGTCATCCTTCGGATGTTTTCTCTACTGCTTCTGCTTGGGACTTCATCCGTGTTAGAGGGCATATTGTCCCTTGGCACTCCTTTATTTGGGACCACTGCATTGCCCCTCGGCATGGCTTTCTTCTTTGGCTTATCATTCTCAATAGGCTCCCAACGCAGGTATTATTGATAAATTATCACAGAATTCAAGATGGTGTGTGTGCCTTTTGTCGTTGTAGACCGGACTCTATCGATCACCTCTTCTTTGGCTACAGTACGACCGGTACCCTTGCACTTTTCTAGGCTGCCAAATGCAATTTGGCTTGGTTTAATCGGTGTTGGCTGGACAATCTCCATTGGGCTTTACAGTATATTAGTGGCCGGCATTTTTATCAGCGCATTGCACGTTTTTCCTTTGGTGCCCTTTGCCATATGATTTGGACTGAAGGGAACCATATCCTCTTTAGAAATCATTCCTTTTTCTTGCCGGCTCTGAAGAAGCATCTTGAAAAGGTTGTTAGGGATAAGGCCCTCACCTTTAATCTAGTCGAAGATACTCATCGTAACAGGAGGATGCAAGTCAGCTGGGGCATTTCTCCCTTGATATTTGATTCTTCTACAGATGCTGATCAGCGTTAGTTGGTTTTGGCTTCTTTTGGCCGTTGTTTTGGCCTGTCCTTGCCTTTTGCACTTTCGTTGGGCCTCCCCTATTGCCCTTTTTTCAGTTACCCGCAACACCCTTGCACCCGTCATGATACCTCCTAGTGTCGCTACGTGTGTGAAGTTTGTGTGTTAGGTTTCCTCTCTTTGTGATCTGCGCCTTGTTTTGTTATAATACTTCTTACTTTACCAAAAAACAAAACAAATTAAATTAGCATCCGCACAATATGTTTACTACTTTAATGGTAATTTTTCCATTAATGTATCTTATCTGCTAAGCATGGACAAAATACACAATCGAAATTGGAAGCGCAATAATTCATAGGGTTCGAGCAAGTGATAATGTATATCATCAAAACCGTGAAGCCAACCCTTTGTTTTGAATAGTCATTTTAATTTATAACCTCAATGGGAGGATGACAACAAAACTTCAAATTCTAGTTGTTATCAGGAAAAAAAACCATCTTAGGTCTCGATATATGTCACAATAAAAGAGAGAGATATAGATTATTGAATATGGAGTACAAAAGCTATGTTTAAATTTAATCTATGTAAAAAATGAAGCACAAAAGAGCCTCGTTATATTTTCATTTGGATGAGGAGTAATGCAAATACCTTGAAAATTTCCTAAATTCATATAAATAATTTTTTTTAACGAGAAAGTCTACCTTTGGGTAAGTCCGGACTCATACGTATTTTGCTTGCCTCATCGATAGTGGCCCACGTATGAATACTGATATCGTGCATCTAATTCACTCATGGAAGAGATATAATAAATTAATGCTCCAATTTAGATGCACGACACACACACACACACACACACACACACACACACACACACACACACACACACACACACACACACACACACACACACACGTGTGTGTGTGTGTGTGTGTGTGTGTGTGTCGTGCATCTAATTCACGCATGGAAGAGATATAATAAATTAATGCTCCAATTTGGCTTCATCATACACATATATATACATATACATACACATATATATACATACATATATATATATATTCATATATATATATATATATATCCCCAAAACTCATTGATTAGCGTCTAATAAATCATTGCCCCACTTTGAGACATCATCCAAACTCATTCAACAAGAAAAAGGAAAGTGAGTCCCTATCCTTCGGTCTCCCTCCTCCTCGTCTTCTTCCTCACATCCCTCCACGCTGCATCTGTGGAAGGGACCAAGTGAGTCCATGTCCCTCCGTCTCCCTCTGCCTCTTTTTGGTTTGACTCGTGGCACCTTAAACGGACTCTCTACAAGTTTTTCACAAATAGGGACATCTATTGCTCTGGTACTCCGAGGGAGGCCACGGTTTGCGAGTTCCTCTCTTCTATTCATCATTCGTCCCATGTTATGTCCACCATGGCCTCTTGGTCTGACGCTCTTCCGTCTGTGACCCCTGGTAGCTGTGATCGGTTCGTATGGATGCACCACCATTCGGGTGCCTTCTCTATTGCTTCTGCTTGGGACTTAATCAGGCGCAGAGGCCGGGTTGTCGCCTAGCACCACTTTATTTGGGATCGCTGCATTGCCCCTCGTCATGCCATCCTTCTTTGGCTTATTTCTCTTAATAGGCTCCCTACTCAGGTGGTTTTGCTCACCTATAGTAGAATTTTGGATGGTGTTTGTGCTTTTTGTCGGTATAGGCCGGAATTGATTGATCACCTTTTCTTTGGTTGCAATGTTACCAGCTCCCTTGTAACTGTTTGGGCTGCTAAATGCAACTTGGCCTGGCGCAATCGTTCGTGGCAGGATAACCTCTATTGGGCTCTATATTATATTAGTGGCCAGAATTTTCATCAGTGTATTGCACGGCTTTCATTTGGTGCTTTATGTCATATCATCTGGACTGTACATAATCATATCCTCTTCAGAAATCAGTTTCGTATTGTGCCTGCTCTTAAGTCACATCTTCTTAAAGTTGTCAAGGACAAGGCCTTGACGTTTAAGAATGTTAATGATACCCCTCACAACCGGAGGACGCAGGTTAGTTAGGGCTGTTCCTCGTTTGTGTTTGCTTGATCCGTGGCTGCCTACTCACCATCGGTGGTTGTTTGTTTCGTGGTTGCTGTGCAGTTTTTTCTTTTTTGGTTTTTGGCCGTTGTTTTGGCCCAGTTTCCTCTTTGTGCAGTTCTTTGGGCGCATTTTCCCCTCTGTTCCTTGTTGGTTTTGTTTTCCCACTACTCCCTTTCACCCAGCTTGACACTTCTTGTGTCGCTTCGTGTGCGTGGTTGTTTGCTCGGGTCTCTTACTTGTAATCAGCGCTTTGATTAGTCTTTATATTACTTACCTTCACCAAAAAAAACAAAAAAACACAAGTGAACAAGGGAAACACTCTTATTATTTCGTGAGTAGCACAAAGAAAGGAGGAGAGATTTGCTGGCTTTTCTGCTTAGTACATGGATGTTCACTAAGGCCCTATTTATAGGCGTGCATTACACCTCTTTGACTGACAACACATTTTAACTTTGGCACTTGAACTTGCCATCTGTACTTTGCATGTTACAGCTTGACATTTCTTGACGACTTCAAGACTGACTCAACAAATATAACCGACTTGGGTTGCTAACACCAACTGGAACAAGCTGCTCTTCTTGTCAAAATTCTGCCACTGCATAAGACTTCAACATCTGGCATTTGCTTTCCACGTAGGACTAGAGAATCTTACAAAAATGGATCACTAATTCAACACTCCTCCTTGATCCATTTTTGTGTTACTCCAAGTATGCTTCTTAATGTCTCAAACTTAGCTGTTAGTAGTGCTTTAGTGAATATATCTGCAAATTGATCTTCAGTCTTGCAATACTTCAGCTTGATTTCTCCATTACTTTGCACTTCGCGAATAAAGTGGTATTTGATGTCGATATGCTTAGTTCTTCCATGAAAGACTAGACTTTTTGAGATAGCTATTGCAGACTTATTGTCGCAGAATATTGGAGTTGATTCCATCTGTGGTTCTCAAATGTCTTCTAGAATTCTCCAAAGCCATATTACTTGACTGGTAGTGGTGGCAGCTGCGACATATTCGGCCTTAGTAGTAGATTGTGCCACTGAGTCTTATTTTTTGGATGTCCAAGAGAATATTCCTGAACCGAAAGTAAATGCATAGCTATTAGTGGTGCTCCTCCTGTCATCAGCTGATCCTAGCGAATCGCTATCAGCATAACCAATGAGTTTGGCACTTGCACTTGGTCAACACCAAATGCCGTAGTCTATAGTTCCTCATAAGTATCTTAGAATTCTTTTGGCAGCTCCAAGGTGAATTTGACTCGGACTCTGCATGAATCGTGATAGTAGACTTGTCGAATACATGATGTCCGGTCGTGTAGCAGTGAGATATGGCAAACTGCTAATCAGACTTCTGTAGAGATATGAGTCAACTTTTTCTACTCCATCTTCCTTCAATAGTTTCTCGTTTGTGACTGTTGGTGTTGCAATTGTTTTGCAATAATTCATCTTGAATTTCTTCAAGAGGTCCTCGGCATATTTCTTCTACGAGATAAAGACTCCTTCATTTTGGTTGATTTCGATGCCGAGGAAGTAGTGCATCAAGCCCAAGTCTGTCATCTCGAACGCCTTCATCATTTCTTCTTTAAACTCTTGAACCATCTTTTCATTGTTTCCTGTATGTATGAGATCATCAACATACAGAAGGACAATGAGAGTGTCAGTCTTCCCTTGGGTCTTGTTGTAGAGCATTGGCTCACTCATGCTTGTCATGAATCCTTGCTTGGTGAAGCATTCGTCAATGCTGCTATACTACACTCGTGGTGCCTGCTTTAATCCGTAGAGGGCCTTCTTGAGTTTTAAAAAATTTTCTTCTTGGCCTTTGACTATAAAACCTTGTGGTTGCTTCACATATATTTCTTCTTGAAGATATCCATTTAGGAATGCTGACTTCACATCTAGTTGATGGATCTTCCATTCGTTTTGTGATGCTAGGGCTATGTGTGCCCAAATAGTATCAAGGCGAGCAACTGGAGCGAAAGTTTCAGTATAGTCAATACCTAGTTGTTGTAAGTATCCTTTCGCCACAAGTCTTGTTGTATGCTTCTGGATTGATCCATATGCCTTGACCTTCGTCTTATAGACCCACTTGACACCAATGATCTCTTTGTCTTTGGTGTGATTAACGGGCTCCCACATTTCATTTTTCTCGATAATCTTGATCTCTTCCTCCATGGCTTTTATCCAAACTTCTTCTTTGGATGCTTCTTCGGAGTTTTCTGGTCCTAAAGCAGCAAAATTGCATGTGTCATAAATTCTTCTAACGGATTTTACCCTCATTACTGGAGATTCTGGAGTAGATTCTTCTTGTGTAGCTCTTGGAGAAGATGGTGGTGTTACGTCGTGAGTGGTGATATCTGGTACTTCACCTTCTTGTTGTGATGTTGACCCCTCATGTGTGGGAGGTATGTCTGGCAATGTGACATACTTCTTCTCGATCTTTTCTTCCACCCAATTCCAAGCAACATTCTCATCGAACTCGACGTCTCGATAATCATGAGCTTCTTAGTTCTTAGGTTGTACACTCAATAGCCTTTTGATTGATCGATGTAGCCGAGGAAGATTCCCTTTTCTGTCTTTTCATCGAGCTTACCCCTCTTTTGAGCTGGAATGTGGACGTAGCATATACAGCCAATTACCTTGAGATGTTTTGCCGAATCCTTCCATCCACTCCATGCTTTGACTAGAGTTTTATTTTGAATAGCTCTAGTTGGACACCTATTTAAGATGTATACTGTCGTGTAGACTGCTTCTGCCCAGAACGAATTGGAAAGGCCTTTGTCCTTTAGCATGGACCGTGCCATCTCCATAACTGTTCTATTCTTCCTTTCTGCTACTCCATTTTGCTCTGGGGCGTAGCCAACAGTTAGTTGACGATGAACTCCTTCATCTTCATAGAATTTGTTAAACTCCCTTGCATTGTATTCTGTGCCTCTGTCGCTCCTTAGGACTTTGATTGTACAGCCACATTAATTCTCGATGTGGTTCCTGAATTTTCTGAAAATAGAGAAAACCTCTGATCTTTCTCGAAGAGAGCAGACCCACTTCATTCTGGTGTAGTCATCGATAAATAGGATGAAATTTTTATTTTGACTGGGTGTGGGAGTCCTCATTGGACCACACACATCCGTATGAACTTGTTCCAGTGGCTTTTTAGCTCTCTATACACCTCCAAATGGGAAGGACTGCCTTTGTTGTTTTCCAAGGAGGCAACCTTCACAAACATCTGGCATTTTTTAAATGGCTGGAAAATCTCTCATCATATTTTTCTAATGGAGAATTTTTGGCCTAGCAAAGTTGAAGTGGCCAAATCTTCAATGCCATAGCCATGACTCATCAAGTTGAGCTATCATGGCCATATCTCTAACATAATTCCATCGAATAGGAAAATTCCTATTCTCCATCTTAACAGAGGCTATAAGATTTTTATATTTGTCATGAATAATGCACGAATCTTCACTAAAGTATAGAGAATACCCACTTGTATCATTTGGCCCACGCTCAATAGATTTTGTGCAAGACTAGGGACTAGATAAACATTATGAATATATTTTGGGCTTTTATTTTTTTTCAACGGCAATAGTGCCCTTTCCTTTGACATCGACAATTGCGCCGTTGCCCAGTTTCACTTGGGATTTCACCGATGTATCAATATCAGTGAATAAAGTTTCATCCCCAGTCATATGATTGCTACACCCACTATCAATGCACCACATATCACTTTTCTTATCATTTGTCGCTTGGCCTGCGTAGAATGTATTGATTTCACTTTCTTTACCTTTAGCATAGTTGACTCGATAATTTTCTTTCGAGCGACAATCTTTTTCTACGTGGCCATATTTTTTACAAATGCGGCATTGTGGTTTGTTTCTAAACCAGCAATCTTTCTCCAAATGATTAGTTTTCTTGCAAATACCACAAGGTGGGTACTTTTCCTTTTGAGTAGTCTCTCCTCCTCTTTTATTTTTCCATGAGCTCCTTCCACCAGTTTTGGATTGATGAGATCGGATGTTTATTTTGGACTGAAATGCACTTTCAACTGAATCTTCATCTTGTGCCATCATTCTTTTCTCATGTGCTTCCAGAGAGCCAATTAATTCACTTATTGTTGTGACAATAGGATTGTATTTTCTAGTAAGTGACACTAGTATTTTTTCTACAACCCTTTGATTAGTGATTTCATCTCCATAGGCTCTCATTTGATTAACCAGTTCTTTTAACTTTCCACAATATTCCTGAACAGTCTCATTGACTTTCATTTTAGAATTTTCAAATTCTCTTCTCAAAGTTTGAAGCCGAACTGTGCGTACTTTTTCTGATCCTTGAAATTCTTCTCGTAGTTTTTCCCAAGCCTGCTTGGCATTCTTTACTCCAATTATTCTTGAAAATATGGTTTCCAAAAGTGCTTGATGAATAACACACAATGCCCTTGCATCCTTTTTGAATTGTTCCTTTGGAGCGCTCTCACCTTCTCGCGGAGCTTCATATCCTTTCTCGACGATGTCCCATAAGTCTTGGGCCATCAAGAAAGTAGTCATTTTAATGCTCCAATAGTCATGGTTATTCCCATCAAAGGTAGGAATCAGAAATAAGGATGAGGCAGCGTTAGCCATGGATTTGGTGTCTGAAAATGTGAAACGGTTATTTTAGTAGAGGTGGTTCGGACAAACACCCAAAACCAACCGGACGAGGCTCTGATACCACTGTTAGTTTGCGAAATGGATCGTACGTGCGTGTTTGTGTGCAAGGGAAAAGATTAGACAAAGATTTGTGAAGGTGGCGGCAAGGAACACAAGTGAACAAGGGAAACACCCTTATTATTTAGTGAGTAACACAAAGAAAGGAGGAGAGATTTTCTGGCTTTTCTGCTTAGTACATGAATGTTTACTAAGGCCCTATTTATAGGCGTGCATTACACCTCTTTGAATGACAACACATTTTAACTTTAACACTTGAACTTGCCATCTGTACTTTGCATGTTTCAGCTGGACATTTCTTGATGACTGCAAGACTGACTCACCAAATATAACTGAGTTGGGCTGCTCACACCCACTGGAAACATGCGGCTCTTCTTGTCAAAATTCTATCATTGCATAAGACTTCAACATCTGACATTTGCGTTCCAACGTAGGACTAGAGAACTTACAAAAATGGATCACTAATTCAACAACAATGTAGGACTTCATGAAAAACTGTCCATATAGGACTTAACGAGTCTAGACTGAACGGTGAAACAAAAGACATACGACATACTTCGTCTAGATAGAGTTATCGAGATTTAATTATATCTCAAGTTTAAAGTTATGGTACAAAATCCGATCCGATTGGAGGGTATATGCTATATAAGTGTGTATGTAATATAAGTCGTGGAGTTTCTTGGGTAGTTATTTTGTTATTGGCTACCATAACGGGACTCCTAAGCAACAGAGAAAATCGCACAAGAAAATAAAAATACTCATCGCCACTGATCTCTCCTCTCTGTTCATCATCATCGAAGAAGAGAGCCAGATTGTTCCAGGACGAAGAGCCAACTTTGAGTTGCAAGAGTATTCATAGTTCTGGTTAGTTTTCTCGAACCCAAAAGTAAATTATTTCGCGCGCGTGAGACAGGACAAAACTTAGAGTTCGCGTTCTCATCGGGCTTTTTTCATCTGTTTCACTTAACAAAGAAGATTTAAAGGTCGGTGTTACTCACTGCTCATGCTCGTTCCATATTGCAGAAGAAATCTTTCCATCAGGATCAGAATCTCCACTTCCTCCCTTGAAACCCTCCCACCAAAAAATAACCACAGCAAGAAAATCAAGAAAATGCACAGCTCTTCCCCTGCAAACAATGTTCTGGAGTCCAGCAGCGCCGGATCATCCACCCAGCCAGAACCATCGGACCAAAATAAACAAGCTCTGGTGACGAAGACCTTTAACTACTGTAACTTCCTCACGAGCAAAGCCGTTGAAGACGTGGAGAGGGCCCACCAGGCAAACGCGAGCCGGTCCAGATCCAAGATGAAGATCCGCTCCCCCAATCTGACTCTCGCGACCACTCAACCCTCTATAAGGCCATTGATGAGTTCGATCTTGGGACGGAGAAGCTGCCGGTTAGGGACCGCCTAGCCTTCGATAACATGTTCTGTCATTGGCCTAAGTCCGTCGTGCAAAACATACAGGGCACTACGTGACTATACGTGACTACACAGACTGCAATCATGGTGGCAGCCACGACAACAACAATTGTGCGGATTGGCCTCTGTATTTCCGTGGCTTGAATGTATACTTCGCCAAGTTTCATAGGACCGTCCATTACTTTCTGAATTTGAGCGATGTGTTTGTGGCGAGACAAATCAAGGTGGGCGATATCATTATATTCAGGTGGGACACTCAGAAAGGATGCTTCATTATGGAGGTTGTGAGCGTCAGCAGATTCGGGGCAGAGAGCTATGGAGACAATTGGATTTCTTTCTTTTTCTTTTCTCTTTTAAACATTGCTGTTTTTTATCGTGAGTAACTGTTATGCATGGTGTAGGGCAAGTAAATGTGACATATGAGTTTGGTACTGCGCCTGTATTGAATTTCGTTTGTGTCGAAGTTGACTCGCTTGAAATAACTCCGCTTTGAATTAAAAAGCAGAGCTCGTGATGAAGAGAATAGTTCAAATAAAGAAAGGTTTAGATGTAATATTTATATTCGGTTTAGGGATTGACATCCTTTACAATTAGGAGATCAATTGGATCGATTTAGTTTACCTTCCTTGAATAGATGCACATTATCTCTTTCAAATTTAAATGAGTATAATTATCCAATTCCATAATTCACATTCAAAAACATAATTGCCATATCAAACAAAACCCAAAATTCGACCAAGCCCTCTAGCCACTCAACTTGGCCAGTAAATAGTAACCACGACTCCAGCCACATCTCTCCCTCCCTCCCCCTCTCTCTCTCTCTCTCTCTTCGATATACCATTTCCAAACATAATTTCCTCAATTCTCTTCATTATATTTTCTTAATGTGCTACAGTCGATTGAGTGGGCCTTATGTATAGCAGGCATTAGTGACTGAGTTGATTCTTTCAGTCATTATGAAGTGAAGAAGGGAAAATAATCAGTCATTCTAACTTTGTTGGAGAGAATAAGAGGAATTTTATTTGGGATTTTGGGTGATCAATATCCATTTATATCTTGGTCATGATCGTAAGATTGTTGCTAGATCAGTATCTTTTTGTTAGTCGATGTAATGGGATCATGTGTATGTCACCATTATATGGAGGACTTTCAATCGTCTATTCATGATCACGGGTGAGCGTTTTCATTTTCCGTGGAGCTTGTTGCAAAATCCCCACCAAGATTAGCTATTATTTCCAGATTAATATTTCTAGCCAGTTTCGTCAAATATGGATGAACGGTCTCGTTAATGAGTAAAAAAAAAATTGCTTTGTATCCACTGATTATGCACCGCACAAGAAAACCAATGCTTTGAAAACAACAGATTTTCTTTATTTGGGCATTAATGGGTATTTTCAAAACACTTATCAACAAAACTTTTTGATAAAAGAAAGTACAAAATCCAACTCAGTAGGAAAAATTTAGACAACTAATTTGCGCATTACCGTAATATCGAACAACAGACGAATTATGCCAATACAAAAAATATCGTCTTTTATATTTTTTTCAGAACAATGAATACTTAGAATCACGAGAATCAACCAGTCAAAAAACCCATCACCGGAATTGAGCCTATTACAAAATGGTTACTATATATGATTCAATACAATTCGTGAAACTTAATCTCTTGTCGGAATATATTTCCTTATCCTTAAATCCTCAAAACAAGAAAAGTGAACTCTAGCAGAAAAGAAAACTTCACTCAGAAAAAATACAACACAAAATACAAATCGCAGAGCTTTGGCAGAGTCATACTTTTTGTTTGAGAAGCACTCCTGGAAAGTAATGAAGTATAACAACCGACAGTGAACGGCCAGATATCAGATCTTGCAATGGTCTGGTCTTGACCTTCTTCCTTCCTCCTTTGTGATCGGATTCTTCATCTTGGAAGTCTAACATCATCTTGCCTTCTTTTTGGCTTCTATGCTGTGCATTTCTAGCTTCTAGTTCAGACATCCTAGAGCTCCTCCTACATTCCTCGCTAGACATGATTTATTGATTGATTGATCCCTTTGTTCGTTCAAACATTCTTGAACTTTAGCTCCTACCAAAAGAAAAAAAAAATTAGTTTTATGCCTTTGAATATATATTGTCGACTAACAACAACCTAATCAACAAAGAGTAAGGAATCAACTTCTGCTAAACCCAAAAAATCACAAGAGCCATATAGACAATCAATACGTAAAGCCAAATAAAAGTAAGCATAAGTATACTGTTATGTTGTCACCAAAAGGTGAAGTAATTGCAATGTGATAAAGGCGACAATAACATTGTAAAGAATGCAATGAATCTGACTCTTGAAGCAACACAAAAAGGCCAAATAATATGCAAATAGGTTTTCTAAATACCCAAGGTTTCGATGTACAATACCGGTCAGACTTCCCTAAATAGCAACGAGATAACCCAAAGAAAATCATTGAATCACAACTTGTTGAACAATTAGCATGAGCACTGTTTTATTATGGACGACTTAATTTCACCATTAATTAGGGCCTGGAGTTGTACAAGAGAAAAGCAACTGCCATGCAACCAATATATGTGGAAGTAAAATCACAAATGACCTGGTTTCAAAACTATGGATATGAAATTAAGGAACAATTTTCACTGCAAGATATTAGAAAATAATGCCGTAGAGTACAAATTTATTATTGGCCCAATAGGTTTATATCGCAGTGAATCCACTGATCTTACCTGGAAATGTGAAAATGTATGTACTGGCTTTATTATTGGCCCAATAGGCTCATCGGATGTCTGAACTGGAAGCTAGAAATGCACAGCATAGAAGCCAAAAAGAAGGCAAGATGACCTTAGACTTCCAAGATGGACACTCCGATCACAAAGCAGGAAGGAAAAAGGTCAAGACTAGACCATTGCAAGACCTGATATCTGATCATGTGGATCGACAAGCTCATGTGGTTGAACCACAAGCGAAGAAACTGGTACTCTACGGTATTTTTTTCTAGTATACTTTATGCTCACACTTGCATATTTCCTCGATCAAAGCCAAGGCCAAAACTAAGAACATCTTCAGTTGGAGTTATTTTCTGAAAAGAAAACTTCATTCAAATAAATACGAATCGCAAAGCTTCGGCAAAGTCATACTATTTGTTTGAGAATCACTCCACGAAAGTACTGAAGTATAAGAATCGACAGAGAAGGGCAAGACACAAAAGTATAGGCCTTAAATGCCTAGAAGGGATGCATAGCTATATCATTGATCAATGTCATTTTAAAGCTACGTACGCATTACGTTTATACCAGCAAAAAGTTGGAAAGCTAGTATAAGGATGAGAAGTAACTCAAGGATATGAGAAATAAAAAAGATGACGAACCCAAATATGAAATTTCGATAATGAAGTGCTAGGGCAATAGAATAAACGACCACCAGCATAAAACTATTTCCACTAAATGTGGATTTTATAAGTTTGCTAATTGAATGCTTTCATCAGTGTAATGTAAACTCCTTCTTAATTGTTGCTGTCCAGGATTCCAATAAGGTACAACCTCCTATATCAAGAGAGTTTTAGAATAAAGATTAATCACTAAGAAAAATATTGCACAGCTGTGTTTGCGCATTTATCAAATAACCTTTTTCTTTTTAGTCTGTGTTTGCAGCTAAACTTACAAAGAACACGCAACGCCTGTAAGTGATTAACGAGCTTAAAGGGCCTATTCCGTTTTAGAACCGGAAGCGAGTGAACTTAAGCCACGGGCTGATCGATCATCATTCATTTCCTTAAAGGAAAGAGAGAACTCCCGCAGGCAAAACAAATTAGAATAGGGTTCAAAAGATGTCATACCAGCTGAGCTGCATATATTCAGGTGGTGCACCATATACCACTGGGAAGTTATCCCCACATAGCATGCAGAATCTGGGGCAAAGTTCAGAATGTGAACAGGATCCTGCTTTATGGTTGTTTCTGCACATTAGCAAATGCCGGATTTTCAGAGCAGTGAAAGACATCTTTTCTTTTTACAGACCAAGAAACATCTGAGCATCACAAAACGTGGCAATCAACTCGAGTTTACACGGATCACCGTAACAACGCGGTAAAAAATCACACGTTCCTATAAAACCCTAAAAGGCAACGACGATTCAACCTTAGAGATCTTATTCATCAGATCAGACAACGGCAATCTCAGCCAATCTGGAAAGAGGGAGGGCTTACCAGCGCTGCAGCGCTGCAAGAGGTAAGAGGATCCTTCTGGAGATTCTGGAGACCCTTGCGCTCCTTCAAGATCCACTTCTACTTTGAAGCCCTAGCACGCTACTTCAAGGTCCGGATCCGGTTCGAAGCCATCTCCTCAATATCGACGAGTAGATCGACAGAACGCAGATCGCAGAGAGAGATTATTTAATTGGTTTGCGTGCGCGAGAGAGAGAATGAGAGGGAGACAAGGAACGGAACGGAGTGGCATGAATGAATAGAACTGGAGGTCGGCTATTAGGGTTACCTCCTCAAGCGGTAACCGGTGGAGTATAATAAATCGTCTGGCTTCACTTAATTTCACTTATGTTGGAGTAAAGTTCAAAAAATCACATAATCTACCTTTGAAAACTTATTTATATTAAGACTGCTTCCCTACTCTTACACTTTTCACTTATGTGAAAATCTTTTAGAGTTACTATAGTAATAAATATTATGAAAGGATGGTGCTTCTTCCACTCCTCTTTTGGCTTTGACACTGCACTTCAATTATAATTCTACAAAAGTAAATCCCTTATTTTATTTGGTAAACTCTTTTTTATTTTGTTTCTTCTTTTTTCCCTTGTGGGTTCTACTTTCCTTCTTCTTCTTTACCATGCCTTTGACGTTCTCAGCTCCTTCAAGATCCACTTCTGCTTCGAAGCCCTAGTATGCTACTTCAAGATGCGCTTCCACTTCGAACCCCTAGCCGTAGTCCTAGCACGCTCCTTCAAGATTCGAATCCATTTCGAAATCATTAACACCTTCCCCATATCGACGAACAGATCAACACGAGGGCAGATCGCAAAGGGATTATTTGTGAGCGAGAGAGAATGTGAGAGAGGTGAGGAAAGGGACGGAGTGCTTCTAAAAGAAGAGCAAGAGGTCGGTTATTTGGCGATTGGAGTGAAGTTTTAAACATTACTAATTTATTTGTCCATGCTTCGCATGAGTATTTCATATAATTTTCTTTTGAAGACTTCATGTTTATTAAGACCGCTTCTCATCTCTTATACATTCCACTTATATGAAAATAGTTTTTTTAGGGTTGCAATAGTAATAATAATTTTGAAATTGTAAAAGAAATATCACTTAAAAGATAATAGAATAATGTCGGTTCATTTGCATTACGTATAACTATCGCTTTATGCTTACCGAACATAACCAATTTCATATTGTACAAAATTTGAATTTTTCGGGAACCAATTCTATTTAATTCGACTCGATGGCCCGTTCATTCATTTTGAGTAATTATTATACATTTCTCGTAATATTTCCTTTTCTAATTCTCATAGGTCAATTTTACTACAAATTGTCTCGTGATTTTCCTCTAAACTTCCACTTTTTCTTTAACTAATGCTAAATTTTTCATTTGGAAAAGAAAAGACTCATTTCATTAAATTTTAATGTGGAGAAGTCACTTTTAGCATAATATATCATATCAGATTAGACCGAGAAACTTAAATTGGAGAAACATCGCAGAGAACAAATTGCACCGCATTCAGAACCAGAAAAAACCACCATCCAATAGTTGTTCAAAGCTCAGTCTACACTGCTTCCCAGCAGGAGCATCAAGATCTTCCACTAGCTTCCCCGTCTGATGTCATTCCAAGGATTTCTACACTGCTCACAGAGCACAAAATCACTAGAGAACTTGTAGAAAATGCTCGTCCTGCTCTTAGACGGACTCCTTGGAACCAATTGCTCTCCGGCGATGCAGCCTTCTAGCTTGCACTGGCATCGCTGACCTCCTCATATATCTTGGATCTCGCCTCCCACAAGGCATTGGTGACAAGAGATAAGTACATGCTGGGCCACAAGAAGATCGGCTTTCGCATTTACGATTCGGTGGTGATGGGCGGAGAACACTTGTAGGGCGGAGTGGCCACAAAGGCCACCAGATATGAATGATGATCATGGCGTGGCTTAATTTACCGGAATATGCCTTTAAGCTCGTTAATCTCTTACATACATCACGTTTGCTTTGTAAATTTAGCTAAGAACATAAACAAAAGGTTATTTGAGAAGAATGGCATCATTCTCATGAAACTACCTCCTGAGCTATGCAGTATTTTTCTTCACGATTAATCTTTATCAAAAAAAGGAAATGAAAAGGAAAGGAAAGGAAAAAAAGAAAGAAAAGAAATTTAGAAAATTAAAAAAATTATGAAAAATGTCCACGTCAGCGACGGCAGCGTTACGTAGGATAGAGAGTGTCCACGTCAGTGATTTTCTACTGAAATTGATCAAAATGACAAAATTGACAAATTGTTAAAAGGTTTATGACTAAATTAGCAAAATTGAAATATTGAAAATTTAATTAGCATCCACACAATATGTTTAATACTTTAATGGTAATTTTTCCATTAATGTATCTTATCTGCTAAGCATGGACAAAATACACAATCAAAATTGGAAGCGCAAGACTTCATAGGGTTCAAGCAAGTGATAATGTATATCATCAAAACCGTGAAGCCAACCCTTTGTTTTGAATAGTCATTTTAATTGATAACCTTAACGGGAGAATGACATCAAAACTTCAAATTCTAGTTGTTATCTGGAAAAAAACCATCTTAGGTCTCGATATATGTCACAATAAAAGAGAGAGATATAGATTATCGAATACGGAGTACAAAAGCTATGTTTAAATTTAATCTATGTAAAATACGAAGCACAAAAGAGCCTCGTTATATTTTCATTTGGATGAGGAGTAATGCAAAGACCTTGAAAAATTCCTGAATTCATATAAATAATTTTTTAACGAGAAAGTCTACCTTTGGGTAAGTCCGGACTCATACGTATTTTACTGGCCTCATCGATAGTGGCCCACGTTTGAATACTTATATCGTGCATCTAATTCACGCATGGAAGAGATATAATAAATTAATGCTCCAATTTGGCATCATCATACACATATATATACATATACCTATATATGTGTGTGTATATATATATATATATATATATATACATATACATATATCCGCCAAAACTCAATGATTAGCGCCCCACTTTGAGACATCATCCAAACTCATTCAACAAGAAAAAGGAAAGTGAGTCCCTGTCCTTCCGTCTCCCTTCTCCTCATCTTCTTCCTCATGTCCCTCTACGCTGCATCTTCACATGGTGGTGCCAACAACGTAATCCACGAAACGCGCAAGAAATGCGTCCAACAAGACCCCAACGTGAGCTACAAGTTCTTGCTCGCATCGCTCGAGTCGAACCGGAACAGCCACTGCACCGACCTCAGGGGGCTTGGCCTCATCTCCATCTTGCTGTTGCCGGCACAACGTGACCCACATGAGGTCTTACTCCAATAATCTTCTGAAGAGGAAGAAGATAGATCCATCCATGGAAGCATGCTTGCAAGATTGCTTCGACCTGTACGCTTACGCGGTCCCGACGCTTGAAGAGGGGATCAGAGCTGACAAGGGATGACAACGATGTGGTTTTCGCAGTACATCGGGTTGATGTTCTTAATGAATTTGATGAGTTTTTTTGGAGTATTAGTCTTTACTTACATGTAGCATGATGGAATGAATAAGATTCAAGACACTTTATCGGTATACCAGTGTGCTTGCTAATGTTTCGAATGGGTCCTCGTTTCAAATTCATTCCAGAGAAAATTCACTACATTTTTGCATTCAAGATTTCATTATGGGCTATCGTTCACTGACTGTTAGTTCGTGGAATGGATTGTAAGTGTGTGTTTGTGTGCAAGGGAAAAGATTGGACAAAGATTTGTGAAGGTGGCGGCAAGGAACACAAGTGAACAAGGGAAACACTCTTATTATTTAGTGAGTAACACAAAGAACGGAGGAGAGATTTGCTGGCTTTTCTGCTTAGTACATGGATGTTCACTAAGGCCGTATTTATAGGCGTGCATTACACCTCTTTGACTGACAACACATTTTAACTTTGACACTTGATCTTGCCATCTGTACTTTGCATGTTACAGCTTGACATTTCTTGATGACTTCAAGACTGACTCAACAAATATAACCGACTTGGATTGCTCACACCTACTGGAAACAAGCGGCTCTTCTTGTCAAAATTCTGCCACTGCCTAAGACTTCAACATCTGGCATTTGCTTTCCACGTAGGACTAGAGAATCTTACAAAAATGGATCACTAATTCAACACTCCTTGATCCATTTTTGTGTTACTCCAAGTATGCTTCTTAATGTCTCAAACTTAGCTGTTGGTAGTGCTTTAGTGAATATATCTGCAAATTAATCATCAGTCCTGCAATACTTCAGCTTGATTTCTCCATTACTTTGCACTTCGCGAATAAAGTGGTATTTGATGTCGATATGCTTAGTTCTTCCATGAAAGACTGGACATTTTGAGATAGCTATTGCGGACATATTGTCGCAGAATATTGAAGTTGATTCCGTCTGTGGTTCTCAAATGTTTTCTAGAATTCTCCGAAGCCATATTGCTTGACTGGTAGCGGTGGTAGCGGCGGCATATTCGGCCTCAGCAGTTGATTGTGCGACTGAGCCTTACTTTTTGGATGTCCAAGAGAATATTCCCGAACCCAAAGTAAATGCATAACTAGTGGTGCTCCTCCTATCATCGGCTGATCCTGGCGAATCGCTGTCAGTGTAACCAATGAGTTTGGCATTTGCACTTGGTCAATACCAAATGCCGTAGTCAATAGTTCCTCATAAGTATCTTATAATTCTTTTGGCAGCTCCAAGGTTGTTGACACCTAAATTTTGATTTTCCTTTTTATTATTTACTTTGCATAAAAAATTAGGAATTATTTTGGTTCCTACAAAAAATAATTAAATCATTATTTATTTATTTATTTATTTTTTCACATTCATGCATTACATTCGACTTGCGGTGGGAAAATAGAGCTGAAATTGACGAACGGACGGGCTCAAACCCATTAAGAATTCGGCCATGACATGGACTTGAGTATATCGAATTTTTCATTATGATTTTGGACTCAAATCGGCCCGTTGTAGCTCTTATAATTATGAAAGGCCCTCAGTTAATCACCATTTTGATTAATTAAGGTCCAATTAGGCCCGGAATCACAAAATAAGCCCACAAGAGCCTAAGAATTTCGGTCAATTCATATGGCCCACCATTTGGACGAAAATTCTTAGTATTTTAATTAATTAGGACTCTTTAAAGAACAAAATTCCAAATTCATTAAAAGAGTCTTATCTTAACTAGAGATTAGAGTTTTAAGAAACTAAAACTCTACCTTTGTTTGGCTGAAAATAACAGAGAGTTCTAGTGGATTCGGACTCAAGAAATCTAACGGCTCACAAGTGGTCCTACTCTAGCTAGGATCGACAATCCAACGGTCCCTAAAGACTCATATTCCTACAAGGATTATTCGGCAAGAGTCTATATAAGGAATGCATCACATCAAGTGAAGGGGGGACTCAGAAACAAAAAAAAAAGAATACAGAGATAGAACAAAAGAGGGCACGTGAGAAGTCTTAGAGCAAGACAGAGAAGTGTTGGTTTTGAGGTGGTGGTTCCTTTTGCTGGCGAAATCCACTCTGGGCCCCTACTGCACTACCACCAAACTGACTACACCTCCTGTTGCTACACCGCCCTGACGATTCTACGCTAATCTGGACATCACTGTTGCACGCCTCAGTCCACCGAGTCAAACGACGCCGCTGCCTCCAGTCCGCTGGTGCTGCCCTTGCTCGAAAGCTGCCCTTCTCGCTGCAAGCTGCTGTGATCGAAGGCCTGAAGACCCGAAAATCAGTGGCTGATCCGCCTCTGGTGTTGCTAGCTCCGACGTTGCTTCCATCGGTGCTGCTTTGCCCGGTGAAGGTCACTAGTCCCGACGGTGTTTTTTCCTCTCACGGTGGTGCTTCTGCTCAGCTTGTTTCAACCTGTTTCACCCCCACGCTATTGCCTTTCCTCATGCCCAGTGCAGCCCGCGATCAGCTTGGAACAGCCGAAGCTTCACCTCTGTTCAGCCGCGAAAACCACCTCTGTCCAGCCTTGGTTTGGGGGTTGATTGGCTTCGGTTCATTATTATTTTAAGGTCTAACGTGATTACATATTGTGTTAGAACTTTCCTCGAAGATCCAAGCTTGAGTGGTGAATTTGTGCGAAAAGGAGTGGATTTGCTTCGAGCGAGCAAGTGCTGGAATTTTTGCTAAGAAAGGTAATTTTCTTGATCTTTCGCTTGCAAATCCATGCTGGTTTGGGTGATAACATGCCTACATGTCTATGAATTTTGATGAATGCATATCGATTCGTGATCAAGGTTGAGAAATTAACCCTTTTCTGTTCATCTTATGCAAGAATCGAAAGTTGACTTGTTTTGGGTGAAATTCTGATTTTTTTTTATTAACTCAATTAGATCATCAAACCGGTGGAACCATATGGGTAATTTGAGAATTGATTGGTTTTAATTGGAAAATATCTTTTTCTCAAAATAAAAGTTGTTCATGGTTTCTTAGATTAAATTGGTTGAATCAAAGAAAAAGGACAAGAATTTTGGTGGAACAAAATTGGATTTCCAACACCCTCCTCGTTGGGCCGAATTCAATGTGCTATAGGGTGAGCTTCGGTTTGAATTTTATCCTTGGTTGGTTGAGCAACATTATCTTAAGTCATTCAATCCTATCTCATGAAATTTGGATAATGTTTGATTTGTTGTGGATAGCTTTCGATCTCAACGATTACCTTTGGCATATGAGTTGGTTGGGATATTTATCCAGTGTCTTATCTTATCTCTTGTGAATTTTCTGAATTTATTTGACTTGAGGATAAGATTTGATTGAATTAGATAAGTTATCTGATTTCCCTGAGGATTATCTAAATTAATTTTTCCAATCTTAAAGATAATTTCCTCAAATCAAATCTGGATCAAATTTTTGATGAGGAAAGGCGGACCCCACTCTCATATTTTCGGCCGCCCCTCCTTGTTTTTTCTAAATTTAATAAAGTTTGATTGTTTTATCTTTAGTCATGTTTGTTTGATTGTTTGCTTGTTATAAAGTTTGCACATTTATAAACAAACATGCCCATAATGTATGCTCCTCTTGTGTCTTGTGCCTTCGGAAAAGAAAAACCACTTGCCTTAGCCACGATCTTGTGGAACGGGATAGTGATTTGTATGGAATTTCGCGTTCTGCCCTTTGTCAAAAGGGACGATGTTATTCCATACCCCCCCAATTCGCTTACTGACTCGAATCTAAGAGTACGTTGCGAATAAAGTTCTACTCTAGCCCTCATCTTTGGGAATGAGTCAATTTTTCGGAAAATTCGGAAATTAAAGGTACATTATGGGCATTTTTGTTTATTTTTGTTCATCCTTTTGTTTGCTTATTTTTGCTTACTCATTTTCGAAAAAAAAAAAAAAATCATTTGCATGTCATATAGTTTTAGATCATACTTTGCCATGTCATATAGTATAGTTTGCATTCACATTTTTTCAAAGAAAAAATAAAAAAACAGTCCGTTTACTTCATCAATCTAAAGGGATTTTTCATGAAATCTGGTACCGAAAGGGCATTAATTTTTTTCTAAATTAATGTAATCAAGTCTCCGGACCCATTTTCTCTGGTTCGTGGAAATAAATTAATTCTCCCGTTAATTTATTTAGGTTCTAATCTACCTACCAAACAAAGATTAGTGGCGGCTCCAATTAAATTAATTTTGCATGAAATCATACCTAAGTTGCAATTCGGTAGGACTTGGGAGGGTCCGAATTAGGTTAGTTAATTAACCTGATAATCCGTTAGCCTAATTTTAGGTCGCGACAAAGGTGAATTTGACTCGGACTCTGCATGAATCGTGATAGTAGACTTGTCGCATACATTATGTTCGGTCGTGTAGCAGTGAGATATGGCAAACTGCTAATCAGACTTCTGTAGAGATATGAGTCAACTTTTTCTACTCCATCTTCCTTCAATAGTTTCTCGTTTGTCACTAGTGGTGTTGCAATTGTTTTGCAATAATTCATCTTGAATTTCTTCAGAAGGTTCTCAGCATATTTCTTCTGTGAGATAAAGACTCCTTCCTTTTGGTTGATTTCGATGCCGAGGAAGTAGTGCATCAAGCCCAAGTGTGTCATCTCGAACGCCTTCATCATTTCTTCTTTAAACTCTTGAACCATCTTTTCATTGATGCAGAGCGTTGGCTCGCTCATGCTCCTCATGAATCCTTGCTTGGTGAAGCATTCGTCAATGCTGCTATACCACACTCGTGGTGCCTGCTTTAATCCATAGAGGGCCTTCTTGAGTTTTAAAACTTTTTCTTCTTGGCCTTTGACTATAAAACCTTGTGGTTGCTCCACATATATTTCTTCTTGATGATATCCATTTAGGAATGCTGACTTCACGTCTAGTGGATGGGTCTTCCATTCATTTTGTGATGCTAGGGCTATGAGTGCCCGAATAGTATCAAGGCGAGCAACTGGAGCGAAAGTTTCAGTATAGTTAATACCTGATTGTTGTAAGTATACTTTCGCCACAAGTCTCGTTGTATGCTTCTGGATTGATCCATCTACGTTGAGCTTTGTCTTGTAGACCCACTTGACACCAATGATCTCTTTGTCTTTGGGGTGATTAACGAGCTCCCACGTTTCATTTTTCTCGATCATCTTGATCTCTTCCTCCATGGCTTTTATCCAAACTTCTTCTTTGGATGCTTCTTCGTAGTTTTCTGGTTCTAAAGCAGCAAAGTTGCATGTGTCATAAATTCTTCTAAGGGATTTTACCCTCGTTACTGGAGATTCTGGAGTAGATTCTTCCTGTGTAGCTCTTAGAGAAGATGGTGGTGTTATGTCGTGAGTGGTGATATCTGGTACTTCACCTTCTTGTTGTGATGTTGACTCCTTATGTGCGGGAGGTATGTCTGGTAATGTGACATACGTCTTCTCGACCTTTTCTTCCTCCCAATTCCAGGCAACATTCTCATCAAACTTGACGTCTCGACTAATCATGAGCTTCTTAGTTCTTAGGTTGTACACTCAATATCCTTTTGATTGATCAATGTATCCGAGGAAGATTCCCTTTTATGGCTTTTCATCGAGCTTACTCCTCTTTTGAGCTGGAATGTGGACGTAGAATATACAGCCAAATACCTTGAGATGTTTTGCCGAAGGCTTCTATCCGCTCCATGCTTTGACTGGAGTTTTATTTTGAACAGCTCTAGTTGGACATAGGTTTAAGATGTCTACTGTCGTGTAGACTGCTTCTAACCAAGACGAATTGGGAAGGCCTTTGTCCTTTAGCATGGACCGTGCCATCTCCATAACGGCTCTATTCTTCCTTTCTGCTAATCCATTTTGCTCTAGGGCGTAACCAACCGTTAGTTGAAGACGAACTCCTTCATCTTCACAGAATTTATTAAACTCCCTTGCGTTGTATTCTGTGCCTCTGTCGTTCCTTAGGACTTTGATTTTGCAGCCACATTGATTCTCGATGTGGTTCTTGAATTTTTTGAAAATAGAGAAAACCTTCGATCTTTCTCGAAGAAAGTAGACCCACGTCATTCTGGTGTAGTCATCGATAAATAGGATGAATTTTTTATTCTGACTGGGTGTAGGAGTCCTCATTGGACCACACACATTCGTATGAACTAGTTCCAGTGGCTTTTTAGCTCTCCATACACCTCTAGATGGGAAGGACTGCCTTTGTTATTTTCCATGGAGGCAACCTTCACAAACATCTGGCATGTTTTAAATGGCTGGAAAATCTCTCATCATATTTTTCTAATGGAGAATTTTTAGCCTAGCAAAGTTGAAGTGGCCAAATCTTCAATGCCATAGCCATGACTCATCAAGTTGAGCTTTCATGGCCATATCTTTAACAAAATTCCATCGAATAGGAAAATTCCTATTCTCCATCTTAACAGAGGCTATAAGATTTTTATATTTGTCGTGAATAATGCACGAATCTCCACTAGAGTAAAGAGAATACCCACTTTGTATCATTTGGCCCACGCTCAACAGATTTTGTGCAAGACTACGGACTAGATAAATATTATGAATATATTTTGGGCTTTTATTTTTTTTCCACGGCAATAGTGCCATTTCCTTTGACACCGATGTTGTCAGGCCCCGAACTCCGGGCACACGAACATCCCTTCTAAACGTCTGGTCAAAAGATAACATCACAAGCATGTCATCGACCCATTTCATTTTATCTTGCAATTATGCACATGCGGAAGCAACAACAACCCCAGAAAATTTCAAACAAACAAGGATAGCGATACGGAACAAGGCGAAGTACAACAAGTCTTATTATTAATATACATTTAGTCCACAGAAAAACGTTCTATTACACAAGCCCACCTTCAGGCTGTTTCCCTAAACCATCAAAAAGATATCGGGTTGGTCAGGGACCATCTACTGCCGCTACACACACTACTACTACTGACTAACACATAAAACTAACTGATAAAAGAGCTCCTCCATAGCTCTACCCGCGCGCTGACTTCCAGCACCAGGTTAACCTTGATACCCTGGCGGTGAATCGGTGTCCTTCTCATCAGAACTAGGACTCGGGTCCTCGACCTCCCCATCCGGCATATCCGAATCCATCGCGTCCCACGTCTGAATGACCGGCCCCGCACCCAGGGGTACCTCAAACCCCTGAATCGATCTGATGAGAACATCACCCTAACGAACGAACCAGGCCTTAAAAAGGTGTGCCACATAGTGTGACAACCCCTCATCGATCCAGACGGTCGTCACGTGTTGCTCCCATACGTCGTCAGAATTGGTGACGTGACGATAATGGATGACCGTGGATTGGTCGACGGGAACACCGAACCTAACGTGGCGCGCTGCCATTAAGAGAACCTAAAAGGCGATCAGCCACAACGTATGAGATCTGAATCTCAACAAGATAACGCCTAAGTCTAATTAGGACATCGATTCACTCAAGCAATCAAACAAATCGAGCGAGGTAAGCCCAATAGCCAATAGAAAATTACATGCAACTTACCTTGTCATGAGCCATACGATAGATAATTCATGGCAAGGAATAAACAACAGATCAATCATTCAACTAGAACATTTAGCCATAAACCATGCACAATGCAACAAGCGTGTTTCAGTTATCAAATGCCAAGAGATACCCCACTCTCACCACAGTACAACCTCACTGCTAGTACTCTTCCGGGTTAACCGGGCGTCGTCCTACTACGTTACAGCGACGGCATCCGATAGCTCCCTTATATTCCCTAAGGCGGGCATACCATGAATAAATCCAAGAGGGCTACGGACCAACACTAGTTGCGACCGGTATCTAGTCAACCGTGGTAATCCGGACTGTCCGTCACCGGCACGGACTAATAGGCAACCAATAAGCCATGGAATCCCGGACTGTACGTCGCCGGTACACAGACTTATTAGGCAGCGACCCATGCCAACAAGGATATCGCTCGTGTCTCCAGTTACGTTAGGGTGACACAATTAAAGCCATCGTGTGACCACGCATTCACCACAAGCAATCAAGCCGATTCGTAATTCCAATGCAGTCACATTCACATCATGATAAAAAATCGGCCTGCGGCCATTTTTATGCTCAAATCCACAATTGGTCACACGAATATTCAATTTCAGATAAACATGGCATCTCGACACTAGTGTGATCATTCAGCAATTAAACGCAATCAACACTCAATCCGATCCACGATCAAACACCGATAAATATCAAGCACAATAAAATAGGCAATTAACCATGGTAACTATTCCACCTAACCATGGTTAATCCAACTATTCACAGTCACAATTCATTCTGCCACAACAACTAATTAATCAAACCATCTAATTACCGTAACTATTTACTTTACTACGGTAACTAATTAATCTAAACATAAGTGGAATTAACAACCTAATCAAGGATTAGGGGTTAACTCACTGTGATAAGTGGTGGCGACGGTCGGCGGCGACCGGCGGTGAGCGGTGGCGGCGGCGGTTCTCGGCGAGCGGCGGCGGTTTGGCGGAAAATTCCAGCGACGGTTCTACGGACTCGTCTCGATGCTCCGGTCACGAATACGATGACGGCGGACTCTAAAAACGAGCACAGGGCAGCAAAACAGTGTTGGACTGCGGCTGTTCTCGCAGTAAAATGATGCAAACGAGCTCGACGGATGGGCGAAAGGTGATAGCAAGCTCGGCGAAGCTTCGTTTGAGGTCCGGCGGTGCTGTGGTGGTGACGTCCCGAAATTTCAAGGTCTATTAAATGAATAATATTGGGATTTTTGGAATTGAGTGACATTTAACGGACGCGGAATCGTTCAATCTGGAGGACGTTGATCGTCGACTGAAGCGTAGATAATTGTAGTGTGATTAGTTAGTCGCGCCGTAGATAATTCCCGCCGAATTCCTTAGCGCCTGCGCTCAACCCTAAACCAAATATCCTCAACCAGTCCTGAATTGTCAGATTACCGAAATACCCTCAGATATTATTCATATACGTCAGAAACAATTAATACTGATTGACCCATGGGCCCCACCTCATTAATGCAAAGTCAAAATATCCTAAACCACTATTCACCTTTTGAATTTTTGTAAAATGACCAAAATGCCCCTCAAGAGCATTTTCTCTCTCTTCTCATTCTCTCTCCTCTCTCTCTCTTCCCTCTTGGACCTCACGGCAGCCCCCACCCCCCTTTGCATCTCACGTTCATCTTCATCTTCACCAACACCATCTTCGCTTCACCTTCATCTTTGTCTCCCTTGCCGCCGCCGACCGTTCGCCGTGGACCGCCGCCGGATCGCCGACCACCCCTGCCACTCGTACCCTAGCCCCGTCGCCGTGCGCCGTGCTCGCCGAAGCTCCGCCGTGCCGCCGGACCGAAGCTGCAGTCGCCCGGAGTTCCGCGAGCCCTATGTTTCTATTTTTCAGCGCGCGCCCGACTTGGAATGGCCCGTTTGAGCTCGTCCGGAGGGAATCGAGCTTCGTTTTCGCCTACGCAACCGTAAGATCAAGTACTACGTGGATCTGAAGAATTTTTTTCCAGAAAATTGCTGGAATTTTGTGGGTTTGGTCAGAACAGAGGCTGGTCGTGGAGAACCGGCGCGTTCAGCTTCGTTTCAAGCTCCGCTTTCGTCACCACAGCCGCTGCCCTTGGCCGTTCACCGTCGTCCGAGCGTCTTCGTCGCAAACCGTCGCCGTAGCCGTGTTCGCGTCGTCGAGGCGAGTCCGTAGGACCATT
Source organism: Lenwebbia sp. NSW1173648 (assembly GCA_029784005.1). NCBI lineage: Eukaryota > Viridiplantae > Streptophyta > Magnoliopsida > Myrtales > Myrtaceae > Lenwebbia > Lenwebbia sp. NSW1173648. Next base: position 13,392,172 of record JARCGZ010000007.1, read on the forward strand.
CGCCGGAATTTTCTGTCGAACCGCCACCGCTCGCCAGAAGCCGCCACAGGTTGCCGCCAGTTATCGAAGTGAGTTAACCCATAATCTCTGATTAGCCTGTTAATTGCACTTATGATTAGTTTAATTAATTACTATAGTTAATTAATTAGTTACCGCAATAAAAATTAGATAGTTACCGTGGTAGAATAAATAATTACTGTGGCTAGTTGGAATATCATGGTTAGGTGGAATAGTTACCATGGTTAATTATTTGATTGATTGTTGTGGCGATAAATAGTCAGGCCGTAATTAATTGCCTGTTAGGATTTATCGGCCTTTGATTGCTGATTGATTGAATTGATCGCTGATTGGCTTGAGTGTGGATTGGGCGTTTTTGCTGAATGGTCCCACTCATATTTATTTTTAAATGCCATGTTTAAATAAATTTTTAAATGCCCGTGTGACCAACCGTGGCTTTGAGTACGAAAATGGCCGAGGGCCGACTTGAACATGAAAATGGCCGTGAACCGAGTTTTGAGCATGACTGAGTTTGCATTGGCTAAATGCGGAGATAAGAATTGGCTAAATGCGGAGATAAGAATTGGGAACCGTCTTATGTTCTGGACATCATTAGCTCTTGGTCTGATGCCTTCCCTTCAGCTGCCTCCGAGAGTGGTAACTGATTCTTACGGCAAGGTCATCCTTTGGGTGTTTTCTCTACTGCTTCTGCTTGGGACTTCATCCGTGTTAGAGGGCATGTTGTCTCTTGGCACTCCTTTATTTGGGACCGTTGCATTGCCCCTCAGCATGGCTTTCTTCTTTGGCTTATCATTCTCAATAGGCTCCAAACGCAGGTATTATTGATAAATTATCGCAGAATTCAGGATGGTATGTGTGCCTTTTGTCGTTGTAGATCGGACTCTATCGATCACCTCTTCTTTGGCTGCAGTACCACCGGTACCCTTGCACTTTTCTGGGCTGCCAAATGCAATTTGGCTTGGTTTAATCGGTGTTGGCTGGACAATCTCCATTGGGGTTTACAGTATATTAGTGGCCGACATTTTTATCAAGGCATTGCACATTTTTCCTTTAGCACCTTTTGCCATATCATTTGGACTGAATGGAACCATATCCTCTTTAGAAATCATTTCTTTTTCTTACCGGCTCTTAAGAAGCATCTTGAAAAGGTTGTTAGGGATAAGGCGCTCACCTTTAATCTCGTCGAAGATACTCATCATAACCGGAGGATACAAGTCAGCTGGAGCATTTCTCCCTCAATATTTGATTCTTCTACAGATGATGATCAGCGTTAGTTGGTTTTGGCTTCTTTTGGCCGTTGTTTTGGCCTGTCCTCGCCTTTTGTACGGTTGTTGGGCCTCCCTTGTTGCCCTTTTTTCGGTTACCCGCAACACCCTTGCACCCGTCATGACATCTCCTAGTGTCGCTACGTGTGCGATGTTTATGTGTTCGGTTTCCTCTCTTTGTAATCTGCGCCTTGTTTTGTTGTAATACTTCTTACTTTACCAAAAAAAATTGAATTATCATTTGTAACATTCTAAAATTCAACCCATTTTCGGGGCTTACGAAATGAATGAATCTCGTTGATACACTTTAGATAAATCTCACTCGGAATTGATCACTCTTGAGAAGACTAACCATTAGGGAAAGGCTAGCTAGGAATTAAGTACGTAGACCAAAAGACTTGACTATGGAACGACACTTTGGCCATAAGGATTGACGATGGAATATTTTGGACCATTATGGGCAGATCCAAGAATGGGTAAGGAACGGCTTGCCGTAGCTATATAATTGGATCACGGGTGATTCCGTTTGACCATCGTATGGACTACAAACGTCCCTAAACCAATTCCTAATGATCACGACCTCCGGTACTTGTGATTGACCCTTGCAATTACATGACAACCAAGGTCGCCATGATTTGAGTAGCTTAAACGCGACTTGGTGATAAATCAATCGCGGGTCGATACGCGTAACTCCTAAAAGCCGCCAGTTGGTTTGAGATATATTAAGGTCGCAATCGATTGATTTTGGCCTCGAATTAGACTTCAGAATTGGGCATCGAATTCTCAAGGATATCATTGCTATTATTTTGGATGTCGCCTCATTTGTTCAACTATTCATCGGTCCGCCTTGACAGTTGTCTGTGCCAAAATCTCCAACTAGTCCTAAAATATCATATTACCAATTTTACCCCCAGATATTATTTGCATGAGCCAAAAAGCATTAATGGGATTTGAATTTTTTTGTCTTTTCCCCATTAATGACTCTCAACCACCACTCACCTACCACCCATCACCTCAGTTGTTTTTATGCCACATCCTACTACTTTATGTCCCTTTCAAGAACACCCAAGCTTCCCAAACAAGCTTCTCCCTTCTTCCTTCTCTCTCTCTCTCTCTCTCTCTCTCTCTCTCTCTCTCTCTCTCTCTCTCTCTCTCTCTTTATCCATTTTCGGCCAATAACTCCCCACGCCCAAGAGAGCTCGCCTTTTCGGATTTCAGCGCGCGTCCAACTTGAAATCGCTCGTTTGAGCTTGTCCGGAAGGTGAATCGAGCTCTGTTTTCGTCTACGCGACCGTAAGATCGAGGAGTACGAGGATCGGAAGGCTGATCATTGAAGAAACCGTTGGATTTTCGTGAAACTGAGTTGCACAGAGGCTGGTCGGTGGAGACCCGTCGTCCATCGTCATCCCGTGTCGTTTTTGAAGCAAGCCACGCGTGGCCGTCGCCACCTTCCACTTGTGCCGCTCTATTGGGGGCTGATTCAATTGGGTTTGATGGTTTCAAGCTTGGATTTGTGGTAAGCAACTTCATAAACCTTGATTAGGCTAATAGGTGATCTTTAGATGTAGTTAAAAGTGGATTTAATTGAGTTTAAGGGCTGTTTTAGGCACTATTCATGGCTTACCCGAGATTGAACTATGGGTGGATGATCTTGAATGATTGAAATGTGATCTTAGGTGGTTAGATATGCTTAGTTGTGAGTGATTTGGGTTGTTCATGCTTGGATGCTTCGATCAATGGTTTAAATGAGCGATTAGTGTGCATTTGTGGCTTAGAGTGAGCTAATCTTGTTTAGTATGGAATAATGTGGCATAGTTTGATATAGTCATTTGGGCTTGTGAAATGGTGTAGTCGATCATGGTTAGTTTGTGTGCAAGTTGTAGCTTGAATCGACTGGTGGTGTTTATTTTGCGATTGCGTGGCGAATTTGTTGTTTGGGGCTGATCATGTAATTGTTTTGTACCCTGAGGCGTGTTACGTGGGGTTTGTCGATGAAAATTGCGTATTGCTAGTGTACGTGTGATTATTCTTAAACCCTGATGCGATAATCGCGATGAATGTGGTTATTATACGTTGATGCGTTATTACGCGGGGAACACTGAGGCATTATGATGCGGGGAGTTGAACCAATCCTAATGCGTTAAACGCGAGATGTGGAGCCTAATGAGGCAATGTATCACCAACTAACCTGATGCGATAATCGCGGGTTATGGCGCGGACCTGTTGCATTAGACGCGGGTCGTTATTAATCCGGATTTATGTGCACATATATGTATATATCTATATGCTTATTGATTGTGGAGAGCATTGAGGGATGCTATGAGTTTGGCCTGGTACTTTGGTTATGTCTGGATTATTGGTTGTAGGAGTGTCTTGCAGATAGTTGTGGTTCTATTTTAGGGTTTAGTTAGCCTTGCATGTTTAGGGTGCTTCGAGGGTACGTGTTATCCTAAGCAAGGCTTAGGGAGTTAGCTTATTGAGATTTATTCTCATTGTTGTATCCCAAACCTTTCAGACCCCCGACCCTAAGAATGAATGACTCGCCGCAGCGTTTTGGGATACCGATGGATATCGATCATGTGGTGACAAAGTATACGGTGGGAGATGGTTGGGTGTACTATAGGCACGCTTGTACGATTTTGGTGGATGTGGGGGATGCATTTTGGACGCCTCATACCTATTTTGGCGTGGACCTGTCGAGTTGGGGATGAGTTAGTTGGCCCTCTCCAAGGTTTTGATGTGCCTTATGATGGAGTTGGGGAGTGGGACCCTATGGAGTTGGACCCCGCGGAGATCAATCCACCTAATGGAGAAGTCACGAGCCCAGATACTGAGCCAGAGGATTCTGACCCCAAGGTAGAGCTGATAGAGTCTGACCAGGAGCCGGAGCTGGAGCCGTCGTCAGAAGATGGTAGGGATGCGGATTAGTGTAGCGACCCTTTTCTTTTTGTACCCTCCTTGGTAGAGGAGTTAGGGTAGGGCGCCACCGATATTTTTTGTTGTGAGTGGTTGCCTCGGGTAGTGTGTATTTATATATGTATTTTGAACCTTATGCTATGTTTATGAAAGATGTTGTTTGTTGCGTTAAATTCTCTCTCTTCTATCCCTCTTTTGTATGATGTATGGGGCATTTTGATCTGCTTCCGCTAGCGTTCGTCTTTAAGCTTTTGATCTGGATCGGCGATAAATCCTAGGATGTCGCAATCTTTTCGGCCATGCGGGATGTTGACGCGCTCGTAGGGTATGGGACGTGACAGCATCCGCACAATATGTTTAATACTTTAATGGTAATTTTTCCATTAATGTATCTTATCTGCTAGGCATGGACAAAATACACAATCAAAATTGGAAGCGCAAGACTTCATAGGTTCGAGTAAGTGATAATGTATATCATCAAAACCGTGAAGCCAACCTAGTTATTTTAATTGATAACCCCAATGGGTGAATGACAACAAAACTTCAAATTCTAGTTGTTATCAGGAAAAAAACCATCTTAGATCTCGATATATGTCACAATAAAAGAGAGAGATATAGCTTATTGAATACGGAGTACAAAAGCTATGTTTAAATTTAATCTATGTAAAATACGAAGAACAAAAGAGACTCGTTATATTTTCATTTGGATGAGGAGTAATGCAAATAACTTGAAAATTTCCTGAATTCTTATAAATAATTTTTTTTAATGAGAAAGTCTACCTTTGGGTAAGTCCGGACACATACATATTTTACTGGCCTCATTGATAGTGGCCCACATATGAATACTTATTTCATGCATCTAATTCACGCATAGAAGAGATATAATAAATTAATACTCCAATTTGGCTTCATGACACGCGCGCGCGCGCGCGCGCGCGCACACACACACACACACACACATATATATATATATATATATCGTGCATCTAATTCGGGCATGGAAGAGATATAATAAATTAATTCTCCAATTTGGCTTCATCATACACATATATATATATATATATACATATACACACACACACACACATATATATATATATATATATATATATATATATATATATATATATATATATATTTCCGCCAAAACTCAATGATTAGCATCTAATAAATCATTGCCCCACTTTGAGACATCATCCAAACTCATTTAACAAGAAAAAGGGAAGTGAGGGACCCTGTCCTTCCGTCTCCCTCCTCCGTGTCTTCTTCCTCACGTCCCTCCACGCTGCATTTGTGGAAGTGACCAAGTGAGTCCTTGTCCCTCCATCTCCCTCTACCTCTTTTTGGTTTGACTTGTGGCCCCTTAAAGGGACTCTCTACAAGTTTTTCACGAATAGGGACATCTATTGCTCTTGTACTCCGAGGGAGGCTACGGTTTGCGAGTTCCTCTCCTCTATTCATCATCCGTCCCATGTTATGTCCACCATGGCCTCTTGGTCGGACGCTCTTCCGTCTGTGACCCCTGGTAGCTGTGATCGGTTCGTATGGATGCACCACCATTCGGGTGCCTTCTCTATTGCTTCTACTTAGGACTTAATCAGGTGCAGAGGCCGGGTTATCGCTTGGCACCACTTTATTTGGGATCGTTGCATTGCCCCTCGTCATGCCTTCCTTCTTTGGCTTATTACTCTTAATAGGCTCCCTACTTAGGCGGTTTTGGTCACCTATCATAGAATTTTGGATGGTGTTTGTGCTTTTTGTCGGTGTAGACCAGATTCGATTGATCACCTCTTCTTTGGTTGTAATGTTACCAGCTCCCTTGTAACATTTTGGGCCACTAAATGCAACTTGGCCTGGCGCAATCGTTCGTGGCAGGATAACCTTTGTTGGGCTCTACATCATATTAGTGGCCAGAGATTTCATCAGTGTATTGCACGGCTTTCTTTTGGCGCCTTATGGCATATCATCTTGACTGAACGTAATCATATCCTCTTTATAAATCAGTTCCGTATTGTGTCTGCTCTTAAGTCACATCTTGTTAAAGTTGTCAAGGACAAGGCCTTGACGGTTAAGAATGTTGATGATACCCCTCACACCGAAGGATGCAGGCTAGCTGGGGCTGTTCCTCGTCTATGTTTGTTTGATCCGTGGCTGTCTACTCACCGTCGGTGGTTGTTTGTTTCATGGCCGCTGTATAGTTTTTTCTTTTTTGGTTTTTGAGCGTTGTTTTGGCCCGGTTTCCTCTTTGTACAGTTCTTTGGGCGCTTTTTCCCCTCTGTTCCTTGTTGGTTTTGTTTTCCCACTACTCCCTTTCACCCGGGTTAACACTTCTTGTGTCTCTTCGTGTGCATGGTTGTTTGCTCGGGTCTCTTACCTATAATCAGCACTTTGATTAGTCTTTATATTAATTACCTTCACAAAAAAAAAACACAAGTGAACAAGGGAAACACTCTTATTATTTCGTGAGTAACACAAAGAAAGGAGGAGAGATTTGCTGGCTTTTCTGCTTAGTACATGGATGTTCACTAACGCCCTATTTATAGGCGTGCACTACACCTCTTTAACTGACAACACATTTTAACTTCGGCACTTGAACTTGCCATCTGTACTTTGTATGTTACAGCTTGACATTTCTTGATGACTTCAAGACTGACTCAACAAATATGACCGACTTGGGCTGCTCACACCAATTGGAAACAAGTGGCTCTTCTTGTCAAAATTCTGCCACTGCATACGACTCCAACATCTGGCATTTGCTTTCCACGTAAGACTAGAGAATCTTACAAAAATGGATCACTAATTCAACACTCCTACTTGATCCATTTTTGTGTTACTCCAAGTATGCCTCTTAATGTCTCAAACTTAGCTGTTAGTAGTGCTTTAGTGAATATATCTGCAAATTGATCTTCAGTCTTGTAATACTTCAGCTCGATTTCTCCATTACTTTGCACTTCGCGAATAAAGTGGTATTTGACATCGATATGCTTAGTTCTTCCATGAAAGACTAGACTTTTTGAGATAGCTATTGCGAACTTATTGTCGCAGAATATTGGAGTTGATTCCATCTGTGGTTCTCAAATGTCTTCTAGAATTCTTCGAAGCCATATTGCTTGACTGGTAGTGGTGGCAGCTGCGACATATTCGGCCATAGCAGTAGATTGTGCCACTGAGTCTTACTTTTTGGATGTCCAAGAGAATATTCCTGAACCTAAAGTAAATACATAGCTAGTGGTGCTCCTCCTGTCATCAGCTGATCCTAGCGAATCGATGTCAGTGTAACCAATCAGTTTGGCACTTGCACTTGGGCAATACCAAATGCCGTAGTCTATAGTTCCTCGTAAGTATCTTAGAATTCTTTTGGCAGCTCCAAGGTGAATTTGACTCAGACTCTGCATGAATCGTGATAGTAGACTTGTCGAATACATGATGTCTGGTCGTGTAGCAGTGAGATATGGCAAACTGCTAACCAGACTTCTGTAGAGATATGAGTCAACTTTTTCTACTCCATCTTCCTTCAATATTTCCTCGTTTGTCACTACTGGTGTTGCAATTGTTTTGCAATAATTCATCTTGAATTTCTTCAGGAGGTTCTCGGCATATTTCTTCTGCGAGATAAAGGCTCCTTCATTTTGGTTGATTTCGATGCCGAGGAAGTAGTGCATCAAGCCCAAGTCCGTCATCTCGAACGCCTTCATCATTTCTTCTTTAAACTCTTGAACCATCTTTTCATTGTTTCCTGTATGTATGAGATCATCAACATACAGAAGGACAATTAGAGTGTTAGTCTTCCCTTGGGTCTTCATGTAGAGCGTTGGCTCCCTCATGCTCCACCTGAATCCTTGCTTGGTGAAGCATTCGTCAATGCTGCTATACCACACTCGTGGTGCCTGCTTTAATTCGTAGAGGGCCTTCTTGAGTTTTAAAAGTTTTTCTTCTTGGTCTTTGACTATAAAACCTTGTGGTTGCTCCACATATATTTCTTCTTGATGATATCCATTTAGGAATGCTGACTTCACGTCTAGTTGTTGGATCTTCCATTCTTTTTGCGATGCTAGGGCTATGTGTGCCCGAATAGTATCAAGGCGAGCAACTGGAACGAAAGTTTCAGTATAGTCAATACCTAGTTGTTGTAAGTATCCTTTCGCCACAAGTCTTGCTGTATGCTTCTGGATTGATCCATATGCCTTGACCTTCGTCTTGTAAGCCCACTTGACACCAATGATCTCTTTGTCTTTGGGGTGATTAACGGGCTCCCACGTTTCATTTTTCTCGATAATCTTGATCTCTTCCTCCATGGCTTTTATCCAAACTTCTTCTTTGGATGCTTCTTCGGAGTTTTCTGGTCCTAAAGCAGCAAAGTTGCATGTGTCATAAATTCTTCTAACGGATTTTACCCTCATTACTGGAGATTCTGGAGTAGATTCTTCTTGTGTAGCTCTTGGAGAAGATGGTGGTGTTACGTCGTGAGTGGTGATATCTGGTACTTCACCTTCTTGTTGTGATGTTGACTCCTCATGTGCAGGAGGTATGTCTAGTAATGTGACATACTTCTTCTCGATCTTTTCTTCCTCCCAATTCCAAGCAACATTCTCATCGAACTCGACGTCTCGACTAATCATGAGCTTCTTAGTTCTTAGGTTGTACACCCAATAGCCTTTTGATTGATTGATGTAGCCAAGGAAGATTCCCTTTTCTATCTTATCATCGAGCTTACCCCTCTTTTGAGCTGGAATGTGGACATAGCATATATAGCCAAATACCTTGAGATGTTTTGTCGAAGGCTTCTATCCTCTCCATGCTTCGACTGGAGTTTTATTTTGAACAGCTGTAGTTGGACACCTGTTTAAGATGTATACTGTCGTGTAGACTGCTTCTGCCTAGAACGAATTAGGAAGGCCTTTGTTCTTTAGCATGGACCGTGCCATCTCCATAATGATTCTATTCTTCCTTTCTGCTACTCCATTTTGCTCTGGGGCGTAGCCAACAATTAGTTGACGATGAACTCCATCATCTTCATAGAATTTGTTAAACTCCCTTGCGTTGTATTCTGTGCCTCTGTCGCTCCTTAGGACTTTGATTGTGCAGCCACATTAATTCTTGATGTGGTTCTTGAATTTTCTGAAAATAGACAAAACCTCCGATCTTTCTCGAAGAAAGTAGACCCACATCATTCTGGTGTAGTCATCGATAAAAAGGATGAAATTTTTATTCTGACTGGGTGTGGGAGTCCTCATTGGACCACACACAGCTGTATGAACTAGTTCCAGTGGCTTTTTAGCTCTCTATACACCTCCAGATGGGAAGGACTACCTTTGTTGTTTTCCAAGGAGGCAACCTTCACAAACATCTGGCATGTTTTAAATGGCTGGAAAATCTCTCATCATATTTTTCTGATGGAGAATTTTTAGCCTAGCAAAGTTGAAGTGGCCAAATCTTCAATGCCATAGCCATGACTCATCAAGTTGAGCTTTCATGGCCATATCTCTAACATAATTCCATCGAATAGGAAAATTCCTATTCTCCATCATAATAGAGGCTATAAGAATTTTATATTTGTCGTGAATAATGCACGAATCTACTTTGTATCATTTGGCCCACGCTCAAAAGATTTTGTGCAAGACTAGGGACTAGATAAACATTATGAATATATTTTGGGCTTTTATTTTTTTTCAACGGCAATAGTGCCCTTTCCTTTGACATCGGCTATTGCACCGTTGCCCAGTTTCACTTGGGATTTCACCGATGTATCAATATCAGTGAATAAAGATTCATCCCCCGTCATATGATTGCTACACCCACTATCAATGCACCAAATATCACTTTTCTTAAAATTTGTCGCTTGGCCTGCGTAGAATGTATTGATTTCACTTTCTTTACCTTCAGCATAGTTGGCTCGATAATTTGCTTTCGAGCAACAATCTTTTTCTACGTGGCCATATTTTTTACAAATGCCGCATTGTGGTTTATTTCTAAACTAGCAATCTTTCTCCAAATGATTAGTTTTCTTGCAAATATCACAAGGTGGGTACTTTTCCTTTTGAGTAGTCTCTCCTCCTCTTTTATTTTTCCATGAGCTCCTTCCACCAGTTTTAGATTGATGAGACGGGATGTTTATTTTGGACTGAAATGCACTTTCAACTGAATCTTCATCTTGTGCCATCATTCTTTTCTCATGTGCGTCTAGAGAGCCAATTAATTCACTTATTGACAGGGTCGTTAAATCCTTAGTTCCTTCTATTGTTGTGACAATAGGATTGTATTTTCTAGTAAGTGACACTAGTATTTTTTCTACGACCCTTTGATTAGTGATATCTTCTCCGTAGGCTCTCATTTGATTAACCAGTTCTTTTAACTTTCCACAATATTCTTGAACGGTCTCATTGACTTTCATTTTAGAATTTTCAAATTCTCTTCTCAGAGTTTGAAGCCGAACTGTGCATACCTTTTCTGATCCTTGAAATTCTTCTCGTAGTTTTTCCAAGCCTGCTTCACAATCTTTACACCAATTATTCTCGGAAATATGGTTTCCAAGAGTGCCTGATGAATAACACACAATGCCCTCGCATCCTTTTTGAATTGTTCCTTTGGAGCGCTCTCACCTTCTCGCGGAGCTTCATATCCTTTCTCGACGATGTCCCATAAGTCTTGGGCCATCAAGAACGTAGTCATTTTAATGCTCCAATAGTCGTGGTTATTCCCATCAAAGGTAGGAATCAGAAATGAGGATGAGGCAGCGTTAGCCATGGATTTGGTGTCTGAAACTGTGAAACGGTTATTTTAGTAGAGGTGGTTCGGACAAACACCCAAAACCAACCGGACGAGGCTCTGATACCACTGTTAGTTTACGAAATGGATCGTACGCGTGTGTTTGTGTGCAAGGGAAAAGATTAGACAAAGATTTGTGAAGGTGGCAGGAAGGAACACAAGTGAACAAGGGAAACACTCTTATTATTTTTGACCGCATAAAGCAAGATAGGATTCACCTTTTGCTGCACAGTGGCCTTCGTTATATATAAATACTCATCGCCACTGATCTCTCCTCTCTGTTCATCATCATCGAAGAAGAGAGCCAGATTGTTCCAGGACGAAGAGCCAACTTTGAGTTGCAAGAGTATTCATAGTTCTGGTTAGTTTTCTCGAACCCAAAAGTAAATTATTTCGCGCGCGTGAGACAGGACAAAACTTAGAGTTCGCGTTCTCATCGTGCTTTTTTCATCTGTTTCACTTAACAAAGAAGATTTAAAGATCGGTGTTACTCACTGCTCATGCTCGTTCCATATTGCAGAGGAAATCTTTCCATCAGGATCAGAATCTCCACTTCCTCCCTTGAAACCCTCCCACCAACAAATAACCACAGCAAGAAAATCAAGAAAATGCACAGCTCTTCCCCAACAAACAATGTTCTGGAGTCCAGCAGCGCCGGATCATCCTCCCAGCCAGTACCATCGGACCAAAATAAACAAGCTCTGGTGACGAAGACCTTTAACTACTGTAACTTCCTGACGAGCAAAGCTGTTGAAGACGCGGAGAGGGCCCATGAGGTGAAACGCGAGCCGGTCCAGATCCAAGATGAAGATCCGCTCCCCCAATCTGACTCTCGCGACCACTCAACCCTCTATAAGGCCATTGATGAGTTCGATCTTGGGACGGAGAAGCTGCCGGTTAGGGACCGCCTAGCCTTCGATAACATGTTCTGTCACTGGCCTAAGTCCGTCGTGCAAAACATACAAGGCACTACGTGACTATACGTGACGACACAGACTGCAATCATGGTGGCAGCCACGAAAACAACAATTGTGCGGATTGGCCTCTGTATTTCCGTGGCTTGAATGTATACTTCGCCAAGTTTCATAGGACCGTCCATTACTTTCTGAATTTGAGCGATGTGTTTGTGGCGAGACAAATCAAGGTTGGCGATATCATTATATTCAGGTGGGACACTCAGAAAGGATGCTTCATTATGGAGGTTGTGAGCGTCAGCAGATTCGGGGCAGAGAGCTATGGAGACAATTTGGATTTCTTTCTTTTTCTTTTCTCTTTTAAACATTGCTGTTTTTTATCATGAGTAACTGTTATGCATGGTGTAGGGCAAGTTAATGTATATAAGTTTGGTACTGCGCCTGTATTGAATTTCTTTTGTGTCGAAGTTGACTCGCTTGAAATAACTCCGCTTTGAATTAAAAAGCAGAGCTCGTGATGAAGAGAATAGTTCAAATAAAGAAAGGTTTAGATGTAATATTTATATTCGGTTTAGGGATTGACATCCTTTACAATTAGGAGATCAATTGGATCGATTTAGTTTACCTTCCTTGAATAGATGCGCATTATCTCTTTCAAATTTAAATGAGTATAATTATCCAATTCCATAATTCACATTCAAAAACATAATTTCCATATCAAACAAAACGCAAAATTCGACCAAGCCCTCTAGCCACTCAACCTTCGGCCACTAAGTAGTAACCACAACTCCAGCCACGTCTCTCCCTCCCTCCCTCCCCCGCTCCCCCTCTCTCTCTCTCTCTCTCTCTCTTCGATATACCATTTCCAAACATAATTTCCTCAATTCTCTTCATTATATTTTCTTAATGTGCTACAGTTGATTGAGTGAGCCTTATGTATAGCAGGCATTAGTGACTGAGTTGATTCTTTCAGTCATTATGAAGTGAAGAAGGGAAAATAATCAGTCATTCTAACTTTGTTGGAGAGAATAAGAGGAATTTTATTTGGGATTTTGTGTGATCAATATCCATTTATATCTTGGTCATGATCGTAAGATTGTTGCTAGATCAGTATCTTTTTGTTAGTCGATGTAATGGGATCATGTGTATGTCACCATTATATGGAGGACTTTCAATCGGGTCATTGACAAGGTCTGCTTGTCTTGCACCACGGGCCTTCGATTACATGTTCCAAGCAAGGTGAATTGCGATCGGTGATGTAATTCATTACAGTTGGGACGCTCGGAATGAATGTTTTGTTTTGAAGGCGGTGCGTAGGGAGACCCAATGGACGATAACCGTGTCCAAGCCATGCGATTTGCTGAGCTATAGATTCCGTGCAGAACTTGTTCACGACGTTATTTCTTTCCTCTCCTTTTTCAAGTTTTTTGTTCTTGATGGATTGCACGATGAAGAGAAAGTCAAAGTTATAGATGAGTTCCTTCTTTTGCCTTCACTTTTTTCCTTTGAATGAAGAAGAACCTCTCTTTTCCCCGAATTCACACAAAAAGTTAGAAGATTTATCATCAACAAGTACGGTTCATTAATTAGGAGACTTATTCCAATTTCCAGGACAAAAGGAAGAAATTTCAACATTACCATATCTTTTTTCCGACAGAAAGTGGAACATAAAAGGGTATCTTACCCATTCATTATACATTCATGGTCAGGGTGAGCGTTTTCATTTTCCGTGGAGCTTGTCGCAAAATCCCCACCAAGATTAGCTATTATTTCCAGATTAATATTTCTAGCCAGTTTCGTCACATATGGATGACACGGTCTCGTTAATGAGTAAAAAAAAAATTGTTTTTTATCCACTGATTATGCACATCACAAGAAAACCAATGCTTTGAAAACAACAGATTTTCTTTATTTGGGCATTAATGGGTATTTTCAAAACACTTATCAACAAAACTTTTTGATAAAAGAAAGTACAAAATCCAACTCAGTAGGAAAAATTTAGACAACTAATTTGCGCATTACTGTAATATCGAACAACAGACGAATTATGCCAATACAAAAAATCTCGTCTTTTATATTTTTTTCAGAACAATGAATACTTAGAATCACGAGAATCAAGTAGTCAAAAAACCCATCACCGGAATTGAGCCTATTACAAAATGGTTACTATATAAGATTCAATACAATTCGTGAAACCTAATCTCTTGTCGGAATATATTTCGTTATCCTTAAATCCTCAAAACAAGAAAAGTGAACTCTAACAGAAAAGAAAACTTCACTCAGAAAAAATACAACACAAAATACAAATCGCAGAGCTTTGCCAAAGTCATACTTTTTGTTTGAGAAGCACTCCTGGAAAGTAATGAAGTATAACAACCGACAGAGAAGGGCCAGACACAAAAGTACAGGCATGCAAATTATACTAAGTATGTGAGTGAGAGCATAAAGTATACTAGAAAATAATGCCGTAGAGTACCACTTTCTTCGCTTGTGGTTCAACCATATGAGTTTGTCGATGCACAGGATCAGATATCAGATCTTGCAATGGTCTGGTCTTGACCTTCTTCCTTCCTCCTTTGTGATCGGATTCTTCATCTTGGAAGTCTAAGGTCATCTTGCCTTCTTTTTGGCTTCTATGCTGTGCATTTCTAGCTTCTAGTTCAGACATCCTAGAGCTCCTCCTACATTCCTCGCTAGACATGATTTATTGATTGATTGATCCCTTTGTTCTTTCAAACATTCTTGAACTTTAGCTCCTACCAAAAGAAAACAAAATTAGTTTTATGCCTTTGAATATATATTGTCGACTAACAACAACCTAATCAACAAAGAGTAAGGAATCAACTTCTGCTAAACCCAAAAAATCACAAGAGCCATATAGACAATCAATACGTAAAGCCAAATAAAAGTAAGCATACGTATACTGTTATGTTGTCACCAAAAGGTGAAGTAATTGCAATGTGATAAAGGCGACAATAACATTGTAAAGAATGCAATGAATCTGACTCTTGAAGCAACACAAAAAGGCCAACTAATATGCAAATAGGTTTACTAAATACCCAAGGTTTCGATGTGCAATACCTGTCAGACTTCCCTAAATAGCAACGAGATAACCCAAAGAAAATCATTGAATCACAACTTGTTGAACAATTAGCATGAGCACTGTTTTATTATGGACGACTTAATTTCACCATTAATTAGGGCCTGGAGTTGTACAAGAGAAAAGCAACTGCCATGCAACCAATATATGTGGAAGTAAAATCACAAATGACCTGGTTTCAAAACTATGGATATGAAATTAAGGAACAATTTTCACTGCAAGATATTAGAAAATAATGTCGTAGAGTACAAATTATTGGCCCAATAGGCTTATATCGCAGTGAATCCACTGATCTTACCTGGAAATGTGAAAATGTATGTACTGGCTTTATTATTGGCCCAATAGGCTCATCGGATGTCTGAACTGGAAGCTAGAAATGCACAGCATAGAAGCCAAAAGGAAGGCAAGATGACCTTAGACTTCCAAGATGGACAATCCGATCACAAAGAAAGAAGGAAAAAGGTCAAGACTAGACCATTGCAAGACCTGATATCTGATCATGTGGATCGACAAGCTCATGTGGTTGAACCACAAGCGAAGAAACTAGTACTCTACGGCATTTTTTTCTAGTATACTTTATGCTCACACTTGCACATTTCCTCGATCAAAGCCAAGGTCAAAACTAAGAGCATCTTCAGTTGGAGTTATTCCCTGAAAAGAAAACTTCACTCAGATAAATACGAATCGCAAAGCTTCGGCAAAGTCATACTATTTGGTTGAGCATCACTCCACGAAAGTACTAAAGTATAAGAATCGACAGAGAAGGGCAAGACACGAAAGTATAGGCCTTAAATGCCTAGAAGGGATGCATAGCTATATCATTGATCAATGTCATTTTAAAGCTACGTACGCATTACGTTTATACCAACAAAAAGTTGGAAAGCTAGTATAAGGATGAGAAGTAACTCAAGGATATGAGAAATCAAAAAGATGACGAACCCAAATATGAAATTTCGATAATGAAGTGCTAGGGCAATAGAATAAACGACGACCAGCATAAAACTATTTCCACTAAATGTGGATTTTATAAGTTTGCTAATTGAATGCTTTCATCAGTGTAATGTAAGCTCCTTCTTAATTGTTGCTGTCCAGGATTCCAATAAGGTACAACCTCCTATATCAAGAGAGTTTTAGAATAAAGATTAATCACTAAGAAAAATATTGCACAGCTGTGTTTGCGCATTTATCAAATAACCTTTTTCTTTTTAGTCTGTGTTTGCAGCTAAACTTACAAAGAACACGCAACGCCTGTAAGTGATTAACGAGCTTAAAGGGCCTATTCCGTTTTAGAACCGGAAGCGAGTGAACTTAAGCCACGGGCTGATCGATCATCATTCATTTCCTTAAAGGAAAGAGAGAACTCCCGCAGGCAAAACAAATTAGAGTAGGGTTCAAAAGATGTCATACCAGCTGAGCTGCATATATTCAGGTGGTGCACCATATACCACTGGGAAGTTATCCCCACATAGCATGCAGAATCTGGGGAAAAGTTCAGAATGTGAACAGCATCCTGCTTTATGGTTGTTTCTGCACATTAGCAAATGCCGGATTTTAAGATTAGTGAAAGACATCTTTTCTTTTTACAGACCAAGAAACATCCGAGCATCACAAAACGTGGCAATCAACTCGAGTTTACACGGATCACCGTAACAACGCGGTAAAAAATCACACGTTCCTATAAAACCCTAAAAGGCAAAGACAATTCAACCTTAGAGATCTTATTCATCAGATCAGACAACGGCAATCTCAGCCAATCTGGAAAGAGGGAGGGCTTACCAGCGCTGCAGCGCTGCAAGAGGTAAGAGGATCCTTCTGGAGATTCTGGAGATTCTGGAGACCCTTGCGCTCCTTCAAGATCCACTTCTACTTTGAAGCCATAGCACGCTACTTCAAGGTCCGGATCTGGTTCGAAGCCATCTCCTCAATATCGACGAGTAGATCGACAGAACGCAGATCGCAGAGAGAGATTATTTAATTGGTATGCGTGCGCGAGAGAGAGAATGAGAGGGAGACAAGGAACGGAACGGAGTGGCATGAATGAATAGAACTGGAGGTCGGCTATTAGGGTTACCTCCTCAAGCGGTAACCGGTGGAGTATAATAAATCGTCTGGCTTCACTTAATTTCACTTATGTTGGAGTAAAGTTCAAAAAATCACATAATCTACCTTTGAAAACTTATTTATATTAAGACTGCTTCCATACTCTTACACTTTTCACTTATGTGAAAATCTTTTAGAGTTACTATAGTAATAAATATTCTGAAAGGATGGTGCTTCTTCCACTCCTCTTTTGGCTTTGACACTCCACTTCAATTATAATTCTACAAAAGTAAATCCCTTATTTTATTTGGTAAACTCTTTTTTATTTTGTTTCTTCTTTTTTCTCTTGTGGGTTCCACTTTCCTTCTGCTTCTTTACCATGCCTTTGACGTTCTCAGCTCCTTCAAGATCCATTTCTGCTTCGAAGCCCTAGTATGCTACTTCAAGATGCGCTTCCACTTCGAACCCCTAGCCCTAGTCCTAGCACGCTCCTTCAAGATTCGAATCCATTTCGAAATCATTAACACCTTCCCCATATCGACGAACAGATCAACACGAGGGCAGATCGCAGAGGGATTATTTGTGAGCGAGAGAGAATGTGAGAGAGGTGAGGAAAGGGACGGAGTGCTTCCAAAAGAATAGCAAGAGGTCGGTTATTTGGCGATTGGAGTGAAGTTTTAAACATTACTAATTTATTGGTCCATGCTTCGAATGAGTATTTCATATAATTTTCTTTTGAAGACTTCATGTTTATTAAGACCGCTTCTCTTCTCTTATACATTCCACTTATATGAAAATAGTTTTTTTAGGGTTGCAATAGTAATAATAATTTTGAAATTGTAAAAGAAATATCACTTAAAATATAATAGAATAATGTTGGTTCATTTGCATTACGTATAACTATCGCTTTATGCTTACCGAACATAACCAATTTCATATTGTACAAAATTTGAATTTTTCGGGAACCAATTCTATTTAATTCGACTCGATGGCCCGTTCATTCATTTTGAGTAATTATTATACATTTCTCGTAATATTTCCTTTTGTAATTCTCATAGGTCAATTTTACTACAAATTGTCTCGTGATTTTCCTCTAAACTTCCAATTTTTCTTTAACTAATGCTAAATTTTTCATTTGGAAAAGAAAAGACTCATTTCATTAAATTTTAATGTGGAGAAGTCACTTTTAGCATAATATATCATATCAGATTAGACCGAGAAACTTAAATTGGAGAAACATCGCAGAGAACAAATTGCACCGCATTCAGAACCAGAAAAAACCACCATCCAATAGTTGTTCAAAGCTCAGTCTACACTGCTTCCCAGCGGGAGCATCAAGATCTTCCACTAGCTTCCCCGTCTGATGTCATTCCAAGGATTTCTACACTGCTCACAGAGCACAAAATCACTAGAGAACTTGTAGAAAATGCTCGTCCTGCTCTTAGACGGACTCCTCGGAACCAATTGCTCTCCGGCGATGCAGCCTTCTAGCTTGCACTGGCATCGCTGACCTCCTCATATATCTTGGATCTCGCCTCCCACAAGGCATTGGTGACAAGAGATAAGTACATGCTGGGCCACAAGAAGATCGGCTTTCGCATTTACGATTCGGCAGTGATGGGCGGAGAACGCTTGTAGGGCGGAGTGGCCACAAAGGCCACCAGAAATGAATGATGATCATGACGTGGCTTAATTTAACGGAATATGCCTTTAAGCTCGTTAATCTCTTACATACGTCACGTTTGCTTTGTAAATTTAGCTAAGAACATAAACAAAAGGTTATTTGAGAAGAATGGCATCATTCTCATGAAACAACCTCCTGAGCTATGCAATATTTTTCTTCATGATTAATCTTTATCAAAAAAAGGCAATGACAAGAAGAGGAAAGGAAAAAAAGAAAGAAAGGAAATTTAGAAAATTAAAAAAATTATGAAACGTCAGCGACGGCAGCGTTACGTAGGACAGAAAGTGTCCACGTTAGTGATTTTCTACTAAATTGATCGAAATGACTAAATTGATAAATTGTCAAAATGTTTGTGACTAAATTAGCAAAATTAAAAGGTTAAAAATGGAATTAGCAGACCCACTTCTTGCTCTTGGGCTTGGAAGAAAATCTTGAACCTCCGCTCGGATTTTCATCTTCAGTTTCGTTGGCGGATTGATAATAGGTGCACTACTTCATTTTGGTTTGACTTTTGGCATGAGAGAGGACCTCTCTTTAAACTGTTCACCGATAGGGAAATCTACTACTCTGGCATCCCGAGAAAGGCTTCGGTTTTGGAGTTCATGTCATCTACTTGGCAGCCATCTTATGTTCTGGACACTATTACCTCTTGGTCTGATGCCTTCCCTATAGTTGCCGCCGAGAGTGGTGACCGATTCTTATGGCAAGGTCATCCTTCGGACGTTTTCTCTACTGCTTCTGCTTGGGACTTCATCCGTGTTAGAGGGCATATTGTCCCTTGGCACTCCTTTATTTGGGACCACTGCATTGCCCCTTGGCATGGCTTTCTTCTTTGGCTTATCATTCTCAATAGGCTCCCAATGTACGTATTATTGATAAATTATCACAGAATTCAAGATGGTGTGTGTGCCTTTTGTCGTTGTAGACCGGACTCTATCGATCACCTCTTCTTTGGCTACAGTACCACCGGCACCCTTGCACTTTTCTAGGCCGCCAAATGCAATTTGGCTTGGTTTAATCGGTGTTGGCTGGACAATCTCCATTGGGCTTTATAGTATATTAGTGGCCGGCATTTTTTGTGACGTCCCGGAATTTCAAGGCCTATTATATGAATAATATTGGACGGTTGGAATTGAGTGACATTTGTCAGACGCGGAATCATTCGATCTGAGGATCGTTAGTCGTCGATCGAAGCGTAGATAATTATAGTTCGATTAGATTAGTCGTGCCGTAATTAGTCTTCGCCGTATTCCTTCGCGCTTGCGTCGACCCTGAACCAAATATTCTGAACCAGTCCTAAAATCGTCAGATTACCGAAATACCCTCAGATATTATTCATATACGCCAGAAACAATTAATACCGAATGACCGCGGGCCCCGCATCATAAATGCCAAGTCATATCACCTTTTTTACTTTTGGTTATTTACCAAAATGCCATTGGACCATTGAAATTACCAAAATACCCCTCAAGACCACTTTTCTCTCTCTTCCATTTTCTCTCTCCTTTCTCTCTCTTCTTTCTCTTGCATTTCACGTTGGCAGCCCCCCCCTCCATCCTCACGCACACTTCATCTTCTTCCTCAAGCCTTCGCCGAGCCACCACCGCTCCGCCGCCCGCCGCTCGCGCCGTCGCCGCCCGTCCCGCGCCCGCCGAGCCGCCGGTCTCCCTTCCCGCCGCTCGCCGACCCCAGCCGAGCCGCTGCCGCCCCTGTTCAGCCGCTGCCCGTCGACCGCCGAGCTTCACCGGAGCCCCCTAGGACCCGCTGGACCTTGGCCGAAGCTCCGCCGAGCTTGCCGGCCGCTCGTTGAGCTCCGTTTCCGTCGTTTAGCCATTTTCCAGCCGCTGTCCAGTCGCCGGTTGTCGTTTTGGAAATCCGACACCGTGGTTGCGTCCGGATCGACAAGGAGAGTCCGTAGGAGCGTCGCCGGAAAATTTGCCGCCGCCGCCGCCGCCGGTCGCCGCCGACCGTCGCCGCCCGTTTAGGAGTGAGTTAACCCCTAATCCCTGATTAGGCCGTTAATTGCACTAATTAGATTAATTAATTAGTTACCGTAATTAGGTTAATTAGTTACCGTAGTTAATAGATAGTTACCTGGGTTAGTTAGTTAACTGTGGTTAGATTAATTAGTTACCATAGTTAAATTAAATAGTAGCCGTGGTAGATTAGTTAACTGCTGTGGTTAATTAGATTAACCGTGGTTAGGTGGAATAGTTACCATGGTTAATTGCATGTTGTTGTGCCTAGTTCGTGGTGTCCGATCGTGGATCGGATTGAGTGTTGATTGCGCATTAATTTGCTGAATGATCACACTAGGGTCGAAATGCCATATTAAATGGAAATTGATTATTCGCGTGATCGATTGTGAATTTGAGTGTGAAATTGGCCGTGGGCCAGATTTGAGTGTGAAAATGGCCGTGGGCCAGATTTGAGTGTGAAAATAGCCATGGGCCAGTTTTGAATGTAAAAATGGCCGTTAGCCGAGTTTGAGCATGAAAATGGCCGTTGGCCAAGTTTGAGCATGAAATTGACCGTGGGCCAGGTTTGAGCATAAAAAATGAGATTTGGCTTGAGAGCCGGTTTTGAGCGCGAGGTCATGCAGTTGTTTCACAGTGTCACCCTAACGTAACTGGGGGCACGGGCGATACCCTTGTTGGCATGGGTCGCCGCCTGATAAGTCTGTGTGCCGGCGACGTACAGTCCGGGATTCCACGGCTTATTGGATGCCTGTCAGTCCGTGCCCGGCGACGTACGGTCCGAATTTCACGGTTGATGAGATGCCGGTCGCAACTGGTGTTGGTCCGTAGTCCCTCCTGGAATTTCCCTGGTGTGCTCGCCTTAGGGGTCTTGAGGGAGCCATCGGATGCCGTCGCTGTAACGTAGTAGGATGACGCCCGGTTAATCCGGAAGAGTACTAGCAGCGAGGCTGTGCTTTGGCGAGAGTGGGGTATCTCTTGGCCGGCTGACCGGAACGCGTTTGTTGCATAATGCATGACCATTGCTGAGTGTTCTGGCTGATTGGTTGATGCATTATTTATTCATTATTATATTGTACCTGTCGCATGGCTCCAGGCGAGGTACGTTGCATGTGGTTGTTGTTCTGAGGTTGAGATTAGATCGATAGAATGGTTAGGTCGTGATCAACGTCCTAATCGGACTTAGGCGTTGACCCGCTGAGATTCATATCTCATGCGCTTTGGCTGATCGCCTTTCAGGTCCTCATGATGGCAGCGTGCCACGTTAGGTTTGGCGTCCCGATCGAGCTCACGACGGTACTTCATCGCCGTCACGTCGCTAATTCTGAGGACATATGGGAACAACATGTCACGACAGTCTGGGTTGACGAGGGGTTGCCACACTATGTGGCCCACCTCTTTAAGGCCTGGTTCATGTGTCGGACTGGTGTTCCCATAGGACCGATTCGGGGGTTTGATGTACCCCTGGGTGCGGGTCCAATAGTCCAGACTTGGGACGCAACGGAGGCTGAAATGCCGGATGGGTAGATCGTGGACCCAGATCTGAGTTCGGAGGAGGAGGATCCAGATTCGCCGCCTGGTTACCAGGGTTGACCCGGTGTTGTTGGCCCGGGGGTTTTTGGAGAGGCTGCGGAGGAGTTTTGGAGGTTGTTTGTATATAGCTGGTAGTGTAGTAGTAGTTTATCGGCTAGTGCGCCCCGACCCGACCCGGTATCTTTTTGTGGGTCTAAGGGGGATCGGTCCGAGGAGGACTCGTGTAAATTATGTGTGTATTGTGAATTAATCAAGCAAGTAATGAAAAGGGTTTGTTGTTGTTTGTTGTAGTTCCTATTTTTTCTATCCCTGTCGTTGTTGTCTGGGGTTGTTGTTCGCTTCCGCATGTGCTTAATTATAAGATAAAAGAAATGGGTCGATGATTTGCCTGGGACATCATCCTTTGACCTGAAGTTAGGAAGGGATGGTTGCGCGCCCGGGGCTCGGGGCGTGACATTTTTATCAGCGCATTGCACGTTTTTCCTTTGGTGCCCTTTGCCATATCATTTGGACTGAACGGAACCATATCCTCTTTAGAAATCATTCCTTTTTCTTGCCGGCTCTTAAGAAACATCTTGAAAAGGTTGTTAGGGATAAGGCCCTCACCTTTAATCTCGTCGAAGATACTCATCGTAACAGGAGGATGCAAGTTAGCTGGGGCATTTCTCCCTTGATATTTGATTCTTCTACGGATGCTGATCAGCGTTAGTTGGTTTTGGCTTCTTTTGGCCGTTGTTTTGGCCTGTCCTTGCCTTTTGCACTTTCGTTGGGCCTCCCCTATTGCCCTTTTTTCAGTAACCCGCAACACCCTTGCACCCGTCATGATACCTCCTAGTGTCGCTACGTGTGTGAAGTTTGTGTGTTAGGTTTCCTCTCTTTGTGATCTGCGCCTTGTTTTGTTATAATACTTCTTACTTTACCAAAAAACAAAACAAATTAAATTAGCATCCGCACAATATGTTTACTACTTTAATGGTAATTTTTCCATTAATGTATCTTATCTGCTAAGCATGGACAAAATACACAATCGAAATTGGAAGCGCAATAATTCATAGGGTTCGAGCAAGTGATAATGTATATCATCAAAACCGTGAAGCCAACCCTTTGTTTTGAATAGTCATTTTAATTGATAACCTCAATGGGAGGATGACAACAAAATTTCAAATTCTAGTTGTTATCAGGAAAAAAACCATCTTAGGTCTCGATATATGTCACAATAAAAGAGAGAGATATAGATTATTGAATATGGAGTACAAAAGCTATGTTTAAATTTAATCTATGTAAAAAATGAAGCACAAAAGAGCCTCGTTATATTTTCATTTGGATGAGGAGTAATGCAAATACCTTGAAAATTTCCTAAATTCATATAAATAATTTTTTTTAACGAGAAAGTCTACCTTTGGGTAAGTCCGGACTCATACGTATTTTCCTTGCCTCATCGATAGTGGCCCACGTATGAATACTGATATCGTGCATCTAATTCACGCATGGAAGAGATATAATAAATTAATGCTCCAATTTAGATGCACGACACACACACACGCACGCACGCACGCGCGCGCACATACACACACACATATATATATATATATATATATATATATTTGTGTGTGTGTGTGTGTGTGTGTCGTGCATCTAATTCACGCATGGAAGAGATATAATAAATTAATGCTCCAATTTGGCTTCATCATACACATATATATACATATACATACACACACACACACACACACACACACACACACACACACACATATATATATATATATACATATATATCCCCAAAACTCATTGATTAGCGTCTAATAAATCATTGCCCCACTTTGAGACATCATCCAAACTCATTCAACAAGAAAAAGGAAAGTGAGTCCCTATCCTTCGGTCTCCCTCCTCCTCGTCTTCTTCCTCACATCCCTCCACGCTGCATCTGTGGAAGGGACCAAGTGAGTCCATGTCCCTCCGTCTCCCTCTGCCTCTTTTTGGTTTGACTCGTGGCACCTTAAAGGGACTCTCTACAAGTTTTTCACGAATAGGGACATCTATTGCTCTGGAACTCCGAGGGAGGCCACGGTTTGCGAGTTCCTCTCCTCTATTCATCATTCGTCCCATGTTATGTCCACCATGGCCTCTTGGTCTGACGCTCTTCCGTCTGTGACCCCTGGTAGCTGTGATCGGTTCGTATGGATGCACCACCATTCGGGTGCCTTCTCTATTGCTTCTGCTTGGGACTTAATCAGGCGCAGAGGCCGGGTTGTCGCTTAGCACCACTTTATTTGGGATCGATGCATTGCCCCTCGTCATGCCATCCTTCTTTGGCTTATTTCTCTTAATAGGCTCCCTACTCAGGTGGTTTTGCTCACCTATAGTAGAATTTTGGATGGTGTTTGTGCTTTTTGTCAGTATAGGCCGGAATTGATTGATCACCTTTTCTTTGGTTGCAATGTTACCAGCTCCCTTGTAACTTTTTGGGCTACTAAATGCAACTTGGCTTGGCGCAATCGTTCATGGCAGGATAACCTCTATTGGGCTCTATATTATATTAGTGGCCAGAATTTTCATCAGTGCATTGCACGGCTTTCATTTGGTGCCTTATGTCATATCATCTGGACTGTACATAATCATATCCTCTTCAGAAATCAGTTTCGTATTGTGCCTGCTCTTAAGTCACATCTTCTTAAAGTTGTCAAGGACAAGGCCTTGACGTTTAAGAATGTTAATGACACCCCTCACAACCGGAGGACGCAGGCTAGTTAGGGCTGTTCCTCATTTGTGTTTGCTTGATCCGTGGCTGCCTACTCACCATCGGTGGTTGTTTGTTTCGTGGTTGCTGTGCAGTTTTTTCTTTTTTGGTTTTTGGCCGTTGTTTTGGCCCAGTTTCCTCTTTGTGCAGTTCTTTGGGCTCATTTTCCCCTCTGTTCCTTGTTGGTTTTGTTTTCCCACTACTCCCTTTCACCCGGCTTGACACTTCTTGTGTCGCTTCGTGTGCGTGGTTGTTTGCTCGGGTCTCTTACTTGTAATCAGCGCTTTGATTAGTCTTTATATTACTTACCTTCACCAAAAAAAAAAAAAAACACAAGTGAACAAGGGAAACACTCTTATTATTTCGCGAGTAGCGCAAAGAAAGGTGGAGAGATTTGCTGGCTTTTCTGCTTAGTACATGGATGTTCACTAAGGCCCTATTTATAGGCGTGCATTACACCTCTTTGACTGACAACACATTTTAACTTTGGCACTTGAACTTGCCATCTGTACTTTGCATGTTACAGCTTGACATTTCTTGACGACTTCAAGACTGACTCAACAAATATAACCGACTTGGGTTGCTAACACCAACTGGAACAAGCGGCTCTTCTTGTCAAAATTCTGCCACTGCATAAGACTTCAACATCTGGCATTTGCTTTCCACGTAGGACTAGAGAATCTTACAAAAATGGATCACTAATTCAACACTCCTCCTTGATCCATTTTTGTGTTACTCCAAGTATGCTTCTTAATGTCTCAAACTTAGCTGTTAGTAGTGCTTTAGTGAATATATCTGCAAATTGATCTTCAGTCTTGCAATACTTCAGCTTGATTTCTCCATTACTTTGCACTTCGCGAATAAAGTGGTATTTGATGTCGATATGCTTAGTTCTTCCATGAAAGACTAGACTTTGTGAGATAGCTATTGTGGACTTATTGTCGCAGAATATTGGAGTTGATTCCATCTGTGGTTCTCAAATGTCTTCTAGAATTCTCCAAAGCCATATTACTTGACTGGTAGTGGTGGCAGCTGCGACATATTCGGCCTCAGTAGTAGATTGTGCCACTGAGTCTTATTTTTTGGATGTCCAAGAGAATATTCCTGAACCCAAAGTTAATGCATAGCTAGTGGTGCTCCTCCTGTCATCAGCTGATCCTAGCGAATCGCTGTCAATGTAACCAATGAGTTTGGCACTTGCACTTGGTCAACACCAAATGCCGTAGTCTATAGTTCCTCGTAAGTATCTTAGAATTCTTTTGGCAGCTCCAAGGTGAATTTGACTCGGACTCTGCATGAATCGTGATAGTAGACTTGTCGAATACATGATGTCCGGTCGTGTAGCAGTGAGATATGGCAAACTGCTAATCAGACTTCTGTAGAGATATGAGTCAACTTTTTCTACTCCATCTTCCTTCAATAGTTTCTCGTTTGTCACTACTGGTGTTGCAATTGTTTTGCAATAATTCATCTTGAATTTCTTCAAGAGGTTCTCGGCATATTTCTTCTACGAGATAAAGACTCCTTCATTTTGGTTGATTTCGATGCCGAGGAAGTAGTGCATCAAGCCCAAGTCTGTCATCTCGAACGCCTTCATCATTTCTTCTTTAAACTCTTGAACCATCTTTTCATTGTTTCCTGTATGTATGAGATCATCAACATACAGAAGGACAATGAGAGTGTCAGTCTTCCCTTGGGTCTTGTTGTAGAGCATTGGCTCACTCATGCTCGTCATGAATCCTTGCTTGGTGAAGCATTCGTCAATGCTGCTATACCACACTCGTGGTGCCTG
This sequence comes from Lenwebbia sp. NSW1173648, assembly GCA_029784005.1. NCBI lineage: Eukaryota > Viridiplantae > Streptophyta > Magnoliopsida > Myrtales > Myrtaceae > Lenwebbia > Lenwebbia sp. NSW1173648. Next base: position 13,418,915 of record JARCGZ010000007.1, read on the forward strand.
CTTTAATCCGTAGAGGGCCTTCTTGAGTTTTAAAACTTTTTCTTCTTGGCCTTTGACTATAAAACCTTGTGGTTGCTTCACATATATTTCTTCTTGAAGATATCCATTTAGGAATGCTGACTTCACGTCTAGTTGATGGATCTTCCATTCTTTTTGTGATGCTAGGGCTATGTGTGCCCAAATAGTATCAAGGCGAGCAACTGGAGCGAAAGTTTCAGTATAGTCAATACCTAGTTGTTGTAAGTATCCTTTCGCCACAAGTCTTGCTGTATGCTTCTAGATTGATCCATATGCCTTGACCTTCGTCTTATAGACCCACTTGACACCAATGATCTCTTTGTCTTTGGTGTGATTAACGGGCTCCCACGTTTCATTTTTCTCGATAATCTTGATCTCTTCCTCCATGGCTTTTATCCAAACTTCTTCTTTGGATGCTTCTTCGGAGTTTTCTGGTCCTAAAGCAGCAAAATTGCATGTGTCATAAATTCTTCTAACGGATTTTACCCTCATTACTGGAGATTCTGGATTAGATTCTTCTTGTGTAGCTCTTGGAGAAGATGGTGGTGTTACGTCGTGAGTGGTGATATCTGGTACTTCACCTTCTTGTTGTGATGTTGACCCCTCATGTGTGGGAGGTATGTCTGGCAATGTGACATACTTCTTCTCGATCTTTTCTTCCACCCAATTCCAAGCAACATTCTCATCGAACTCGACGTCTCGATAATCATGAGCTTCTTAGTTCTTAGGTTGTACACTCAATAGCCTTTTGACTGATCGATGTAGCCGAGGAAGATTCCCTTTTCTGTCTTTTCATCGAGCTTACCCCTCTTTTGAGCTGGAATGTGGACGTAGCATATACAGCCAAATACCTTGAGATGTTTTGCCGAATCCTTCCATCCACTCCATGCTTTGACTAGAGTTTTATTTTGAATAGCTCTAGTTGGACACCTGTTTAAGATGTATACTGTCGTGTAGACTGCTTCTGCCCAGAACGAATTGGGAAGGCCTTTGTCCTTTAGCATGGACCGTGCCATCTCCATAACTGTTCTATTCTTCCTTTCTACTACTCCATTTTGCTCTGGGGCGTAGCCAACAGTTAGTTGACGATGAACTCCTTCATCTTCATAGAATTTGTTAAACTTCCTTGCATTGTATTCTATGCCTCTATCGCTCCTTAGGACTTTGATTGTACAGCCACATTAATTCTCGATGTGGTTCCTGAATTTTCTGAAAATAGAGAAAACCTCTGATCTTTCTCGAAGAGAGCAGACCCACTTCATTCTGGTGTAGTCATCGATAAATAGGATGAAATTTTTATTCTGACTGGGTGTGGGAGTCCTCGTTGGACCACACACATCCATATGAACTTGTTCCAGTGGCTTTTTAGCTCTCTATACACCTCCAAATGGGAAGGACTGCCTTTGTTGTTTTCCAAGGAGGCAACCTTCACAAACATCTAGCATTTTTTAAATGGCTGGAAAATCTCTCATCATATTTTTCTAATGGAGAATTTTTGACCTAGCAAAGTTGAAGTGGCCAAATCTTCAATGCCATAGCCATGACTCATCAAGTTGAGCTATCATGGCCATATCTCTAACATAATTCCATCGAATAGGAAAATTCCTATTCTCCATCTTAACAGAGGCTATAAGATTTTTATATTTGTCATGAATAATGCACGAATCTTCACTAAAGTATAGAGAATACCCACTTGTATCATTTGGCCCACGCTCAATAGATTTTGTGCAAGACTAGGGAATTTTGGGCTTTTATTTTTTTTCAACGGCAATAGTGCCCTTTCCTTTGACATCGACAATTGCGTCGTTGCCCAGTTTCACTTGGGATTTCACCGATGTATCAATATCAGTGAATAAAGTTTCATCCCCCGTTCCTATGATTGCTACACCCACTATCAATGCACCACATATCACTTTTCTTATCATTTGTCGCTTGGCCTGCGTAGAATGTATTGATTTCACTTTCTTTACCTTCAGCATAGTTGACTCGATAATTTTCTTTCGAGCGACAATCGTTTTCTACGTGGCCATATTTTTTACAAATGCGGCATTGTGGTTTGTTTCTAAACCAGCAATCTTTCTCCAAATGATTAGTTTTCTTGCAAATACCACGAGGTGGGTACTTTTCCTTTTGAGTAGTCTCTCCTCCTCTTTTATTTTTCCATGAGCTCCTTCCACCAGTTTTGGATTGATGAGATCGGATGTTTATTTTGGACTGAAATGCACTTTCAACTGAATCTTCATCTTGTGCCATCATTCTTTTCTCATGTGCTTCTAGAGAGCCAATTAATTCACTTATTGTTGTGACAATAGGATTGTATTTTCTAGTAAGTGACACTAGTATTTTTTCTACAACCCTTTGATTAGTGATTTCATCTCCATAGGCTCTCATTTGATTTACTAGTTCTTTTAACTTTCCACAATATTCCTGAACAGTCTCATTGACTTTCATTTTAGAATTTTCAAATTCTCTTCTCAAAGTTTGAAGCCGAACTGTGCGTACCTTTTCTGATCCTTGAAATTCTTCTCGTAGTTTTTCCCAAGCCTGCTTGGCATTCTTTACTCCAATTATTCTCGAAAATATTGTTTCCAAAAGTGCTTGATGAATAACACACAATGCCCTTGCATCCTTTTCGAATTGTTCCTTTGGAGCGCTCTCACCTTCTCGCGGAGCTTCATATCCTTTCTCGACGATGTCCCATAAGTCTTGGGCCATCAAGAAAGTAGTCATTTTAATGCTCCAATAGTCATGGTTATTCCCATCAAAGGTAGGAATCAGAAATGAGGATGAGGCAGCGTTAGCCATGGATTTGGTGTCTGAAAATGTGAAACGGTTATTTTAGTAGAGGTGGTTCGGACAAACACCCAAAACCAACCGGACGAGGCTCTGATACCACTGTTAGTTTGCGAAATGGATCGTACGTGTGTGTTTGTGTGCAAGGGAAAAGATTAGACAAAGATTTGTGAAGGTGGCGGCAAGGAACACAAGTGAACAAGGGAAACACCCTTATTATTTAGTGAGTAACACAAAGAAAGGAGGAGAGATTTTCTGGCTTTTCTGCTTAGTACATGAATGTTCACTAAGGCCTTATTTATAGGCGTGCATTACACCTCTTTGAATGACAACACATTTTAACTTTAACACTTGAACTTGCCATCTGTACTTTGCATGTTTCAGCTGGACATTTCTTGATGACTGCAAGACTGACTCAGCAAATATAACTGAGTTGGGCTGCTCACACCCACTGGAAACATGCGGCTCTTCTTGTCAAAATTCTATCATTGCATAAGACTTCAACATCTGACATTTGCGTTCCAACGTAGGACTAGAGAACTTACAAAAATGGATCACTAATTCAACAACAATGTAGGACTTCATGAAAAACTGTCTATGTAGGACTTAATGAGTCTAGACTGAACGATGAAACAAAAGACATATGACATACTTCGTCTAGATAGAGTTATCGAGATTTAATTATATGTCAAGTTTAAAGTTATGGTACAAAATCCGATCCGATTGGAGGGTATATGCTATATAAGTGTGTATGTAATATAAGTCGTGGAGTTTCTTGGGTAGTTATTTTGTTATCGGCTACCATAACGGGACTCCTAAGCAACAGAGAAAATCGCACAAGAAAATAAAAATGCTCATCGCCACTGATCTCTCCTCTCTGTTCATCATCATCGAATAAGAGAGCCAGATTGTTCCAGGACGAAGAGCCAACTTTGAGTTGCAAGAGTATTCATAGTTCTGGTTAGTTTTCTCGAACCCAAAAGTAAATTATTTCGCGCGCGTGAGACAGGACAAAACTTAGAGTTCGCGTTCTCATCGGGCTTTTTTCATCTGTTTCACTTAACAAAGAAGATTTAAAGGTCGGTGTTACTCACTGCTCGTGCTCGTTCCATATTGCAGAGGAAATCTTTCCATCAGGATCAGAATCTCCACTTCCTCCCTTGAAACCCTCCCACCAAAAAATAACCACAGCAAGAAAATCAAGAAAATGCACAGCTCTTCCCCTGCAAACAATGTTCTGGAGTCCAGCAGCGCCGGATCATCCTCCCAGCCAGAACCATCGGACCAAAATAAACAAGCTCTGGTGACGAAGACCTTTAACTACTGTAACTTCCTCACGAGCAAAGCCGTTGAAGACGTGGAGAGGGCCCACCAGGCAAACGCGAGCCGGTCCAGATCCAAGATGAAGATCCGCTCCCCCAATCTGACTCTCGCGACCACTCAACCCTCTATAAGGCCATTGATGAGTTCGATCTTGGGACGGAGAAGCTGCCGGTTAGCGACCGCCTAGCCTTCGATAACATGTTCTGTCACTGGCCTAAGTCCGTCGTGCAAAACATACAAGGCACTACGTGACTATACGTGACCACACAGACTGCAATCATGGTGGCAGCCACGACAACAACAATTGTGCGGATTGGCCTCTGTATTTCCGTGGCTTGAACGTATACTTCGCCAAGTTTCATAGGACCGGGCATTACTTTCTGAATTTGAGCGATGTGTTTTGTGGCGAGACAAATCAAGGTGGGCGATATCATTATATTCAAGTGGGACACTCAGAAAGGATGCTTCATTATGGAGGTTGTGAGCGTCAGCAGACTCGGGGCAGAGCGCTATGGAGACAATTGGATTTCTTTCTTTTTCTTCTCTTTTAGACATTGCTGTTTTTGATGATGAGAAACTGTTATGCCTGGTGTAGGGCAAGTTAATGTGACATATGAGTTTGGTACTGCGCCTGTATTGAATTTCTTTTGTGTCGAAGTTGACTCGCTTGAAATAACTCCGCTTTGAATTAAAAAGCAGAGCTCGTGATGAAGAGAATAGTTCAAATAAAGAAAGGTTTAGATGTAATATTTATATTCGGTTTAGGGATTGACATCCTTTACAATTAAGAGATCAATTGGGAACTAACTAATCCTTTAAAGGTTTAGATGTAATATTTATATTCGGTTTACCTTCCTTGAATAGATGTGCATTATCTCTTTCAAATTTAAATGAGTATAATTATCCAATTCCATAATTCACATTCAAAAACATAATTGCCATATCAAACAAAACGCAAAATTCGACCAAGCCCTCTAGCCACTCAACCTTCGGCCAGTAAGTAGTAACCACGACTCTCCCTCCCCCCCTCTCTCTCTCTCTCTCTTCGATATACCATTTCCAAACATAATTTCCTCAATTCTCTTCATTATATATTCTTAATGTGCTACAGTCGATTGAGTGGGCCTTATGTATAGCAGGCATTAGTGACTGAGTTGATTCTTTCAGTCATTATGAAGTGAAGAAGGGAAAATAATCAGTCATTCTAACTTTGTTGGAGAGAATAAGAGGAATTTTATTTGGGATTTTGTGTGATGAATATCCATTTATATCTTGGTCATGATCGTAAGATTGTTGCTAGATCAGTATCTTTTTGTTAGTCGATGTAATGGGATCATGTGTATGTCACCATTATATGGAGGACTTTCAATCGGGTCATTGACAACCACGGGCCTTCGATTACATGTTCCAAGCAAGGCGAATTGCGATCGGTGATGTAATTCATTACAGTTGGGACACTCGGAATGAATGTTTTGTTTTGAAGGTGGTGCGTAGGGAGACCTAATGGACGATAACCGTGTCCAAGCCATGCGATTTGCTGAGCTATAGATTCCGTACAGAACTTGTTCACGACGTTATTTCTTTCCTCTCCTTTTTCAAGTTTTTTGTTCTTGATGGATTGCACGATGAAGAGAAAGTCAAAGTTATAGATGAGTTCCTTCTTTTGCCTTCACTTTTTTCCTTTGAATGAAGAAGAAACTCTCTTTTCCCCGAATTCACACAAAAAGTTAGAAGATTTATCATCAACAAGTACGGTTCATTAATTAGGAGACTTATTCCAATTTCCAGGACAAAAAGGAAGAAATTTCAACATTACCATATCTTTTTTTGCGACAGATAAAAGGGTATCTTACCCATTCATTATACATTCACGGTCAGGGTGCGCGTTTTCATTTTCCATGGAGCTTGTCGCAAAATCCCCACCAAGATTAGCTATTATTTCCAGATTAATATTTCTAGCCAGTTTCGTCACATATGGATGAACGGTCTCGTTAATGAGTAAAAAAAAAATTGTTTTTTATCCACTGATTATGCACAGCACAAGAAAACCAATGCTTTGAAAACAACAGATTTTCTTTATTTGGGCATTAATGGGTATTTTCAAAACACTTATCAACAAAACTTTTTGATAAAAGAAAGTACAAAATCCAACTCAGTAGGAAAAATTTAGACAACTAATTTGCGCATTACCGTAATATCGAACAACAGACGAATTATGCCAATACAAAAAATCTCGTCTTTTATATTTTTTTTCAGAACAATGAATACTTAGAATCACGAGAATCAACCAGTCAAAAATCCATCACCGGAATTGAGCCTATTACAAAATGGTTACTATATAAGATTCAATACAATTCGTGAAACCTAATCTCTTGTCGGAATATATTTCCTTATCCTTAAATCCTCAAAACAAGAAAAGTGAACTCTAACAGAAAAGAAAACTTCACTCAGAAAAAATACAACACAAAATACAAATCGCAGAGCTTTGCCAAAGTCATACTTTTTGTTTGAGAAGCACTCCTGGAAAGTAATGAAGTATAACAACCGACAGAGAAGGGCCAGACACAAAAGTACAGGCATGCAAATTATACTAAGTATGTGAGTGAGAGCATAAAGTATACTAGAAAATAATGCCGTAGAGTACCACTTTCTTCGCTTGTGGTTCAACCATATGAGTTTGTCGATGCACAGGATCAGATATCAGATCTTGCAATGGTCTGGTCTTGACCTTCTTCCTTCCTCCTTTGTGATCGGATTCTTCATCTTGGAAGTCTAAGGTCATCTTGCCTTCTTTTTGGCTTCTATGCTGTGCATTTCTAGCTTCTAGTTCAGACATCCTAGAGCTCCTCCTACATTCCTCGCTAGACATGATTTATTGATTGATTGATCCCTTTGTTCGTTCAAACATTCTTGAACTTTAGCTCCTACCAAAAGAAAAAAAAATTAGTTTTATGCCTTTGAATATATATTGTCGACTAACAACAACCTAATCAACAAAGAGTAAGGAATCAACTTCTGCTAAACCCAAAAAATCACAAGAGCCATATAGACAATCAATACGTAAAGCCAAATAAAAGTAAGCATAAGTATACTGTTATGTTGTCACCAAAAGGTGAAGTAATTGCAATGTGATAAAGGCGACAATAACATTGTAAAGAATGCAATGAATCTGACTCTTGAAGCAACACAAAAAGGCCAAATAATATGCAAATAGGTTTTCTAAATACCCAAGGTTTCGATGTACAATACCTGTCAGACTTCCCTAAATAGCAACGAGATAACCCAAAGAAAATCATTGAATCACAACTTGTTGAACAATTAGCATGAGCACTGTTTTATTATGGACGACTTATTTTCACCATTAATTAGGGCCTGGAGTTGTACAAGAGAAAAGCAACTACCATGCAACCAACATATGTGGAAGTAAAATCACAAATGACCTGGTTTCAAAACTATGGATATGAAATTAAGGAACAACTTTCACTGCAAGATATTAGAAAATAATGTCATAGAGTACAAATTTATTGTTGGCCCAATAGGCTTATATCGCAGTGAATCCACTGATCTTACCTGGAAATGTGAAAATGTATGTACTGGCTTTATTATTGGCCCAATAGGCTCATCGGATGTCTGAACTGGAAGCTAGAAATGCACAACATAGAAGCCAAAAGGAAGGCAAGATGACCTTAGACTTCCAAGATGGACAATCCGATCACAAAGCAGGAAGGAAAAGGTCAAGACTAGACCATTGCAAGACCTGATATCTGATCCTGTGGATCGACAAGCTCATGTGGTTGAACCACAAGCGAAGAAACTGGTACTCTACGGCATTTTTTTCTAGTATACTTTATGCTCACACTTGCATATTTCCTCGATCAAAGCCAAGGCCAAAACTAAGAGCATCTTCAGTTGGAGTTATTCCCTGAAAAGAAAACTTCACTCAGATAAATACGAATCGCAAAGCTTCGGCAAAGTCATACTATTTGTTTGAGAATCACTCCACGAAAGTACTAAAGTATAAGAATCGACAGAGAAGGGCAAGACACAAAAGTATAGGCCTTAAATGCCTAGAAGGGATGCATAGCTATATCATTGATCAATGTCATTTTCAAGCTACGTACGCATTACGTTTATACCAGCAAAAAGTTGGAAAGCTAGTATAAGGATGAGAAGTAACTCAAGGATATGAGAAATCAAAAAGATGACGAACCCAAATATGAAATTTCGATAATGAAGTGCTAGGGCAATAGAATAAACGACGACCAGCATAAAACTATTTCCACTAAATGTGGATTTTATAAGTTTGCTAATTGAATGCTTTCATCAGTGTAATGTAAACTCCTTCTTAATTGTTGCTGTCCAGGATTCCAATAAGGTACAACCTCCTATATCAAGAGAGTTTTAGAATAAAGATTAATCACTAAGAAAAATATTGCACAGCTGTGTTTGCACATTTATCAATAAGGTGGCCGTTTCATAAAGAATGATGCCATTCTTTCTCAAATAACCTTTTTCTTTTTTGTCTGTGTTTGTAGCTAAACTTACAAAGAACACGCAACGCCTGTAAGTGATTAACGAGCTTAAAGGGCCTATTCCGTTTTAGAACCGGAAGCGAGTGAACTTAAGCCACGGGCTGACCGATCATCATTCATTTCTTTAAAGGAAAGAGAGAACTCCCGCAGGCAAAACAAATTAGAGTAGGGTTCAAAAGATGTCATACCAGCTGAGCTGCATATATTCAGGAGGTGCACCATATACCACTGGGAATTTATCCCCACATAGCATGCAGAATCTGGGGAAAAGTTCAGAATGTGAACAGGGTCCTGCTTTATGGTTGTTTCTGCACATTAGCAAATGCCGGATATTAAGAGCAGTGAAAGACATCTTTCCTTTTTACAGACCAAGAAACATCCGAGCATCACAAAACGTGGCAATCAACACGAGTTTACACGGATCACCGTAACAACGCGGCAAAAAATCACACGTTCCTATAAAACCCTAAAAGGCAAAGACGATTCAACCTTAGAGATCTTATTCATCAGATCAGACAACGGCAATCTCAGCCAATCTGGAAAGAGGGAGGGCTTACCAGCGCTGCAGCGCTGCAAGAGGTAAGAGGATCCTTCTGGAGATTCTGGAGACCCTTGCGCTCCTTCAAGATCCACTTCTACTTTGAAGCCCTAGCACGCTACTTCAAGGTCCGGATCCGGTTCGAAGCCATCTCCTCAATATCGACGAGTAGATCGACAGAACGCAGATCGCAGAGAGAGATTATTTAATTGGTATGCGTGCGCGAGAGAGAGAATGAGAGGGAGACAAGGAACGGAACGGAGTGGCATGAATGAATAGAACTGGAGGTCGGCTATTAGGGTTACCTCCTCAAGCGGTAACCGGTGGAGTATAATAAATCGTCTGGCTTCACTTAATTTCACTTATGTTGGAGTAAAGTTCAAAAAATCACATAATCTACCTTTGAAAACTTATTTATATTAAGACTGCTTCCCTACTCTTACACTTTTCACTTATGTGAAAATCTTTTAGAGTTACTATAGTAATAAATATTATGAAAGGATGGTGCTTCTTCCACTCCTCTTTTGGCTTTGACACTCCACTTCAATTATAATTCTACAAAAGTAAATCCCTTATTTTATTTGGTAAACTCTTTTTTATTTTGTTTCTTCTTTTTTCCCTTGTGGGTCCCACTTTCCTTCTTCTTCTTTACCATGCCTTTGACGTTCTTAGCTCCTTTAAGATCCACTTTTGCTTCGAAGCCCTAGTACACTACTTCAAGATGCGCTTCCACTTCGTAGCCCTAGCCCTAGTCCTAGCATGCTCCTTCAAGATTCGAATCCGTTTCGAAATCATTAACACCTTCCCCATATCGACGTACAGATCAACACGAGGGCAGATCGCAGAGAGATTATTTGTGAGAGAGAGAATGTGAGAGAGGTGAGGAAAGGGACGGAGTGCTTCAAAAAGTAGAGCAAGAGGTCGGTTATTTGGCGATTGGAGTGAAGTTTTAAACATTACTAATTTATTTGTCTATGCTTCGCATGAGTATTTCATATAATTTTCTTTTGAAGACTTCATGTTTATTAAGACTGCTTCTCTTCTGTTGTACATTCCACTTATATGAAAATAGTTTTTTTAGGGTTGCAATAGTAACAATAATTTTGAAATTGTAAAAGAAATATCACTTAAAAGATAATAGTAATGTCGGTTCATTTGCATTACGTATAACTATCGCTTTATGCTTACCGAACATAACCAATTTCATATTGTACAAAATTTGAATTTTTTGGGAACCAATTCTATTTAATTCGACTCGATGGCCCGTTCATTCATTTTGAGTAATTATTATACATTTCTCTTAATATTTCCTTTTCTAATTCTCATAGGTCAGTTTTACTACAAAATTGTCTCGAGATTTTCCTCCAAACTTCCACTTTTTCTTTAACTAATGCTAAATTTTTCATTTGGAAAAGAAAAGACTCATTTCATTAAAGTTTAATGTGGAAAAGTAACTTTTAGCATAATATATCATATCTGATTAGACCGAGAAACTTAAATTGGAGAAACATCGAAGAGAACAAATTGCACCGCATTCAGAACTAGAAAAAACCACCATCCAATAGTTGTTCAAAGCTCAGTCTACACTGCTTCCCAGCGGGAGCATCGAGATCTTCCACCAGTTTCCCCGTCTGATCTCATTCCAAGGATTTCTACACTGCTCACAGAGCACAAAATCACTAGAGAACTTGTAGAAAATGCTCGTCCTGCTCTTAGACGGACTCCTCGGAACCAATTGCTCTCCGGTGATGCAGCCTTCTAGCTTGCACTGGCATCGCTGACCTCCTCAAATATCTTGGATCTCGCCTCCCACAAGGCATTGGTGACCGGATAGAAGTACATGCTGGGCCACAAGAAGATCGGCTTTCGCATTTACGATTCGGCGGTGATGGGCGGAGAACACTCGTATGGCGGAGCGGCCACAAAGGCCACCAGAAATGAATGATGATCATGGCGTGGCTTAATTTAACGGAATATGTCTTTAAGCTCGTTAATCTCTTACATACGTCACGTTTGCTTTGTAAATTTAGCTAAGAACATAAACAAAAGGTTATTTGAGAAGAATGGCATCATTCTCATGAAACAACCTCCTGAGCTATGCAATATTTTTCTTCACGATTAATCTTTATCAAAAAAAGGCAATGACAAGAAAAGGAAAGGAAAAAAAAGAAAGAAAGGAAATTTAGAAAATTAAAAAAAATTTGAAACGTCAACGACGGCAGCGTTACGTAGGACAGAAAGTGTCCACGTCATTGATTTTCTACTAAAATTGATCGAAATGACTAAATTGACAAATTGTCAAAAGGTTTATGACTAAATTAGCAAAATTAAAAGGTTAAAAATGGAATTAGCAACCCACTTCTTGCTCTTGGGCTTGGAAGAAAATCTTGAACCTCCGTTCGGATTTTCATCTTCAGTTTCGTTGGCGGATTGATAATAGGTGCACTACTTCATTTTGGTTTGACTTCTGGCATGAGAGAGGACCTCTCTTTAAACTGTTCACCGATAGGGAAATCTACTGCTCTGGTATCCCGAGAAAGGCTTCGATTTTGGAGTTCGTGTCATCTACTTGGCAGCCGTCATCTGTTCTGGACACCATTACCTCTTGGTCTGATGCCTTCCCTATAGTTGCCTCCGAGAGTGGTGACCGATTCTTATGGCAAGGTCATCCTTCGGGTGTTTTCTCTACTGCTTCTGCTTGGGACTTCATCCGTGTTAGAGGGCATGTTGTCCCTTGCACTCCTTTATTTGGGATCACTGTATGGCCCCTCGGCATGGCTTTCTTCTTTGGCTTATCATTCTCAATAGGCTCCCAACGCAGGTATTATTGATAAATTATAGCATAATTCAAGATGGTGTGTGTGCCTTTTGTCATTGTAGACCGGACTCTATCAATCACCTCTTCTTTAGCTACAGTACCACCGGTACCCTTGCACTTTTCTAGGCCGCCAAATGCAATTTGGCTTGGTTTAATCGGTGTTGGCTGGACAATCTCCATTGGGCTTTATAGTATATTAGTGGCCGGCATTTTTATCAGCGCATTGCACGTTTTTCCTTTGGTGCCCTTTGCCATATCATTTGGACTGAACAGAACCACATCCTCTTTTGAAGTCATTTATTTTTCTTCCTGGCTCTTAAGAAGCATCTTGAAAAGGTTGTTAGGGATAAGGCCCATACCTTTAATCTCGTTGGAGATACTCATCGTAACCGGAGGATGCAAGTCAGCTGGGGCATTTCTCCCCCGATATTTGATTCTTCTACGGATGCTGATCAGCGTTAGTTGGTTTTGGCTTCTTTTGGCCGTTGTTTTGGCCTATCCTCGCCTTTTTTACTTTCGTTGGGCCTCCCATGTTGCCCTTTTTTCGGTTACCCGCAATGTGACGTCCCGAAATTTCAAAGCCTATTAAACGAATAATATTTGACTGTTGAAATTTAGTAACATTTATCGGACGCAGGAATTGTTCAATCTGGAGGACGTTGATCATCGATTGAAGCGTAGTTAATTGTAGTTCGATTAGATTAGTTGCGCTGTAATTTAGTTTCGCCGAATTCCTTCGCGCTCGCTCCAACCCTGAATCAAATATTCTGAACCAGTCCTAAATCGTCAGATTACCGAAATACCCTCAGATATTATTCATATACGCCAGAAACAATTAATACCGAATGACCGTGGGCCCCACCTCATTAATGCCAAGTCAAATCTTGCTTTTTGACTATTGAGAAATTACCAAATTGCCATTGGACCATTGAAAAGACTAAAATGCCCTTGAACACCAATTTTCTCTCTCCTCTCTCTCTCTTCCTTCTCTCTACGCACGGTTGCCCCTCCCCTTTGCATTTTCACGTTGCCATCTTCTTCACTTCATCTTCTTCTTCACCTTATCTTGCCGCCGCCGTCCACCGTGAGCCGCCGTCGACCGCCGGCCACCTTCCCGCAGCCGTGCCTAGCTCGCCGCCGCTCGGCCGCGCCTTGCCGAGCCCCCTGCCATCCTTGCCGCCGCTGTCCAGGCCCCGTTCAGCCGCTGTCCAAGCTTCGCCGTCGCTCGCCCAAGCCCCGCTGGACCTCTAGCCGCCCCGCCGGACCTTGACCGAAGCCTCACCGAGCTCGCCGCCCGCTCGTTGAGCTCCGTTCTCTTCGTTTGGCCGACGTCCAGCCGCCGTTCGTCGTCGTCCGGGTGTCGTATTGGAAAACCGACACCGTGGTTGCGTCCGGATCGACGAGACGAGTCCGTAGGAACCGCCGTCGAAAATTTCACCCCCGCCGCCGCCCTTCACTGGTCGCCACCGACCGTCGCCGCCACTTAATTAGTGAGTTATCCCCTAATCCCTGATTAGGCCGTTAATTGTACTTAATAGGTTAATTAGTTAGTTACCGTAATTAATTAGTTAGTTACCGCAGTTAATAGATAGTTACCGTGGTTAGATAGTTAACTGTGGTTAGATTAAATAGTTAACATAGTTAGATTAAATAGTTACTGTGGTAGATTAATTGACTGCTGTGGTTAGTTGGATTAACCGTGGTTAGGTGGAATAGTTACCATGGTTAATTGCCTGTTGTTTTGTGTCGATAATTTATGGTGTCTGATCGTGGATCAGACTGAGTGTTGATTGCGCTTAAATGTTGAATGATCACACCAGTGTCGATAGGCCATGTTAAATTGAAAATGATTATTCGCGTGACCAAATGTGATTTTTTAGCATGAAATTGGCCGTGGGCCAGGGTTGAGCATGATGTGAGTATGATTGCATCAAAAATGATATTTGGCTTGAGAGCCGGTGGGAAAATGCGAGGTCACGTATGGTTTTAATTGTGTCATCCTAACGTAACTGGGGGCACGAGCGATACCCTTGTTGGCATGGGCCGCTGCCTAATAAGTCTGTGTGCCGGCGACGTATCGTCCGGGATTCCACGGTTTATTGGTTGCCTGTCAATCCGTGCCGGCGATGTATAGTCCGGATAACACGGCTGATGAGATGCCGGTCGCAACTTGTGTTGGTCCGTAGTCCCTCCTGGAATTATTCCTGGTGTGTTCGCCTTAGGAAATTTGATGGAGCCATCGGATGCCGTCGCTGTAACGTAGTAGGACGACGCCCAGTTAATCCGAAAGAGTACTAGCAGCGAGGCTGTACTTTGGGGAGAGTGGGGTATCTCTTGGCTGTGATGACCAGAACACGTGTGTTGCATAGTGCATGAGTATTATTGAGTGTTCTAGTTGAGTGATTGGCTGTTGTATATGCGTTGCCATGATATAATTGTCGTATGGCTCAAGGCGAGGTACGTTGCATGTGGTTGTTCTTTTGATGTTGGGTTTAGTTCGCTAGAACCGTTAGATTGTCTGCATGAATCAACATCCTGATCGGACTTAGGCGTTGACCCGCTGAGATTCATATCTCATGCGCTTGGCTGATCGCCTTTCAGGTCCTCGAAATGGCCGCGCGCCATGTTAGATTTGGCGTCCGGTCGACCTAACGACAGTACTTCATCACCATCATGTCGCCAATTCTGAGGACGTGTGAGAACAGCATATCACGATAGTCTGGGTCGACGAGGGGTTGCCGCATTATGTGGCACACCTCTTTAAGGCCTGGTTCTTGTGTCAAGCTGGTGTTCCCAAAGGACCGATCGGGGGGGTTTGATGTACCCCTGGGTGCGGGTCCAATCGTCCAGACTTGGGACGCGACGGATGCTGACATGCTGGACGGGGAGATCGTGGACCCAGATTCGAGTTCTGAGGAGGAGGACCCAGATTCGCCGCTTGGTTATCAAGGTTGACCCGGTGTTGTTGGCTCGGGGTTTTTGTGCAGTTGAGGAGAAGTTTTGGAGGCTGTTTCTTTTATAGTCGGTAATGTAGCAGTAGTGTATCTGCTGTAGTGCGCCCTGACCCGACCTGATATCTTTTTGTGGGTCTAAGGGATCGGTCCAAGAAGGACTTGTGTAATATGTTGTTTTTCCTGCGAACTAATTAGGATGTAAAAAAAATAAAAGGTTGTTTGTTGCATCTCCTATTTGCCTATCCATGTTGTTTCTTGTCTGGGGTTGTATTCACCTCCGCATGTGCTTAATTATAAGATAAAAAAAAATGGGTCGATGATCTGCCTATGACATCATCCTTTGACCTGACGTTTGGAAGGGATGGTCGTGCGCCCGGGGTTCGGGGTGTGACATCCCCATTTTGGTATCAGAGCCTAGTTTGTGGAGTTATAAGGTGCGCTGGATTTGGGATAGTCAATAGGATTGAAACCCTATGCTTGTGTTTGCTGTTTGATTGTTGTTTAGTAGTAAACCTAAGTTCTCATTACGTGTTGCATTGGGCGAGCAGGAGTCCTTACGGTCCTGCAGGATGAGCAACCGTAGTCGGAGAGCGCCCCGAGGTAGGGCAACCCAGGTGGATCCCGATATGGAGAGGGATCGTGTCTCGGGAGTACCTATGGAAAGGGTAGCTCCAGTTGTTCTCGAAGCAGTTGAGAACCGCGTTCCTACAGTGTGCAGAGATAGAGGAAGGGCCGCCCGAGCGAGACCCAGAGTGGGTAGGGTAGACGAACCGAAAATCCCCGAAGGAGGGGCAGTTCATGTAGATCCTAGAGTGGACGGGATCCTGCAAGCCTTGGAAGCCATGGGTAACCTGATGGGGCAGCAAATGAGGAACCAAGCTGCAGCTGCCATTCCACAGGAGGGTCCGTTAGCTGAAGACGGGATCCGCAGACCACAGGTTCACAAATTGGTAGAGTAGTTTTTGAAGCTTAAGTTGTAGAGGTTTTTGGGAACTGGTGACCCTGAAGTTGCAACCTCATGGATGGAGGATTTGGAGAAGGCCTTTGCCTTGTTAGGATGTTCAGAGGAAGAGGAAGTGACGCTGGCTGTCTACCAACTGCAGGGTAACGCTAGCTCGTGGTGGAAGGCCACGTAGGGAAGTGTATTTCCCGGAGGTGCGATTCCGGAGTGGGGTGCCTTCGCGGAAGCCTTCAATGGGAAGTACTTCTCGGATTATGCTCGAGAACAGAAGATGGATGAGTTTTTGCATCTTCGCCAGAATCAGTCATCGGTTGACCAATATGAGGCAAAGTTTGCCAAGCTGTTTAAGTATGCACCGAGGATGGTGGAGAACCCTGAGGATAGGGCGAGGAGGTTCAGAGATGGGTTGAAGCCTGAGATCAAGAGCGTGTTAGTGCCGTCCAACCTGAGGAACTACAATGAGCTATATGAGAAAGCTCAGCTAGTGGAAAGGGACATTGCTGAAAGGGCAACAACATCTGGACAGCGGTTCGCTCTTATTGTGAGGGATAACCGAGGGTTCGGTAAATGACCAATGATAGGTAACAGGAATCTCATGCCACCTAATAGGAGGAATTTTATTGGGAAGTCGACTTTCCGCCCCGACATCGTGTTCCCGATTTGCTGACAGAAGCATGGGTCTGGTCGGTGCCCAAGGAGGTCAGGTGCTTTGTTTTCGTTGTGGCAGGCATGGCCACCAGATCAAAGATTGTCCTCAGAGACAGATGGGAGGACAGATGTAGCAAGGAGGTCAGATGCAAGGGAATGTTCCGCAGAACTATCAGAACCGACCGTCAGTACAAGGAAGGGTGTATACTGTCACCCGGGAAGAGACGAAGAACTCGCCGACCGTTTTAGGTACGGTCTTATTGCATAACCAAGTAGCTTATGCATTGTTTGATCCAGGAGCTTCCCACTCCTTTGTTGCTGCTCAGTTTGTTAAGCTAGCTGGCATGAGTACAGAACTGTTGAAATCAACTGTTAGGATATCTACACCGCTTAAGGATAATGTTGTGGCTACAATAGGATGTCCTGATTGTAGGCTGGTTGTAGATGGTCATGAGGGAAGGATAAATCTGATTGTGCAAGCTATGTTTAATTTTGATGTCATTGTTGGTATGGACTGCCTCGTGAGCAAAGAGCTGTTTTGGATTGTCATAGTAAGACTATCCTGTTTAACCCATTGAATGGGGTTAGTTTTAAGTTTGTTGGAAACCGAGGGGGAACCTCGATCCCCTTAGTTTCGTCGCTGGAAGCGACTCGGTTGTTGGATGGAGGTTGCTAAGGTTATTTGGCGTCTGTTGTATATGTGTTGGCTGAGGAGTTAAGGCTGGAGGATATTGTTGTAGTAAGGGAGTTCCCTGATGTTTTTCCGAAGGAATTACTTGGATTACCTCCGGAAAGGGAGATAGAGTTCGTGGTTGAGTTAGCCCCTGGTACGGAGCCAATCTCAAAGGCACCGTATCGGATGGCGTTGTCGGAACTCAAGGAACTGAAGGTACAGATGCAGGAGTTGTTGGATAAAAGATATATCCGTCCAAGTGCATCTCCGTGGGGAGCGCCCGTTTTGTTTGTGAGGAAGAAGGATGGATCACTTCGCCTGTGCATCGACTACCGTTAGCTCAACCAAGTGACAATCAAGAACAAGTACCCGTTGCCAAGGATTGACGATCTGTTTGACCAACTTCAAGGAGCTTCGATATTCTTCAAGATCGATCTAAGGACGGGATACCACCAGCTAAGGATCAAAAGGGAGGATGTACCGAAGACGGCTTTTAGGACGCGTTATGGTCACTATGAATTCACAGTGATGCCGTTTGGTCTAACAAATGCTCCAGCTGCTTTCATGGACTTGATGAATAGGATATTCATTGAGTATTTGGACAAATTCGTCATAGTGTTCATTAACGATATTTTGGTGTACTCTAAGAGTCTTGAGGAACATGAGCAACACTTGAGGACAGTGTTAGACACTCTTCGGAAACACCATTTGTTTGCTAAGTTTAGCAAGTAGGAGTTCTAGCTAGCTCGCGTAGCCTTCCTTGGTCACATAATTTCTGGAGAAGGGATATCAGTAGATCCAACCAAGATTGAAGCGGTCATGGATTGGCCGAGACCGACGTCAGTGACAGAAGTGCGGAGTTTCTTGGGTTTAGTAGGCTACTATAGACGCTTCGTGGAAATGTTCTCCGCGATAGCCTTGCCGTTGACACGCCTGCTGAAGAAGGACGAGAGATTCGAGTGGACAGACAAGTATGAGCGTAGTTTCCAAGAGCTTAAGCAGAAGCTAACTACGGCTCCTGTTTTGATAATACCGTCTGGTCCTAGAGGTTATGAGATATACAGCGATGTATCCTTCAAGGGACTTGGCTGTGTGCTTATGCAACATGGGAGAGTAGTTGCATACGCTTCTTGTCAGTTGAGACCGCACGAGTTGAATTACCCGACACACGATCTGGAGTTAGCAGCGGTTGTGTTTGCTCTTAAGATCTGGAGACACTACCTGGTAGGAGAAAGATTCCAAGTCTACACCGATCATCAAGGTTTGAAGTATCTATTCTCTTAGAAGGAGCTGAACATAAGGCAGCGCCGTTGGATGGAGCTTCTTAAGGATTATGACTGCAAGATCTTGTACCATCCGGGAAAGGCTAACAAAGTTACCGATGCGTTGAGTCGGAAGTCAGTAATTGCCTAGTTGATGGTCCGGGAGTGGCGTCTTCTGGAGGAGGTGCGTGACTCCGAGTTTAAGTTGAAGGTAGGCCGTCTGTCAAGTTTGATGGCTACATTAAGGATCGAGCCAGAGGTGCAAGCGAGGATTAAGATATTGCAAATGACGGATCCTGCCATTCAGAAAGTTCTTCAAGAGGGCTCAGAGAAGAGAAAAGAAGATTTTCAGGTAGCTGAGGATGGAATATTGAAGTTCAGAGGACGTTTGTGTGTGCTGGCTGATGAGAGTCTTATGGAAGAAATCTTGTCGCAGGCACATCACAGCAACTACAATGTTCATCCGGGTAGTACGAAGATGGATTAGAATCTGAGGCAGTATTTCTGGTGGAGTAGCATGAAGACGGACATAGCCAAGTATGTGACGAAATGTCTAACGTGCCAGCAGGTCAAAGCACAACATTGTAAGCCTGGAGGGTTGTTACAGCCACTTGAGATTTCGGAATGGAAGTGGGAACACATCACGATGGATTTCGTGACAAGTCTGCCGTGGAGCCAAAGCGGCAATGATTCAATTTGGGTCATAGTGGACAGATTGACGAAGTCAACACATTTCATCCCAGTGAGAAAGGACTTCGCTTTAGACAGGTTGGCAGATTTGTATGTACGTCTGATCGTACGTCTGCATGGTGTACCAATGACAATCACGTCGGATTGTGATCCCAGGCTCACGTCTACCTTTTGGAAAAGCTTGCCGACTACGTTAGGAACGAAGCTGCAATTTAGTATGGCCTATCATTCGCAGACGGATGGCCAATCCGAAAGGACAATTCAGACGCTTGAGAACATGTGTATTGGATTTCAAAGGCAACGGGGAAGGACAGCTTCAATTGGTCGAATTCGCCTACAACAACAGCTATCAGTAGAGCATCAAGATAGCGCCTTTCGAAGCGTTATATGGCAGACCTTGTAGAACGCCAGTCTGTTGGGACGAAGTAGGTGAAAGGAAAATCACCGATCCCGAGTTAGTGCAACAGTCGATGGATACAGTGAAAATCATCAGAGAAAGACTGAGGACAGCTCAGAGCCGTCAGAAGAGTTATGCTGACAAACGATGCAGACCGTTGGAGTTTCAAGTCGGTGATCATGTCTTTCTGAAGGTGTCGCCTATGAGAGGGACATCTCGTTTTGGCAAGAAGAGAAAGTTGAGCCCGAGATATGTTAGGCCATTCGAGATCTTAGAGCGGATTGGAAATCTGGCTTATCGTCTCGCGTTGCCACCGAGACTTGCTCAGGTACATGACGTATTCCATGTATCTATGTTAAGGAAGTACGAATCGGATCCAGCTCACGTCTTGAGTTTTTGAAGAGATTGAAGTGAATGGGCGTGTATCGTACGTGGAACGTCCGGTGAGGATCGAAGACTGGAAGGAGCAAGTTCTACGAAACAAGACAATCCCGTTGGTGAAGGTAGTTTGGCAACACCATGGAACCGAGGGAGCGACGTGGTAAAGTGAAGAGTCGATGAAGAGTAGGTATCCTTTTCTATTTGAGGTGGTGTAGTATTTTAATTTCGGGGATGAAATTTCCCAAGCGGGAAGAGTTGTGACGTCCCGAAATTTCAAGGCCTATTAAATGAATAATATTGGACTGTTGGAATTTAGTGACATTTACCGGACGCAGGAATCGTTCAATCTGGAGGACGTTGATCGTCGATTGAAACGTAGCTAATTGTAGTTCGATTACATTAGTCACGCTGTAATTTAGTTTCGCCGAATTCCTTCGCGCCCGCGCCAACCCTGAACTAAATATTCTGAACCAGTCCTAAATCGTCAAATTACCGAAATACCCTCAGATATTATTCATATACGCCAGAAACAATTAATACCGAATGACCGTGGGCCCCACCTCATTAATGCCAAGTCAAATCTTGCTTTTTGACTATTGAGAAATTACAAAATTGCCATTGGACCATTGAAAAGACCAAAATGCCCTTGAAGACCAATTTTCTCTCTCCTCTCTCTCTCTTCCTTCTCTCTCACGCATGGCAGCCCCTCCCCTTTGCATTTTCACGTTGCCATCTTCTTCACTTCATCATCTTCTTCACCTCATCTTGCCTCCGCCGTCCACCGTGAGCCGCCGTCGACCGCCGGCCACCTTCCCGCCGCCGCGCCTAGCTCGCCGCCGGTCGGCCGCGCCTTGCCGAGCCCCCTACCGTCCTTGCCGCCGCTGTTTAGCCCCTATTCAGCCACTGTCCAAGCTTCGCCGCGTCTCACCGTCACTCACCCAAGCCCCGCCGGAGCTCTAGCCGCCCAGCCAGACCTTGGCCGAAGCCCCGCCGAGCTCGCCGCCCTCTCGTTGAGCTCCATTGTCGTCGTTTGGCCGACGTCCAGCCACCGTTCGTCGTCGTCCGATTGTCGTTTTGGAAAACCGACACCGTGGTTGCGTCCGGATAGACGAGACGAGTCCGTAGGGACCGCCGTATGAAATTTCACCGCCGCCGCCGCCCTTCGCCGGTCGCCGCCGACCGTCGCCGCCACTTAATTAGTGAGTTAACCCCTAATCCCTGATTAGGCCGTTAATTGCACTTAATATGTTAATTAGTTAGTTACCGTAATTAATTAGTTAGTTACCGTAGTTAATAGATAGTTAACTGTGGTTAGATTAAATAGTTACCATAGTTAGATTAAATAGTTACTGTGGTAGATTAATTGACTGATGTGGTTAGTTGGATTAACCGTGGTTAGGTGAAATAGTCACCATGGTTAATTGCCTGTTGTTTTGTGTCGATAATTTGTGGTGTCTAATCTTGGATCGGACTGAGTGTTGATTACGCTTAAATGCTGAATGATCACACTAGTGTCGATAGGCCATGTTAAATTGAAAATGATTATTCGCGTGACCAAATGTGATTTTTTAGCATGAAATTGGCCGTGGGCCAGGTTTGAGCATGATGTGAGTGTGATTGCATCAAAAATGATATTTGGCTTGAGAGCCGGTGGGAAAATGCGAGGTCACACATGGTTTTAATTGTGTCATCCTAACGTAACTAGGGGCACGAGCGATACCCTTGTTGGCGTGGGTCGCTGCCTAGTAAGTCTGTGTGCCGGCGACGAACCGTCCGGGATTCCACGGCTTATTGGGTGCCTGTCAGTTCGTGCCGGCGACGTATAGTCCGGATAACACGGCTGATGAGATGCCGGTCGCAACTTGTGTTGGTCCGTAGTCCCTCCTGGAATTATTCCTGATGTGTTCGCCTTAGGAAATTTGATGGAGCCATCGGATGCCGTCGCTGTAACGTAGTAGGACGACGCCCAGTTAATCCGAAAGAGTACTAGCAGCGAGGCTGTACTTTGGGGAGAGTGGGGTATCTCTTGGCTGTGATGATCAGAACACGTGTGTTGCATAGTGCATGAGTATTATTGAGTGTTCTAGTTGAGTGATTGGCTGTTGTTTATGCGTTGCCATGATATAATTGTCGTATGGCTCAAGGCGAGGTACGTTGCATGTGGTTATTCTTCTGATGTTGGGTTTAGTTCGCTAGAACCGTTAGATTGTCTGCGTGAATCAACATCCTAATCGGACTTAGGCGTTAACCCGCTGAGATTCATATCTCATGCGCTTGGCTTATCGCCTTTCAGGTCCTCGAGATGGCCGCGCGCCACGTTAGATTTGGCGTCCCGATCGACCTAACGACGGTACTTCATCACCGTCATGTAGCCAATTTTGAGGACGTGTGGGAACAGCAAGTCACGACAGTCTAGGTCGACGAGGGGTTGCCGCACTATGTGGCACACCTCTTTAAGGCCTGGTTCTTGTGTCAGGCTGGTGTTCCCATAGGACCGATCCAGGGGTTTAATCTACCCCTGGGTGCGGGTCCAATCGTCCAGACTTGGGACGCGATGGATGCTGACATGCCGGACGGGGAGATCGTGGACCCAGATCCGAGTTCTGAGGAGGAGGACCCAGATTCGCCGCCTGGTTATCAGGGTTGACCCGGTGTTGTTGGCCCAAGGGTTTTGTGTAGCTGTGGAGGAGTTTTAGAGGCCGTTTCATTTATAGTCGGTAATGTAGGAGTAGTGTATCGGCTATAGTGCGCTCTGACCCGACCCGATATCTTGTTGTGGGTCTAAGGGATCGGTCCAAGAAGGACTTGTGTAATATGTTGTTTTTCCTGCGGGCTAATCATGATGTAAAAAAAATAAGAGGTTCTTTGTTGCATCTCCTATTTGCCTATCCCTGTTGTTTGTTGTCTGGGGTTGTATTCGCTTCCGCATGTGCTTAATTATAATATAAAAAGAAATGGGTCAATGATCTGCCTGGAACATCATCCTTTGACCTGACGTTTGGAAGGGATGGTCGCGTGCCCAGGGTTCGGGGTGTGACACGCAACACCCTTGCACCCGTCATGACACCTCCTAGTGTCGCTACGTATGCGAGGTTTGTGTGTTCGGTTTCCTCTCTTTGTGATCTGTGCCTTGTTTTGTTATAATACTTCTTACTTTACCAAAAAAAAAAAATTAAATTATCATCCGCACAATATGTTTACTACTTTAATGGTAATTTTTCGATTAATATATCTTATCTGCTAAGCATGGACAAAATACACAATCGAAATTGGAAGCACAAGACTTCATAGGGTTCGAGCAAGTGATAATGTATATCATCAAAACCGTAAAGCCAACCCTTTGTTTTGAATCGTCATTTTAATTGATAACCTCAATGGGAGAATGACAACAAAACTTCAAATTCTAGTTGATATCAGGAAAAAAAACCATCTTAGGTCTCGATATATGTCACAATAAAAGAGAGAGATATAGATTATTGAATACGGAGTACAAAAGCTATGTTTAAATTTAATCTATGTAAAATACGAAGCACAAAAGAGCCTCGTTATATTTTCATTTGGATGAGGAGTAATGCAAATACCTTGAAAAATTCCTGAATTCATATAAATAATTTTTTTAACGAGAAACTCTACCTTTGGGTAAGTCCGGACTCATACGTGTTTTGCTTGCCTCATCGATAGTGGCCCACATATGAATACTTATATCGTGCATCTAATTCGCGCATGGAAGAGATATAATAAATTAATGCTCCAATTTGGCTTTGTGTGTGTGTGTGTGTGTGTGTGTGTGTGTGTGTGTCGTGCATCTAATTCATGCATGGAAGAGATATAATAAATTAATGCTCCAATTTGGCTTCATCATAATCATATATATACATATACATACACATATATATACATACATATATATACATATATATATATATCCGCCAAAACTCAATGATTAGCGTCTAATAAATCATTGCCCCACTTTGAGACATCATCCAAACTCATTCAACAAGAAAAAGGAAAGTGAGTCCCTATCCTTCGGTCTCCCTCCTCCTCGTTTTCTTCCTCACGTTCCTCCATGCTGCATCTGTGGAAGGGATCAAGTGAGTCCCTGTCCCTCCGTCTCCCTCTGCCTCTTTTTGGTTTGACTCGTGGCACCTTAAAGGGCCTCTCTACAAGTTTTTCACGAATAGGGACATTTATTGCTCTGGTACTCCGAGGGAGGCCACGGTTTGCGAGTTCCTCTCCTCTATTCATCATCCGTCCCATGTTATGTCCACAATGGCCTCTTGGTCTGACGCTCTTCCGTCTGTGACCTCTGGTAACTGTGATCGGTTCGTATGGATGCACCACCATTCGGGTGCCTTCTCTATTGCTTCTGCTTGGGACTTAATCAGGCGCAGAGGCTAGGTTGTCGCTTAGCACCACTTTATTTGGGATCGCTGCATTGCCCCTCGTCATGCCATCCTTCTTTGGCTTATTTCTATTAATAGGCTCCCTACTCGGGTGGTTTTGCTCACCTATCGTAGAATTTTGGATGGTGTTTGTGCTTTTTGTCGGTGTGGGCTGGAATTGATTGATCGCCTCTTCTTTGGTTGCAATGTTACCCGCTCCTTGGTAACTTTTTCGGCTGCTAAATGCAACTTGGCCTGGCGCAATCGTTCGTGGCAGGATAACCTCTATTGGGCTCTATATCATATTAGTGGCCAGAATTTTCATCAGTGTATTGCACGGCTTTCTTTTGGTGCCTTATGTCATATCATTTGGACTGTACATAATCATATCCTCTTCAAAAATCAGTTTTGTATTGTGCCTGCTCTTAAGTCACATCTTGTTAAAGTTGTCAAGGACAAGGCCTTGACATTTAAGAATGTTGATGATACCCCTCGCAACCGGAGGACGCAGGCTAGCTAGGGCTGTTCCTCATTTGTGTTTGCTTGATCCGTGGCTGCCTACTCACCATCGGTGGTTGTTTGTTTCGTGGCTGCTGTGGAGTTTTTTCTTTTTTTGTTTTTGGCCGTTGTTTTGGCCCAGTTTCCTCTTTGTGCAGTACTTTGGGCGCCTTTTCCCCTCTGTTCCCTGTTGGTTTTGTTTTCCCACTACTACCTTTCACCCGGCTTGACACTTCTTGTGTCGCTTCGTGTGCATGGTTGTTTGCTCGGGTCTCTTACTTGTAATCAGCGCTTTGATTAGTCTTTATATTACTTACCTTCACCAAAAAAAAAAAAACACAAGTGAACAAGGGAAACACTCTTATTATTTCGTGAGTAACACAAAGTAAGGAGGAGAGATTTGCTGGCTTTTCTGCTTAGTACATGGATGTTCACTAAGGCCCTATTTATAGGCGGGCATTACACCTCTTTGACTGACAACACATTTTAACTTTGGCACTTGAACTTGCCATCTGTACTTTGCATGTTACAGGTTGACATTTCTTGATGACTTCAAGATGACTCAACAAATATAACCGACTTGGGTTGCTAACACCAACTGGAAACAAGCGGCTCTTCTTGTCAAAATTCTGCCACTGCATAAGACTTCAACATCTGGCATTTGCTTTGCACGTAGGACTAGAGAATCTTACAAAAATGGATCACTAATTCAACACTCCTCCTTGATCCATTTTTGTGTTACTCCAAGTATGCTTCTTAATGTCTCAAACTTAGCTGTTAGCAGTGCTTTAGTGAATATATCTGCAAATTGATGTTCAGTATTGCAATACTTCAACTTGATTTCTCCATTACTTTGCACTTCGCGAATAAAGTGGTATTTGATGTCGATATGCTTAGTTCTTCCATGAAAGACTAGACTTTTTGAGATAGCTATTGCGGACTTATTGTCACAGAATATTGGAGTTGATTCCGTCTGTGGTTCTCAAATGTCGTCTAGAATTCTCCGAAGCCATATTACTTGACTGGTAGTGGTGGCAGCCGCGACATATTCGGCCTCAACAGTAGATTGTGCCACTAAGTCTTTTTTTTTTTTTTATGTCCATGAGAATATTCCTGAACCTAAAGTAAATGCATAGCTAGTGGTGCTCCTCCTGTCATCAGCTGATCCTAACGAATCGCTGTCAGTGTAACCAATGAGTTTGGCACTTGCACTTGGTCAATACCAAATGCCGTAGTCTATAGTTTCTCGTAAGTATCTTAGAATTCTTTTGGCAGCTCCAAGGTGAATTTGACTCGGACTCTGCATGAATCGTTATAGTAGACTTGTCGAATACATGATGTCCGGTCGTGTAGCAGTGACATATGGCAAACTGCTAATCAGACTTCTGTAGAGATATGAGTCAACTTTTTCTACTCCATCTTCCTTCAATAGTTTCTCGTTTGTCACTACTGGTGTTGCAATTGTTTTGCAATAATTCATCTTGAATTTCTTCAGGTGGTTCTTGGCATATTTCTTCTGCGAGATAAAGACTCCTTCATTTTGGTTGATTTCGATGCCGAGGAAGTAGTGCATCAAGCCCAAGTCCGTCATCTCGAACGCCTTCATCATTTCTTCTTAAAACTCTTGAACCATCTTTTCATTGTTTCCTGTATGTATGAGATCATCACCATACAGAAGGACAATGAGAGTGTCAGTCTTCCCTTAGGTCTTGATGCAGAGCGTTGGCTCACTCATGCTCCTCATGAATCCTTGCTTGGTGAAGCATTCGTCAATGTTGCTATACCATACTCCTGGTGCCTGCTTTAATCCGTAGAGGGCCTTCTTGAGTTTTAAAACTTTTTCTTCTTGGCCTTTGACTATAAAACCTTGTGGTTGCTCCACATATATTTCTTCTTGAAGATATCCATTTAGAAATGCTGACTTCACGTCTAGTTGATGGATCCTCCATTCTTTTTGTGATGCTAGGGCTATGAGTGCCCGAATAGTATCAAGGCAAGCAACTGGAGCGAAAGTTTAAGTATAGTCAATACCTAGTTGTTGTAAGTATCCTTTCGCCACAAGTCTTGCTGTATGCTTCTGGATTGATCCATATGCCTTGAGCTTCGTCTTGTAGACCCACTTGACATCAATGATCTCTTTGTCTTTGGGGTGATTAACGAGCTCCCACGTTTCATTTTTCTCGATAATCTTGATCTCTTCCTCCATGGCTTTTATCCAAACTTCTTCTTTGGATGCTTCTTCGGAGTTTTCTGGTCCTAAAGAAGCAAAGTTGCATGTGTCATAAATTCTTCTAAGATATTTTACCCTCATTACTGGAGATTCTGGAGTAGATTCTTCCTGTGTAGCTCTTGGAGAAGATGGTGGTGTTACGTCGTGAGTTGTGATATCTGGTACTTCACCTTCTTGTTGTGATGTTGACTCCTCATGTGCAGGAGGTATGTCTGGCAATGTGACATACTTCTTCTTGATCTTTTCTTCCTCCCAATTCCAAGCAACATTCTCATCGAACTCGACGTCTCGACTAATCATGAGCTTCTTAGCTCTTAGGTTGTACACTCAATAGCCTTTTGATTGATCGATGTAGCAGAGGAAGATTCCCTTTTCTGTCTTTTCATCGATCTTACCCCTCTTTTGAGCTGGAATGTGGACGTAGCATATACAACCAAATACCTTGAGATGTTTTGCCGAAGGCTTCCACTCCATGCTTCGACTATATTTTTATTTTGAACAGCTCTAGTTGGACACCTGTTTAAGATGTATACTGTCGTGTAGACTGCTTCTGCCCAAAACGAATTGGGAAGGCCTTTGTCCTTTAGCATGGACCGTGCCATCTCCATAACGGTTCTATTCTTCCTTTCTGCTACTCCATTTTGCTCTGGGGCGTAGCCAACAGTTAGTTGACGATGAACTCCTTCATCTTCATAGAATTTGTTAAACTCCCTTGCGTTGTATTCTGTGCCTCTGTCGCCCCTTAGGACTTTGATTGTACAGCCACATTAATTCTCGATGTGGTTCCTGGATTTTCTGAAAATAGAGAAAACCTCTGATCTTTCTCAAAGAGAGTAGACCCACTTCATTCTGGTGTAGTCATCAATAAATAGGATGAAATTTTTATTCTGACTGGGTGTGGGAGTCCTCGTTAGACCACACACATCCATATGAACTTGTTCCAGTGGCTTTTTAGCTCTCTATACACCTCCAGATGGGAAGGACTGCCTTTGTTATTTTCCAAGGAGGCAACCTTCACAAACATCTGGCATTTTTTAAATGGCTGGAAAATCTCTCATCATATTTTTCTAATGGAGAATTTTTAGCCTAGCGAAGTTGAAGTGGCCAAATCTTCAATGCCATAGCCATGACTCATCAAGTTGAGCTATCATGGCCATATCTCTAACATAATTCCATCGAATAGGAAAATTCCTATTCTCCATCTTAACTGAGGCTATAAGATTTTTATATTTGTCGTGAATAATGCACTAATCTTCACTAAAGTATAGAGAATACCCACTTTGTATCATTTGGCCCACGCTCAATAGATTTTGTGCAAGACTAGGACTAGATAAACATTATGAATATATTTTGGGCTTTTATTTTTTTTCAACGGCAATAGTGCCCTTTCCTTTGACATCGACTATTGCGTCGTTGCCCAGTTTCACTTGGGATTTCACCGATGTATCAATATCAGTGAATAAAGATTCATCCCCCGTCATATGATTGCTACACCCACTATCAATGCACCACATATCACTTTTCTTATCATTTGTCGCTTGGCCTGCGCAGAATGTATTGATTTCACTTTCTTTACCTTCAGCATAGTTGACTCAATAATTTGCTTTCGAGCGACAATCTTTTTCTACATGGCCATATTTTTTACAAATGCGGCATTGTGGTTTGTTTCTAAACCAGCAATCATTCTCCAAATGATTAGTTTTCTTGTAAATACCACAAGGTGGGTACGTTTCCTTTTGAGTAGTCTCTCCTCCTCTTTTATTTTTCCATGAGCTCCTTCCACCAGTTTTGGATTGATGAGATCGGATATTTATTTTGGACTGAAATGCACTTTCAACTGAATCTTCATCTTGTGCCATCATTCTTTTCTCATGTGCTTCCAGAGAGCCAATTAATTCACTTATTGACAAGGTCGTTAAATCCTTAGCTCCTTCTATTGTTGTGACAATAGGATTGTATTTTCTAGTAAGTGACACTAGTATTTTTTTTATACGACCCTTTGATTAGTGATTTCATCTCCATAGGCTCTCATTTGATTAACCAGTTCTTTTAACTTTCCACAATATTCCTGAACGGTCTCATTGACTTTCATTTTAGAATTTTCAAATTCTCTTCTCAGAGTTTGAAGCCGAACTGTGCGTACCTTTTCTGATCCTTGAAATTCTTCTCGTAGTTTTTCCCAAGCCTGCTTCGCATTCTTTAGTCCAATTATTCTCGGAAATATGGTTTCCAAAAGTGCTTGATGAATAACACACAATGCCCTTGCATCCTTTTCGAATTGTTCCTTTGGAGCGCTCTTACCTTCTCGCGGAGCTTCATATCCTTTCTCGACGATGTCCCATAAGTCTTGGGCCATCAAGAAAGTAGTCATTTTAATGCTCCAATAGTCGTGGTTATTCCCATCAAAGGTAGGAATCAGAAATGAGGATGAGGCAGCGTTAGCCATGGATTTGGTGTCTGAAAATGTGAAACGGTTATTTTAGTAGAGGTGGTTCGGACAAACACCCAAAACCAACCGAGGCTCTGATACCACTGTTAGTTTGCGAAATGGATCGTACATGTGTGTTTGTGTGCAAGGGAAAAGATTAGACAAAGATTTGTGAAGGTGGCGGCAAGGAACACAAGTGAACAAGGGAAACACTCTTATTATTTAGTGAGTAACACAAAGAAAGGAGGAGAGATTTTCTGGCTTTTTTGCTTAGTACATGAATGTTCACTAAGGCCCTATTTTAACTTTAACACTTGAACTTGCCATCTGTACTTTGCATGTTACAGCTGGACATTTCTTGATGACTTCAAGACTGACTCAGCAAATATAACTGAGTTGGGTTGCTCACACCCACTGGAAACATGCGGCTCTTCTTGTCAAAATTCTATCATTGCATAAGACTTCAACATCTGACATTTGCGTTCCAACGTAGGACTAGAGAACTTACAAAAATGGATCACTAATTCAACAACAATGTAGGACTTCATGAAAAACTGTCGATATAAGACTTAATGAGTCTAGACTGAACGGTGAAACAAAAGACATATGACATACTTCGTCTAGATAGAGTTATCGAGATTTAATTATATCTCGAGTTTAAAGTTATGGTACAAAATCCGATCCGATTGGAGGGTATATGCTATATAAGTGTGTATGTAATATAAGTCGTGGAGTTTCTTGGGTAGTTATTTTGTTAGCGGCTACCATAACGGGACGAAGACCTTTAACTACTGTAACTTCCTCACGAGCAAAGCCGTTGAAGACGTGGAGAGGGCCCACCAGGCAAACGCGAGCCGGTCCAGATCCAAGATGAAGATCCGCTCCCCCAATCTGACTCTCGCGACCACTCAACCCTCTATAAGGCCATTGATGAGTTCGATCTTGGGACGGAGAAGCTGCCGGTTAGCGACCGCCTAGCCTTCGATAACATGTTCTGTCACTGGCCTAAGTCCGTCGTGCAAAACATACAAGGCACTACGTGACTATACGTGACCACACAGACTGCAATCATGGTGGCAGCCACGACAACAACAATTGTGCGGATTGGCCTCTGTATTTCCGTGGCTTGAATGTATACTTCGCCAAGTTTCATAGGACCGGGCATTACTTTCTGAATTTGAGCGATGTGTTTTGTGGCGAGACAAATCAAGGTGGGCGATATCATTATATTGAAGTGGGACACTCAGAAAGGATGCTTCATTATGGAGGTTGTGAGCGTCAGCAGATTCGGGGCAGAGCGCTATGGAGACAATTGGATTTCTTTCTTTTTCTTCTCTTTTAGACATTGCTGTTTTTGATGATGAGAAACTGTTATGCCTGGTGTAGGGCAAGTTAATGTGACATATGAGTTTGGTACTGCGCCTGTATTGAATTTCTTTTGTGTCGAAGTTGACTCGCTTGAAATAACTCCGCTTTGAATTAAAAAGCAGAGCTCGTGATGAAGAGAATAGTTCAAATAAAGAAAGGTTTAGATGTAATATTTATATTCGGTTTAGGGATTGACATCCTTTACAATTAAGAGATCAATTGGGAACTAACTAATCCTTTAAAGGTTTAGATGTAATATTTATATTCGGTTTACCTTCCTTGAATAGATGTGCATTATCTCTTTCAAATTTAAATGAGTATAATTATCCAATTCCATAATTCACATTCAAAAACATAATTGCCATATCAAACAAAACGCAAAATTCGACCAAGCCCTCTAGCCACTCAACCTTCGGCCAGTAAGTAGTAACCACGACTCTCCCTCCCCCCCCCCCTCTCTCTCTCTCTTCGATATACCATTTCCAAACATAATTTCCTCAATTCTCTTCATTATGTTTTCTTAATGTGCTACAGTCTATTGAGTGGGCCTTATGTATAGCAGGCATTAGTGACTAAGTTGATTCTTTCAGTCATTATGAAGTGAAGAAGGGAAAATAATCAGTCATTCTAACTTTGTTGGAGAGAATAAGAGGAATTTTATTTGGGATTTTGTGTGATCAATATCCATTTATATCTTGGTCATGATTGTAAGATTGTTGCTAGATCAGTATCTTTTTGTTAGTCGATGTAATAGGATCATGTGTATGTCACCATTATATGGAGGACTTTCAATCGGGTCATCGACAAGGTCTGCTTGTCTTGCAGACAAGCAGACCGGTGATGTAATTCATTACAGTTGGGACACTCGGAATGAACTTTTGTTTTGAAGGTGGTGCGTAGGGAGACCTAATGGTCGACAACCGTGTCCAAGCCATGCGATTTGCTGAGCTATAGATTCCGTACAGAACTTGTTCACGACGTTATTTCCTTCCTCTCCTTTTTCAAGTTTTTTGTTCTTGATGGATTGCACGATGAAGAGAAAGTCAAAGTTATAGATGAGTTCCTTCTTTTGCCTTCACTTTTTTCGTTTGAATGAAGAAGAAACTCTCTTTTCCCCGAATTCACACAAAAAGTTAGAAGATTTATCATCAACAAGTACGGTTCATTAATTAGGAGACTTATTCCAATTTCCCGGACAAAAGAAAGAAATTTCAACATTACCATATCTTTTTTCCGACAGAAAGTGGAACATAAAAGGGTATCTTACCCATTCATTATACATTCATGGTCAGGGGTGAGCGTTTTCATTTTCCGTGGAGCTTGTCGCAAAATCCCCACCAAGATTAGCTATTATTTCCAGATTAATATTTCCAGCCAGTTTCGTCACATATGGATGAACGGTCTCGTTAATGAGTAAAAAAAAAAAAATTTCTTTTTATCCCCTGATTATGCACAGCACAAGAAAACCAATGCTTTGAAAACAACAGATTTTCTTTATTTGGGCATTAACGGGTATTTTCAAAACACTTATCAACAAAACTTTTTGATAAAAGAAAGTACAAAATCCAACTCCAGTTGGAAAATTTTAGACAACTAATTTGCGCATTACCGTAATATCGAACAACAGACGAATTATGCCAATACAAAAAATCTCATCTTTTATAATTTTTTTCAGAACAATGAATACTTAGAATCACGAGAATCAACTAGTCAAAAAACCCATCACCGGAATTGAGCCTATTACAAAATGGTTACTATATAAGATTCAATACAATTCGTGAAACCGAATCTCTTGTCGGAATATATTTTCTTATCCTTAAATCGTCAAAACAAGAAAAGTGAACTCTAACAAAAAAGAAAACTTCACTCAGAAAAAATAAAAAGACAAAATACAAATCGCAAAGGTTTGGCAAAGTCATACTTTTTGTTTGAGAAGTACTCCTAGAAAGTAATGAAGTATAACAACCGACAGAGAAGGGCCAGACACAAAAGTACAGGCATGCAAATTATACTAAGTATGCGAGTGAGAGCATAAAGTATACTAGAAAATAATGCCGTAGAGTACCACTTTCTACGCTTGTGGTTCAACCATATGAGCTTGTCGATGCACAGGATCAGATATCAGATCTTGCAATGGTCTGGTCTTGACCTTCTTCCTTCCTCCTTTGTGATCGGATTCTTCATCTTGGAAGTCTAAGGTCATCTTGCCTTCCTTTTGGCTTCTATGCTGTGCATTTCTAGCTTCCAGTTCAGACATCCTAGAGCTCCTCCTACATTCCTCGCTAGACATGATTTATTGATTGATTGATCCCTTTGTTCGTTCAAACATTCTTGAACTTTGGCTCCTACCAAAAGAAACAAAAATTAGTTTTATGCCTTTCAATATATATTGTCGACTAACAACAGCCTAATCAACAAAGAGTAAGGAATCAACTTCTGCTAAACCTAAAAAATCACAAGAGTCATATAGACAATCAATACGTAAAGCCAAATAAAAGTAAGCGTAAGTATACTGTTATGTTGTCACCAAAAGGTGAAGTAATTCCAATGTGATAAAGGCGACAATAACATTGTAAAGAATGCAATGAATCTGACTCTTGAAGCAACACAAAAAGGCCAAATAATATGCAAATAGGTTTTCTAAATACCCAAGGTTTCGATGGACAATACCGGTCAGACTTCCCTAAATAGCAACGAGATAACCCAAAGAAAATCATTGAATCACAACTTGTTGAACAATTAGCATAAGCACTGTTTTATTATGGACGACTTATTTTCACCATTAATTAGGGCTTGGAGTTGTACAAGAGAAAAGCAACTGCCATGCAACCAACATATGTGGAAGTAAAATCACAAATGACCTGGTTTCAAAACTATGGATATGAAATTAAGGAACAATTTTCACTGCAATATATTAGAAAATAATGTCGTAGAGCACAAATTTATTATTGGCCCAATAGGCTTATATCGCAGTGAATCCACTGATCTTACCTGGAAATGTGAAAATGTATGTACTTGCTTTATTATTGGCCCAATAGGCTCATCGAATGTCTGAATTGGAAGCTAGAAATGCATAG
Organism: Lenwebbia sp. NSW1173648; assembly: GCA_029784005.1. Lineage (NCBI taxonomy): Eukaryota > Viridiplantae > Streptophyta > Magnoliopsida > Myrtales > Myrtaceae > Lenwebbia > Lenwebbia sp. NSW1173648. The sequence goes on from JARCGZ010000007.1 coordinate 13,452,886, forward strand.
CATAGAAGCCAAAAGGAAGGCAAGATGACCTTAGAATTCCAAGATGGACAATCCGATCACAAAGGAGGAAGGAAAAAGGTCAAGACCAGACCATTGCAAGACCTGATATCTGATCCTGTGGATCGACAAGCTCATGTGGTTGAACCACAAGCGAAGAAACTAGTACTCTGCGGCACTTTTTTCTAGTATACTTTATGCTCACACTTGCATATTTCCTCGATCAAAGCCAAGGCCAAAACTAAGAGCATCTTCGGTTGGAGTTATTCCCTGAAAAGAAAACTTCACTCAGATAAATACGAATCGCAAAGCTTCACCAAAGTCATACTATTTGTTTGAGAAGCACTCCACGAAAGTAATGAAGTATAAGAACCGACAGAGAAGGGCAAGACACAAAAGTAAGGCCTTAAATGCCTAGAGGCGATGCATAGCTATATCATTGATCAATGTCATTTTAAAGCTACGCGCGCATTACGTTTATACTAGCAAAAAGTTGGAAAGCTAGTATAAGGATGAGAAGTAACTCAAGGATATGAGAAATCAAAAAGATGACGAACCCAAATATGAAATGTCAATAATGAAGTGCTAGGGCAATAGAATAAACCACGACCAGCATAAAACTATTTCCACTAAATGTGGATTTTATAAGTTTGCTAATTGAATGCTTTCATCAGTGTAATGTAAACTCCTTCTTAATTGTTGCTGTCCAGGATTCCAATAAGGTACAACCTCCTATATCAAGAGAGTTTTAGAATAAAGATTAATCACTAAGAAAAATATTGCACAGCTGTGTTTGCACATTTATCAATAAGGTGGCCGTTTCATAAAGAATGATGCCATTCTTTCTCAAATAACCTTTTTCTTTTTTGTCTGTGTTTGTAGCTAAACTTACAAAGAACACGCAACGCCTGTAAGTGATTAACGAGCTTAAAGGGCCTATTCCGTTTTAGAACCGGAAGCGAGTGAACTTAAGCCACGGGCTGATCGATCATCATTCATTTCCTTAAAGGAAAGAGAGAACTCCCGCAAGCATAACAAATTAGAGTAGGGTTCAAAAGATGTCATACCAGCTGAGCTGCATATATTCAGGTGGTGCACCATATACCACTGGGAATTTATCCCCACATAGCATGCAGAATCTGGGGAAACGTTCAGAATGTGAACAGGATCCTGCTTTATGGCTGTTTCTGCACATTAGCAAATGCCGGATATTAAGAGCAGTGAAAGACATCTTTTCTTTTTACAGACCAAGAAACATCTGAGCATCACAAAACGTGGCAATCAACTCGAGTTTACACGGATCACCGTAACAACGCTGCAAAAAATCACACGTTCCTATAAAACCCTAAAAGGCAAAGACGATTCAACCTTAGAGATCTTATTCATCAGATCAGACAACGGCAATCTAAGCCAATCTGGAAAGAGGGAGGGCTTACCAGCGCTGCAGCGCTGCAAGAGGTAAGAGGATCCTTCTGGAGATTCTGGAGATCCTTGCGCTCCTTCAAGATCCACTTCTACTTTGAAGCCCTAGCACGCTACTTCAAGGTCCGGATCCGGTTCGAAGCCATCTTCTCAATATCGACGAGTAGATCGACAGAACGCAGATCGCAGAGAGAGATTATTTAATCGGTATGCGTGTGCGCGAGAGAGAGAATGCGAGAGAGACAAGGAACGGAACGGAGTGGCATGAATGAATAGAACCGGAGGTCGGCTATTAGGGTTACCTCCTCAAGCGGTAACCGGTGGAGTATAATAAATCGTCTGGCTTCACTTAATTTCACTTATGTTGGAGTAAAGTTCAAAAAATCACATAATCTACCTTTGAAAACTTATTTATATTAAGACTGCTTCCCTACTCTTACACTTTTCACTTATGTGAAAATCTTTTAGAGTTACTATAGTAATAAATATTATGAAAGGATGGTGCTTCTTCCACTCCTCTTTTGGCTTTGACACTCCACTTCAATTATAATTCTACAAAAGTAAATCCCTTCTTTTATTTGGTAAACTCTTTTTTAGTTTGTTTCTTCTTTTTTCCCTTGTGGGTCCCACTTTTCTTCTTCTTCTTTACCATGCCTTTGACGTTCTTAGCTCCTTCCAAATCCACTTCTGCTTCGAAGCCCTAGTACGCTACTTCAAGATGCGCTTCCGCTAGGTAGCACGCTCCTTCAAGATTCAGATCCGTTTCGAAATCATTAACACCTTCCCCATATCGACGAACAGATCAACACGAGGGCAGATCGCATAGATATTATTTGTGAGCGAGAGAGAATGTGAGAGAGGTGAGGAAAGGGACGGAGTGCTTCAAAAAGTAGAGCAAGAGGTCGGTTATTTGGCGATTGGAGTGAAGTTTTAAACATTACTAATTTATTTCTCCATGCTTCGCATGAGTATTTCATATAATTTTCTTTTGAAGACTTCATGTTTATTAAGACTGCTTCTCTTCTATTATACATTCCACTTATATGAAAATAGTTTTTTTAGGGTTGCAATAGTAACAATAATTTGAAATTGTAAAAGAAATATCACTTAAAAGATAATAGTAATGTCGGTTCATTTGCATTACGTATAACTATCGCTTTATGCTTACCGAACATAACCAATTTCATATTGTACAAAATTTGAATTTTTCGGGAACCAATTCTATTTAATTCGACTCGATGGCCCGTTCATTCATTTTGAGTAATTATTATACATTTCTCGTAATATTTCCTTTTCTAATTCTCATAGGTCTGTTTTACTACAAATTGTCTCGAGATTTTCCTCCAAACTTCCACTTTTTCTTTAACTAATGCTAAATTTTTCATTTGGAAAAGAACAGACTCATTTCATTAAAGTTTAATGTGGAAAAGTCACTTTTAGCATAATATATCATATCAGATTAGGCCGAGAAACTTAAATTGGAGAAACATTGCAGAGAACAAATTGCACCGCATTTAGAACTAGAAAAAACTACCATCCAATAGTTGTTCATGTTGAGAAAACCTTCCTTCTGAATATTTTGATTTTGACAAAACTATCCCTCTTGTGAGAGAATCTGGTTAATGTAAATAAATTTTTATATTGCAGGAATAAGCATGTGAACAAAAGCTTATAATGTTCCAAAACTGGCGTTTAGACTCAAGGAGTAGTCGTCGCGCACTTGCTTCTGAGATAGTTGAAGTCTAGTATTCAGACGGAGATTCGCGTTGCCTCTGAAGACTTTAGAAGAAGGTTCGTGTTGCCTCTGAAGACTTCAGAAGGAGGTTCATGTTGTCTCCGAAGGTTTCAGAAGGAGGTTCATGTTGTCTCCGAAGACTTCAGAAGGAGGTTCGTGTTGCCTCTGAAGACTTATCTCGAGAAGATTTATGTGACACGTCAGCAAGGACTTTACAGAAGCTCAGAGTCACTGTTCTAATCTGTTCAGATTCAGAGAGTCTCTTTAGTTCAGAAGACTGCTTCTGAACAACGTTCAGATTCTGCAATATATCGTTACCAGATTCTGAAGACCCACGTTTGACAGGTTTCCGGTTTGGTCGCGCTTTTTTTATGGAAGTTTGTAAGATTTGATTGACATGATTATTTTCCAATCAAATCATGAGAATATCCTCGATTTGATATTACCTTCCATGGACAAGATATCTTGGAGATTTGGATAAAATCTATTTATGGAAACTGAAGATTTGGTTGTATGGGCGACTGAATCTGAAGGGTTCAGACTCTACTTCAACGGCTACTAGATCTTCCCATATACAGTCTCCGTCAACCAGGATTGATGACGTCCAATCAGAGATTGAGGAGCGATCCTTTGAAGGACCTTGGTAACGGCTAGTTCAAGGTCGAAGGAGAATAAAAGAAGATCAATGGTGATTGTTACGAGAGAGTTCACGAACTTACAATTCCAAAGTGCTGAGTTGTTCAAATTCACATTCTCTTGTTCTTGTGAGCTTAAAATTCTTAGTCTTAAGAGGTTCCTTTTTAAGAGTGATTAGAGTGACAACTCTTGTAATCTTTCATCGACTCATAGTGGAATCCAGCCGATCGGCTGTCATCGTGGGAGAGTGGACGTAGGCTTGCTAAAGCCGAACCACTATAAACATTGCGTGCAGATTCTCTTCCCTTAAACTTCTCTTGCTGTATTTAGTTTGTCTATACATCCTTTTTACTGATCTTATTCAGTTTACGTTCTGAACCTATTAATTTCCGCATTAAATATCATAATTGTTCAGAATCACCTATTCACCCCCCCTTTAGGTGATATTGCTAGATCCAATAATTGGTATCAGAGCTTAGTTGCTCATTATTTTGAAGTGTTTTACTTCAGAGCTAACGATCTATCATGTCTAGCAATAATTTCACAGGAGTCAGTGATGCACATTTCAGCAACAAACCTCCTTATTTTGACGGGAAAGACTACAATATGTGGTGCAACAAAATGAAGTGGTTCTTCAAAGCATCAGATGATCTAATGTGGGATGTTGTTGTCAATGGAGTACTTCATGTTGTAACAGCAACCCCTTCCACTGGAAATAAAGGAAACAACAATACAAATGTTACTGCAACATTGTCAGATTCTGAAAGAATAAAAAGTTAAAGACTCGATTCTAAAGCTGTGCATGCACTTTTCTGCACATATCCATTCCTCTATATAATCGAGTTACAGAAGAAGATTCAGCAAAAGCTATATGGGACAGACTTCATGTCACATACCAGGGAACTGACAGAGTGAAAGAAACTAATCTTAGCATTCTGCTAAGTGATTACGAAGCCTTCAAAATGAAGCCCGATGAATCAATTGCTGAAATGATTGACAGGTTTCAAATCCTAGCAAGTGGTCTTGCAAGGCAAGGCGCTCCTGTAGCAGAACCGATGCAAGTCAGAAAGATCCTTCGAGGACTTACAGATGACTGAAATTACATCAAGCCATCAATACGGGAATGTCAAACAATTAGACCTCTATCTATTGATGAGCTAGTCGGAACTTTATAGTCATATGAGACTAAGTGTACCAACAAAACAAGAGATTCAAAAGGTAAGAAGTCTATTGCTTTAAAATCTGAAATTGATTTTGAAATGCCAGATTCAGATGATGAAGATGAAGATGACGAAGAACTTGCTCTCATGGTGAAGAAATTCAGAAAGATGGCTCGAAGAGGTAGAAACTTCAAAGGGAAGAAATCATTCAAAAAGAATGATCAGAGACAATTGAGCAATGACAAACAGGAAGACAAAGATGTAATCTGCTTCCATTGTAAGAAAGAATGACACATCAAACCCAATTGTCCGCTTCTGAAGAAAGACAAGTTCAAGTATGAGAAATACAAAAAGGCATTGAAGGTAGAGACTCTAAGTAATTCTGAAGATAGCGAGGATGACTATGCTAACATATGTCTTATGGCAAAGTCAGATTCAGATTCAGATTCAGATTCAGATGTTGAGGTACATCCTTCTGAAATACCAGATGAAGTTTCTGAATACATTGATGAGTTGTGCTCGAATTACAAAGAAGCTCTCAAAGTGGTTTTCATTTTTGAAAAAGGAAGTTTCCTCTTTGAAACAACAAAATGATTCTCAAAAAGACAAGATTGAGTTTTTGCAAAGGGAATTTCATCAAATCAAGGAAAATCATGATTTGATCTTGAAAGAAAATGATTCCTTGAAAACCAAGATTGAAAATACTTCAAAGAAATTTTCCCAAAGTTCGAAAAACTTGGAAAACATTATTTTCCAGACAAGTTTCGTATGGTAACAAATCTGGTCTTGGTTTCAAAAAGGAAAATAATTTCAAAAATAAATTTCCAGAAACAAATGATAGGATTTCCCATAAATCTTCCAAATCTGCATATCAACGGCATCTTCAAAAGCAGTTTACAAAATCCTTTTATCCAATGCATTGTGAAAACTGTGGTGCTAGAAATCACGTTAGAAATAATTGCATGATGATATGGAGACCTGTCAATAGAAAGATATCTATTGCGACTAACTCAGATGGACCCAAGAAAACTTGGATACCAAAGAAATAGTAAGTTACTTTCTACTTGCAGGTACCAATGAAGAGAAAAGACAAATGGTTTCTGGATAGTGGATGCTCAAGTCACATGACTGGTGATCCAGAAAACTCCATTCAACTTTCAGATTACAATGGTAGAAGTGTGTTGTTTGGTGGAAAGAATAAAGGCAAAGTGGTTGGCCAAGGCACCGTAAAAATTAAAAATCTCGCGATCAACAATGTCTCTCTTGTCAAAGGATTAAAATACAATTTGATTTCAGTAAGTCAACTCTGTGACTCTGGTTATCAAATTTGCTTTCAAGACTCAGAATGCTCGGGTGTTAGCAAAGACAAGAAGCAAACCTTCACCGGTCGACGTCATGGAAACATCTATATTCTGAATGTTAATTCTGAAGACATCAAGTGTCTTATTTCTATCAAGGATGAATCTGAACTATGGCACAGAAATCTAGGTCACATCAGTATCAAACACATCTCGAAGCTATCATCCAAGAAACTAGTTCGAGGTTTACCACAAACAAAATTTAAGAAATCAGAACTTTGCTCAGCCTGCACACTTGGGAAACAGGTAAAAGGCTCTTTTAAATCAATTAATCATGTATCAACTGAACGTGTTCTGCAGCTGCTTCATATGGATATCTTTGGTCCTGACAGAATACTAAGTCTTGGAGGTAAGAAATATTGCCTTGTTATCAAGATTTACATGGATTTTATTTCTTGCGCACAAAAATGATGCTTTCTCATCCTTCTCCAAATTTTCTAAAAAGATTCAGAATGAGAAAGGTTACTCTATTTCCTGCATCAAAACTGATCATGGGGGTGAGTTTGAAAACTAAAGTTTTTCAGATTTTTGTGATGAGTTTGGAATTTAGCATAATTTTTCATCTCCTTACACACCTCAACAAAATGGGATAGTGGAGAGGAAAAATCGTTCCCTACAAAAAATGGCGAGGACTCTTATGATCGAAAGTAAAATTGCATCACATTTCTGGGCAAAAGCTGTGTCAATAGCATGTTACATTTTAAACCGTGTTTCTTTAATACCAATCATTGAGAAAACTCCCTATGAACTTTTTAAAGAGAGAAAACTAGATTTAGCATACTTCCGTGTGTTTGGTTGTAAATGCTTCATTCTAAAGAATGCAAATGATCGAGCTGGTAAGTTTGATGAGAAGTCAGATGAAGGAATATTTCTGGGATATTCAACAACGAGCAAAGCATACAGAGTCTACAACAAAAAATCTCGATGTGTTGAAGAATCAATGAATGTCAAGTTTGATGAAAATATTCAGATTCAAAATAATCAATCTGAATATGTTCAAGTTTCTTCACTCCATCAAAGTTCAGAACCAGAAGAAAACTCAAAAGAGAATCATGCTTCTGAAGAAGTTCAGAATCAAGAAACAAGCCAACAAACCGCAGAAGAACCAGAGGTGATACCATCTGAATCTAATGATCCAAGTGATGCTCAAGACGAGAAATTCAACAGAAAATGAAAACACAAATCCAGTCATCCCAAGGAACTTATAATGGGGAGCTTGGATGAAGGAATCAGACCCAAAAATCGTCATGTAATAGGAACAAAATGGGTGTTCAGAAACAAGATGGACGATAGAGGAAAGGTGGTTAAAAACAAAGCAAGGCTTTTGGCAAAGGGATATTCTCAAGAAAAATGAATAGATTACGATGAAACCTACGCACCAGTTGCCAGGTTAGAGGTCATAAGGTTACTTCTTGCTTATGCTTGTTACAATGACTTTAAACTCTTTCAGATGGATGTAAAAAGTGCATTCTTGAACGGTTACATCAAAGAAGAAGTCTATGTCGAGCAACCACCTGGTTTTGAGGAACCAAGAGGAAAGGATCTCGTATATTCCTTAAAGAAAGCTTTAAATGGATTAAAGCAAGCACATCGTGCCTGGGATGAAAGGTTAAGCAGCTTTCTATCTGAACAAAAGTTCACTAAAGGTAATGTTGACAAAACTCTTTTTATTCAGAAGCGGGGTACGGATATTCTTATTGTTCAGATTTATGTTGAGGATATTATTTTTGGCTCTTCTAATAAATATCTATGCAAGAATTTCTCTAAAGTAATGCAGGATGAATTTGAAATGAGCATGATGGGAGAATTAAGGCTCTTTCTTGGACTTCAGATTCAACAAACCAAGAAAGGAATATTCATTCATCAAGAGAAATATGCTCTTGAAATTATCAAGAAATTTGGCTTAGAAAATTGCAAAAAGACGGAAACTCCAATGTCTCATTCGTCTAAGCTTGATAAAGATGAATAAGGAAAAGAAGTTGATCAGAAGCTATATCGCAGTATGATTGGGTCACTTCTATATCTCACTGCATCAAAGCCAGTTATTCTTTATAGCGTCTGCTTATGTGCAAGATTTCAGACATGTCCAAAAGAATCGCATCTTACAGCAATCAAAAGAATTATCAATATATTGGAACATATCCAGCTTATGGTCTTTGGTATTCAAAAGACTCTGATTTCATTCTGAAGGGATATTCAGATGCAGATCTCGCCGGATATAAAATTGACAGGAAAAGCACTTCAGGAACCTGTCAACTTATGGGAAATATGCTTATTTCCTAGTATTCCAAAAAGCAAAGCACAGTTGCTCTCAATATAGCAAAAGCAGAATACGTATCTCTTGGAAGTTGTTGTTCTCAGATCCTATGGTTAAAACAACAACTAAGAGATTATGGAGTTGAGGATTCAAATGTGGAGATCAGATGCAACAATACAAGCGCCATAAATTTAACCAAGAATCCTATTCTTCATTCGAGAGCGAAGCATATCGAGATCAAACATCATTTTATTCGCGATCATGTTCAGAATGAAAATGTTCACATTTAGTATGTTGATACGAAGAATCAACTCGCAGATATATTTACAAAACCTCTTAATAAAGAGTCTTTCAATTTTATCCGAAACGAATTAGTCATTACTAATCCTTTTTCTTAAGATATATTGAGAACAAGTCACTTGAAATTATTCAGAAGCAAAAATGCTCAGAAGCAAAACTGCTCAGAAGCAGTGTTCAGAAGCAAATTTGCATAACCTATGTTCAGAAGCATATTTTTAGTACTTCAGAAGCAAGGTTAGTTAATCTTACACCTCTTTATATTTAGAAACTTGTGGTAAGGCAAGAATCCAAGGTACATTCTCTAAATTACGTTCTCTAATTTCCAAATATATGCCTCGTTGATTGATTAGAATAATTCAGTATCTTTAGATTGATTTTATTTTATTTTAAATTGATTTTATTTCCAAAAATAACCGCTTTACAGTTTTTCAAAACTTTCGAAAGGTCTCGAACCGGCACCTCTATCAAATATCACAATCTTCTTTCAAACCCTAAAAACTTACTTCTCTCTCTCTCTGTTTACATTCCTTCTCGCTCACTCGAAATCTTTCTCTCCAAAAATTTTAACTTTCTCATCCATGGCTCCGAAATCATCCTCTACCATGAAGAAAGGAGCAGAAGAAGGTGCAAGTCAAAGAAGGAAATCATCAAGGTTGACGAAGGGCAGAAAACTCGTATCACTAAATCTATTGATATCTCTAGGTTTGATCACGAAGATGAGAGACTCATTGCTCAAAGGAATTCAGGTTTGTCTCAGTCCGAGTTCGACGAAAGAGTCGCTCTGGCTCTCTCTATCAAACCTCTATATGATTCTTTTAAGAACATTGGTTCTAGTGACGAAAATGTCAAGTTGCTGTTGAATATACACAAGTTTGCAAGCAAGAAAGACTTTCTTGCTATATTAGAACTTCCTCTACAAACTGTGACACCTATTGCCACTGTTGTTCCTGAGAATGTATCTCGAAAAGGAAAAGAAAAGGTTGTGGCAACTGGAGTCGCAAAACCTAAAAAGTCTCCATCCAAGAGCATCGTTATCAGAGAGACTATAAGTGAAGAAAGTGAAACCAGGGGAAGGCCTGATGACGACGATGATGTGTTGGTAAAAGACTTTAAGAAAATTAGAGGGATTATCAAGGACAAGGACTTTGAAAGCAAGCTGTTTTCAAGTCAGTTGCATTGTGATAAATTCAAGTTGCTGAAGGAAAGATGAGTTATACCCCATAGGGTATTTGACCTCAAATATTTTGATAGGGTTGGTATCCCTATAAGGAAGCACCTGGAAGTAATGAAGCTGAAAAATTTTGCAACTGCAAGGAGGCCAATCTTTCCAGACTTAGCAGCCTACTTTTATTCAAGCTTGTGCTTCCGAAATTTTGATTCTCTGTTTTATACGATTGAAGGAGTCCAATATCATCTGCATGTTAGAGAGCTAGCAAAATTAATAGGAGTTGATGAAATAGATTTTGTGCCCATTGAGGTACAACCTGATGATGCCTACAGCTTTCTAACTGGAAAATAGAATTATTTTAGAGATTCCAAGGCAGACATTGCTTACAATGACTTCCCATTGAAGCACATTGTAATGCACAAGGTTGTGATTGAAAGTTTAAGACCCAAGGTTGCTTCAAAAATAGATATTTCGAAGTACGAAGCCAAGCTGATGTGGGATCTGTTAAATGGTTGTAAGATCGCTCTGACACACACTGTTCTTCTCCACATGTACAGAACTGTGCAAAAGACCAAAGGACAATTACCCTACACAGGGTTAATCTATCGGATCATGTCCTTCCAAAATGTCAAGATTCCCGCTGAGCTCCTTCAAAATGAAACTCAGATAATGGTAGTTGGGGAGTCCATGATTCAGAAAATGGATTTTAGACAGACTGCTGGTGGATGGATGAATAAGAACAAAGAGGCTGTTCCTGTTGAATTAGAAGAGAAAAATGCAGAGAGTGAGAGATCAGCAAAGAGAAAGAAGATAGAGGCCAGAAAAGGAAAGCAGACCACTGTTCAGAGTGAGTCTTCAGAAGAAGAAGAAGCAGAAGAAGAAGAAAGTGTATCATCTAGAGATGATGAGAGGACCCCTACTGTCCTATCAGAAGGAAACATCGAGTCAGAAGCTGAACAGATTGATGAAACAGCAAATGAGCAGGAGGATCCTATGGACAAAAAATATGATCTCCATAAGACTCATGAGAGTGGGAATGTAGAAGCTGATGAAACATCTGGAGAAAAGATAGAGAAAGAAGCTCAACTTGCTACAAGTAAATATGTGGAGATAATGGAGGAGCAACTGGATGACAGAACGACCATTGAGGTTTTGGTTGCTTGAGAACAAAAGAAGAAGTCCTCATCATCACCTGAGGACATGGAGATTGATAAATCTGATGACTTTGCTATCACAGCTAGAGGATCAATAAGAGTTACTCCTGTTAAAACAGCTCAGATTCAGGGGGAGCAACCTAAAGAATTTGCTGTTTTGCATGAACAACCTGAAGAATCTACTATTCAAACTGAAGTTGTTCAGAAGGATAAGGCTGCTGAAGAAAAGGAAGCATCCAGCAGAAAAGAACAGCATGAGGAACCTAATGTTGATCAGACTGAAGACATTCTGACTGTTGTTTAGAAGGAGAAAGCTGTTGTCGAAAGTGCTGTTAAGAAGGAACAACTTCTAGAAAAGATACCTGAAGAGCAACCCACAAAGATTGAATCTACTACCGCTGAAGCTGTTATAATCATTCCAGATTCAGTACCTGATCAAACTCAGGGGGAGATAAACTCACAGAGAATCATGGATTCAACTTTAAAGGGTAAAGCTCAGATGGTAGAAGAAGAAGACCAACAGACTTCTGCAGGGACATTGAATGCTTCGCAAAGTCTAGTTTAGATGGAAGTTGAAAAACTTCGGGTTGAAGTTATGTAGAGGATGGACAGAATGGAAATGAAAATTGAAAAGAAGATGAACAGGTTTGAGGAAATGCTTCACAAATACTGTTGCCTTTTCTGCTCTAAGATGGCCAGCATTGGTACTTACACACTGATCAGAGATGAAAGGATCAGCAAAGAAGTTCTAGAGATGCAGGAACTCAAGGAATTCGCCACCTATATAGCTGATATGGGCAAATCTATTGAAGCTGCTCAGAGAGATGATGAAGAGCATGTTAATGTTCCCTCCTCCTCCTCAAAACAAAATCTACCTCCGTCATCTTGAATTTATTTTCAAACTATCCGTATTTGTTTTTATCTTTGTAGGATGTTCCATTTCTGTGCATCTTGACTATTACGTCCTTCTCATGATATATGTGTGGATCTAAGATAATGTATGCGTGGATTGACATATTATCTTGTTGATGACAAAAAGAGAGAGAATATACCTCATCACGTTCATATTGAAGGATATACACATACGCGAATTATACTTATGCACTCAAACGAATTCAACGACGTATACAACATATGGTGATATCCTTCTATCACTCAAAGTGCATATCTTATATATTCAGATGCACATACTTTTGAAAAGATTCAATTGAGTCATACATTCATATTATTAGTGAAATCTTTTTCAAGCTTAACTTTGATACAAGCATTTTTCATATATATCAACTTTTATTGAGGAATTTTTGTCATCATAAAAAAGGGAGAGATTGTTGAGAAAACCTTCTTTCTGAATATTTTGATTCTGACAAAACTATCCCTCTTATGAGAAAATCTGGTTAACTCAAATAATTTTTATATTGCAGGAATGAGCATATGAACAAAAGCTTATAACGTTCCAAAACTGGCGTTCAAACTCAAGGAGTAGTCGTCACGCACTTGCTTTTGAGATAATTGAAGTCTAGTATTCAGATGGAGATTCGTGTTGCCTCTGAAGACTTCAGAAGGAGGTTCGTGTTGCCTCTGAAAACTTCAGAAGGAGGTTCGTGTTGCCTTTGAAGACTTCAGAAGGAGGTTCCTATTGTCTCTGAAGGTTTCAGAATGAGGTTCATGTTGTCTCTGAAGACTTCATAAGGAGGTTCGTGTTGCCTCTGAAGACTTATCTCGAGAAGATTTATGTGACACGTCATTAAGGACTTTACATGTCACACCCCGAACCCCGGGTGCGCAACCAACCCTTCCAAACGTCAGGTCAAAGGATGATATCCCAAGCACATCATCAACCCATTTCTTTTTATCTTATAATTACGCACATGCGGAAGCAATAACAACCCCAGACAACATACAACAGGAATAGACAAATATGAGATACAACAAACAACAACAACCTTTTATTTATAAATCTGATTAGTTCCCAGGAAAAAGCATATAATACACAAGTCCACCTTTGGACCGATCCCTAAGACCCACAAAAAGATACCGGGTCAGGTCAGGGGCAAACTACCACCAACAACTACCATACAAGGTAGACCTCCAAAAAACTCCTCCACAGCTCAATTCGCACTGCCATCCCGAAAACCTAAAAGGCGATCAGCCAAAGCGCATGAAATATGAATCTCAGCAGGTCAACACCTAAGTCCGATTAGGACGTTGATTCACCCAAGCAGTCTAACAAATCTGTCGAACTAACCCAACACCCAAAGAACAATCACATGCAACGTACCTCTCCTTGAGCCATATGACGTATATAACATGGCAAGGAAATATGCAATAAATCAGTCAATCAATCAGCACATTCAGCCAAAATCATGCACAATACAACAAACGCGTTCCGATCATCAACAGCCAAGAGATACTCCACTCTCGCCGTAGCACAGCCTCACTGCTAGTACTCTTCCAGATTAACCGGGCGTCGTCCTACTACGTTACAGCGACGGTATCCGATAGCTCCCTCAATTCCCTAAGGCGAGCACACCAGGAATCACTCCATAAAGGACTACGGACCAACATAAGTTGCAACCTGCATCTAATCATCTGTGGTAATCCGGACTATCCGTCGCCGGCACGGACTGACAAGCAACCAATAAGCCGTGGAATCCCGGATAGTACGTCGCTGGCACACAGACTTATCAGGCAGCGACCCATGCCAACAAAGGTATCGCTCGTGTCCCCAGTTACGTTAGGGTAACACAATTAAAACTACGCGTGATCCCGCATTTATCACCGGCTCTCAAGCCAAATCTCATTTTCAATGCAATCACACTCACATCATGATCAAACCTGGCTCACGGCCATTTTCGTGTTCAAAATCACAATTGGTCACGCGAATAATCAATTCCCATTAAACATGACATTTCGATACTAGTGTGATCATTCAATAATTAAGCGCAATCAACACTCAATCCGATCCACGATCAGACGCCAATAATCAGGCACAACAAACAGGCAATTAACCATAGTAACTACTCCACCTAACCATGGTTAATCCAACTAACCACAGTAGTTAATTAATCTACCACTGTAACTATTCACTAACCATAGTAACTACTTAATCTAACCACAGTTAACTATCTAACCACGGTAACTATCTAATTAACTACGGTAACTAACTAATTAATTACGGTAACTAACTAATTAACCTATTAAGTGAAATTAACTGCCTAATCATGGATTATGGGTTAACTCACTAATTAACTGGCGGCGACGGCGGTCGGCCGCGCGACGGTCGGCGGCGATCGGTCGGCGGCGATGGCGAAAAACTCCGGCGACGGGTATACGAACTCGTCTCGACGTTCCGGACTCGAATACGATGATGGCGGAGCTTGAATCGAAGCGAAACGCATCTTTTCCCCAACGACCAGCCTCTGTTCAGTTCAACCCACGAAAATCCAGCAACTTCATGGCAGATCCATCCTTATATATAAGTAGCCCAAGGTCTTACGATCGCATAGGAGAAAACGGGGTTTGATTCGCCCTCCGGACGAGCTCAAACGAGCGATTTCTTCCCAGGCGCGCGCAGAAAAATGGGATTGACAAGCTCTCGGGTTTGCTGATTTTTGGGCGGACGGCGGTGGCTCGGGCGACGGGTGACTCAGGCAGAGGATGATGGTTCTATGAGGTGGTGAACGACGGTGAGGCGCGGCGAACGGCGGCGACAACGGAGCTTGGAGGAGGGGCGGCAATGGAGGTTTGAGGAGGAAAAGAGGTGTCTTGCCAAGAGGAAGAAGAAAATGAGAAGAGGAGAGAGGGTGGGGTAATCTGCCGTGGGGCGGATGGGGTGAGAGGAGAGAGAGAGAGAGAGAGAGAGAGAGAAGAGAGAGAGTGAGGGTTAAAAGGTAAAAAGCCAAAAAGTCAAAAGTCAAAAAAGTAAAAATAGATATTTTGACTTGCATTAATGGCGTGGGTCCCGCAGTCAAATCCGCATTTATGGCGTCTGGCTTATATGAATAATATCTTAGGGTAAAACGGTAATTCGATAAATCAAGACTGGTTGGACATTTGGTTCGGGGTTGAGCTCGGGCGCGAAAGAAAAAAGACGGTAGAATCTACGGCACGACAAAACTAAACGAACTACAATTATCTACGCTTCAGTCATCGATCAACGTCGTTCAGATTGAACGATTCCGCGTTTGATAAATGTCACTCAATTACAAGAATCCCAATATTATTCATTTGATAGGCTTTGAAATTTCGGGACGTCACAACTCTTGCCCCCTTGGAAACTTTCATCCCCGAAATTAAAATATTACACCACCTCAAAAAGAAAAAGGTACCTACTCTTCATTGACTCTTCACTTTCCCACGTCGCTCCCTT
The DNA here is from genome assembly GCA_029784005.1 of Lenwebbia sp. NSW1173648. NCBI lineage: Eukaryota > Viridiplantae > Streptophyta > Magnoliopsida > Myrtales > Myrtaceae > Lenwebbia > Lenwebbia sp. NSW1173648. The sequence continues at coordinate 13,468,442 of JARCGZ010000007.1, forward strand.
AGTCCCATGATGTTGCCAAACAACCTTCACCAACGGAGTTTTCTTGTTTCGCAGAACCTGTTCTTTCCTGTCTTCGATCCTCACTGGACGTTCCACGTACAATACACGCTCATCCACTTCGATCTTCTCAAAGCTCAAGGCGTGAGCTGGATCCGGTTCGTACTTTCTCAACATAGATACATGGAATACGTCATGTACCTGAGCAAGTCTCGGTGGCAACTCGAGACCATAAGCCAGATTTCTAATCCGCTCTAAGATCTTGAACTGCCCAACATATTTCGGGCTCAACTTTCCCCTCTTGCCAAAACGAGATGTCCCTCTCATAGGCGACACCTTTAAAAAGACATGCTCACCGACTTGAAACTCCAATGGTCTACGTCGCTTGTCGGCGTAGCTCTTTTGACGGCTCTGAGCTGTCCTTAGCCGCTCTCTGATGATTTTGACTGTATCTAACGACTATTACACTAACTCGGGACCGGTGATTTCCCTTTCACCAACTTCGTCCCAACAGACTGGCGTTCAACAAGGCCTGCCATACAACGCTTCGAAATGTGCCATCTTAATACTTTGCTGATAGCTGTTATTGTAGGCGAATTCGACCAAATGAAGCTGTCGTTCCCAATTGCCTTTGAAATCCAACACACATGCCCGCAACATGTCCTCAAGCGTCTGAATTGTCCTTTCAGACTGGCCATCCGTCTGTGGGTAGTAAGTAGTAGTAAACTGCAGCTTCGTTCCCAACGCAGTCTATAAGCTTTTCTAAAAGTAGATGTGAACCTGCAATCACGATCCGACGTGATCGTCACTAGCACACCATGCAGACGTACAATCAGACGTACATATAAATTTGCTAACCTTTCCAAAGCGAAGTCCTTTGTCACTGGGATGAAATGTGCTAACTTCGTCAATCTATCCACTATGACCCAAATCAAATTATTGCCTCTCTAATTTCTTGGTAACCCCACCACGAAGTCCATTATGATATGCTTCCATTTCCACTCTGGAATTTCAAGCGGCTGCAGCAATCCACCAGCCTTACAATACTGCGCCTTCACTTGCTGGCATGTTAAACACTTCGCCACGTGCTTGGCTATATCTGTTTTCATGCTATTTAAAGGGGTTCTCACCGATCCTAATACTCACAGATCTATCTAGCCATACCAGTCTGCGGTCCATTAACAATTTTCTATGGACAATTCAAGCTCGTTTCTCACTCGCCAATCTATATGGCGTCATTCAAGACCATAATGTCTATCTCATTTCACCAAACAGTGCGTCCATTATCTCTCGGGACATAACACATCCCTGCCCTTTCTTGATGCCAACATCACTTCACATGCCTAGGATTCTGTTGGTTATGGTCTTCGCATATAACACAATTTCAAACATGTCTGATGCAATCCTCGGATCTTTGGGAATCAACCTCCAAACATTCCGTGGCGCAATCTAGACCTCTGCAGGACACATCACTGCAGGCACACATAAACAACACATCCCTCACACAGACGAGATCTTCTCCGGCAACAACCTCGAAGGTATTACAACAGACTTTCACCAACTTTCCACCAGGCATTCAAGCATTTCTCATACACTGCATCTCAATCCACTCATCCTTTCATTCACCACTTCGCTTACCAAAACGTAATGTTATGCCATGCACTTTAAATAAGATGATGCAACTTTTAAAACTAGTCAGACTCAGCCCAATGCCTAAACCCACTTTTCAATGTGTGGCTTGGTTCATTCCTGTCCCCATCGCCATCTTAGAAGCCTGTCAGGGGCCGCACTTTGTCCGAGCCTCTCTGCTCCGGCAATCACTCTCCGCCCTTGTCAGACCGGGTCATTACAGGCCCACCAGCTTTCGTCTAATTCGTCCCCAAGTCAAGCACCTACTAAGAAGGTCCCGTTCAACACGTCCCATACCATGTCTCACTACGGTTTATAGGCATCCCGTACAGCTTGTCCCATACCAAGCGACAGTTTATCAAGTCCGACAAAACAATGATATACTTATGCATGTACGCTCTCAAACTTTTGTTTCTAATGCAACCAATTGGTGCAATGCATGAGTAAACCTCAACTTCCAAACTCGTATCGCATACCACTTACTTTCTATAACCACAGTTCTCGCCTTTACCTAAACATTCTAGCATCATAAGTGACCATTGCATTAAAGATCAGATACTTAAAATCAACCTAGAGCACTCTTTCTTGGTCGCTGTCCACAACAAGATCATAATCATTCAATTAGATTGGCCCTTCATCCAAAGTTGATATATAAACCACCAAGCACAAGCTCAATCCACGCTTAGCACTTCACCATCATCGCTCGCTTCCCTATGAACCTCATATCTCACATGCCTTCACAATATCGGTTCCTTATCTCAATCTGAGCATTCAAATACCACAGGCGACCATCATATCAAGGATTAGGTACTTAGAATCAGACTATATAACCCTTTCTTGTCACCGTTCATAATAGACCCATAATCATACAATCTAGCTAGCCCATAATCCAAGGTTACTATTCGCTTCCAAAGCTTGCAGGATCCCGTCCACTCGGGAATCTGCATGAACTACCCCTTCTCTAGGCATTTTCGGTTCATCCACCCTACCCACTCTGGGTCTTGCTCGGGCGGCCCTTCCTCTGCGTGCTGCAGGAATACGGTTCTCAACCACCTCAGGAACAACTAGAGCTACCCTTTCCTTGGATACTCTCGGAACACGATCCCTTTCCATTTCGGGATCCACCTGAGTTGCCCTACCTCGGGGCGCTCTCCGACTGCGGCTGCTCATCCTGCAGGACCGTAAGGACTCCTGCTCGCCCAAAGCAACACGTAATCAGAACTCAGGACAACAATTAGGAATAGATCAAACAACAGACACATGCATAGGGTTTCAGTCCTACTAACAATCCCAAATCCAGCGCACCTTATTACTCCACAAACCACGCTCTGATACCAAAATGGGGATGTCACACCCAAACCCCGGGCGCGCAACCATCCCTTTCAAACATCAGGTCAAAGGATGATATCCCAGGCACATCATCGACCCATTTCTTTTTATCTTATAATTACGCACATGCGGAAGCAATAACAACCCTAGACAACATACAGCAGGGATAAACAAATAGGAGATACAACAAACAACAATAACCTTTTATTTATAAACCTGATTAGTTCGCAGGAAAAAGCATAATATACACAAGTCCACCTTTGGACCGATCCCTAAGACCCACAAAAAGATACTGGGTCAGGTCAGGGGCAAACTACCACCAACAACTACCATACAAGGTAGACCTCCAAAAAGCTCCTCCACAGCTCAACTCGCACTACCATCCCGAAAACCTGAAAGGCGATCAGCCAAAGCGCATGAAATATGAATCTCAGCGGGTCAACGCCTAAGTTCGATTAGGACGTTGATTCACCCAAGCAGTCTAACAAATCTGCCGAACTAACCCAACACCCAAAGAACAATCACATGCAACGTACCTCTCCTTGAGCCATACGATGTATATAACATGGCAGGGAAATCTACAATAAATCAATCAATCAACCAAAACATTCAGCCAAAATCATACACAATGCAACAAGTGCGTTCCGGTCATCAGTAGCCAAGAGATACTCCACTCTCGTCGTAGCACAGCCTCACTACTAGTACTCTTCCGAATTAATCGGGCGTCGTCCTACTACGTTACAGAGACGACATCCGATAGCTCCCTCAAATTCCCTAAGGAGAGCACACCAGGAATCATTCCATAAAGGACTACGGACCAACACAAGTTGTGACCGGCATCTAATCAACCGTGGTAATTCGGACTATCCGTCGCCGGCACGGACTAACAAGCAACCAATAAGCCGTGGAATCCCAGATGGTACATCGCCGACACACAAACTTATCAGGCAGCGACTCATGCCAACAATGGTATCGCTCGTGTCCCCAGTTACGTTAGGGTGACACAATTAAAACCACGCGTGACCCCACATTTATCACTGACTCTCAAGCCAAATCTCATTTTCGATGCAATCACACTCACATCATGATCAAACCTGGCCCACGGCCATTTTCGTGTTCAAAATCACAATTGGTCACGCGAATAATCAATTCCCATTAAAATATGACATTTCGACACTAGTGTGATCATTCAGCAATTAAGCACAATCAACACTCAATCCGATCCACGATTAGACGCTAATAATCAGGCATAAAAAACAGGCAATTAACCATGGTAACTATTCCACCTAACCATGATTAATCCAACTAACCACAGCAGTTAATTAATCTACCATGGTAACTATTCACTAACCATAGTAACTACTTAATCTAACCACAGTTAACTATCTAACCAAGGGAACTATCTAATTAACTGCGGTAACTAACTAATTAATTACGGTAACTAACTAATTAACCTATTAAGTGCAATTAACTGCCTAATTAAAGATTATGGGTTAACTCACCAATTAACTGGCGGCGATTAGCGGCGCTGACGGCGGTTGGCCGCGGCAATGGTGAAAAACTCCGGCGACAGGTCTACGGACTCGTCTCGACGCTCTGGACTCGAATACGACAATGGCGGAGCTTGAATCGAAGCGAAACGCGCCTTTTCCCCAACGACCAGCCTCTGTTCAGTTCAACCCACCAAAATCCAGCAACGTCATGGCCGATCCATCCTCATATATAAGTAGCCCAAGGTCTTACGGTCACACAGGAGAAAACGGGGCTTGATTCGCCCTCCGAACGAGCTCAAACGAGCGATTTCTTCCTGGGCGCGGGCAGAAAAACGGGATTGACGGGCTCTCGGGTTTGCTAATTTTTGGGCGGACGGCGGTGGCTCGGGTGACGGGTGACTCGGGCGGAGGATGATGGTTCTGTGAGGTGGTGAACAACGGCAAGGCGCGGCGAACGGCGGCGACAACGGAGCTTGGAGGAGGGGCGGCAATGGAGGTTTGAGGAGGAAAAGAGGTGTCTTGCCAAGAGGAAGAAGAAAATGAGAAGAGGAGAGAGGGTAGGGTAATCTGCCGTGGGGGGGATGGGGTGAGAGGAGAGAGAGAGAGAGAGAAGAGAGAGAGAGTGAGGGTTAAAAGGTAAAAAGCCAAAAAGTCAAAAGTCAAAAAAGTAAAAATAGATATTTTGACTTGCATTAATGGCGTGGGTCCCGCAGTCAAATCCGCATTTATGGCGTCTGGCTTATATGAATAATATCTTAGGGGTAAAACGGTAATTCGATAAATCAGGACTGGTTGGACATTTGGTTCGGGGTTGAGCTCGGGCGCGAAATAAAAACGACGGTAGAATCTACGGCACAACAAAACTAAACGAACTACAATTATCTACGCTTCAGTCGTCTATCAACATCGTTCAGATTGAATGATTCCACGTCCGATAAATTTCACTCAATTCCAAAAATCCCAATATTATTCATTTGATAGGCTTTGAAATTTCGGGACGTCACATTACAGAAGCTTAGAATCACTGTTCTAATCTGTTCAGATTCAGAGAGTCTCTTTGGTTCAGAAGACTGCTTCTGAACAGCGTTCAGATTCTGCAATATCTCGCTACCAGATTCTGAAGACCCATGTTTGGCAGGTTTCCGGTTTGGTCGCGCTTTTTTTATGGAAGTTTGTAAGATTTGATTGACATGATTATTTTCCAGTCAAATCAAGAGAATATCCTCGATTGGATATTACCTTCCATGGACAAGATATCTTGACGATTTGGATAAAATCTATTTATGGAAATTGAAGATTTAGTTGTATGGGCGACTAAATCTAAAGGGTTCAGACTCTACTTCAACGGTTACTAGATCTTCCCATATACAGTCTTCGTCAATCAGGATTGATGACGTCCAATCAGAGATTGAGGAGTGATCCTTTGAAGGACCTTGGTAACGGCTAGTTCATGGTCGAAGGAGTATAAAAGAAGATGAATGGTGACTGTTACGAGAGAGTTCACGAACTTAAAATTCCAAAGTGCTGAGTTATTCAGATTCACATTCTCTTGTTCTTGTGAGCTTAAAATTCTTAGTCTTGAGAGGTTCTTTTGTAATAGTGATTAGAGTGACAACTCTTGTAACCTTTCATCGACTCATAGTGGAATCCAGCCGATCGGCTGTCATCGTGGGAGAGTGGACGTAGGCTTGCTAAAGCCGAACCACTATAAACATTGCGTGCAGATTCTCTTCCCTTAAACTCCTCTTGCTGTATTTAGTTTGTCTGCACATCCTTTTTACTGATCTTATTCAGTTTACGTTCTGAACCTATTAATTTTCGCATTAAATGTCATAATTGTTCAGAATCACTTATTTACCCCCCCTTTAGGTGATATTGCTAGATCCAACAGTTCAAAGCTTAGTCTACACTGTTTCCCAACGGGAGCATCGAGATCTTCCAACAGCTTCCTCGTCTGATCTCATTCCAAGGATTTCTACACTGCTCACAGAGCACAAAATCACTAGAGAACTTGTAGAAAATGCTCGTCCTGCTCTTAGACAGACTCCTCGGAACTAATTGCTCTCCAGCGATGCAGCCTTCTAGCTTGCACTGGCATCGCTGACCTCCTCAAATATCTTGGATCTCGCCTCCCACAAGGCATTGGTGACAGGAGAGAAGTACATGCTGGGCCACAAGAAGATCGACTTTCATATTTACGATTAGACAGTGATGGGTGGAGAACATTCGTAGGGCGGAGCGGCCACAAAGGCCATCAGAAATGAATGATGATCATGACATGGCTTAATTTAACGGAATATGCCTTTAAGCTCGTTACTCTCTTACATACGTCACGTTTTCTTTGTAAATTTAGCTAAGAACATAAACATCAGACGCCTGTTACTGTTCACCTAGTTTCTCTCCCGATAGCTCCCCCCTTCGAGTATTGTTCATTGCCTCTGTTTATCCATTTGCTAAGCGATCGTTCCGTTGAAATCGGCTGATTCTTGGTGGCTTGGGTCGCTGTCTTGCGTGCTTCCCATCTTCGTATTGGATTTCTATTTGATGCCTCATCGAACTCGTGATGGCAGATCTGAATTAGCTCCTCCATGGCTTCCTCGGGTCAGGTTGAAGCTGCTGCTCTCAAGCCGCTGGCTTTGGTGAAAGCAAAGCCGTCTACAAGCCATGTGCATACTAAGCCGAGCTCTAGTGTCCACTTTGGCTCTATTGATGGTTCCATCCCCTTGGATTCTGGTCTGTGCCCTATTCAGGGGAAGAAGACCACTGTTTCTGCAAGTGCAGGCAATACCGCCTCGGTGTCTCAAGATCCGCAAGCCTCGTGCCTCAGCAGGCGAGGCCGTAGCCGTGGACGATCTTCGTCCAAGATGCCGTTAGGTCGGACTCTAGCTTCGAAGGAAACGACCCTACCCCAGTAGCGTTCTTGGGCTATTGTTGCACGCTCTGTAGAAAAAGGGTACAATCTCACCTATATCCCGCCTTCTATCATTGATAATGAAGTAGTTGTTGATATTTCTGAGGAAATCCTTAAGGCAGCCCACCTGAAATAGAAGGAATGTATTGTCGGGTACTATGTTGGCAAGAGATTGCCTTTTAAATTGACTGAGACTACTGCTAAGCATATCTAGGGGGCTCACCTCAGATATATATATATATGAGGTGCATTATTGAATGCTATGTGGTGGAGAGCATAGTCTGGATAGGTTAGATTGTTGGCTCTCGTTGTACCTTGTTTGCACTGATGCGTGTTTGAGCTGTAAGAGGGCAGGTGTGATCTGGTGGTAACTGACTCTTGGTATTGTTGAATTGCTAGTCTGGTTGGGTTAGAACTACATGCTAGGTCGGCCTGGGGTACGTGTTATCCTAAGCGAGGCTTAGGGTGTAGCTTATTGAGATTTATCTCATTGTTGTATCCAACCACCTTTTCAGACCCTCGACCTTGAGGATGGTAGTGCAACCGCCACGTTTTGGAATCCCGAGGAAGAGCCAATGGAGTCGGATCCGGAGGAGGAACTGATGGAGTCAGACCCTGAGCAGGAGTTGTCATCTGATGGTGGGGACTGAAGACATAGTTAGGTTCCCTCTCCCTTTTGGTATATCCCTGTAGCGGATATAGGTTAGTAGACCACCGATTCCTTTTGTAGCGCGTGGTCGCTTTTGGGTGATACTTGCTTTTGTGTAAGTAAATATTATATTTTATGAAATGGTTAGTTGTGCCTTGCATTTTCTATCTCTTCTCTATCCCTCTCTCTTATCGTTGATTGGGTGTCGAGTTTCGTTTCCGCTTGCGTTCGCTTTAAGTTATTAAGCATTTGATCTGGGTCGGCGACCAATCCTGGGTTGTCACATCTCTATCGACCGGAGCAGAGGGGTGTCGTGCGCTCGTAGGACGCGGGGCGTAACAACTCCCCTGCTGTTTCTCCTGCCCTGACCACTAGTGTGGCGTCTTCTGATTCGGATGACCCTAAGGGGGATAAGATCAGCAATGTTGGAAGTGACTCAGATGAGGATTCTCCTTCCCCTGCCCCGCCCATTACTAGAGAGAGATCCTCGAAACAGCAAGGAGGGGGCCTTGACCTTGGCAACAACCGTGACCCTACACCTCCTGCACCTGTGATAGCATTACCATCTGGTGCTGATCCTGACAGCAACACCTCGACTATTAATGTGGCTAACCCGTGATCTACGAAGAAACAAGGTGGCAAGAAACGACGGTAACTCTTTCTTATCATTGTACATATGTTTTTTGGCGTATGGAATATTAGGGGTCTTGGAAGAAAATATCCATGTCAGTGATTTTCTACTAAAATTGATCGAAATGACTAAATTGGCAAATTGTCAAAAAGTTTATGACTAAATTAGCAAAATTAAAAGGTTTACAATTGAATTAGCAGACCCACTTCTTGCTCTTGGGCTTGGAAGAAAATCTTGGACCTCCGCTCAGATTTTCAACTTCAGTTTCGTTGGCAGGTTGATAATGGGTGCACTACTTCATTTTGGTTTGACTTATGGCATGAGAGACGACCTCTCTTTAAACTGTTCACCGATAGGGAAATCTACTGCTCTAGTATCCCGAGAAAGGCTTCGGTTTTGGAGTTCGTGTCATCTACTTGGCAATCGTCTTATGTTCTGGACACCATTACCTCTTGGTCTGATGCCTTCCCTTCAGTTGCCTCCGAGAGTGGTGACCGATTCTTATAGCAAGGTCATCCGTCGAGTGTTTTCTCTACTGCTTCTGCTTGGGACTTCATCCGTGTTAGAGGGCATGTTGTCCCTTGGCACTCCTTTATTTGGGACCACTGCATTACCCCTCGGCATGGCTTTCTTCTTTGACTTATCATTCTTAATAGGCTCCCAACGCAAGTATTATTGATAAATTATCGCAGAATTCAGGATGGTGTGTGTGCCTTTTGTCATTGTAGATCGGACTCTATCGATCACCTCTTCTTTGGCTACAGTACCACCGGTACCTTTGCACTTTTCTAGGCCGCCAAATGCAATTTGGCTTGGTTTAATCGGTGTTGGCTGGACAATCTCCATTGGGCTTTACAGTATATTAGTGGCTGGCATTTTTATTAGCGCATTGCACATTTTTCCTTTAGAGCCCTTTGCATATGATTTGGACTGAACGGAACCATATCCTCTTTAGAAATCATTCCTTTTTCTTCCCGGCTCTTAAGAAGCATCTTGATAAGGTTGTTAGGGATAAGGCCCTCACCTTTAATCTCGTCGAAGATCGTAACCGGAGGATGCAAGTCAGCTGGGCCATTTCTCCCTCAATATTTGATTCTTCTACGGATGCTGATCAGCGTTAGTTGGTTTTGGCTTCTTTTGGCCGTTGTTTTGGCCTGTCCTCGCCTTTTGTACTTTCATTGGGCCTCCTCTGTTGCCCTTTTTTCGGTTACCCGCAACACCCTTGCACCCGTCATGACACCTCTTAGTGTCGCTACGTATGCGAGGTTTGTGCGTTTGGTTTCCTCTCTTTGTGATCTGCGCCTTGTTTTGTTATAATACTTCTTACTTTACCAAAAAAACAAATTAAATTAGCATCCGCACAATATGTTTAATACTTTAATGGTAATTTTTCCATTAATGTATCTTATCTGCTAAGCATGGACAAAATACACAATCGAAATTGGAAGCGCAAGACTTCATAGGGTTCGAGCAAGTGATAATGTATATCATCAAAACCGTGAAGCCAACCCTTTGTTTTGAATAGTCATTTTAATTGATAACCTCAACGGGAGAATGACAAAAAAAACTTCAAATTCTAGTTGTTATCAGGAAAAAAACCATCTTAGGTCTCGATATATGTCACAATAAAAGAGAGAGATATAGGTTATTGAATACGGAGTACAAACGCTATGTTTAAATTTAATCTATGTAAAATACGAAGCACAAAAGAGCCTCGTTTTATTTTCATTTGGATGAGGAGTAATGCAAATACCTTGAAAAATTCCTGAATTCATATAAATAATTGTTTTTAACGAGAAAGTCTACCTTTGGGTAAGTCCGGACTCATACGTATTTTACTTGCCTCATCGATAGTGGCCCACGTATGAATACTTATATCGTGCATCTAATTCACGCATGGAAGAGATATAATAAATTAATGCTCCAATTTGGCTTCATCATACACATATTATATATACATATGTATATATGTATATGTATATATGTATATATACATATACATATGTATATATGTATATGTCCTGCATCTAATTCACACATGGAAGAGATATATTAAATTAATGCTCCAATTTGGCTTCATCATACACATATATATACATATACATACACATATATATACATATACATATACATATATACACATATATATATATATATATATATATCCGCCAAAACTCAATGATTAGTGTCTAATAAATCATTGCCCCACTTTGAGACATCATCTAAACTCATTCAACAAGAAAAAGGAAAGTAAGTCCCTGTCCTTTCGTCTCCCTCCTCCTCGTCTTCTTCCTCACGTCCCTCCACACTGCATCTGTGGAAGGGACCAAGTGAGTCCCTGTCCCTCCGTCTCCCTCTGCCTCTTTTTGGTTTGACTCGTGGCACCTTAAAAGGCCTCTCTACAAGTTTTTCATGAATAGGGACATCTATTGCTCTGGTATTCTGAGGAAGGCCACGGTTTGCGAGTTCCTATCCTCTATTCATCATCCGTCCCATGTTATGTCCACCATGGCCTCTTGGTCTGACGCTCTTCCGTCTATGACCCCTGGTAGCTGTGATCGGTTCGTATGGATGCACCACCATTCGGGTGCCTTCTCTATTGCTTCTACTTGAGACTTAATCAGGCGCAGAGGCTGGGTTGTCACTTGGCACCACTTTATTTGGGATCGCTGCATGGCCCCTCGTCATGCCTTCCTTCTTTAGCTTATTTCTCTTAATAGGCTCCCTACTCGGGTGGTTTTGCTCACCTATCGTAGAATTTTGGATGGTGTTTGTGCTTTTTGTCTGTGTAGGCCGGATTTGATTGATCACCTCTTCTTTGATTGCAATGTTACCGGCTCCCTTGTAACTTTTTGGGCTGCTAAATGCAACTTGGCCTGGCGCAATCGTTCATGGCAGGATAACCTCTATTGGGCTCTACATCATATTAGTGGCCAGAGTTTTCATCAGTGTATTGCACGGCTTTCATTTGGTGCCTTATGACATATTATCTGGACTGTACGTAATCATATCTTCTTTAGAAATCAGCTTCGTATTGTGCCTGCTCTTAAGTCACATCTTGTTAAAGTTGTCAAGGATAAGGCCTTGACGTTTAAGAATGTTGATGATACCCCTCGCAACCGGAGGATGCAGGCTAGCTAGGGCTGTTCCTCATCTGTGTTTGCTTGATCCGTGTCTGCCTACTCACCGTCGGTGGTTGTTTGTTTCGTGGCTGCTATGTAGTTTTTTCTTTTTTGGTTTTTGGGCCGTTGTTTTGGCCCAGTTTCCCCTCCGTTCCTTGTTGGTTTTGTTTTCCCACTACTCCCTTTCACCCGACTTGACACTTCTTGTGCGTGGTTATTTGCTCAGGTCTCTTACTTGTAATCAGCGCTTTAATTAGTCTTTATAATACTTACCTTCACCCAAAAAAAAAACACAAGTGAACAAGGGAAACACTCTTATTATTTCGTGAGTAACACAAAGAAAGGAGGAGAGATTTGCTAGCTTGTCTGCTTAGTACATGGATGTTCACTAAGGCCCTATTTATAGGCGTGCATTACACCTCTTTGACTGACAACACATTTTAACTTTGGCACTTGAACTTGCCATCTGTACTTTGCATGTTACAGCTTGACATTTCTTGATAACTTCAAGACTGACTCAACAAATATAACCAACTTTGGTTGCTAACACCAATTGGAAACAAGCGGCTCTTCTTGTCAAAATTCTGCCACTGCATAAGACTTCAACATTTGGCATTTGCTTTCCACGTAGGACTAGAGAATCTTACAAAACTGGATCACTAATTCAACACTCCTTCTTGATCCATTTTTGTGTTACTCCAAGTATGCTTCTTAATGTCTCAAACTTAGCTGTTAGTAGTGCTTTAGTGAATATATCTGCAAATTGATCTTCAGTCTTGCAATACTTTAGCTTGATTTCTCCATTACTTTGCACTTCACGAATAAAGTGGTATTTGATGTCGATATGCTTAGTTCTTCCATCAAAAGACTAGACTTTTTGAGATAGCTATTGCGGACTTATTGTCGCAGAATATTGGAGTTGATTCCGTCTGTGGTTCTCAAATGTCTTCTAGAATTCTCCAAAGCCATATTAATTGACTGGTAGTGGTGGCAGCTGCGACATATTCGGCCTCAACAGTAGATTGTGCCACTGAGTCTTATTTTTTGGATGTCCAAGACAATATTCCTGAACCCAAAGTAAATGCATAGCTAGTGGTGCTCCTCCTGTCATCAGCTGATCCTAGCGAATCGCTGTCAGTGTAACCAATGAGTTTAGCACTTGCACTTGGTCAATACCAAATGCCGTAGTCTATAGTTCCTCGTAAGTATCTTAGAATTCTTTTGGTAGCTCCAAGGTGAATTTGACTCGGACTCTGCATGAATCGTGATAGTAGACTTGTCGAATACATGATGTCCGGTCGTGTAGCAGTGAGATATGGCAAACTGCTAATCAGACTTCTGTTGAGATATGAGTCAACTTTTTCTACTCCATCTTCCTTCAATAGTTTCTCGTTTGTCACTAGTGGTGTTGCAATTGTTTTGCAATAATTCATCTTGAATTTCTTCAGGAGGTTCTCGACATATTTCTTCTGCGAGATAAAGACTCCTTCATTTTGGTTGATTTTGATGCCGAGGAAGTAGTGCATCAAGCCCAAGTCCGTCATCTCGAAGGCCTTCATCATTTCTTCTTTAAACTCTTGAACCATCTTTTCATTGTTTTCTGTATGTATGAGATCATCAACATACAGAAGGACAATGAGAGTGTCAGTCTTCCCTTGGGTCTTGATATAGAGCGTTGGCTCACTCATGCTCCTCATGAATCCTTGCTTGGTGAAGCATTCGTCAATGCTGCTATACCACACTCGTGGTGCCTGCTTTAATCCGAAGAGGGCCTCCTTGAGTTTTAAAACTTTTGACTATAAAACCTTGTGGTTGCTCCACATATATTTCTACTTGAAGATATCCATTTAGGAATGTTGACTTCACGTCTAGTTGATGGATCTTCCATTCTTTTTGTGATGCTAGGGCTATGAGTGCCCAAATGGTATCAAGGCGAGCAACTGGAGTGAAAGTTTTAGTATAGTCAATGCCTAGTTGTTGTAAGTATCCTTTCGCCACAAGTTTTGTTGTATGCTTCTGGATTGATCGATATGCCTTGAGCTTCGTCTTGTAGACCCACTTGACACCAATGATCTCTTTGTCGTTGGGGTGATGAACGGGCTCCCACGTTTCATTTTTTTTCGATAATCTTGATCTCTTCCTTCATGGCTTTTATCCAAACTTCTTCTTTGGATGCTTCTTCGTAGTTTTCTGGTTCTAAGGCAGCAAAGTTGCATGTGTCATACATTCTTTTAAGGGATTTTACCCTCATTACTTGAGATTCTGGAGTAGATTCTTCCTATGTAGCTCTTGGAGAAGATGGTGGTGTTACGTCGTGAGTGGTGATATCAGGTACTTCACCTTCTTGTTGTGATGTTGACTCCTCGTGTGCGGGAGGTATGTCTGGTAATGTGACATACTTCTTCTCGATCTTTTCTTCCTCCCAATTCCAAGCAACATTCTCATCAAACTCGACGTCTCGACTAATCATGAGCTTCTTAGTTCTTAGGTTGTACACTCAATAGCCTTTTGATTGATCGATGTAGCCGAGGAAGATTCCCTTTTGTCTTTTCATCGAGCTTACTCCTCTTCTGAGCTGGAATGTGGACGTAGCATATACAGCCAAACACCTTGAGATGTTTTGCGGAAGGCTTCCAATCGCTCCATGCTTCGACTGGAGTTTTATTTTGAACAACTCTAGTTGGACACCTGTTTAAGATGTATACTGTCGTGTAGACTGCTTCTGCCTAGAAAAAATTGGGAAGGCCTTTGTCCGTCAGCATGGACCGTGCCATCTCCATAACGGTTCCATTCTTCCTTTCTGCTACTCCATTTTGCTCTAGCGCATAGCCAACAGTTAGTTGACGATGAACTCCTTCATCTTCATAGAATTTGTTAAACTCCCTTGCGTTGTATTCTGTGCCTCTGTCGCTCCTTAGGACTTTGATTTTGCAGCCACTTTGATTCTCAATGTGGTTCTTGAATTTTCTGAAAATAGAGAAAAACTTCGATCTTTCTCGAAGAAAGTAGACCCACTTCATTCTGGTGTAGTCATCGATAAATAGGATGAAATTTTTATTCTGACTGGGTGTGGGAGTCCTCATTGGACCACACATATCCGTATGAACTAGTTCCAGTGGCTTTTTAGCTCTCTATACACCTCCAGATGGGAAGGACTGCCTTTGTTGTTTTCCAAGGAGGCAACCTTCACAAACATATGGCATTTTTTAAATGGCTGGAAAATCTCTCATTATATTTTTCTGAAGGAGAATTTTTAGCGTAGCAAATTTGAAGTGGCCAAATCTTCAATGCCATAGCCATGACTCATCAAGTTGAGCTTTCATGGCCATATCTCTAACATAATTCCATCAAATAGGAAAATTCCTATTCTCCATCTTAATAGAGGCTATAAGATTTTTTATATTTGTCGTGAATAATGCACGAATCTCCACTAAAGTATAGAGAATACCCACTTTGTCTCATTTGGCCCACGCTCAATAGATTTTGTGCAAGACTAGGGACTAGATAAACATTATGAATATATTTTGGGCTTTTATTTTTTTTCAACGGCAATAGTGCCCTTTCCTTTGACATCAACTAATGCGCCGTTGCCCAATTTCACTTGGGATTTCACCGATGAATAAAGATTCATCCCCCGTCATATGATTGCTACACCCACTATCAATCCACCACATATCACTTTTCTTATTATTTGTCGCTTGGCCTGCGTAGAATGTATTCATTTCACTTTCTTTACCTTCAGCATAGTTGGCTCGATAATTTGCTTTCGAGCGACAATCCTTTTCTACGTGGCCAAATTTTTTACAAATACAGCATTGTGGTTTATTTCTAAACCAGCAATCTTTCTCCAAATGATTAGTTTTCTTGCAATTACCACAAGGTGGGTACTTTTCCTTTTGAGTAGTCTCACCTCCTCTTTTATTTTTCCATGAGCTCCTTCCACTAGTTTTAGATTGATGAGACTGGATGTTTATTTTGGACTGAAATGCACTTTCAACTGAATCTTCATCTTCTGCCATCATTCTTTTCTCATGTGCTTCCAGAGAGCCAATTAATTCACTTATTGACAGGGTCGTTAAATCCTTAGTTCCTTCTATTGTTGTGACAATAGGATTGTATTTTCTAGTAAGTGACACTAGTATTTTTTCTACAGCCCTTTGATTAGTGATTTCATCTCCATAGGCTCTCATTTGATTAACCAGTTCTTTTAACTTTCCACAATATTCCTGAACAGTCTCATTGACTTTCATTTTAGAATTTTCAAATTCTCTTCTCAAAGTTTGAAGCCGAACTGTGCGTACCTTTTCTGATCCTTGAAATTCTTCTCGTAGTTTTTCCCAAGCCTGCTTCGCATTCTTTACTCCAATTATTCTCAGAAATATGGTTTCCAAAAGTGCTTGATGAACAACACACAATGCCCTTGCATCCTTTTTGAATTGTTCCTTTGGAGCGCTCTCACCTTCTCGCAGAGCTTCATATCCTTTCTCGAAGATGTCCCATAAGTCTTGGGCCATCAAGAAAGTAGTCATTTTAATGCTCCAATAGTCGTGGTTATTCCCATCAAAGGTAGGAATCATAAATGAGGATGAGGCAGCATTAGCCATGGATTTGGTGTCTGAAAATGTGAAACGGTTATTTTAGTAGAGGTGGTTCAGACGAACACCCAAAACCAACCGGACGAGGCTATGATACCACTGTTAGTTTGAGAAATGGATCGTACGTGTGTTTGTGTGCAAGGGAAAAGATTAGACAAAGATTTGTGAAGGTGGCGGCAAGGAACACAAGTGAACAAGGGAAACACTCTTATTATTTAGTGAGTAACACAAAGAAAGGAGGAGAGATTTGCTGGCTTTTCTGCTTAGTACATGAATGTTCACTAAGGCCCTATTTATAGGCGTGCATTACACCTCTTTGACTGACAACACATTTTAACTTTAACACTTGAACTTGCCATCTGCACTTTGCATGTTACAGCTGGACATTTCTTGATGACTTCAAGACTGACTCAGCAAATATAACCGACTTGGGTTGCTCACACCCACTGGAAACATGCGGCTCTTCTTGTCAAAATTCTGTCACTGCATAAGACTTCAACATCTGACATTTGCGTTCCACGTAGGACTAGAGAACTTACAAAAATGGTTCACTAATTCAACAACACTGTAGGACTTCATGAAAAACTGTCGATATAGGACTTCATGAGAGACATATGACATATCTCGAGTTTAAAGTTATGGTACAACATCCGATCGGATTGGAGGGTATATGCTATATAAGTGTGTGTGTAATATAAGTCGTGGAGTTTCTTGGGTAGTTATTTTGTTGTCGGCTACCACAACGGGACTCCTAAGCAACAGAGAAAATCGCACAAGAAAATAAAAATAGAAGGTGAAAGAGCTGATTGGCCTTATCTATTATATTGGTGTTAGACTAGAAAAGAATTTGACCGCATAAAGCAAGATAGGATTCACCTTTTGCTGCACAGTGGCCTTCGTTATATATAAATGCTCATCGCCACTGATCTCTCCTCTCTGTTCATCATCATCGAAGAAGAGAGCCAGATTGTTCCAGGACGAAGAGCCAACTTTGAGTTGCAAGAGTATTCATAGTTCTGGTTAGTTTTCTCGAACCCAAAAGTAAATTATTTCGTGCGCGTGAGACAGGACAAAACTTAGAGTTCGCGTTCTCATCGTGCTTTTTTCATCTGTTTCACTTAACAAAGAAGATTTAAAGATCGGTCTTACTCACTGCTCATGCTCGTTCCATATTGCAGAGGAAATCTTTCCATCAGGATCAGAATCTCCACTTCCTCCCTTGAAACCCTCCCACCAACAAATAACCACAGCAAGAAAATCAAGAAAATGCACAGCTCTTCCCCTACAAACAATGTTCTGGAGTCCAGCAGCGCCGGATCATCCTCCCAGCCAGTACCATCGGACCAAAATAAACAAGCTCTGGTGACGAAGACCTTTAACTACTGTAACTTCCTCACGAGCAAAGCTGTTGAAGACGCGGAGAGGGCCCATGAGGTGAAACGCGAGCCGGTCCAGATCCAAGATGAAGATCCGCTCCCCCAATCTGACTCTCGCGACCACTCAACCCTCTATAAGGCCATTGATGAGTTCGATCTTGGGACGGAGAAGCTGCCGGTTAGGGACCGCCTAGCCTTCGATAACATGTTCTGTCACTGGCCTAAGTCCCTCGTGCAAAACATACAAGGCACTACGTGACTATACGTGACGACACAGACTGCAATCGTGGTGGCAGCCACGACAACCACAATTGTGCGGATTGGCCTCTGTATTTCCGTGGCTTGAATGTATACTTCGCCAAGTTTCATAGGACCGGCCATTACTTTCTGAATTTGAGCGATGTGTGTGTGACGAGACAAATCGAGGTGGGCGATATCATTATATTCTGGTGGGACACTCAGAAAGGATGCTTCATTATGGAGGTTGTGAGCGTCAGCAGATTCGGGGCAGAGAGCTATGGAGACAATTGGATTTCTTTCTTTTTCTTTTCTCTGTTAAACATTGCTGTTTTTTATCATGAGTAACTGTTATGCATGGTGTAGGGCAACTTAATGTGACATATGAGTTTGGTACTGCACTTGTATTGAATTTCTTTTGTGTCGAAGTTGACTCGCTTGAAATAACTCCGCTTTGAATTAAAAAGCAGAGCTCATGACAAAGAGAATAGTTCAAATAAAGAAAGGTTTAGATGTAATATTTATATTCGGTTTAGGGATTGACATCCTTTACAATTAGGAGATCAATTGGATTGATTTAGTTTACCTTCCTTGAATAGATGCGCATTATCTCTTTCAAATTTAAATGAGTATAATTATCCAATTCCATAATGCACATTCAAAAACATAATTGCCATATTAAACAAAACGCAAAATTCGACCAAGCCCTCTAGCCACTCAACCTTCGGCCAGTAAGTAGTAACCACGACTCCAGCCACGTCTCTCTCTCTCTCTCTCTCTCTCTCTCTCTCTCTCTCTCTCTTTTCGATATACCGTTTCCAAACATAATTTCCTCAACTCTCTCTCTCTCTCTCTCTCTCTCTCTCTCTCTCTCTCTCTCTCTCTCTCTCTCTCTCTCTCTCTCTCTCTCTCTCTCTCTCTCTCTCTCTCTCTCCGATATACCATTTCCAAACATAATTTCCTCAACTCTCTTCATTATATTTTCTTAATGTGCAACAGTCGATTGAGTGAGCCTTATGTATAGCTGGCATTAGTGACTGAGTTGATTCTTTCAGTCATTATGAAGTGAAGAAGGGAAAATAATCTATCATTCTAACTTTGTTGGAGAGAATAAGAGGAATTTTATTTGGGATTTTGTGTGATCAATATCCATTTATATCTTGGTCATGATAGTAAAATTGTTGCTAGATTAGTATCTTTTTGTTAGTCGATGTAATGGGATCATGTGTATGTCACCATTATATGGAGGACTTTCATTCGGGTCATCGACAAGGTCTGCTTGTCTTGCACCGCAGGCCTTCGATTACATGTTCCAAGCAAGGCGAATTGCGATCGGTGATGTAATTCATTACAGTTGGGACACTCGGAATGAATGTTTTGTTTTGAAGGTGGTGCGTAGAGAGACCTAATGGACGATAACCGTGTGCAAGCCATGCGATTTGCTGAGCTATAGATTCCGTGCAGAACTTGTTCACGACGTTATTTCTTTCCTCTCCTTTTTCAAGTTTTTTGTTCTTGATGGATTGCACGATGAAGAGAAAGTCAAAGTTATAGATGAGTTCCTTCTTTAGCCTTCACTTTTTTCCTTTGTATGAAGAAGAAACTCTCTTTTCCCCGAATTCACACAAAAAGTTAGAAGATTTATCATCAACAAGTACGGTTCATTAATTAGGAGACTTATTCCAATTTCCAGGACAAAAGGAAGAAATTTCAACATTACCATATCTTTTTTGCGACAGATAAAAGGGTATCTTACCCATTCATTATACATTCATGGTCAGGGGTGAGTGTTTTCATTTTCCATGGAGCTTGTCGCAAAATCCCCACCAAGATTAGCTATTATTTCCAGATTAATATTTCTAGCCAGTTTCGTCACATATGGATGAACGGTCTTGTAATGAGTAAACAAAACATATATATTTTTTATCCACTAATTATGCACACATTTTCTTTATTTGGGCATTGACGGCTATTTTCAAAACACTTATCAACAAAACTTTTTGATAAAAGAAAGTACAAAATCCAATTCCAGTTGGAAAAATTTAGACAACTAATTTGCGCATTACCGTAATATCGAACAACAGACGAATTATGCCAATACAAAAAATCTCGTCTTTTATATTTTATTTTCCAGAACAATGAATACTTAGAATCACGAGAATCAACTAGTCAAAAAACCCATCACCAGAATTGAGCCTATTACAAAATGGTTACTATATAAGATTCAATACAATTCGTGAAACCGAATCTTGTCGGAATATATTTTCTTATCCTTGAATCCTCAAAACAAGAAAAGTGAACTCTAACAGAAAAGAAAACTTCACTCAGAAAAAATACAAGACAAAATACAAATCGCAGAGCTTTGGCAAAGTCATACTTTTTGTTTGAGAAGTACTCATGGAAAGTAATGAAGTATAACAACCGACAGAGAAGGGCCAGACACAAAAGTACAGGCATGCAAATTATACTAAGTATGCGAGTGAGAGCATAAAGTATACTAGAAATAATGCCGTCGAGTACCACTTTCTTCGCTTGTGGTTCAACCATATGAGCTTGTCGATGCACAGGATTAGATATCAAATCTTGCAATGGTCTGGTCTTGACCTTCTTCCTTCCTCCTTTGTGATCGGATTCTTCATCTTGGAAGTCTAAGGTCATCTTGCCTTCCTTTTGGCTTCGTTGCTATGCATTTCTTGCTTCCAGTTCAGACATCCTAGAGCTCCTCCTACATTCCTCGCTAGACATGATTTATTGATTGATTGATCCCTTTGTTCGTTCAAACATTCTTGAACTTTAGCTCCTACCAAAAGAAAAAAAAAATTAGTTTTATGCCTTTCAATATATATTGTCGACTAACAACAACGTAATCAACAAAGAGTAAGGAATCAACTTCTGCTAAACCCAAAAAATCACAAGAGCCATATAGACAATCAATACGTAAAGCCAAATAAAAGTAAGCATAAGTATACTGTTATGTTGTCACCAAAAGGTGAAGTAATTGCAATGTGATAAAGGCGACAATAACATTGTAAAGAATGCAATGAATCTGACTCTTGAAGCAACACAAAAAGGCCAAATAATATGCAAATAGGTTTTCTAAATACCCAAGGTTTCGATGCACAATACCAGTCAGACTTCCCTAAATAGCAACGAAATAACCCAAAGAAAATCATTGAATCACAACTTGTTGAACAATTAGCATAAGCACTGTTTTATTATGGACGACTTTTTTCACCATTAATTAGGGCTTGGAGTTGTACAAGAGAAAAGCAACTGCCATGCAACCAACATATGTGGAAGTAAAATCACAAATGACCTGGTTTCAAAACTATGGATATCAAATTAAGGAACAATTTTCAGTGCAAGATATTAGAAAATAATGTCGTAGAGTACAAATTTATTATTGGCCCAATAGGCTTATATCGCAATGAATCCATTGATCTTACCTGGAAATGTGAAAATGTATGTACTTGCTTTATTATTGGCCCAATAGGCTCATCGAATGTTTGAACTGGAAGCTAGAAATGCACAGCATAGAAGCCAAAAGGAAGGCAAGATGACCGCAGACTTCCAAGATGGACAATCCGATCTCAAAGGAGGAAGGAAAAAGGTCAAGAACAGACCATTGCAAGACCTGATATCTGATCCTATGGATCGACAAGCTCATGTGGTTGAACCACAAGTGAAGAAACTGGTACTCTACGGCATATTTTTCTAGTATACTTTATGCTCACACTTGCATATTTCCTCAATCAAAGCCAAGGCCAAAACTAAGAGCATCTTCGGTTGGAGTTATTCCCTGAAAAGAAAACTTCACTTAGATAAATACGAATCGCAAAGCTTCGGCAAAGTCATACTATTTGTTTGAGAAGCACTCCACGAAAGTAATGAAATATAAGAACTGACAGAGAAGGGCAAGACACAAAAGTAAGGCCTTAAATGCCTAGAAGGGATGCATAGCTATATCATTGATCAATGTCATTTTAAAGCTACACGCATTACGTTTATACTAGCAAAAAGTTGGAAAGCTAGTATAAGGATGAGAAGTAACTCAAGGATATGAGAAATAAAAAAGATAGACGAACCCAAATATGAAATGTCGATAATGAAGTGCTAGGGCAATAGAATAAACGACCGCCAGCATAAAACTATTTCCACTAAATGTGGATTTTATAAGTTTGCTAATTGAATGCTTTCATCAGTGTAATGTAAACTCCTTCTTAATTGTTGCTGTCCAGGATTCCAATAAGGTACAACCTCCTATATCAAGAGAGTTTTAGAATAAAGATTAATCACTAAGAAAAATATTGCACAGCTGTGTTTGCACATTTATCAATAAGGTGGCCGTTTCATAAAGAATGATGCCATTCTTTCTCAAATAACCTTTTTCTTTTTTGTCTGTGTTTGCAGCTAAACTTACGAAGAACACGCAACGCCTGTAAGTGATTAACGAGCTTAAAGGGCCTATTCCGTTTTAGAACCGGAAGCGAGTGAACTTAAGCCACGGGCTGATCGATCATCATTCATTTCCTTAAAGGAAAGAGAGAACTCCCGCAAGCAAAACCAATTAGAGTAGGGTTCAAAAGATGTCATACCAGCTGAGCTGCATATATTCAGGTGGTGCACCATATACCACTGGGAAGTTATCCCCACATAGCATGCAGAATCTGGGGAAAAGTTCAGAATGTGAACAGGATCCTGCTTTATGGTTGTTTCTACACATTAGCAAATGCCGGATATTAAGAGCAGTGAAAGACATCTTTTCTTTTTACAGACCAAGAAACATCCGAGCATCACAAAACGTGGCAATCAACTCGAGTTTCGACGGATCACCGTAACAACGCAGCAAAAAATCACACGCTCCTATAAAACCCTAAAAGGCAAAGACGATTCAACCTTAGAGATCTTATTCATCAGATCAGACAACGGCAATCTCAGCCAATCTGGAAAGAGGGAGGGCTTACCAGCGCTGCAAGAGGTAAGAGGATCCTTCTGGAGATTCTGGAGATCCTTGCGCTCCTTCAAGATCCACTTCTACTTTGAAGCCCTAGCACGCTACTTCAAGGTCCGGATCCGGTTCGAAGCCATCTTCTCAATATCGACTAGTAGATCGACAGAACGCAGATCGCAGAGAGAGATTATTTAATTGGTATGCGTGTGCGCGAGAGCGAGAATGCGAGAGAGACAAGGAACGGAACGGAGTGGCATGAATGAAGAGAACTGGAGGTCGGCTATTAGGGTTACCTCCTCAAGCGGTAACCGGTGGAGTATAATAAATCGTCTGGCTTCACTTAATTTCACTTATGTTGGAGTAAAGTTCAAAAAATCACATAATCTACCTTTGAAAACTTATTTATATTAAGACCGCTTCCCTACTCTTACACTTTCCACTTATGTCAAAATCTTTTAGAGTTACTATAGTAATAAATATTATGAAAGGATGGTGCTTCTTCCACTCCTCTTTTGGCTTTGACACTCCACTTCAATTATAATTCTACAAAATTAAATCCCTTATTTTATTTGGTAAACTCTTTTTTATTTTGTTTCTTCTTTTTTCCCTTGTGGGTCCCACTTTCTGTGACGTCCCGGAATTTCAAGGCTTATTCAATGAATAATATTGGACGGTTAGAATTGAGTGACATTTGTCGGACGCGGAATCATTCGATCTGAAGGTCATTAGCCGTTGATCGAAGCGTAGTTAATTATAGTTCGATTAGATTAGTCGCGCCGTAATTAGTCTTCGCCGTATTCCTTCGCGCTCGCGTCGACCCTGAACCAAATATTCTCAACGAGTCCTAAAATTGTCAGATTACCGAAATACCCTTAGATATTATTCATATACGCCAGAAACAATTAATACCGAATGACCGTGGGCCCCGCCTCTTAAATGCCAAGTCATGTCATGCTTTTTCACTTTTGGGTATTTACAAAATTGCCATTGGACCATTGAAATTACCATTTTACCCCCAAAGACCATTTCTCTCTCCTCTCTCTCTCTCTTCCCTTTCTCTCTCTTCCTTCTTGCTTTTTCCCTCACGCACAGCAGCCCCTCCCTTTCTTTCTCACGCACGTCCATCTTCATCTTCACCGTTTCATCTTCTTCGTCGCCGCCGTGGACCGCCGCCGCTCGCCGCTTGCGCCGCCGCCGTCCACCGCGCCGCCGCCGAGCCGCCGACCACCCTCCCGCCGCCGCGCCTAGCCTCCACCGTCGCCGAGCTGCTGCCGCTGCTGTTTGGCTGCTGTCCAAGCGCCGCCGAGCCTCACCGTCGTCTGTCGAGCTTCACCGGAGCCACCGAGGACCCGCCGGACCTTGGCCGAAGCTCCGCCGAGCTTGCCGGCCGCTCGTTGAGCCCCGTTGTCGCCATTTGGCCTCTGTGCAGCTGCTGTCCAGCCGCCGTTCGTTGTCGTCCGGGTGTCGTTTTGGAAATCCGACACCGCGGTTGCGTCCGGATCGACGAGGGGAGTTCGTAGGGACCGCCGCCGGAATTTTTGTCGTCGCCGCCACCGCCGCCGGAAACCGCCGCCGCCGCCGGTCGCCGCCGACCGTCACCGCCAGTTATCGAAGTGAGTTAACCCCTAATCCCTGATTAGGCCGTTAATTACACTTAGTAGTTTAATTAAATAGTCAATGTAATTAATTAGTTAGTTACCGCAGTTAATAGATAGTTACCGTGGTTAGATAGTTAACTGTGGTTAGCTTAAGTAGTTACCATAGTTAAATTAATTAATTACTGTGGCTAGTTGGATTAATCATGGTTAGGTGGGATAGTTACCATGGTTAATTGCCTGTTTTATTGTGTCTTGTAATTATTGGCGTTTGATTGTGGATCGAACTGAGTGTTGATTGCGCTTAATTGCTAAATGATCACACTAATGTCGAGATGCCATGTTAATTGAAATTCAGCAGTCGTGTGACCAATTATTTATTTCGATCATGAAATTGGCCGTGGGCCGAGTTTTGAGCATACTCGTGAGTGTGATTGCATCGGGCTAATGTGAAGTAAGAACTGGTTGTTTGCCTGATGTGTTTGTGTGGTCACACGACGGTTAATCGTCTCCCTAACGTAACTGGGGGATATGGGGCGGTACTCCTGGTGGGTCCGTCGCCTGGTAAGTTCGTGCCGGCGACGTACAGTCAAGAATCCCACGACTTATCGGTTGCACGACAGTTCGTGCCGGCGACGTACAGTCCGGATAGACACGACTGGTCGGATGCCGGTCGCAGCTTGTGATGAGCCGAAGTCCTTACGGAACTACCGATATGCTTGCCTTATGGGTCTTGAGGGGCTATCGGATGCCGTCGCTGTAACGGGGTAGGACCACGCCCGGTTCGGCCGGAAGAGTACTAGCAGTGAGGCTGTACTGTGGCGAGAGTGGTGTATCTCTTGCATGATAACCGGAAAAACCGCATGTTGCATAGTGCTTGAATGCCTGCGAGTGTGACGTGTGTTGGCTGGATGCTTTGTTCTGCTGTTCTTTCTTGCCATGAAATATCTGTCGTGTGGCTCAAGGCAAGGTAAGTTGTACGTGGTTGTTTATTGGCTGTTGAGTCGTGCTCCTGTTTGGTAGCTAGAGCGTGACGTGTATCGCACGCTATTGATATGCCATCGCATGTTTAGGCCGCCTAAGTGAATCAACGTCCTAATCGGACTTAGGCGTTGACTCATTGAGATTTATATCTCATTTGTTGTTGTTAACCGTTTTTCAGATCCGTAGTGTGGCGCTCTGGTTAGTCAGCTGGCGCAGCTGTGAAGGTTCTTTTGGAGTTAGTTTTTGGTAGTAGTTAGCCTTAGACCCGACCCGGTATCTTTTGTGGGTCTTAGGAAACGGCCCTGAAGATGGGCTTGTAGATCGGTTGTGTTTCCTGGCTAACTAGTATATAAATAAAATGGTGTTGTTGTTGTATCTCCTGCTTTCTATTCCTGTTGTATGATTGTCTGGGGTTTTGTATAGCTTCCGCATGCGTATAATCGAAAGATAAAAAGAAATGGGTCGATGATGTGCCTGGGATATCATCCTTTGACCTGACGTTCGGAAGGGATGTTCGCGCGCCTAGGGTTCGGGGCGTGACATCCCTGTTTTGGTATCAGAGCAAGGTCAGCCTGAACCATATGGTCTTGGCCTCGAGTAATAAGGTGCGATGGGTTTGGGATAGTTAGTAGGATTGAAACCCTATGCTTGTGTTTGTTGTTTGATTTAATTCTAGTCGTTGTCCTGAGTTCTGATTGCGTGTTGCCCTTGGGCGAGCAGGAGTCCTGAAGGTCCTGCATAATGGGCGACCGTAATCCGAGGGGTAGGCCTAGAGAAAGGGCAGCTTAGGCAGGTCCCAGCGGGGACAGGGTTCATGATGCGTGTGACACCCTGGAAATTCGCGTCTGTAGAATTCGGAATTCAATAAAATTCTCGAGGTTGAATTTTAGTTTATTGTGAAATATTGGATTTTTGAGGAATTAAGTGACGATAATTGGGAAATTCCGAACCGATGATCGAATCGATTTCAATTTCGATCGTTCAGTCGTCGCGCGCAAGAAATTGATCTTTTCGCGACTGAACCTCACCCTGACCCGAATCGACCCGAGACTAGACTAAATTACCCTCCGTCGAAAATCCGGATACCCAAAATACCCTTGAACCTAATTATGTGCTTAGGTCAAAACCCATTAATTTTTTTTTTTACCTAACCCTCTCCTAATTGGCCACCCATCCCTCTCTTATCTGCTCATCTCTCTCTCTTCCTCACGCGCGCGCAGACCCCCCCCAGCAGAGACCACCTCCGGCCGAGTCCCCTTCCAGCCACAATCTTCCTTCCTCCTCCGGTTTTGTGCGCCGCCACCACCACCCAGTCGACCAGCCACCTCCTGCCGCCACCACCGACCCCTCCGGCGCCGTCGCCAGCCGCCGGAAAGGCCACAGGAAGCCCGGCGACCCCCCTGCTCTGTTTCGGCCTCCCCTGCACCCGAGGCTGTCGGGCCGTCCCTCGGCCGCCCGAGGCGCCACCGCCGCCTCCCGCCACTTCATCAGCGTCCACCAGCCCCTTGCGCATCCCTCGGACCCAGCTGCACCGCCGGAAAGCCACCGGAGCCGGCGCGAGCCACCCCGAAGCCGCCGGTGCCCTGTTTCTGGATCCGGTTCGGTTTTGCCGAAAGCCCAGCCAAATCCGGCGATTTCGCCGCCCACCACCGCCGCCGACGACCTCCTTGGACTCCCCTCTAGACCCCTGAAGCTTATCGGAAGCAATCGCGGCCTGTGGAGCTCGGATTGGACCTCGGACCGCCTCCCCTGTTCTGCCGCGCGGCTGCCCTGTTTCGGCCGGTTCGGTTGCCGCGCCGTTCCGCCGCCTCCGGCCGCCCTCCGCCGCCCTCAGCCGGTCCCGACAGACCCCCTCAGCCCCCTGATGAACCCTTGACCCTTCCCCGGCCTTGCCTTGGCCCTTGAAGCCGCGAACCGAGTGCTTCGCCGGAATCCGCCGCCGCCGCCGCCGCCGTCGTCGCGCCGCCGTTGAGACCGCCCGAGCTAACTCACCTAGTGAGTTGACCCTAAACCTCGATTAGGGCATTAATTACGTCTAGTGTTATTTAATTAGTCTAATAGGGTGTTTAGGTAGAACGATCGGGGCCGGTATAGTTAGAAATTGGGTTTAGGTTAAATGGCCGCGATCGATTAAATTAGTCGATAAATTTAGATTCTCGGTGATTAATTATAGTTGATAAAATTGATTGGTAGCCTGGTTGATTGATTGATAGATTTTGTTCGCGAGTGGGCGACGTTTTAGAGACGAGCGGGCGATTGATATTTATTAAATTAATTTGACTAATATAAGACCATTGCACGAAATTGAACCTTTATGTGGCCTAATTGGAGTAATTTACTCGTGTTTATTTAATGGCTTTTATTCAGCCGATCGTCTCGTTGAAATGTCTGGTTGACTGATTGACTGCTCTGTTGTGAGTTGATTGTCATTTATGATTGCAGTGCATAGTGAGTAGCCTGCATTTGCATATGACCGAGTGCGATATTAAAGACATATTTTATCATGAAATTGGCCGTGGGCCGAGTCTTTGAGCATGTTGTGTGAGCATCCGGCCTAAATCAAAGAGAATAAAATGGTTTGATTGTCGGGTGTGAATCGTATGGTCATATAACGGAATGATGATGGGTTATTCCTGGCAAGTTCGTCTTGTACCCAAGGTACACACCACACCATTTTTATGGAATTGTACGACTTGCCAGAAGCACGATAATTCATGCCCCGTATGGTGTGTACGGTTTTAAGGGATTATCGGATGCCGGTCGCAGCTTGTGAGGGACCGACGCCCCGTTCAGGGATGCCTACTTGTGGGTGCCGTGCTGGATGCACTGGAGACACCTCTCGTAGTAGCCGTTGCCGAAGGGAAAAGGAACGTAGCCCGGTCCTGCCGGAAGAGTGCGGGATCGCATTGTTTGTGAGAGTCGATCATGCTAATCGCGTGGATCCTCGTCACTTTGACGCTTAATGCGTGGGATCATCATTAATAAATGGACTTGTGTGGTGTCCTGTGCATATCTGTGGATGTGATGCATTGTCTGTGGTTGTCAGACGTGGCTGTTGAGTCGAGTATTGCATCATGTGTGATTGATGGCTGATAAGCCTGCATTTGACTGGTTATTATATCGTGGTTATATGTGGTTGTTTTATATGCGTGTTGTTTGGGGCGAATCACTGTCCTAATCGAGATTAGGCTTGATTCACTGAGATTTATTCTCACCCCGTTGTGGGAACCATTTTCAGGTCCGAAGTGACGGAGCCCGTGGATGCTTAGATGAGGGTGTTGTGAGATTTTTGGGAGCAGATGAGATCTTAACCTTACCCGACCGCGTAATCTTTTGAGGTCCTAGTGAGCCGCCCCGAAGTATGGGGTTGTATGTGTTTACTGTAGCTCAGTAGGGTTAAAACTCCTCTGCTTTTGATTTGTGAACAGAATTGTATTTTGCTGAATTGTTTGTCGTGTTATCTTGCTTTACTATCCCGCTGATCTTGTTGTTTAGGAGAAAGCACGTTCCGCATGCGTTTTATGTTTAGGTCGATAACGAGCCTGGGACGTTATCATTCGTGACCTCGTGGTGATTTGGTAGGGATGTCGCGGGCCTGAAAGTTGGGGCGTGACATCCCCGCCCAAGGTGGTATCAGAGCATGGTTAGCCTGATCCATCTGGTCATTGGCCTGGAGTAATAAGGAGCGATGGGATATGGGATAGTTAGTATGACTTTTATCGTTATGTATGTGATTGTTAGTTGCTTGATAACTTTTGGGGATCGCCTTCTGACCACGTTTTGCTTTGGGGTAAGCAGGACTCCGCATCATCTCTGTTAATGAGCGGACGTGGTAGAAGAGCACCCCGTGCTCCTCGAAGGAGGCCTGTGAGGCCAATCGATGAGATCGATGGAGTTGGAAGAGCACCCCCTGCCGCTGAACCTGCCAGACAGGAGCCGACCATGGCAGAGGTTATGCAAGCTTTGGGTACAATTGGAAATTTGATGGGGCAGCAAGTAAGGAACCAAAATGCTGCTGCCGCTGCTGCTGTTGAGCCCCCACCTGTTAATCCTCCAGCTGGAGTAGTGGTCGATGAACGTGGAACTCAGAGGCTAGTAGAGCAATTCCTCAAGCTGAAGCCACCAAAGTTCACTGGGAACGGAGATCCTGAAGTTGCCACTAAGTGGATCGAGGGATTGGAGAAAGCATTCGACCTGCTGAGGTGCTCGAATGAAGATAAGGTTGTCCTGGCTGTGTATCAACTCGAAGGAAATGCCAGCACTTGGTGGAGAGCTACCAGAGATAGGATATTTCCCGAAGGTACGGTTCCGGAGTGGAATGCCTTTTTGGGATCGTTCAATAACAAGTATTTCTCAGATACAGCCAGAGAGCAGAAGATGGCTGAGTTCTTCCGCCTCCGCCAGAATCAGATGACAGTTGACCAATATGAGGCGAAGTTTGCTGAATTGTCCAAGTATGCACCGAGATTGATTGAGGACCCTGTGGATAGGGCTAGAAGGTTTAGAGATGGGCTGAAGCCCGAGATCAAAAGTGTACTAGCACCATTCAATCTCAAAGATTATGACGATCTTTATGAGAGGGCACAGATTGTTGAGCAAGACTTGGCTGAGAGGACCACCGCATCTGGATCGCGGTTCATGCCTTCGAACAGGTTTGATAGGAAGCAAGGGAAGAGGCCAATGTTTGGCGGCAAACAGCACATTCCACCCAATCGTAGGGGAGCAATCAGTAAGCCCTTCTTCCGTCAGAGTGAGGTGTGCCGCCTGTGCCACCAAAGGCATGTACCTGGTCCGTGCCCGTTTAAAAGTGGGGCCTGCTATGGATGTGGCCAGTATGGTCACCAAGTGAAGGACTGTCCGCAGAGACAGCAAGGCAGACCGCCACAGTCACAGTATGGAGGACCGATGAGAGGAACCGCGCCGCAGAATTTTCAGAATCGACCGCCAGCGCAAGGAAGGGTGTTTGCTGTCACCCGGGAAGAGGCGAAGGATTCGCCGACCGTCACAGGTACGGTCCTTTTACATAACAGCATAGCTTACGCTTTGTTTGACCCTGGTGCTACGCATTCGTTTGTTACGGTTCAGTTTGTTAAGTTGTCTGGATTGAGTTTGGTGCCATTAGATGTTGCTTTCAAGGTCTCTACACCTTTAAAGGATAGCGTAGTAGTTGCTGTAGGCTGTCCTGGTTGTAAGCTGGTAGTAGATGGTCATGAAAGTAAGATAGATCTGATTGTACTGGAGATGTACGATTTTGATCTGATTGTGGGTATGGATTGGCTAACAAAACAAAGAGCCACGGTGGATTGTTATCGTAAAGTTATTCAATTTAACCCATCGGACGGGGTTAGTTTTGAATTTGTGGGTAATCGAGGTGGAACCTCGACTAAATTGATTTCGTCGCTTGTGGCGACTCGTCTGTTGGAGAGTGGTTGCCAAAGCTATTTGGCGTCTGTTGTTGATACGTCTGTTGAGGAAACTAAGTTGGAGGATATTGCTATAGTATGTGAATTCCCAGACGTCTTTCCTCAAGAGTTGCCTGGATTGCCACCGGAAAGGGAAATAGAGTTTGTGATAGAATTAGCTCCTGGGACGGAGCCGATCTCGAAGGCGCCGTATAGGATGGCATTATCTGAACTTAAGGAACTCAAGGTGCAAATGCAGGAGTTATTGGATAAAGGGTTCATCCGCCCTAGTGCATCACCTTGGGGAGCGCCTGTCTTATTTGTCAAGAAAAAGGATGGATCGATGAGATTGTGTATAGATTACAGACAGCTAAATCAAGTGACGATCAAGAATAAGTATCCTTTGCCAAGGATAGATGATTTGTTTGACCAGTTACAGGGAGCATCGATATTCTCCAAGATTGATCTACGAACGGGATACCATCAGTTGAGAATTCGAAAGGAGGATATACCGAAGTCGGCATTCAGGACGCGTTATGGACATTATGAGTTCACTGTGATGCCGTTTGGTCTGACGAATGCTCCTGCTGCTTTTATGGATTTGATGAATAGAGTATTTAAGGAATTCTTGGATCAGTTCGTGATCGTGTTCATTGATGATATCCTGGTGTACTCTAGGAGTCCAGAGGATCATGAACACCATCTGAGGATAGTTTTGGAAACCCTCAGAAGGCAACAGTTGTATGCCAAGTTTAGTAAGTGCGAATTTTGGTTAGCCCGTGTGGCATTTTTAGGCCACGTGGTTTCTGGTGACGGGATTGCAGTGGATCCGTCGAAGATAGAAGCGGTCATAGATTGGACAAGACCGACGACAGTGACTGAGATCAGAAGCTTCTTAGGTTTGGCAGGCTATTATCGGCGTTTCGTGGAAAGGTTTTCTGCTATAGCCTCGCCTTTGACCAAGCTGTTGAAGAAGGACGTGAAGTTTGAATGGACGGACAAATGTGAGCGTAGTTTTCAAGAGCTTAAGCAAAGGCTGACTACGGCCCCTGTTTTGACAATACCGTCTGGCCCGGGAGGATTTGAGATCTACAGTGACGCTTCACTCAGAGGCTTAGGCTGTGTCCTGATGCAACATGGAAGAGTGGTTGCGTATGCTTCTCGTCAACTAAGACCTCATGAGATGAACTATCCAACACATGACCTGGAGTTGGCAGCGGTAGTGTTTGCTTTAAAGATTTGGAGGCATTATCTGATTGGGGAAAGTTTTCAGGTATATACCGATCATCAGAGTTTAAAGTACCTGTTTTCTCAGAAAGAGTTGAACATGAGGCAGCGTCGATGGATTGAGCTGCTCAAGGACTATGATTGTGAGATTCTGTACCATCCGGGCAAGGCAAACAAGGTCGCAGATGCGCTGAGTAGAAAATCAGTGATTGCTCAATTACTGGGCCAAGAATGGCACCTTTTGGAACAAGTGAGAGACTCAGAATTCAAGCTAGAGATAAGTTCTCTCTCAAGTCTAGTAGCTACATTGAGAATAGAACCGGAAGTGCAGGTGAGAATAAAAGCCTTGCAATCAACTGATCCCACCATTCAGAAGATCATTCAAGAAAGCTCAACCAAGCGAAGAGCTGACTTTCAAGTAGCAAAGGATGGGATACTGAAGTTTCGAGGACGTTTGTGTGTGCCTGCAAATGATAGTCTCAGAGAGGAGATTTTGTTGGAAGCGCACCGTAGCAGTTACAGCATTCATCCGGGTAGTACGAAGATGTATCAGAATCTGAGACAGCACTACTGGTGGAATGGTATGAAAGCTGACATAGCCAAGTATGTGGCTAAGTGTTTGACTTGTCAACAGGTCAAGGCGCAACACTGTAAACCTGGAGGATTGTTGCAGCCTTTAGAGATCCCAGAATGGAAGTGGGAGCATATCACGATGGACTTCGTGATGGGGTTACCAAGGAGTCAAAGAGGCCATGATTCAATTTGGGTTGTGGTCGATAGGTTGACGAAGTCAGCGCACTTCATTCCGGTAAGAAAGGATTTTGCGTTGGACAGGTATGCAGAACTATATGTGAGACACATCGTGAGACTGCATGGAGTACCAGTGACAATCACTTCAGATCGTGATCCAAAATTCACTGCCACATTTTGGAAAAGCCTGCAGACTGCGCTGGGAACGAAGCTGCAATTCAGCACGGCTTATCATCCGCAGACGGATGGTCAGTCTGAAAGGACAATTCAGACGCTCGAAGATATGTTGAGAGCCTGTGTCCTGGATTTCAAGGGTAGTTGGGAGGAGCAATTACATTTAGTCGAGTTTGCCTACAACAACAGTTACCAGCAGAGCATCAAGATGGCACCTTTTGAAGCGTTGTATGGCAGACCATGCCGGACGCCAGTTTGTTGGGATGCAGTGGGCGAGAGAAAGATTACTGGTCCTGAGTTGGTACAGCAGTCTATGGAAGCCGTCAAGATTATCAGAGATAGGCTCAGAACAGCTCAGAGTCGTCAGAAAAGTTACGCAGATAAGAGGCGTAGGCCTTTGGAATTTCAAGTGGGCGATCATGTGTTCCTAAAAGTGTCACCCATGAGAGGAACGTCCCGTTTTGGTAAAAAGGGAAAATTGAGTCCAAGATATGTTGGACCATTCAAGATCTTGGAACGGATTGGGAATCTGGCATATCGTCTTGCATTGCCGCCTAGGCTTGCTCAAGTTCATAATGTATTTCATGTCTCGATGTTGAGGAAATATGAACCCGACCCCGCTCACGTGCTAAGCTACGAAGAGATTGAGTTGGACGAGCGAGCGTCTTATGTGGAACGACCGGTTAAAATTGTGGATAGAAGAGAGCAAGTGCTCCGAAACAAGACGATTTCGCTAGTCAAAGTAACATGGCAACATCATGGGACTGAAGGAGCCACGTGGGAAAATGAAGAAGTTATGAGGAACAGTTATCCTGATCTTTTTGAAGGATTGCAGTTGTAAGTTAATTTCGGGGACGAAATTTCCTAAGGTGAGGAGAGTTGTGACACCCTGGAAATTCGCGTCTGTAGAATTCGGAATTCAATAAAATTCTCGAGGTTGAATTTTAGTTTATTGTGAAATATTGGATTTTTGAGGAATTAAGTGACGATAATTGGGAAATTCCGAACCGATGATCGAATCGATTTCAATTTCGATCGTTCAGTCGTCGCGCGCAAGAAATTGATCTTTTCGCGACTGAACCTCACCCTGACCCGAATCGACCCGAGACTAGACTAAATTACCCTCCGTCGAAAATCCGGATACCCAAAATACCCTTGAACCTAATTATGTGCTTAGGTCAAAACCCATTAATTTTTTTTTTTACCTAACCCTCTCCTAATTGGCCACCCATCCCTCTCTTATCTGCTCATCTCTCTCTCTCTCTCACGTGTCACTCTCTCTCTCTTCCTCACGCGCGCGCAGACCCCCCCCAGCAGAGACCACCTCCGGCCGAGTCCCCTTCCAGCCACAATCTTCCTTCCTCCTCCGGTTTTGTGCGCCACCACCACCACCCAGTCGACCAGCCACCTCCTGCCGCCACCACCGACCCCTCCGGCGCCGTCGCCAGCCGCCGGAAAGGCCACAGGAAGCCCGGCGACCCCCCTGCTCTGTTTCGGCCTCCCCTGCACCCGAGGCTGTCGGGCCGTCCCTCGGCCGCCCGAGGCGCCACCGCCGCCTCCCGCCACTTCATCAGCGTCCACCAGCCCCTTGCGCATCCCTCGGACCCAGCTGCACCGCCGGAAAGCCACCGGAGCCGGCGCGAGCCACCCCGAAGCCGCCGGTGCCCTGTTTCTGGATCCGGTTCGGTTTTGCCGAAAGCCCAGCCAAATCCGGCGATTTCGCCGCCCACCACCGCCGCCGACGACCTCCTTGGACTCCCCTCTAGACCCCTGAAGCTTATCGGAAGCAATCGCGGCCTGTGGAGCTCGGATTGGACCTCGGACCGCCTCCCCTGTTCTGCCGCGCGGCTGCCCTGTTTCGGCCGGTTCGGTTGCCGCGCCGTTCCGCCGCCCTCCGCCGCCCTCAGCCGGTCCCGACAGACCCCCTCAGCCCCCTGATGAACCCTTGACCCTTCCCCGGCCTTGCCTTGGCCCTTGAAGCCGCGAACCGAGTGCTTCGCCGGAATCCGCCGCCGCCGCCGCCGCCGTCGTCGCGCCGCCGTTGAGACCGCCCGAGCTAACTCACCTAGTGAGTTGACCCTAAACCTCGATTAGGGCATTAATTACGTCTAGTGTTATTTAATTAGTCTAATAGGGTGTTTAGGTAGAACGATCGGGGCCGGTATAGTTAGAAATTGGGTTTAGGTTAAATGGCCGCGATCGATTAAATTAGTCGATAAATTTAGATTCTCGGTGATTAATTATAGTTGATAAAATTGATTGGTAGCCTGGTTGATTGATTGATAGATTTTGTTCGCGAGTGGGCGACGTTTTAGAGACGAGCGGGCGATTGATATTTATTAAATTAATTTGACTAATATAAGACCATTGCACGAAATTGAACCTTTATGTGGCCTAATTGGAGTAATTTACTCGTGTTTATTTAATGGCTTTTATTCAGCCGATCGTCTCGTTGAAATGTCTGGTTGACTGATTGACTGCTCTGTTGTGAGTTGATTGTCATTTATGATTGCAGTGCATAGTGAGTAGCCTGCATTTGCATATGACCGAGTGCGATATTAAAGACATATTTTATCATGAAATTGGCCGTGGGCCGAGTCTTTGAGCATGTTGTGTGAGCATCCGGCCTAAATCAAAGAGAATAAAATGGTTTGATTGTCGGGTGTGAATCGTATGGTCATATAACGGAATGATGATGGGTTATTCCTGGCAAGTTCGTCTTGTACCCAAGGTACACACCACACCATTTTTATGGAATTGTACGACTTGCCAGAAGCACGATAATTCATGCCCCGTATGGTGTGTACGGTTTTAAGGGATTATCGGATGCCGGTCGCAGCTTGTGAGGGACCGACGCCCCGTTCAGGGATGCCTACTTGTGGGTGCCGTGCTGGATGCACTGGAGACACCTCTCGTAGTAGCCGTTGCCGAAGGGAAAAGGAACGTAGCCCGGTCCTGCCGGAAGAGTGCGGGATCGCATTGTTTGTGAGAGTCGATCATGCTAATCGCGTGGATCCTCGTCACTTTGACGCTTAATGCGTGGGATCATCATTAATAAATGGACTTGTGTGGTGTCCTGTGCATATCTGTGGATGTGATGCATTGTCTGTGGTTGTCAGACGTGGCTGTTGAGTCGAGTATTGCATCATGTGTGATTGATGGCTGATAAGCCTGCATTTGACTGGTTATTATATCGTGGTTATATGTGGTTGTTTTATATGCGTGTTGTTTGGGGCGAATCACTGTCCTAATCGAGATTAGGCTTGATTCACTGAGATTTATTCTCACCCCGTTGTGGGAACCATTTTCAGGTCCGAAGTGACGGAGCCCGTGGATGCTTAGATGAGGGTGTTGTGAGATTTTTGGGAGCAGATGAGATCTTAACCTTACCCGACCGCGTAATCTTTTGAGGTCCTAGTGAGCCGCCCCGAAGTATGGGGTTGTATGTGTTTACTGTAGCTCAGTAGGGTTAAAACTCCTCTGCTTTTGATTTGTGAACAGAATTGTATTTTGCTGAATTGTTTGTCGTGTTATCTTGCTTTACTATCCCGCTGATCTTGTTGTTTAGGAGAAAGCACGTTCCGCATGCGTTTTATGTTTAGGTCG
Organism: Lenwebbia sp. NSW1173648; assembly: GCA_029784005.1. Classification (NCBI taxonomy): domain Eukaryota; kingdom Viridiplantae; phylum Streptophyta; class Magnoliopsida; order Myrtales; family Myrtaceae; genus Lenwebbia; species Lenwebbia sp. NSW1173648. Next base: position 13,505,100 of record JARCGZ010000007.1, read on the forward strand.
ATAACGAGCCTGGGACGTTATCATTCGTGACCTCGTGGTGATTTGGTAGGGATGTCGCGGGCCTGAAAGTTGGGGCGTGACAATGCGGGAGTGCCTAGAGAGGGGCCAGTTCAGGAAGATCCTCGGATGAATGGGATTCTTCAAGCTTTGGAGACCTTGGGAAACATCGTGGGGCAACAAGCAAGGAACCAAGCTGCTGCTGCTACCCCACAGGAGAATCCTGTAGTTGAGAACGGAGTTAGGAGACCGCAGACCCATAGGCTGGTGGAGCAGTTTTTGAAGCTCAAGCCACCGAAGTTTTCTGGGACAGGTGACCCTGAGGCTGCAATCTCATGGATTGAAGAGCTGAAAAAAGTGTTCGCCTTGTTAAGGTGTTCGGAGGAGGAAAAAGTAACGTTGGCCGTTTACCAACTACAAGGTAATGCTAGCTCATGGTGGAAAGCCACGCAAGGGAGAGCTTTTCCCGAGGGTGTGGTCCCGAAGTGGAATGCCTTCGTGGACGCGTTCAATGGAAAGTATTTATCTGACTGTGCGCGGGAGCAGAAGATGGCTGAATTCCTGCACCTTCGCCAGAATCAGTCGTCAGTGGACCAGTACGAGGCAAAGTTTGCCGAGTTGTCGAAGTATGCGCCAAGGATGATCGAAGACCCTATGGATAGGGCGAGAAGGTTCAGAGACGGGCTGAAGCCCGAGATCAAGAGTGTTCTAGTGCCGCTGAATCTGAAGGACTACAACGAGCTATACGAAAGGGCTCAAATGGTAGAGCGGGACGTAGCAGAAAGAGCAGTCGCATCTGGATCGCGGTTAGCTCCAGCAATAAGGGATAACCGTCGTTTCGGCAAGGGGCCGAAGATGGGGAGTAGATATTCTATCCCGCCCAATCGGAGGAATGCTATCGGGAAGCCTGTGTATGTACCCAATGGCGTGTGCCAGCTTTGTAGGCAGAGGCATGGATCAGCTCCGTGTCCTAGAAGAGCAGGTACTTGTTTTGGATGTGGTCAGCATGGTTACCAGGTTAGGGACTGTCCGCAGAGACAGATAGGAAGACCGATGCCGATCTAACAAGGAGGTCCGATGAGAGGGAACGCCCCACCGAACTATCAGAACCGACCTCCGGCACAAGGATGAGTGTTTGCTATCACTCGGGAAGAGGCGAGGGATTCGCCGACCGTTTCAGGTACGGTCTTCTTGCATAACCAAGTAGCTTATGCATTGTTTGATTCAGGAGCTTCCCACTCCTTTGTTGCTGAGTAGTATGTTAAGTTAGCTGGGTCGAATGTGGAATCGTTGGGATCAGTTTTTAGAATATCTACACCGCTTAACAATAGTGTCATGTCTGCAGTAGGATGTCCTGACTATAAGCTGGTTGTAGATGGCCATGAAGGAAGGATAGATTTGATAGTGCTGGCCATGTTTGATTTCAATATTATAGTGGGCATGGATTGGCTCTCTGAATAAAGAGCTGTGTTGGATTGTTATAGTAAGACAATCCTGTTTAACCCATTGAATGGGGTTAGTTTCGAGTTTGTTGGAAGTCAAGGGGGAGCCTCGATTCCCTTAGTTTGGCGTCTGCTGTTAATGTGTTGGCTGAGGAATTAAGGTTGGAGGATATTGCGGTAGTAAGCGAGTTCCCTGACGTCTTTCCTAAGGAGTTGCCTGGCTTGCCGCTAGAAAGGGAAATAGAGTTCGTAGTTGAGCTAGCCCCCGGTACGGAGCTAGTCTCAAAAGCACCGTATCGAATGGCGTTGTCGGAGCTCAAGGAACTGAAAGTACAGATGCAGGAATTGCTGGATAAAGGATTTATCCGCCCCAGTGCTTCACCATGGAGAGCGCCTGTGCTGTTTGTAAGGAAGAAGGATGGATCACTTCGTCTGTGTATCGACTATCGGCAGCTCAATCAGGTGACAAACAAGAACAAGTATCCATTGCCAAGGATTGACAATTTGTTTGACCAACTTCGAGGAGCTTCGGTATTCTCCAAGATGGATTTACGGACGGGATACCATCAGCTAAGGATCAAGAGGGAGGATGTACCGAAGACGGCGTTTAGGACGCGCTATGGTCACTATGAGTTCACAGTGATGCCATTTGGTCTAACAAATGCTCCAGCTGCTTTCATGGACTTGATGAATAGAGTATTCAGTGAGTATTTGGACAAATTCGTCATAGTGTTTATTGACGACATTTTGGTGTACTCCAAGAGCCCTGAGGAACATGAGCAACACTTGAGGACGGTGTTAGAGACTCTTCGAAAACACCAGTTGTTTGCTAAGTTTAGCAAATGCGAGTTTTGGCTAGCTCGCGTATCCTTCCTTGGTCATATAATTTCTGGAGAAGGGATATCAGTAGAACCAACCAAGATTGAAGCGGTCATGGATTGCCCGAGACCGACGTCAGTGACAGAAGTTCGGAGTTTCTTGGGTTTAGCAGGCTACTATAGACGCTTCGTGGAAAGGTTCTCCGCGATAGCTTTGCCGTTAACACGTCTGCTGAAGAAGGACGAAAGATTCGAGTGGACAGACAAGTGCGAGCGTAGTTTCCAAGAGCTTAAGCAAAAGCTAACTACGGCTCCTGTTTTGACAATACCGTCTGGTCCTGGAGGTTATGAGATTTACAGCGATGCTTCCTTCAAGGGACTAGGCTGTGTGCTTATGCAACATGGGAAAGTAGTTGTGTACGCTTCTCGTCAGTTGAGATCGCACGAGTTGAATTACCCGACGCACGATCTGGAATTAGCAGTGATCGTGTTTGCCCTTAAGATCTGGAAATATTACCTGGTAGGAGAAAGATTCCAAGTCTACACCGATCATCAGAGTTTGAAGTATCTGTTCTCTCAGGAGGAGTTGAACATGAGACAGCGTCGATGGATGGAGCTTCATGAGGATTATGATTGCGAGATTCAGAGTTTAAGTTGGAAGTAGGCTGTCTGTCGAATTTGATGGCTACATTAAGGATCGAACCAGAAGTACAGGCGAGAATTACGGCCTTGCAGTCAATAGATCCTGATATCCAAAAGATCCTTCAAGAGGACTCAAAAAAGAAGAAAGAGGAAGGAAGATTTTCAGGTAGCTGAGGATGGAATACTAAAGTTTAGAGGTCATTTGTGTGTGCCTGCTGATGAAGGTCTTAGAGAGGATATCCTGTCGGAGGCACATCGTAGCAGTTATAGTGTTCATCCAGGTAGTACGAAGATGTACCAGAATCTGAGGCAGTATTATTGGTGGAGTGGCATGAAGACGGACATAGCCAAGCATGTGGCGAAATGTCTGACGTGCCAGCAGGTCAAGGCGTAGCATTGTAAGCCTGGAGGATTGTTACAGCCGCTTGAGATTCTGGAATGGAAGTGGGAACACATCACGATGGACTTCATGACAAGTTTGTCGAGGAGCCAAAGAGGCAATGATTCAATTTGGGTCATAGTGGACAGATTAACGAAGTCAGCACATTTCATCCCAGTGAGAAAGGACTTCGCTTTGGACAGGTTGGCAGATTTATATGTACGGCTGATCGTACGTCTGCATGGTGTACTAGTGACAATCACGTCGGACCGTGATCCCAGGTTCACGTCTACCTTTTGGAAAAGTTTACAGACTGCGTTGGGAACGAAGCTGCAATTCAGTACAGCTTATCATCCGCAAACGGATGGCCAGTCTGAAAGGACGATTCAGACGCTTGAGGATATGTTGCGGGCATGTGTATTGGATTTCAACGGCAACTGGGAAGGACAGCTTCATTTGGTTGAATTCGCCTACAACAACAGCTATCAGCAGAGTATTAAGATGGCGCCTTTCGAAGCATTGTATGGCAGGCCTTGTAGGACACCAGTTTGTTGGGATGAGGTTGGTGAAAGGAAAATCACCGGTCCTGAGTTAGTACAGTAGTCATTGGACACAGTGAAAATCATCAGAGAAAGACTAAGGACAGCTTAGAGCCGTCAGAAGAGTTATGTCGACAAAAGACGCAGACCGTTGGAGTTTCAAGTCGGTGATCATGTCTTTCTGAAGGTGTCGCCTATGAGAGGGACATCTCGTTTCGGTAAGAAAGGAAAGTTAAGCCCGAGATATGTAGGGCCGTTCGAGATCTTGGAGCGGATTGGAAATCTGGCTTATCGTCTCGCGTTGCCGCCGAGACTTGCTCAGGTACATGACGTATTCCATGTATCTATGTTAAGGAAGTACGAGCTGGATCCAGCTCACGTCTTGAGCTTTGAAGAGATTGAAGTGGATGAGCGTGTATCGTACGTAGAACGTCCGGTGAGGATCGAAGACCGGAAGGAGCAGGTTCTGAGAAACAAGACAATTCCATTGGTGAAGGTTGTTTGGCAACACCATGGAACAGAGGGAGCGACGTGGGAAAGTGAGGAGTCAATGAAGTCTAGGTATCCTTTTCTTTTTGATGTGGTGTAATATTTTAATTTCGGGGACGAAATTTCCCCAAGGGGGGAAGAGTTGTGACGTCCCGGAATTTCAAGGCTTATTCAATGAATAATATTGGACGGTTGGAATTGAGTGACATTTGTCGGATGCGGAATCATTCGATCTGAAGGTCGTTAGCCGTTGATCGAAGCGTAGTTAATTATAGTTCGATTAGATTAGTCGCGCCGTAATTAGTCTTCGCCGTATTCCTTCGCGCTCGCGTCGACCCTGAACCAAATATTCTCAACTAGTCCTAAAATCGTCAGATTACCGAAACACCCTCAGATATTATTCATATACGCCAGAAACAATTAATACCGAATGACCGTGGGCCCCGCCTCTTAAATGCCAAGTCATGTCATGCTTTTTGACTTTTGGGTATTTACAAAATTGCCATTGGACCATTGAAATTACCATTTTACCCCCAAAGACCATTTCTCTCTCCTCTCTCTCTCTCTTCCCTTTCTCTCTCTTCCTTCTTGCTTTTTCCCTCACGCACAGCAGCCCCTCCCTTTCTTTCTCACGCACGTCCATCTTCATCTTCACCGTTTCATCTTCTTCGTCGCCGCCGTGGACCGCCGCCGCCGTCCACCGCGCCCCCACCGAGCCGCCGACCACCCTCCTGCCGCCGCGACTAGCCTCTGCCGTCGCCGTGCCGCCCCAGCCGAGCTGCTGCCGCTGCTGTTTGGCTGCTGTCCAAGCGCCGCCGAGCCTCGTCGTCGTCCGCCGAGCTTCACCGGAGCCACCGAGGACCCGCTGGACCTTGGCCGAAGCTCCGCCGAGCTTGCCGGCCGCTCGTTGAGCCCCGTTGTCGCCGTTTGGCCTCTGTGCAGCTGCTGTCCAGTAGCCGTTCGTCGTCGTTCGGGTGTCGTTTTGGAAATCCGACACCGTGGTTGCGTCCGGATCGACAAGGGGAGTTCGTAGGGACCGCCGCCGGAATTTTTGTCGTCGCCGCCACCGCCGCCGGAAACCGCCTCCGCCGCCGCTCACCGCCAGTCGCCGCCGACCATCGCCGCCAGTAATCGAAGTGAGTTAACCCCTAATCCCTGATTAGGCCGTTAATTACACTTAGTAGTTTAATTAAATAGTTAATGTAATTACTTAGTTAGTTACCGTAGTTAATAGATAGTTACCGTGGTTAGATAGTTAACTGTGGTTAGCTTAAGGAGTTTCCATAGTTAAATTAATTAATTATTGTGGCTAGTTGGATTAATCATGGTTAGGTGGGATAGTTACCATGGTTAATTGCCTGTTTTATTGTGTATGGTAATTATTGGCGTTTGATTGTGGATCGAACTGAGTGTTGATTGCGCTTAATTGCTAAATGATCACACTAATGTCGAGATGCCATGTTAATTGAAATTCAGCAGTCGTGTGACCAATTATTTATTTCGATCGTGAAAATGGCCGTGGGCCGAGTTTTGAGCATACTCGTGAGTGTGATTGCATCGGGCTAATGTGAAGTAAGAACTGGTTGTTTGCCTGATGTGTTTGTGTGGTCACACGACGGCTAATCGTCTCCCTAACGTAACTGGGGGATATGGGGCGATACTCCTGGTGGGTCCGTCGCCTGGTAAGTTCGTGCCGGCGACGTACAGTCCGGAATCCCACGACTTATCGGTTGCACGACAGTTCGTGCCGGCGACGTACAGTCCGGATAGACACGACTGGTCGAATGCCGGTCGCAGCTTGTGATGGGCCGAAGTCCTTACGGAACTACCGATATGCTTGCCTTAGGGGTCTTGAGGGGCTATCGGATGCCGTCGCTGTAACGGGGTAGGACGACGCCCGGTTCGGCCGGAAGAGTACTAGCAGTGAGGCTGTACTGTGGCGAGAGTGGTGTATCTCTTGCAGGATAACCGAAAAAACCGCATGTTGCATAGTGCTTGAATGCCTGCGAGTGTGACGTGTATTGGCTGGATGCTTTGTTCTGCTGTTCTTTCTTGCCATGAAATATCTGTCGTGTGGCTCAAGGCAAGGTAAGTTGTACGTGGTTGTTTATTGGCTGTTGAGTCGTGCTCCTGTTTGGTAGCTAGAGCGTGGCGTGTATCGCACGCTATTGATATGCCATCGCATGTTTAGGCCGCCTGAGTGAATCAACGTCCTAATCGGACTTAGGCGTTGACTCATTGAGATTTATATCTCATTTGTTGTTGTTAACCGTTTTTCAGGTCCGTAGTGTGGCGCTCTGGTTAGTCAGCTGGCGCAGCTGTGAAGGTTCTTTTGGAGTTAGTTTTTGGTAGTAGTTAGCCTTAGACCCGACCTGGTATCTTTTGTGGGTCTTAGGAAACGGCCCTGAAGATGGGCTTGTAGATCGGTTGTGTTTCCTAGCTAACTAGTATATAAATAAAATGGTGTTGTTGTTGTATCTCCTGCTTTCTATTCCTGTTGTATGATTGTCTGGGGTTTTATATAGCTTCCGCATGCGTATAATTGAAAGATAAAAAGAAATGGGTCGATGATGTGCCTGGGATATCATCCTTTGACCTGACGTTCGGAAGGGATGTTCGCGCGCCTAGGGTTCGGGGCGTGACACTTTCCTTCTTCTTCTTTGCCATGCCTTTGACGTTCTTAGCTCCTTCAAGATCCACTTCTGCTTCGAAGCCCTAGTACACTACTTCAAGATGCGCTTCCACTTCGAAGCCCTAGCCCTAGTCCTAGCACACTCCTTCAAGATTCGAATCCATTTCGAAATCATTAACACCTTCCCCATAACGACGTACAAATCAACATGAGGGCAGATCGCAGAGAGATTATTTGTGAGCGAGAGAGAATGTGAGAGAGGTGAGGAAAGGGACTGAGTGCTTCAAAAAGTAGAGCAAGAGGTCGGTTATTTGGCGATTGGAGTGAAGTTTTAAACATTACTAATTTATTTGTCTATGCTTCGAATGAGTATTTCATATAATTTTCTTTTGAAGACTTCATGTTTATTAAGACTGCTTCTCTTCTGTTATACATTCCACTTATATGAAAATAGTTTTTTTAGGCTTGCAATAGTAACAATAATTTTGAAATTGTAAAAGAAATATCACTTAAAAGATAATAGTAATGTCGGTTCATTTGCATTACGTATAACTATCGCTTTATGCTTACCGAACATAACCAATTTCATATTGTACAAAATTTGAATTTTTCGGGAACCAATTCTATTTAATTCGACTCGATGGCCCGTTCATTCATTTTGAGTAATTATTATACATTTCTCGTAATATTTCCTTTTCTAATTCTCATAGGTCAATTTTACTACAAATTGTCTCGAGATTTTCCTCCAAACTTCCACTTTTTCTTTAACTAATGCTAAAATTTTCATTTGGAAAAGAAAAGACTCATTTCATTAAATTTTAATGTGGAAAAGTCACTTTTAGCATAATATATCATATCAGATTAGACCGAGAAACTTAAATTGGAGACACATCGCAGAGAACAAATTGCACCGCATTCAGAACTAGAAAAAACCACCATCCAATAGTTGTTCAAAGCTCAATCTACACTGCTTCCCAGCGGGAGCATCGAGATCTTCCACCAGTTTCCCCGTGTGATCTCATTCCAAGGATTTCTACACTGCTCACTGAGCACAAAATCACAAGAGAACTTGTAGATGCAGCCTTCTAGCTCGTCCTGCTCTTAGACAGACTCCTCGAAACCAATTGCTCTCCAGCGATGCAGCCTTCTAGCTCGCACTAGCATCGCTGACCTCCTCAAATATCTTGGATCTCGCCTCCCACAAGGCATTGGTGATAGGAGAGAAGTACATGCTGGACCACAAGAAGATCGGCTTTCGCATTTACAATTCGGCGGTGATGGGCGGAGAACACTCATAGGGCGGAGCGGCCACAAAGGCCACCAGAAATGAATGATGATCATGACGTGGCTTAATTTAACGGAATATGCCTTTAAGCTCGTTAATCTCTTACATACGTCACGTTTGCTTTGTAAATTTAGCTAAGAACATAAACATCAGACGCCTATTACTATTCACCTAGTTTCTCTCCCGATAGCTCCCCCCTTTGGATACTGTTCATCACCACTGTTTATCCATTTGCTAAGCGATCGTTCCATTGAAATCGGCTGATTCTTGGTGGCTTGGGTCGCCCTCTTGCGTGCTTCCCATCTTCCGATTGGATTTCTGTTTGGTGCCTCATCAGACTCGTGATGGCAGATCTGAATTAGCTCCTTCATGGCTTTCGCGGGTCAGGTTGAAGCTGCTGCTCTCAAGCCGCTGGCTTTGGTGAAAGCAAAGCCGTCTGCAAGTCATGTACATACTAAGCCGAGCTCTAGTGTCCACTTTGGCTCTATTGATGGTTCCCTCCCCTTGGATTCTGGTCTGTGCCCTATTCAGGGGAAGAAAACCATTGTTCCTGCAAGTGCAGGCAATACTGCTTCGGTGTCTCAAGATCTACAAGCCTCGCGCCTCGGCAGGCGAGGCCGTAACCGTGGACGATCTTCGTACAAGATGCCATTAGGTCGGACTCCAGCTTCGAAGGAAACGACCCTACCCTAGTAGAGTTCTTGGGCTGTTATTGCACGCTCTGCGGAAAAAGGGTACAATCTCACCTATATCCCCCCTTCTATCATTGATAATGAAGTAGTTGTTGATATTTCTGAGGAAATCCTTGAGGCAGCCTACCCAAAATGGAAGGAATGTATCGTCGGGTACTTTGTTGGCAAGAGATTGCCTATTAAATTGACTGAGACTACTGCTAAGCATATCTGGGGAGCTCATCTTACTGAAGTGATGGCCAATGATGACGGTTTTTATTTCTTTCATATCCCGGATCATGAGTATCGTCGGAAAATCTTGGACAATGGTCCTATAACTGTGATGAGAGTCCCTCTTATTCTACAACAATGGCACTCGCGCATTGAGCCCAAAAGGGAGCAACACGAGTCACTGCCGGTATGGATTCGTTTGAGGAATATTCCATACTCAATCTGGTCAGCCTCGGGTATTAGTTCTATAGCAAGCGCCATTGGTAAACCTCTTCATGTCGACCTCCAAATTGAGAACATGAAGAGATTATCGTTTGTCCGAGTCTGTGTTGAGCTCAATGCTAAGTAGCCCATCCTTAAATCTTTTAGGCTACGGTTTGAGGGTGAGTCCCTACTGATCAAAGTGGAATACGAGTGGAAACCTGTTTCGTGCTCTGTGTGTGGCACTTTTGGTCACAAATGTAGCCCTGCGGTTATGGTTCCTACTCAAACTACTGCTGAAGCTGGGTCAGGTCCATCGTAACCCCTTGGTGGATGGATAAATATTGGTAGGAAACAGTCTGGGCCTTCTGGCAAGTCAGTTGCAGAACATAGTGGGACTGTGCTTCCTACCCCTATGCCTGCAAACTTGAACCTCCTAGTCCATCTCCCTATTGATAACTCCTGTGACATTCTAAAATTCGACCCACTTTCGGGATTTATGACATGAATGGATGTCTCGTTGATGTACTTTAGAGTAATCTCACTCAGAACTGATCACTCTTGAGGAGACTAACCGTAAGGGAAAGACTAACTAGGAATTTAAGTACGTGGACCTAAATTTGAATAAATTACGGGTCGATACGCTTAACTCCTAAAAGCCACCCGTTAGTTTGAGATTTTCTGAAGTCACAGTCGATCGAGTTTGGCCGCGAATCGAACTCCGAATTTGGGTATCGAATATTCAAGAGTAACATGACTAATATTTTGGATGTCGCCTTAGTTGGTTCAGTGTTCATCGGTCCGCCAGACTACATAGGTTTCAGTGTTAGCAGATCAGTCAGAGTGGGCAGATTATAGAACGACTCCCGGATATTTATTTGCAAGATCCAAAGGCATTAGTGGGATATTTATGCTTTTGTCTCTTCCTCATAAATGCCCCCAGCCACCCCCACCAACCCAAGTCACATCTCTACCTTTTTGTCAAATCCTTACTTTATGTCAAATCGGTGAATAGTGCGAAGCTTCCTTGGCTAGCTTCTTGCCTTTGACTTTCTCTCTCTCTTCCTCTTGCCAAGAACACCTTGTTCTCTCTCCCTCTCCCTTGCCTTGACCGAACTCCTATCTCTCTCTCCCTCTCTCGGTCGACTCTCTCTCCCTCACGCCATCACCGTCCGTCGCCCGCCAAGCCGCCACCACCGTGCCGCCGCTGGGACCGCCGCCTTGCCCAGCCACTACCGAGCCATCTAGCCGCCTCCTATCAGCCTTGCACCTGCCGTGGATCACCGTGGACAGTCGTGGATTACCGAGAGCTTGGAGGGTTTGTTCGAACTCGATTTCGTCATTTCTCAAGCTCGATCACCGATAAGCGACATCCTAACCCTTGATTAGGTTGATAGGTTACTACTAGGCTTGTTTAGGAGTGGATTTACAGATTTTAAGGGCTGTTGGGTACTATTAATGGAAAGCTGAGCACTATTCATCGAAGATCCGAATTTTAGGAAAAGGCTTAGAATGACCTTGGATGCTTAGAATGTGGTATCTTGAGGCTTGATGAGTGCATATGATGTGCTAGAGTGGGTAGATCGTGAGTTTTGACCCCCGTGCTTGGGAAATATGATTTATGCCTAAATTTGAGATTATGTGCACGTGTGCTCGTATGAGGAAGGGGCTGTTTTGATGTGTGCCTTGGTTTGTACGCCTTGATTGATGAGTTGTGTAGTGCACGTGGGTAGTGTGATTCGGCCATGAGGGCCTCGTGCGCCATTCGTGGCTTGATTTACTTGTTTGTTCTTCGTGTGCGTCTGGAGAGTAATCCGACGCTTAGGAATCAAAGTACGTGGCATGTGTATGGCTTGATGCCTTAGCTTAGTTGTCATGTGGTCCATTGAGTGGACGTGGTGGTTCGACTGTGTAGGTTAGCCATGACGCGTGTTTACGCGTGGTATGCTTGGAATTTATGTTTATGATGTTCATGTGATTGAGACCCTGAGGCGTTATGACGCGGGGCTCGTTGTTTGATATTATGCATATGTGAATGTTGTGCTTAAACCCTGAGGCGCCTATATGACGCGGGGAATGTGATTATTATACCTTGAGGCGTTATTACGAGGGGAACCCTGAGGCGCCTATATGACGCGGGGTGTTGAACCAATCATGAGGCGTTATTACGCGGGATGTGGTGCCTGACGAGGCATTGTATCGCCCAAGAACCTGATGCGTTAAACGCGGGTTGTAGCACTGACTTGATGTGTTAAACGCGGGTCAAGTCTTATACAGACTGGTATGCATATATATATGAGGTGCATTGTTGAATGCTATGTGGTGGAGAGCATAGTCTGGATAGGTTAGATTGTTGGCTCTCATTGTACCTTGTTTGCACTGATGCGTGTTTGAGCTGTAAGAGGGCAGGTGTGATCTGGTTGTAACTGACTCTTGGTATTGTTAAACTGCTAGTCTGGTTGGGTTGGAACTACATGTTAGGTTGGCCTGGGGTACGTGTTATCCTAAGCGAGGCTTCGCTTAGGGTGTAGCTTATTGAGATTTATCTCATTGTTGTATCCAACCACCTTTTCAGACCGTCGACCTTGAGGATGGTAGTGCAACCGCTATGTTTTGGAATCCTGAGGAAGAGCCAATGGAGTCAGATCCGGAGGAGGAACCGATACAGTCAGACCCTGAGCCGGAGTTGTCGTTTGATGGTGGGGACTGAAGACATAGTTAGGTTCCCTCTCCCTTTTGGTATATCCCTGTAGCGGATATAGGTTAGTAGACCACCGATTCCTTTTGTAGCGCGTGGTCGCTTTTGGGTGATACCTGCTTTTGTGTAAGTAAATATTATGTCTTATGAAATGGTTAGTTGTGCCTTGCATTTTCTCTCTCTTCTCTATCCCTCTCTCTTATTGTTGACTAGGTGTCGAGTTTCGTTTCCGCTAGCGTTCGCTTTAAGTTATTAAGCATTTGATCTGGGTCGGTGACTAGTCTTGAGTCGTCGCATCTCTATCGACCGGAGCAGAGGGGTATCGCTCGCTCGTAGAACGCGGGGCGTGACAACACCCATACTGTTTCTCATCCTACCCTGATCACTAGTGTGGCGTCTTCTGATTCAGATGACCCTGAGGGGGATAAGATCAGCAATGTTGGAAGTGACTCAGATGAGGATTCTCCTTCTCCTGCCCCACCCATTACTGCAGAGAGATCCTCGAAATAGCAAGGAGGGGGCCCTGACCTTGGCAACAACCGTGACCCTACACCTTCTGCACCTATGATAGCATTGCCATCTGGTGCTGATCATGACAGCAACACTTCGACTGCTAAGGTGGCTAACCCATGGTCTACGAAGAAACAGGGTGGCAAGAAACGACGGAAACTCTTTCTTATCATTGTACATATATTTTTTGGCATATGGAATATTAGGGGTCTTGGAGCCCCCCTGAAGCAAGCTGAAATTAGGTCCCTTATTAGACTTTATAATCTTTCATGTATTGGCATCCTTGAGACGAAGGTTAAGCTGCCCCTTTTTGCTGATATTTCTACTGCTTTACTGCTGGGGTGGGACTGGACCTCTAACTATACCTTCTCTCCCCGAGGCAAAATTTGGGTTGGGTGGAACACGTGTGTGATTGAGTTGACTGTCCACTCTATGTCCTCTCAAGTTATCCATGGGTTTGTAAGGCTGTTACCCTTGAACAAGACTTGCTATCTATCGGTTGTCTATGGTGAACACACCTTCGTGTCAAGGCGGGCTCTCTGGTCTGATATTATTCAGTCTGCTAACCTATATTCTGCTGACCCCTGGTTGGTGGCTGGAGATTTCAATGCCATTCGTGACAACTCTGACAGACTTGGCAGCTCCAATTCATGGATTCCTGCGTTTGATGAGGTTGGCACTTGTTTAGCCGAAGCAGGTCTTGATGACTTGAGATATGTTGGCCATCGATTTACTTGGTCTACTTTCTCTGGTGCTCTTCGAAAGCAGAGGAAGATAGACAGAGTTTTGATCAATGAGCATTGGAGCAGCGTCTTCTCCTTCTCGGAGGCTACATTCCTGGCCCTTGGAGTATCTGATCATACTCATATGATTACTAGAATTGCGTTTCCCACTCTGGCCAGGAAGCCCTTCAAATTCTTTAACTTATGGATGTCATGCCCCTCTTTTACTTCTATAGTCACTCAGGTTTGGGAATCTCATGTTGCCGGTACTCCAATGTTTGTTTTATGTCGCAAGCTAAAGCTGGTCAAAGAGCGTCTAAAGCAGCTTAACAGGGACTCTTTCTATGATATCTCCATGCATATTGCTCAGGCCAAGTTAGCTCTTACTGAGACTCAAGATGCCCTTGCAATTGACCCTCTTAGTCAGGTATTGGCAAACCATGAGAAGGAGTATCTCCATGTTTTTCGGAACTTAGAATCCAAGAGGAATCTTTCTACAAACAGAAGTCTCGAATCAAATGGCTGAAGGAGGGGGATCTTAACACTAAATACTTTCACCATTTTATCAACACACGACACCATCTTAATCGTATTCTCTCGGTCTCTGATACTGATGGTGGTATTCTCACAGACCCGATGGTGATTCAGCAGCATATCACTTCCAACGCCTACTTGTCGTTGACCCTCTGGTTGCACTCTCGGATGTGCAGGCTATCAGGGGAGTGGTTGAACGTGTCCTGGATGACAACCAATCCCAGTTTCTATCTCGTCCGGTGACTAATAGCGAGATCCGTAACACAATGCTTTCCCTTGCTAAAGGTAAGGCTCCAGGACTTGACGGCTTTAATGTTGAGTTCTTCAAAGCCTCTTGGGATATTATAGGCCCCTCTATCATCGTGGCGACCAAAGACTTCTTTGAATCAGGTTCCTTGCTTAAAGAAACCAATGCTACCATACTCACGTTAGTACCGAAGATCCCCAATGCGTTGGCCATGTCGGACTTTCGGCCAATAGCATGTTGTAATTCACTTTATAAATGCATTACCAAGATTTTGGCGAATAGACTTGCCTGTGTTTTGCCCTCTATTATTAGCCCCCCCAAAATGCTTTTGTTAAGGGGCGTAGAATCAGTGTTAATATTCTTCTGGCTCAGGAACTCTTTACTGGCTTCCGTCATGATCCTTATTTTCCTAAATGCGCTATCAAAGTGGATTTCCAGAAAGCATATGATACTGTTTACTGGGGATTTCTTGAGCGGGTTCTTCTTACCTTCAGCTTTCCTAATATGTTCATCAAACTTATTATGGCTTGCGTCACCTCCTCGAAGTTCTCAATTGCAATCAATGGTGAGCTTCATGCCTTCATTAGTAGTGGTAGGGGTATACGTCAAGGGGACCCCATATCACCTTATCTATTCACTCTTGTAATGGAAGTGTTCACTAGGATCCTTAATGCCCAAACCAAGCTATCTGGCTTCAAGTACAACTAGCGATGCAAGGCAACAAGATTGTCTCACCTATTTTTTGCTGATGATGTCCTCTTATTTGCTGAGGCTAATCTGGCCTCCACCAATCTTCTCAAGGATGGTCTTGTCTTATTCTCTAGATGGTCCTGTCTGAAGCCAAATGTCAACAAAAGTGAGATCTTTTTCTCGGGGGGGTCCAACGTTCTTCGTGACTAGATTCTACAATCCTTCGCCTTTCACGAAGGTATGCTCCCTTTTCGGTATCTTGGGGTCCCTATTATTGCCTCTAGACTAAGTAAGGCTGACTATATCTCTCTGGTAAATTGCATTACCTCGAGAGCTCGATCTTGGTCCTAGCGTTTTTTGTCATTTGCTAGCCGGCTGCAGCTAATGTAAGTCGGTTCTTCACGCTATTCGTGTATTCTGGGCTAGTGTTTTCACCCTCCCCCAATCTGTCCTTTCGAGGATTGAGTTGATCTTGAGACAATTTCTTTGGAAAGGACTTGATTTAGGGGTTGGTGGTGCCAAGGTCTCGTGGGATGATATATGCCTCCCGAAAGAGGAAGGTGGTTTGGGTATCCGTAGACTCGGTGATTGCAATCGCGCGGTCATGCTCAAACATATCTAGATGCTATTCACAGATAAGGAGTCGCTTTGGTGTAAGTGGATTCATTCCACCTTTCTGAAGAACAAAAATTTCTGGGTGTTAATAAGCCTACTTTTTGTTGATGGACCTGGAAAAAAGTTCTTGGTTTGTGGGCGGATTTCCAGATGCAGTTTGTATGGCAGGTTGGCAATGGTAATGCAGTATCTTTTTGGTTTGATTGCTGGCATCACAGAGAACCGTTGCATAGACTTTTCTCTGATAGAGACATCTACTACTCTAGTATCCCAATGAGGGCCTATATTCGGGACTTTTACTCCCAGCACTGGCAACCGTCTTATGTGCTTCGAACCATCACCTCTTGGGCAGACTTCTCCCCCATATCTGCCCTAGATAGGTGTGATCGGATGGCTTGGCAAGGACATCCTTCTGGTATTTTTTATATAGCTTCCGCTTGGGATCGTTCTATTGCCCCGAGGCATGGCTTCCTCTTATGGCTCATATCTTTCAATAGGCTCCCAATGCTGGTTTTACTGATGAACTATAATAGAATTCTTGATGGTCTTTGTGCCTTTTGCCGATGCAGGCCTAATTCGATTGATCATGTGTTCTTTGGCTGCTCTATCACGGGCTCCCTTGCACTTTATTGGGCTGCCAAGTGTAACCTGCCTTGGCGAAATGACTCTTGGTAGGATAGCCTTAAATGGGCTATTCGAAACATTGGGGGACAACATTTTCATCACCGAATTGCTCGTTTCTCCCTAGGTGCCTTATGCCACATCATATGGATCGAACGCAACCATATCCTTTTTAGGAATCGGACTCTTTATGTGCCATCGCTTCTTAAGCATCTTACAAAGGTAGTTCGTGACAAAGGACTCACTTTCAAGTGTGTAGAAGACTCTCCACGCAACAAAAGGATCTAGGCAAACTGGGGCATCTCTACCTCCATCTTTGAATGAAGTCCCTGCTCTGTTTTGTTTTCTATTTCTGTGGCTGTTGTTTGGCCTTTGGCTTCTGTTTGTGCCCTGTAAGCCTTGTTGTTTAGCTGTTGGTGCTCTTTTTTGCTTTGCCGTAATACCTTTGCACCCGATGCGACACCCGCTTTGTTGTTTCGGGTACGAGGTTTTTGTATTCGGCTCCTTCTTTGTATGTAGCGCGTTGAAAGTTAATACATTCCTTACCTTACCAAAAAATAGGTTATTTGAGAAGAATGGCATCATTCTCATGAAACAACCTCCTAAGCTATGCAATATTTTTCTTCACGATTAATCTTTATCAAAAAAAGGCAATGATAAGAAAAGGAAAGGAAAAAAAAGAAAGAACAGAAATTTAGAAAATTAAAAAAATTATGAAACGTCAACAATAGCAGCGTTACGTAGGACAAAAAGTGTCCACGTCAGTGATTTTCTACTAAAATTGATCGAAATGACTAAATTGGTAAATTGTCAAAAGGTTTATGACTAAATTAGCAAAATTAAAAGGTTAAAAATGGAATTAGCAGACCCACTTCTTGCTCTTGGGCTTGGAAGAAAATCTTGGACCTCCACTCGGATTTTCATCTTCAGTTTCGTTGGCGGATTGATAATGGGTGCACTACTTCATTTTGGTTTGACTTTTGGCATGAGAGATGACCTCTCTTTAAACTGTTCACCGATAGGGAAATCTACTGCTCTAGTATCCCGGAAAAGACTTCGGTTTTGGAGTTCGTGTCATCTACTTGGCAATCATCTTATGTTCTGGACACCATTACCTCTTGGTCTGATGCCTTCCCTTCAGTTGCCTCCGAGAGTGGTGACCGATTCTTATGGCAAGGTCATCCTTCGGGTGTTTTCGCTACTGCTTCTGCTTGGGACTTCATCCATGTTAGAGGGCATGTTGTCCCTTGGCACTCCTTTATTTGGGACCGCTGCATTACCCCTCGGCCTGGCTTTCTTTTTTGGCTTATCATTCTCAATAGGCTCCCAACGCAAGTATTATTGATAAATTATCGCAGAATTCAGGATGGTGTGTGTGCCTTTTGTCGTTGTAGATCGGACTCTAACGATGACCTCTTCTTTGGCTGCAGTACCACCGGTACCCTTGCACTTTTCTAGGCCGCCAAATGCAATTTGGCTTGGTTTAATCAGTGTTGGCTAGACAATCTCCATTGGGCTTTTACAGTATATTAGTGGCCGACATTTTTATCAGCGCATTGCACGTTTTTCCTTTGGTGCCCTTTGCCATATGATTTGGACTGAACGGAACCGTACCCTCTTTAGAAATCATTCCTTTTTCTTGCCGGCTCTTAAGAAGCATCTTGAAAAGGTTGTTAGGGATAAGGCCCTCACCTTTAATCTCGTCGAAGATACTCATCATAACCGGAGGATGCAAGTCAGCTAGGGCATTTCTCCCTCGATATTTGATTCTTCTACGGATGCTGATCAGCGTTAGTTGGTTTTGGCTTCTTTTGGCCGTTGTTTTGGCCTATCCTCGCCTTTTGTACTTTCGTTGGGCCTCCCCTGTTGCCCTTTTTTCAGTTACCCGCAACACCCTTGCACCCGTCATGACACCTCCTAGTGTCGCTACGTGTGCGAGGTTTGTGCGTTCGGTTTCCCCTCTTTGTGATCTGCGCCTTGTTTTGTTATAATACTTCTTACTTTACCAAAAAAAAAAACAAATTAAATTAGCATCCGCACAATATGTTTAATACTTTAATGCTAATTTTTCCATTAATGTATCTTATCTGCTAAGCATGGACAAAATACAAAATCGAAATTGGAAGCGCAAGATTTCATAGGGTTCGAGCAAGTGATAATGTATATCATCAAAACCGTGAAGCCAACCCCTTGTTTTGAATAGTCATTTTAATTGATAACCTCAACGGGAGAATGACAAAAAAAACATCAAATTCTAGTTGTTATCAGGAAAAAAACCATCTTAGGTCTCGATATATGTCACAATAAAAGAGAGAGATATAGGTTATTGAATACGGAGTACAAACGCTATGTTTAAATTTAATCTATGTAAAATACGAAGCACAAAAGAGCCTCGTTATATTTTCATTTGGATGAGGAGTAATGCAAATACCTTGAAAAATTCCTGAATTCATATAAATAATTTTTTTTAACGAGAAAGTCTACCTTTGGGTAAGTCCGGACACATACGTATTTTACTTGCCTCATCGATAGTGGCCCACGTATGAATACTTATATCGTGCATCTAATTCACGCATGGAACAGATATAATAAATTAATGCTCCAATTTGGCTTCATCACACACACACACACACACACACACACACATATATATATATACATATACTTACACATTTATATACATATACAAATATACACATATATATGCATATATATCCGCCAAAACTCAATGATTAGCGTCTAATAAATCATTGCCCCACTTTGAGACATCATCCAAACTCATTCAACAAGAAAATGGAAAGTAAGTCCCTGTCCTTCCGTCTCCCTCCTCCTCGTCTTCTTCCTCATGTCCCTCCACGCTGCATCTGTGGAAGGGACCAAGTGAGTCCCTGTCCCTCTGTCTCCCTCTGCCTCTTTTTGGTTTGACTCGTGGCACCTTAAAGGGTCTCTCTACAAGTTTTTCATGAATAGGGATATCTATTGCTCTGGTATTCCGAGGGAGGCCACGGTTTACGAGTTCCTCTCCTCTATTCATCATCTGTCCCATGTTATGGCCACCATGGCCTCCTGGTCTGACGCTCTTCCGTCTGTGACCCCTGGTAGCTGTGATCGGTTCGTATGGATGCACCACCATTCGGGTGCCTTCTCTATTGCTTCTACTTAGGACTTAATCAGGCGCAGAGGCCGGGTTGTCGCTTGGCACCACTTTATTTGGGATCGCTGCATGGCCCCTCGTCATGCCTTCCCTCTTTGGCTTATTTCTCTTAATAGGCTCCCTACTCAGGTGGTTTTGCTCACGTATCGTAGAATTTTGGATGGTGTTTGTGCTTTTTGTTCGAGTAGGCCGGATTTGATTGATCACCTCTTCTTTGGTTGCAATGTTACCGGCTCCCTTGTAACTTTTCAGGCTGCTAAATGTAACTTGGCCTGGCGCAATCGTTCGTGGCAGGATAACCTCTATTGGGCACTACATCAGATTAGTGGCCAGAGTTTTCATTAGTGTATTGCACGGCTTTCATTTAGTGCCTTATGTCATATCATCTGGATTGTACGTAATCATATCCTCTTCAGAAATCAGTTTCGTATTGTGCTTCTCTTAAGTCACATCTTGTTAAAGTTGTCAAGGATAAGGCCTTGACGTTTAAGAATGTTGATGATACCCCTCGCAACCGGAGGATGCAGACTAGCTGGGGCTGTTCCTCGTCTGTGTTTGCTTGATCCGTGGCTGCCTACTCACTATCGGTGGTTGTTTGTTTCGTGGTTGCTGTGCAATTTTTTCTTTTTTGGTTTTTGGGCCGTTGTTTTGGCCCAGTTTCCTCTTTGTGCAGTTCTTTGGGCGCCTTTTTCCCCTCCGTTCCTTGTTGGTTTTGTTTTCCCACTACTCCCTTTCACCCGGCTTGACACTTCTTGTGTCGCTTCGTGTGCGTGGTTGTTTGCTCGGGCCTCTTACTTGTAATCAGCGCTTTGATTAGTCTTTATAATACTGACCTTCACAAAAAAAAAAAAAAACACAAGTGAACAAGGGAAACACTCTTATTATTTCGTGAGTAACACGAAGAAAGGAGGAGAGATTTGCTGGCTTTTCTGCTTAGTACATGGATGTTCACTAAGGCCCTATTTATAGGCCTGCATTACACCTCTTTGACTGACAACACATTTTAACTTTGGCACTTGAACTTGCCATCTGTACTTTGCATGTTACAGCTGGACATTTCTTGATGACTTCAAGATTGACTCAACAAATATAACCGACTTGGGTTGCTAACACCAACTGGAAACAAGCGGCTCTTCTTGTCAAAATTCTGCCACTGCATAAGCCTTCAACATCTGACATTTGCGTTCCACGTAGGACTAGAGAACTTACAAAAATGGTTCACTAATTCAACAACACTGTAGAACTTCATGAAAAACTGTCGATATTGGACTTCATGAGAGACATATGACATACTTCATCTCGATAGAGTTATCAAGATTTAATTATATCTCGATTTTAAAGTTATGGTACAAACTCCGGTCGGATTGGAGGGTATATGCTATATAAGTGTGTGTAATATAAGTCGTGGAGCTTCTTGGGTAGTTATTTTGTTATCGGCTACCACAACGGGACTCCTAAGCAACAGAGAAAATCGCACAAGAAAATAAAAATAGAAGGTGAAAATCTCTCCTCTCTGTTCATCATCATCGAAGAAGAGAGCCAGATTGTTCCAGGACGAAGAGCCAACTTTGAGTTGCAAGAGTATTCATAGTTCTGGTTAGTTTTCTCGAACCCAAAAGTAAATTATTTCGCGCGCGAGAGACAGGACAAAACTCAGAGTTCGCGTTCTCATCTTGCTTTTTTCATCTGTTTCACTTAACAAAGAAGATTTAAAGATCGGTGTTACTCACTGCTCATGCTCGTCCCATATTGCAGAGGAAATCTTTCCATCGGGATCAGAATCTCCACTTCCTCCCTTGAAACCCTCCCACCAACAAATAACCACAGCAAGAAAATCAAGAAAATGCACAGCTCTTCCCCTACAAACAATGTTCTGGAGTCCAGCAGCGCCGGATCATCCTCCCAGCCAGAACCATCGGACCAAAATAAACAAGCTCTGGTGACGAAGACCTTTAACTACTGTAACTTCCTCACGAGCAAAGCCGTTGAAGACGTGGAGAGGGCCCACCAGGCAAACGCGAGCCGGTCCAGATCCAAGATGAAGATCCGCTCCCCCAATCTGACTCTCGCGACCACTCAACCCTCTATAAGGCCATTGATGAGTTCGAT
Organism: Lenwebbia sp. NSW1173648; assembly: GCA_029784005.1. Lineage (NCBI taxonomy): Eukaryota > Viridiplantae > Streptophyta > Magnoliopsida > Myrtales > Myrtaceae > Lenwebbia > Lenwebbia sp. NSW1173648. The sequence continues at coordinate 13,526,326 of JARCGZ010000007.1, forward strand.
CTTGGGTCGGAGAAGCTGCCGGCTGGGGACCGCCTAGCCTTCGATAACATGTTCTGTCATTGGCCTAAGTTCGTCGTGCAAAACATACAGGGCACTACGTGACTATACGTGACGACACAGACTGCAATCATGGTGGCTGCCACGACAACAACAATTGTGCGGATTCACCTCTGTATTTCCGTGGCTTGAATGTATACTTCGCCAAGTTTCATAGGACCGTCCATTACATTCTGAATTTGAGCGATGTGTTTGTGGCGAGACAAATCAAGGTGGGCGATATCATTATATTCAGGTGGGACACTCAGAAAGGATGCTTCATTATGGAGGTTGTGAGCGTCAGCAGATTCGGGGCAGAGAGCTATGGAGACAATTGGATTTCTTTCTTTTTCTTTACTCTTTTAAACATTGCTGTTTTTTATCCTGAGTAACTGTTATGCATGGTGTAGGGCAAGTTAATGTATATGAGTTTGGTACTGCGCCTGTATTGAATTTCTTTTGTGTCGAAGTTGACTCGCTTGAAATAACTCCGCTTTGAATTAAACAGCAGAGCTCGTGATGAAGAAAATAGTTCAAGTAAAGAAAGGTTTAGATGTAATATTTATATTCGGTTTAGGGATTGACATCCTTTACAATTAGGAGATCAATTGGATCGATTTAGTTTACCTTCCTTGATTAGATTCGCATTATCTCTTTCAAATTTAAATGAGTATAATTATCCAATTCCATAATTCACATTCAAAAACATAATTGCCATATCAAACAAAACGCAAAATTCGACCAAGCCCTCTAGCCACTCAATCTTCAGCCAGTAAGTAGTAACCACGACTCCAGCCACGTCTATGTCTCTCTCTCTATATATATATATTCGATATACCATTTCCAAACATAATTTCCTCCATTCTCTTCATTATATTTTCTTAATGTGCAACAGTCGATTGAGTGAGCCTTATGTATAGCTGGCATTAGTGACTGAGTTGATTCTTTCAGTCATTATGAAGTGAAGAAGGGAAAATAATCTGTCATTCTAACTTTGTTGGAGAGAATAAGAGGAATTTTACTTGGGATTTTGTGTGATCAATATCCATTTATATCTTGGTCATGATAGTAAGATTGTTGCTGGATCAGTATCTTTTTGTTAGTCGATGTATTGGGATCATGTGTATGTCACCATTATATGGAGGACTTTCATTCGTGTCATCGACAAGGTCTGCTTGTCTTGCACCACGGACCTTCGATTACATGTTCCAAGCAAGGCAAATTGCGATCGGTGATGTAATTCATTACAGTTGGGACACTCGGAATGAATGTTTTGTTTTGAAGGTGGTGCGTAGGGAGACCTAATGGACAATAACCGTGTCCAAGCCATGCGATTTGCTGAGCTATAGCTTCCGTACAGAACTTGTTCACGACGTTATTTCTTTCCTCTCCTTTTTCAAGTTTTTTGCTCTTGATGGATTGCACGATGAAGAGAAAGTCAAAGTTATAGATGAGTTCCTTCTTTTGCCTTCACTTTTTTCCTTTGAATGAAGAAGAAACTCTCTTTTCCCCGAATTCACACAAAAAGTTAGAATATTTATCATCAAGTAGTACGGTTCATTAATTAGGAGACTTATTCCAATTTCCAAGGCAAAAGGAAGAAATTTCAACATTACCATATCTTTTTTTGCGACAGATAAAAGGGTATCTTACCCATTCATTATACATTCACGGTCAGGGTGCGCGTTTTCATTTTCCATGGAGCTTGTCGCAAAATCCCCACCAAGATTAGCTATTATTTCCAGATTATTATTTCTAGCCAGTTTCGTCACATATGGATGAACAGTCTCGTTAATGAGTAAAAAAAAAATTATTTTTTATCCACTGATTATGCACAGCACAAGAAAACCAATGCTTTGAAAACAACAGATTTTCTTTATTTGGGCATTAACGGGTATTTTCAAAACACTTATCAACAAAACTTTTTGATAAAAGAAAGTACAAAATCCAACTCCGGTTGGAAAAATTTAGACAACTAATTTGCGCATTACCGTAATATTGAATAACAGATGAATTATGCCAATACAAAAAATCCCGTCTTTTATATCTTTTTTCAGAACAATGAATACTTAGAATCACGAGAATCAACCAGTCAAAAAACCCATCACCGGAATTGAGCCTATTACAAAATGGTTACTATATAAGATTCAATACAATTCATGAAACCTAATCTCTTGTCGGACTGTATTTTCTTATCCTTAAATCCTCAAAACAAGAAAAGTGAACTCTAACAGAAAAGAAAACTTCACTTAGAAAAAATTCAAATCGCAGAGCTTTGGCAAAGTCATACTTATTGTTTGAGAAGTACTCCTGGAAAGTAATGAAGTATAACAACCGACAAAGAAGGGCCAGACACAAAAGTACAGGCATGCAAATTATACTAAGTATGCGAGTGAGAGCATAAAGTATACTAGAAAATAATGCCATAGAGCACCACTTTCTTCGCTTGTGGTTCAACCATATGAGCTTGTCGATGCACAGGATCAGATATCAGATCTTGCAATGGTCTGGTCTTGACCTTCTTCCTTCCTCCTTTGTGATCGGATTCTTCATCTTGGAAGTCTATGGTCATCTTGCCTTCCTTTTGGCTTTTATGCTGTGCATTTCTAGCTTCCAATTCAGACATCCTAGAGCTCCTCCTACATTCCTCGCTAGACATGATTTATTGATTGATTGATCCCTTTGTTCATTCAAACGATCTTGGACTTTAGCTCCTACCAAAAGAAAAAAATTAGTTTTATGCCTTTCAATATATATTGTCGACTAACAACAACCTAATCAACAAAGAGTAAGGAATCAACTTCTGCTAAGCCCAGAAAATCACAAGAGCCATATAGACAATCAATACGTAAAGCCAAATAAAAGTAAGCATAAGTATACTGTTATGTTGTCACCAAAAGGTGAAGTAATTCCAATGTGATAAAGGCGACAATAACATTGTAAAGAATGCAATGAATCTGACTCTTGAAGCAACACAAAAAGGGCAAATAATATGCAAATAGGTTTTCTAAATACCCAAGGTTTCGATGTACAATACCGGTCAGACTTCCCTAAATAGCAACGAGATAACCCAAAGAAAATCATTGAATCACAACTTGTTGAACAATTAGCATAAGCACTGTTTTATTATGGACAACTTATTTTCACCATTAATTAGGGCTTGGAGTTGTACAAGAGAAAAGCAACTGCCAAGCAACCAACATATGTGGAAGTAAAATCACAAATGACCTAGTTTCAAAACTATGGATATGAAATTAAGGAACAATTTTCACTGCAAGATATTAGAAAATAATGTCGTAGAGTACAAATTAATTATTGGCCCAATAGGCTTATATCGCAGTGAATCCACTGATCTTACCTGGAAATGTGAAAATGTATGTACTGGCTTTATTATTGGCCCAATAGGCTCATCGGATGTCTGAACTGGAAGCTAGAAACGCACAGCATAGAAGCCAAAAGGAAGGCAAGATGACCTTAGAATTCCAAGATGGACAATCCAATCACAAAGGAGGAAGGAAAAAGGTCAAGACCAGACCATTGCAAGACCTGATATCTGATCCTGTGGATCGACAAGCTCATGTGGTTGAACCACAAGCGAAGAAACTGGTACTCTATGGCATTTTTTTCTAGTATGCTTTATGCTCACACTTGCATATTTCCTCGATCAAAGCCAAGGCCAAAAGTAAGAGCATCTTCGGTTGGAGTTAATCCCTGAAAAGAAAACTTCACTCAGATAAATACGAATCGCAAAGCTTCAGTAAAGTCATACTATTTGTTTGAGAAGCACTCCATGAAACTAATGAAGTATAAGAATCGACAGAGAAGGGCAAGACACAAAAGTACAGGCCTTAAATGCCTAGAAGGGATGCATAGCTATATCATTGATCAATGTCATTTTAAAGCTGCGCACGCATTACGTTTATACCAGCAAAAAGTTGGAAAGCTAGTATAAGGATGAGAAGTAACTCAAGGATATGAGAAATCAAAAAGATGACGAACCCAAATATGAAATGTCGATAATGAAGTGCTAGGGCAATAGAATAAACCACGACCAGCATAAAACTATTTCCACTAAATGTGGATTTTATAAGTTTGCTAATTGAATGCTTTCATCAGTGTAATGTAAACTCCTTCTCAATTGTTGCTGTCCAGGATTCCAATAAGGTTCAACCTCCTATATCAATTCCAATAGAGATTAATCACTAAGAAAAATATTGCACAGCTGTGTTTGCACATTTATCAATAAGGTGGCCGTTTCATAAAGAATGATGCCATTCTTTCTCAAATACCTTTTTCTTTTTCGTCTGTGTTTGTAGCTAAACTTACAAAGAACAGGCAACGCCTGTAAGTGATTAACGAGCTTAAAGGGCCTATTCCGTTTTAGAACCGGAAGCGAGTGAACTTAAGCCACGGGCTGATCGATCATCATTCATTTCCTTAAAGGAAAGAGAGAACTCCCGCAAGCAAAACAAATTAGAGTAGGGTTCAAAAGATGTCATACCAGCTGAGCTGCATATATTCAGGTGGTGCACCATATACCACTGGGAAGTTATCCCCACATAGCATGCAGAATCTGGGGAAACGTTCAGAATGTGAACAGGATCCTGCTTTATGGCTGTTTCTGCACATTAGCAAATGCCGGATATTAAGAGCAGTGAAAGACATCTTTTCTTTTTACAGACCAAGAAACATCTGAGCATCACAAAACGTGGCAATCAACTCGAGTTTACACGGATCACCGTAACAACGCTGCAAAAAATCACACGTTCCTATAAAACCCTAAAAGGCAAAGACAATTCAACCTTAGAGATCATATTCATCAGATCAGACGACGGCAATCTCAGCCAATCTGGAAAGAGGGAGGGCTTACCAGCGCGCTGCAGCGCTGCAAGAGGTAAGAGGATCCTTCCGGAGATTCTGGAGATCCTTGCGCTCCTTCAAGATCCACTTCTACTTTGAAGCCCTAGCACGCTACTTCAAGGTCCGGATCCGGTTCGAAGCCATCTTCTCAATATCGACGAGTAGATCGACAGAACGCAGATCGCAGGGAGAGATTATTTAATTGGTGTGCGTGCGCGAGAGAGAGAATGCGAGAGAGACAAGGAACGGAACGGAGTGGCATGAATGAATAGAACTGGAGGTCGGCTATTAGGGTTACCTCCTCAAGCTGTAACCGGTGGAGTATAATAAATCGTCTGGCTTCACTTAATTTCACTTATGTTGGAGTAAAGTTCAAAAAATCACATAATCTACCTTTGAAAACTTATTTATTTTAAGACGGCTTCCCTACTCTTACACTTTTCACTTATGTGAAAATCTTTTAGAGTTACTATAGTAATAAATATTATGAAAGGATGGTGCTTCTTCCACTCCTCTTTTGGCTGGATCTGGATCCCCTGCCATAAAGGCAGGGGTGACATTGAGGGATCCGGGCCGTCCATTTCAAAATGGACGGTCCGGATTGAGCCACATCATCTTTTTAGGGGGTGGGGATTTTTTGGCTGGAAATTTCAAAATTTAAAAAAAAAATGATGTGGATCAATCTGAGCAGTCCATTTTTGATTTGGACGGCCCGGATCAATCATGTCACCCCTGACATTGCAATGTCAGGGGATCCATTTCCCTTTTGGCTTTGACACTCCACTTCAATTATAATTCTACAAAAGTAAATCCCTTATTTTATTTGGTAAACTCTTTTTTATTTTGTTTCTTCTTTTTTCCTTGTGGTCCCACTTTCCTTCTTCTTCTTTACCATGCCTTTGACGTTCTCAGCTCCTTCAAGATCCACTTCTGCTTCGAAGCCCTAGTACGCTACTTCAAGATGCGCTTCCACTTCGAAGCCCTAGCCCTAGTCCTAGCACGCTCCTTCAAGATTCGGATCCGTTTCTAAATCATTAACACCTTTCCCATATCGACGAACAAATCAACACGAGGGAAGATCGCAGCGATATTATTTGTGAGCGAGAGAGAATGTGAGAGAGGTGACGAAAGGGACGGAGTGCTTCAAAAAGTAGAGCAAGAGGTCGGTTATTTGGCGATTGGAGTGAAGTTTTAAACATTACTAATTTATTTGTCCATGCTTCGCATGAGTATTTCATATAATTTTCTTTTGAAGACTTCATATTTATTAAGACAGCTTCTCTTCTCTTATACATTCCACTTATATGAAAATAGTTTTTTTAGGGTTGCAATAGTAATAATAATTTTGAAATTGTAAAAGAAATATCACTTAAAAGATAATAGTAATGTCGGTTCATTTGCATTACGTATAACTATCGCTTTATGCTTACCGAACATAACCAATTTCATATTGTACAAAATTGGAATTTTTCGGGAACCAGTTCTATTTAATTCGACACGATGGCCCGTTCATTCATTTTGAGTAATTATTATACATTTCTCGTAATATTTCCTTTTCTAATTCTCATAGGTCAGTTTTACTACAAATTGTCTCGAGATTTTCCTCCAAACTTCCACTTTTTCTTTAACTAGTGCTAAATTTTTCATTTGGAAAAGAAAACACTCATTTCATTAAAGTTTAATGTGGAGAAATCACTTTTAGCATAATATATCATATCAGATTAGACCAAGAAACTTAAATTGGAGAAACATCGCAGAGAACAAATTGCACCGCATTCAGAACCAGAAAAAACCACCATCCAATAGTTGTTCAAAGCTCAGTCTACACTGCTTCCCAGCGGGAGCATCGAGATCTTCCACCAGCTTCCCCGTCTGATCTCATTCCAAGGATTTCTACACTACTCACAGAGCACAAAATCACCAGAGAACTTGTAGAAAATGCTCGTCCTGCTCTTAGACAGACTCCTCGGAACCAATTGCTCTCCAGCGATGCAGCCTTCTAGCTCGCACTGGCATCGCTGACCTCCTCAAATATCTTGGATCTCGACTCCCACAAGGCATTGGTGACAGGAGAGAAGTACATGCTGGGCCACAAGAAGATCGGCTTTCGCATTTACAATTCGGCGATGATGGGCGGAGAACACTCGTAGGGCAGAGCGGCCACAAAGGCCACCAGAAATGAATGATGATCATGATGTGGCTTAATTTAACGGAATATGCCTTTAAGCTCGTTAATCTCTTACATACGTCACGTTTGCTTTGTAAATTTAGCTAAGAACATAAACATCAGACACCTGTTACTGTTCACCCAGTTTCTCACCTGATAGCTCCCCCTTCGGGTACTGTTCATCGCCTCTGTTTATCCATTTGCTGAGCGATCGTTCCGTTGAAATCGGCTGATTCTTGGTGGCTTGGGTCGCCCTCTTGCATGCTTCCCATCTTCCGATTGGATTTCTGTTTGGTGCTTCATCGGACTCATGATGGCAGATCTAAATTAGCTCCTCCATGGCTTCCGCGGGTCAAGTTGAAGCTGCTGCTCTCTAGCCGCTGGCTTTGGTGAAAGCAAAGCCGTCTGCAAGCCATGTGCATACTAAGCCGAGCTCTAGTGTCCACTTTGGCTCTATTGAAGCTGCTGCTCTCAGGGGTGAGCGTTTTCATTTTTCATGGAGCTTGTCGCAAAATCCCCACCAAGATTAGCTATTATTTCCAGATTATTATTTCTAGCCAGTTTCGTCACATATGGATGAACGGTCACGTTAATGAGTAAAAAAAAAATTATTTTTTATCCACTGATTATGCACAGCACAAGAAAACCAATGCTTTGAAAACAACAGATTTTCTTTATTTGGGCATTAACGGGTATTTTCAAAACACTTATCAACAAAACTTTTTGATAAAAGAAAGTACAAAATCCAACTCCAGTTGGAAAAATTTAGACAACTAATTTGCGGGTTATCCTAATATCGAACAACAGACGAATTATGCCAATACAAAAAATCTCGTCTTTTATATTTTTTTCAGAACAATGAATACTTAGAATCACGAGAATCAACCAGTCAAAAAACCCATCACCAGAATTAAGCCTATTACAACATGGTTACTATATAAGATTCAATACAATTCGCGAAATCTAATCTCTTGTCGGAATATATTTTCTTATCCTTAAATCCTCAAAACAAGAAAAGTGAACTCTAATAGAAAAGAAAACTTCACTCAGAAAAAATACCGGACAAAATACAAATCGCAGAGCTTTGGCAAAGTCATACTTTTTGTTTGAGAAGCACTCCTGGAAATTAATGAAGTATAACAACCAACAAAGAAGGGCCAGACACAAAAGTACAGGCATGCAAATTATACTAAGTATGCGAGTGAGAGCATAAAGTATACTACAAAATAATTCCGTAGAGTACCACTTTCTTCGCTTGTGGTTCAACCACATGAGCTTGTCGATGCACAGGATCAGATATCGAATCTTGCAATGGTTTGGTCTTGACCTTTTTCCTTCCTCCTTTGTGATCGGATTCTTCATCTTGGAAGTCTAAGGTCATCTTGCCTTCCTTTTGGCTTCTATGCTGTGCATTTCTCGCTTCCAGTTCAGACATCCTAGAGCCCCTCCTACATTCCTCGCTAGACATGATTTATTGATTGATTGATCCCTTTGTTCATTCAAACGATCTTGGACTTTAGCTCCTACCAAAAGAAAAAAATTAGTTTTATGCCTTTCAATATATATTGTCGACTAACAACAACCTAATCAACAAAGAGTAAGGAATCAACTTCTGCTAAGCCCAGAAAATCACAAGAGCCATATAGACAATCAATACGTAAAGCTAAATAAAAGTAAGCATAAGTATACTGTTATGTTGTCACCCAATGGTGAAGTAATTGCAATGTGATAAAGGCTACAATAACATTGCAAAGAATGCAATGAATCTGACTCTTGAAGCAACACAAAAAGGCCAAATAATAAGCAAATAGGTTTTCTAAATACCCAAGGTTTAGATGTACAATACCGGTCAGACTTCCCTAAATAGCAACGTGATAACCCAAAGAAAATCATTGAATCACAACTTGTTGATGGAAACCTTAGCATAAGCACTGTTTTATTATAGACGACTTATTTTCACCATTAATTAGGGCTTGGAGTTGTACAAGAGAAAAGCAACTGCCATGCAACCAACATATGTGGAAGTAAAATCATAAATGACCTGGTTTCAAAACTATGGACATAAAATTAAAGAACAATATTCATTGCAAGATATTGGAAAATAATGCTGTGGAGTACCAATTTATTATTGGCCCAATAGGCTTATATCCCAGTGAATCCACAAATCTTACCTTAAAATGAAAAAATGTATGTACTTGCTTTATTATTGGCCCAATAGGCTCATCGGATGTCTGAACTGGAAGCTAGAAATGCACAGCATAGAAGCCAAAAGGAAGGCAAGATGACCTTAGACTTCCAAGATGGACAATCCGATCACAAAGGAGGAAGGAAAAAGGTCAAGACCAGACCATTGCAAGACTTGATATCTGATCCTACGAATCGACAAGCTCATGTGGTTGAACCACAAGTGAAGAAACCGGGACTCTATTTCGTTTTTTTCTAGTATACTTTATGCGCTCACTTGTATATTTCCTCGATCAAAGCCAAGGCCAAAACCAAGAGCATCTTCAGTTGGAGTTATTCCCTGAAAAGAAAACTTCACTCAGATAAATACGAATCGTAAAGCTTCGGCAAAGTCATACTATTTGTTTAAGAAGCACTCCACGAAAGTAATGAAGTATAAGAACCGACAGAGAAGGGCAAGACACAAAAGTATAGGCCTTAAATGCCTAGAAGGGATGCACAGCTATATCATTGATCAATGTCATTTTAAAGCTACGCACGCATTACGTTTTTTTTTATTTTATTTTTTTTGGTAAGTTAAGAAGTATATTGAACAAAAAGCGTGAATTACAAGACGAACCCCGACCGCACACCACATGTCACTGCAATGGCGAACCAGGAAAAGCAAAATATATACAATTAAGAAGGGCCAAAACATACGGCCAAAAGGACAAGGACCAGCAAAACCGAAAAGTCAACCGGTCGTCAGTCGAAAATAGATGCAGTAATGCCCCAGCTGGCTTGCAGCCTGCGGTTTCGATGGGTGTCATTGACATGTTTGATGGTTAAAGCTTTGTCCCTGACTACCTTTTCGAGGTGCGCTTTAATAGCCGGTAGGACAAATATCTTGTTGTGGAAGAGGATATGGTTCCTTTCGGTCCAGATGATGTGACACAAAGCACCAAACGAAAATTTGGCCATGCATTGGTGGAAAGGCTGGCCGCGTAGATGTTGCAATGCCCATTGGAGGTTATCACGCCAAGTAGAATTATGCCAAGCCAGGTAGCATTTGGCGGCCCAAAATATAGCAAGGGCACTCGTATAACGACAACCAAAAAAGAGATGGTCAATAGAATCCGGGCGACAACCACAAAATGCACAAACGCCATTCGGAATTCTATGATAGTTAAGCAAAAAAACCTGAGTTGGAAGCCTACTGAGGGTGATAATCCAAAGAAGGAAAGAGTGACGAGGAACGATATGACAATCCCAGATAAGTGAGTGCCAAGGCACAGCTCGCCTTCTAGCTCGAATATAATCCCAAGCTGAGGCAATGGAAAAGACCCCGGAGGGGTGACCAAGCCATACAATCCCATCACAATTCCCAGGGATAAGCGGGGGAAGGGGCTCAGACCAGGATTCAATGGTCATCTCACGTGAGAAGGGTAAGCACGCATTACATTTATACCAACAAAAAGTTGGAAAGCTAGTATAAGGATGAGAAGTAACTCAAGGATATGAGAAATCAATAAGACGACAAACACAAATATGAAATGTCGATAATGAAGTGCTAGGCAATAGAATAAACGACCACCATCATAAAACTATTTCCACTAAATGGGGATTTTATAAGTTTGCTAATTGAATGCTTTCATCAGTGTAATGTAAACTCCTCCTTAATTGTTGCTGTCGAGGATTCCAATATGGTACAACCTCCTATCTCCAGAGAGTTTTAGAATAAAGATTAATCACTAAGAAAAATACTACACAGCTGTGTTTGCACATTTATCAATAAGGAGGCCGTTTCATAAAGAATGATGCCATTGTTTCTCAAATAACCTTTTTTCTTTTTTGTCTGTGTTTGTAGCTAAACTTACAAAGAACAGGCAACGCCTGTAAGTGATTAACGAGCTTAAAGGGCCTATTCCGTTTTAGAACCGGAAGCGAGTGAACTTAAGCCACGGGCTGATCGATCATCATTCATTTCCTTAAAGGGAAGAGAGAACTCCCGCAAGCAAAACAAATTAGAGTAGGGTTCAAAAGATGTCATACCAGCTGAGCTGCATATATTCAGGTGGTGCACCATATACCACTGGGAAGTTATCCCCACATAGCATGCAGAATCTGAGGAAAAATTCAGAATGTGAACAGGATCCTGCTTTATGGCTGTTTCTGCACATTAGCAAATGCCGGATATTAAGAGCAGTGAAAGACATCTTTTCTTTTTACAGACCAAGAAACATCTGAGCATCACAAAACGTGGCAATCAACTCGCGTTTACACGGATCACCGTAACAACGCTGCAAAAAATCACACGTTCCTATAAAACCCTAAAAGGCAAAGACGATTCAACCTTAGAGATCTTATTCATCAGATTAGACAACGACAATTCAATCTGGCGAGCCGGTCCAGATCCAAGATGAAGATTCGCTCCCCCAATCTGACTCTCGTGACCACTCAACCCTCTATAAGGCCATTGATGAGTTCGATCTTGGGACGGAGAAGCTGCCGGTTAGGGACCGCCTAGCCTTCGATAACATGTTCTGTCACTGGCGTAAGTCGGTCGTGCAAAACATGCAAGGCACTACGTGACTATACGTGACGACACAGACTGCAATCATGGTGGCTGCCACGACAACAACAATTGTGCGGATTGGCCTCTGTATTTCCGTGGCTTGAATGTATACTTCGCCAAGTTTCATAGGACCGGCCATTACTTTCTGAATTTGAGCGATGTGTTTGTGGCGAGACAAATCAAGGTGGGCGATATCATTATATTCAGGTGGGACACTCAGAAAGGATGCTTCATTATGGAGGTTGTGAGCGTCGGCAGATTCGGGGCAGAGAGCTATGGAGACAATTGGATTTCTTTCTTTTTCTTCTCTTTTAAACATTGCTGTTTTTTATCATGAGTAACTGTTATGCATGGTGTAGGGCAAGTTAATGTGACATATGAGTTTGGCACAGCACCTGTATTGAATTTCTTGTGTCGAAGTTGACTCGCTTGAAATAACTCCGCTTTGAATTAAAAAACAGAGCTCGTGATGAAGAGAATAGTTCAAATAAAGAAAGGTTTAATTTATATTCGGTTTAGGGATTGACATCCTTTACAATTAGGAGATCAATTGGATCGATTTAGTTTACCTTCCTTGAATAGATGCGCATTATCTCTTTCAAATTTAAATGAGTATAATTATCCAATTCCATAATTCACATTCAAAAACATAATTGCCATATCAAACAAAACGCAAAATTCGACCAAGCCCTCTAGCCACTCAGCCTTCGGCTAGTAAGTAGTAACCACGACTCCAGCCACGTCTCTCCCTCCCTCCCTCCCTCCCTCCCTCCCTCTCTCTCTCTCTTCGGTATACCATTTCCAAACATAATTTCCTCAATTCTCTTCATTATATTTTCTTAATGTGCTACAATCAATTGAGTGAGCCTTATGTATAGCTGGCATTAGTGACTGAGTTGATTCTTTCAATCATTATGAAGTGAAGAAGGGAAAATAATCAGTCATTCTAGCATTGTTGGAGATAATAAGAGGAATTTTAGTTGGGATTTTGTGTGATCAATATCCATTTATATCTTGGTCATGATCGGAAGATTGTCGCTTGATCAGTATCTTTTTATTAGTCGATGTAATGGGATCATGTGTATGTCACCATTATATGGAGGACTTTCATTCGGGTCATCGATGAGGTAGACGTTTTCACAGAGAAGCTGCTTGTCGTGCGCCACAGGCCTTCAATTACATGTTCCGGGCAAGACGAATTGCGATTGGTGATGTAATTCCTTCTTTTGCCTTCACTTTTTTCCTCCTTTGTATGAAGGAGAAACTCTCTTTTCCCCGAATTCACGCAAAAATTTAGAAGATTTATCATCAACAAGTATGGTTCATTAATTAGGAGACTTAATTCCAATTTACAGGCCAAAAGGAAGAAATTTCAACATTACCATATCTTTTTTCCGACACAAAGTGGTACATAAAAGGGTATCTTACACATTCATTATACATTCATGGTCTGGGTGAGCGTTTTCATTTTCCGTGGAGCTAGTTACAAAAATCCCATCAAGATTAGCTATTATTTCCAGATTAATATTTCTAGCCAGTTTCGTCACATATGGATGAACGGTCTTTTTAATGAGTAAAAGAAAAATTATTTTTTATCCACTGATTATGCACAGCACAAGAAAACCAATGCTTTGAAAACAACAGATTTTCTTTATTTGGACATTTAACGGGTATTTTCAAAACACTTATCCACAAGACTTTTTTGATAAAAGAAAGTACAAAATCCAACTCTCAGTTGGAAAAATTTAGACAACTAATTCTCGGGTTATCATAATATCGAACAACGGATGAATTATGCCAATACGAAAAATCTCGTCTTTTATATTTTTTCAGAACAATGAGTACCTAGAATCACGAGAATCAACCAGTCAAAAAACCCATCACCTGAATTGAGCCTATTGCAAAATGGTTACTATATAAGATTCAATACAATTCACGAAACCTAATATCTTGTCGGACTGTATTTTCTTATCCTTAAATCCTCAAAACAAGAAAAGTTAACTCTAACAGAAAAGAAAACTTCACTCAGACAAATACAAATTGCAGAGCTTTGGCAAAGTCATGCTTTTTGTTTGAGAAGCACTCCAGAAAAGTAATGAAGTACAACAACCGACAAAGAAGGGCAAGACACAAAAGTACAGGCATGCAAATTATACTAAGTATGCGAGTGAGAGCATAAAGTATACTAGAAAATAATGCCGTAGAGTACCATTTTTTCGCTTGTGATTCAAGCACATGAGCTGGTCGATCCACATGATCAGATATCAGATCTTGCAATGGTCTAGCCTTGACCTCTTTCCTTCCTCCTTTTTGATCGGATTGTCCATCTTGGAAGTCTAAGGTCATCTTGCCTTCCTTTTGGCTTCTATTCTGTGCATTTCTAGCTTCCAGTTCAGACATCCTAGAGCTCCTCCTACATTCCTCGCTAGACATGATTTATTGATTGATTGATCCCTTTGTTCATTCAAACGATCTTGAACTTTAGCTCCTACCAAAAGAAAAAAATTAGTTTTATGCCTTTCAATATATATTGTCGACTAACAACAACCTAATCAACAAAGAGTAAGGAATCAACTTCTGCTAAGCCCAGAAAATCACAAGAGCCATATAGACAATCAATACGTAAAGCTAAATAAAAGTAAGCATAAGTATACTGTTATGTTGTCACCCAATGGTGAAGTAATTGCAATGTGATAAAGGCTACAATAACATTGTAAAGAATGCAATGAATCTGACTCTTGAAGCAACACAAAAAGGCCAAATAATAAGCAAATAGGTTTTCTAAATACCCAAGGTTTAGATGTACAATACCGGTCAGACTTCCCTAAATAGCAACGTGATAACCCAAAGAAAATCATTGAATCACAACTTGTTGATGGAAACCTTAGCATAAGCACTGTTTTATTATGGACGACTTATTTTCACCATTAATTAGGCCTTGGAGTTGTACAAGAGAAAAGCAACTGCCATGCAACCAACATATGTGGAAGTAAAATCATAAATGACCTGGTTTCAAAACTATGGACGTAAAATTAAAGAACAATATTCATTGCAAGATATTGGAAAATAATGCTGTAGAGTACCAATTTATTGTTGGCCCAATAGGTTTATATCCCAGTGAATCCACAAATCTTACCTTAAAATGAGAAAATCTATGTACTTGCTTTATTGGCCCAATAGGCTCATCGGATGTCTGAACTGGAAGCTAGAAATGCATGGCATAGAAGCCAAAAGGAAGGCAAGATGACCTTAGACTTCCAAGATGAACAATCTGATCACAAAGGAGGAAGGAAAAAGGTCAAGACCAGACCATTGCAAGATCTGATATCTGATCCTGTGGATTGACAAGCTCATGCGGTTGAACCACAAGCGAAAGAACTGGTATTCTATTGCATTTTTTTCTAGTATACGTTATGCTCTCACTTGCTTATTTCTTCGGTCAAGGCCAAAACCAAAGAGCATCCAGCATCTTCGGTTGGAGTTATTCCCTGAACAGAAAACTTCACTCAGACAAATACAAATCGCAGAGCTTCGGTAAAGTCATACTATTAGTTTGAGAAGCACTCCACGAAAGTAATGAAGTATAAGAATCGGAGAAGGGCAAGACATGAAAGTACACGCCTTAAATGCCTAAAAGGGAGGGGCAAACTACCAATGAAGTTAATGCACAGCTATATCATTGATCGATGTCATTTTAAAGCTACGCATGCATTAAGTTTATATGAACAAAAAGTTGGAAAGCTAGTATAAGAATGAGAAGTAACTCAAGGATATGAGAAATCAATAAGATGACGAACACAAACATGAAATGTCAATAATGAAGTGCTAGGGTAACAGAAACGATGGCCGGCATAAAACTCATTGCAAAAAATCGAGAATTTACAAGTTTGCTAATCGGATGCTTTCATGAGTGTATTGTGAACTCTTTCTTAATTGTCGTTGTCAACACAGGCTTCTAACAGGGATAACCTCCAGAAAGTACTTGTGCAATTATCAATTAGGAGGTTGTTTCATGAGCAAATAGCCTTTTTCTTCTCTGTGTTTGTAGCTAAACTTACAAAGAAAACCCGACGCGTGTAAGTGATTAAGGAGCTTGAAGGGCATATTCCGTATTAGCACCGGAAGCAAGTGAACTTAAGCCACGGGCCAATCGAGCATCATTCATTTCCTTAAAGGGAAGAAAGAACTACTACAAGCAAAACATACGCTTGAAATCTCTAATTAGAGTAGGGTTCAAAAGATGTTATACCAGCAGAGCTGCATATATTCAAAGTGGTGCACCATATACCACTGGAAAGTTATCCCCACATAGCATGCAGAATCTGGGTAAAAGTTCAGGATGTGAACAGGAGTCCTGCTTTATGGTTGTTTCTGCACATTAGCAAATGCCGGATATTATCTTGTAATCCTAGAGGAAAATAAAAGTAGAGCAGTGAAAGACCTCTTTTCTTTTCTCAGACCAAGAAACATCCGAGCATCACAAAACGTGGCAATCAACTCAAGTTTACACGAAACACCGTAACAACGCAGCAAAAAATCACACGTTCCTATAAAACCCTAAAAGGCAAAGACGATTCAACCTTAGAGATCATATTCATCAGATCAGACAACGGCAATCTCAGCCAGTCTGGAAAGAGGGAGGGCTTACCAGCGCGGCAGCGCTGCAAGAGGTAAGAGGATCCTTCTGGAGATTGTGGAGATCCCTGCGCTCCTTCAAGATCCGCTTCTGCTTTGAAGCCCTAGCATGCTACTTCAAGATCCGGATCTGCTTCGAAGCAATCTTCTCAATATCGACGAATAGATCGACAAGAACGCAGATTATTTAATTGGTTTGCGTGGGCGAGAGAGAGAATGCGAGAGAGACCAGGAACGGAACGGAGTGGCTTGAATGAATAGAACTGGAGGTCGGCTATTAGGGTTACCTCCTCAAGCGGTAACCGGTGGAGTATAATAAATCGTCTGGCTTCACTTAATTTCACTTATGTTGGAGTAAAGTTCAAAAAATCACATAATCTACCTTTGAAAACATATTTATATTACGACTGCTTCGCTACTCTTACACATTTCACTGATGTGAAAATCTTTTAGAGTTACTATAGTAATAACAATTATGAAAGGGTGGCGCTTCTTCCACTCCTCTTTTGACTTTGACAATCCGCTTCAATTATAATTATACAAAACCGATCCCCTTATTTTATTTGGTCAACTCTTTTTTATTTTGTTTCTTCTTTTTTCTCTTGCGGGTCCCACTTTCCATTTTCTTCTTTCCCACGCCTTTGACGTTCTCAGCACCTTCAAGATCTGCTTCTCCTTCGAAGCCCTAGCACGCTACTTCAAGATGTGCTTCCACTTCGAAGCCCTAGCCCTAGCCCTAGCACGCTCCTTCAAGATCTGGATCCGCTTCGAAGCCATTAAACACCTCTCCATATGGACGAATGGATCAACACGAACGCAGGTCACGGAGAGATTATTTGCGCACGAGAGAGAATGCAAGAGAGGTGAGGAAAGGGGCAGAATGCTTCAAAAAGAAGAGCGGGAGGTCGGTTACTTGGCGATTGGAGTGAATTTTAAAAAATTACTAATTTATTTGTCCATGCTTCGCATGAGTATTTCATATAATTTTCTTTTGAATATTTATGTTTATTAAGACTGCTTCTCTTCTCTTATACATTCCACTTATATGAAATAGTACTTTTAGGGTTACAATAGTAATAATAATTATGAAATTGTAAAAGAAATATCACTTAAAAAATAATAGAATAATGTCAGTTCATTTGCATTACATATAACTATCGCTTTATGCTTAACAAACATAACCAATTTCATATTACAAAATTTAAATTTTTCGGGAACCAATTCTATTTTATTCGATTCGATCATCCGATCATTCATTATGAGTAATTATTATACATTTCTCATAATATTTCCTTTTATAATTCTTATAGGTCAATTTTACTACAAATTGTCTCGAGATTTTCCTCTAAACTCCCACTTTTTCTTTAACTAATGCTAAATTTTTCATTTGGAAAAGAAAAGACTCATTTCATTAAAGTTTAATGTAGAGAAGTCACTTTTAGCATTATATATCATATCAGATTCGACCGAGAAACTTAAATTGGAGAAACGTCGCAGAGAACAAATTGCACCACATTCAGAACCCAAAAAAACCACCATCCAATAGTTGTTCAAAGCTCAGTCGACATTGCTTCCCCAGCGGGAGCATCGAGATCTTCCACCAACTTCCCCATCCTGATCTCATTCCAAGGATTTCTACACCGCTCACTGAGCACAAAATCACTAGAGAACTTGTAGAAAATGCTCGTCCTGCTCTTAGACGGACTCCTCATAACCAATTGCTCTCAGGTGATGCAGCCTTCTAGCTCGCACAGGCATCGCCGACCTCCTCAAATATCTTGGATCTCGCCTCCCACAAGGCATTGGTGATAGACGAGAAGTACATGCCGGGCCACAAGATGATCGGCCTTCGCATCGACGATCCGGCACTGATGGGCGGAGAACACTCGTAGGGCGGAGCGGCCACTAGAAATGAATGATGATCATGGCGTGGCTTAATTTAACGGAATAAGCCTTTAAGCTCGTTAATCTCTTACATACATCATGTTTGCTTTGTAAATTTAGCTAAGAACAACAACAAAAAAGGTTACTTGAGAAGAAGGGCATCAATCTCATGAAACAGCCTCCTCGGCTATGCAATATTTTTCTTCACAATTAATTTTTATTCTAGAAACCTCTAGAGGTTGTCAAAAAAAGGCAAAGACAAGATAACTGTATAGCAACGACACAACACGTGACACACGACCCGACATGACATAGCACGACACGCCGACACGTGATTTCTCAAAAAATAGGAAATTTTGACACACTGGGACACATAGTAAAGTAAATGTATAATTTAATATACACATGATAAATTATCATGTGTACATAAAAATATTAGCGGTGAGTTTCTTCTTCATCTTCTGTTAGGGATTCACGATTAGGTATTTTTTGGACTGGCTGGGTATATTAATTTTGGGGTGGCTGGGTATATGACTTAAGTATATATTTTTAATAAATTTACATTTTGAACCCTAATTTATTGAAAATGCTTAAAATTGACCCCATGCGTGTCAAAATGGCGTGTCAAAATGCTGAACTTGTGTGTCACTGGCATGTCTAGAGCCCTGATCATGTGTCGGTCGCATGTTGGAGAGTGTCGGAGTATTGGAGAGTGTCGGACACGATACAGAGGCCTTCGGGGAGTGTCGGTGCTACATAGTAAGAAGAGGAAAGGAAAAAAAAAAAAAGAATAGAAACTCAGAAAATTTTAAAAAAAAATTATTAAAATTGTTCACGTCAACGCCGGCTGCATTACTTAGGATAGAGTGTTCACGCCAGTGATTTTCTATCAAAATTGATCAAAATGACTAAATTAGCAAATTGTCAAAAGGTTTAGAACTAAATTGGTAAAATTTACAGGTTTAAAACTAAATTATCATCCGCACAATATGTTTAATACTTTAATGGTAATTTTTCCTTTAATGTATCTTATCTACTAAGCATGGACAAAATACACAATCGAAATTGGAAGCGTAAGACTTCATAGGGTTCGAGCAAGTGATAATGTATATCATCAAAACCGTGAAGCCAATCCTATGTTTTGAATAGTCATTTTAATTGATAACCTCAACGGGAGAATGACAACAGAACTTCAAATTCTAGTTGTCATCAGCAAAACACAAACTTAGGTCTCAATATATGTCACAATAAAAGAGAGAGATATAGATTGTTAAATACGGAGTACAAAAGCTATGTTTAAATTAAATCTATGTAAAATACGAAGTACAAAAAAGCCTCGTATATATTTTCATTTGGATGAGGAGTAATGCAAATACCTTAAAAAATTCCTCAATTCGTATAAATAATTTTTTTTTACGAGAAAGTCTACCATTGGTTAAGTCCGGACTCATACGTATTCTACTGGCCTGATCGAGAGTAGCCCACCTATGAATACTTATATCGTGCATCTAATTCACGCATGGAAGAGATATAATAAATTACTGCTCCAATTTGTGTGTGTGTGTGTATATATATGATCAAGCCAAATTGGAGCAGTAATTTATTTTATCCGCCAAAACTCAATGATTAGCGTCTAATAAATGATTGCCCACTTTGAGACATCATCCAAACTCATTCAACAAGAAAAAGGAAAGTGAGTCCCTGTCCTTCCGTCTCCCTCCTCGTCTTCTTCCTCACGTCCCTCCACGCTGCATCTGGCACATGGTGGTGCCAACAACGTAATCCACAAAATGCGCAAGAAATGTGCCCAACAAGACCCCAACGTGAGCTACAAGTTCTTGCTCGCATCGTTTGAGTCAAACTCGACTGCACCGACCTCCGGGGGTTCGGCCTCATCTCCATCATGCTGTTGCGGCACAACGTGACTCACATGAGGTCTTACACCAAGAATCTTCTGAAGAGCAAGAAGATGGATCCATCCATGGAAGCATGCTTGCAAGCTTGCTTGGAGCTGTACGCCGACGCGGTCCGGACGCTTGAAGAGGCGATCAGAGCCTACAAGGGATGACAACGCTATGGTTTTCGCGGTACTTCAGCTTGATGTTCTTAATGAATTTGATGAGCTTCTTTGGAGTATTAGTCTTTACTTACGTGTAGCATGATGTAATAATAAGATTGAGGACACTTTATCGGTATACCAGTGTGCTTGCTAATGTTTCGAATGGGTTCTCGTTTCAAATTCATTCCAGAGAAAATTCACTACATTTTTCATTCAAGATTTCATGTTATGGACTCTTTGTTCATTGACGATATACGACTTCTTGAATCTAGACTGAACGATGAAACAAGACATGACATATTTCGTCTAGATAGAGTTATGGAGATTAAATTATATCTCAAGTTTAAAGCTATGGTACAAATCCTGATCCGGTTGGAGGGTGTATATATAAAATTAGGCTTGGACTTTCTTGGATAGTTATTTTGTTGGAGATAAATACCAAGGTCGGCTACCTCAGCGGGACTCTATCATTTTGGTGTTCATCTAGAGAAGAATTTGACTGCACGAAGCAAGATAGACGTGTAGCTCTGACTTTTCTTTATGGTCGTACAAAAAGGATTGACCTTTTGCCGCACAGTGGCTTTCGTTCTTTAAGCGGCAAAGAACACAACAGAGGTACTTATTTGTAATTACCTTTTTGAGTTTGGGTGTAATCTTTTATTTCTCTGACGATATCGCAATGATTTAATTATAAGATCCGGTCAGTTTCCACGTTTTATTTCAACAGATTTCTTGAAGAGGCCACACGGAAAATCCATGGCGACTGATCTCCCTGTTCATCATCTCCGAAGAAGAGAGCCAATTTCATGGAATATCTCAAAGTGATTAGGCCAGATTCTTCCAGAACGAAGAGCCAACTTCAAGTTGCAAGAGTATTCATAGTTCTGGTTAGTTTTCTCGAACCATAAAGTCTAGGGTTCGCATTCTCATCGGTTTTTTGTCATCTGTTTCACTTAACAAAGAAGATTAAAGATCCGCATTACTCACCGCTCATGCTCGTTTCATATTGCAGTGGAAATCTTTCCCTCAGGATCAGAATCTCCACTTCCTCCATCGAAACCCTCCCACCAACAAATAATCACAGCAAGAAAATCAAGAAAATGCACGGCTCCTCCCCAACAAACAATGTTCCGGAGCCCAGCAGCGCCGGATCATCCTCCCGGCCAGAACCATCGGACCAAAATAACCAAGCTCCGATGACGAAGACCTTTAACTACTGCAACCGCCTCCCCAGCAAAGCCGTTGACGACGCGGAGAGGGCCCACGAGGTCAAACGCGAGCCGGTCCAGATCCGGGATGAAGATTCGCTCCCCCGATCTCACTCTCGCGACCACTCGGCCCTCTATAAGGCCATTGATGAGTTCGATCTTGGGACGGAGAAGCTGCCAGTCAGGGACCGCATAGCCTTCGATAAGGTGTTCTGTCACTGGCCTAAGTCCGTCGTGCAAAACATACAGGCAGGCCACAGGCACTACGTGACTATATGTGACGACACAGACTGCAATCATAGTGGCAGCCACGGCAACAACAATTGTGCGAATCAGCCTCTGTATTTCCGTGGCTTAAATGTATACTTCGCCAAGTTTCATAGGACCGGCCATTACTTTCTGAATTTGAGCGATGTATTTGTGGCGAGGCAAATCAAAGTCGGCGATATCATTATATTTAGGTGGGACACTCAAAAAGGATGCTTCATTATGGAGGTTGTGAGTGTCGAGACCTAACCAAGCACATTGCTTGCATGCACGTGCAAGTCTTTTGGTCGAAAAGAAACCGGAATGTGAACTTGTTGAGATTTACAGATTCGGGGCAGAGAGCTATGAAGACAATTGGATTTCTTTCTTTCTTTTTTTCTCTTTTAAACATTTCTGGTCTTGTGATGAGTAGCGTTATGCATGGTGTAGGGCAAGTTTTGGTACTGCGCCTTTATTGAATTTCTTTTGAGTGGAAGTTGACTGGCTTGAAATAACTCCGCTTTTTTTTGGTCGGAGAGATAACTCCGCTTTGAATCACCTAAAAAGCAGAGCGATGAGGAAGAAAAAAGTTCAAATAAAGAAAGGCTTCGATGTAAGATTTATATCCGCATCAGTGATTGGCTTTCTTTACAATTAGGAGATGAATTGGATCGCTTTAGTTTACCCTCTTTGAATAGATGCGCATTATCTCTTTCAAATTTAAATGAGTATAATTATCCAATTCCATAATTCACATTCAAAAGCCTAACTACCATGTCGATCAAAACGAAATCCGACCAAGCCCTTTAGCCACTCAGCCTTCGGCCATTAACCACGACTCCATCCGTGTCTCTCTCATATCGATATACAATTTCCTCAATTATCTTCATTATATTTTCTCAATGTGCTACAGTCGACTTAGTGAGCCTTATGTATTGCAGGCATTAGTGACTGACTTGATTCTTTCAGTCATTATGAAGTGAAGAAGGGGAAATAATCAGTCATTCGAGCATATTTTGGAGAGAATAAGAGGAATTTTAGTTGGGATTTCATGTGATCCTTGGTTCATGATGGTAAGATTGTCGCTAGATCGGTATCTTTTGCTTGGTCGATGTAATGGGATCGATCATGTGCATGTCATCATATTATGGAGGACTTTCATTCCGGTCAATCCTTAAATAGCTCTTTTCATTACTGGAAAATCAAACCTTAAATAGTTGATTTGAATTTATCATATCCATATTCCTCAAGCGCCACTTAAAAACAAAAGAATTCGAAAAGGACTTAATCTCCCTTTTAGCCCAAAGCGGTTAAACCAGAAACTTTCCCTCAACTGATCTTTCTGTTGTAGGTTTCTTGAAGAGGCCACACGCCAAAATCCCTCGCGATTGAACACAGTTCAGTCCACCCGTCGACACTCGCCTATTCTTCATCTTTGAAGAAGAATCAAGAGCGGATCATCCGTCGTATACGTCAGCTCCCGAATCAAGAGATTATCCATCAAATACCCGCTGATCGAACCCTACGACTTCGAGACGGGGACCTGATTGGTTTGTTTTGGTTAGTTTTCTGGAAGTCCAAATTCATTTGATTTACTTGCTCGTCTGCTTTCTTCTTAATGAATGGGAGTTTTCATAAACACTAAACATTTACCATTATAGACATATATATTGAAGATTATCTTGATTAGGGTTCACATTTTTTCTCATTGTTTCATGGTTGTTCCTATACAGCAAGAAAATTTGTTTCCGTCAAGTTCACCATTTCTGCTTCCTCCATCAAGAACCCCTCCAACAGTTACGACAAGAAAATCAAGAAGATGCACAACTTTTTCCCATCAAACGATTCTCCCGAGTCCAGCGATGCTCGGTCATCGCCACCGCCACCGCCAGAATCATCGAAAGCTCCTATGAATAAGACTCTTTTCTATGACTTCCTCCCGAGCAAAGCTGTGGAAGACACGGAGAGGGCCCAGAACATTCCCCATCCAGTCACTTGCCAACTGATCGAGATCCGAGATGTACATCCACTCCCCACGTCCGAGTCTCATGACTGCCTGACTCTCATCAAGGTCATCGACGAGGAAGAAGTTTTCACGGAGAAGCTGTTTTTCTCATACCGCAGGGCCTTCGATTGCATCTTCCGTCACTGGCCTATGCCCGCCGTGCAGGCTATCTTGATGGGCGGCAAGTACAACGTGGAGATATTGGACTACACGGACTACGATCCAGGTAGAAGCGTTGGCAGCGGCCTGTGGTTCTGCGGAGAGAGCATATTTTTCGCAAAGTTGTACAGTAACGATCAATATTTTCTGAACTTGAGCGAAGTGTTCCGGGCGAGACGAGTTGCGGTGGGTGATGTGATTCATTGCAGGTGGGACACTCAGAATGAGTGTTTTGTTTTGAAGGTGGTGCGTAGGGAGACCTAATGGACTATGATCGTGCGCATTCCATGCAATCTCCATATCTATAGATCGGTACAGAAATTGTTGATGGCGTTATTTCTTTCTCCTCTTTTTTTCAACTGTTTTTTTTTCTCTTGATGGATGAGCAGCTTCTTGCACGATGAAGAGAAAGTCGATGTGATAGATGAGTTCGTTCTTTTGCCTTCATTTTCCTCCTTTGCATGAAGGAAAATTAAAGCGTGCAACGATTGAAAACTTTAACTCGACGATCTCATCCATTCTTTATTCTTTAAAGAGAAACGGTGCCATCTCCACCATATGTGTTTTCACCTAAACCAGATAACTCTTTAAGCTATGTTTGGTGCAGCATTTTAAATGAGCTTTGGGGCTCTAAAGTCCCTTAGGCAAATGCAAATGTTGTTTGGCTATTTTTTTGACTCACTTTGGAGAGATGCAATTGCATCTCAAATGCTCTCCAAAGGCCTTTAGCCCAAAGTATCCGAAGGTACTTTGGGAAGTTGCATTTCGGAAATGCAACTACAATTTTTATTTTCTTTTTTCTTTTTTCTCCTCCTTCCTCCTTCCTCCGCCGGCCGCCGACGCCGGCGGTCGCCGGCGATTGTTTTTTTTTTCCCTAATTTTAAACAAATTAAGTTAAAAAATTTTAAATTGGGACACCAAATATTAAAAGTTTACCAAACAGCATTTTCCCCAAAGTTGCATCCAAATGCACTTTTCAATTCCAGTTTACCAAACAGTACTTGCATTTCACCAAACCCCTTTAGCTCAAAGGTATTTGCATTTTCCCAAAGTCCGTTGGCCAAATACTGAACCAAACAGGCCCTTAAACCGGCTTTGGTGGAAAATGTAGAATAGAAAATCTCAGTTGGGTTATATTTGGTCAAATCCCATTAAGTGGGGTTTCGTTTCTTTTATATGGAAAAAGAAAGAAAGCAAGGGAAAAAATGACATGAAGGAAATTGAATACTACAATATAAGAGTCACAACTACGAAAACAATATCACTAAACAGAGATTATTAATGCTGTTATGAATATGCATCAAATTCCCAAGATAGAAAAAAAAAAGAAAAACACACAAAAACGGTTAGACCAGAAGCTCACCCTCAACTTTTCTCATTGATATTTCTCGAAGAGCCCTACCTCTTTCAGAAGTCCATCGCAACTGAACTCCCTCTTCAGTCCATCTTCTCTCCAGCCATCGGAGCACTCTCATTTGTTTCGATCACCGAACGAACGAACGGGCCATCGATCGAAGTTTAATCCTCCATTCTTCGCCCCCGACGAAGAACAGAAACCCTGCGTCGAACTTCTTCAATTTAACGGGCCACACTGTTCGAGATTCACGAGCCAGTCGTCCATCAGATTGGAGAAGAGAAGAGTTCTTTTACGACTCTGAGTTGCAGTTATTTCTTGGTCTGGTTAGCTTTCTTGAATCGCAAACTCGTCGCATGGTTGCTTGCTGATAGATAGGCGATGTTCTGCATCAACAGTTGATGTGTGCAATAATCGTTTAGGTGTGAAGATAATCTCCTTCGGGAAGAAAAAAAAAAAATTATCGTAGGTGATCAAGAAAAGGCGCACAAAAGCTGCTTAGGGTTTCACATTTATCTCGATTTGTTAGGGTTATCTTCTTCACTCGGCAAAGTAAAATGTGGGGTGAAAGATTTGTGTGTTACTCAGATTTTCATGGTGGTTCCATATTGCAGAGAAGTCTCTCCATCAAGATCACCATTTTCGGAAGTCAAAGAAAATCCAGAAAGATGGGCAACTCTTTCCCAAAGAATGATGTTCCGGGGCCGAGCAACTTCCGAGTGTCCCCACCTGCCCAACCGAATCAAGATATTCCCGAGTCGAGCAACGCTCGATCAGCGCGACCTGCGGAACTGAACCAAGCTGATCCCTCCGGCTCCAACACATCTCCACCAAACCAAATCTCCTTCAGGAAGACGCTTTTCTATGACTTCCTCCCGATCAAAGTTGCCAAAGACACGGAGAGGGCGCGAAACATTCCTCGACGGGTCCCCAGCCAGCTAGTCGAAATCCGAGACCACTTGCCGTTCCCCCGGTTCCCATCGGACTGCCAACCGACCCTCACGAGGGTCATCAAGGAGGACGACGTTTTGATGACGAAGTTGACGATCCTGCCCCAAGAGGCCTTCGATTACATGTTCCGACACTGGTCCATGTCCGACGTGAAAAAGATACTGGCAGGCCGCAAGCACTACGTGATGGTACGTGACAATACGGGTTGCGACGACGGTGGTAGTAGTAGTAGCAGTGGCGGAAATCGCGCTAATGAGCCTTATTGGTACAATGCCTCGAGCGTGTACATCATGAAGTGCAACCACTGTGATGAGTACTATCTGCATTTGAGGGACCTGTACCGGTCGCGACCAATTAGGGCCGGGGATTCGATCGAACTGCGATGGGATGTCACTTATCGGTATTTCCATTTGAAGGTGGTGCACAGGAGGCCTGATGATCCATGATCAAATGTGCACGAAAATGCATGGAGTTTTGCAAACATTTCAGAGGAGGGTAAAGGCTGATTTCTTGCCAGTGGCGTTCATGAGCCAATCTTTGGAAACTGAATCCTATCCAATTTTGAGAATTGGAGATTCGATGTAGAAACTGTTGATGAAGATGTGTTTTCCTTTTTTCTTTCTTTCTTAAAGTAGGTTAGCTTCTGCATTCATGCAAGTCAACCGCTCACCCGTTTTTTTTTTTTTTTGGCCCTTTGGTACTAAACTTCTATTGACGTTCACTACTTTGGTATAAACGTGGCTTTGAATCAGTAGGATGAAAATGGAGTGGCATTATGAAGAAAACAATCAAAAGATGGATTAGAATCAGGGTGAGTTTGCTCCATCTCTATCTCTCCACATGCTATCTCACCCCGCTCTTTCTCCTCTCTCCCTCATCGACCAGCCTCGGCAAGCCTCCTATGACGGTGGCCGTAGCAACCACGATTTAGGGTGGTCCGATGGCCACAGTGAGTGTCTAGAGCCCATGAAGATGGATGGAGACGACAGGGTACTGTGGTGGCTGACCTAAGGGTTATGGTTGTACACGTTGGTGGAGATATGAGATCGTAAATAAAAGCAACACTTTGCAAACTCGTAAAAAGAAAGAAAGAAAATCAATAACTTAATTGTAAATCCACCTCTTGTTGCCACTCAAATTTTGGCGACCCAGTTAGTCATTTATTGCATAGAAAAACAGAAATCGACTTCGACCGCTAGACAAAAATACTAATTGAATTGCATATAAATAGTCGGAGCATTTGCGTATTAATAGTTAATCTAGTCCGTATAGTTTGCATTTAGTTGAACCGGCCGCGGATAAATTTAAATGGATAAGTTGGATTGAGCCCATAAAAGCATCAAACTTCGGCTAAGGCCATGACGCGGAAAATTGGAATAAGCCCGTCATTCTTCTGTGCTGGCCGAAATCACACGTGTGAAGGCCTTGAAGTCGAATACTGCTTCATTAAACTCTGGCTAAGCCCATGAAGCGGAAAATTGGAATAAGCCCCGTAATTCTTTTGTGGTGGCCGAAATCACACGTGTGAAGGCCTTGATGTCGAATAGTGCTTCATACACGCTTTTCGTCCCAGCCGTGCCTTCACCCAGTGAGTTTCTCGGCCGTCCGACGACTTGTTCGAAGTCTCCATCCCCGACGAGCCTTGCCGTGGTCCCAACTCTGCCCCGCCGAGTTGCATTCCTCTCCGGCGAAGCAGTTCAGCGAGCAAGTTTCCAGTATAACAGCCTCGGCGAGCCGTTCAATCCCGGAGGGTTGCTGAATCTCTACCAACACTGCTGTCACTTCGTGTCTCGTTGTCCAGTCTGATCCCCATGAACACCGACGAGTACCTGCAGCGAACAACGAGCAATACCAACAAGACCATGAGCTGTTCTTTCTTGCAGGTTTGTTCCAGTGAAGTCCAGTTGCTGGACCTTGCCGCAGGTCTCAACGTTATCACCAAGCTGCTCGTTACAAGCTACTCACAGACCGGAAGACGTCCACCGCCGTTGAGAACTTCCTGCCCTTGGTCTGGTTGCTACCGGTCCCCGCCGGCCACCGTTGCATCTCCTTGTTGCTCTTTCGTTGAAAGACAATCGTCCGAGTTAGGTAATTAATCGTACCTATATTTTATTGCCTAATTTGGATTATTTGTTACTAATATTATTTGTTTTGATAGGCATTATCCAATTAATTTGAACCAAGAGAGTTTTCGAAATCATTTTTTTATTTGCTTTGAATTTTGGTGAATATTGCTTTGTGGGTTTGATATATTTCATGCACTTACTATATGAAAATAGAGAAAAATATTGCGTTGCATGTTTGTGAAATATTTGGTAATTTAGGAATTTTTCCAATTTAGAGTAGGATTTGATCTAAATTATTTCCTAATTCGAATTGGATAATTTCAGACTTTAGATAGCTTTTATATCTAGAAGAAAATAAAAAAAAATCACATGTGCGTATCATTTAGATTTGGCTGCATCATTCTTGCGCCACGTCATTATTACCATGTCGTCATCATGCCATGTCATCATCCATGTCATTATTTATGTCATATCATATGCCATGTCATAAGTTTCATTTCATTTGCATGTTAGGATCATTTAAATTAAATTGCATGTCATGTTGAATTAGTAGTATGTAGACATAACTTAGATTAAAATTGCATCTCATACATTGCATATAGCTAGTTGTCATAAATAAGAAAAAAAAAACCCAAAAAAGAATTAGTTAGAGTTGCATTTCATTTAGAAATTCATGTTTAGGCTATGCATGTGTTTCAAATTAAGATCTTGCAGATGTTGGGACATAATCATAGTGGATTTGTGCTTTGCTTTTGCATTGAGATTGGCCTCATCTCTAGCAATTTATTTACTGCTTTTGTTTATTGAGTGTTAAACTATTGATTGCACACCTACATGATCACTCTTGCGTATTAGTGCTTTAGGTTTAAAATCAATCCAAACTGCTTGCAAAATATTTTTGAAATAAAGAGAAAAATGTACCGAAAGCGCCTTAGATTAATCTAACATAAGTAGTGGCAATCGGTTCTCGAGTGGTCCAGTTCCCACCCAGGAACCGAGATCCAAATCGATGGGACCAGTTCCCCGTTTTCTGAAATCAGGAACCGGACCGGACCGAACCAATCGGTCAGGTCTGGTTCTTGGGTGGGTAAATGGAACCTGTGGCAACAACATGGTCATTCTAGATCAGCCTTAATTCTCTTTATAAGTTAAATGCATTCTTAACAGTCTCATTACGAGAACTTTGCTAAATAAAACCCAAGAGAGCTTTGTTATGTAGCTGCCTGAAAAACCATAAAACAAAGAAACCATCCGGGAACCCACTGGACCAAGCACTTGAGAAAATCACAAAAGCCCAACCCTCATTGTTCACCACAGAGAAGCCGAATACCAGCCCCAACGGTCCCGCAAATCACTGTGCCAAAACACATCATCAACTACTCGACCATCAATACAAACGCGGTACCATGAGCTTAGGGGTGTACATGGTCCGGGCCGGTCCGATCCCGATATGGAACCGGGGACCGGACCGGTAGTCCCGGTCCTCAAATTTTCAAGACCACGGACCGGACTGAACCGCTAACACCAGCTGCTTATAGAAATCTAACCCTTGGAATACATGCATGGCTAATGAGTCTAATGATCCACGACTAATTATGCTAATGAAAAACTCTTCCTTTAGACAAACTGTAACATCGGAGCACAAGGAGATACATCCATTAAAACTCAGCCGTTTTAATGGTATTCAAGCTCGAGAGGGATTTGGACCCAAAAGAAAAGTCGAGAGGAGAGGAAACGACCATGTTGGGACCACATGATCAGGAGTTCTCAATTGAGAGAACTTGTGGTTAATCAGAGTAGAGGGACTGAGGGATTAATCACCTGGGGTTTTTACCTGAGAACAAAGCGACCAAGCGAGGATGGAGACGAGGAGAGGAAGCGGCAAGAGGAGCGACGAGTCGACAACGCTAGTGGCTGCGAAACGCGAGATGAGCGACGATGCTGACGAGCGAGAGGCAGGACTGCGAGAGGAGCGAGCGATGAGGCGAAGGCGAGAAGAGAGCGGAGAGGCGAAGGCGCGAAGCGAGCGGAGAGGCGAAGGCGAGACGCAAGGGGAGACCGAGAGGAGAGGACTCAAAGGAGTGAGTGTCATGGGGATTCTGGAGAAATTACAATTAACTAGTTCAGTAGTTAACTGGTTCTTTTTTTTTTTTTATGATTGTACTGTTTTATTTGAAGTCAAACATTTCTAATTCTTTATATATATTGGGCGGCCTGGTCCGGGCCCATCCACCATGGGACGGGGGACTAGACCGCCCTGTCAGCGATCCCATTTATTGGGACTGTGGATCGAATCGGCCCCTGGAGGACCAGACCAACCCAGCCGGTCCGGTCCAATTTGCACACCCTACATGAGTTAGGGTGAGCAACACGGACCACACGAACCGAGAATCGCCCAGACCGGACCAAATCGCTCGACTCTGGGATGTTCCTAAGGGCGCCGATCCTATTTTCGATTCCACAAAATTGGAACTGGTGATTTTCAGTCTGGTTCACGACTGTTGAGGCCAGACCGATTATTCTCATTTATTTTTTTGTTTCTTAAATGTAAACCTCATAATCAATCACTCAAGTCTCATGCCTCCTCTTTCCATGTTCATCCCTCACGAGTCACGGCTCCTCTTTCCCTCTCCTCACTCCTCTAATCAACAAACTCTAATTGGTCGCAACGACTATCCAATCCGGTTCCATTGGACAACCCGAGAATAACAAGAATTATTGTGAATCCATCGGTTCCATTGGACCGCCCAAGAACTGAATCGATCCCAAGACCATCCGATCTGATTCTCAATTCATGGGTCGGAGGAACCGGGACCAAATCACCCCTAACCGTGAGTCCTCCAAAACCATCTTCCCAAGTCCTTTTCTCCCCCTTTCCTATGCAAAATCGTCTATGAAACACGAAGATCTTGAGGTATGAGGATGAATGGAAAACATTTCATTCAGTTCGAAGACGATGAGATGCAAAAATGATATACGAAGAATGGAAAGAAAAAAAAAAGTAGAGCACTGGATATTTACTTCGATGAGATGAGATGCGATTGATCGGTCAAAAAGAGAGCGAGAGGGACGTGAGCAACTCAGGCGAGAGGGTCGAGCGAGAGAGTCCAGACTCCATCGAGAGGGATGTGAGGCGTGAGCAAATCGGGCAAGAGGTTTGAGCGAGAATATCTGTGAAGAGTGAGCATGAGAGAGTCAAGCGATTACATTAGGTTTAGCTTTTACTTTTTTAGTATTTTACATATTTATGAGAAGTTAGAAAAAAAAATAGGTTCAGTACGAGTGGACGGTTCACCCTTGGAACTGAGAAACAGGAACCTGACGAAAATTAATCTGTTATAATGTTATGGATCCTGGAACCAAACCAGTGATCCCGGGATCTGCCCAGAACAGGCTGGTTTAGTCTAGTCCGGACCGTTCTCAGTTTAGAGAGTTCCTTTTGCTCCTTCCTAAGCGTAACTAAGTCCCCATATCTATGAATCTCTACTTCGCACACATAAAGTGTGGGAGAACACTGTATTTATGTGTCTAATCGACCTATCAATAACCGATTAATGACGACTCCTAAATAAATTGATTTGCATGTTAAAACTAATCTGAAAGTTGCAATTGGTAAAACTTTCAAGAGTCCGCACTAAGTGTAAGTACAGTAATACATTAAGACCTTCTGTTGGGTGGTTCATATTTTAGAAGGTCGCGACACCTCTCTCTCTCTCTCTCTCTCTCTCTCTCTCTCTCTCTCTCTCTCTCTCTCTCTCTCTCTCTGGCTAGAAAACCAAGGTCATCTGACCTCCGACTCAGAGGTTGACACCCTCGAACTCCATCAAGACATTAGAGACCGCAAGTTTGAGATCTTTGATTGTCATTGATGGAGGTGAGATGAGCATCATTTTTGGTTAGCGATGGTGGTCCGCGATGGTTACGCCATCTTAGAGAGAGGAGGGAGAGGGCGTATATCGGGTCTCTCAGTACGTCAGGACTCGTAATGGAGCTAGGCCATGGCCGTACGGCGGTTGCTGCTGTCATTGGTGGGTTAATTAAGATAGACCAAGTGTTAGAAATTAGACCTTAATGCTTTTTTTTTAATTATAAAAGTGACAATTTTGTAAAAGCGTCACAATATTTACTTATGTCAAGTATAATTAAGTTTAATTAGAAAACTCATCTGGCAACATGTGGCTTCATAGAAATTAACTTTTTACTTTTTGTTTAGTTCACATCTTGCAGCCGAGGCACTTGGACTTTTTCTTAGCCTGAAGATTTCATACTATACAAATGATGACACGTAAATTCACGTACAATTTTTATAATTCTTTCTTCCTTGCTTCTTACTCTTTAATGAACATAATAAGCAAACATTATATCGATTTCGTTTATCCTGACCATCATTAAATCTGTTGCATCTAGTTCAAACGCTTGACTGAAGGAATTCCATTCATCACATTAGTCTCCGTGGAAAATATTTTCCCCAATTTCTGATATTTAGGGGGCGAAAAATGAGTGGTCAACGGAAAATATTTTCCGGTCAACAAAAAAAAACCTTCTAAAATTGAGGAAAATATTTTCCTTTTCTGAAAAAAAAAAAAAGGAAATCATTTTCCCCTATCTCACGGTCTTCTCTGGCGTGGGATCTTCGTATCTGTATTTACCCCGATTTCTGAAATATTTAAAAAACTTCCTCTCTCGCTATCCCTCTTCCTCCGTCCTCGCTCTCTCTCCTCATTGTTGTTGCCTCTTGCTCGTTCCATCTCTCCCACAATTGCCACTCCGATTCAGTCGACGGAGCTGCGATCTGGGATATCTTCGCCGCACTGCGCTTTTGTTCGGCGAATCTCGCTCTCCATCTGACGAGTCGCACCAGCATGTTCGAGCCTTCGATCTGTAAGTCCACCCGATTTTGTGCCTTTACTTTTCTTTCGCTTCTCGTTTGAGGTTCATTGCGCGAAATTTGATCTCTCGCTGCCGGTAGAATTCGCCGACTGCCTGCAGAATTAGTGAATTCCATACTTGGTTTGAGTTGTTGCCTCTGTATTTTCAGAGATCGCGGGGGTGAGTGAGGATGACGGGCGATGTTGACGTGCAGCGCGAGGCATCCGTCGAGCTCTCGTTGTTGAATGGCAAAATCGATGAGAAGTGTGGGATGGACGTCAGAGACAGCGGGATCTGGTAAAGAGCCCGGGCGATTACAATGGCGTGCCACACCGCGAAGAGGAGGAGGCTATTGATAATGGAATCGAGAATGGCAATGGGAACAGCAAGTCGTCGAAGGGAGTGAGCCTGTTGTTGAGGAGTTAGCAATGGTTTTGATGGCACTGACACGAGGAAAGAGAGAACAAAATATGTTCTTTGCCAAACGCAGGACAACATTTCTCTTTGGATTTTCGAGTCTTAGCCAAACATCCAAAAAATCAAGCTTTTTTTAGGGAAATCACTTCTTGGAAAATCTTTTTCAAAGATGTCGTAGTTTTCGCGGAATAAACAGAGCCTTAGAGGAAAAAGCCATAAAAAATTCTAAACTATGCTCATTGTGACATATTTACCTCTCAATCTTTTTTTGTGATACCAAAAACTATAAACTTATACACATGTGACACATTTACCCCAAATATGTACCAATGTGATACATTTACCCAAAACTCGTACTAGTGTGACACAAAAAGCCCTATACTTGTATTCGTGTGACACATTTACCTCAAAATTTGGGGTAACTGTGTCACATGCCTATAAGTTTGGGATTTTTGGTGTCACAAAAAAATAATTTGGGATAAATGTGTCAAACGGGTATAAGTTTGAAGTTTTTGATGTCACAAAAAAAGTTAGGGATAAATGTGTCACACGAGTAAGTAAATGTGTCATATGGTACAAATTTGTAATTTTTAGTGTTACAAAAAAAGTTTGAGATAAATATGTCATACGTATACAAGTTTGAATTTTTTTGTGTCACAAAAAGAAAATTTGGCTAAATGTGTCCCGATAGCCATAGTAAAGGGTTTTTATTAATCATATAGAGTCACCTAAACCTCAATAAATAGTGTCGCCACCTAGCATTGCCACCGGCCGCTACTCCCACCACCGCCCAACGGTGTCCTCCTCCGCTCCATACTTATCTCTTCACATGTCATCCCACCCCCACTCATTCTCGCTCCTCTCTCCCTCATTGACCAGCCTCGGCGAGCCTTCTACGACGGTGGCCGTAGTAGCCACGATCCAAGGTCGTCCAATGGCCACGGTGAGTGGCTAGAGCCCATGAATACGGAGCTTTTGGATTAAGATAAGACCAAGTGCTAGAAATTACAGCTTTTTGCAAGATGAGGCCATAAAGCTTTTTATCTATAAGGACGACAATTTTATAAAAGCGTTGCAATGTTTAGTTACGTCAAGTATAACCTAGTTCAATAAGAAAAACTCATCTGGCAGCACGTGTCTCCATAGAATTTAACTTTTCACCTTTTGTTTAGTTCGTATCTTGCGACTAACGCAACTGGACATTTTTTTTTAGCTCTAAGCTTTTTCAAATTATACAAATAATGTCACAGAAATTCACATCTAATTTTTACAATTTTTTCCTTACTTTTTACTCTTTAATAAGCATAAACAAATATCATAATCGATTTCGTTTATCATAATCACCGTTAAATCTGTTTCGTTCGGTCCAAGCGCTCGACTGAACGAATTACATTTATGATCTCAATACCATAAGAAGAAGTGTATAATTACGTCAGTTTTATTCTTAAAATAGATTTACCCCTAGAAAAATGAAAACATTATATAATAGAAGTATAATACGACCTTTCATTTTTTTTTTTTAAGTAAACTATACAACCCTTTTTTATTCAGACTTAAGTAAATGAAATTCGGGTCGGGTCTCGACCCGAATTACACCCGTTTGAATTGTATCAAAATGAAACACCATTTCACGCGGACGAGCCAACCGCGACTCCTCTCTCTCTCTCTCTCTCTCTCTCGATCGAGTTTAATTAATAAACCAAATACAAATCAAACAAATCGCGCATAGATTCGGCACAGAAAAACCGGCTCAAATTCCCTTCAAGCGACGAGGTTCTGAGATCTCGATCTCGCTCTGCGCTTGATAGCTTCTGAGGCGAGATCTCAACCTTCTTCCGGCAAATCCTCCCTCCGATCTGCGCGATTCGTCTTGATCCGGCCGACGGAGAAATGGCCCCGGTTTCGGCTCTCGCCAAGTACAAGCTCGTCTTCCTCGGGGACCAATCCGTGGGCAAGACCAGCATCATCACTCGGTTTATGTACGACAAGTTCGACAACACGTATCAGGTAGCTTCTTTTTCTTTTCCTTTTTAACGAGCAATTTGGCTGTCGTGCGTTCTTCTATTTGGTTCGTTCGGGTTTTGATTGGTCCGGCCACGTCTTGGTTCGTGGCGCTGATTGAATCCGATCGTTTTGTCATTTCTTTGTTGAGTGATGCTCTGGAAGCGATCGGTTGTGCTATTTGATGATTGAGTTGGGTCTTGTGTTTGTTCTCGATACAATGATGATGGTCTGATCTTGATCCGTAGTCCCAGTTGGATCTTATAGCAGTAGTCATTTCGTTTTGTCGTATTCCTCCATTTTTGGGAGATTCAGTGAGCATATAGCATTGTTGCTGGCGTTCCCTG
Organism: Lenwebbia sp. NSW1173648; assembly: GCA_029784005.1. Taxonomy (NCBI): domain Eukaryota; kingdom Viridiplantae; phylum Streptophyta; class Magnoliopsida; order Myrtales; family Myrtaceae; genus Lenwebbia; species Lenwebbia sp. NSW1173648. Next base: position 13,562,328 of record JARCGZ010000007.1, read on the forward strand.
TCAGCTTCGTGTATCTATGGTTTTGTACATGTAGTTGGCAAGATCGTTTAAATTGATGTTCTGGTTGTCATGAACATCAATTTTTCGGTTCTTAGGGCGTTTTGCCTTGATGTTGAAGTTTCTGGAAAATGCGCGCCGAATATCAAATCTTGGCTGATTGTGTAGATTCAAGAGCGGGAAAATTCTTATGCTTATTCCAATTTTTTGTTACTTGAAACTTCAAAAGATGTTAAGGATGCTGTCAATTTATTGAAAATGGGTCGTCATGGATTCGGCCTAACTTTCTGCCCTTTGTGAGAATCCTAAACACTGGTGGGTGGCCATCCAAAATTCTAAATGCGATACCTCTGTGGAAATGATACAGGATTTGAGTTGTTTGAAGGCTTTAATGCTGAAGGACTTCCGTATATTTCAATAGCATGTTTCACAAAGTTGTTCTCTCTTTAATTGTTGGTATTTTTCACATAAAGTTATACAATTAAGGGTACTAGTTAGATTAATTAGCTGTTTTTATGTTCGGAAGTTGAAAGTATAACACCAGAAATACATTTCTAACGAAATTTTATGGGACATGAAGGTTTTGGGGGAAAAACCTTTGAGCTAATCCTTATTTGCGCATTACTAGTATCCTCCGACAGCAGTTGATCAAGGGTATTATGCTTATTGCTGAACTTTAACATGCCATAATGGCAATGACCTTTTGCAACACTAACATGTTAGTCATGGTGGATTTTAGCTGCATCTGCAGAAGATTTTTTCTCCGTGTTTCCCTCTAGGTACCTTCATTTGACCGTATATTAACATGGTTGAGTTATTGGCTTGTCCGTGCGTTAAATCTTCTCAGCAAACTTACTGCTGTCCTATAACGTGGATGCTTATGCATTTGAATACTGACGCATATTTGACTCAAGCTTAAATGGTGTTATGATTGTCCAGGCCACTATCGGTATTGACTTTTTATCAAAGACAATGTACTTGGAAGATCGAACTGTACGATTGCAGCTCTGGTGAGACCTCATTTAGTTTTCATGTTATGGGTGCATATATGGCTTCTCGTGTTGATTTTGATTTCTAATGTTCACAACATGATGCATCCACAACTTTACGATGTAATAAGCAGAGATGGATCATGGGTTGGCCCATAAGTTCACCATTTCGAAGGAAAAATGTGTAATCATGGAAAGCAGGGGGTATATGCAGTTGTGGCAGTATCATTTCTTATGTTACGCATCATAATGGTATCACGATGAACTAGTTGCTGATTTGTGCGGTTGAGGTTCTTGTGAAACCAGAGTTTGTCCAATACGCAAAAACAACCAAAGATGCAATCTTATGGCCGCTTATGAATTAGCATGACTAAGTAGTTTTCTAGGTTCTGTCAATCACGGTTCTTACCCTTTTATTTCAAAGACTATTTAGATGATTAATTGACATTAGTGAAATTCATGGATCAAGTTACTTGATGTGGAAATCTGAAACTTTAAGCTTTCTCTTATTGTTGATTCATCTGTGTATCGAGAAGGTATTAGCTGATGATGAGATTACTGAAGAGGGAGTTTTCAATAGATATTGTGGCCACTAAGTAGCAGTATTTTGAAACTCTTCCAAACTTGCCGATTTAATTAGTTGAGCCAAGTATCAGTCCCTCTCTTGGTATGGTTTTTGATTGGTTCAATGGGATTTTTACCAGTTCAATGGGCTAACAAACACTGACAGTTCGATCTTTGGTATAGTTTGTAAAGACTGCTGAATACTCTTCCACCTATTTAGTTTTTCATAGCATCATTTTTTATGAGTTGTCAAGTTAGTCCTGTGGATGGTTGGGTTAGAGTCACACTACCGGCTTGTGAGTGTAGATTTGATTTGTAATGCTTGTATAAACAGAGAATAGGATATTTCTGCATCTATCTATTGTTTTTGTCTCAATTGGATATGGCTTCTTTTAGTGCCGAAGTATATGCATTGATCCTTTGTTACAATGTATTCACTTGCATTAAAAATTAAATGCTGATGTATATTGCAGGGATACTGCTGGACAAGAGAGGTTTCGGAGTCTGATACCAAGCTACATAAGGGATTCTTCCGTGGCAGTTATTGTATTTGATGTTGCAAGTATGATATACTTGTTTCTGTTCCGACTTACCTCATGTTGTTGGATGAAGATTATTGTCTTAATATGCATTATATATGGGCAGTTGTTTCTAGTCATATATCTGATTTTGAATTCTTTCTTTGCCATTGCATTTGTATGCATTCTTCATCTGGTTAGGTGTCTCAGTCACAAATATCTTCATACGAATGGGTTTGTGTGGCTTTCTTTTTCTGCTCACTCATTTTTTATTTTAGTTCCTCATGCCTGCTGTATCTTCCCATTCTGCATGTAATTCACAGATAGTGAATCCATCCAACTTCTATGGTGGTCTCCTAGTAGATAGGGGATACCGAGCCTTAACCTACTCTATTTTGAGCTTAAAATCATACTTGCTTTGCCACATTGGCAATCAAATTGTAATTAATTACTATTGTAAGAAAGTGCTCAGTGAGTTAATCATGTGAATACTTCATATTTGAATAATAAGGCTAGATCAAGTACATTGCATCTCCTGAGGTGCTTGCCTTCTCCATTTTAGTTCCTTCCCATTTGATCTTTTTCCTCTTGTGTGCGCACATGCGCAGCTTTTTTTTCTTTTTTCAAATTTTGTGTCCGGGGCAGCTGGATCACACCCCTTGGTGCCCATGAACAATTTTCTTTCCTAACAGAAGCTACAAAGTGTAGGTTCTAGCAGTAAGTAGAATAGGTAGTAAATGTCAAATGCGTTCATTGAGTTGTGAAGTATGACATAAGAATATCTATATATGTGCATTTATAGGAGTTATAAATGCCAATTGCACTTGTTTGTAATTTGAACTTCTTATTTCTTAAACCAAGAAAATCATTAAAATAGCCACAGTGGTAAGTTGGAAGTACCTTAACAACCTCTTAGTCTGCATGCAATTTGTCATTCAATTGATATTGTTGCACTTGATATGGTTTTTCAGGCCGGCAATCATTCCTTAATACTTCCAAATGGATTGAGGAGGTTCGCACTGAAAGGGGAAGTGATGTTATCATTGTGCTTGTTGGAAACAAAACCGATCTAGTGGATAAGAGGTAAGTTTGCTCTATATTATATTCTGGAATGAAAAAAGCTGTTTATCATGGGAATAAGAGTTACTGGTTTGCTTTTGAAGTTAAGTTTCATTCTCTGCTACCTTGAGTTCTTGCAAGACTGCATTTCTCAACATTTGGTGTGCACTTTGACTCTCTAATGTCATTATCATAAGTTATAAAGATAAAAACTACAATATGATATTTTTCTTGCAAGTGCTGGAAATTACCTTCTTTCTGTGGTCATTTTTTAGACATCACCTTCACCTCATGTTTTGCTTCTTAATATTGGCCAGGCAAGTATCGATAGAAGAGGGAGAAGCCAAAGCTCGTGAGTTGAATGTTATGTTCATTGAAACTAGTGCAAAAGCTGGGTTCAACATAAAGGTAATCATCAGATGACTCGAAGCTACTTTTTCCTGGTTTTAAACAACAAGAGCGCTTCTTTTCCATACAGAAAAGAGTTTCTATTTAAAAGCATCGAGCCACTAGCATACACATACGGAAATGTTGGGAGAGAGATACCGTCTGACTTGAAAAGTCAATCATTGTTCTTATGAAACCAAAAATTTAGATCCACGTAATAGGTAACCCAAAAAAAGTGTCAGGAAGTTAACCTTCTGAATACACTTTCTCACTATACCCAAAGTTCCTAGTTTCTCCAGGAAATAATTAATGGATCTAGTCGATGACTCTACTCCCATATACATTGTTGGTTGTTCTTCCTTTCCATGCCAACCGAAAAACGGTGGCAGTAATTATGGACACTCAATGATACTTAAGCTGTTGTTAGATAGCTATTATAAATCATGTGGCGACCCAGCCTGATCTTCAGTCGATGCGTGACTTAAGTTACTTTCTTCTCGTACTTGTGTCAAATAGTTCATGCTCACTTTTAATGCAGATTATGTTCTTGAAAGTCGATTAATGTGTAAAATGTAAATTATCTTTTCGAACTTGCTTGTTTAGGCATTGTTCCGTAAGATTGCAGCCGCCTTGCCAGGAATGGAGACACTTTCTTCAACAAAGCAAGAAGACATGGTTGACGTCAATCTTAAGTCTACCAACCCAAATGCGTCTCAGTCACAACAGCAGTCTGGGGGATGTGCCTGTTGATAGATTCGCGCTTGAGCATGTCATCTTCGCTGAACATTTTCTCGATGTATGCTTCCTTTGTCATTTTAAAGTGTCATGTAAGTTTATATTCTCGTTTCCTTTTCCTAGCATGGAGATTTTGGTCGGTTTGTTTTTGCTTATCCTCATACATAGGATTTGTCTGACTAGCCTTTTTAGGTACTGATGTTGTGAACCTGAAATGACTAAGGCCAGTACTAGTATTGTGATGTATTTGAAGTCTATATTGTTTCCATCCTCCTGGTGGGAGAAAGAACCTTAACGATAGAGTCGGGATTACTTGGTCTCTTCGCATTTATGTTGAGGAATATAGAGAGCTGCAATGCTTATTTAATTACATGTGTGAATATTTTCATGTTAGAAACACAAATTGCAATAATCTTAATGGAGGGTTGGCTGGTCATCTATATCGTCAAGAATGCTCTGGCAAGGAGAATATGGCCAAGTGTATTATACCACCTTTGTGGTGTCCCTCTTTACTTTCTTTGTTTCTGTGTCCTGGGAAATCCTCAGAGTCGTCGGCAAAATTGATGAGAAGAAATGAGACGAGTAGCATCATAAAGGGTGGCCTGAATACTGTTCGTAGCCAAATGTGTGGCTAGAGCAGAATTTCATGGTGTCCCTGCCTGTCGTCTCTGGTGTTTGGAAGGCTGAAAGTCGAAATTGTTCTCTGAAGTATAACAATGAAGCTATCCACCTTATATTTGTCATTAGCTTTTATCAACTTTTAGTTGGAACTGCGAAGAAAGTAATTTCTTAAGTTTATTGCTCTACTAGTCGCCCCAAACCGAGATTTTATGCAAACGGATCTCGCAAATATTGGTTTATAGGGAATCTAAGCCTCTTATCAGATGGAAATAACAGATGACTGATTAAATAGATCTTAAGAGACAAAAATCGAATACCAAACCAAGCTGATAGTCAAAAGTAATTGAGAGTCGTTTTATGCTAAAGGGAATGTTAATTGACTGGTAAATTCAATAAATTGCAGTTCTCTATAATTTCAAGGAGTTACTACATGATTTTCTATGATATCCATGGAGAAATCTCTAGAAATCAACAAAATTCATTGATTTCCAAATAGATAGAGAGATCTGACCCCCCAAAAAAAAAAAAAATTAGAGAGAGAGAGAGAGAGAGAATTTGCTATGCTTTTTAAATTTGGGGTTTTTCTGGTGTATCTGAATAATAGTTATTAGTTACTTCTATTCTAGGCGTAAATTTTAGTTCTAAAATCAACCAGTCGGATATCATGTGGCAATCAAACTCAATCCCCCTTTTGAAGTTTCTTGAATGACACCCCAGGCAAAAAAGATTCATAGATAGTTTCGAACTCCCATCCCCTTCTTCCCCTCGCAAATAAATAGTCAATCCTTGCTCATCCGCAAAGACCCTCAACTAATTCATTGGCAATTTTATCTATTGATCGTGACCTTGATAAGGAGCCTTAGCTTCTAACTAGGATAAATGTGTTAACTCATATGATGCCGAAAATAAAATGATTGTATAATTACCATTTAATTTGAATTAGCAGAAGCAATGTCTCCTTGTATAATATGGATTCCAAACATTCATGATCTGAATGTGAATGAGTTGAATTACTTATCCCCCATTCTATTAGTGAACTATCTCTCTAGGGGTACAAGTTAAAAATTGGGGAGTAAGTGATTAGCACTGATGATCCTCGCTGGTCGCTAATCTCATGCTCATACGTACTCTGCAACATTCGCGATCCAAATGTTCGAGGTTGGTGAGCCTGTCATCCTGACCTTTTCAAGATGTTAGCAGTCAGGAAGTTTCTCCGCACGAGTTGCAAAATGTTCGAATCGAGCCAAAGCTAATTTGCATCACTCACGATTCGAAGGTCTGAGGCTGGCGAGCGCCTCGCCACTGCCCCCACAGTATGTTTGTGGCCGCAAGGTTGCTCCACAGGAGATATGCCACAATTAGGCAACGCAACAATAGTCATTCAAAGGTACACTCACTACACGATCGAATTCATGACCTCATAAAAGTTACGCGACTCATTCACCATTATACCAGTTAACTCGATAGTAGAAGAGAGCCTATATAATATTAGAATCCATCCCACGATCGTACTTGGGAGTTTCATATATTCTATTACATCTCAAGGAACAACCGATCTTAAGAAGAGCTTGTGGACAAAAGGACAACCCTACAATGCATAAAACAGCCAAGAGACCGTGTACAACGATGCTCCACAAGGCTGGCCACCTGGGTTTTTAACCCGATGCATGGTGGAAGGCATCTCTTGCGTTCTTTTGTCCCCTTTCAACCAATTTTGCCTTTGTTTATGGAACCCCCTCCTCCTCCTTGAAAAGTGCATCGAACACGTCCGAAAGAGCTCCCTTCCAGGTTGTCCTGTTAACCGGCAAATATGGGCACGATGCAGAGCAGACAGAGTCAGACAGCCTCAAAGTAACAAAGGAAAGGAAGAACTGTTGCCTTCGACGAGAAACCTAGTACAGTAATGTGACACAACTTAAAATGATTTGAAATTTGTGGGTGATGTTTGTTGAAAAGTACCAAAAAAATCCTAAACCTATTTCGCTTTAGTCAATTTAGTCATAACTTTTCAATTGTACCAATTGAAAACTACACGTTTCGACAATTTGCCAATGTAGTCCATCCGGCCAATTTTGACAGAAAATCGCTGACTATACGTGGCACAACCAGCACTGACATTTTAAATTTTTTGATAATTTTTTTGGACTTTTTTTAAAATTTTCTTTTGTTTCTTTATTTTTCGACAACTTCATGCCAGCGAGGGTCGTTGCCCATGCCTACCACAGGCGAGGCCCTCGCCCAGATCCAAGGGAGGGCCAACGCCCTTGCCTGTTGGCCGGCGAGGGCCGCAACACCCTCGTCTGGTCTGGGCGAGGGTGTCACGGCCCTCACCTGTGGTCAGCGAGGGCATCATGGCCCTTGCCTCGACTAGATATGGGTGAGGGCGCGAAGGCCCTCGCTCGTGGACAGCGAGGGCCACGACGCCCTCACCTGTGGTCAGCGACCTTACCGGCCCATAGTTGGAAAAAAGAAAGAAAGGAAAGAAACAAAAAAAGAAAAGAAGAAAAAGTAATAAAAAAAAATTTATAAAATTATCCACGTCAGCAGCCATGCTAAGTAGAACAGCCAGCATCCATGTTAGCAATTTCTGGTAAAAATTGGCTAAATAGACTATATTGGCAAATTCGTCAAAAGGTTTATGACTCAATTGGCATAATTGAAGGTTTTGAATTAAATTGGCACAAGTGCAATAGGTTTATGACTTTTTTGGTACTTTTTCCATGATATTTGATATATTGACTTCAAATAGGCCCTGAAGCAACTGAGATGATATGTTACATATATCAATCAAAACACCATTTTAAGGTGTATTCGTTATGGGAAAAACTTCATGTGATAAAGTAAAATGCTAACTAGGAAATTATTTTCAAGTTAAATTTTTTTCCCCTTTTCAAGTTAGGGAATCCAGTTACCTAACTTTAAGCATGCATGTGCTCTTTAACCTTAAATGCTTTTTCTTTTTTCTTTTTTTTTTTGTTTACTGATCATTTTCAGCAAACCAAACGTATGAAAATCTGAAAAACTATTCGCAAAAAATTCTTTCACTCAAACAAACACACCCATATGTCACTCTTAATTTTCTTATTTTGCCCTTGTCTATATGATATTCAAACAATGTAATATATGATATTCAAACAATGTAATGCAATTTAATATATAAAAAAGTAAAATTTACCGAAAAAAGGACAAAATGCCAGAGGAAGAAATTACCAACCCATTTTTCCACTAAAAAGTGCGCTAAATGAAATTCTTTAATTGTCCTCACAGGACCACAGTCAAACTCATCTTCTCTATCTTTCTTTTCCCAAATTTTCGAAAAAAAAAATCTTTTTGGAATTATTGAAAACATTTCAAAATGCTCATTTAGTGTTCCTTTTCTAGAAAGGAATTTGTATAGTGGTAAATAAAAAGAACGATGTCAAGTATTTTGTATTGTCATTCAATTGAAATGTATTTTATTATCATTACTTTGAAATGCCTCTCATGCTCATTTAGTGTTCCTTTTCCGTTCGCGACTTAATGAGTTTGTGAGCAGATTTGACAGAAAATGTTACATCAGCACTTGGATGCCAAATCGGTTTGTCCACCCAAATGGAATTTGGCACATGGATCTGAAGAATGGCTTGGACTGAGGTTGGGCAAAATGTCTGATTTAGACTAAAAACATCCCAGGTTTTTGTCCCCGGGATAAAGAAGCGAGCGGTGTTGTTGGCAGCGGTGGGGCCGTCCGAGGCGGCTGGAATGGTGATTGATAGGTGGTAGGGGAGGGCGGTGGTAAACTTGGGCTGAGGTGTTGGGTCTGTGGGTGTTTTGGGGCTTTCTTCACTAGATGGGCCTTTTAGTCGTTCTAATCAGATTGTGGCATGAGATTTGTATTTTAAAAAGTAGACCTATTGTATTTTAGCAAAGTGTGAAAATTCATGTATCTTTTTGTGTTTTCCCTGATATAATTTAAATGGGGATATTATCACAAAGCCATAAAAATATTGTACATATGTCGAATCCATCATAAAGTTTTCAATTTGGCCAATTTAGTCCTAAACCTTTTAACGACTTCCCAATGTCGTCCTTCCGGTCAATTTTAGCTTGAAAACGATGATGTGGAAGTTAGCCATTCTACATGACACGGAGATGTTAACATTAACAATTTTTTTAATGTTTTCTTTTCTTTCTTTTCTTTCTTTTCTTTCTTTTCCTTTTTTTTTTTTCTCAATTGAAGTCTGGCGATCGTTGGCCAACCCTCGCCTCGCTTAGTAGCTGGCAAGGGTCACTAGCCCTCTTCGACACATGGTGAAAAGAAAAAAAAAAGAAACAAAAAACAAAAAATAAATTATTTAAATTTTTTATTAAAAAAAAATATAAAAATTGTCCACACCAGCGCCGGTTATGCCACGTGGAACGGCTTGTGGTCGCATCAGCAATTGCGGGCCAAAATTAGCCGAATTGATTGTATTGGCAAATCGTCAAAAGGTTTGAGACTAAATTATCACAGTAGAAAAGTTTATTACTGAACTGACATCCATACAATAGATTTATGAATTTTTTTTTGTAAGTTTTCCAATCTAATATGTGTTCCTTATAGATTCTCTCTAAGTGGGTATCATAGACCCCTAATGTTTTTCTCCCTCTAATTCGAATATGTTGCTCATAACTAGCGTCCCCACCTAACTTCAACACCACAAGACATGGCGATTAGCTGAACTTGGAAACATGGACCAAAGAAATTGATGGACACGAACAAAGGAACTCCCAACTTCAACAAATTGGGTCACCGAACATGATTTCAATGTCGTAAAATAAGATGTCGGATCTGTTTCCCAGGACACTCGTGGTCTAAACAACAAAAGGGACATCGCCAAGCAAGAACAAGATACATGGTTGGTGGCGCGTTAGCGTGTGATACCATACTTTAGTCTCTTAATGGTACTGATGTATTTGTTGTTGTTGGATGCTGATTTGGGCCCTCCGGATCGTGCATGAACTTCATCTTCACTCAATAGATGAAACCTATTGACCTTGGTAGGGAAAATTGTTCAAAAAATCATAAACTCGTTGCACTTTGGTCAATTCAGTCACAAACCCTTCAATTGTGCCAATTGAGTCCTAAACAATTTGACAATTTAATCATTTGGGCTAATTTTGGCTGAAAATTGTTGATGTAGATGTCAGTAGTACAATGTGGGGATCCTTCTTTGTGGGAGACAAAACCAACTAATTTTGCAGAACGTGGATCGGCCGAATCAACAAGCTGTCTTTCTTGCTTGGAAGAACGAAAATGAAAGCTTGTCCTCAAAATTGCCCCAAACCACCGCATTTCCCCTTGTAATAAGGACTTATACCCATCCTACATTACATCCACGTGTTATTTTCTTATTTAAACGTTTCAGAGATCCTTCTTTGTGGGAGAATAATAATCTTGATTACGCTCTTCGTCTGGTACGATTTATTTTTTTCACTAGGGTGTCGGCCGTGAAGAATTACCAAAAAAGTCCTAAATCTATTGCAAATGTGCCAATCTAGTCCTAAACCTTTTAATTTGGCCAATTAAATCATAAACATTTTAACAATTTATCAATTTAGTCCATCCGGCCGACTCTGACGTGGCAATTTTTACTAATTTTTTATATCTTTTTTCTTTTTCTTTTCTTTTTCTTTCCCTTAGACTTTAGGGTTTAGGGCCATAGAGGGTCACCGGCACTAGGCGAGGGCGCACGGCCCTTCGCACCAGATCTGGCAAGGGAAGGGCGACCGCGGTTTGTTTTGTTTTTTTTTTTCCTAGGGTTTCGGCGGAATTTTGCATTTGGTTCATAAAATCCAAGAGAACAAATTGTAACCCTCTCCTTCTAGATCCATCAGGACAATTGCAAAATCCAAAAACCGAACGTAGATGCTAAAAAATCCATCGACGACGACAATGACGATGTCTCGAGTTCCCCAGTCAAGTCATAGTCAACTAAATCTAACATGGTTCCAAGTAGTACGCGACATCGTGCTTCGTGAGATCCTAAGACTGAAAACCGTTCCTCATCAACGGAGTTTCCCATGCAAAAAGTCTGACTTTGGACCTTTCCTCCGCCCGTTTTGACCGGCACCAGCTCAAAATCGTCTCCTTCTCTTACCATAGCATTTAACGTGAAAACTACTCTCAAACAATTTTCATTAATGTCACACTAATTGTTCTTACCGCGCCGGCTAGAGTCGATTTTGAGCAAATGAGAGTACTTGGAACGATTTCGACTATATTTTTGGGAGCATACGCATCTTGTACACTTCATGCACTTCAAGACTTCTGCTAGGTTCGTTTGTGTTTTGTTGCACAGAAAACCTTACTTGACTTTTTGGTATTTAAACTTTTTGGATCCGAGATTGTTGTTTTAGCCTTCATTTGTTTCGCGAAAAATGAATGATTTAAAAAATATTTTCTTAAAAATGATCATTTGAAATAATTAGTCAATGAAAATGTTATTATTATCGACAATTTATGCCTAGACATTTTTGTGGACGATGAAAATATTATTTGTCCATTTATTTTTGTAAGCGATACAAGCAATCATCCCTAGAAAAATGTTCTATATTTTGTGAAACAAATACACTCTTAAATTGATTAATTCGACACATAGATTTCCCATCCATAAAGAAAAAAAATGACGTGAAGACCTAACCAAAGGACTAAAATGCCATTCGGAGAACACGTTGTAGTACCGAATCGCAAGAAAAAAAAAATGTTCAAGGACTGAAGTGCCAAACCGGCACAAACTTTAGAACTTCTACTGTTATTATGCATCTTTTAGCGCCATTTTACATAATTTCAAAGACTTTTTTGTTGAGAAAAAGAAATCGCCACCTATTTCGCTTCCATCCTTGTTATTTATATACCGGGGACTCCACTTTTATCAACTTCTTTATATAAGTGCTTTGGAGCGTGATATAATTGATCGGCTTTCGCATACCAAACTAAATTTACCATTTCTATCCATTTGGGTTTATTTGGCTTGGTCACCCCTCCGGGATCTTCTCGGTTGCATCAACGTGGGACTGCATTCGTGTTAGAGGGCAAGTTGTGCCTTGGCAGTCCTTCATATGGGATCACCATCTCGCTCCTAGGCACTCCTTCCACCTTTGGCTTATCACCCTCAAGAGGTTCTCGACTCAGATACTTTTATTTAACTATCATAGAATTCCGACTGATGACTGTGCTTTCTGTGGTGGCTGCCCGGATTCTACTGATCATCTCTTCTTCGGCTGTCATTACACTGGATCTCTTGCTCTCTTTTGGGCTGCCAAATGCAACCTGGCTTGGCATAACTCTACCTGGAGTGACAACATACAGTGGGCGCTCACCATATTCACGGCCAACTTTTCCATCAGCGTATAGCTAGGTTTTCATTTGGCGCCTTGTGCCATATCATATGGACTGAGAGGAACCATATTCTCTTTCGCAACAAGTCTCTTATCATTCCGGCTATTGAAGCTCACCTTGTGAGGATAGTCCGGGACAAGGCTTTAACTTTCACCCTTGTAAATGACACCCTGCTTAACTGTAGGATACAAAGAAGCTGGGGCATCTCTACCTCTATTTTTGGTTGATCCTCAACTAGTTTTGGCTAGCTTGTTTATATTTTGTGGCCGCCTGTTTTGGCCTCCTTCAGTGCTCTTCCTTGTTGATCCTAACTTTTGTTAGGCTTTGTTGGCCCTATGAGGCTCTGTTGCTTGGCCATCTGTTTGGCCTCTTAGTTCTCTTGTGTATACAGTTTTTTCTCTCCCGAGCCACCCCTGCGCTTTTACGACACACTGTGGTGTGCGATTAGGTTTGTCTTTGTAACTTGCGCTTTTTCTCATCAATATACTTATCTTACCACACACACACACACACAAAAAGGTAGACCATCCATGTCGAAAAATAGAGCTTTTATATGGAACAATTTGACTGCAATCCAACCTGAGTAACTATGTCCGGCCGGGAATTAGATATAAAGCCCCGCATTTCTTAAGGCGTCGGATCCAATTCGAGAGATAAATTTCTATAACGAGGAACTCCATTTTGATATGCGAATAAATTCATATCCAATAGAACATGCTCCGCCTTTCTTACATAGGACGGCCTTCTTTTGGTCGCGAATTCTCCATATATATTTTTTCTACCATCACGAATTCTCCATATACACTTCAGGTTTTATTCACACTTCAGAGAGTTTCTCCTAGCTTCACGACGGGATACTCGCATGGTGGTGCTTCCTCAATCTCGCGTCCCTTCTCCGAGTTATGATCCTTTAGTGAGCATTTTCGTCGAACTTACCTAGGTGTAATGGTGGGCCCTTCCCACGCTCATGTCGGGGTTGTTCCCGCTGCAACTAGTCTAGGCGAGACGCTAGGTTAGGTTGTACCGATACCAACACACGACACGACACAATACGCCGACACGTCATTTCTAAAATAAATAGAGAATTTCGACACGTTGTATATTGAATATATATTTTTATATACATTTATATATAAACATATCAGTGGTAAGTTTCTTCATCTTCTTCTTCTTGGGGCTGGCTGGGTATATTAATTTTGAGGTAGCTGGGTATTATTGAAAATGTTTAAAATTGACCCCGTGTGTGTCGGAATGGAGTGTTAGGATGCTAGACTCGCGTGTCGCTAACGTGACCGAAGCGCTGACCACATGTTCGATGTTTGACACCTGTTGACCACGTGTTAGTCGCTTGTCGAAGAGCATCGGACACGTGTCAGTGTCCGACACGCGTCCAACACGACACTTAGACCTCCGAAGAGTATCCGTGCTTCCTAGAATCGCTAGGATGGCATGGGTTTTGTCCCTCGTTCGTAAAAATTACTCTTGCGATATGCTTGTTCTAATGAATCCTTCTCTAACAAAGACCTATTAGCTACATGGGGAAAATTACCCATTAGTCATAAACTTACTATACTGATGTCAATTCAGTCATAAACTTGTTCAATTTTTGTCAATTTGGTTTTAAAATTTTGTACAAAATTTCAATATAGTCGTGTCGATCAATTTTCGCCAGAAATACCTGACGTGGCGATGTAGTTATCGCACACCACCAAACCAGCAATTTTCGGAAAAAAAAAAATTTGGCTGGAAGAATTACATTAGAAATTCGTACAAAGGTTTAGGAATGATTTGGAAAAATTGAAAAGTTTATGACTAAACTGACATCCGTCAATAAATTTAAGACTGATTGGACAATTTTTCCTAGTTACATGGCTCAAATCAATGTTGGAACAAGCTTGTTTATTATATCTTGTTCTGGGACAGGGGCATTGCTTGATCTACGAATTTTTTTTAAAGGTGTAGTGTTATCATCGATCTCTAAATTAGTTTAATTGAATATGTGAACTAGTTTAGGTTTAATGTCCTCTTCTCATAATGAACATTATGGATATCAAGACTAAGATAAGCGGGACTAGAATATTTGCTAGTAATAGATATGAAGAATTTTGGAGGAAATTACCACAAAAGTCATAAACCTATTGCAATTGTATCAATTCAATCCTAAATTTTTTATTTGTCAATTGAGTCATAAATCTTTTGCAATTATTCCAATTCAGTCCATTAGGCCGGCTAGTTCTGACGCGATGCCGCCGGAGTTGATGTGGCAAATTTTTAACAATTTTTTTTCAAAAATTTAATTGTTTTTTTATTTTTTTTAATAATTTCTTTTTCTCTTTTATTTTTTGTTTTTTCCGGCAGCGCTACTGGCCATCGGCTGAGGGCTAGCGACCTCCGCCGATCCCTGGGTGAGGGCCTGCGAGCCCTCACTAGCTACTGGGCGAGGTTGCGACCCACGCCGAGATTTGGCCCTCGTCCTGGGGCCAGCGACCTCCACCGATGGCCGATGGCCTCCTACTTGCCAAAACCAAAAATAAAATAAAAATAAAAAAGACAAAAAATTATTTAAAATATAGTTTTCTAAAAAAATACTATTAAAATTTTACCACGTCAGCGCCGGGGTTGCCACATCAGGACCAGCCGGCCAAGTGGACTGAATTGGCACAATTGCAAAAGGTTTAGAATTGAATTCGCAAACAAAAAAAAAGTTTAGGACTGAATTGGCACAATTGCAATAGATCTAGGATTTTTTTTTTATAATTCTCCCAAGAATTTGATAGTTTATGTTTTTTTATTTTTAATTCTCACGCTCCATACAAAACTTGAGGGAAAAGATGATTGACATTCCCTTTTTAAGAGGAGAGTTTTTGTCTCAATTGGATCATATTTTTTTCTGTAGTACATAGATATTTTAAACTTTTTTAAGTAATTGGATGACCTAATTGAAACAATTAAAAATTTAGGTATGATTTGTAAACTTAGTAAAAATTCCAAAACCGAGTACAAGTTCATAGACTATTGCATAGAAGACAAAAGAAAAGGGGAGTTAATGTCACGAAAAATCTCAAACTGATACACATGTGATAAATTTACCATAAACTAATTTTTTAACCACAAAAAAAATTCAAACTGGTACATCTGTGACAAATTGAGCCCAAACTACATTTTTTTACCACAAAAAACTCCAAACTGGTACATCTGTAATAAATTTACCTCAAACTAATTTTTTGACCACCAAAAACCTTAAATTGGTACACCTGTGATAAATTTACCCTCCGTTAGTTTCTATAAAACTATGCTAATATCAAAAAAATCACAAATCGATATACCCAAATACCCCAAACTGGTACACCCGTCAACTACCACGTTTCATCAAACTCGGCAATTTGAAGGTAAAATTTAACGGAAACTAATGTATGGTAAATTTATCACGTGTATACCAGTTTGGGATTTCAATTAGTTTGGGATAAATTTGTCACATGTGTATCGGGTTTGGGTTTTTTGTGATTAAAAAATTAGTTTTAGGTAAAATTGTTACAGGTGTACAAATTTATAACTTTTCGTGGTATATACCCAAAAAAAAGTGCCAATGAGGCTTCCGGCCTAATGACAAGGAGGGTGGGTTGGGAAAAATCTTGGCAAAAGGTGGAAAAACAGACAAAAAAATTTAACGAAAAAATTAAATATGCCCTTAACCAGCATGAAGGTCATGCCATTATTGGAGACTGTTATGGTCACTTCAAGCCTTTATTTGAGATAATGTCCACCTCATACTCTTATTTGAGGAAATATAGCACTTCAAGCTCTTATTTGAAAAATTTTCCTTTTTTTAAATGGTTCTCTTTGGGCGTCAAAAATTAAATTTATGCAATAATAACTTCCTAAAAAAGATGAGCATTTTTTTTAACCGAAATCCATTTCGAGAAATGGTCGTTAGTCCCAACCCCAAACACAAATCCTCTCTCATTTTTGAATTAGAAAAAGGGTCACCCCCAAGTCGCAGCAACAACCAAAAAACACACACAGCCCACCCCACTTTCGTTGTTGCCTTCTCCTCCTTCCTCATCACATCCCCCCTCCCAATCCCACCACCACCACCGCTTTTTCACCCGCACTCAACAAGAACCACCACCACCCACCACCACCCACCGCCGCATCAATTCGACCCCACTCGCACTCCAGAAAGAGATATACGACAAATAACCCAAACCAAACCCGACGCCACCGCCCGTTTGCGCCGAGTAAATGAAGTGCAAGAAACACCCCGGCGACCTCAGCAGCGGCGCCGGCGTCTGCGCCTCCTGCCTCCGCGAACGCCTCTTCGCCCTCATCTCCGCCCAGGCTCAGGCTCAGGCTCAGGCTCAGGTTCAGGCTCAGGCTCAGGCTCAGGCTCAGCGCCGGTCCTGCGCGGCCGCGGAGGACCCCCGTAAATCCGACGCCCAACCTCAACCTCCTCCCCTTTCATTCCCTCGCTCCGTGTCTCCCTACGTTTCTCGCCGGAAATCCGATCACCACCACCATCGGATCCACAGTACGCCTCAGGTCGCCCCTACGTACAGCGCCACCTCGGAAGCCGGCGGCGGCGGATTCTCCTCCCAGAGGTCTTACAAGAAGAAGAGCCGGAAATTCTCCCTTCTCGCCTACCTGTTCAGATCCAGATCCGAGAAGTTCGATTCCGATCCGAATCAGGACTCTTCCGATTCGGATCCCAGGGCTTCTCGGGCGTCTCCTTCGCCTTCGTGGCCGTCGTTCCTCCCGGGTCGTCGGAGAGCGCAGTCGAGGCTGTCCTCCTTCGGAGATTCCGCCGTCACGGGCGGCCGATGCGGGAAGCCCTCTCGGATCCCGGCTCGCGGGATGTCGCCTGCGCGAGGAGAGGATTCCGACGAGAACCCCGGCGGCGACCGATGGCCGTCGGGGAACGGGTGCTCGTCGGACTCGTCGCCGCGGTTTCCGAGGACGCCGGTGGCCGCCGCCGTCGCTCCCAAGACGCCGACCCGACCGAGGCCGAGCCACGCGAGGAACGTGTCCGGGTTCGCCTTCTGCCTGAGCCCGCTGGTGAGGGCGAGCCCCAACCGGAACTGGAAGCACAAGGGCTGCGCACCGCCTGACGCCGGGTACTCGGGCGAGATCAGGGCGTCGACGAAGCCGCACCTCTCCACGGCGACGTCGTTTGGCAAGAACCGGTCGCGCAAGCTCACGGATTTCGGGAGAGCGCACCACAACCGTTGATTTGGGCGCGACGGTTGACGTTGACTCGGGTGATGGTGGTGATCTGGTTTCTACGCAAGGGATGCGTTTTAGCTCCAGTTGATTTTCGAGTGTTTTTTTTTTTTTGGATGTCCATATTAATAAACAAAGTACAGTCCGATACACACAATAGTTCTTTTTTAGTGTACAAATTAAATTGGCGATTATGAAAAGTGATTGGAGTTACGTGTTTGCCCTTATTCTCGATCGAATTTTACATTGCGGGGAAGACGGTGGATGCGAGGTTGGTGCTTGCTTTTTTATTATGGTTATCAAGGGGTTTTTTTTTTTTTTTTTGCCTCTTAAGGTTACAGATATGTGTCCGAGTGGAATTGTTTTTTTCTTGTCTGATTTAGAATAAATTACTGCCGTCGCAAAGAAGCATGTTCCATAAATCCTTATGGAAATTATTTTCTTAATTCTTCTGTCCAAACGAGAAAGATGCTCGACAAAAGGAAGGATTTTTGTTAGATAAGTGGCAAGTGGTGTTCGGCTGGGCTTTGCTAACGAGCTTTTTTTTTTCTTTTTTTGAAGGGTTAATACTTTTAAAAAATTTAAACTGGTACTTCATGACACACGGTTTCTTTATGGAAAATTTCAAATAAGAATATGAAGTGGACCTTATTTCAAATAACTTCAAAATAAGGCTTAAAGTGTTCAAATCGTCTTTTAACAAAAAATGCTTGAGCGAGGGGCATTTTCGTCCTTGCAAAATTTCACCCTCTCCACTTTCCCCTTCTTCACCGCGTTCAAGAACTCGCCGTACCGCCATTGACTTCCCTCAGGAAGGTCCGACGAGGCAGAGGCCTGAGGCTTCGGGCCGTCAGAAGCAAGTTCTGCGCGAACGGCGACGAATCAGAGGGGATCGACTTCGTGGGTTGCGCTTGGATTACAGGCGGAGGAGTTGGCAGATTCGGACCATTGGCAGCTTCCTGTGGGACCGTCGAAGAAGCGAAGAGAAGTGCGGCCAGAGTCGCCTTCGATTGCGCGGATTTCAAGCGCTCGAAGTTGGGCACCTCGTTGTTGAGGACGAATTGAGTCGCGCGGAACTTTCTCCTGAAAATTTGTGAGTGAAGGCGCTTTCTTGGTTTTGGGAGTAGGAGGGGAGAGCAAGACTTTGTCCCCATGGAAATTCGAAGAAAGCAATGGATTTGTAGTTGCAGAAATGGTTGTTGCACTTGGGTTGGTTCAGGAGTCACCCGGCTCGTTCAGTGAGTGTTCGCTTATTTATCCACGAGAGACAGAGGGAGAGGGGGGATGAGGAGTACGTATGAAAATGGAGAATGAAGCGTGGGGGA
Organism: Lenwebbia sp. NSW1173648; assembly: GCA_029784005.1. Lineage (NCBI taxonomy): Eukaryota > Viridiplantae > Streptophyta > Magnoliopsida > Myrtales > Myrtaceae > Lenwebbia > Lenwebbia sp. NSW1173648. The sequence goes on from JARCGZ010000007.1 coordinate 13,581,100, forward strand.
TGACGAAGCTTTTCAAGCGTGGGGGATGAGGGTGGCTCTCGGCCGACGCCGGAGAGGGCGGCCTGAAGCAGGCGGAAGGGAAGGGAAGAGAAGAGAAGGGAAGAAAGAAAGAAGAAAAATAAAAAGAAAATAGAAATATGAAATGAAAAAATGGAAAAAAAAATTAAAAAGTAAATGACAAAAATGCTCTTCGGCTAGCCTTTTCTTTGAGACGATTTGAGCACATCGGGCCTTTATTTGAAATAAGTTTCATTTTAGGCCTTTATTTGAGAAATTGATGGCACCTCATATTCTTATTTGGAATTTTCCCTTTTCTTTACATTATTTTTTCGTCTCACTGAAAATCGCAAACTCGTGTCTCACGGCATGCTACCCCAAACTAATTTTTCGTTTCATGGAAAATCCTAAATCAGTGCTTCTGATCCAAATATACAATCTATTAGCAGTTTGAGATCCGACGTGGACTTAAGACTTGAGTTGGGTATTGATTTTTGTTTTCTGTTGGGATTTTTTTTTAGACGAAATTTATTTGGAGAAATATTGGGTCAAAGATATTAATTTGAAATTTTTAGTGGTATTTTTAAAAAAAAAAACCAATGGATCTAATGTTTCCACATGGTCAAAACGATCATTAATGAAAGCATCTACTCATTCTCAGTTTCGATTCAATCAAGATTTGACCAAGTTCGCAAACATTGAATTTGGAGGAGGGTTTCTTTAACAATCATCCCAGTTGCATAATGTTCGAGATGAGTTTAGTTTTTCCATGGTCAAACCAACATTAATTCCAATAGAATGTCAGTCCAATGAACAAATTTGTGGGGAGGTCCTCTCGTTTGAACATGTTGGCCGTTGACCGGTTTGATCATTTTGTGGTCACAAATAGAATGTTGGTTTTCATATACACCATTGGGAAGTTCTCGTCATATGAATGCGTAGAAATTGCTTTAATTAATTATCAATTTTACCCTTTTTTCACGGTATCACTTATTTGACCACGATTAGTAAGTTCCAACTTTATTCATTCTTGTCCGACGACTCAAATAATTTGTTTGTCGATTGTCATTTAGTTCCTCTGAGTTTTTGCTTATGTCAACGAAAATAATTAAATTGGAAAAAGTTCCCACGATTATCGGGCACTGAAAAAGAAAATCACAAAAAAAAGGAATTCCCTCTAATAAAAGACTGTTTTAGGGGCCACTGGGCACGTGGCCGGGTGGTGAGGGAATTGAGGGATGAGGGCGCTTACAAGTGCGGGGTTTGATTCTCACGCTTTGCAAAAGTGCCGTACGAAAGTTATGATATTTGTTGTGTCTTTTTTCATGTTCCTTTTCTATTGGGTTATTGGTTAATGTTAATTGATAGATTAGGCAGCTTATGTGTACAGAATTATCACTTGTAATTGATCAGCTAGGCCTAAAGGCCCAAATTGTCTATGAGGCACAATTTAGAGCTCTTATTTGAAATAATAACTATTTAGAAAGACATTAATTTTTCATGGGCAACATTTAAATATATTGGTGCTGTGATATAACTGATTTATTCTAAATAAAAGGAAATTGCATGTATGTATATGTGGTGCATCTGGATCCAAATGTGAAGACAAGTCTCTTTGTGAGATTTTATAGGAGTACTGCCAACAGTTCTAAAAACTTAAGTTATTAGATGAAGCCATGAATGAAACATATAGATATCTTAATACTCCAACCTAAAACGTAGGCTGGACTTGGATGTTGAGGCAAATAGGGGCCTAGGTGGACTTAAATTTAGGACCTCGCTATGATACCATGTGAGATTTTGTGGAATACTGGCAACTGTTCTATCACTAATGGTCCAAGTTAGAAGCAGGCCATGCCATGTAGGAAGGCCGACACCAAGTAAAGTTCCACATCAAAATTTTCCAACTTAAATTGGCCGGATGGAGTACATTGGATAATCATCAACAAGTTTATGACAAATTTGGCCAAATTGAAAAGTTTAAGAGTAAATTAATAGCCATACAGTAGGTTTAGCGCTTAATGGCTAATAATTTTCCCCAAATTGTTGCCTAGTTTGTCCACAAAAACATACCTATTAGACCGGTTGCTCTATTACATAATATATTCATATGAGTTCAAGAGATCGCAATCACAACATAACACTTTGTCATATGTGACACATAGTTTCACACTTTACAATTTTAACTCATGCTATTGCACAATTCAGATATCTCATATCAATGTCACATCTGACAAAGTGTGATTGAACAGTCGAAAACTCCAACACATATTATCAGCCCATGGCCAAATGAAGCTAAACTTCCAAGGAATCTTTACCCAAAAGTTCAATTTGAGGATGCCATATGGGTCCAAAAGTTCTATTTTGACTTAATAGAGTAAAAAATTAATCAATTACATCCGAAATTTTCTATCCTTTAAAGAAATTCCATCCTCAAAATTTGTCTAGTCTAATCTTTATTCAACTTCGTCCCTACACAACCTAAGCTTTAGTACTAGTAAATTCAACAACAAAAATCTTCTAAGCTTCCATCGCTCCCTATACTTCCAGGATCTCAACTACTCCAATTCTCTCAATTTAAAGAAGCTTACAAACACCACAATTGAGTCAGCGCCATCACTGAATGAGCAGATTACTAAACAAGTAATTAACATATCTCATCATCTAGGGATCAAACTCACTAGACCAATACACAAACAATGGATAATTCAATCCCAATGCTTGATTAAGACAATTTTCTAATAATGAATGCAAACGGTATGCAATGGTGTACACAGTACAGTGCTATGAGGGGAAAAGTCATTAGAATTCTTAAACCTCGTGAATAAAATGCAATCAAATACTAAGACTTCTAATTAATAAAACGAAGTCCTAAACCTTTCTCGAAAAATGAGATCAACTTCTTTTGGTGGGCATTACTGGAGATTTCCGTCATTGCACCCGAATTGAACTTTTCTATAAAAGTTTAGGACATTGACTATCCTAATTGAAAAGGTCTAAGGCTCACTTGCACGCTTGATAAATGTTTAGGAATTGATTGTACTAATTAAAACAATTATGACTCCATTACATCTGATATCTGGCGACTTGGGATGTACTTTTTTTTTTCTTTTGTAAAAGAATATCCATACGAAGAGTATACCTTAGAGACGTTCTTCCCTTATTTAATGTGTGATTCGCTTAGCTCTTTTCCATGTGCTACATCATAAAAGTTTGCCACATGTCCTATCTTGCGTGACCTGTCTGCCTCGGTGTTTACTCCTCGCCCTCGTCTGTCGATTTGGTATAGACCCATTGTCAGTTTTTGCCATAATTGTTCACGAAATTCACACCTATCATAGGGTTGTTCCTTCCCAATTCTACCCAAGTCTTGCGTGACTTTAATCAATTCCCCGAAACATCCGTTTTATTTTATGGAGTTTGTATGCAGGGAGGCAATGACCAATTTTTCATCTCTAGAAGGACTCAATTATTCAAGGAATGCAGATATTTTAAATAAGAAATACATCTATCCGTCAATTACTTGAAAGAGACGCAGAGTCACCACAACGGTTCTAGTTGAACTAGTCTTTCCACCGATAGTTTATGAAATTGAAAAAAAAAATCAATAAGATGTGAGACTATGGCGAGAAAAGAAAAAAGAAAATTAACTTAAAAGACTCGTTGTTAGAATAACTTAAGCTTTTGACTTGAATTATCTATCATGGTAACTGTTGGGTTTTATGGGTGGGTGGGCCGCCCAAGATGGGCTAACCCAGCCCATTACCCACAAAAGATTAACTGCCAAAGGCAGCTAATACTTTGAACGTGATAAGGGATCACATCTTCGGTCGTCGTTCCAGACTTACGTTCACAGAGCAGAGAAGAACAAAAAGAAAAAAAAAACGACGACGAAATTCTGCTTTTCTCCCGAACGATGAACCGGTGGATGAACTCTCTCGCTGCTAAAGGAACATTTAATCTGTAGAACGAGAAGGTACGTTCGTAATCGTAATATACGCTTTCGATCAGTGATTCAAGGCTTCTTGGGCATGTTAATTCAGCAATTTGTATGCATAGAATTAGGGATTGGTTCCCTTCATTATCGGAGCCAGGTTCTGGCCTTTTCGCGTGTGTATCCATCTCCGTTAGTCAAATTTCACATGACACTCCTAATCTGACTTGCACATGAGACGATATAAAAAAAAAATAAAAAATCCCAGGTCGTTTGACAATGGATTTTATATACTCTTTATATATATTGTCTCCTTTCATCTATCAATTTCAGTTTTTCTAGGTTAGGCATTCTAATATAATCGGTGAAAGAGAGTTAGCGAGCATGTGACCAAATTTTTTTCCTAACGGTTAACGGTTCGAAATAGTTAGCCGTGCGATCTTAGAGGAAAAAGAAGGATGTCTCTAGGAGACTTGACTTGCGTCTCTCTTCTTTCTTTCTTTTTAAGGATGTGGTGGGTACATCAACATGTCTTTTTGATTCGAAATCGCTTCGAGGTCTTTGTTAAACTCTTTTTCTACATCCGTTGTGCGGTGTGGGTCGGCATATGGTTCGATTTAAAGCGTGATCATTCCTCTCGTCACAACGTTGACCGTTGGATTCGAAATTGCTTCAAAATGTCTTTTGCTTTTTATACTTTGCAACTGAAGAGGCATGGCATCTTTACTCTGTAAAGGCTTGAAAAGGTCTAAAGGTTCCCGTGAAGCTCTTATGCTAATCCCTAATGAGCCCCGCTCCGAACCCACTAAGCTAAAACTCTCTAAAATGACAATAACCAAGGATCCTGCCATCCATCCCGAGTCGTTCTTGCGTGGAGCCGTACTCGCATGAAACACACCTGCCATAAAATGTCTCATAATTGCATTTGTTAATAAATTTAAGAAATTGCATGAAGGAATGATCGATTTCATATCGTAAAATATGAAAGAACCAATTTTACGCAGCTGCACCAACAACTTATCATACATATGCAGGAGTCTAATGATCAAAATATGGTCCTAAGTATCTTCAGCATTCACTTACATGAGTTATCCAGGAAAAAAACAATACTTTGAACTAAAAAAGGAAAAAAAAAATGACTTAGCAGGCTCCAAAAGGTTGATAGAATCTACTGGGCGCCAGGGATATACAGCAATTTTCACCTCCTAACCATCAATTTGAACACTCCATTACCAATCAAGTGAACCGTAATCTTTCCATTACATATTCGGCCACATCTAAGGCTTTGTTTGTTTCACGTGTGATGTTTCTGAAAAATGCTTTCCGGAAAGTCATTTTCCGGGAAAATGAAAAAATATTTTTCGGTATTTGATTGAGACATGAATATGAATTGGAAAATAATTTCCACTTGTTGGGTAAGGAAAATCTCATTTAATTTTCTAAGTGGTCGTTTGGTCAGAAATTGCTGACATGGACCCGCCTGTCCACGTGGCACAGTCAGCGCTAATGTGAACAATTTTTCTAATCTTTTTAAAAAGAATTACCGAAAACTTTTTGCTTTTAATTTTTTTATGATCTTTTTATTTATTTTTTCTTTCTTCCTTTGCCAGTCGCTGGCCACAGGCGAGGGACGAGCTCGCCGGCCTTGGGCGAGCTCATCCCTCACCTGTGGCCCGTCGCCAGTGGTCGGTGACCGACAGTGAAAGAAAGAAAAGGAAAAAAAAAACAAAGAATAGAATTAAAAATTATTTAAAAAATCAAAAAGTAAAAAAAAAAAAGGAAGGTGAAGAATTACAGGGAGAAAAGAGGAAGGAAAAAGATTTTCTCGTTTTAAAAAAGAGGAAAACATTTTCCCAATGTGTTTTTACCATTGGTGAAAAATATTTTTCTTGACTAATTTATTTTTCTTAACCAAACCCCGAAAAATCCGAAATTTTTTCTGGAAGATTTTTTCGGTGAAACAAACCGAGCTTAAGTACTTGAATTCTACGGTCCTTCCACCATTCGGGATAAGAACTTTGCATTAAATCCCTTTTAACTATATGATCATAACTATCCCACAATCCATAAGGAAAAGACATTGCCTTAGTTCATTTCTTGAATAAATTCTTCAGAGTCTTTTTTGCCTAAGCAGAGGGAAAGAAAATGAAGTGTGAGTTCTAGTGAGAGACAAGTGAGACATCTTCTTCAATCTAAAGCTCCTATCTCACCCAAATATCTTCAAATCGAAGATGAAGGAGACGTCTAACTGATGGGTGGTTTGACGTTGAAGGATCTCAGCACTTGAGGTAAACCACAGTTCAAGCTGAGAATTTCTTCCCGTGAGGAATTTCAAAATTGCTTTTTAGGACTTAGTTGTGTCGTGTACTCAAGAAGCGTTGAGGCATTGGATTCGTCTCTATCGGGTTCAACTTCAAACCTCTCGAGTCTTCTTCTTGCTCAATCTTGATTCTGAGAGATTAGGGTTCCTAATTCAAAGTCATGCCTGCTTCTTTTAAAGATGCTTTGAGGAGATGAGCTAAGGACATCATGGTTTGAATCAAGAAACAAAGTTAAAAATGGCTACAAAAAAAAAAGTCCGCACGTTGACTCTATCGAGCAAGTAAATGAATTTATTTATCCAACACTTTTTATTTCAAACTCGCTGGTCGAAAACTCAATTTTTCATATGAAATATTCTTTTGAATGACAAAACGTATATCAATTTATAATTAGAATGTTGCATATATGGCTTTCATATTTCGTTAGATTATTGGAAATTGGGGGGCAGCAACATTCACAAAGATATTACACCTGTAAAGAATTTTTCTTGAATGGTTAAATGCAGAATCAAAGAGGACAATAGCAAGATTTTATTCTCTAATATTGATCGAGGATAGTCTGGGGTATGGAAGTTTGTGGGAATTTAATAATATTTAATATTTTTTACAAACTTTTTAATTATTTTTTATTTTGATTTTTTCCTTTTTCTTTTCTTTCTTTTTCTTCTCCTTCTTCCTCCAGCCGGTCGTGGGATCGGTCTCACCGAAACTCACCTCTAGCCAGTTCCCGATCTAGCGACTGGTTGGAGGAAAAAAGAAATACAAAAAATAAAAATTTGAAAAAAATATCAAAATAAAGTCAAAATTTGTCACATCAATACCGACAGCGCTGGCAACGTCGACTGGCATCTATGTCAGTGTCGGCTGACTAAAGTGGGCCAAATGGGCAAAATTAGCACAAATACAAAAGGTTTAGGATTGAATTGGCATAAATGCAAAATGGTTAGGACTTAATTGGCCAATTTTTTTTTATTTATAACTGAATTGACATAATTGCAATCGGTTTAGGACTTTTTTGGTAATTTTTTTCTAAAATCACTTTATCACAATATGATGGATCCTCGTAACCAAGTACAAAGCAGTCGGAAAAAAATAATAATAGGGATATATGATACACTAGTGTATCTTTGAAGTTCCCGTGAATACATAGGAAGAACTTCTACTTTCTTCTTCTAACAGCCAAAAAGATTTGATGAATCAACCGCAGTGGGACGACTATATGCAGTGAATGGATAAGTGTCTAGTCATCGTACACGTTATTGATCACTTGTAGACTGGACAAGTCAATTTGCCCAGCTTAAAAATATCATGTAAATCCCTTGACTTGTGCCGTCGGCAATATGTTCCGTCTCTATTGGGTTACTGAACAGTGTTTATGGACTTTTCTGCGCAGCAGCTCATGTGGGCACAACTCCTTTAAGCTTGACTATGGAACCCTGTGTTTCTGAGTGGGAAAATAGCAGCTCGCTTAGGAACTGTAAGCATATAACATTCAAACATCTGGGGTATGGAAGTTTGTAGCCCTACAGCACTAAACTTCAAATGCAAAGCAGCATAGCTGGACATTGTTTAGGTTTGGTTTCAGGTTTTAAGTCACAGGAATCCACCCAGCAGGAACCTGCCTCCTTATTACATGTCGTTCTTCCTATGCCTAGTGAGTGGTTTAAGATTAGGAAGCATATGAAAGAGGTTTCTTTGGGGTCGTGGCGGTGCACCAGCTCTTCGTGGCCAAGTAAGTAGCTTCTGAAGGGTCTCTTGATGAGGAAATCTGTTACTTTGTTGATTGAGAAGGGGTATTTATACACACAAGATTTCTAGCATATATCCAACTTGAGCTATTGGGGTGGAGATCATGTTCTACTCAAAGTTTGGATTGTGGCACAGTTCATTTCGTGCTCTAGCAGAAAATAAAGAGCAACTACCTCACAATGCTCGACCTGCCTTATGATTTTCACAGTTTTAACAGAAGAGAGGATATGTCTGCATCTATGTGGCTTGACAGTAGAAGTGAAATGGATAGCTTGCCGGAGCTACTCCATGAACTTAACAAAACTGAGAATTCTTTCCCTTGGAAATTACACCAGGAGGAAGAAAGCAGTTTAATCTCCAAGGGGTTGGTCCGAGTGTTAAGCGCCAAGTTTGGATCTAGTTTGTAACCAAGAAAGCAGACTCCGTATCATTTTGTTTCTCCTTAATTGCCAACAGCTTCAGATCATTGTCAATCTAAAAAATTTGTCATAGTAAGAAAATGCAATCTGGTCCCCTTTTTGTGTCATTTGGAAGGAGAGAAATGAAGGGCCTTTTGGAATAAAGCAAACTCCAACGGGTTTGCCTCTTTTGGAACCTTTTTAGGTCCTTTCCAGTTGGTTGTGAAAGGGAAGGGGGGGTGAGAGAGAAAGGGACCCTTGTTGATGTTTATTGACTTTGACTATGCTTAATTTTCTTTGGGTTAATTATAGATTTGGTCCTCTGAGTTTTAGAGTTTGTGCGATTTGGTCTTCTAACTTTTATTTCATGCAATCATGTCATCTAACTTTCTGAATTTGTGCAATTTGATCCTCCAAGTTTTGTTTGGTGCAATTAAGTCCCCTAACTTTCTTGATTTGTTAAATCAAGTGCTTTGTTTACACACTATAACTAATATTATCAAATCAGGATTTCTTTTTTCTTGCTTCTCACATTTTTTTTATGTGATTTTGGCGCCAAATTAGTATCACATATTATTTTTTGTTATGTAAGCAATGACACGTCATTAATAAACTTGACGAAAGTTTAAGTGTTTGATGGAATGATTTCATTGCACGAATTACGAAAGCCGGGGGACTTAAATGCACAAAATTAAACTTATAGGATTGAACTCGACCGGCTGTATATTAACAATGTCAAACCCTTCAAAAAAATGGTAATGAGTCTTCTAATGCCCCACCTTTTTACGACTCTCTGTCGCCTATACATTCTCCAGCTGAATGTACCCCTGATGAAGCATTTCTATCGATGGCGAGAATGTAATTTTTGCTAATGGAAGTCCATCCAAAGATGTAGAGTTTGGTATGTGTTTGCTCTGAAACCTATGTTTTCCCTCTTGGTTATTTCTATATCATACGCAAATGCACTGGAGTAGAAACTTCGGTTTATCTCTTTAATTCCTGAGAAGCCTTTGTTCTCTTGTTGCTGGTTTCCTTCTGAGACTACTGCTGCAAATGAAATCTATAAGATCGATGAAGGTTTAGAACAGATTCATTTTAGGAATGTGAGTATAACATCTCTCCCATTTCTTGAAGTCGCAGATGCTCTATGCTTGTTCGAGGATGTCGTGCCATTTCCAGTGTCCTTCATCTGCTTCATTTTCTCTAGATATATATTTCCTTTAGTTTTGGCTTTACGGCGCACGGTGTTGAACTTGTAAGATCTTTGTTTTGGATATGAACAGGGGGCACTACTGATATCGTTTTAAAGACACTTCCTGAACAGTGACTTCCAACTGAAACAGCGTCCTCATAGAACTCATAGATCTGTTCTGTAGAGCATACTGTATTGAACCTTCACAAGGAAATAAGCTTAGGGCAATGTGCTTTGTGGAGGGTATATGAACTTGTTAAAGAACTTTCAAGGTCCGCAAACTGGTGTGTTTGGCTCTCAAACCGTAGCTTTCAGACACTCCATCCACTCAACGACTTTTGACCTAGACTAGGTATTGCAGTTTCCTGGTCTAGATTTTCTCAGGCCAGACGCTATTCTCCTCCCTATAGTGATTTCGTTCCCCTTTGTTGTTGGTCTACCTGTTGTATTGCCACATGGGACTAGACCAGTCAAACGGGTGGATCGGATTGAATTTGAGTCAAGTCACAAATAGTCAAACCCAAATTGACCCATAAACCCGTTTATGACCCATTTATATATAGCACAAACTTTTCGACTCATATCCGACCCGACTCATATTGCTAAAACAATTCCATTAAAAAATTTGTTTGTTATAATTTTTTTTTTAAATATACTACTAAAACATTGGCCAATTTTTATAAAAAAATTTCTTTTTTTCTTCGAAGACCGGCGAGGGTCACCAGTTTACCCTCACCGGCCACTGGATGAGGGCTACGACCCTCGCCAGCGATCGGCTAGGGCTTTGCAGCCCTTGCCTTGTGGCCGGCGACCCTCGTCGGTCTTCAAAAAAAGAATTAAAAGAAAGAAAGAAAATAAAAAAATTGAAAAATAAAAAATTGTAAAAGGTATTAAAAAGAATGGCATATCATGAATGGGTTGACTCAACTTATAACATTGATAAGCTAAATGGGTTGTAAATGGGTTGAAAGGCAAACCCATTTACAACCCACGTACAATTAGGCTTACAACTCAAACCCGTTAACAACTCATTAATTAGAACCTGATTAATTCATTTACGATGCATCACATTGAATAAGGGTTAAAATTGGGTTTTCAATCCATTTTGACACCTCTATATGGGTCTAGCTCAGGTCTCTTGCTTCTCCAGAGCCTGAGTGGATTGCGTTTTTTCGGAGAAAGTTTCTATAGGTTTGGAGCTTGTCACAGAAACATTCAAGATTAATTGCATTTGTGAAGCGTTTTTGCTGAATTCATGTGATGTTCAGTTCACAGGGGATGGTCATGTTGGGCATTGCAACCAGGAAACAATACCCATCACAACTCTTATACGTTTTTAGAGCTACTTCGGACTTTGGTACTCTTCTGTGTGGCTCTAGGATTATATCTGATTCCGCGCTACAGGCAGCCGCAGAAGGGTACTTCTCGTTGAAATAATGTGCTGCTTGTCTCCTAATGTATGTTAACACCCAAGAAAATTTATGTTATAATAAAAGATTGTGAAGACCCGGGTCAACTCAGTTTGATCGGGATTGACATGGCCCCTTAGGCCCGGTCCGATAGAACTCGTTCCCCATTATATGTGTTTGTTGCGGTTTTGCTGAGGTCGCATGGACGATTGAAGAAAAAAATGATTGAAGCGGTAGCCGATGGTGGCGTTTCGATGATTAGAGATGTTCACGGTGGTAATTTGACGGTGGTCGCTGATGGTTCGTACGTTCTCCTGCGATATTGTTGGAGGTGAAGTATACACGCTCACGGTAAGAAGTTCTGGTGCGTTAAATGTTGATTGTAGTCTTGAAGCTCATATAGTTGATAAAGATGGAGGAAGATGAATGACTGAGCGTAGAAAAGCAACCAAGGAATGATAGACAAAAAGAAAAAAAAAAGAGAATATAATAATGGGTCGCGCTATTTCCACTCCTCATTTGGCTTAGACACTCCCCTTTTTTGTGTTTTGACCATATTATCCTTGTGTGTCCTACTACTACAAAAGTGATCCATTTTTTATTTTGTTTCTTTCTTTTTCCTTGCGGATCTCACTTTCCTCCTTCTTATTCCTTTCCATGCTTTGACATCCCAATTCTCTGTTAGATGTATGCCCTAAAGCTACCATGTAATAGTTACATGTTGGAATTTCTGTTGTATTTTCAATTTCTTATTAAATTAATGGCAAATACGTGTTTATTCATTTGTCCAATTATTTATATGAATGAATTCCATAAGATCAGTTGTGACTGAACCTCTTCTTGAGACGTTGAGAATATGTGTGACGGGTTCACAGTTAGACTGAATCTTTAAACTGTTCTCGATCGATGGATCATTGAATGGATATTAATGATCCTGTTGAGACCGGTGTGTTCTTAACTTCACCATTAAGTATTGGATACTTAAGGGAATGATGAGTCACAAGTCATTGGGTATTGCGATGCTCGAGTTAGGACGCAGGTGATTGTACCAGACAAGTTCACTGAACGTGACACGCATTGAACGATTAGCAACATGGAAGCTTTTAGCATGGTCAATGTCTAATTGTTCATGCTCTGGTCTTGTGTAAATAATCCTTAGACCTGAGGCATAGTGTTGACTTGTGTGTTGGATGACTATGGTTCACAAGTGCGCATATTGGCGGTTCGTCGATCCGTCTCTATACTTGATGGTTATAGTTCATGCACATACGAAGTCACACGTGTACGCAAAATGGAATCTGTCTCCTTATTACATGTAAGGTATGATGTCTTATGCGATCTAATTATGACAATGCATTGAAATCCTCGGCCGGGGTTGTAATCGAGAATGAAATGTTCATGTCTCGTATAAATGCATGTTGATTAGATTTGTGCATATGATCGAATTGGTGACTTGACAAATATTCCATGGTCTTTATTCGATCGGGACATAGTAAGACAGAGGAATTGAATTACATTGTAACTAGAGCTGACAGGTTCATTATATTCTTAAAGCATTCACATTATCTGGGTAGCCATGACATATTGCTAGATGTCACTCATGGCTTGTAGGACCTAGTGATTGATCGGGATAATCAATTATTTTGGGAGTACTAATGTGTTAGTGCATGTCTTACTGCCAGCTCAGTGATGAACCTAGAGATGTCACACACCTTAACCAATACATGACGACGTTGAACGAAAAGACGATATTGCAAATATGTTTGCAATCACGACTATCGAAATAGTCGGACTAGAATTAAATTAAATTGGATTTAATTTAATTCTTATTTTTGGTCATGGACGTTCGTGCATATGATGCACACGCACTCTTAAAATGGACACATATTGATGTATCCGAAATGCACACGTGTGGTCGCATTATTGTTATTATTTTTATTAAATTATATATAGATATAATTTATGTATATATAGTGTATGTGCGTGCAACCCATGGTCAGACCATGGGTTTTCTTTCTTTAATTCTTAAAAAAAGAAAAAGAAAAAAAAAAGGATAAGAAAGTGGATGCACTTGGTCAGCAATAGTTGCTGACATTGGCCAATTTTTATAATTTTTTTTAAAAAATAGACTACTAAAACATTGGCCAATTTTTATAAAAAAATTTCTTTTTTTCTTCGAAGACCGGCGAGGGTCACCAGTTGACCCTCACCGGCCACTGGACGAGGGCTACGACCCTCGCCAGCGACCGGCTAAGGCTTTGCAGCCCTTGCCTTGTGGCCGACGACCCTCGTCGGTCTTCAAAAGAAAGAAAGAAAGAAAGAAAGAAAGAAAATAAAAAATTTGAAAAATAAAAAATTGTAAAAAGTATTAAAAAGAATGACATATCATGAATGGGTTGACTCAACTAATAACATTGATAAGCTAAATGGATTGTAAATGGGTTGAAAGGCAAACCCATTTACAACCCACCTACAATTAGGCTTACAACTCAAACCCGTTAACAACTCATTAATTAGAACCCGATTAACCCATTTACGATGCATCACATTGAATAAGGGTTAAAATTGGGTTTTCAACCCATTTTGACACCTCTGTATGGGTCTAGCTCAGGTCTCTTGCTTCTCCAGAGCCTGAGTGGATTGCGTTTTTTCGGAGAAAGTTTCTATAGGTTTGGAGCTTGTCACAGAAACATTCAAGATTAATTGCATTTGTGAAGCGTTTTTGCTGAATTCATGTGATGTTCAGTTCACAGGGGATGGTCATGTTGGGCATTGCAACCAGGAAACAATACCCATCACAACTCTTATACGTTTTTAGAGCTACTTCGGACTTTGGTACTCTTCTGTGTGGCTCTAGGATTATATCTGATTCCGCGCTACAGGCAGCCGCAGAAGGGTACTTCTCGTTGAAATAATGTGCTGCTTGTCTCCTAATATATGTTAACACCCAAGAAAATTTATGTTATAATAAAAGATTGTGAAGACCCGGGTCAACTCAGTTTGATCGGGATTGACATGGCCCCTTAGGCCCGGTCCGATAGAACTCGTTCCCCTTTATATGTGTTTGTTGCGGTTTTGCTGAGGTCGCATGGACGATTGAAGAAAAAAATGATTGAAGCGGTAGCCGACGGTGGCGTTTCGATGATTAGAGATGTTCACGGTGGTAATTTGACGGTGGTCGTTGATGGTTCGTACGTTCGCCTGCGATATTGTTGGCGGTGAAGTATACACGCTCACGGTAAGAAGTTCTGGTGCGTTAAATGTTGATTGTAGTCTTGAAGCTCATATAGTTGATAAAGATGGAGGAAGATGAATGACTGAGCGTAGAAAAGCAACCAAGGAATGATAGACAAAAAGAAAAAAAAAGAGAATATAATAATGGGTCGCGCTATTTCCACTTCTCATTTAGCTTAGACACTCTCCTTTTTTGTGTTTTGACCATATTATCCTTGTGTGTCCTACTACTACAAAAGTGATCCATTTTTTATTTTCTTTCTTTCTTTTTCCTTGCGGGTCTCACTTTCTTCCTTCGTCTTCCTTTCCATGCTTTGACATCCCAGTTCTCGTCTTGCAAACCGACTCTCTGGTTCTACGCCTCCCACTTCTCCTCCTTCTTCTTCTTCCACAAATCTTTCATGCATCTGCCATCCCCAAAAAAACTTCTTACTTCAACAATCCGTGGCCTCCTCATTCGCTATCAGAGGTATGGTTCCGGTGAAAACTTGTTTTTTTTTCCTTTTCATTTTTTTTGGTCTCATATCATGCTCATTCTGGTCGCTATGGAGTGTTTCTTGATATCTTTTCTTAAAATTTAATTTGATTTTTGGATCGTGGAAATGCTTGATCTTGTGTTTCACTTATGCATTTGAAGCATAATATTGACAAGCAAATGGTGCATCAATTCGCTGCTGCAGATCGTAGTTGCAAGCCTCTTGAAGTTTACAAGGGCAAAGGTATAATGTACATTGATGAAGTTATCAAGAAGAAGGCAGGGAAGAAGTCGAAATTAGTTTGCAGGTCCATATTGCTTCTATAAAATCATCTATGATAAGATAATAAAGCAAAAATTATAGTTTGCTATGTAAACTTGAAGGGAGTTTTGTAGCTTGTCACGATCAAATGTTTTTGTAGTTGATCGCCTAATTCAAATTAGAATTGAAAATCATGTTTCTATTAGAATTAAAATTCATGGTTGTTCATATTACGAAATTGTTGTTTAGAAATCAAGCTCAACTCTATCCACAACTATAGTCTATGTCTAAAAGCAATAGCTGCAATACAAATGAAAGAACAAACACAGCATTGCAGTAGTGTGCTCCAAGAAACTAATTCATGAAGGCACAATTGTTATTTCAACACTTGGACATGGCACTGAAAACTGCAATCAAATTAAATCATCGAATCCCGCTTCATATTACCTAAAAGAACGCAACTCACCTGTAGACCTCGATTTTTATGCCTACACATGGTGGAGATGCCTTTTCTTTCTCTACACTCTCATATAAGCAAGAAGAGGGGTGGGGGGGGGGGGAATACAAAGAACGGAAGAGAGAGAAGCGGTGCTTCTCAACATTACCTTCTATGGTGCAAGAAGAGCCTGCATGTGGAGGAGAAAAAAAAACAGAGGGCGACTGGGTTTGTGGAAGCAAGAAAAAGGAGGAGTGGGAGGCGTAGAAACAAAGAGACCATCTGCAAAACGAGAACGTCATGCGTGGAAAGAAAGAAGAAGGATGAAAGTGGGACCCATAAGAAAAAGAAGAAGAAGAAGAAACAAAACAAAAAAAGTTGATCAAATAGTAAAAAAAGGATCACTTTTGTAGCGGTGGACCACACAATAGATAATATGGTCAAAAGACACATCAAAAAGAGTGTCTAAACCAAATGAGGAGTGGAAAAAGCGCGACCCATAATAAAATAGGCTTTGGTTTAATTTCAGTGAACTTAGACTTGATTTAGGTTTGGGTAAGTTGGACCTGATTTAATTTTAGCGAGTTTGGGCTTAAGGTGGACTTGGTGTTGTTAGAAGGCAAAATGGGCTTAGTATAGTTATTTTCAGAAGATGGGCTTAAATCATTTTGAAAAATGGGCTTGCTAAAAGCCTAATTCGTGTGAGTGACCCAAACCGAGATCAGCCCATACCGGACCGGATCCAAGGCCCGGCCCGAGTCCCTATTTTTCAGAATATTAAAAAATAACAAGAAAATTAAAAAATCAGCCAATGGTTAGAATTAGAAGCCTTGATTAGGTTGTTAAATCTTAGTAATAGATTTTATTTAGTTTCAGTTGGATAACAAACCTTTAGTTTAGGGGCATTTGGTTACCTTTGATATGGCTTAGGTTTAGGCAGATTGATCTTTCAGACAAGAAAGACTCCATTTGAATTTAGCTCATGGGAGTTGTTGTCCCGAGGCTTAGAACAAAATCATGCATATTCATTACCCGACGAGTATCGGGTTTTATTTCTCATACTTTACTTAAGCGTTTTCAATACTTGAGTATTCACTTCCGGCATTTTGTTTTTCCTTTCTAGAATGATTAGGGCAACCCTTAAGAACATAATCAAAAAATTACATAACACGCAGCGACATTGAATGACCTCTAGGATCATGATTGGTAAAATACGTTTGATGACTTAGATGGACAATCCCACCCAGTTGGAGGTCTATAGAAGGACACTAAGTAGGTTATTAGCTTAATCAAATACTCGAACCTAGTAAATTTCTGATTGCGTAGAAAATGAGACAATCTCCCATGTCTCGTTTGGTTTTTAGCTGACCCCGAAGGCTAGTGTCGACTCACGTCTCACGTTGAAATCCTTAGGGATTAATCCAAACTTAAAATGAACCCAACGTCGCGTGAAATAAGGGCTTGGTGCCCGTGCCTAATTGACGGTCATGGGCTTGCCTTTGGGCATTAGCTCTAAACTCTATCCTTCCCCTTTGACAGAAAAGGAGGGTCGCGACATCTTAGCAACGCTAGGGACTTGGTTATTGGACTTAAGAGGACTTAGGCCTAGAAATAAATTGATTTGCCCACTAATTTGCTTTTAATGATAGCGTGTGTCAAAATTGCGAGGAAAATAAGGTTAGTCGCTAACTTTGTGTTAGATGTTCTTGTAAATCTTTCAATTTTACCAATTGAGTCATGAAATTTTTCACATATGTCAATTGAGCCCATCTTGCTAATTTTGGCCGAAAATCACTAACGTGGACGGCATTCTTTCTACGTGGTACGTTCGATGCTGACATTGATAATTTTAATAAGATTTTAATCTTTTCAATTTTCTTTTTTGGATTTTTTTCTACGCCAACGAAGGTCACTAACGACCCTTGCCGCCCACGAAGGAAAAAGAAAAAAGGAATAATAATAAAAGCCAAAAAATAAAAAAAATTATGAAAAAAATACACAAAAAATAAAAAAATTGTTAAAAAATATCTACATCAACGTCGGACGTGCCATGTAGGATGACCGACATCTATGTCAGTGATTTTTGACTAAAATTAGCCGGAAGGACTTAATTGGCAAAATATGAAAATGTTTAGGACTCAATTGACAACATTGAAAGATTTACGATTAAATTAACAAAAGTGCGATAGGTTCAAGACTTTTTAGATAATTAGCCGTTCTTGATGTATACCTGACGTTTGGTCGGCTGAATGAGTTTAGTAGAAAGGGAGTGGGATCACTAATCCTTCGGTTTGGTGTGCAGAATTTAATGGTCATCTAAAGTCCTAGTTTTTGTTTTTTTTTTTGTGGGGTCGAAATCCAAAGTCCTAGTTTGATTTCCCATAATTGCATGGGTACAAGTTAGGAATAACAGAAAATACCTATCATACCCTTTGATGAGATATAATCGGAGCTTAATTTCTTCTATTAGGATGTAGTAAAAACCATAAATGAAAATACTGCAATCAACAAATAAGTGTGGTATTTTTTTAAATAATTGCTAGATAACTATATACGATGAAAACAGTGATTATACCATTAGTGCATTTAATTGTAACATTCATCTTTTTGAAAGTGTATACATAAACTATCCATGAACTATACTCATAACTATAAGATACGCATGTTATGAATAAATCTAAGCTACAAAAGATTAGACCATCAATTTGCCTTCTAGTTATTAGTGACTAATACTACAAATCGTGGACAATAACGAACCAAACAAACGAATAATTTAGTGAACAATGACGAACCAAACGAACGAATAAGAATGTGTTTGACATAATCTACTCTTTAAAAATAGTTAAGTAGCCAAATTTATATTTACCATGCATGAAATGCGGTCAAAATTTATATTGCACCTCAATGGATATAGTTAAAAGACACTGTAACTCTTGTTATTGAACTTATGAGTTACTTTAAGTATTATGAGAGAAGCAATGTATCTACATCAGTTTTTTGTGCACCCAGTTTATTTACGGATGTACAAAATAAAACAGCCGTTCACCATTTAATATATGAGATAAATTAACTTCACATTTGGTTCACTATAGTAGCTAGCTATTGCTTCTACAAATTAAGAATAACGAGTCTTACCTATTATTCCCTTTGACGAGATATAACAAAGCCTAGTTTCTTTTCTTATCGCGGTATTAAAAACCGTATATGTAAAGCTATTACAATCTATATAGGATTAAGATTTGTTTTTATTTCTAATATACTAATTAAGTATAATCATCATTTATTATAATTCGATCAGTTATAAAAAAAACCATTTTTCAAAAGAATTGTGTAAATTAGTAAGCTACGAGTCATATTTTTCTTTTCAAAATGATATTGTATTCTTAATAATGTTGAAGTTATAACGTATAAGATATGATTATTTCAAAAAAGTATTTATTTTATTTTATTTGATATTGAACAGTAAATAACCTTTTCATTTACCTAAAATAAAAGATAGAAAGAATTATGTGATAATGATGCAATAAGCATAATTTAATTTTGAGTTCATATTGTTAAATATTTATTCTAGGTAATATCTATGAATTGGAATTAAGCTTCAGTAATGAGCAAATGTAATTAAGATAATAAATTTAATTCTGATTGTAAGTGACCAGAGTTGTAATAAAATGATTGGCTATAATCATGGGCAGTTTATGATTTTATTATAAGATACACTGTTCTTATGGATATAACAAGATACAATTATTAATAAATCATAATAACAGATAATTGTTAGTTGATTGCAATAAATATTAAAAACACATCAATATCTTTTTTTTTATAAGAACTTTGATTTTCTAAATATAGCTATAAGTGAAAGTGCAAGGTCATTTGTTGAATTTCAAAATTCAATTTTTTCGTGGATTTCGAGGATTTTATCCATTTTACGGGAATAGCTATTCTAGATCTAATTTTGCAACCAAACGAGGTAATTATCTCATTAGAAACTGATTGGGAACTTCAAACCAAATGAGTTGCCATTGATACATGTGTTCCTAATAGAAATTAAACATACTGTAAAACACAAAGTACAACAAACTCCAGGATAAATTCAGAGCATGTTTGCTAGGACTTAAAAAAAAAGCTTTTTTTTTTTTGCGGCAAATAAACTCCATAATAATTTTCGAATTTCTGGGAAATCATGGAAAAAGTATGCGACTTTTTTTTTTTTGGTCGAAATGCGACTTTACGTGGCAACCTTTGAGCATTGCTAAAGTTTCAGGAGTTTTGGTTTCCTGAGAAGGCAAATACATAAGCTGTAAGATTTAAATTAAGCAAAAAAAAAAAAAAAAAAGAGAGAGGGAAAATTCAAGGTCGGTCTAGATAAGTCGTTATATATTTGCTAATCAGAGTCGAATATAATCGTGATCTCTCGTATCGAAACTTGCAAAGAAGATAACAAGCAATGCCAGAGGGACAAGATTGGTAGGAAAAAAAACAGAGAATTAGCATAATTCTAGAAAGTGTCCGAACTAAGGTTGGAACTAAGCTATATATATATTCCTAAGTTTCCTCCTGTTGGATGGACCTTTGAAATGACGACCGTTCTGAGCCGCCCAACTTTGACGGCTTCATATGACCAAAAAAAAATAAAAAATTAGGAGAAACTTCGAAGACTTCAGCTCCAGAATTTCATTTTCTCATTTTTATTTGGATTAATACTGCGAAAATCCCCAAACTGGTACACTTGTGACAAATTTACCACAAATTATTTTTTTGACCACGAAAAACCCCAAATTGGTATACCTGTGATAAATTTACCCTAAACTATTTTTTTGACCACCAAAAATCAAAAACTGGTACATTTGTGATAAATTTATCATAAACTAATTTTTTTTACCACGAAAACCCCCAAAACTATTACACCCCGTGACAAATTTACCCTTCGTTAAATTAGATTAATACCACTAAAAACTCCAAATTGATACACCTATGACAAACAGAGGGTAAAAACCCCAAACTGGTATACCCGTGAACTGCCACGTGCCATCCAACTCAGTAATTTAACGTTAAATTTAACGAAAACTAACGGAAGATAAATTTGTCATAAGTGTGTTAGTTTGGGGTAAATTTATCGCAAGTGTACCAGTTTGGGGTTTTTTATGGTTAAAAATAATTTGGGGTAAATTTATCACAGGTGTACCAGTTTTGGGTTTTCCGTGGTATTAACCTTTTTTATTTTATATTATTCTTTTCATTGCTAATTGTTGCAGCAGAGATCCGTTACAGCCTACAGGCAACTTTCACACATCAGCGTGAATAGAAAATATAAACAAAATACAAAAGGCAGCTTCTGGTTATGGAAACTGTGGACCCCATAGGACCGATCACCTAATTCAAAAATTCAAAAAGTTTCAAAACGCGGACGGTAATTCCACTCCCTGTGCGGACGACCGCACTCGATCGCTCCTCCAACCGATGCGCATCTGGCGCATTATATCACCCGGCACCGACCGTGACGTTTCTCCAAAACAACAGCCAACCCCAGCCCGAGAAAAGCTTTCACGCGAACGCCATCTCTCTCTCTCTCTCTCTCTCCCCCTTCGCGTTCTTCTCAGGTCAAGCTCTTCAGACACCGATCGACGCGCTCGGTTTCTCTCTCTCTCTCTCTCTTCCTCCGCGAGCTTAGGGTTTGGTTTCTGAAGTAGTAGCAGTAGTAGTTCGGGTTAGCTCGGTTGAGGGTGTGAACGATGGCGACGATGGAGAGCTTGATCGGGTTGGTGAATCGGATCCAGAGAGCTTGCACGGCGCTCGGAGACTACGGAGGCGGGGACAACGCTTTCTCTTCGCTCTGGGAAGCGCTTCCGACTGTTGCCGTCGTTGGTGGACAGGTCTCTCTCCCTCTCTCTCTCTAGATTTCCTTCACTCTGTCTTCGAGGCGGCATGGGGAAATTGGTCATCGAGTTTTTTGGCGGAGGAGATTCAGGAGGAATGTTTTTTTATTTTGTCTTTTTCTTTTATAAGAGAGAAGACGGTGGTTAATCTGGCGAGCCACTTGTGAAACGAAACGGAAATCCTTCTTTTAAGGGAGGAGAGAGAAAGTGATCAAGAAAGCGGGAAATTCGCAGGGTTTCCAAGTCTAAATTAGTAAAACGCGATGGGTCTGTAAGCTTAGATGCTAAGGATTAATGTAGAGGCGGAATGTCTCTCTTAGTGGATGAGTTAAGTCGTGAAAGTTCGACTCAGGGGGATTGCCTGACCGGTTGTTTAATTACGTTCTGAGTGCAGAGTTCAGGGAAATCCTCAGTACT
This sequence comes from Lenwebbia sp. NSW1173648, assembly GCA_029784005.1. Taxonomy (NCBI): domain Eukaryota; kingdom Viridiplantae; phylum Streptophyta; class Magnoliopsida; order Myrtales; family Myrtaceae; genus Lenwebbia; species Lenwebbia sp. NSW1173648. Next base: position 13,602,800 of record JARCGZ010000007.1, read on the forward strand.
CGAGAGCATCGTGGGCAGAGACTTTCTACCCCGAGGATCTGGTTCGTGCTCGAAACATTTGGCTCATTGATTCAAACATTTGATACAACTAAGCAGAGTGTCTTGTCTGATTGTTTGCTGAGGTTATCTTTTGATAATGGCAGGTATCGTGACAAGGCGGCCTTTGGTGTTACAGCTTCATATGACAGAAGAAGGATCACAAGAATATGCGGAGTTCCTTCACCTGCCCAAAAGGAGATTTTCTGATTTCGGTATAACTATTTTCCTTCTGATTCAATTTGATTAATGTACTTGGTTGCGCTTTTGTTCCTGAGGTACTGAATGAAATTTTGCCTTCTGTTCAGCAAAGCTGCACTGCATTAATGGATAAAGTGTCCCTAATGTGCAACATGTCAGGAATAACAATCAAATCATTGAGCACGAAGTTTCTCTCACTAATAAAGTGACTAATAAGGACTTGACATAACTTTTGAGTTCCGGCTTATAACCTCCCAGAGCATGTCTATGATGCACCGCTGTATCTTAGTTGTCCTTTCTTCCTTTTTTCTGCCTCCACGAAGTCATCTCGTAGCTTGTCTTACCGTTGGAGCTACAATCTGTTTCTGATGTCACGTAGACGTGACACTAAGCCAAAATGAGAGAAGACCGGAGGAGTCGGCGTCTCTAGTTTCTAATCTGTTGCAGGTTTTGGTCCTCTCCGGCAATTATTGAAACTGATAGCTGCTGGTTCCATTGACAGTCCTCCAATCTGTTTAACGTAGCTCAGGATTATTTCTGCTTTATTAATTAAAAATGGGCATCACTCTCTATCCAGTCATATTTCATGAGCGGCACCTTTAGGACAATAGCGTGGGACAGTGACCCCCCTTGAAATTGGTCTTTGCTTTCCAGAACTGATTGCTTTCTTTTGTAGAACTTAAGTGAAAGTAGCTGAGCTATGCCACTTCTGTTTTCTAACAATTATCTGCATGGATTGATTTGTAACTTGCCTTGCATCTGCTTGAAATTTTAAAATGTATTAGTTGACATTGTTTAGTTCAGACTATTCTATATTTCTTGTGCTCTATTTAGAATAAACTCATTAGGAGGGACCTTTTTTTCCGTGCCCCTTACTATTCTCGGTGTCAACTTCCAGTTTTTGCCCATCCATCGATAAAATCACAATTGTGCTCCCTGTTGCTCTATTTCTTATCCTGACACCATAATTGCCCTTGTAATTTCAGCGCTCGTCCGGAAAGAAATTCAGGATGAAACTGACAGAGTTACTGGGAGGTCAAAGCAGATATCTCCTGTTCCAATTCATCTTAGTATATACTCTCCAAATGGTATGTTTGAGCATGTGTTCTTGCAAGTCACAATAGATACTTTGATGTTTTTGTCATTATGCTGCTCTTGTAGAATTTCGCAGCACTAGGTCCTATTAGTTGTTGTAAGAGAAAACATGGTTTTTTTTTTTGTGGTTTCTTTAGCTTTAGGTTTTGTTGCCTGCTTTCTGGTTTTATTTTCCTATTTTGTTCTTGAAATGATTTTCAAGATGTTATTCTGTTGATTCATTTCTTTTGTTGTTTCTTCCTCCTATAATTTATTTCTTGCTATCTAACTGTGTAATACAAAATGCTATGTTGACTGCCGATGTACATATCTTTGTTAGGATTGAATGTTTTCGTTGTCCCAAAATGCAGGTTTTGGCTTTTCTATAAGACTGATTTGCATATAATTGATCAGTCAAAATGTAGGTTTTAGGTTTTTCCAGTTTTGTACGTAAAACTGACTGATTCACGTTTATTTTTAACCTTTAGATATGATTCCTTAGTTATTAAGCCTCTATTTGCTCTCCTGGGGGTATGATATAATTGCTTTTTGTGTTTCTGATGAATCTGATTTCTTAGCTTTGGCATATCATTCCATAATTGCACTTTAATTTATCTGCTTCTCTTGAACTTTTTGTTTTTGTCTTTTCTGCAGTTGTCAACTTAACCTTGGTCGATTTGCCTGGTTTAACAAAGGTTGCTGTGGGTATGTTTCTTGTTTAGTTTAACTTAGCATTAAACTTTTACCCAATATGTTTTCCTTATACTGAGAGAGATTTTTCCTCTTCAGAGGGACAGCCTGAAACTATTGTTGAAGACATTGAAAACATGGTTCGATCATATGTTGAAAAGGTAATGAGACGTTGCCCAATTTTTCGATACACTTGTTTACTTTGAAGTCTTCAAATGGCCATGACCATATTGTATCGTTCTATGCAATGTATATGGCTGTTTCATGAGGCATAACTTCTGATCGAGTTTAAGGAAAATATCAGCCGTCTCTGTTTTTCTTTCCAGTGCATGCATGTTGTCAGGTTTATAGCTAATGTTGAAAGACCCCGCAAAAGGATGTGATAATTTTGGTGAAGCAGTTTTGGTTTGCCTTATATCTCGTTCAGGACTTAGAATCTAAGAGTTGCAGGTTTCTTTGCTTTATTTTCTTACGGTTATGTTATGCAAACTGGGTGATGTATTTACAAGTCTTTGTGAAACAGCTTGATCAGAGTGATGATTAGTAAGTAGTTGTAGATCATTTTGTTGAAATCTTTGGATGGTTGTTGACTATTTTCATGTTAAAGGCATGTTTTTGGGCATAAAAAATAGCCGAGACTGAGGTGATCGTAAATTCTGTGCTTCTGCACTAATTAGACTTGTGTTTTTTGTAGCCTAATTGCATCATACTAGCTATATCTCCAGCGAATCAGGATATCGCAACTTCAGATGCGATCAAACTTGCCAGAGATGTGGATCCTACAGGTTGGTCTACTTGTCTGATGAAAGTTACTAAACTTCTTTTTTTTCCGATGTGGATGTCATTAGTCATAATTCATAAGGATGTCTTCATCAGGTGAACGGACATTTGGAGTGTTGACTAAGCTGGATTTGATGGACAAAGGAACTAATGCTCTGGATGTACTCTCTCTCTCTCTCTCTCTCTCTCTCTGCGCGCGCGAGCGCGCGCGTATGTGCTTGTCTCTGCCCCTGGGTATCTGTATGCTTGATTGTGCCTGTGTCTTTTGAGATATTCTCTATGCAATTTCTTTTGCTACATTTAACCCTTTTTTGGGCTAAAGATACCACCCACACGTTTTCTTATGTGCACTTTTTACACTCAGGTTCTCGAAGGAAGATCTTACCGGCTGCAGCATCCTTGGGTTGGTATTGTGAATCGATCACAAGCTGATATCAATAAAAATGTGGATATGATTATTGCAAGGCGCAAGGAGCGTGAATATTTTGCAACGAATCCTGATTATGGACACTTGGCCAGTAAAATGGGTTCAGAGTATCTGGCAAAGCTCTTGTCGAAGGTTTGACAAATATTTACATCATCATGAGAGTTCTATTACTTTGGAAGGATTTATTTCTAACAAAGTGATCTTGGTTCAGCAACTGGAGTCTGTCATTAGGGCACGCATTCCGAGTATTACATCCTTGATTAATAAGAGCATTGATGAACTTGAATCAGAAATGGATCATCTTGGCAGGCCCATTGCAGTTGATGCCGGGGTGAGTATTGTGTAAATGTGCAATTATTGATGGAATTGGTGCTCCTTTTACTGTGGTTAACTGAACTCCGTTTCTGTAGGCTCAATTATACACTATCTTGGAGCTTTGTCGTGCATTTGATAGGATCTTTAAAGAGCATCTGGATGGAGGGTAAATAAATACCTTCATTTTATCTCTCTCTCCTTCCAGATTGATGGCATTTGGTGGTTGGATAACTTTTTCTGCTTTTTTGTTATACTTTATGATTGTTTGTGTAATTTCTATGAAAAAAAAAACTTGTATCACTGACCGAACTTTTCTCCATCCAAATTATTATTGGTTTGTTGGTTGTACCCTGTCCATCAATTTGTATGCAACTGTTTTGTGGATAATATACAATTGGGGTATGGTCAGGGGGTGATAGTTTGAAAGAAAAATTACGGTTCCTCAACATTCTTGATCTGGTCAGCTTTACATAATACATGTTCCCATCACCTTCAACTGTGATCTTTTGTTGTAACATGGAACGCAGGTGTATTCTTAACTTTTTAACTGTTAGCTGAAATTGTTTTGGTGACAAAAACTAGAACTTACTTATTTCTTCTATGAGTGAAAACTTCTAAATGCTGATCAATAGAATGTTCCTTGATATATTTCAGTTATATGTAGCTTATATTCATTCCGTCTCTCTACTGTGTATTTCCTAAGTCGGTTGTTTGCTGTCCTTTTCAGGCGACCAGGAGGTGATCGTATTTATGGAGTTTTTGATAACCAGCTTCCTGCTGCTTTGAGGAAGCTTCCATTTGATCGGCATCTCTCTGTTCATAATGTTAAGAAGGTCGTCTCAGAGGCTGATGGTTACCAACCTCATCTGATTGCTCCAGAGCAGGGTTACCGGCGGTTAATTGAGGGGTCTCTGAACTACTTTAGAGGCCCAGCTGAAGCCTCGGTGGATGCTGTAAGTGGTTTTTTTGTGTGAAGAATCTAATGATGTCTCTAATTCTTCGTACTTCTCGAAAATTTATGAGTGTTACATCACAGGTGCATTTTGTCTTAAAAGAACTCGTGAGGAAGTCAATAGGTGAAACACAGGTAATTTGGAGATTTGAAGTGGTGGCCCTAATTATATTCAAATCCCACACTTTGCATTAAGTTGAATTGTGGTCACTGATGAAACAGGAGCTTAGGCGCTTCCCAACTCTGCAAGCTGAAATTGCTGCTGCAGCTGGTGAAGCTTTAGAAAGGTTCCGGGAGGAGGGCAAGAAGACAGTGGTACGCTTAGTGGATATGGAGTCTTCATACTTGACGGTGGAATTCTTTCGTAGACTTCCTCAGGAAGTGGAGAAAGGTGGAAATCCTGCTACCTCGACGGTGGACCGATACACAGAAGGGCACTTCAGGAGGATAGCTTCCAACGTGTCTTCCTATGTTGGCATGGTTTCTGAGACCCTTAAGAACACAATTCCCAAGGCTGTAGTGTATTGTCAAGTGAGAGAGGCCAAGCAGTCTTTGCTAAATCACTTCTACATACAAATAGGAAAGAAAGAGGTTCGTTCTCTCTCTCTCTCTCTCTCCACACACACATGGAGAAACACACAGGACATAAAATGAGGAGTTATCCAGAGGGCAGAGAGGACTGATGAATTTTAATTACTGGGACTCTGTCAAAATGGTGTGGTCTAGCAGTGTCCCCTTCCCAAAATCCTGAAGGCAAAGGGGGAAAAAAGTAGAGACGCAATTTCTTCGGGAGCTGGAGCATCTGCACCAGTGTTAAAAAGCATGTCAACCTAGGTGGACTAATGAAAGTGTGCTAGTTTTTCATGGGTGTCTCTCTTTAGGGTGATGTGCCTTGCTGTCGTGGGGAAGGGGCTATCATCATCCCGTTCACTTCTTACAAGTGATGGGCTGGTGTAACATGTAGTGCAATGACGGTCAAGTTGGAAATACTTTTCTAGGCTGAATGTAATATCTTTTGTAGTCAAAGTTCTCCATACTCGGGAGAGGGAAAGCCTTTAGAGTTTACATATTTCTTCAAGCATTCGGCTGCTTTTTAATGGTTGTGGTTTTCATTCCTTCCACAGGGTAAACAGTTGGGGCTAATGTTGGATGAAGACCCGGCATTAATGGAGAGGAGGCAACAATGCGCCAAGAGGCTTGAACTATACAAGGCAGCACGGGATGAGGTCGATTCAGTTTCGTGGGTTCGATGAAGTTAATTCCATGATAGTATTCATAGATTCGGATGATTTGTTGACCGATGAAGCCTTACTCATTTTTTCAATCACATGTCTTATAGATAGATACAGATGTCTATTGTTTTTTGAAGGATGCCCGGCATATCCATTGGTGCACGTGATTTTCTCCCAGTATCTGCGCAGTTTATTCATTAGATTGTACATAAACTTCATCTGTCTGTGTATTGATTAATGATTTGAAGCCTGGTAGGGTACCTTGCTATTTTTCCCCTCTATTGGTGACAACTTTTGTGCGCGCAGTATCCTCTCCGGTGGATGAACTGTCGTATCTCGACAAGGTACTAAGGGTGGTCTAACATTTCGGGTCACAGGACCCACCGAGACCAACAATTTCTTGGCTTCTCTACTTTCATAAATCGATTTGAGCTTGCTTTTAAATTTTTGAGCAACCCATGTTCAAACCGACTCACAAAAAACGAATTAAAGAGTGGATCTTGACCGGCTTCGCCACCTTTAGCTAGTAATGGGTTGAAATTGGTATATTTTAGGTCCGCTGATATCCATATTTAGCTGCCTTTACTTCGACAAATCAATTTCAGCTTTGCTTCGAACATTTTGGGGAACCGATATTTCACCTAGCCAAATAATATATGAGTTGTCCTTGTCATAAATGCATTTGGCCACCTCTAGCTTGCAATGGGTTAGAAGATGGATCTACTTCAGATCCACAATTATAGTCGAGTTCTAGCTTTCTAAACCAATTTACCATTTTAGGCAAACCATAGTTCGCCAGGCCTACACCCATTTGGTCACCTCCAGCTAGTAATGGGCTGGAAATTGGTCTATTTCACACCAAGTAAGGCTTATATTTAAGTGGACTCTACTTTTGCAAATGTGTTCCAACCTGCTTTTGAAATCCTAGCCCCTCATATTCGATTCCCCAGGGGTAAATATGAGTTAAAAACTGGATCCTCAATCAAATTTCCCAGCTCTACCGACTAATTTGAAAATGGATCAAAGCTACTGAGACCAAATTGGATTCAGCTCAATTTATATAAATTGAGTTAAGTCGGGTTTTAAAGATTTAGTGTGCCGATGTTCTTCCCGCCCACGAAATGAGTAAAAAAGCGCCTCCTTTTCCCAAATTGCCTTTGGTACGACACACAGGAGAATATAAAGAAAGGAATAATGGTGCTATAATTAGAATGGAATGGAGGAATCAGTACTAATTCAGTTCTCCAAAGGTGCACTTAACAGCTATGGTGGAGAAGATATTTTATCAGTTGGTCCATTATTTTGACATCAGAAGAACGACATTAATGAGGCAGAAGGAACTGGGATGACGATATACTCAATTTGCGGGTGAAATACTCGAGCGAAACAGTCAAACTGCAAATGGGCACGATGTGGTACGGTTCGACTCTGATAGAGGGATTTTTGAAGTTAAAAATGGATATAATAAAGTAGTTGGATCCGGAGGCCAGAAGCACACAATCCACCTAAACCTGCGAACGTGCTCATGTGGAAAATTTCAAGAGTTGAAAATCCCATGTTCCCACGTAATTGTAGCATGTCAAAAATATGCTTACGATTACCAAGTGTTCATAAATGACTTCTATACGTTGGGTAGAAAGGCCCCGTGCATCACGGATACGTAATGAGATGGACTGGAGTACGCCAAGTAGTAGCACTTCGCATAACTATTGCAGCAACTGTGGAAAATTAGGGCACAATAGGCAAACTTGTGCATACAAATCGCGCCGAGAATAAAATATTATTGTGGTTTATGATGTGAACAGTAAATGTAATATATATGATTTCCATAACAGTTCCTCAGTTTATGTATATGAATTATTAAACTTCTGCTTTGTATTTACTTGTAATCGTAGTATGTGAACATTAAATGTAATATATCTGATTTTCATTACAGTTTTTCAATTTATATATATGAATTAAGCAATTTAGATATCTGGTTTTTGTAATATTACAATATCATAATTGTGCGAGATTTATTTAGATGTATTGTTTCCATTTGTACACATGGAACAAAGGAATTACATCAAGCCGGGACCTGAGGATGATTCATTACTTACACGCAGGCCCGACATAGATCACAGGCCGTATGAGACTTTGAGGTAATTAAGAAATTTAGCAGTTGATCTGTCATTTGTATGTTTTGTATCGAAATAAAATTGCCACTAACGTTTAATGTAACATTTTACAGATAGACCAGAATGAAGCTCTTGCATGTAGGCGAGGTGGATCGACGCTACAGATACCTGAACTTGATAACCAGATAATACTATATCTTAGAGCTTCGGCATTTTATGGAGTTTATTCAATGGGATTTTGGCAACTTGATTGGCATTTGATTACAGCTTTGGTCGAGAGGTGGAGACCCGAGACTCACACCTTCCATATGCAGGAAGGTGAGTGCACAATCACACTGCAGGATATCGCGGTTCTTATAGGACTTCATATTGAAGGAGATGTAGTTACTGGTCGCACTACTACGGATTGAGGCGCTCTTTGTGAGGATCTACTTGGTGATCACCCACCTGAGTTGCGTGGTTCAGTGGTCCGATTAGCCTGGTTGAGAGAACGTTTTGGTGTAATTCCTGGCGATGTCAATGAGGTTACCATATAACAGCATGTTAGGGCATTCATTCTACGGTTGCTTGAAGGATGTATGTTTTTAGACAAATCAGGTTCTAGAGTTAGTTTGATTTTTCTTCTACTACTGGAGGACCTCGAGCATCCTACTAGATACAGTTGGGGTTCGGCAGCACTTGCGTAGTTGTATAGGAAGCTATGTAATGCGATCGATCCATTAGCACACCAAATCAGTGGTGCCCTACATGTATTGCAAATTTGGGCATGATATCGCTTCAGTTGTGTCTCCTAATCCATCAGAAGCCGTAACCCTTTACCAAATGCACCTCTTAGTGGTAGTCGGTATGTGATTTATTGGCATTTTAGTTCTTGGGTCATAAATTTTTTTCAGTGCCTATAATATATTTAACTGTTCTTGTTTTTTGTTTATGCAGCTGGAGTCCAGCCCGACAGATAACAGAGGTTCCCACACATACTTTGCCACATCTACGCTGCCAATTTGATAGAATGATATCCGCAAATGTAAGTAATGATAGCAACCAACGAGTTCAATGTAATATCAGTTTGTAAATTAATTCTTTTTGTAATTTGTTCGTTTAATTTGATATGTTTTAATACGATAACAGATTACCTGGGAGCCCTACATCGATCCCATTGTCCAGATTCTACCAAATTACTACTTGCAGGGACAACACATTTGGAGGGCTCGTGTCCCACTCATCTGTTTCCATATCGTTGAGTGGCATTATTCAGATTGAGTACTTCGACAGTTTGGTATGCAGCAGCTAATACCTAATCCTCCCTACAATCCAAAAGCCTTTCATGATACTGATTTAAGGCAATTTAGAATGAATTGGATCAATTTCCACAGACGATGGATTGATATATGGGACGATCATCTTAACTATATTGTCCATGGTATTCCTACAACTGAGCCACTTCGCTAACATTTAGAATATATGGAGTGGCACCGTAGATACACACAGAGATGGATTTCTTATAAGGGAGGCGCAATGGGTGCAGAGGTTCGTGAAACATTTTTAATTTACTTCATTAATTATTTTTTTAGTAACATAAATTATTGGCATTTGACAATTTCTGTTGACTTTGATTTCATGAACACGGTGATGGCATGGAACAAATCCTACAATTAAGTTCCGTTACATCTCGCGAGAACACGTAGGCTACAGCGAGGATAATTAGGGCAATGTTATTCGCGTACGATGAGGAGATGCGGATTACAATGATGCTACAACCCCAACCAGTACCTACAGCAGCATCCATTGGCACGGACGAGGATAACCCACCTGAGACCGTACAGTCGACCTAGAGGACCACTCGAGCTCATCCAGTTGATGATGCCGTCCCCTACCCCGTGGCCTATTATACACAGTCACAGTTTACGGTCCCCAGTAGCACGACAGATTTTACTCTAGGGTTTGGCTAGTTTGCCAGCCAATTTTTTGAGGAATCCACTTACTGTCAGACTCCCGCTCAAAATATTTTCTCTACTCGAGGAGCGTTTGATGATGCTCAGAGTTCCTATGCACATGATATGTCATCTGATTTCTCTCCTTATTGCCCAAGTCCTTCTACAGTAGGATATGTATCGTCTCAGTGTGGACTATTTTCCCATTTTGATGATGTACCAACATCACAGCCATGCTTCCCATCACAGGATATGCCCTCGTCATCTACACTTCCTACTCATCCTGAACCTCGTCCTCGGTACAACACTAGACCCGTCGAACGACGGAGACAACCCGGTTGCGGAACAGGAGACCACGTAGGAGGACGACATCATCATTAGTGATACTTTTGGGTTGTGGATTGTTATCTATTATTACAATGTTTATTTCCCGAATTTTTTTTTCAGTTCATGGATTGTTATCTACTATTGCACTTTCTTTTAATCCGGATATTTCATCTTTATGTATCTTACCAATTTATTTTATGCATTTTTATTTTTATTTTTTTAGCAATTTTATCTATAAATTTATCTATATCTATTAATTATTCACATACTAAACAAATTAATTACATAAATATTAAATTATTTATTAATTATATGTCTTAATAATTTTTAAATTAATTATTAATAATTACGTTATATTTATAAAGTTGTATAAATATAAACGTTATAAATAAACGTTATTATAAATATAAAAAGAAAAAAAAGTAAAAAGAAAGAAAGAAAGAAAGATTTGGTCACTTAATGGCCTGTGCGCCTCTTAGAGAGGCGCACATGCCCTAAATCTGTAATTTTTTTAAAAAAGAAATACTTAAATTGATAATATTTTTTTTTAACCTTATTTTTGAAAAAAGCCCTTTCAGACACTCCAAGCACTTTCAGGGCCTTCAGGTAAGGGTCTGGAAAGGGTTTCGCCCGTTCACATCACTTCCGATCACAAGAGTCTCAAAGAAGTCATTGAGGCCAAGCTGAGAGAATATGATGTCGACATTTGGTCGAGGAGCATTCGTCACAGCCGCTCGTCTCATACCCTGGCCTTCAACCCACTTAAGAAGCTTTTGCAACCCTTTGACAGGTTCCAACTTTTCAGATGCCAATCTGTTTGTTCAACCGATACGAATCAAACTTTAGCACCCGAGAATTGGATTGTTACCTCTAGGGAGAAGAATAAAGAAGACTTATGGTGACTCTGATGGCTTTTCTTTTTACCTTGTATCTATAACCGCTGTTTAGAACCTTAAAGATATAGGAGTCTCATTATTCATCATGCTAATTTTTTGTAAATTCTGGTTGCCTGCATGTCTTGTCCTTCTCCAAACAAAACTTGCATTAGTATTGTGTGACTTTTGGAAAATATGCAATCTATCCCTGAACATTACAAAGAGATAATTAGTAACAGAACTCTGTAACCAATGCGACAACGCATCTACTCCTGAGTAAAATCGACGATGAAGCAACCGCTGCTCGAGGCATTTTGGTTCTACATTTTGTGGACTGAACACATCATTCCAGGCTCTCTAAAGTGTCCTGAGGACCACTTATTTCACTCTCTTTATCCTTCTTGATATCTACCATGGTGGTATGATACTATCTATAAGGACTAGGAACAATACCTTGGGAACATCTCTTCCTTGTCTTCCATGAATTTGCGGGCCTTTTGAATCTCCCAATCGGGTAACAGGACTTGACAAAGCTCTTCATTGTGCTTGCCACTAATTTTCTTGACAAAGAACTCCTCGGTGATCGGAATGCCCCCATTAAAGCCGACCTGCGAGGCACTCTACAGTTTCAGAACATGCTGAACCTGGATATACTTATAATGTAATTGAAATATAAAATCTGAAAACTGGAGGCAAGTGGATCTGTTAGCCACCTCTTGAAGCATTTCTCGGAAGGCATCGTAATGAATGGGATCGGAGTCACAGAGCGTACCATCGATGACGAAAAAAATTGCTTCCAGAGGTGCAAGAGCAGACAGAGAACTTTCACTGTCGAAGATGAAAAATATATCGCCATGAGTACATTGGTAGCTCTTAGGCCGGACGATCACATGAACATTATAAGTGCTTGAGAACTATTTAGATGGCATTGCGTTGTCATGTTGCCTTAACTTTCTACTATTGGAATAGCGAAAAAAAAATCAGAAATAGGGGATAAGCCCAAAGGGTATCAGATCCCAGTTCCCAAATTAAAGCAACTGTCCAATCCATGCCATTTTTGTCAGTTGACACATTAAGTACTAATAGCAAGTCAGCAACAATAACAGACTAATCCTTCTCCATCAGTTTTAGTCGGCAATGCAAATCCCTTTACGTTATTGTGCTCGGCTATGAATTTCAAATCTTTTAATACTCGACTATGTATTAAAAAGATGAATTGAAAACAATTAGAAAGGCGGACTTTATGCCATTGGCCTTATGCAGACCCTCATGCTTATTGTGAATTGCTGCATAAGCATTACTCTGCACTACACAATGGAGTATAGAATAACCAACATTCTCATTTGAAGCCTGGAGAACAAAAGAGTAGAATCGAATTCGATGACAAAGAAACCACAGATCACGAACCTGGACAAAGAGTGAGAATTATTTGCCAGAGGAGACGTCCTAGTGACAGCAACAGCAATCCTACTAGCAAGCTTCCACTTTGGACAAGTCGAGGCGGAGTGATGGGATCCGAGGAAGTGGTCCGAGAGGCAGAGGTGGCGGTGGTGTTGAGGAAGGCGAAGAAGGAACGTCGCAGATTGCATATTGTACCCCAAAGATGCTCTTCTGATTCTCTGTCTGAGAGAGAGAGGCCAGATGAAATAGAATTTCCGTGGTAGTTGATGCTCCTTTCGCCAGGAACATTGGGTGTCCTCAAGGGCAACTTTCGTTTGCTATTCTCCCCGTTGTTTCTTCCACGTGGATTTTTCCTCACCAATTAAAATTATTGGACTATGTTTTGGTCAGAAAACTTTAGGTACAAATTTTGATTGAAAGTAAAAGCAGGTGATGCCATTTCTGTAAATTACCAATCAAATTCATGGAGGGAAAAAGGAACCCAACTAGGGGTGAGCAAACTAGACCGGACTGGCCGGGTTGGTCCAGTCCTTGAGGAGGGCGGTCCGGTCCACGGTCCCAATAAATGAGACAGGTGATCGGGCGGTCCGGTCCCCGGTCCCATGATGGATGGGACCGGACCACCCAGAATATATATATATATATATATAGGAAAAAAAAATTAGAATTTTTTGAAGAACTAGTTAACCTAATTTCCCCATCTTCTGCTCGACACTCACTCCTCTCCTCTCGCTCGACGTTCACGTCTCGCCTTCGCAACGCAGCCTCCGATCGTGTTTGTCAATATGCAGTCTCCGATCGTGTTTTTTCTTGAATCAATCTGTGTTTTATCTTGATTATATTATGCAAACCCATTGTTTTGTTAGCATTTGGATTCAGTGAACTACAAGTGTAATCCCACTTTGAGCTTGATTCTTTCCAACTCGAGGAGAACGATGCATGAGCATAATCCTGTTTTAGTTGTTTTAACTATTTTTCTTCCTAATTTAGTCGTTTCTCATTATTTTAGGATTATAAGTATTCATGTTATGGTTGTACGATGGTCATGTGTATGTTTTATTAGGTTGGATAGTTGAGATTGGAAGTTGTTAGTTTAGATCCAAGGGTTAGATTTCGATCAGCAGCTGGTGTTAACGGTCCCATTAGGACCGGACCTGGACCGACAGCCGGTCTCGTGCCAGTCCGGTCTAAGTCCGGTCCTCGGTCCTGAAAATTTGTGCACCCGTGAAGGAGCTAAACCTCTCTATAAGGCGCAAAGGCTTCGGGGGCAACTCATTCGCCAAACCTCTCTATAATCGTTTTGTTCCTATCATTGTCCCGCGCGAGTGAAGCCAACTCATTCACCAAACCTCTCTCTTCTGAAGATCCTTGCTGTTTTGCTGCTGTCCTTCTGCTAATCCTTGCTGTTCAGTGCATTCCTGGTGACAAAAACACTTTGTTTTCAAGAAAATCAACTATTGCACCACAAATCCTTATATCCTTGCTGTTCGGCACTACTGGCTGCACCTGGCATTTTTTTTTGTGTGGCTGTACCCTGCTCAGAGTTGTTGTTTTGTCTCTTGTGGCCGCTGCACCGAAGGGAACCAGTAGTCCAGATTGGATTCGCATGCTACTCTTTATCGCCGAAAGTCAGACGCAGCTGCAAACCGAACGCTAGTCTTCACCCGAGTTGGTCCAAACACAAGGCTTGGTCAACAAGTTTTGCCACAAAAATTCAAATCGGGAAAGAATATCCTTGGAAGATTAGGTAAATTTTCTCTCTCGATTCGGATTTTTTTAACTTGCCTATTGTGAGCATATCTTGAAGTTGAATATTCGATTGCCAATTCGAAAGATTGCACGTCAAAAAAATTGGATCTCGGATATTATGAATGTTTGGTTGCAAAATTGATTGTTTGAATCGCATTGTTTAGAAAATTGCCTAAAAACTGCACATGAAAGTTGAATCTTGGTATTCTTGAAATTCTGAGTATGCATTTGCCTATTTTGCGTGAACTGATTGATTGAATTGCATTACTTTGGAAAATTGCATATCGAGCTGTCGCGACCTAAAAATTTTGGGAAAAACCTTAGGTTAATGGATTATTAGGTTAATTTAATTAACCCGACTCGGATTCTCCCAAGTCCATACCAAATCGTAACTTAGGTTATGATTTTTATGCAAAAATAATTCAATTTGGAGTTGCCACTAATCGTTCTTGGTAGGTTGATTAAAAACTTAAATAAATTAGCGGAAAACTAATTTATTTCCATGAACCAGAGAAAATGAGTCTGGAGACTTGGTTACATTAATTTGAAAGAATTAATGTCCTTTCGGTACCAGATTTCATGAAAAATCGTTTTAAATGAATGATCGTGGATTTGATGACTTAGGAAAAATGGATGGACCACATGATACTCGAAAATGATCTTTGTTTTTTGCTTCTTCGGTTTCTCTTTTTTATATTATTGATTTTTCCCTCTATTTTCGAAAAGATTAGAAAATTAAACAAAACAAATGATTGAACAAAAATAAACAAAAATGCCCATAATATACCTTTAATTTATGAATTTTCCGATTAATTCACTCATACCCAAAGATTAAGGTTGGAGGAATTTATCCGCTACATACTTTTGGATTCGAGTCGGTATGCGGATAATCGTATAGAATAACATCGTCCATTTTTCTAAAGGGCGGACCACAAAATTTTATACTAAATTGCCGCCCCATTCCACAAGATCGTGGCTAAGGCATGCAATTTATTTTCCGAAGGCACAAGACACGAGAGAGCATATATTATGGGCATGTTTATTTATTAACGTGCAAACCATACAATAAAAATAAAATCACACAAACATGACCAAAGGAAGACAATTGAGCTCCATTTTTTTTAATTTTTTGGGAAACTCAAAGGGATGGCCGAAAATTGTGAAGCGACCCATCTTTCCTCACCAAAATTAAATCTTGAAAATTATCCATAGGATAAGGCAAGATAATTTGGATAATTCTCAAGAAGAATCAAACAATCTCAACCACCGAACATTATCCACGGCATGAAATATCCACAATAATTCAACCAAATCATGGATTACAATTCAATGCAATAATCACCCACAACCAATTATGATTCAGCCAAGAGGAGATAAATCCGAAAATTCCAGTTTTTATTTATCATGAAAACTTCAATTTCTTGTTTTTATCAAAAGATTGAACAATTTTATCACTTTGAGAAAAAAATATGTTTTCAATTAAATTAATCAAGTCTCAAGAGTGATAAAAAAATTCATCAATTTCAAGATGGATTTTGGACTTGACCGAAAAATTAAGTTCTGTCCCATAATGTTCAATTTTCGGCTCAAGCAAAGATTTGACAAAAATCCAATATTTTTTTTTGAGCTTTGATCACAAATTCACATTCATCCATCGAAGTTCTTGAACATACGAGCATGCTATCACTCGAACAAACATGGATTAGCAGACAAAAGGGCAAGAAAATTACCTTTTTAAGCGAAAATTCCAGCAAGCGCGCGCCTGAAATTCCTCACCCAAAACGATCCCTTTTCGAGCTCGGTTCGCGCCAAATAATATATCACACGTAGTAGGAAGGTTAAGACTTTAAACGACTATGAAACGAAGGTTAATTCACCTCGAATCCGGCCTGATCAGTGCTGGTTTTATGCTGGGCAGAACTGGACTTTGCGGCTAGTTTCAGCTGATCACAAGCTGAACCGGGCACTGGGGCTTGATGGCAGTAGAGCTGGACAAACTGTGGCTGAATAGGAGTGCTGGTGGACCTCCGGGATGGCGAGAACCAGGCGGAGCAGAGGTTGGATGGCGGCGCTGAGCTAGGGTGCCGGACTGAGCTGGTTTAGGCCGGTGGTGCTCGGATGGAGGGGTCTCCTTTGGCCGAAATCCTCCTCTTGCTCTCTCGAACTTTATGTGCTTAAAATTGCGGACCCGAATTCTCTAGGATAGCTTGGTATTTAAAGAAAATAGAGTTTACTAATCCTAGTCGGTGTAACTCAATTTGAACCGTCGGATCGCTAATCCTAGTCAAAGTAGGATTGAATATCAACTCTTGGATCAAAATTTTTGATCCCGGAAGAGTCCAGATCAGACAAAACTCTCGGTTTATTAGAGTCTAATAACGATAGAGTTTTATCACCTCAGAACTCTAATTTTTCGGGATAATTATCCAATTTTTACTTAAGACCTTGAAGAGTCTAGATCGCCTAAAACTCTATGCAAATTTCGGCCATGAAGAGTGAAGATGATGGTGGCCGAATTTTTGAGGCTTTTGTTGGCTCGTGATGACGTTCTAGGCTTCAGTCGGGCTTTAGTTAATTACATGGGTAATTAATTAAAAGCCTTGTTTAATTGAATAACCAAAATGGGCTGATTTGAATTAGAATTTAGATCCAATACCCATATGAAATTTCGGCACACTCACCCTTGCTTTGGACGAATTTTTTTAATTGAGACCATGGCTTCGTCTTGCATTTTTGGGCTCAAATTAAGGCCTTTCCAAATAATAAACTTTTTAATTAAAAGCCTTAATTATTTAATTAAGCTAATTGGAGCACAAAAATTGGTCTAAATGACTTATCAAGATTCAACACTCCCTC
This sequence comes from Lenwebbia sp. NSW1173648, assembly GCA_029784005.1. Lineage (NCBI taxonomy): Eukaryota > Viridiplantae > Streptophyta > Magnoliopsida > Myrtales > Myrtaceae > Lenwebbia > Lenwebbia sp. NSW1173648. The sequence continues at coordinate 13,619,763 of JARCGZ010000007.1, forward strand.
TTGGCCTTGGTAAAAAATTTTAAGCGGAGTCCAATCCAATCGCCTGTCAATTTAAGCTCAAATTGCTTCACCATCAGCCTGAATGCATGATTCTCATTTTAAATATGCAATGCATGAGAAAATATTTTTTGTGAGAACTAATTCTCATTTTTGTGCAATAAATGAAGAAATGAAAAATCAAAATTTAGGTGACAACAGCTGCCTCTCTTTGAGTGGAGGCTCGCAGAGGTTTCGCTCAAAGACAAAATTGAACCCTAAATTTTGACAATGCAAATGATAAGTAATTTTTGGGGGAGTTTTAATCCCATTTTTTTCTATGCAAATGACACGATGCATGATATGCAAAAACTGTAAATAACATGTGCCAAGACTACTCTGCTCCAAGGAAATGAATTAGAGAAACCTGCACATGGATCGCACATGAAATATCGATCTTACTAGATACTTCATGATGCTGATGATTCCCTTGATTTCCAAGCTTCTTGTGGATGCAAGGATCTCAAGGTACTGGGGTCTATTTGTTATCAGAACTCTCATTCTGATGCGAGACAACGCAAGATCTGTAAGGAGTTATCTTGAGAAATGTGCTTGAGTTATGATTTAAGCTGCACCATTTTATCTCTTGGGACCACCATCATTTTAATGGACCACCATGAGTCGGTAAAATGCCTCTTGGGACCACCATCATTTTAGCGGGTCACCGTGAGTTGGTAAGATGTCTCTTGGGACCACCATCGTTTTAGCGGGTCACTGTGAGTCGGTAAGATGTCTCTCGGGACTACCATCGTTTTAGCGGGTCACCGTGAATCGGTAAAATGTCTCTCGGGACCACCATCGTTTTAGCGGGTCACCGTGAGTCGGTAAGATGTCGCTTGGGACCACCATCGTTTTAGTGGGTCACCGTGAGTCGGTAAAGTGTCTCTTGGGACCACTATCATTTTAACGGGTCACCGTGAGTCGGTAAAGTGTAGGGCCAAGATCACAAGAGCATGTCAATTTTGATTTGGTTGAGATCAAGATCACGAGAGCAGGTCGATCTTGATTTGATAAAGACAAAAATCAAGAATACGAGAGCAGGTCGATCGTGTACTGATAAAGATCTCACGAGAGCAAGTCGATCATGAGTTGGATGACAACTAAGGCCATTAGTGCCATCAATTCGAAGAGGGTTTAGAAAAATTACCTGGATTTGAGGAATAGGCAGGTTGACTTTTCCGCTCCTGTCAACTCACTCAAAAATGATTAATCATGCAAAGTCAATGCAACATCATATGTTCATGAATTTCGCGAGCTTTCGCCAGTATTACGGAGCTTCATTTGGAAGTCTTATTAACAAATAGATTCACATGATCCCATTAATGACTCGAACAAATTAGGTGAGGAACGTTCGGTCAGAAATGACTTTCACTCTCTCTCAGGGAAAGGCTTTTGAACCCGACCATTGATATGGGTATAAGAATCACTTAGAACTACCATCGTCATGCTGGACAAGGATCTGGGTATTCTCGCAATTAATATGACTAGACCAATTTGAGAGGTCTTTGCAAGGACTGTAATTCAGGTTTGGTCGATGGTTCAGATAAAGGGGACTCATGTGAGTCATTTGGTTCTTAGAATGAAATGATAGCCACAGCTGCATCGGGTTTACAAGTCAGGAACCCTACATAAATGAGATAAAATGATCTTGCTCGCACTTCTTCGAGCGACTTTGTTAGCATCTGCAATCCTACGTTAGCTCAAGTGCCCTAATCTGAAGAGACTTTGGTAAGGGTTGTAACGTAGGTACGGGTAGACTTGAAATGAAAGGCCTATTTTAATCAAGAGGGTTGTTATGAATGGATTGGTGATCATCTATCTTTGACACTTTGAGTACTGCCGATCATATCGCAAATGATTCCACAGACTTTCACAAATGATCTTTCTTTCGGGGGACGTTTTTATGAACTACTTCAGCTGAGGTCTCCCTTTTCCTTTGAGAATTTTTCAAGAGATTTTTCTCTCTGGCTCTTTCTCATTTTCGCCTTTTCGAGAGAGAGAAGAATTGAGAGATCTTTTTTCTTTGGCTCTCTCTACGTTTTTTTTTTGTGAAGGAAGAGGAGACCCCGCTGGTGAGCTATGCATATTGCTCACCCTTTGACAACTTTCATTTTGCATCTAGGGAATTTTTCTCTTCATTCATCAGATGCTTTGAGTTGGTTTCATTTTTCACCATAAAGATGATCACCAATTGGGTTATTTGAAATGAAATTGCCGCTCAACGGGGTAAGCAATGGATCGAGTGTGTAGGGTGTAGAAAGAAATGCTCTTCGTCATGTCTAAGGCACTCGAGCTAACACAAGATTCGCATGCAACAAATATACTCGAAGATTGATGCAAGTGAAAGCAAGAAAATTCTACTAATCTTAACTTTCTGAAAATTGCCCCAATGTGGGGTTGTTCCCGACAGGGGTACGAAATGAATCCTCCGTTCAAATGGGTTAAACAAAGGGCAACCTGTAGTGTGTATGATAGAGGAAATGAATGCCTCTCATCATTTTGATTGTCATACTTCTCGCGAGATAACCCTTTATTTTGTGAGCATGGAAATTTTCCGCACACCTCACTGGGGATTAGAAATGTAGTACGTGTATGGAAATCGGCTCGCCTTGCATCGTCCCAACGTTCCTCATTCAATGTGATCAACTTCAATAGAATCAAATAAATTTACCTGATGTAAGCATCCTTCCACTGAAAATCAGTAATACAAGCAAAAGCAGGCAAATAGATGCATAAGAGTTTTAAGCTAAAAAATGATCTCCATTTGATTAATTCAGAAATGTCAGGAACAGATCAAATTTAATATTTCTTTACAACATCGGAATTAACATGACTGGTAAACACTCGACCATCCATCTCAGCTAGAATCAGAGCGCTGCCTGGGAGTACCTTCCTCACAATGTACGGTCCCTCGTAGTTCGGAGCAAATTTCCCTCTCGGAAGTGGAACTATCGGTAACAATTTCCGCAGAACTAGATCACCTACCTGGAAATGCCGAGGTCGGACTTTCTTGTTAAAGGACCTGGTGACCCTCTACTGGTAGCACTGGCCATGGCATAGGGTTTTGAGCCACTTCTCATCAATCAAGTTCAGCTGATCCATCCTCTGTTGGATCCAGTCAGCTTCAGTCAACTTGACTTGAGAAAGAATACGCAAGGAAGGAATTTCTACTTCAATGGGCAGCACTGCTTCCATGCCGTAAACAAGAGAATATGGGGTTGCCCCTCGTGAGGTTCAGATTGAGGTTCGATATGCCATAAGAGCAAAAAGCAACCGCTCATGCCAATCACGGTAATTCTCGGCCGTCTTAGCCAAGATCTTCTTGATATTCTTATTGGCTACTTCCATCGCTCCATTCATTTGGGGACGGTACGGGGAAGAATTCAGATGTTTGATCTTGAACTCATCGAACAACTTATCCACCAACTTGTTATTCAGGTTCGATCCATTATCAGTGATTATGGCCTCAGGCGAACCATATCGCGCAATAATATCCTAACGAATGAACTTCACCACATTCTTTGCTGTGACTGCGATATATGACGCAGCTTCGATTCATTTGGAAAAATAATCAATGGCGACCAAGATGAACCGATACCCGTTAGATGCCTTTGGGTTAATAGGGCCAATCACATCGATGCCCCATATAGAGAAAGGGCTCTGACAACTGATGCAACTCGTTCGGAGGAACATTGATCTTGTTTCCGTGGATTTGAAACTTGTGACAACTCCAAACTTGCTGGATACAATCACTTTCCAAGGTGAGCCAGTAATAACCCATCCTCATGATTTTCTTGGCTAACATGTGGCCGTTCATGTGTGGACCACAAACTCCTTCATGTATTTCCATCATCAGACGGACTGCTTCAGTGGAATCGATGCACCTTAGAAGGGCTGAATCATAAGACCGCTTGTACAGGCTTTCTCTGCTCAAGAAGAATTTCAAGGCCATCTTCTTAATATACCTATGATGAGCTACGGTACTCTTCCCAGGGAGCTCCTGCTGCTGAATGTAAGTCTTGATATCATGGTACCATGGTTTGCCATTAGGCTCTTCAGTCACGGTCATGCAGTAAGCCGGTTTTCTCAGCACTTCGATCTTCAAAGGTTCAACTTCCAAACCATCGGTGACCTGCAACATTGATGACAAGGTTGCTAACACATCAGCGAACTGATTGTGAGTTCTGGATAGATATTCAAACAAAATGTCCTCGAACTCTTTCACTAACTCGTCGAGATACTCATGGTAAGGTAGCAATTTAGCATCTCGCGTCTTCCACTGACCCACGGTTTGAAGAATAATCAACGTAGAATCCCCGAACACCTTAGTCGGGTTATCCTCATCTCAATCGTGGCTTATAACCCGGGAATACATGCTTCATACTCTGCTATATTGTTAGTACAAGAAAATACAAACTTTGCAGCCACTGGGTAATGTTGCCCCCCTGGGGATATTAGAACTGCCCCAATACCTGAGCCAGATAAATTCACAGCTCCATTGAAATACATGGTCCAGGTATAATCGTCAATCGACATGATTCGATCTTCAGGATGATGGATATCTTCATTCGTTCCGGGACTTTCGGCCTGGACATTAGCTATAACCCGTCCCTTGATCGACTTTTGTGACAGGTAGTGAACATCAAACTCAGAAATAAGAATCTGCCATTTCGCAAGCTTCCTGACTAGGGTCGGTTGATTGAGCAAGTATTTAATAGGATTGCACTCCGTCACCAAGAGCACCTGGTAATGCAAGGTGTATTGTCGTAGCCTGTATAGTGTCCAGACCAAAGCTGTACATGTCTTTTCTGCTTCAGAATAATTCATTTCAGAAGTTGTGAACTTCTTACTCAAATAATAAATAGCTCGCTCTTTCCCATCCTCCCGACTTGCTTGAGCTAGCATGGCACCCAAAGACTCGCTATAGATTGTGAGATATAGAATCAGTGGTTGCCCTGGTGTGGGTGGGACAAGCACAGGTGGATTCATGAGGTGCTGCTTCAGCTTTTCAAACGCTTCCTCACATTCGTTATCCCATTTGACTAGCGCATTCTTCCTTAATAGCTTGAGGAACAGCTTCACTATTTCAGTCAGCTGAGAAATGAATTGAGCGGTATAGTTCAGTCTGCCCATGAGACCTTGAACTTCCTTGACAGTCGTCGGCGGCTTAAGCTCACAGATGGTCTTAACCTTAGACGGGTCAATATCAATGCATTTACTACTAACAATAAACCCGAGCAACTTACCCGACCGGTGCCGAACACACATTTGGCCGGGTTGAGATGCAACTTGAACTTGCGGAGCCTTTCAAATAGCTTCGTCAAGGTTTCTACATGATCTTCACCGCGCCGGGTCTTTGCAATCATATCATCGACATAAACTTTGATCTCTCTGTGCATCATATCATGAAACAAAGTAATCATGGCTCGTTGGTATGTTGCCTCGGCATTCTTGAGATCGAAGGGCAAAACTTTGTAGTGGAACACTCCCTAAGGGGTTGTGAACGCTGTCTTTTCCTTGTTGTCCTCATTCATCAAGATTTGGTTATAACTTGAGAAACCGTCCATGAATGAGAACAACTCAAAACCTGCCGTACTATCGACCAACACGTCGATATGTGGGAAGGGAAAGTCATCCTTTGGACTCGCTTTGTTCAAGTCACGATAATCCACATAGACTCGAACGCGACCATCTTTCTTTAACACCGGGACTATATTGGCTACCCACGTAGGGTACTATGTAACTTCTATGAATCCGACGTCGATAAGTTTCATGACCTCTTCTTTGATCTTCTTCATTAGCTGGGGCTTCGCCTTACGCCGCATTTGTTTTTTAGGCTTAATTGTCGGATCAGTCGGTAAACAATGCTCGATGATCGATCGATCAAGATCTGGCATGTCTGCATAGGACCAGGCGAAGATGTCTTGATATTCCTTCAGGAGCTCTTCCAAACGCTCAGCTATGTCTCTAGAGAGCTTTGCTCCAATCTTCACCTCTCTCAGATTCCCTGCTTCGCCAAGGTTGATCGACACAGTTTCCTCAACGGTCAAAGATTTAGACTTTTCATGGAATTCCAGGTCCTGACATATCTCCTCGTCATTGTAATCGGAATCATCCGACTCATGAATATCACATACATCTGGCTCCGCTGGCTTTCCCTCCCCATGTTTGCCCCTGAAACATAAAGTAGCGACATAAAAAAGACAAACAAGGTCTAAGCACATGCACTTCACGCCAAAAGCAGGTCTTGAGGCTCCATTTTTTTTCAAAAAAATCATTTGTTTTCGAAGATCTCGGGACGAGAATTCTTGAAGAAGCCCAACTCTCAGTTCTTACCAGAGATTGGTAATAATTTTTTCGATCGTTGGTTATCGTTATTGGGCTGATTTGGGATACTTCGACAAGATTCCAAAATATAATGAAAAAATTTGTAATTCATTGATATTAATCAATCGAATCCTATTGAAAAGGGAAATCCTAAAATGCAACATTGAAAAGGAAAAAGAAATCCTAAGAAAGCAGTAAAATTTCCCGCGCAGGGGAATATGGAAACATAAAGATGTTATTCTGAATCTAATCCCTCCAGCGGATCATCAAATATGGCAATGACGGGCGGCTTCGGAGGTTTGGGCACCATGTAAGGCTCTTTCTCAGGGGCTCCATCAATCTGCATGGGATCTTCAAATATAGCCGCGATGGTCAGATCGTCAAACCAGCTAGCCAGGTTGGGCACGCTATCATCAGTATCCTCGGCATCAAGTACTATCGGTTTAGAGTTCTGGCCTCTCGGTGAATCAGGGAACACCATACCTAGGTCTTCTTCAAATTGGCTCAAGTCGTCATAGCCACCTACCATTCTAGCTGAACGAAAGGTTTCATAAAGGGGCGGTGGCAACGGACTGCACTCAGGCTTTCCACGGCCTATTAGGCCTCGGCCTCCTTGACTAGCTCGATTACACCTGGGACCATAACCATACCTACCTCGTCCACGGTATCTAATCCCATGATATCCCAAACCAGCCGAGTGGGATTGACCATTTACTTCAATCGGGGTTCAGATCCCTTGTCCGTGCCGGCCTAATCTTGCACCAGGCTCGAATCCGTTGCTCACCATCACCTTAGCAACCATGAAAGAGGTATTAGACAACTCCGGGATCGGCAAAGGACTGTCTGGTGAAGCATGAATTGAATGCACTAACTCAAAAGAGTGAAAGAGTCCTCTTCAGTATGCTCCGGCTCGATGTAGGGAATGGCTGTCTGATTGTAAACAGGAAAATCCTCCTCTCAGTGAACTATAACCAGCTTCTGCTCAACCACAAACTTGACCTTCTGATGCAGACTGGACGGAACCGCCTCAGCATTATGGATCCAGGGACGGCCTAGCAAAAGGTTGAAAGCAGAGGGGATATCCAGCACCTGAAACAAAACATCAAACATAAAAGGACCGACATGTATCTCCAGATTGATCTACCCCATGACACTCTTCCTCATGCCATCGAATGCCTTGACTGACATCTTAGCAACTTGTATCTTAGCCAGATCAATGCCTAAGCGATTCAGTGTAGCCAAAGGACACAAATTCAGAGTTGACCCATTATCAACCAGTACTCGGGCCACGTGGGTTTGCTTGTGCTTAACCGAAATGTGCAAGGCTTTATTATGTCCCCTCCCTTCGGCAAGGATCTCATCATCAGCAAATGCCACCTGATCCTTCAAAAGGATAGCTCCAACAAAATTCTCCAGCTTGTCTCCCTCAATGTCTTCGGGCACATGGACCTACTTTAGTACCTTCAACAAAGAACTCCGATGCTTCTAAAAGGATTGGAGGAGTTCCAATAAAGAAACCTGAGCCGACAGCTTACGCCACTGATCAACCACACGATATTCGCTGACCTTGATGACCGCCAGTAATTCTTTCGCTTCCTTATCCGTAGCCTGTTTGGCCGGTGGATCATTGTTATAGGCGCTTCTAGTTCAGGATTAGCCTTGATCTCGCTGGCCGCCTCGTCTTCAGTTACCCCGACCTCTAACTTCGGTTTAGCCTGGGTGGTTAGTGCAGCCAGCTCTTCATCCCAATCGATGATTATTTGCGAAACAGTAGCCACCACTCCGGCTTGGCTTTTATATACGATCATGCCCTGCTAGATTAAATTTAGTACCTTTTGCCTTACCTGGTCCAACGATATGATCTCCCCACTCCAGAAGTAACCCGCGCGAACCAAAGCGCGGAACACATTGGCCAGTCGAACTCCAGCATTTGCAATAGGGCCGGTCTCAGTAAAGACAGCATTGACCTTACCTTCGTGTTTAGGTAGAGGATTGTTCTGAACGTTCGGTTGATTGTTATTCTGAAAAGAGAATGCTCCGGAGTCGAGCAAATGCTGGATACGATTCCTAAGTACATTGCATTCGTCCGTACTATGCCCAGGCTCACCACGGTGGTAATCACACTTCTTAGTCGGGTCGTACTTGGAAAAGGATGCGTAGTTTGTTTGTATCGGCTCGGTCTTCAATAGCTCCTTCTTGCGTAAGACAGCCAAAACCTGAGAAAGAGTACCAGGAAGCGGAGTGTATTGTCGGTTGAAACGCCGATTCATCTACTGGTTCTATGGACTGAAGTTGGTTTGTTGCTGATTAGGGACTTGCCCCTTGGGCGCCTGAGCCGGAGGCTTTTGTGCATAAGTCATGTTTATCTGCGGGGCTGGTTCTTTGTCTTTCGTTGCCTGGAACCGCTTAGTGCTAGAGCCGGCCTCACCATACCACCCCTTCTTTAGACCAATCTCAACTTCCTCCCCCATTGTAATGAGATGACTGAATGACGTGGCTGTCGTCCCAAGGATGCGCAACCGCATTATCTGTGGTAAGATTGAGACGAACAATCTCATGAGCTCTCGCTCAAGTGGCACCAGCTTCAGCTGAGATGCAATATTCCTCCACCGGGTAGCATACTGCTTGATCGATTCGCCCTTCTTCATCTCTGACTGCTCTAGATCCTCTCGGGTGGTGACAACGTCCAGGTTAAAACTAAAATGCTTGATTAATGCATTGGCCACCTTTTCCTAATCCTCCATACGGTAGATCTCGTAGTCGGTATACCACTTCATGGCCGCATCCTTCAGACTGGCCTGGAAAGTTTGAACCATCAGGCGGCCGTTAGCCACATACTTATTCATCCTGTCTTGGTACATCTGGACATGCTGAACCGGGTTGGAAGTACCTTCATACTTCTTGAAATCGGGGGTTTTAAACTTATCGGGTACCTGGACCTTGGAGTAAACGGATAGGTTGATCGAAATAATATTGTGTGATCCCTCGACTTCGCGCAGCCTCTGCTCCATCTGAGCTATGACTTTCATGGTTTCCTCGCTCATTCCCCTGGCTAGCTCAGGCAGCATTGCTTACACCTTTTACACAAATGCTTTACCTAATCAGCTCAGGCGGCATTGCCTACACCTTTCACACATGCTTCGCATGATCAGCTCAGGTGGCATTGCCTACACCTTTTACACATGCTTCACATGATCAGCTCAGGCGGCATTGCCTACACCTTTTACACATGCTTCACTCGATCAGCTCAGGTGGCATTGCTTACACTTTTTACACAAATGCTTTACTTGATCAACTCAGGCGGCATTGCTACACCGTTTACACAAATGCTTCACCCGATCAGTTCAGGCGGTATTGCTTACACCTTTTACACAAATGCTTCACCTGATCAGCTCAGGCGGCATTGCCTACACCTTTTACACATGCTTCACCTGATCAGCTCAGGTGGCATTGATTACACTTTTCTACACAAATGCTTGTTCTGATTCGTCTCAAACAACATACCCCCTTTGTGCATTGACATGACTCATCTCAGGTGCACATTCCTTTTTGTGCTTTCGCGCTGTGAGATTCGAGACACAAAATCTCTGATATGATTTCGCGCTGTGAGATTCGCGACACAAGTTTTGATGTGACTCTACGCTGTGAGATTCGCGGAAACGTCTTTCTTATCCCCTTTGATGTGACTCTACGCTGTGAGATTTGCGGACACATCTTTCTTATACACTTTGATGTGATTCTGCATTGTGAGATTCGCGGACACGTCTTTCTTATCCCCTTTGATGTGATTCTGCGCTGTGAGATTCGCGGACATGTCTTTCTTATCCACCTTGATGCGACTCTGCACTGTGAGATTCGTGGACACGTCTTTCTTATTCATACACACTTAGATACGATTCTATGCTGTGAGATTCGTGGACGCATCCTTCTTATTCTTACACACTTTGATGTGATTTTGAGCTGTGAGATTCGCAGACACGTCTTTCCTTATTTATGTCTTCAAACTGATTTTTTGATTCATGATTGATTCGCTCTCGTGATATCTGAAGATCCATTACAGATCTTGCGCTGTCTCGCATCAGAATGAGAGTTCTGATAACAGATAGGCCCCAGTACCTTGAGGTCCTTGCATCCACAAGACACTTGGAGTCAGGGGAATCATCAGCATCATGAAGTGTCTGGTAAGATCGATATTTCATGAGCGATCCATGTGCAGGTTTCTCTAATTCATTTCCTTGGAATAGAGTAGTCTTGGCACCCGTTATTTACAGTTATGCATATCATGCATCACTTCATTTGTATAGAAAATGGGATTAAAACTCCCGCAAATCATTTCATTTGCATTGACAAAATTTAGGTTCAATTTGGGTCTTTGAGCAAAACCTCTGCGAGCCTCCACTCAAAGAGGAGCAGCTGTTGACACCTAAATTTTGATTTTCCTTTTTCATTTATATTACTAAAAAATGAGAATTAGTTTTCACCAAAAATATTTCCTCATGCATTGCATTTTATTTTATTTTCTCTACATTGCATTTTGCATCAACAGCGAGGAGTTGAGCTTAATTCGACAGACGGTTTAGACTGAGCTTCATAATTTTCTAGCTAAGTAGGCTGACATGACTGAAAATTCGAGCATGTTTTTTAGCTTAATTGAGCTGGTTAAATGATTATTTTTCGAAAAAGCTTAATTAAATGCATATTTTGATTAAAAAAGCCTAATTTGAGCTCGAAAATTTGTGCGATTGAGCTGAAAAAATAAAACGATTTTCGGTTAAGATCATCCATGGGTGTGCCAATAATTTTAGTGGCCTTGGACTTAATTTCAAATTTATTCTGGCCCGTCTTTAGCTTAATTAATAGGCGATGTGACTTTCTGAAATTTGACCCACTTTCGGGATTATTTATGAAATGAATGGATGTCTCGTTGATGTACTTTAGAGTAATCTCACTCAGAACTGATCACTCTTGAGGAGACTAACTGTAAGGGAAATGCTAACTACGAATTTAAGTACGTGGACCTAAATTTGAATAAATTACGGGTCGATACGCGTAACTCCTAAAAGCCACCAGTTAGTTTGAGATTTTTTGAAGTCATAGTCGATCGAGTTTGGCCGCGAATCGGACTCCGAATTTGGGCATCGAATATTCAAGAGTAACATGACTAATATTTTGGACGTCGCCTCAGTTGGTTCAGTGTTCATTGGTCCGCCAGACTACAGAGGTTTCAGTGTTAGTAGATCAGTCAGAGTGGGTAGATTACAGAACTACCCCCGGATATTTATTTGCAAGTCCCAAAGGTATTAGTGGGATATTTATGCTTTTGCTCTTCCTCATAAATTCCCCTAACCACCCCCACCAACCCAAGTCACATCTCCACCTTTTTGTCAAATCCTTACTTTATGTCAAATCGGTGAATAGTGCGAAGCTTCCTTGGCAAGCTTCTTGCCTTTGACTCTCTCTCTCTCTCTCTCTCTCTCTCTCTCTCTCTCTCTCTCTCTCTCTATTTTCGGCCAAAAACTCCCCACACCCGAGAGAGCCCGCCTTCTCGGATTTCAGCGCACGTTCGACTTGAAATCGCTCGTTTGAGCTCGTCCGAAAGGTGAATCGAGCTCCGTTTTCGGCTACGCGACCATAGGATCGAGGGCTACGAGGATCTGAAGGCTGATCATCAAAGAAACCATTGAATTTTCGTGGAACTGAGCTGCACAGAGGCTGGTCGGTGGAGACCCGTCGCCCGCCAAGCCGCCGCTCGGACCGCCGCCGAACCATCCAGCCGCCTCCGACCAGCTTGCAGCCTCCGTGAGCCACCGAGGACAGCCGCGAGTCGCCGAGGGTTTGGAGGATTTGTTCGAACTCGGTTTCGCCGTTTCTCAAGCTCGATTTCAAGTAAATCGCTCCCTAAACCTTAAGTAGGTTAATAGGTTACTACTAGGCTTGTTTAGGAGTGGATTTAGAGATTTTAAGGGCTGCTGGGTACTATTCATCGAAGGTTGAGCACTATTCTGCGAAGATCGTCACTATTCATCGAAGATTCAGATTTTTAGGAGAAGGCTTAGAATGACCTTAGATGCTTAGAATGTGGTATCTTGAGGCTTGATGAGTGCATATGATGTGCTAGAGTGAGTAGATCGTGAGTTTTGACCCCCGCACTTGGGAAATGTGATTTACGCCTAAATTTGAGATTATGTGCACGTGTACTCGTATGAGGAAGGGGGCTGTTTTGATGCGCGCCTTGGTTTGTGCGGCTTGATTGCTGAGTTGTGTAGTGCACGTGTGTAGTGTGTTTGGTCAAGAGGGCCTCGTGCGCCATTCATGGCTTGATTTGCTTGTTTGTTCTTCGTGTGCGTCCGGAGAGTAATTCGGCGCTTAGGAACCGATGCATGTGGCATGTGTATGGCTTGATGCCTTAGCTTGGTTGTCATGTGGTCCATTGAGTGGACGTGGTGGTTCGACTGTGTAGCTTGGCCTTGACGCGTGTTTACGCGATGTATGCTTGGAATTAATGTCTATGGTATTCATGTGCTTGAGACCCTGAGGCGTTATGACGCGAGGCTCGTTGTTTGATATTATGCATATGTGAATGTCTGCTTAAATCCTGAGGCGTTATGACGCGGGGAATGTGAAAGTCTTAAACCCTGATGCGTCTATATGACGCGGGTTGTTGAGCCAATCCTGAGGCGTTATTACTCGGGATGTGGTGCCTGACGAGGCATTGTATCGCTCAAGAACCTGATGCGTTAAACGCGGGTTGTGGCGCTGACCTGATGCGTTAAACGCGGGTCGAGTCTTATACAGACCGGTATGCATATATATATATATATATATATATATATATATATATCTGAGGTGCATTGTTGAATGCTATGTGGTGGAGAGCACAGTTTGGATAGGTTGGATTGTTGGCTCTCGTTGTACCTTGCTTGCACTGATGTGTGCTTGACCTATGAGAGGTCAGGTGTGATCTGGTGGTATCAGACTCTAGGTATTGTTGAACTGCTAGTCTGGTTGGGTTAGATTGCATGTTAGGTCGGCCTGGGGTATGTGTTATCCTAAGCGAGGCTGAGGGTGTAGCTTATTGAGATTTATCTCATTGTTGTATCCAACCACCTTTTTAGAGCCCCGACCTTGAGAATGGTAGTGCAACCGCCACGTTTTAGAATCCCGAGGAAGAGCCAATAGATGCGGATTTGGAGGAGGAACCGATGGAGTCAGACCCTGAGCCGGAGTTGTCATCTGACGGTGGGGACTAAAGTCAGAGCTAGGTTCCTCTTTCCCCCTTTTAGTATATCCCTGTAGTGGATATAGGTTAGTAGACCACCGGTCCCTTTTTGTAGCGCGTGGTCGCTTTTGGGTGTATTTGTTCTTTTGTGTAAGTAAATGTTATGTTTTATGAAATGGTTAGTTGTGCCTTGCATTCTCTCTCTTCTCTATCCCTCTCTCTTATTGTTGTCTGGGTGTCGAGTTTCGTTTCTGCTAGCTTTCGCTTTAAGTTATTAAGCATTTGATCTAGGTCGGCGACTAGTCCTGGGTTGTCGCATCTCTATCGACCGGAGCAGAGGGGTTTCGCGCGCTCGTAGGACGCGGGGCGTGACAAGCGAGGCCTTTAATTAATTACCCATTTAATTAATTAGAGCCTGTTTCAAGCCCGAAGTGTCAATGGCCCGTGAGAATGGCCATTTTCGGCCATATCACTCTTACTCTCTTTGGCCAAAATTGCTAGGTGTCCTAGGAAGATAGGACTCTTCAAAGTTCAAGATGATTCAGAATTTATTTAAATTTAGGATTCTATTTCTAGTTGGCCGAAAATAACAGAGAGTTTATGAGGATTCGGACTCTTTCGGGCGGGCCAATTCACTTTACATGCACGGCCGAAGGTCTACATCAAAGAAGAGCGAGGGTGGGAAGCTTCGGGGAGATTTTCCACAGAGAGAATATCTCTCTTCTTCTCGGTGGAAGATTGGCAGGGAAGAAATCAGGAAAAGAAGACAAGGACAAGAATAGGGAGGCTGATCTTCCATCGGGATCACTTATTTGCATCTCCATTGTTCTTTCTTTTTCCAGGCTTTTGCTCATGAACTTCACTTGCAGGAATGCTAAAGGGGCAAGACAATTCTGAAGGTACGTCCACGATTTTTACACAAAAGAGAGGGACACATGGACTTGAGGACAGAATAGAGGAAAAAGTCAAAGGGGAGAAGCACAGAGAGAACTGCTCTCTCGGCAATTTGTGCTTACACATCCAAGCAGCCGAGCACCTTCCTCGTGGACGTCCTTTCGTGCCGATCAATGACGAAGCTGCTGCCATGGTCTCTCCACTGGGACCACGACTACAATCCATTCCGACAGAATACCTTCGCATCGCTGAATCTATTCACCGAGCCTTATCACGATTTGTTTCATCATGGATTTGTTGATCTAGATCTACTGCTTCACTGAGCCGGCCACTCTTTTTTCTTTGTGCCTCAAGAATATTATTTTTGTAGGTCACAGATTCATGCCTCCAATACACTGAGAAGACACGGACAAGAAAAGTAAAAAGTCTTTAGCAAGCATTCTCCTCAACGTTTTGGTGTTCGTGCATACCAAGACCACCTCAAATTGTGACAGGTTTTGCTTGCTGTCCAGGGTTAATTTCATCACTGCTTGTTCGTGATCTCCTCTGCTGTTCGGTGTTCGACTCCCTTGCTGTCCAGTGCCGATATTCGCTGTGTTCGGTGTCAATTTGGGCACTGTTCGTGGTCAATTTTCCTGCTGTTCAATCTCAAGTTTGCTGCTGATTTGGGGGTCTAATCTACTGCTGTTCGGTGCCAAAACTACAGTAATTTAGTCCGTTTTCACTTGATTTTCAGTGCAGATTTTTGTGGGCTGTTCAGGGGCCATTAGCTTACCGTTTTTGCACAATTCCTTGCTGTTTAGTGCTGAATTTTCGGTAATTCAGTACACAAAGTATCTGCTGCAAGGTGTGTCTCTTCAAGGCCTCAAATCGGTGACGAATCGGCTCAAACGGGACTGTTTTTTTTTGGGCGGTTTTCATGGAGTGCGCGCTGCTGGAGTTTGGCTTTTACGAGGTAAAAATTTCTAACTTTTGGTTGCAATCTATGCTTTGTTAATTCGGTAACTAGCACATTGTCCTTATATCTCATTCAACATAAAGATTTGCAATTAAAAGTGAAAGGATTCAAGCCTTTGCATCAATTTTTACTAAGCACCGAAAATTGCTATTTGTGGGGTGAAAATCGGATTTTTTTTAAAGCATGTTCGATTTGTTCATAAATTGGTTGAACTTTGTAATACTTTTGAGAATTGATTAAATTTGATTGGAACCATATCCTTTCTCAAAGTAAAAATTGTTCACCAATTTTTCTTAAGATTGAATTGGATTGATTAAAAAATCAGAAATTTTGGATATGGAATTTTCGGTACACATGCTCTATCTTGGCCGGAATTGCTTGATGGTGGATATCCTTGGTTTGAATTTGCATCATGTTTGTTTGAATGATCTTATCCTGTGTTGTCCGATAATATTTTCATGTTACGGATAAGAAGCTGCTTGATTGGATAGTATTTGGTTGTTGCGGATAATCCATTGCTTTGAATAATCTTCAAGTTGGTTGAATTGCTTTATCTCTTATGAATATTCGATGTTGCGGATATGGTCGGTGGATCGGATAATATCTGATTTTTTGAGAATTATCTGAGTTGCCTTGCAAATCCTGTGGATAATTTTCGAAAATTGAATTTTGGTGAGGAAAGGTGGCCCGCCTCATGAATTTCGGCCATCCCTCTTATTTTGCTGAAAACTAAAAGGAAAAATACAAATTCGAATCAAATTCAATTGATTTTCTTTTGGTCATGTTTGTTTGATTTTATTTTTATTATAAAGTTTGTACATTAATAAACAAACATGCCCATAATGTATTCTCCCCTTGTGTCTTTGTCCCTTCGGTAAAATAAAATCATTTGCCTTAGCCATGATATTGTGGAATGGGATGGTGGTTTGTATGGAATTTCGTGGTCCGCCCTTTGTCAAAAGAGGTGATGTTATTCCATACCCCAGTTCGCTTACTGACTCGAATCTAAAAGTACGTTGTGAATAAAATTCTAATCTAGCCCTAATCTTTGGGAATGAGTGAATTTTTTGAAAAAATTCGAAAAATTAAAGGTACATTATGGGCATTTTTGTTTATTCTTGTTCATCCTTTTTGTTTGCTTATTTTTGCTTAATAATTTTCGAAAAATAAAATAAAAAATCATTCGCATGTCATATAGTTTAGATCATACTTTGCCATGTCATATAGTATAGTTTGCATTCACATTTTCTCAAAGAAAAAAAAAATAGTCAGTTCACTTCATCAATCTAAAGGGATTTTTCATGAAATCTAGTGCTGAAAGGGCATTAGTTTTTTTTTTTCTAAATTAATGTAACCAAGTCCTCGGACTCATTTCATCTGGTTCGTGGAAATAAATTAATTATCCCGTTAATTTATTTAGGTTCAAATCTACCTACCGAACAAAGATTAGTGGCGGCTCCAATTTGATAATTTTGCATGAAATCATACCCTAAGTTACGATTCGGTAGGGCTTGGGAGGATCCAAATTAGGTTAAATAATCAACCTGATAATCCGTTAGTGTGAATCTGATTTTTAGGTCGCAACAGTACGCAGGGTATCCGTGTTAGATTACCTGCAGAAATGTGTCAATATGATCAGTACAAAGAGCGAACATGATGATTCGATCCATGGCTCTAGACCGGACTGACCCACATGACCTGACCTGACTCATGACCGTGATTCAGGCAGCCCCAGTTCCATCGGGTTTTGGGAGAAAATTCATAAAAAATCATGGAATGATCAAAACATCTCCAATATTTACGGACACGTAGTCAAGACTAAGATGAAAAACTTTCATGCTTTGTAGCCGGGCCAGAAATGAACGGATCAGTACATTTTAATACTTCTTTGGAAAAATTCTTTCCAGAAAACTGCTTCGTCCGACCTTTGTTTAAAAAATGAAAGGGCCATTAAAAATGGGAGTTAAAGTCCAAAACATTGCAGGACTTCAGTTCAAAGCCCAAACTTAAACTTTCATTCTTTGTGATTTGACGAAAAAATTCGTTTAATAGTACTAAATGATGAAACAAGCCCATAGTGAGAAAACGGGTGAAGTTCCAACCCACTCCATGTCGGCCATTAATTCCGTAATAAATAGAAAACGTGTTCAATTGATCTAAATTTTTTTGAAGTGATATATTAAGGCCTTACACACATTTCTTATGAAGACGAGTAATGCCAGATCCAAACGGAAAAAATTATAAAAATCGTACAACGGAATGAGGTCTTTCATTAAACTAAAATTGAAGTAAAAGTGCCTCATCAATGACTCATGACCATGACGCCCTAAACAAACCAACTAGAATGGAAATAATATAAACGAAAGGACACGACTCGACTAGACCCGACTAGGTCTATCACTTCCGGGGGCGCTTCGATGGTCCAGCCTCGCCCTGTGCTCGCTTGAGCGCCTTCCTTGCCATCTTGATCTCCTCATACGCCTTGGCCAGCAATCACCTAAGCTCGTTGTTTGTGTATTAGGACAAGGCGATATCAGGAAGCTTCGGACGCCATGCTTCGGGAATAGAGTGCTTCAGACGATACTCCTTCGTGGATCGATACACCTCATCAGCGGGCTTCAACGGCTTCCTCGGGAAACTAAGCTTCGTGGGGGTGACAGGCTGCCCACGAATAACAAGTAGATATGACCGTCTCCTCGTGCTCCGGAATGAGATTCTCGAAGTTCTGGTGGACTTGCTCGGATGGGAGAGGTGGAGGCATCTTCTGTACGCATCCATACTGCTGTATGACGCGATGAGGATAATACTCTGCCGTTCCCGTAAAACCAAGCAAAGGAACCGGTTCGGCTTGCCCCGAAGTAAAACGAGCCACCTTACCTTGAAACCAGTTAGCGTGCCACTGAAGGGACTTGGCGGTCGACTTCCTCATGAGTTTTAGCCATTCAGAAAAATGATAATCAGGACACTCTTCTTGTTTATTGCTGAAAACGACCATTGAAGGGGCAAAGTTCCTAAGCGCATCGATCGACACGAGTTTCTGACATTCTTTAATATGAGAATGAAACCAGATCTGCAGAAGTTCGGCCGATGCTCGCAAAACCTTGGCCTTGCCTCGCCTATACTTGTTCAAAGAGATAAATGTCTCAGCGAGCAAGGTCACAGCGAAATTATTTTCTTCGCAAACTTGTTGAGTAAATTGAGCCATGTTCGGATTGACAGAGTTCTTATGATGAGGGAACACTATCAACCCGAAGAAGGCAAGCATGATAACCTTTGCTTTTTGCAACGAATCAGCTTTGTTGAAACAGTCAATCAAGAAAGAGAACGGGCAATTCCCATAATTTGCTTTCAAAACCCTCCGGACGACGGAAATCTCAACCTTTAGAAACTCAGCCAAAACCATAAAGGAGTCCTCCCCAAAAAATGGATGAATAAGCTCGGAATCCAGGGACTTACCAATGAGCACGCTATACTCCTCCAAGGTAGGTGTAAGCTCATGCTTACCTAGCAAGAATGTGGCCTTCTGAGGGATCCAACAGTGTGCCAAAGCATGAATAATCCTAACACGAACCTTGATATCAAGCAACAAAACCAGCCTTCCTAATCTGCGTTCCACATACTCACGAGCCGTCTGACCAGCTGTGCCAACCAATCGACCAGGTCAGCCTTGGACATAATAACAGTACGGATGTTGTTGTGTCCCATGAAGTGATAGACCAAACAACGACACACCTAAGCCATGGACCGACTCATAATAAGAACGAATACACGCATAACAACAGGACCATGATGGATTTAGAGACACGCAGAATGATGTTCATGTATGCATTATTAGCCGAGTTTTTGGAGCTATAGAGGGCAAATCGTACCCATTGATTAGGGTCATTATTTAGCACCTCTAAGCTTGGGGGATGTCTAGAATTCTACTCGTGCCATTAGGTTTAGGCCAGTGCGGGGAACCTTGACATAGTCGGGGTCAAAGGCAAGGTCATCCACTCCTCCATCTTGAGGCTAGGAAGAGTCTTGCCTAGACACCATCCTAGGTTTATCTAACAGTTTAAGGTCTGATGCAATGCATGAATCATGCACGACAGGTATAAACACTCAATCATGGAAAATTGTAATAAAATAAAGCAGTTAAATTCAATACCAAAAATTACGAATACGCTACTGCAATTACAAAAATTGCCTAAAAACCCATCAAAACGACAATGAAACGCGAGAAAACGACGTCAGTCATGGCTAAGCGATGAGTTTTGATCCACGGCCGTTTCCATGCAGCCGGCCAAATTTCAGCCCATTCCGAGTTCGCCAACTCTGAGTGCATCACATCCACATGAGTCGGTCAATAATTAATTCAATAATAAATCATGACAAACAAACGGCCTAAGTCTGCAAATGAATTTTTTATTTTCCCAAAATTTTAGGGCTTTTCTCTCTTTTCGAAAAAATCAAGTTAATTTCTGAAATTTTTTGTTTAAAAAAATTCGGCGCCCCCTTTATTTTCCGAAAAGTAAAGCAGTTTGATCCCCGGTGGAGTCGCCAAGCTGTCGCGACCTAAAAATTTTGGGAAAAACCTTACGTTAATGGATTATCAGGTTAATTTAATTAACCCGACTCAGACTCTCCCAAGTCCATACCAAATCGTAACTTAGGTTATGATTTTTATGCAAAAATAATTTAATTTGGAGCCGCCACTAATCGTTCTTGGTAGGTCGATTAGAAACCTAAATAAATTAGCGGGAGAACTAATTTATTTCCACGAACTAGAGAAAATGAGTCTGGAGACTTGGTTATATTAATTTGAAAGAATTAATGCCATTTCGATACTAGATTTCATGAAAAATCCTTTTAAATGAATGATCGTGGATTTGATGACTTAGGAAAAATGGATGGACCGCATGATACTCGAAAATGATCTTTGTTTTTTCCTTTTTCGGTTTCTCTTTTTTTTTTTTTTTTGTGATTTTTTTGCTTTATTTTCGAAAAGATTAGAAAATTAAACAAAACAAAGGATTGAACAAAAATAAACAAAAATGGACATAATATACCTTTAATTTCTGAATTTTTCGATTAATTCACTCATACCCAAAGATTAGGGTCGGAGGAATTTATCCTCTACATACTCTTACATTCGAGTCGGTATGCAGATAATCATATAGAATAACATCGTCCCTTTTTCCAAAGGGCGGACCATGAAATTCTATACTAAATTGCCGTCTCATTCCACAAGATCGTGGCTAAGGCTTGGAATTTATTTTCCGAGGGCACAAGAAAAAAGGGAGTATATATTATGGGCATGTTTGTTTATTAACGTGCAAACTATACAATAAAAATAACATCACACAAACATGACCAAAGGAAGATAATTGAGCTCGATTTTTTATTTTTCGGCAAACTCAAAGGGATGGCCGAAAATTGTGAAGTGGGCCATCTTTCCTCACCAAAATAAAATCTTGAAAATTATCCATAGGATAAGGCAAGATAATTTGGATAATTCTCGGGAAGAATCAAACAATCTCAACCACCGAACATTATCCACGGCATGAAATATCTACAATAATTCAACCAAATCATGGATTACAATTCAAAGCAATAATCACCCACAACCAATTATGATTCGGCCAAGAGGAGATAAATCCGAAAATTCATGTTTTTATTTATCATGAAAAATTCAATTTTCGATTTTCATCAAAAGATTGAACAGTTTTATCACTTTGAGAAAAAAAATATGTTTTCAATTAAATTAGTCAAGTCTCAAGAGTGATAAAAAAATTCATCAATTTCAAGATGGATTTTGGACTTGACCGAAAAATTAAGGTCTGTCCCGCAATGTTCAATTTTCGGCTCAAGCAAAGATTTGATGAAAATCTAATATTTTTTTTGAGCTTTGATCACAAATTCACATTCATCCATCGAAGTTCATGAACATACGAGCATGCTATCACTCGAACAAACATGGATTAGCAAACAAAAGGGCAAGAAAATTACCTTTTTTTAGCAAAATTCCAGCAAGCGCGCGCCTGAAATTCCTCACCCAAAACGATCCCTTTTCAAGCTCGGTTCGCGCCAAATAATCTATCACACGTAGTAGGGAGGTTAACACTTTAAACCACGAGGAAATGAAGGTTAATTCACCTCGAATGCAGCCTGATCAGTGCTGGTTTTATGCTGGGCAGAACTGGACTTTGCGGCTAGTTTCAGCTGATCACGAGCTGAACTGGGCACCGGCGCTTGACGGCAACAGAGCTGGACACACTGCGGCTGAACAGGGGTGCTAGTAGACCCCAGGGATGGCGAGAACCAGGCGGAGTAGAGGTTGGACGGCGGCGCTGAGCTGGGGTGTCGGACTGAGCTTGTTTAGGGCCAGCGGTGCTCGGATGGAGGAGTCTACTTTGGCCGAAATCCTGCTCTTGCTCTCTCGAACTTTATGTGCTTAAAATTGGCGTCCCGAACTCTCAAGGATAGCTCAGTATTTATAGAAAATAGAGTTCACTAATCCTAGTCGGTGTAGGACACAATTTGGACCGTCGGATCGCTAATTCTAGTCAAAGTAGGATTGAATATCAACCCTTGGATCAAAATTTCTGATCTCGGAAGAATCCAGATCAGACAAAACTCTCAGTTAATTAGAGTCGAATAACGATAGAGTTTTATCACATCAGAACTCTAATTTCCCGAGATAATTATCCAATTTTTACTTAAGATCTTAAAGAGTCCAGATTGCCTAAAACTCTATGCAAATTTCGGCCATGAAGAGTGAAGATAATGGTGGCTGAATTTTTGAGGCTTTTGTGGGCTTGTGATGACGTTCTGGGCTTCAGTCGGGCTTTAATTAATAAAATGGATAATTAATTAAAAGCCTTGTTTTATTGAATAACCAAAATGGGCTATTTGAATTAGAATTTAGGTCCAATACCCATATGAAATTTCAGCACACTCACCCTTGCTTTGGCCGAATTTTTTTAATTGAGACCATGGCTTCGTCTTGCATTTTTGGGCTCAAATTAAGGCCATTCCAAATAATAAAATTTTTAATTAAAAGCCTTAATTATTTAATTAAGCTAATTGGAGCACAAAAATTGGTCTAAATGACTTATCAAGATTCGGCACTCCCTCTTGGCCCTGGTAAAAAATTTTAAGCTGAGTCCAATCTAGTCGCCTGTCAATTTAAGCTCAAATTGCTTCACCTTCGACCTGAATGCATGATTGATAGAAAATTTAAATATGCAATGCATGGGAAAATATTTTTTGTGAGCACTGATTCTCATTTTTGTGCAATAAAGTAAGAAATGAAAAATCAAAATTTAGGTGTCAACACAAGTTTGAATATTCTCAAGAGATCTTGCAAATATATTTTCATGCTTTTGGTGGAGCTTGCAACGTTAATTTAAGTTCACCTCATAAAAACCCAAAATCACAAAAAAAAAATTCAAAAAAAAATTCGAAAAAATTAAAAATCCTTGGCATCCATCTTTAAATTTCACTTCACAAAATCTCAGAAAATTCAAAAAAACAAAAAAAATAGCAAGATATGATTTCTTGAAAAATCATTTCTTATCATTTTTTTTAGAAAGATAGGATTTTCTAGAAATCCTATCTAATGGATCGCTTTAAATAAAAAAAAATGTTTTTGAAACCATATCAATCTTTAAAAGATGTAGACTTAGGGTTAAAATATTTTCTTAATTTTTTTGGAATTAATACAAATTAAATCCCAAAACTTTAAGATAATGTTAAATCAATTCACTCTCATTTTCATTTAATTTTTAAGTTCGAAAATTACACAAAAATACAAAAAAATTCATAAAAAGAAAAACCAAAAAGTTCAAGTTTTTAGGAAAAGCACTGACAATTGCAAACCTTCTGCTCATAGAGCTATTGACAAATAGGGCGAAAAGTATCAAGATAGAGTAAGGAAGAAAAGTATCAAATTTGCAACATTTGGTAAAAACTTTAAATCCTGATAGAGAACTTTAAAATCAAGAATTAATATTTAGAAAACGCAAAATAAGAATGTCAGTTCTTTAAATCAGAGAGAGATATTAAGCAATCTCTTTAACAAAGAACTTCAGAAAATACAAAAGGAGTAAACAAAAGATTTACGTTTTTTTGGCCAAAATAAAGAGATACTAGCAAACTTTCTGCTCATAAACCTATTGAAAAATAGATTGAAATTTTTTTTTGAGAAAATCTAAAATAATTTTAACAACGTTCTTTAAAAGCAAATTTAAAATCTCAATGTTGTCTGAAAATAGTGGGTCTTGTGTACAAAATAGGGTAAGGAATAAATTTGACAAAATTTGCAACGGTTTGGATACAACTTTGAAAGAAAACTTCAAATCCGATTACTCCAAGACAAAAAATTTGAGATCTAGAAATTAATATTTAGAAAGGACTTTTAAAATAGATATTAACTAAAAGTCTTGCCATCTTTAAAACAGAAAGAGAAATCACGAAATGTCTTTAACATTTATTTCATTTGTTATATTGATAGTTATAATGTTAA
The DNA here is from genome assembly GCA_029784005.1 of Lenwebbia sp. NSW1173648. Taxonomy (NCBI): domain Eukaryota; kingdom Viridiplantae; phylum Streptophyta; class Magnoliopsida; order Myrtales; family Myrtaceae; genus Lenwebbia; species Lenwebbia sp. NSW1173648. The sequence goes on from JARCGZ010000007.1 coordinate 13,643,706, forward strand.
TTTGTTAATGTGTAGGGGAAAATATTTATTAATTTTAGATGCAAAATAATTTGTAATTTCTTTATTTAGCAGAATGTCGTCTAGATCTTTTGCGACTATGCACTGGGGAGGTAGAATAATACGAAATGAATATGGACATGATTACGAAGGTGGACAATCTACTATGTTTGAGTTTGGAAACATATCCACATTTGATGAGTTACGTACTACGATTGAGCGCGCGTTGAATATAACAGAAAATCAGTATATTCATAGTCTGATGTATAGACAACTGATTCTAACACCCGGTTGTATTATATATGACATTGTGGAGGTGCATAATGATGCTGCAGTTAAGATAATCCAGCAGTTTGCACTTCAGTGTGGTTCTATGGGGTTTTTACAGTTTTGTGCAATTGTAGATGAACACCAATTGATAAATGATTCAGTTGGGGGAGGATCCAATGTTGGTGAAGATGACGTTGGTGTGGATAATCAGTACATGGAGTACGATGATAATGATGATGATGATAGTGATGAAGAAAATGATTTTTGGGTCGATGGTGATGATTGTGATGAAGAAGATGACGGAGGTGACGATACGGAGGATTACTACAACACCCATTGTAGTAATCCCATTTTGCCGTTGGTACATCCACTGCCCTATTCAAAGATTGACTTTGATATGATGTCAAGTAGATACAAGAGCCAAGCCGGGCCGTATGTTATTTGATTCATCAAAAGAATTTGATGTTGGGATGTTATTTCCATCATGAGATGAGGTGTAGTTGGTTGCGAAAGAGTATTCTCTAAGAAGAAATCATCACTTTTGCAGTGATGAGTCAAAGAAGGAAAAATATGTGATAAAGTGTGGTAATCCAAATGAACCGTGTCGTTGGAGGCTTCGTGCAACTAATCAAGCGGGTGACTTCTTTTGGAAAATAACTAAGTATAGTGGGCCACATACTTGTAGTAATCCTCAAATATCAAGGGATCATCGGCAACTTGATCAGAAGTACCTCTGCAGCCAGATAGAAGCAATGGTTGTCGCCTAACTAGATATCAAAATAAAGCCACTAGAGTTATGGATGCTTTGAGGTCAGTAAATGTGGTAATCATTTCTTCAAACCGTCTTCCTAAATCAACAAGTCGATTACTTTGTTTTTCAACATCTGTTTGAAGACCTGAAGGTGGGATGTTATCCATAACTTGCGGAATAACAGGGGTTCTTGGTTGTTGAGACATTTCTTCTAGCGTGGACATCGCTTGAATGAGATGAAATTCCACACAGGCGAGCCGAGCAGGGATATTCTGGTTGTCCATCTTGCTTGAAAGTGTACTTTCACAAGTTCCAATTTCTTGTTACCAGTGTTGAATGAAAGAACAATATTAGAAGAACGAAATGGAAAAGAAAGCATAAATCCTTTCAATTTTATACTTTCTCGTGATTAATAATGATAAGAATCTTTACGCAAGTCCTAGCCTTGCGTGAAAAGTACTTATCAATATTTTTTTTATGAGAAACCATATCATTAAAAGGAGATGTAATCTGTGGTAACTACTTTTGGCCAATTTCAAGGAAAACCAGTGGAACGTCCAGGAAGAGTACAACTTCAATGTGTCCTAAATTCAATGAAATATAGGACATCCAAATTGAAGCCGTTTACTAGGAATGGGAATAATTCGAATATCTAATATTCCCTTGAATTTAGAAAACGTGAACGGCTTTGACTAGTTACCATGGATTACACATGCAAGCTAATCATGCGAAATGAGATGCTATATGCATGAGCCATCCAATTCCATGTTAACCTTTGGTGAAATAAGGGCCGGGTTCCCTTATATGGCCAAAAAGGTCAAATAAAGATCCCAATTCAGATTTCTTCCAAAGGGAGTCATGTAATTGATTGGGAACATCCAAGTGATTGAAGAAAATGCCACTATCACGTTCCAGTGACTTTTGGAAAGGTTTATGAAGAGTCGAGACGAAATGAAATACAACTGAGACAGATCCCTATACAATCACACCTAAGGGATAAGATAGAGAGAGTTTATACCTGGGAATTCCTATACATGAATACAAGATAAGCGAAAAAGAAAGTCAAGGGAATGTGATCCCAAACACCTATAGAGATGCCCCAAGTCTAATCTTCAAGAAATAACCTCGAGATCATCAAATCAGCTAATCCGTGTCGTTGGGGAAGGAATGATACCGATTTCTCCCTTGCATCGAGAAGAGTCGGGGAAACCATCTCTATCTATCCTTAAAATGGCATTTAATCCAATCACTTTAATGATAACAAGATGATGCATATCATGATAAGTGTGCATGCCATCAGAGTCTCTATATGTGATCCCAAACACCTTTAGTGTGGTCGGGTGACATGTGATAAGTGTGCATGCCATCAGAGTCTCTACCAATTATTTTTTTGGAGGGTATGATCGAAAACCCTACCGAGCGGTTGGGAGAGACCGTTCGGTTCTGCTAAAACAGAAGAAGAGGGTTCGGGGACTTAGTTAGGTCGAGATTGTCATCGACGCCCTTTCGGTACCTAAGTTGATCGATTTTCTAACCTAAGATTTCATGCAGATGTCTCGAGGTAAGGTAAGCCCTAATGTCTAGGGAATCATGCAGATGTGAATTTTCTAGCTTATCAATCATAGTCAAGAATCGAAGCGCACAAATCAAGGCAATCATGAACGTGCGGATAAAACGCATCACAATCATCATACAAAGTTGTACATGGCAAGCCTAGGAAAGCCCTAATAGCTTAGAGAATGCATCTTTGAAGTTTAGGGGTAGTTTGGAAAAGTTTGGGACAAAATGTCCATATGGGCAAAACGGTCATTTTTGAATACTCGGGAACCCAAAATTAATGAAAATGGGTCAGACCAGTTGAGTGTGGTCATTTTCCATTTTTCTTGATTTTTGGGAATTTTTCTGATTTTTTAATTTTTTTTATTATGAATTTTTCTATTTTTTTTTGAATTTTTTTTAATGATTTTCTGATTTTTATTTAATTTTCTGAATTTTTTTAATATTTTTCAGACCAGGTCAACCCAGCCCACGAAACACGGATGCCTGACCCAGACCGAAGGGGTCCTAAGCCGACTTAAGACGGTGGCGTTTTAATTTTTGTTATTATTATTTTTAATTTTTTCTGATTTTTTTGGTTTTTTTGGAAATTTTTATTAATAACCGGCTAATCCTACGGTCCAGGTGAGGCCACGTGGCTAGTCCACGACCCTTGGATCCGCATACTAAAAGGGACGGTCCAGATCAATCTATGACCAAATCCGCACCGTCCGATCTAATTACGAAAATGGACGGCCCAGATCAGACGGTGAGACCAATGCTCAGCCGTCCGATCGAAATTTTATTTTTATTTCGGAAAATGATTTTATAATTCAGAAAATGATTTTTATTTTTCAGAAAACCAGATCTGGACACGTGGCACCACCCCCATCGTCCGATCATTTTATTATTATTTTATTTCAGAAAACCGTTCTAACAGCCAAACTGACGTGGCATGCCGCGTGGTGCCACGTCAGACGCTGACCGAGTCAGCGTGCTGACTCAGCTTTGTCTCCTTCCCTGCACTGAAACAGAATCAACGGTCGAGAGTTTCTCGGCGACATCCGACGGTGAAACCTCGGACGATCGACCTAAAACTAGCACCGATCGATTCCTCTTGATCTCTAGATTCGCATATCTAAGAATCAGCTTGATCTAACCGCTAGAACTATACTAATCAAGCTCGCATAGAGCTCGGCCATGGTGGATCAATCACACAAACGAGAGCATAACCAGAGCTAATACTCACAGAATAGCACCACACGAGGTTCGAAAAACTTACTTGAGGTCTTGATTGGCCTGTGCTTTGCCAGGTTTTGCTCGAGAACTCAGAGAAGGTTCAGAAGTTTTGGCCATGATGATTCGAGCAAGAAAAATGCAATCAAAGTGCAGATTCATGCTCAGTGATGTTCAAAGAGTAATACGCCTAAAAAAATTTCAAGAATGGAGGTCTGGATTGTGAGACGCCATGAAGGCACAGTGAGGAAGGAGGAAGTTCGAACTCACCTTTCCGAGGTCGACAAGCGACGTGAGATGGTGCGATCGACACCTGGAGTTGATGCGAGGCTTCTGGACTTGATTTCGAGCTTTGATTCAGCCTGGATCGTTGTGGCGGAAATTCTACAGTCGGAGCTCAAAGCCTAGGCTATGGCGGACACGATGAGCTCGCGAGAGCTTCTCTCTCTTCTTCTCGCTCTCTCTAGTTTGTTGTGGTCGTGCGAACAGAATGAGCTCCCCCTCTTCCAAAACGCGTCCGAATTCTGTTATATACCTTTTGAAAAAATTTGCGCGCGAGCGAGCTCTCCATCGACTTACTTGGCACGTGACCCCATGTGATTTTGGGTCACCGGAGTTGGACGGAGGTGGGTAATTCCGTCCAGTCCATTAAAGGCTCCGGCGAGTGGAATTGAGTCGTGAATTTGGCTCAGTTTTGAAAAGGTTGAGTTCTGAGTCCTCGCAGCATTGACCGGGTTCGTCGGAACATCTTTGGTGGCTCCAGCTAAAAAAAAAATGGTTCATCGAAGGCGGAAGGGTGTGGCCAATAAGGGCCACCCCTTGGCATTTCCGATTAAGCCCTAATGAGTGCTCAATTTGATCATTCAATCTCGGCCTCCATGGATGAATATCTGCACGGGAAAAATGGGGATTTGGGGAAGACGACACTATGCGAGTCATTGGGTCGGATCTAGTCCGACCAGATAGTCCAAAAATCGCAAAATTGACTTGAAAAATCTTGAAATTTGTCAAATTAAATCTCAAAATTGGACTTAGGAACATGAATTCCATCAGAAAATGTGTTTTTCCCCAAAAATATGTATGGAATTATATAAACGCCCCAAATTCACATTTCGACCCAAAATTGAATTTCACAAAATACAGGCCCTTAATGGCCAAATCAGACCAAACCACCACCACCGATTGATCCGGAAGGTTGAAAACTATGGGGTGACGGGCTTGGATTTTCAATTTAGTCCCTGGAATTTTTTTAATTTCACTTTTACCGAAACCTAGGGACTAAATTGAAAAATCCAAGTTCAATTTGGTCCATTTCGGCTAAATTGAGCAATCTATTAAACTTTTGGACCTAAATGTAATTTCGGTAATAGAGTGGGATGTCACGACTCCAAAAATGTGAAGATTAGAAATTAAAGGGCTGAAATGTAATTTTTGGGATTAATTCGGGATTATGTTCAAAGAGGGAACATATAATCCCGAATCAAATTTTTAAAATTTTAAAGGGCCAAAATGAAAAGGAAATTAAAATTAAAATATTGGCTTTTTTTTTTGTATTTTTGTGGCCTCAAATGCTATTTTTCTTGATTTTTCAATTATTTTTCCTATTTTCCAAAAATATTAAAAAATGCAAAAAATATGAAAATTATTTTTATTTAAAAATGGATCCTTAGGCTTGGCCAAGGCTTCCAAAGTTGATTTTGCAATTTTACGAATTTTTATGGATTTTCTATGAATTTTCTAAAAAATAAGCTATCCAAATGTCAACACTAATTTAGTTGTTTGATTAGATGTCTTATTTGCTGAGTCTTGGACTCACCCTTGTTGTTGAAATCAATTTTCAGAATGTTAGTATGCCGACACCTTTTGTTCCCACCTATTATAATTATGGGGCACCCATTCGTATGACGCGTACCTTTGAGGAGCGTACCGAGTCGTATCCTCGCTATTTACGATATCAGACTGTGCGTACCATCGTGACCATTGATGTGGGACCCCCAGTTTATCTTTTTCAGTATCGTTTCGTTCCGGTATATGTACGTGGTCTTGGAGCATGGATTGGGCCGTTGTCCCCTCCTCTAGTAGGCGCTGGCAGCCGTACTAGCTGGATAGGTAGTGGTGGTGGTCAGTAGTGGGAGTCACCAGTAGGTGGAGCAAATGTACATGTAGGCTTTTGGAGTTGGAGTTCCACGTCAGCTACTTTTTATTGTTAGCCGTGAGGTGGTAGATGATGGTGTCGATGGAGCACGCCGATTATGGAGAGAGAGATAGGAGCAGTTACTTTTTGATGTTGTCTCCTAGCTGTTTGTTTTCTTTTGAAATGGTAAATGTAAGAAACTGGTTATTAATATATATTAAGTAAATATTTTCCCAATTTGTTGAATGATCTCACTGATTATGTGTGATAGTTTAGTGAAATCCTACGAGGCCATACCCTGTAAGCGTGTGCCTATCGTGTTCTATATGCACTTGTGTGATGGCCTATTTTTGTTTTAGCCTTCAGCATGCGCCAAGTATACTATATGTAATATTAGATTAAAGCAGAGTACGTTACTTAGATACGGTAGTGAGCCTGGGACGCTATAGCTCTGTATTGAGGATGTTACACTTCTCCCCATTTAACCCGTAAGTAGTAACATACATTCTTTTCCCTTAAAAATAAAGATAAAGTAGTATGTCTCTTTAATTAGTTCACCATATGCATTTAACGGTCCACGGATGACATCGTTATTTTCATCCTTTTATAGGCTTGAATTTTGAAATCTTGTTTGTAAATTTCATCCTTGGTAGCGTTACTGTGCGATAGGGTTTCAAATATGAGGCTTTGAAAATCTTTTTTTTTTAACTCACGCTAAAAGTTCCAACATCCTTTCTGAATTACATCAGAGGCTAGAGGCCTCAAGCGATTTCGCTGACCGGCACAGGTGACAACTCCTGGACGATTGGCCTATTTCAAGAAGAGGGCATGCTTTATTTCGGTTGAGGGCGGCCCAAGTTCATGAAGGATCCCTCCATAGAAACTAGGGACCTCCGGTCTTTCGTTACACTTGCACTTTTAAGTTGTTTCCTCTTCCTTTGCCCTAGAGATGCGAGTTTCGTGGAAAAGATGGACACACGAGCTCGAAAGTGCAAGTGTTGCCTTCCTTGATCGGATTTTCGGGGATAGTAGCGGGCAAGCCTTTACTCAAATCCCAATTCTGACACTTGGTGATGTCCTTCCTACTAATCAACCGCACCAGCCACTGCTTCCCTCCTCTATAACATAGGATCATGTCCATATACTCTTTGTGCCACCCAATATGTTTTCGGAGTGTTGGTTGGGACCGCCAATGTGGTGCCCGGCTAAAACATCAATGAAAAAAAAAAGGAAAAGTCAGAAAGTAAAAAAAGAAGGAAAAGTCATAAAGTAAAAAAAAAACCTCTTTGTGTATGGGTGAGCAAGAAAAGAAAGAGAGCGGGCTGCTTTGTGCATGGGTGAGCAAGAAATAGAGAGGAGGGAGAGTGTTCCACCGAGAGAGAGCACGCAAGGGAGAAGAAGAAAAAGGCAGCGGTTTCGGTTTCGATTCGAACGCCAAATGCTATTGAGATTGACTCAAATTTTAATATGTTGTTCGTGAGACCGAGGGCTACCAGTTGATCAATTAACCTTCTCCTAATTCTCCAATTATGATTAAGGTTTTCTTGCTCCATTTGTGTTAATCCCCACCTTTGTGGTGATCAAATGTTGTTGTATTATTGATGCTGAGCCTCTAGTGTATGACTAGAGAAGAACCTCTTTGTGTATCCTACTATTCTTGGTGATTAGTGCAAGTTTTGAGCCGTCCGTGATTTTTTCCTCATTGGGTTTTGTCACGTAAAACCTTGGTGTTGTTGCCTTTGTCTCCTTATCATGTGGGCATTATCTTTACATACTTAAGGTTGTATTGTTGGAATATTTTGCTCGTTGTTGTTGGGGTTAAGTCGATTTTGGTAGTTTTAGTTTTGGGGGATTAAATTGATCTTGTATTGGGTTTGTTCTTGGTGAATTGGTGCCTGGTTCTCCCCAACAAAGTGGTATCAGAGCTAGTGTTGAGATTTTAGTGTTAATTGGAAGAAACGATTGGCACCATGTTTAAGTTAAATGCCTCGAATTACTCCATTTGGAAGCCTCAGATGGAAGACATGTTATATTGTAAAGATTTGTATGATCCCATCGATGGTAATGAGGTTAAACTAGATAAGGAAGACAAAGAGTGAGAGCGAATGAATCAAAAAATGGTTGGGTTTATTCTACAATGGATTGACGATAGTGTGTTTCTCATGTTGCTCAAGAAACGAAAGCGGATACTTTGTGGAAGAAATTACAAGAATTCTATGAGAGGAGAACCCCACAAAATAAAGCTCTTCTAGTTAAAAGACTTGCGAATTTGAGATATAAGGAGGGAAGTAGCATGTTGGAAAACATGAGTGAATTTCAAGATGTTGTAAATCAGTCGATAAATCTTGAGATTAACCTTGGTGATGAATTGCAATCATGTCAATTGCTTGGCACTCTTCCTGACTGTTGGAACATCTTGGTTGTGGCATTAAATAATTTGGCTCCTTTTAGTGTGCTTTCTATGAGTATGATTAAAGAAAGCTTGTTCAATAAAGAAATAAGGAGAAAATGCTTGAATTATGCTTCTAAATCTGAGGCTCTTATTAGAGAAAATAAAGCGAGAAGTCAATCAAGAAAGTTCATGAGTAATGATAATAGGGGCAAATCAAGAGGAAGGTCGAAATCAAGGCCGATTAAGAGTGTGGAGTGTTACAATTGTGGCAAGATGGGACATTATGCTAAAGAATGCTGGCTACCAAAAAGAGATAAATCCAATGATAGAAATGGAGATAGAAAGAAAGAAGAGAATCAGGTTACAAAGGCAGTTGCATCCGAGAGCGATAATTTGTTCACATGTGAGGATAGTTATGTGAACTTTATATGCCAAGACTCTAGTTTGGCTATTGATTTTGCAAGTTCATTTCATGTCATTTCACGACGTGACTACTTTACATCTTATCGTAGCGGTGATTTTGGTTGTGCAAGGATGGAAAACAGTGGTGTTTCCAAAGTTATCGGCATATGAGATGTTTATTTGGAGATTGATGTTGGATATAATTTACTTCTAAAGAATGTGAGACATGTTTCGGACAATCAACTTCACTTGATATCCACAAGTGCGCCTTAAATTGACTAAAGGCTCTATGATAGTGGCAAAGGGCAAGAAAACCTGCACTCTCTACACCTTGTAAGCTTGATCAGGGAAGAGGTAAATGTAGAAGAGGATTCCTCAGTTGACCTATGGCATATGAGACTCAGTCATCTTAGCGAGAAAAGGCTTGAAACTCTTGCTAAAACGAATCTTCTATCATTGAAGGAGAGAAACTTGAAGGAATGTAGTCATTGCCTAGCAGGTAAGTGTTGGGGGTTATCCCACATCGGTTGTGGAAGGGGCTGGTGGTCGGTTTATAAGTGTGAGGGAAAACCTCATCCTTTGAGTTAGCTTTTGGGATGAGAGAGGCCCAATACCACCCAACACTGGTATCAGAGCCTAGGTTACCAACGAGTCTGGACCCAACAGTCACACGGGAGAGATACGGGCTATTCCGGCTCTAACCCACGGCCCGATGTGTGAGGGAGAGATTGTTGGGGTTATCCCACATCGGTTATGGAAGAGGTTGGTGGTCGGTTTATAAGTGTGAGGCAAAAACCTCATCCTTTGAGTTAGCTTTTGGGATGAGAGAGGCCCAAGACCACCCAACAGTAAGAAACATTGATTCTCATTTCACAGTTCCTCTCCACACACGAAATCAAATGTACTTGATTTTGTACACACTAATGCTTGTTGCATGCATGCTAGAACACTTGGTGGTGCATTATACTTTGTGAAATTTATTGATGACTGCTTTAGAAAAATGTGGGTTGTTGCTTTGAAATCTAAAGAAGGTGCTTGCTGCTTTCAAACAATTTCATGTTAACATTGTAACGACCCGGTTTGACAAGGGAGGGGAGTGGTCGTCGGGGCTAGAGGGTCTAAACAAGGAGTGCCTCCTAGCAGGCTTCGAGGATGGCGAACGGGTCACGAATGAAACGAACTGTGCACTGAACAGGGGAGGGCGATTTTGGAATATATATGTGAAAACTAGAATAACTCATAGAGGCGCTTTATGACGTAACAACAATACTTAGCTTTGGAACTTTAAAGTTAAGCATCTCAGGTTGGTGTACTCCCAAGATGGGTGACCTCTTGAGAAGGTGCCCACCCGTATGCCAAAAGACAAAATCGCGAGGCTCAGCATGAGACAGGCCATATCGGACAATACCTCAGTGAGTTAAAGTGACGGTCATTACTAAATCGCGCTTCAATTATACTATGGTTTCAGTTGATGAGCACAAGCGGAAGAATTTCGTAATAATAATAATAATACATTCGTTCATTAAGATTAAAGACATAACAAGTTCTTGATCAAGCCATAGTCGAAACATATAATTCTATTCGAGGCATCCGGGGAAAGATCTAACCAACCTAGAGGGGCACACAAAAAGGATCCTATTGCCTTCTATCCGGTGGTCTCAACAAAATTTGTCCAATACATATGGACACTACACCTCGTACGCCCAAATATACACACATACGTACATATAATCTCTAAGTATCAACCACATGCCCTGGACCACCCTTTGGCCCATCGTCGCTATCTCCGCCATTGCCGCTTACGTTGCCGTCGTCGTCGATAATTAAAGGTCCCAACACCCGGTTACCTTGCCTAAAGTACCATGCAAAGAACCTAAAAGCAACAATAGGTAGATGACCCTGTTGACAAATGTGATGGTCGTGTGCTTAACAAATACAGTCGGCGAATCAGGAAAGACAACGTCCTCATACCAAGACCTAATATGATACGGTACACCATAGAAGTGATTAGGTGGTACGTCCAAGGCTAATGATATGAAATATTAGCAACAAGAATGAACTATAGCCCAGCAAATAAAACATCTAGATATTACGACAAATGATTCAAATGTCCCGACGCCAGTTTATTCAAAGGCATGCTTTTCTAATGGATTGCGTCAAATGAGGCACAATTAGTAACCGACAAAATGTTCTTTCAAGTCTGATGAGGAAAAGTTATTATTATTATTATTACAACAATGACTTCTAGGGATCGAACCCCGGTCGTCTACGGATCTTTTCATTCCCCATACCACCACGCCGAAACGTTGGCAGTGTCAAATAACATTCTTTCTTTTTATTTTTTTGATCCGACACGTAATTTTATATTTTTTTAACTGCTATTCAGAAGGATCACAACATATAAAGCAAGCATTCGCGAAAATGAAATTCACACCGCATGAAGTATGCTATGCACTAATGAATATGCAGATAATTCACCTTTAAGCCTTATTTTAGTTCACATTTCACAATTTCCCTTGCCAAGACCCACAGACTTCTTCCGACATCCGCGCAATGGCACTACCAAGATTTCCACACTTGGGCATCTCAACTCTTGAGGCTTCCCTGATCACACAGCATGGGCTTCCCTTATACATGAAGGGGCGTCTCAAACACCTAGGGCTCCATTGGCACTCAAGCCGATGGGAAATTTTCAAGTCTTTTCGATCCGCTCTCATGCAGACATGTTATTATATGATGTGCCATGTGATCATGCTACAAACAATTCAATAGATTATCATTATCCGGCAATCCTAGGGACATTTCATAAGTGATCATAGGACATTGTAATATACAAGGTTTAACTCAAATCAAAACTGACATCGGGGCAAATTTAGACTCGACTGTTAACCTTGGTTACATTACCAATTAAATTCATAAAATTCCAAGATCTCACAGAATGGTAGTCCAAAGAGTGATGGTCAACTTTCGTTTGAAGCTTTTGAGCATTAGTCCCACAGATTAGGGGGTTTTATTCAAATTTCATGACTCACTCTCACAAACAGATTTGCACACTTACTGAAGTTTTCACTTTTACCCAAGTAAATTAACTCCAAAAATTACAAAATTTTAATATGTTATATTTAAAACCCTTCCCTACGACTTTTGTATGAAGTGAAAAGTTTTATTCCATTTGTATAAATCACAGTAATTCATGGAAATAATACCAAATTCCAGTCTCAGAAACAGAACGAAGTTGGCGAGAATGGTCGTAACCCCAACTTAAAATGTTCCAAAAATACTCAAATTAATATATGTTATAGTGTTATATGTTAGATTCATCCTTTATGTTTTGTGACAAGGCATTAGGAGTCCACGGAAAGAGGTACAAAAATAATAACTATCAAGGGTCAGATCGGGCTCAGATTTACACAGGCAGACCCGTGAATGTGTAAAATTAGAAGGGCTGACCATATGTGCTCAAAAATTCTCAAATTAATATATGTTGTAATTTAGGATGTTGGAATCGACTTTATTGTTTTGATCTCAGTCGTTTAAAGCTCACAAGAGGTGGTGTGAAAATAGCAAGAACTAAAGGTCAGACTAGACTCAGATTTACCACATACGAAAATCGTGTACAAGTAAGGCTTTTAGGCCGACCAGATGAACTTCAAAAATTATCAAATTAACATATGATATATTTTAGGATTTTAGAATTAACTTTCATGTTTTGATCTTAGAATTTTGGAGCTCACAAAAGACGGTATGGAAATAGAAAGAACCGAAGGTCAGTTTAGACTTAGATTTACCACAGATCAGACCCGTGAATGAGTACGGCCTTTTGACCGACCCAATGAACTTCAAAAATTCTAAATTAATGTATGTTATAGTTTAGGATGTTAGCATCAACTTTCATGTTTTGATCTTAGGTATTTGGAGCTCAAAAAAGATGATACGAAAATAGCAAATACTGAAGGTCAGAATACACTCAAACCCAGGCAGCTTCTACCATCTACTTATATAGTTATTTTTTTTCCACATTGTCACCAAATTTACAACATGCAGAACCATTGCCATAACATACCCCAAATAATTCATGGTCTAGCAACAATAAACCACATGAGAGTAATAAAAAGATGTACCTGCCTTAGATCTAAAGAACAACTTCAACCTCTTGCAACTTCTTGAGAGAACTTTGAGTGAGATGAAAATTTGAGATCAAGAGAGTGTGAGGGGGGGGGGGGGGGGAGTAGAATTTTCGGCCAAGGGTGAAATAAAGAGGAAGAGGAATAATTGTTGTGTGCAAGTTATTTTCTTGTCATAAAATCTCAATGGTCTAAGTGGGTGGCATGAATAGTTACCTTGAGGGTAATTCAAGAAGTTACTTGAGTACATTTTTGGGCACAATTCCCATGAAATTTTCAGCCATATATGGGGGTGAAATGTCTATTTTGCCCTCATTATCTTAATTATGTACATTATGCACATTAAACCTTAAATTATACTATAGTTTTCTATATCACTTAGCGTTTTTGGCTAACATATAATATTAAATTCATTATCATGTAATTAATCACATGACATCTTCTAATTATTAGAATACCAAATTAGTTTTAATATCATATATTATGCTCTTGACAATTTTACTTTAGAAGTTAAGCTTGCACTATTGTCCTTTAATTGACTCCTTAATATTATTTACTTAGTAACAATTAGCATTTAATTTATACCATGGTCGTACTTAATTGGCTAAGTAACATTTCAGGGTGTCTCCATCGTACGATGGTTACTTACTATTTCTCACCCGAGAAATTAAGGTCGCATTACCGGCCCTCAATAATTGCACGATATTAGTCAATTCTAAGTCAAGTAATTTGACTATAATATGGTTATCGCCTTTTATTAATTAGGCGAGAATTTAGGTTGTCACAACTTTCCCATCCTTAAAAAAATTTCGTCCTCGAAATATAGGGTGTTACCTGCTTCTTCGATCAAGTGAGGATATCGACGCTTCATGTCGTCCTCGCTTTCCCACGTCGCCTCCTTTATGTCATGATGTCGCCATAACACCACAATTGGAGGGATTACTTTATTCCTCAAAATCTGCTCTCTGCAATCTAGGATTTGTACTGGCTCCTCCATGTACTATATCCTTTCATCCACTTCTATTAGGTTGAAATCCAAGACATGCTTCGGGTCGCGTTCGTTCTTCCTCAGCATTGATACATGGAAGACGTTATGGATGTTGGACAGTTTCGGCGGCAAAGCTAACCATACGCCAATTCTCCGACTCTTTCAAGGATTTCAAATGGTCCAACAAACCTTGGGCTCAGCTTCCCTCTCTTCCCGAATCTCAATACACCCTTCACTGGCGACACTTTTAGAAATACGTGATCCCCCATGTTGAATTTCAGGGGTCTTCGTCGTCTGTCAGCATAACTTTTTTGCCGACTTTGAGCAGTCTTGAGTCTATCCCGAATCAAATTTACAGCTTCTGACGTAATTTGGACTAGTTCCTGTCCCGTCATACTCCATTCTCCGACCTCATTTCAGTAGATAGGATTTCTACAAGCTTGTCAATATAACGCTTCAAATGGAGCCATGTCGATACTTTGCTAATAGCTGTTGTTATATGTGAACTCCACTAGATGCAATTTCTCATCCCAATTGCCCTTGAAGTCCATAATGCACGCCCTTAACATGTCTTCCAATATTTGGATAACCGTTTCTGATTGTCCATCCGTCTACGGTTGAAAAGTGGTACTATACTACAATTTAGTTCCTAATGTGAGCCGGAGACTTTTCCAAAAATTCACAGTAAACCTCAAGTCGCGATTAGACGTAATTGTAACAGGCACTCTGTGTAGTGGCACAATTTCCTTCACATATAAGTCCGCATACTTCTCCAATGGATAGTCTACTCGTATTGCCAAGAAATACGCAGACTTAGTCAAACGATCCACTATTACCCAAATGGAATCGTGCTTCCTCGATGTCCTTGGCAATCCTCGCACAAAGTCCATCGCTATATGTTCCCATTTTCATTCCGAAATCTCCAATGGCTTCAATAATCCCACAGGCTTGCGATGTTTTGCCTTCATCTATTGACATGTCAAACATTTAGCGACATGTTTGGCGATATCGATCTTCATTCCATTCCACCAAAAATGTTGTCGTAGGTTCCGATACATCTTCGTGCTTTCTGGGTGGATACTGTAATTGCTACGATGAGCATCTGACAGGATCTCTTCTCTTAACTCATCGCTAATGGGCATACAAAGGCATCCTTGAAACTTTACGACTTCGTCTCCAGACACTTGAAAACCTGGTGCCTTTCCTTCTAGAATTTTGCTTCGGTTTTTTTGTGATTTTAGGGTTTGATTGTTGCAATGTCTTAACCCTTTGCGTGATCTCAGGCTCGATTATAAGAGTAGCCAATACATTAGTAACATTGGTCACCTCGAGCCTAACCTTCGAATTTGAAATCTCTTCAAGTAGACCCCATTCCTTTATCATCATATTAGCCACTGCCAGTGCCGATTTTCGACTAAGAGCATCCGCTACTTTATTCGCCTTTCCTAGATGATATAGGATCTCGCAGTCGTAGTTTTTCAACAGCTCCATCCACCGCCTCCGCGTCATGTTCAATTCTTTTTTAGAGAACAGATACTTTAAACTCTTGTGATCCATATAGATCTCAAATTTCTCTCCGTATAGATAGTGTCTCCATATCTTTAGCGCAAACACGATAGCAGCAAGGTCTAAATCATGCTTTGGGTAGTTTAGCTCGCACGGCCTCAATTGTCTGGATGCATAAGCAACGACTTTCCCGTGTTGCAACAGGACGCACCCAAGTCCTTTGTGAGAAGCGTCACTATATATCATGAATCCTCCTGACCCCGATGGTATTGTCAGAATAGGAGTTGCAGTCAATCTCCGCTTTAACTCTTGAAAACTTTTCTCGCATGCCTCAGTCCATTCAAATTTCGTATTCTTCCTTGTAACTGAGTCAATGGACTAGCAAGACGTGAGAACCCTTCCACGAATCTTCGATAATATCCAGCGAGTCCAAGAAACTTCAAATCTCTGTTACTATTGTTAGTCTGGGCCAGTTTATTAATGCTTCGACTTTAGATGGATCCACCGATATCCTTTCACCAGTCACTACATGACTTAGAAATGTGATTCGATCCAGCCAAAAATCACATTTGCTAAACTTGGCAAATAGTTTATGCTCTCTAAGGGTTTGGAGTACCGTCCTCAAGTGATATTCATGCCCCACTGGTTCTTTCGAGTACACCAAGATGTCATCAATGAAGACAATTACGAACTAACCAAAGAACGGTTTAAACACCCTATTCATTAAGTCCATAAATGCTGCGAGTGCATTGGTTAAACCGAATGGTATAACCAAAAACTCGCAATGTCCATATCGAGTTCTGAATGCCGTCTTCGGAATGTCTTCTTCCTTAATTCTCAACTGGTGGTATCCTGACCACATATCAATCTTAGAGAAAACCGATGCTTCTTGTAATTGATTGAACAAATCATCAATCCTAGGCAAGGGATACTTATTCTTGACTGTAGCTTGATTCAACTGCCTGTAGTCAATACAGAGGCGTAACGACCCTTCTTTCTTCTTTACAAATAGTACCGGTGCACCCCAAGGGGATGCCCTAGGTCTAATAAAACCTTTATCCAACAATTCCTGCAGCTGCACCTTCAATTCCTTTAACTCCGCTAAGGCCATCCTGTACGGAGCTTTTGAGATTGGTTCTATTCCCGGAGCCAATTCAATCACGAATTCCACCTCATGTTCCGGTGGTAATCCTGGCAACTCTTCAGGAAATACGTCAGGGAATTCTTGAATTACCGAAATTTCTTCAAGCTTTACTTCTTCCTTATCTTGACCGTTCACATATGCCAAATAACCTTGACACCCATCCTCGAGGAGTCGATAAGCTTCCATCGCTGAAATAAGTGGCATGAACGGAACCACTCCATTCCCGTAGAATTCAAAACTATGGTGGTCCGGTGGATTAAGCTGGATTATCTTTCTGTAACAATCCACTTTGGCTTGCTGCTTCCGAAGCTAATCCATCCCGATTATGACGTCGAAGTCATACATAGTTAATACTACTAAGTCTATCATCAGACTCCGTCCACTTATGTTCTAATTATTAGAATACCAAATTAGTTCTAATATCATATATTATGCTCTTGACAATTTTACTTTAGAAATTAAACATGCACTATCGTCCTTTAATTGACTCCTTAATATTATTTACTTAGTAACAATTAGTATTTAATTTATACCATGATCGTACTTAATTGGTTAAGTAACATTTCAGGGTGTCCCCATCGTACAAAGGTTACTTATTATTTCTCACCCGAGAAATTAAGCTTGCATTACCGGCCTTCAATAATTACACGATACTAGTCAATTCTAAGTCAAGTAATTTGACTCTAATATGGTTATCTCCTTTTATTAATTACGCGACAATTCAGCATGTCACAGTTAATCCGAGATGTCAAAATATGGTATCAGAGCGGGATCTCCTCCAGTAGGTGTGTGGTTCAGAGACGAACCAGGTTGAAGCTGGTGGGCCTATAACGTCTTGGTCCCACAAGTACGGGGAGTGGTTGCCGGGGCCAGAGGGCCTGGTCAAGGAGTGACTATTGACAAGCTTCTAGGATGGGAAAGGGGGTAGGAATAATCGGAGTTGTGCACTGAACATAGGGAGGGCGATTCTGAAATAAATATGTGAAAACTGAAATTAACTCATAGAGGCGTTTTTTGACGTAACAACAATGCTTAGTTTTGGAACTCCAAAGTTAAGCATGCTTGAATGGGTGCACTCCCAGGATGGGTGACCTCTTGGGAAGGTGTCCACTTGTATGCCAAAGTACAAAATCGTGAGGCTCGGTATGGAATGGGTCAAAGTGGACAACATCTTAGTGAGTTAATCTAGGATGTCACAAACGTGGGAAGAGAAACTGGGAGGAAGCTGAAATGCGTTTGAGCCGACAACGATGGTAAATATAAGGGCCCATTTGAATATTATTGCAAGGATTACAATGTCCAGCTTAAAAAGACTATTTTGAAAACAACACAACAGGATGGAGTATTGGAGAGAATGAATCCGACAATTAATGATCGAATTCGATGTATGCTCTCTGATGCAATGTTGCCTAAGTCATTCTGGGGTGAAGCAATGAGAACAGTAGTGGACTTAATAAACCTTTCTACATCAGTTCCTCTCAAGGGGGATGTTTTGCAAAGAGTTTGGAGTAGGAAAGAAGTTTCCTATAGTCATCTGAAAGTGTTCGGTTATCGGCCATTCGTGCATGTTCCAAGAGATGAAAGGTCCAAGTTTGATGACAAGTTTAAGCTGTGTTTCTTCTTAGGTTATGGACATGAAGAATTTGGCTACAAGTTATGGGATCCAGTCACAAAGAAAGTCATTAGAAGCCGAGATATGATGTTCTTTGAGCATCAAACCATAGAAGACATCGACAAGCCATGGAGGCCAAAGAATGTAGCTCAACACTCTGTTAGTTTCATCTCAAATCCTCCTACGTATTTGGTGGAGATCACGGGGGAGAAGTGCATGGAAATCATGAAGATAGTGAGTCCTCACAGAATATTGATTCTTCAGCTGTGACATATAAATTTATTGAGCCAGAATAATTAGTTGAGCAAGAATAGTTCGTTGAGCCAGTTGAGTAAGAACAACCGATCCTACCTCAAGTTAGAAGATCAGCAAGAGAACGAAGACCCTCACAGAAATATCAACCGTATAAGTATGTGTTACTCACTGATGTAAGAGAGCCAAAAACTTATGAAGAGGCTATGTCATGTGATCAAAAGAATGAGTGGCATGAAGCCATATGCAAGATGAGCTTAAATCCTTGCATGAGAAACACACATTTGAATTCGTGAAGTTGTCTAAGGGAAAGAGAACACTCACAAATAGGTGGGTGTGAGAATTAAAGACAAAAGAAAGTAGCTTACAACCACAATACAAGGGCAGGCTTGTTGTGAAGGGCTTTTCATCAAAAGAAAGGCAACTTATAGTTGGGCATGATGCTAAAAAAATAAGGAGCTTGAAAAATGAGTTGAGTAAAGCTTTTGCAATGAAGGATTTGAGACCGGCTAAGCAAATCCTTAGCATGAGAATCACTCTTGATACGAAAAACATGAAACTTTGGCTATCTCAGGAGAAGTACATTGAAAAGGTGCTAGAAAGATTCAACATGAACACATGTAAACTTGTAAGTACTCCACTTGTTGGCCATTTCAAGTTGAGTTGTAATGAGTGTCCTACAAGTGAGAAAGAGGAGGAGGAGATGATGAAAATTACTTATGCATCGGTTGTGGGTAGTTTGATGTATGCCATGATTTAGACAAGACATGGTATTGCTCATTGTAACGACCCCTTTCCTTCCTCGAAATAGAGTTGTAGTGTCCCAGGTTCGCTACCATACTAAGTAACGCACTTTGATTTAATCTTATAATACATTATAATATGGCGCATGCGGAAGACTAAATCGAAAACAAGGCATCATACAAGTGCTTACAAGAAGAACGCAGGCACGGCGCATATAGGTATGGCCTCAATAGGTTCACTAACCTATCATACGTAAAAAGTAAGATCATTCAGCAAATTGGCAAAATATTTCTTTATATATATATATGAATGAGCTGTTTCTTATAATTTCCATTTACCTAAAGAAAACGACAACATCATGTGTGAGACATCAAAAATAGACAGCTGCTCCCCATCTCACTATCCACCAACGGCGTACACCATCGACACCAATACATCACTACCTCACGGCTATCATCAAAAAGGGAATGCCGTGGAACTCCACCACTCCAAAAGGCCTACCTATACATCTACTCCTCATCCACGTCGTCTACTCTGAACCACCATCGCTACTACTCTTGTCACTACCTGAAGGAGGATAGTGGAGTGGCCCTATCAACTGCTCTGCGCACCACACATAAACTACCACGAAGCGATTAGGGACGAGCTCCGTGGGTGATCCTATGTCTACTACGAAAACGGTGATGCGCTTGAAGAAATGCACCGATGGGAATTCAGGAACAGTACACTCCTCCCATGTGACCGAGTAACTCAGGGGAGTACCATAACGTGTAAAGGGAGTCACGAGAGAAATCGGCATAGCTAAGATTGAAAATAGTTATCCAACAAGTGTGAGCATATAACTCAGCAAGAAAAACATCTAAACAAATGGATAAATTATCTAATAGATCGTTCAATTAGGTAACGTCAAACATATATTACTTGGCGTGCAAATAACCTCTCAATTAAGCTCACAGCCGAATGCCCATATGGCATGAGTTAATAGTTCTCGTTCGAGCGACGTCGAACCAGGAAATTCAACACATAATTTAGTTACCCTAAAGTCTCAAGATCATATCATAGTGCCCTAACAAAGACAATGTGACAAGCATTTGAGCAGTAATCCCTTATAACACCTCATGGCCGAACACCATTAGGGCCTCAATTCAAATTTCATGCCTTTCGGACGATTAACAAGGTGATCCATTCCCAATTTCAATCCACCCAAAGCTAATTAATGACAAAGCAATCAAGGGAACTAACCCACAATTCACGAACTTCATAATTACTATTCGGAGTCCATGACCGAGACACCCTCTACACAGTGCACATCAATTCACGCCAAACCAAAGGCAAATTCAACGATCCAACCTTATATCCTAGTCACCCAAGATCTAGGGATGCTAAAACAAGCAATGGATCGGACATGCAAAGGTGTTCTCCCCAATGTGCAAGCCAAAAGCTCAATCGGCATACCCACTTCCAAAGTTGACCATTCGCGCTAAATCAAACGACAACCAGACAATCTAGTGGTAGGGTTAGATGTTCACTTGCCTTGAGACCGAGCTTGAAGAAAAAGGAGGCTCGAAATGTCGTCGAAACAAATCGCGGGTCTCTTTCTTTGCTTCTCGGTGCCGCGTGGCTTCCACTGGGAACGGGCGAGCGATGAGCGGCTGGTCAACGACCAAGGTGGGGCTGAGTAAATGATAACGGAGCTCGTGGCATCGGCGACCGAGTTGCTGGTCTACCGATGCTCACACGAGCACGAGAGGGAGCGGAGTGAATGAGGAGGAGCTTCGGGCAAGAGAGAGCTTGCGGGTGAGGGAGAGTAAAAATAAGAGGAGAGAGAGTGAGTTGGTTTATATAGGTGGGAGGGCAAGGTCGGTTTAGTGGGATGTTTCGCGCTCAAATTCTGTTCCGACCTTCGCGTAAATGTTCCATCGCGAGTCAACAACCAACCGTCCACCAATTAAACCTTGATCGCGCTCACTCACTTGATTAAATCCAATTGTCCACCGCGCCAATGTTTAAACCCCAAATTAGCCTATTCCGCTTGTGAATTACTCTGACGAAAATTGGGTTGTTACACTCATGCAATTGGTGTTGTGAGTATGTTTCTCTCAAATCTAGGTAAAGAGCATTGGAGCGATGTGAAATATATTTTGAGGTATCTCAAAGGCACTTCTAATATCTATTTGTGTTGTGAAAATGGAAAGCCTGAGTTGATTGGCTTTTCAGATTCTGATTATGCCGGCGACAATGATTCTCGAAAGTCCACATCCAATTATATGATGACTTTTGCAGGGGGAGCAGTTTCATGGCAATCAAGATTGAAAAATGTGTTGCTTTGTCTACGACCAAAGCAGAGTATATCGCTTTCACCAAAGGAGGTAAGGAACTCTTGTGGATGCATAAATTTCTACAAGAGTTGGGCTTGAAGTTTGTTATGTATTGTGATAGCTTGAGTGCTATCAATCTTAGCAAAAATCTAGTGTTGTATTCAAGATCGAAGCATATTGATATGAAATATCATTGGGTCCGAGAGAAATTAGAAGAGAAGTTCTTCCTACTTGAGAAAGTCTATACTGACGACAATAGATCTAATATGATAGCTAAAGCCTTGCCCATGGTAAAACTTGACTCTTGTAGAAACAAAGTAGGCATGATGAAACTCCCCACATGAGGAGGAGGGGGATATTTGTTGGCTGGGTCTGCCTATATGGGGCCCAACTAACACATCAATCAAATAAACAAAAGAAAAAGTCAAAAAGTCAAAAAAAAAAAAGGAAAAGAAAAGAAAGAGAGCGGGTTGCTTCGTGCGTGGGTGAGCAAGAAAAGAGAGGATAGAGTACGCAGGGGAGAAAAAGAAAAATGCAGTAGTTTCGCTCCTGATTCGAATGCCTAATGTTGTCGAAATTGACTCAAATTCTAATATATTGTTCGTGAGATCAAGGGCCGAGTTGTTCGGTTTCGTTCGTTGAGAACCTTCTCAGAATTTTCTAATCGCGGTTAGGGTTTTCTTTCTCCATTTGTACTAATCTGCCTTTGTGGTGATGAAGTTTTGTTGTATTGTTGATGTTGACCCTCTAGTGTGTGACTAGAGAAGAACCCATTTGTGTATCCTACTATTACCGGTGATTAGTGGAAGTTTTGGGTCGTCCGTGGTTTTTTCGTCATTGGGTTTTTCAGGTAAAATCTTGATGTTGTTGTTGCCTATGTCTCTTTATCATTTTGGCATTATATTTACAAAGTTAAGGTTGTATTGCTAGAATATATTGCTGGTTATTGCTAGGGTTAAGTCGATTTCGGTAGGTTTAGTTTTGGGGGAAGAAATTGCTCCTGGATTGGGTTTGTTCTTGGTGAATTGTTGCTCGGTTCTCTCCAACACGCAGAACCATCTAAGAATAGGCTAATGACAAAAATGAAAGTAATTTACACATATCAATACAAATTGACAAGCTGAACATGAAATGCAGCTAAGTGGATCGTAGCAAAAGAGAAGGATTATAGGGTCGAACTTACGAAGATAGCTTTTTCGATTTCATGGTTATCTGAAAAGAATGGTGACTGGTACCAGAAGACCCTCTTGCTCCATCTTAGTCGCTCTCTGATAACACCATTAATAAGAACAACTAGTATGTAAATAGTCATTAACGGTCTCATCCGAAGAAAGGTATCTAAATCAACAATTACATGTTAGGAGCGCGCAACGATTTTTACACTTGGAAGATCGCCAAGAGGGAGCCCAATTTGAGCCCGTCAACATATCTAGTTGATCCACATTTACTCAAAAGCTAAATTTAATGAATTGTGAGCTAACTAGTATATATTAACTGCTCCACACCACACCCATTATTCGATGTCGACTTTCTAACACAATTCACCCGTGCATTTCAATAATTTCCTCTTCACATATGAGCTCAATGTTGGGTCTGCTTTGTTGACACCTAAATTTTGACTATCCTTTTTAGTCATTAATTTTACATAAAAATTAGGAACTAACCTTAGTCCATACCAAAAAAAAATTAAATCATTTTTCGCATTTATTTTTAGCATTCATGCATCACATTTGCATTTAATTTGGACTGGCGACACGAAAATGAGCTAAAATTGAAGAACGGGGGACCGGCGTCCACAAGGCATATTCGGCCACATTGGGAGGGGGGGCGGTTGCCGAAAATTTGACAAGACCACAAGGCCTATTCTCGAGTTCCATTCAGCCCATTCATGTTCATTTAAAGGAAAAAGGCTTTTATTTTAAGGTTTAATTAATCAATTAAAGCCTAATTAAGCCTGAAAATTGCGTGGATAAGCCCATAATTGGAGGTGAAATTCGGCTAGTCCATCCATGGATGCTAACCGAAATTTTTAATTTAATTAGAAGTTCAATTCGACGCAATTTAGTCCTTTTGGGTTTAATTTTAGTTATATTGTCAATCTCAGGTCTATTTTGAGAAACTAAAGAAACTTAGGCCCCAAGCTTGCAATCTTTTAGTCTATAAATACTAGTTTATGCCTAGGGTTTTAGGGGACGGTCATTCTTCCTTAGAAAAATTCAGAGCAATCTTGAGAACTTTAGCAGTTCGAGAGCTTCCCCTTCCGGTCGAAGCTTTCCTCCTCGCTCCAGTCCGTCCACCGGGCGCTGTCTCGATGCCACATGCCGCACGCCTCAGCTCGTCGTCCACCGTCACAGGCCGCTGCACCGAACGCCGTCGCCTCCTTCGCACGCCTTCCATCGTGCGCCACCATGCCGCCTCAGCCCGTCGTCACCTGCTCAGCCTTGCACCGTTCGACGCCGCTGTTCCGCCTGCTGTAGCCCGCTGAGCAGCCCCAGTTTCGTGACTGATCAGCCCCGTTTTCACTCACTGTTTCGAGGTTTTGTCGGCTGCTGTTCGGGGGTAGTTTTACTGCTGTTTCCACATTAAATCGCTGCTGTTCGGTGTCTCAAACAAGGCTGTTTTTGGGCTTTTTTACTGATTATTCGGTGCGAATTTTTGCTCGTGGTTCAAAGGTACTTCCTTTGTTATTTGAGTGCAATTTCCTGACGTTTTGGTGCTATTTTTAAGTGGTTTTGTGTTTTTTCTTTTATTAAAAGAATTCGCTGTCCATCAAGGTCCGAACGTCTTTAGATCACTCCGTGTCGTGCCGTCCTCACTCGAGCTCACGAGGCGCTAGTCGCTTTGTGCCGCTGCCGCTTCCTTAAGCCAAGTTGCACGCCCACGGCCGTGTGTGACCCTAGGCCGTTCAGTCTTTGATGGTCTAGCTTGATTCACAAATTTTGTTGAAGTTCAAGTTGAGAAATTGATTTTGCAAGATAACTTAATTTTTTTTTTTTATCTTTGTTGCTTGACTTGCATTGATCATTATGTTGAGCATATCTAACATTTAATTTGAACATTAGTAAATAATTTTGCTCATAATACATGCTCCCTAATGTGCCTTGTCCCGCGGAATACGTGCAATAGAGTAATATATGACTTCAATCTAGAAGTACGATCATTCCCGCACATGAAATTATGTATCATGTCCTCAATCTCAATGGAAAGGGTTGATAATTTCGAAATAGAATTTCAAGGTCTGCCCTACTTAGAATGGGACGACGGTTATTCTATATTAAAAATTCACTTTCTGAACCGAATTTGAGGGGACGCTGTGAATTGAAATCGGAATTTTCGGATTTAAATGTGTATTATGGGTGAAATTAATTATTTTTATTCAAATTTCATGTTTTATATAGTTTAATTAATTCCCTAAAAAATTCTAAAAAAATTTATGCATAAACAAATACAAAAAAAAAAAAAAAAGTGATTCGCATTGCATAGCATATAGCTTAAATGTTATTATGCCATGTCATGCATTTTCGCCATGTCATTGTTATCTCATTTATATTACTTCGTCATACTATCCTATCATTCCTAGCCATGTCACATAGGTTAGTTGCATTAGCATTGCACTTAATAAGAGAAACACCTAAAAATTAAATCCATGTCATTAACAAAAGCTTTTCCTGAAAATTGGTACCGAAAGGGCGTTTAATCGAAAAATTAACGTAATCATGCATTTATAAAACTCATTTAATCTTTGGTTCGCATGAAATCAAGTATTTCTCCCGAATGCTTTATTTAGATTTCTAATCAACCTACTATAAATGATTAGTGGCGGCTCCAAATTGAAAATATTTTGCATGTTAATTATCCGAACCTTAAGTCACGATTTGGTAGAGCTTGAGAGAGCTCAAACTAGGTTAGTTAATCTCATTAATCTGGTAATCCATTAACTTGAGATTTTCCCGAATTTTAGGTCGTGACATGCTTCCCCTTCATTTCATGTATTTTTTGTTTATCAAGATATATCTCAATTGTTCAACACCCACATTTATCCATGATCTCTTTCTCTAGACCGAATTATGGAGGTTGTCATCGGGACTACATTGCTCCGCCACAATGCCCACCTCTCGGATACCATGTTGGTCACGAGATTCATTCCTTGAGATATTCACCAAACACAAGAACATATTAGGAGGCACACCAATCTACCATCAGCTCTAGTAGCATTTGTTGGAAGCGCGTGGCAGAAACACAATACCTATTTCTGGGGAGATCGCCAAAAGGGAGCCTAAATCTGAGCATGTCAATATATCAAGTTGAATCTACATTCATTCAAAAACTTAAACCAATAAGTTATGGGTCAGCTAGGATATTAACTGCTCCATACCAGACCAATTATCAGATGTGAGACTTTCTAATACAACTCACACATGAGTTCCAACAATCTCCTCCCACGTGTGAGCTTGGTGATTGGTATGCTCCCCCTTTTAATTCAGGTATCCTTTTGTATCAAGATATATCTCAAATTTTCAACACCCACCTTCATTTCTAGTCTCTTCTTCTAGACTAAACTATGGAGGCTGCCATCAGTACTGCGTCATTACATCACAATGCCTACCTCCTGAATATCGCGTTGGTCACAAGATTTCTTTCTTGAGATATTCACCAAACACTGGAACAGATTGGGAGGCCCACCAATCTACCATCTACTCTGGTATCATTTGTCGGGAGAGCACAGTAGCAACCAGATGCTTACACCTGGGGAGATTGCTAAGAAGGAGCCTAAGCTCGAGCCCGTCAATTTTCTAGTTGAACTCGCATTCGATAATAAGTTATGGGCAAACTATGATATATTAACTGTTCTACACTAAACCAATTATGCAATGTGAGACTTTCTAATACAACTCACACATGTATTCTAACAATTTTCTCTTTACGTGTGAGCTCAATATTAGATCTGCTTCCTTTTTAATTCAGATATTCTTTCGCATCAAGATATATCTCCATTTTCCAATGCCCACCTTCATCCTTGGTCTCTTTCTATAGACCAAACTATGAAGGATGCGATTGGGACCGCGTCGCTGCTCCACAATGCCCACCTCTCAAATACCTCATTGGTCACGAGATTCCTTCTTGAGATTGGGAGGCCCACCAATTTACCATCGGCTCTAGTACAATTTGTTGGGAGAGCGTAGCAGAAACCTAATAACCATACTTGGGGAGATCGCCAAGAGCGAGTCCAAATTCGAGCATGTCAAAATTGAGCTAATTAAGATATATTAACTACTCTACACTATAACAATTCTTCATATATGACTTTCTAACATAATTTACATATCCATTCTACATTCACTCATCTAATCTTGTAGAGTATTTATTTATTTATTTATATTTACCATGCTTAATCATCATGATCCCTTTGGATTTCACTCGGTGGTGAATTGATGAAAACTCTGGGCACGGAAAGAAGTCTCCCTTGGGCATGTGGTCAAGTCGAACACTTGGACCTTGAAACCAACTTTGCCATTGTACCAAAAGATCAGGAAGTCCCCATTTCTATGCGATCCTTCACGAAATTGAGCTACCCTCCATCGAAATAAAGTGCACCCTCTTCTTGGATTAGGATGACCATCCAAGAATCGCCATCTGGGCTAGTCAACCAAACCGCTTGAGGGCTTTGACCACTGATGTAATTTAGTAAGGCTGTTGAAATTTTCTAGGGGGATTTGGTAAAAAAGAAAAGAAAAGATGCTCAGAGCCTCAAACTTTAAACTCTATCACACAGTAACACAGTCAAGGTTGGGCTTGGGTCCTCGATGCCTATACTCGAGTTTCTAGTGGCTGCGTTTGAGAAGCCCTGGCTCCTATAATCTGGATCTCGGCGGCTGGGTATCCCTATATCACAGGTAGATGTGGCAAAATTGGTCTAGAACCCTTATTGACCCATATTTCATGGTGGTGGGTCAGAAATGGGTTACTTAAGTTTTAAAAGTGGGTCATAAATTGGTCACTTGAAAACTTAATGGGTTATAAATGAATTTTAAATGGGTCATAAATGAGTTAGCTAAAAAAACTATAATTTTTTTAGCAAAATATATATATCTTTAAAAATGTATAAGAAATAATTTTCTCTAAACTTGATTTTAATATTAAAGTGTTTTAACAATACAGATCGGGTCGGGTATGGGTTGTGTGACGACCCAGAATTTTCCCTGACTTCTTTAATTACTGATTTCCTATAACTTTGGCAAGCGGAGAAGGCGTAACTAAAACATTGGCGATAACTTCTTCTTCGAACACACCCTTTTTATTTAATTTATGATAACTACTATTATTACACCATAAAATATATTCGTCCCCATAAAAAGTACATCTAATAAAAGTTTGGGGAAGAGGACGGGGTCGACCATTACCATCAAACAAAATCATACTAAATTTAGACTTCTGGGCTCTCATCCTTGCACCCACTGTCTACTATAGCTTCTAAGATAACTTCCCTCCGACTAGAAGTCTGTGGTAGCTTATCTTCATATAGGCGCCTAGAACTGACGCGTACTATGTCCCGTTCTTGATAGTCCACACCCGTAACCATGCCAATACGGGGGACCGACTGAGCCATCGCTAGTTCCTTGAAAAATAAGGGATGAGCACACAGCCCAATAGGAAAAGCACTAGTTTCAAGTAGAGTAGAAGTTATAACACTTGATGTCGCAAGCCACAAAGCTATCTTGTGATTCATTACTCAAGATTCATCACGCACAACATTAGTCGTAGTATCAAACATACACTTAATGAATGCCATAAACTTTTCCTTTCACTTTCAGGTATTTATTTCCTGAACCTTGCATCATTCATGACAACTTCTTACGACATTTGTCACAATGTCAAGCATAAACATAATAAATGCAACATGTATTCTTTTCTTTTCACTTTTGGGCATCCTCTCCCGAACCTCTGATCGGAACTTCCGGTACCGGGCAACGTCGTCACTGCACATGTACGACAACACTTTCACTTCATGTCATTAAGTAAACGATGTCTACGCCATCGCCTTAAGTAAAAATTTTAGCGAATGACGGCACATGAATCCGTTGTCGCGAGCAACAGCCGATAAAATACGTCGTTTACCCTCGAGCCCTTACACGGTTGCTTTTCTCGCTAACGGTGGCGCATCGATGTCTTTTAATGGCAATCACATACTTGCATGCGCATGATCCGTTCATTATCTTTGATTAAGATTATCATACCATGCTTACATTCTAAGAACCGGTCTAAACCACATGCATAAATGCTCATACACAAAAGAATGGCTTGTTTCCTAAATCTTCCTTTAGCAAGTTTAAACACACGTTCCGGCATGCATTTCATTTCGTTCATAAGGAATAACCATGCATCCACTTCAATAAGAATTAAACTAACATTCCTATTTCAAAACTAGTAATTCCCCTACCTTTTTGACGGAGGACTATCCGAGAACACACGAGGAACGAGCGAGATCGTAGCCGAACAAGCAAGAACACGTGAGGAATGAGGAGGTGGCGTGAGAGATATGGCGTGGGGGAGAGATGAAGATGGAGTGAGAGAGAGGGAGAGGAAAAAGGAAGAGATGATGGTTTGGTTATGGAAATTTTGAAGAGATCTCACCCCTATTTATAGTGATTTCCTAGCTTGCTCCCCAAGTTTGCTAATGTGAAAAGCATTTAATTCATCTTGACTTTTTCCTAACTTCTTTTCCAAGTTTCATCAATGAGCTTGCCTCTCATTGGTCCACTTGTTTAAGCTAGCTACCTTATTTCTTAGAGTAGCCACTTATCCTTACTTGATTGGTCTATTTATATGGTTAATATTGATCCTTAACTCTACATTTAATACTTGATAATGACATTAATCTTATTTTAACATTTAATGCTTGAAAATGATATTGAACTCATCCTAACATTTAATGCTTGAAAATGACACTAATCTTATCCTTATCTTACTATTACCATTGACTTACCATTGACTTGTGCATCCTTATCCATTAGAAAATTGACTTACTATTACCTATTAACTTTCCATTGACTTGTGCAATCTTATCCATTAGAAAATTGATTTACTATTATCTATTGACTTTCCATTGACTTGTGCATCCTTATCCATTAGGAAATTGACTTACTATTACCTATTGACATTCCATTGACTTACTTTTGGACTAAGATTAACAATTTCACGCTTGAGTCTAGCCCTGACCGAACCTTCGTTGTGAGATTTCCAAAATGCCCTCAGTCGTTAGTGCCAAATGACCAACCTGTCCTAAATGACCAAATTACCGAATCGCCCCTAGATATTATTCACTATAAGATAAAATATTCAAAATCTGATTTGACCTAGTGGCTCCCCCTTCACATCAGCCACCCCCCATCACCTCAAGTCTCTCATCTCTCACGTTACTCTCTCTCTCTCCTCCCCTTCTCTCTCTATTCTCTTCCCCCCTCTACCGTGTGACTCGACCTCTCCTTCCTCCACCCTCTCTCGCCCGACGCCGCTTGCAGCCACCACTAGCCACCGCCGCACCTCCGTTCGCCGTCGCCCAACCCCACTGTGCGTCACCAGTCGCAGCCCTTGCTGCCGCGACCTCCGCCTCGCCCGCGAACCCCATCGACCTGCGACCTCTCCTCCTCCTCAACCCGCGACACCACCACCGCCACCCCTCAGCCGCTTGCCTCCGCCCCCTCATCTCCGTCCACTAGTAGCCGCGCCGGAGCCGCTCTCGACCCTGACCCGCGAGCTCCAGCCCGAGCTGCTGCTCAAGCCGCCCATGTCGCCACTCGAGCTCGCCACCCGTCCCTGCTGCTGTCGCCGACCTCCACCCGCCGTTTGCCGTGACCCCCCACGAGCCCGTCACGGCTCGCCGCGCCTCCTCCGCCCATCGACCCGAGCTCCAGCTGACCCGCAACCTCCTTTCCCCCCCTTTCGCTGCTCAGCCGCGTCATCGCCAACCCTTCATCCTCCTCGTGCCGTCGCCGGCTCGTCGCACCGCCACCCTCGCAGTGACCGCAAGCCAGCCCCCGCGAGCCCCGACGCCCTCTGCTGCTGCCGGACCCATGAACCGCCGGCTACCTCAGCCCCCTCAGCCGCGTCGCTTGAGGTCAACTGCGAGCCATCGCCCGAGCAGCCGTTGCCGCCGCTGTTCGCCGCCCCCAGCCGTGCCCAGCCGCCGTTACCATCGCACCCGTGTGCCGCCACCGTCGTCACCCGTGACCCCGGCCCGCCGTGGTCCCGCGACCAGTAGCCCCGCAAGCCGCGTTTAGCTGCCCTTAGCCGCGCGCCCGTCGTGTGGTCGTGTTCGTCGCCGCCGCTCGCCGCCGTCCGCCGTCGTCGTCGCTGGACCGTTTAGTTGTGAGTTAGCCCCTAACTCTCGGTTAGGTCGCTAATTACGTTCGGGTTTAGCTTAATTAGTCTAATTAGGCATTTACGTAGATTAATTATGGTCGGTTTAGTTAGAGACTGGGTTTAGGTTAAATGACCGCAATTAAATAAATTAGACCGGTTAGCTAGGTTGTCTGTGGCTAATTGGTGAATAGACTGGATTGTTTGATTGACTGCAATTGTTTGATCGCGAGCGAGCATTGGTTAGAGCCGAGAGGGCGATAAATTGATTGACTGGTTGGTTCGTAAGCGGATTAGTCGCCTATGGTCAGTTTAAATGTTTGAGTGCGATATGTTGATTTTATTGTCGACTGTTTGATGTAGTGATCAATGCTTGATTGCTGAATACTCTGAATGGTTTGTGATTGACTGTATGAGGATTGATCACCCGTATTTAGATGCAAAGTCTAGTGGATAATTCATGCGTCACATGACCACGTGTGGAGTTAAATTGCATATTTGAGCATGAAAATGGCATTGGGCTAGGTTTTTGAGCATGATTCCGTGTGTGGGTGCACTGGACTATATGCAAAGATATAAACTGGCTAGTTGCCTAGTGTGCTTGCGTGGTCATATGATGAATGCCTGATATGTTCGTGCCGTGTCAATCGGAATCACACGACATATCGGATGCGCGACAGTCTGTGTCGCCGGGCTGGTCGGATGCCGGTCATAGCTTGTGATGGACCGAAGCCCCTATAGGGATTCCTGGTAGTTCCGTGCCGTGTCGATCGGAACCACACGGTCTATCGGTTGCCGTTGCCCGAAGTAAGGGACGAAGCCCGGTCATGCCGGAAGAGCACCAACTGTCTAGTGTGCTGCGCACCAACTGTCTAGTGTGCGGGGCCAAGTGGCCATTAATAACCGGAACACGCGTGTTGCATTGTGCTTGCAAGCTTTTATGGTATTCTGGTTGTTGCCTTGGTTGGTTGACTATTATGTCAAGTTGAGTCTTGCATATGTGTGATCCAAGGCGTGGTAAGCTTGCATGTGATTGTCATTATACTATTGTGATATGTTGTGTGTGTAGATCGCCTGAGCGAGTCAACGCC
Organism: Lenwebbia sp. NSW1173648; assembly: GCA_029784005.1. Classification (NCBI taxonomy): domain Eukaryota; kingdom Viridiplantae; phylum Streptophyta; class Magnoliopsida; order Myrtales; family Myrtaceae; genus Lenwebbia; species Lenwebbia sp. NSW1173648. The sequence goes on from JARCGZ010000007.1 coordinate 13,675,560, forward strand.
CTAGCCGGGCTTAGGCGTTAGCTCATTGAAATTTATTTCTCAACTCGTCATGGTTAATCCCTTTTTCAGGATCACGGTAATGGAGGGCTCTATTGATGTTGAGGACGAGGGTGGTGTAGCCCCTCTTTTGGATTAGATGAGAAGTTAACCCCTCCCGACCCACCTACCTTTTTGATTGGTCTTAGGAAGCAGCCTTGAAGAATGGGCTTGTAGATGTGTTCGCTTCTCTAGGGTTAACAGTGATAAATAAATGAAAGAACATTTATTGCTGAGCTTGCTGATGTTGATTGATGTGATTTCTTGCTGTCTATCCTTGTTGTTTAATTTGTTGTTTGGGAGTTGTGCATTCCACATGCGCTTAATAAAAAAAAAGATAAACAAATGGGTCGATGACATGCCTGGGGTGTCGTCCTTTTGACCTAAGACGTTTGTCAGGGTCCCCCCCGCCCCACCAAATGAATGTCTTCATTCTTGCCTTGCTTAGAGTGATCTGTGTATGCATGCCACTCCTACGTGTGATGCAGATATGCTATTCTTAAACAAAGATGTCCATAGTTTCTAATTGCGGAAGATCTGCGGACCGATCAACACTGTAGTCTAGGATATATGAATTTATTTCTACTTTCTGCTTATTATAAAATCTTGTGCGCATGTATTTGAAGCAGAAACACACTTGCCCTTAAACTACACGCCTTATTTACTCACTGGCCACGCGGCCCAAGAATAAGAGAACTAGGTTGAGTGCGAAGACGTTTAGTTTCAAGTATAGGATCCGACTCCTATTTTTGCAGAGAGGCGGAGTAAAGCAAAAAAAAAAAAAAAAACACTTTTTATATGGATGGGTTTGGTCTAGGATTAGGGGGTGAAATCAAGGGCCCGTGATTACAATCCTTTTTACCTTCCCAAGAAGCGGTTACTTGATATGCGTCACTAACTAATTAATTTCACCTCTAGGCTAGTTGGTTTTTTCGCATTGCCGTAACAAGTGCACCGCAAGAGAACCATTACCGTAATGCACTGTGGGCGCTACTTCGTTCCCTCTAGATTTCTCCCTAGATGCATAGCATTTAATTGAATGCCTATCCCTCTGTTACTTAGCGAGTGCTCTAATCGCCGTCCGCCACCAACGAGCCGTGACCTCGCCATCTTCTTCGGCCAGATGGTTGTCGCCAAGGCCATCGTCTAATTTGCCCTTTCGACGGTCGAATCACTACGACCAACCGGCCGACGCGGGCAAAACCCGATAAAACATCTAGGGGAAAGGTGCACTCTTGTAACCAAACGCTTATCCTAGCCGTAGATTTCTAATCTAGACCTTGTACGCGGTCGGGTGCGACCTTTATATAGAATCTGAGTTGGAAAAATTACATTTGCGCGTTCCTTTGAAGCTCCGGGCGCGAGGGTTGTTTGTAACTGTAACCGTCGGGACCACGCAAAGTTGCTCATCGCCCCACCACCCGAGCAGCCTATAAGGCCTCGATTCACACCTTCTTCTTCTTCTTCACCATTATATCTCCCATCTTTCTCCCAGATCTCTCTCTCTCTCTCTCTCTCGTACATTTTCTTTTGCAGAGGTAATCCTCCGGATCTAATGTCTCTCTGCAACTTCTAGATTTGGATTGATCTGTTCGCGGCTTTGATGATCTTCCGTGCTTGCTTATGCTTTCGTTTGTTGCTTCATTGCATGCTCATGTCCCGCGGCTTTTGCCGGATCTGATCTGTTAGCTTTGATTTCGATCCGGTTGGTTCCATCACTTTTCGTGGCAATTCTGTGCTGTGAAGTGCGAACGATTATCGACTGCTCTGCGTTTCCGTGCTGTCTCTGTAAGAATTTCGGAACGCTCCGGCTCTAAAATTGTTCGGCTGGCCTAGTTGTGATCTGAGCCAGCATTGGGATTCAACTCTTACGGTGCTGATCTTTCGTTTTTCTGCATTTGGGGTTGAGACGATTCGAGGAAGAGAGCTGAGGAGGGCGAAAAAGAAGAGATCTTTCTTCTTCCTAGTTGAGCATTGTGTCAAGATGTTCACTTGTTAGATTCTAAGTTCCTTTTCTTTTAAAAGCGTAGTCATATCGATTTAGCTTAAAGCAAGTTTAAACTAATCATAAATGCAAGTTTAAAGCTTTTTCTCTTACGATTACTTAGCTATTGAATTATAAGTACGGCCATCATGCAGTGGATTCAGTCGTACCATATGATCTTTCAAGTTGTGCATTAGTTGAGTCAATGATCTAGATTTGTAGAATTTCGTCTTAAGGGGTTCTATTCGGGATAAGATCTAATCGGTAAAATGGAATAATTAATAGGTTATAGTGAGGCTATTCCACAACAGTCGGAACACCTTGATTTTATGAAGGGTAAGTATGTTTTAAGCTTGTATGGATCAAGACAAACCATCAGCAGATATGGTGCATGTTTCCAAACTGATCTGCTTTTGTGCCAAATTATATGTCAGTGGTTTATGGTATTTTCCCTCTGAAATGCACTCCATTGTTTGGAGCTTAACATGGCCTCTACTTGGCAGCCTCTACCAAGAATTGATAGCATGAAGTTAGCTGTTCTAATACAATTCTTCGTCTTGGTGATCCAGATCTTGTGGTTCAATATTCTTTAGCTGGCTCTCATGGGAAGTGTTATTGATGTTGCAATTGAGGCAAGCATCTGATTTCTTCTCTACTGTAGCTTTCTTTTGGTTACTTATGTTCTGTTTTGAACGTTAGTCCTAAACGGTAGCCATGATGTACTGCCTGATGTGCACTGATCTGTTATTCATTCTTCCAATCTGGAGTAGTAGACTTCTCAATCTCAGTTGTTTCTGCATCTCCATGCTCATCTTTGAATTCATTCACACTTAAACATCTAGTAAGAACTTAGAAGTTCCTTCATTGCAGAGAGTTGGGGCCCTATCAAAAGTATCTTGACACCCTGCTAAGGTGATAAAAAAGGGATCGGGTTCAGCACAATGGACCGTACAAGTTGAAACTGAAAAGTCTGATAAAATGCACTAAGCATACATGATGATGAGATAAGATACGTTTGAATTGCTAGGACAAGTCTCCTAGTGAAAATTACTCCAGAATAAAATCTTTGACTGGTTTCCCATTATACATTATCTTAGTCTAGGGTATTGAGTAAATGTTCTGCTGAGCATGTTCCAGAAAACCTTTGATTCTCTCTCTCTCTCTCTCTGCACACGCGTGTGTGCATTTGTGTGTGTGTGAGGAGGGTGGGGTGTGCTCGTGCTTATGTTAATTTTAGGTTTGTGTGACATCCATGTATCAAAGTGACTTGACAACTTGCTATGAGAACATATTCAGAAGAAGATGTTGTGAAGTGAAGAATAATTGGTAGTTGTGAAGATTCTTTCTCCGGGACAAAGATGCCTTTAACATATTCTTCCAACTTCACTGATGTACGATGCTGACATGAGAAACTGCCCTGCTTACAGGAGGGAAGCTTGACAGAGAAGAAGCCCACAGTTGTTTTTGTTTTGGGTGAGCATCTATTCTTAAGTTTCTGCAACTTGCTAATGGGATACAGCGGTCCTTTATTTCAATTCCATCAGAGTTAGCTCCTGTTAGATTCCATGATACTATATTCTGATCTTTTGAATAATAATCAATTCCGTCAGAGTTAGCTCCTGTTAGATTCCATGATACTATATTCTGATCTATTATTTAAGTTTGTCAAGTAGCAGAAAGTAGACTCATTCAGATCTTTCAGCAGAGTTGCTAGAGTGATGCATTGTGTTTTAAATTTTTAATATGCTTGTCTTTCGTTTGATCCCCTCTGGATCATATCTTTGGTGCTTGATTTAGTGTTAGGTGAGATTTTATTTGTAGGACCAATTTCAACTTAATCGCTCAGTTTTTCTTCTTCCTTTTGACTTTATTTGATTCCTTTTCCCCCATTTTTCAGCATTGGCCTTTCTATTTTTTTATTTATTTATTTCAGTATATTCTATTCCTTATAAACTGAATGAGCATTCAGTAGCTCCATGATGTTAATTTAAATATTACTCGGGTCATAATATGCAAGTTTAAAACAGTTTTATCTTACACTCATGATAAACTGGGGTTCATATTTTGTCTTCTGGATGGAGAATATTCCGAAAGTTTAAATATGGAGTATATGATCCAATGTATTCACATCTAATTAAAATTCCTTTTAACTTGTTGGAAGGAGTGTTTTTATTGCTTCACAAGATTTCGAAATTCTAATTTGCCAAAAGCATAGAGGCTCTTCCAAACTTTTTAATTAAGCTTTCTTAAGTTTGTAGGTGGACCAGGCAGTGGAAAGGGTACCCAATGTGCCAATATTGTTCTGCACTTTGGCTTCACACATCTCAGTGCTGGTGACCTTCTCCGAGCAGAAATCAAATCTGGTTCTGAAAATGGGTAATAATGCCGTTGTCACTGATCTTATATTATTTCAGGAAGTTAGTATAGATAGTATCTGTTCTTGTACTTTTTCGCTAGAGATATGTGCATTCTCTATTTTCCATGTGGCAGGATCCTCTTCTTGACTAAACCTAATTATATAAGTCCAGGCATGTTCAAGTAAAGTTTATATGTCATGCTATTTTTCTTTCTTTTGTAGATCTTTGTAATGCTCACTTGAACAGGATTTCTTGGCTATTTCACTATTTTTTTGGGTTGTTTCCACTGAGAAAATGTCATGAATCGTTCCGTGGCAGATGATTTTGTTCACATCCACATTAGTTGTAATAATACGCTGCTTTAGTGGCTACACAGAGAGAAGAAGGGGGGGGGGGGGGGAGTATTTTCCGCTTGGGAAGAAATTGATTGCACACGGTGTTGTTTTTGATTCACTGGATTTTGAGCTCTGGTTGAGGTATCAAACCAGCTTGAAAGTTGCAATTGCAACTTGGGTTGTTTGCACGCTCGCACGCGCAGAGTATTGCCGCATGGGCAGATTGGTTGCACTGTGTTGTTATTGACTCACTGGTGATTTTGAACTCTGGTTGAGATAACGAACCACCTTCAAAGCTGCAATTTGCGACGTGCGTTGTCTGCACACACGCGTGCGTACACACAGAATATTGCTGCTTGGGTGGCAATTGGTTGCATTGTGTTGTTATTGACTCACTGGAAGCTGCAATCTGCGACATGGGTTGTTCACATAACCCACATGTGACTTTTAGTTAGTTCACCGTTTTGGACCCAACATCACAGCATAAATGGTGCAACATGAAAAAGAACCGTGTCCTACACCAGTTAACCTTTGGTAGTCTCTTATGCTCGTTCTGACATGTTTTTTTGATTGTTTCACCTATTATTCACGGCAGCTTGTCACTTGCACATTATTGCCCGTTATCATTTGCTAATTAGTGACAAAAAATGTTGTTAAACAAGCTTGCCTCATATAACATTTATGATGTGTGTATATATATATATATATATATATATATATATATTTTGTGTGTTCCAAAAGTTCAATGGGAATAACTAACATGTCATATCTGGGCAGACAAATTTATAGTCCTGCTAATTGGCAGTAATGATTAATTGCAAGGTCGAAACTTCAATTCTTTGCCCTAACTGGCATAAGACAAGGTTGACATTCCTTTATTCTTTTTTGTACCGGAGAGATGACTGATGCCATCTCGAGATGAATGAAAGCACATGATAGGAGCCACGTCTTTTAGGTTCTTGTACAACTGAGTTGTCTCTTTGAAGGCCCGATGACCAACCAAATTTCGTCTTTGAATTGGCAGAACTATGATCCAGAATATGATTAAGGAGGGAAAGATTGTGCCATCAGAAGTAACAATCAAACTCCTACAGAAAGCAATGCAGGAAAGTGGAAATATCAAGTTCCTTATTGATGGTTTCCCTCGAAATGAGGAAAATCGTGCCGCATTTGAAGCTGTTGTAAGTTTGGCCACACCTTTTTTGGTTTGAAATGCAGTGCTTTAGTCTTATTACTGATCTAGTATCGTCCCACACAATTTAAATGTGACCCTATTAGCTATTGCATGTTGTTCTTCCTTCCTAAAGGGATGTGAAATTTCTGCAGACTAAAATTGAGCCAGAATTCGTGTTGTTTTTTGATTGTTCTGAGGAAGAGATGGAAAGGCGCTTGTTGAATAGGAATCAGGTCAGGCAATTATTTCTTTACTACCTTTACCATACAAGCACATATTCCTGCTTTTGTCATCTTTCCGATTTTAGAAATTTGATTTCGTTCTTTTTTTCTATTTGTCACAAATTTTGAAGGGAAGAGAAGATGACAACAAAGAAACAATAAGGAAAAGGTTTAAGGTGTTCTTGGAGTCTAGCCTCCCAGTTATCGAGCATTACAATTCCAAGGGAAAAGTCAGAAAGGTGAGGAAATCTCTAAATGCATTGCAATCTTCCTTATGTGTATTTGCATGCTCTTGTTTTATTCAATTGCTTATCTATTTGGGCTTTTGTTCAGATTGATGCTGGAAAACCTGTTGAAGAGGTCTTTGAGGCCGTTAAAATAATTTTTACCTCAAACTCTGAGAAGGTACAGCGCCACAGATGTGTTATCTTATAGGCTTCTTTTGCTGTGAAAATCACTGAAAGGAACAAATTAATGGTGATCAAATTTCAAACCAAAGGAAAAAGTGGTGATTGATTGGGCTTGTACCGTCTTCACAAGTCGATATGATGCTATATGTTTATTAAATGTGGTTGTAGCATTGTAATACCTTTCAGAGAACCAGTACTGGGAAATAATATCTAATGTGATTATTTGGCATAATGATGTAGCTTGTAACAACTTCGCATGTGTACGTTGTTCTAATTATGCAAGGCTTCTATTTCCACAGCCAAAATGGCTCTAGTCATGTCCTATGGCTCCGACCAAAAAAAAAAAAAAAAAAAAAATTGTCCTAAGGCTATTATACCCTCTTTTAACATTAGGAGTAAAATTGCAGTAGCTCTGCCCCTTATTCCCCAGTTCCTGTTTCTTGTCCCTCTCCCAGTCTCTCTCTCTCTCTGACGCTAAAGCTTTTCCAGTTCCGCTGTTGTTTTGAATAAAGTAATTCATGCATTTATAGAGAATTCCAACAAAAAATTCAGTGATATTGTATGTCACCCTTTTAGTTGAAATGGATGCAAGGTAGAAATGTTGCATTTTTTGGGGGTGCCTGCTATGGATTAAGGATCAAGCAACACTTGATTGGTTGATCAATCAAGTGCTGGTTCATTCTTAGCAGAAAAGGCCAATTTGTTATATTTTAGATTCTTCATAGAAGCAATTTTCATCTTATGAAGGTGCAGATCCCAGTTTTTGTTAGGTCTGTAGAAGAATTAAGGAAGTAAAAGATTTAACAAAATAAAAACTCAACCCAACCCAATAATGAGCTTTCTGCAAGACTTCTGTGCAATATGAGTGGGGAGAGAGACTTTTTATATCAGATAGTTCGGGTAACCTCTGTGGGTAGAAAACATTCTTTGGGAGGAACTAAAACCACAAGCTCTGGGATTTACAAAGAGGTCTGTACAGTGCTTCAGGGCTTATAACCATTATTTGTTCTCCCTTAGTTAGGAATTCACACTTATAGGAGATAGAGTGAGGATGGCGAAGTACGGTCAACATGCCATTCGTTTTCACGGTTTGCCTACTTAACCTAAAGGGTGTTTAGTCATTGTAAGATGGTTCAATTTCTGAAGCTGTGGCTGCATAATTTGTTGCTCTGGAAATAGATCTAGCCTTTGTGCAGTCATACTTTTTTTCTTGCATGGCCCTATGCAGTATATTAAAGTACCACATATAAAAGTTGTCTTCCAAGGGCAGCTGAACATGGAGGTTGCCTAGTGCTATGCATGGTGAATTTGAAGGTCCACATACTATCATTAAATGCTGAAATCATAGCATAACTCATGAGTCAAAAATGCATTTCAGCACCATTAACCCTGGGTATAAGGAATAAGAGTAATATCTAGAAAGCGATTAAATAAAGAATGGGGGTGCTCACAGTTATTAACTTCTCCATTTACCACTTGTCAAATTGAAAGGTGATGGCTCAGCCAGTTTTCTTTGCTCCGACAATTTATGAAGGCCTTCCATTAACAATCATTACCAATATGAATGAGTATAATAGTTATTTTGCCATAAGTGCCATCTCATGGTTGCAACGTCAGGCTAAGCTGCTTTCTCCCCCCTCCTCCTTGGGTAAATAAGCAAATAGTGGTTGACCTAATTTTTACTCTTGCATGTTCTCACTTGATTTATTAGAATATTGTTTTGGGAAAAACAGGATGGGAACGGTAGGTGATAATTCTATCTTGCACATATCTGCAGGCTACTGTCTAGAGCTGCCATATATATTCTGTCATCCTTTGGATATCCCGAGGTAATTCTATTATCTTGACCTTTAGAAGTACCAACTTAATTTCATCAATATGGATCATATTTAAAGGTTGATGAATTGCGTGTAGTTTTTGTTCCAGTGGTCATGCAAAGACCTTGTCCTACACTGCCCCTCGTTTTGAGATAATCAGCTGGGTGGGAGAGTACAAAGGTTTTTGGAGCTTATGCTAGTACTATGATTTGAAATTGGCTTAATGATGTTGATATCCCAAGTGCGGATACTGATATGTTCTATACAGAACCTGATTCTATGCTCCACTAATTGAAAGACGGAATACATCTATTCGAGTATATTCTGCTTCCACTTCATATTCAGACTCTTAAAAGTGAAAACTTCGCTTCTTACACATAAAAAGTTTTATATGGGGCTATAGGAGGGTTCTTACGAAGAATCATCGTCGAGTACATATAGTGGATGGTCAAGAACTTTCCCATGTGCCTCCTTCGTTCCTTTTGGAAAGGGGCACTTTCTTTCTTTTTAATATTTGGTGCTTGTTTTCTGTTTGGCCAATGGCTGGTGAATGATGAGAGCTTGATGTCCGGTTGGGACAAACCGTTTGGTCATCGATGTTCAAGGAACATAGCTTTTATTCTGCTAGCATGCGGACTCTTTAGTCTCCCTTCTCTAAAAATATTTCAATGTGCTACTTCCAAGAGGCTTCACTGAATGGGACTTCCATATGAGAACAGACACGAACTTACGTGACTTTGTATGCCCGTTATATGGAGTCACTTTTCCTGGAAAATATGATTACTGTTCTGAACACAGTGATGTATAATGCTGGATTTTTCTTTGGTCCATGCCAGGTGACGATGCTGTTGTAGCTGCCTATTGTTACTTCATTTTGGAGATTTTCTTGAATCTATTTTAACAGTAGAAATGATTATACAAGTATGTAACGGGATATATGGCTCTGTATTCTTATACAGGCTGCATTTAAAGAGTTTAGTAACTTGAAAATACAGTTCCTACACGCCCATAGGCCCAACATGTTAGATTTTTCCTTTCCTCCTTTGCCTCCATACCCTCCCTCACCGCCAAGCAACAATCATCACTAAAATACGACGCAAAAGTATCTCAAATACAGGCAAATGTTTGCTTTTGAAACAGATGATTCCAGACATTATGAGATTTTTGCTCTAATGTTCTAGAATGTCTCTGGGCATGATAGAGTTGCGTCTTTGTCATAACTTTCTTTTGTACGTCGGTGTGCGTTATCTCGCTGATATTTCACGGCATTGCATCATTTGGCAACAATCTCCGGGAAGGAAGAACGGCCTCATGGGAAAGATTCATGTGGATCCGAAAAATACCCTCTAATGTTAAAAGAGTTCCAGAAAACTGGGAAAGGTTAAATGGTCTCTGTACTATATATTTTAGCTGCACCTATCAATCAAAATCATACAGAGTTGGTCTTTGAAATGGTTGTGGTATGAGGAGATGAACTAAAACTTAGCCTCTTCCATTGAAGATGGTGGCCATATCTGCATTTCGAAGTTGTGCTTCAAGCTAAGGGGCTTGAGTGTTTTAAGATATGAAACGTTAGAAAACCCTTTTAGATTAGATTAACCTCGCTAAATAAAGTTCAACGTACTTGAAACTTTAAAACCTTAGTAGCCGTTGCTGGCCATCAACGGTACTTCTATCTCTCTGAAAAAACCCTTTTCATTTTATAACAAAAAGGGCCCAAGCCCTAAATTTCACACATTGTCGACTCCTACAAGTAAATTAACATACAATACATATGTTAGTTTCTTCATTCAAACAATCTTGCGCTCTCCGATTTACGCTCATTAAACATTTCTCGTACTCCAAAAAAAATACAAAAATTATCGTACACTTTCATCAAGTACCCTTTCGCTTTTATTTACGAAGAAGTCATTTCTTTTTCGCTCTCTCTCTGTGCCAGCTTTGGTCGAGGTAACACCACAGCTGCACCAGCCTTGATTCGAGGCCAACGACCTCAGTTGAGGTCACCCATCGCAGGCCTCGCTGCCTCCATGGGTGGCCTTGATTAAGGTCACGGGCTGCACGAGCCATAGGCGACCTCGATTGTCACGCCCCAATCCTCAGACACGCGACAACCCTTCCTTTACGTCAGGTCAAATGATAACATTTCAGGCATGTCATCGACCCATTTCATTTATCTTGCAATTATGCACATGCGCAAGCAACAACAACCCCAGACAATTTCAAACAAACAGGGATAGCGATACGAAACAAGGCAAAGTACAACAAGTCTTATTATTAATATACATTTAGTCCAAGAGAAACGTTACACTATACAAGCTCACCTTCGGGCTGTTTCCCTAAACCCTCAAAAAGATACCGGGTTGGTCAGGGACCATCTACTGCCGCTACACACACTATTACTACTGACTAACACGCAAAACTAACTAATAAAAGAGCTCCTCCACAGCTCTACCCGCGCGCTGACTTCTGGTACCGGGTCAACCTTGATACCCTGGCGGTGAATCGGGGTCCTTCTCATCAGAACTAGGACTCGGGTCCTCGACCTCCCCATCCGGGATATTCGAATCCATCGCGTCCCACGTCTGAACGACCGGCCCCGCACCTAGGGGTACCTCAAACCCTCGAATCGGTCCGATGAGAACATCACCCTGATGAACGAACCAGTCCTTGAAAAGGTCTGCCACATAGTGTGGCAACCCCTTATCGACCTAGACGGTCATCACGTGTTGCTCCCAGACGTCGTCAGAATTGGTGACGTGACGATAATGGATGATCGTGGATTGGTCGACGGGAACTCCGAACCTATCATGGCCTGTTGCCATTACGAGAACCTGAAAGGCGATCAGCCACAGCGTATGAAATATGAATCTCAACGAGATAACGCCTAAGTCCGATTAGGACGTTGATTCATTCAAGCAGTCCAACAAATTGAGCGAGCTAAGCCCAACAGCCAAAAGAAAATTACATGCAACTTACCTTGTCTTGAGCCATACGACAGATAATTCATAGTAAGGAATAAACAACAGATCAATCACGCAATCAGAACACTCAACCATAAATCATGCACTATGCAACAAGCGTGTTCCAGTTATCAAAGGCCAAGAGATACTCCACTCTCACCACAATATAGCCTCATTATTAGTACTCTTTCGAATTAACCGAGCGTCGTCCTACTACGTTACAGCGACAGCATCCGATAGCTCCCTTAAATTCTCTAAGGCGGGCATACCAAGAATAAATTCAGAAGGGCTACGAACCAACACTAGTTGCGACCGGCATCTAGTCAACCGTAGTAGTCCGGACTATCCGTCGCCGGCACGGACTGATAGGCAACCAATAAGCCATGAAATCCCGGACTGTACGTCGCAGGCACACAGACTTATTAGGCAGCGACCCATGCCAACAAGGGTATCGCTCATGTCCACAGTTACGTTAGGGTGATACAATTAAAACCATCGTGTGACCACACATTCACCACAGGCAATCAAGCCGATTCTTAATTCCAATGCAGTCACATTCACATCATGATCAAAACCTGACCTGCGGCTATTTTCATGCTCAAATCCATAATTGGTCACACGAATATTCAATTTCAGATAAACATGACATCTCGACACTAGTGTGATCATTCAGCAATTAAGCGCAATCAACACTCAGTCCGATCCACGATCAGACACCGATAAATATCAGGCACAATAAAATAGGCAATTAACCATGGTAACTATTTCACCTAACCATGATTAATCTAACTATTCACAGTTACAGTTCATTCTACCACAACAACTAATTAATCTAACCACATAATTACCATAACTATTTACTTTTACTAATGTAACTAATTAATCTAAACATAAGTGCAATTAACGACCTAATCAGGGATTATGGGTTAACTCACTGCGATAACTGGCGGCGACGGTCGGCGGCGATCGGCGATGAGCGGTGGCGACGGCGGTCCGGCGAAAAATTTCCGGTGAACGGTCCTACGAACTCGTCTCGACGCTCCGGTCACAAATACGACGACGGCGGACTCTAAAGACGAGCGCAGGGCAGCGAAATAGTGCTGGACAGCAGCTGTTCTCGCGGCAAAACGACGCAAACAAGCTCGACGGACGGGCGAAAGGTGATGGCAAGCTCGGCGGAGCTCACGGCGGCAACAACCAGGCTCGATAGAGCTGCGGCGGGGCTTTTCGGTGGCTAAACAGCGGCTGAACAGGGGCGGCAAGGGCTGGACAGGGGCGGTTTTGGGCTGGCTGGGCGCGGCGGCGTGAGGCACGAGCGGCGGGGGCGGTCCGGCGTGGCTCACGGCGGTAGCTTGAAGATGAAGATGGAGATGAAGATGGTGAAGATGATCGTGAAATGGGGAGGGGGAGAATTGCCGTGAGGTAGAGAGAGAAAGAGGAGAGAGAAAGTGGTCTTGAGGGGTAGTTTGGTAATTTGGCTAGGGGGTAAAAGTCAAAAAGTCAAAAGTAGATATTTGTTGGTAATTAATATGCGGGGCCCACGGGTCAATCGGTATTAATTGCTTTCGGCCTATACGTATAATATTTGAGGGCAGAATGGTAAACTGATAAATTGGGACTGGTTTTGGATATTTGGTTCAGGGTCAAGCGCGGGCGCAAAGGAATTCGGCGAGAAAGAATCGCGACGCGAATAAACTAAACTAACAGAAATAAACTACACTACGAGGGCCATACAAATTCTACCAAGACAAATAAAACTGCGTCCAACAGTTGACACTAAAATCCAAAGGTCCAATATCATACATTTAATAAGTCTTGAAATTTCAGGACGTCACATCGATGGCGGCTCATGATCTCAAGCCGAGGTCGTCACTAGCCGGTGCCCCTGAGCGAGGCACCGCGAGCAGAGAGGGAGGGGAGGTTTGTGGATACAAAAATTATGGGAGAGTTGGGGGGTTTGAGAATTTAAACGAAAAGTAGTGGGGCAATTTGATCTTTTCAGAGTGGAATTTTTTCTAAATTGGTAATTTTGAAAATAGAGATGTAAAAGTGCTTTTTCTAATGAATGTGAGACATGTTTTTGGTTGAACAATGTAATTATAGACATGAGAATTTGGCTTCGCTTCCGTAAAGTATAAATCTTCAAGTTGCACCCGCGCAATTTATTTTTTGGAAGCAAGACTACAACTTGGGTTATGTTTTGGTCACTGCACGCATCTCATTGATGAATCTTGATTGTTACTGTTAAAAAGTTAAATCCCAAAATTTAAATTAATAGATAGAAGGAGATACCGTAAATAAAAGATCCGATTTACACTAATAGATAGTATTTGCACTAGAAATAATTGGGTCGTTGACACGAAGCATGTACTTTACGCATGAACGTAGACAGTCACATGAATGACACGTGAACATCACCGATGCGTGTGTCGATGTCGATAGCACGTGACATCTTGTCGACCACCATGGAGATTGATATTTGTTGATCGACATCGACATGCATCGGTGACACATATTCAGCTGTCGATACACAACGGCGAAGGGCTAATAGTTACCAAAATGCAGCTAAGTCGTGGTGCTACTTTTAGAACTTTCACACGCCCTTGTCATGTTTGTATGGAAGAAGATTTGTAGCACCAATTACACCTCTCATTCGACAAGTGAGAGGAACTTCTAACTCGGCCCTATTGCACCATCTCTTGAACAAAAGCTCGAGATCTATGTGTCCAGGCAAGAGCTAGCTTGCACCGAACAACTAAATCATGTGCTAGTAAGGTTCTAACATGTTTTCCTAATTGTTTTTCCATATAGGAGGATGCCTACTATCCGCATCGTTCAGTAAAAGAATTTTTGTGTGATGATGTTTACATATTATCATAGCCTTTTCTCAATTGTCAGCCACTAAACAGGCTGAGAGAAAAGGCAAGAAAATTACCAAAAAAGTCCTAAACCTATAACAATTATGCCAATTCAGTCCTTTTGGCTGGCAAGAGTTGACGTGATAAATTTTAATAATATTTGAGTAATATTTGAATTTTAAATATTTTTAAATAATTTTTTATGCCTTTTTTTTTGTTTGGATCGGCAGCCTCTTGCTGGCCATCGGCTGAGGGCCGGCAAGCCCTGGCTCCGGCGGGCCAAATGAACTGAATTGACACAATTGCAAAAGGTTTATGACTCAATTGGCGAAACAAAAAAAATTATGATTGAAATGACACAATTGCAATATGTTTACGATTTTTTTGATAATTCTCCAAAGTAAAGGCTCCTAAAACAACAATGAAGCATATTCACTACGAAGATTACAACAGCCGATACATCACCATGGGATGTTTGGGAAAGGTAAAGAGAAGATAGATTTTAGCTGACAGTATCTTTGCCACACAACTTAATGGATACTTACAGGCTCTAGTTAACAAGCATCGTGCATGCTTGCTTGTTGGGCGGAGGATCCAAATGGTGAATACTTCAAGAGGCATCTAGCTAGGATACGAGATTTTATGTGGGTTGCTGAAGATGGAATGAAGATTCTAGTCGGTTAAATGATTCATCCCATTAAAAGGGTTTTATGCCTATTTTGAAAGTAGAACCGGCCTCTAACTACTCTAATATTGGCAAAAACCCATTGATTATCGGCAAAAGTAAAAGCTGATGTTTGATGGTCGCATTGCACATGCTGAGTTTCGGTAGCCAACTGTGGAATCCAAGCTTGGGAAACCTAGCTATGCTTGCTAGTAATCCAAGCAACGACATAGGACCAATACTAAGTGAACGTCAAGTAATACTTATTTGTTGGCATCGAAGGTCAAGGATAATCCTTCCGGTGACGTCGAAAGCATGTATCAGTCATATATCATAAAGAATTTGGACGTTTTCCGATCGAGATCATGGTTAGCAAGTGTCTGATTGCACCGTGGAAGATTTGATGGTGAGATTCTTTTGAAAACCGCGAATACAGATCTTTATTAGATCTCACCGCACACGAAGCGCAAAGTCTCACTTGTAATTTGCCACATAACTTAGATGCTAGTGCCAATTTATCTCGATACCACCTATTTGCACGATACTTGCACGTAATTAAATGGGTTCTCGTTTGGCATAAATGGATCAATGCTATATATGGGATGACACGAGATAAATTGTGTCTTACGTGATTGACTCGCTTAAGTCGTTTAGACATGAATCAATATGTTTAAACTCACTCATGACATGACAAAATCATGTCTTTAGGTTAGTTTAAAAAATAAATTATCCTAAAAATTGATTTCCAAACAACTATGGAGGGGATTCCGATGACTTTGCGAGATAAGTTGATCCACTAAAATAGAGAGGCATAAAACCTGTAGTAACAAAGGCGGAAAAATAAACACAGAACACAAGGATTTACGTGGTTCGATCAAGGTGATCTACGTTCATGGGCGAGGTAAAACAAAGGTTCCATTATGAAAACGAAGAGAGTGCAGATTACAATCCTAGCAACCATATAAAAAGAACAAAAAAAAAAAAAAATTTCTCGGGGGCGTAGCCCCTGAACCCACATAGAGATCTGTTTGTATCCCATTGAGATTTGTTCATTTGCTCCGGGTTGGGCCTATCGGCCTAACTCTCTTCGTCACGAACTAAATCTCAATTTTCTCTCCACTTTTTGGACCGCACAAAAAATATGTCAGGTCGGGTGATGAACCGGGCCGAGTACATAAATTTCAAGACATATTTAACAAAACCCATGTACTTAATACTGTTTAATAAAGTGATTTTTAATAGCAATGCAACAGAAGTCTCAAATCTTAAACTTCCTCCAAGTCCGAAGAAGTTTGCCGGTTTCAAAAATCTACACCAGATGATAGGCGGAATGCCAATCCATCATCGCCTGAACAAGTTTGGCAAGACATATGGATCGGTTTTCTATCTCCAACTCGGTGAGCTTCCTGTTGTAACAATCACAACCCCTGAAGCAACCAAGGAGGTCCTAAATGACTAGTTACGAGAACACAATTGTGCTCTTCGCTCCATACAGATAATTTTGCGGCAACCTCGGACCTTGGGGTTAACTTGTACACGGCCGCGTCGTATTTAGATATGCGTATATAAATTTATCACAGATGTGTCAATTTGGGATTTTTGGTGGTCTAAAAATTAGTTTGAGTTAAATATGCCACAATTGTACCAGTTTGATGTTTTTGGTGGTAAAAAAAATTAGCTTGTGGTAAATTTGTTACACGTGTATCAATTTGGAGTTCTTCACGGTATTATTCCATTTTTTTTTTTCGCAAAGGCACTGTAGTGAGTCACCTTTGAGAGTTCAGATATTTGATTCAACAAAAATAATTTCAAATACTTGACTGCAAAACAGAAAAAAAAAAAAAAAGTTGCGGGGATGCGGCGTCTGCTTCCATGCCGAGTGCATCGACGGGTGGTTCGAGCTCCGCACCAGGTGTCCTCTGTGCCGGAGCCGCGTCGCTGGGGTCAGTCCTCTGCGTCGCGAGGGCGGACATAGGCGGAGCAATCGCGTGATCCTCGGTTTCCTGTTGTTCTCGCAGAGCCTTCTTGGGAAGGGAGTTGCGGTGGCGGGCGAGAAATTAGAAGCAAAAAAGTCACTCTTGTTTGTATCAAGGGGTCATGGATGGCCTTACTATTTTTGAGACAATTCTCAGGTGCACCGGTTCATTCGATTGTCCAGCGCATCCCAATTCTTAGATAAAATGAGTCTATAGGAAAGTGATTAATTTGAGTGAATTGAAATAAGGTGCTTCGAAAGCACCTAAAAATGAAAAGTTTGTTCGTTATCTTTTGATGGTTTTTCAAATGTCAGGAATTCTGGTCTATAGTTTTGATATGTCTTTTACTGACATAGTATATCTGAGGAACAATTAATCCACGACGGCCATACTATTAATAAACATCACTGGCTATTTGTTCGATTCTCCACTCGAACCACTCGCATTTGATTATGCGGGCTTTGGATTCCTCGTCGTCGCGAACAACTTGTGACTGTCTTTGAAAGGCTGCGAAGAAGTTCATCGCCTCTTTCGAGCTTGATATATATATGCCACATTGGACCCACATTTTTTCATATTGGACTTTAATTTTATTTTAAAAAGCCACGTCGAAATCAACTTTTATTTTTAAAATCCACGTAGTACGAATATCCAGAATAGACAATGAAGTGAACTAATTTTAACACCGATTTAGCACTTAAGCGATCAAAAGAATAGTTATGGTCCGTGAGTGCCGTAGGAAAGTCATGGAACTTGTAATATCGGATCTAGTGAACTTAATGTATGACAAATGTTGATCTTGTGGGGGAAAAAAATGACTCCCTCCTACTTCTTCTTATCCGTCCCGCGGTTCACTGTTGAGGCCCGCAGATTACTTCCCAACCGGAGCCCACACTTGATCGGCCACACCTCGCCGCCTCCCCCAATGGAACATAGACACCTCTGTTCTGGAGTTGTCTATGTCGGAACAAGAGTGATCTCCTTGGAGAAGCAGGACATGATGGAATCACAGCTGATTTCATTAATTTGTTTAAGAATTTGCATCTGATGAGTGGGGTTACATGTGCTTTAATATGTTCTCTTGGTTTGATTTAAGATATGCATTTTGCAGCCTCCCCTTCGGAGTTCATATCATGCATTAATTATTTCGTATCTCACGCCATTGACGAAATTTTCTCGTAATCTTTAGATTATGACTCCTTGAAAGAACCACAGAGGAATACGGCCTTGTGGAAGGGGGAGGGGGAGGCAAGTTCCGAGTTTGATTGTGGACGAACTAGTCTGGACCTAAGGAGCACTTTTAACTAGCTTCATGGTGGACAATTTATTTAAGTGTGGCCATCGGTTTATCTCCTCTGGAAATTGAGGAACTTGATGCCGTAAGCGAAGACGAAGAAGAAGAGCAGGACCCAGCCGATATGAGCAGCCGCGACGATGGGGAGGAAGTCGTAGTCGAAACCCAGTTCTTGTTTCAGGAACTGCTTCAACGGCATGTCGCCGGCTCCTGGTATTTCGAGATTGCCCTTCTTGTCGCCAACTTGGGAGGTGACGACACCGTACAGCGTCCACGCCACTGGTGAAGCCCAGTAATACCACCTCCACCATATAGGAATTTGCTGCATGCGTTAAAATGAAACAGAAAGACGGATCAGCACACGGTTAATCCTGGAATAAGCTTCAGATCGTGACGTTTTGTTCCGAAAGCTGCTGTCCTTGGACAGGATTATGCCATCAAGACCAAGAAGAAATATGTTTTGTCCAAAAACTCTCTACTTAATTTGACAAGCTAGAACTTCTCGAAAGTGAGCTACTGAAAATGCCTTCAGGACATATGTAATGCGCCAAATTACCGAGTGAAAGCAGACATACCGGCCTAGGGATAACGAAGCCAGAGAACAAGTTCCAGAAGCTCATGAAGAAGGACATCACAATGGTAGCGATCTGGTGGCTCCTCGTCAACGCTACAACCATCATCCCATACATCGTGAAGTAGATGAAGCACATCAGCATGTAGTAGTAGAACCACAAGAACTTCCCCGCCTTCCACTCAAACCCGATCATTGAGTAAAGGAGAAGACTGTAGACAAATGTCTGAATCGCTACGTAGATTGTCTCAATGGCGACCTGCAAAAAATCATCGTAATACTGTTCAGCCTTCACATCATTGGGGTGGTAATTGTTTTCTTCTATCCTTTTATGCTTCAAAGGGGTACTCGGCCTTGCTAAATTACTGTGTTCGTACCTGAGCAAATGCATATGGCAGCGGAGAGTACATTCCGGCCGCTCGTTCACGGTAGAAGACCGTCCTCTCAATGGCGACAACAGACTGCACAGCAGAAGCATTCGTGGCCCCAAGGAAAAGCACAGCTGAATACATGGCTCCCAAAAGATTCATCAGGTCTTGTTGCTTGGTCCTGTCAAGATAAATCTTAGCCAAAGTTTGAAAATGCAGTAATAATCAATGACTTGCATTTCTATCATCTAATGATGTGGAATCTATTTCTATTTGGTCACTTTGAAGAATTTACTTAGCAAAACACATAAGATGAAAGAACTCAGAACTTACATCTGGTCTCCTTTATTCCAGAATATCATACCGAACAAAACTCCGATGACTATGGTCAGGAAGAACCGAATGGCATTGTACCGAGAATTTCTCCAGTAAGACCAGTGCTGTTTCCAGAAACAAGCCTTGCATTGAGTGAGGAAAGGTTGCGAGTACTCGGTCGGGAAGTAAAGATCTTTGGATCCCGGAGCTGGGGTACTAAGCTCTTCGATCAGTTCTTGGTTCCTCCTGAAATTGATTCGAAGAAAACGCAATTGTTAAATTGACGTTTGCCTTTATGAGCAAGTTATTTCAACTATGCATTTGAAACTTGGATCTTTAAGAAACTTACTTATAAAGATCAGAGTTTGCATAAATGTCTGCGAAGTCGACATCGAGCTGAGCCTCAACTGCCGGAGCACTCACTTCCAGCATCCACGTGGCCGGATTGTAACCATCCCTGATCTTCGGAACCCTGGGGACAGCCTGGTGTAATACATATATTTAGCAGAATTCAAGAATTACCCGAAGATTCCAAGGGAAAGAGGCGACCAGGTAGACGCCAGGTATTTTGGAAACAGAAAAAGCTCACCTCAAAATATTCTATGAGCTTGTGGGAATGGCGACCAAGAGGTCCAGCATAAATGACCCGCCCGCCGCTTTTCATCAATAGCAACTGCAATAGGCACATTTCTGAGTCAATTACTCGAGCATGGCATTTCAAACAACAAGATAATAACATCGAAGGATCAGCGATCAAACCTCATCAAAAGCTTCAAAAATGTCGATGCTCGGCTGGTGAATCGTGCAAACAACAGTCCTCCCTGTATCTACTGTGTTCCTCACCGTACGCATCACGATGGCGGCTGCTCTAGCATCGAGACCGGAGGTTGGTTCGTCCATGAAAATAATAGATGGATTAGCCACCAACTCTACAGCTATTGTCAGCCTCTTTCTTTGCTCAGTCGAAAGGCCATTGACACCAGGAAGCCCGACAAGCGCGTCCCTGATCGGGTTGAGCTCGACCAACTCCATAACTTCTTCCACAAACATCTGTTACGAAATGAGAAGCACAAGACCAAAATAGAAAGACTATTAAACCATCTGATTTCAAGTTTTTCCACAGGAGAGAACGTGAACTAGGCCCTAACAAAAGCGGGGCGTGTCTGAGAGACAAATATTCCCTACCTTGCGAGTTTTAGTCTTAATGTCGGAAGAAAGACGAAGCCAGGCTGAGTATTGGAGGGATTCGTAGACAGTGACATTAGGTGAGTGAATGTCATTCTGTTCACAGTAACCGCTGACCCGAGCAAACTTGGATTGGTTTTTAGGGTATCCGGAGATGCTAATACTTCCTTCTATGTAACCACCTGTCTTCCTTCCGGCTAGCACATCCATGAGGGTTGTCTTTCCGGCACCGCTAACCCCGACCAGTGCTGTGAGTACCCCTGGTCTGAAAGCGCCGCTGACATCTCTCAACAATTGGAGACGGTCTTCCTCGACTCCTCGACTCTTCATTTCCTGGTATCATGAAACATAGTAGCTATTATCCCTACTCATTTGCCTTATGATGATAAGAACTGGAAGTTCAGTCCAGCAAAATCACAGGTTAAGTAAAATTGGACAAGAGTTCCACCAGACAAGAAAAAACGACAATGAACGATCATATGTAGTTCTAAGATTTGCACAAGCTCATGGTTACTTTTAGGAAGAAGTTACTGTTTCCATGATTAAGAATAGATTGTTTAGGAGTAAGGTACCCACCGCAGGCATATCCACGTAGTAGTTCACATGGTTAAATGCAAGAGAAAGGGGTTGGAAAGGCAGAACCATCCCTCTTCTCTGTATATTCTCCAAAGAGCTAACGATTTCTGAAGAGCTTCTGACTTGCTTATCGATTCCTGGTATTTCATGAAAAACGTAAGAGATCAGGCAACTTATTTTGGAAGACAATTGAAGAAATTCCTCGACACTAGTTTTCTTGGGAAATTGCTATATCAGCTATATGATTGCGACTAGAGTCTAGCAAGCTTATCAACTGAAGTAGCCTATAAAGAAGAAAAGCATTGAGCAACTGATGAATTTTGACAATGTGCAAACCTTCTTTCGCAAGTTGAGAAGACAATGGTTTGTTCTTCTTATCTGCCTCTTCATCCAAGACAACTGCTTTTGTATCTCCCAAAGCTGCAAGCAATTTCATGCAAGGGAGTGTCAACACTGTTACATCACTTGGGTATTTGATTCACTGATATTCTAATTTTAGCCGACTTACCAGGTAACCAAGTCAATGCTGCAATAAACAAGATGTTGAAGAGGAGCGAAGAACCAAACAGTGCTCCGATGCAGATCCAATACTGATACTCTTGCACAAACAAGCCTCGAGACTTCAAAAGCACTCTTCCAACTGTGGGCTCATTAATTCTAGGATCCAAGTTAGGCTGCAGTTCGCACGATGGCAATCAGGTTTCGATAATGCATTACCTGTGTATTAGGAAGGACAACTGATTAGCGAAAGAACAAACAGATTTTACCTTGCTCCATCTTTTGTCGAGGAATTCATTCATCGCTATTGCATTTTGTCCATACATCAGAGGGGAAATGTAATATCCCCATATCATCCATGGCTCGATGTCGTCTGTAAATTCGAAATTAAAAATTATTGTAGGCTCAAAAAAGAAAAACTGGTTGAATTGATTTAACGGCACACAAGAATCTATGAGCAGCCCAGAAACAAATGCTTTAGTAAACAAATAGACATGGTCGGCAAAAGTATGAGGTAACTTGTACTTACCTTTGGAAACAATAAATCCTGCTAGAACGAAAACCAGTAGCAAAGTGAAGATTCCCAGGGGATCTGTGACAACCTGAGTTCGCCCGAGTGCAGCAATGAACCGAAAGAGGGACAGTGCCATCTGATGGATTCCGAAGAATGCCAAGAATTGCTTGAAGAACCTGATAAGAGTAAGATTGATTAGTTTCCTGGACTTTTCCTTCTTGTCAAGCACATTGCCCAAAAATTATGAGTAAATATCCCCAGAAACGTTATAGCTTGAGATAACTATCTATGATGGAGAACCCAATAGAGAATTTCCACGTACCTGCTGGCAGCAGGAGCGAAACCGATGGTGTAGTATGTTAAGATGATCCATATTCCCGATTCCATGAATGACAATGGAATTCGGAGGATCCAAATAGGCAAGCCAAAAGCCCAAGCAGGGTAAAGCAAGAAATCTCTCTGCTTATAGAACACAGGAAGCCTGAAAACGGTCATTGCAAGTTCTGCCACTCCATTGAACATGACATTGATCAAGCTGAAGAAAAGTGCTCCAAAAAACTTCACTCCATCTTCCACTGTCCCTACCGGCATTTCAGTCCTAAGGAACACTGTCATAGTAATAAGCGACATGATAGTGATCTGGGTGGTCTTGAATATGTAAACAAAGGAGTTTCGCTTCATTAGTAGCCATTCTCTGGCAAAG
This sequence comes from Lenwebbia sp. NSW1173648, assembly GCA_029784005.1. Classification (NCBI taxonomy): domain Eukaryota; kingdom Viridiplantae; phylum Streptophyta; class Magnoliopsida; order Myrtales; family Myrtaceae; genus Lenwebbia; species Lenwebbia sp. NSW1173648. The sequence goes on from JARCGZ010000007.1 coordinate 13,698,379, forward strand.
CATGCCTTGAACAGCTCCATATTCGAAATCCCATATTTCTGTTTGGCTAGTGCAGCTGGGTGAGTTTTGGATTTTTCATAAGGAACCCTAAGATCAGATGAGAGCTGTTGGCCAATGTGAAAAGATTTGAACCCATGCACGAAACCATCTACAGAAACGTATCGGTAAGGTTGGTTCTTCTTGTACCAATACTGTTCTTGATCTTTCTTCGATGTCACTTCTTGCAAGAAGTCGGCAACTCCTTTCCGTTCAGGGCACTTGAATCCCATGCGCTCAAAAAACTCGAGGACGTTCTCTCGTGGACCTTGGTAGACGACTTGACCCTCCGAGAGAAGGATAATGTCATCAAAGAGATCGTAAGTCTCGGGAGCCGGCTGAAGCAGTGAGATCATCATCGTGACATCCATTATATGAACCATCTGTCTCATGAATTTGCAAATTTTATAAGTAGTGGAACTATCCAACCCTGTGGATATTTCATCCATGAAAAGCGCCTTTGCTGGTCCTACTAACATCTCTCCTGCAAGAAATCAAACAAGATGCCTTTAGTGTGGAGAATGGTGCAATGAGGAGCACAAGCAATGTAACACCAGCAAAATCCCAAATTTTAGCACCAGCCTAAACTAACAAGTCCTAAAGAAACTTGACAAACGGAGGACTATTCTATAATATGGAACAGAAGCTCCAAGGACATACCGGTCGTGACACGCTTCTTCTGTCCACCGGAAATGCCCCTTCGCATCTCATCTCCGACCATAATGTCTGCGCACATATCCAATCCAAGAATCTGCAAGATGTAACTTGGGAGGTTGATTTTCATGAAGTAACACCTACCAAGAAGGAATCAACTATAAAAAAGAGACTTGAGAAGAGAAAACCAACCTTGAGTACGTAATCAGTGACCAAGCTTGTCTCTTGACCCGACACAGCTGTGGCCTTCATAAAAGCGTCGATTTCGGGATCGGGTTTGATTCCGACTTCCCTCTCTCGCCTGGAGAGCTCTGCAAGCATCGAATACCTTGTCCCCACACCCAAACAGCGACCCGAGAAGTCCAAGGTCTCTCTAACTGTCATTTCTCCATAGTGAAGATCATGTTGGCTGATATAAGCACATGTCCTCTGAGGAACGAATTCGTTTAGCTCGTGACCACAGTAGGTGACTTTTCCAGTTACCTGTCAAAAGTTTGAACAAATGGATGTCACAAAATGGGTAGTATTTGTCGGATTCCTACGCTAACCATATGGGACAGAAATCAGAAGCGGCACCCTCAGATCACTGTCTAGTTTCCCCGTAGGCGCCAGCAACAATGTCGTCTTCCCCGCTCCTGGTGGACCCAAAAGTAGGGTCATCCTGAAATTAGCAGCATCAATTGAGGATTGATCCCAAGGAGTCGAAATTGAAGCATGACAAAAGAGTGAGCCAAAACATAAAATGCTTTGCCTAATGACAGAATGAGAAAAGAATACAGAATTCGGTATTCTAGTTAGTGCAGACTTGAGGCACCCATTTAAGATGTTTCGCTTTCCCAATTGTTGGTTCAATGCGTCCAAAAAGGACTCTGTAATGTTGGTAAAAGCATGAAAATACCTTGAAGGCCTGAGAATTCCGTTCACGTCGTTAAGTATTTGAATTTTTCTCTTCTTTGATGGGGCTAGCCGAACAAGTCCAAGAGCTCTCTATTGCCACACACAAGAAGGGAAAGAGTCAATGATATATTCGAACATTTCTAGTCATATGATGTCTACAGCACTAAACCAAGCAAACGAAATTGCCGGGTCAGTCATAAATTCCAGAAGCTATCTCTATGCAAAATCATTGCCAGCTCCAACAACTACCAATGACATCTCAAAATTTGAACTTGAAAATTGATTAAAGCAGAGCACCTCTAGTATGTTCAGAGTCGCATTGAGAAGGGTAGGGAGGGCTCTGCTTCCAACGTGCACATCTCCTTCGACGGATAAATGCTCGTACCGGATTTCGATCTTCGGAATTTCGATCCCGACCCTGCACTCGATAATGAAGTTGATAATGAAGTGTCACCACCAAATCTATCCCAAAACAACACTCGACAAAATTCATATATGATCAACCAGAAAAAACAATTCGCAGACCTATCAGTCCTGTCTCTCAATCTCCTCAAGAACTTCTCATTGTCTTCTTCAATCTTAAGTATGCTCTCCATCAACTGCTTCTTGTCCTGCATTCCGAGGATGGTCACATCCACTTCACGCTGGACCACCCTCCCAGTGTCGAGTACTTGCTTCAGCATGCCTTTTCGGAGGCGGTCATACGTCGGCAGGCGCTCGATGGCAGCCCACCGGAGCTCCTCCTCGTCGTCCTGCCTCTTACTCGTGTCCCGGATACTCTTGGATCTAGCCAGATCATCGCCTGCTAGAGCGGACGCCATCCACGAGTGCACAAAAAATTATCAGCTTTGCTATTGTTGTGGGCGACGGATCTTTGTTGATATGTCGTGACAGCTTGCGCTGATCAAGAAGAAATCTTTCCTTATTCGAAACAAGAAACAAATCGGGTTTCCGTTCTTAAAAAGGAAGTAGGATCAGCGGGAATAAATTTGCCATTTGGGTTGGTGCAAGAATGCGCCACAAATTTTTAAGTCGACTGGAGCTTCTTCGTAGTTTATAGGTTGTGAGAACTTGAAAGCGTCTCTCGCTCCGGACGTCTCTATTGTGAGAAACCAACTTGACTTGAATGGACACGGATGGACTTTATCTTAGAAAATATTAACCGAGACTTGTGGAAAAATTACAACACGAAAAATCGAAAATCATTATGTGAAAATGCCTCGAAATCGATAAAATGGTGACAATATCGACATCCATGAAAGATGTGCAAGCCTTGATAATTTTTTTATTTATTTCCAATTACGATCATAACTCATGAGTTTCTTTTATAAACTTCTGTTGACACCAAATAATAAAGAGTTACCGAGTGGACTTTAGTATCAACGTATCCCGAAAATCGGTAAATCAGGAATGGTAAGCTACTCTGAGAAGTTCGGTAAGTTGTCTGCAACATACCGAAATGTCTAGAAGTCTAAACCCGATATTCGGGAAGTAAGAGAACAGGGCCATTGATTTTCAGAATTCGGTAAGATTATGGACATACATAAATTATAAAGGGTCAGTAGTAAGAGGAGAATGAAGACAAAAGGAACTGCAGGATGGCCAAACTAGCCATATCAGCAAGAAGTTACGAGCAAGAAATCCGGATAGTGGATGCGAACAGTTCACGGCAGTTGCTGGAAAAGATTCAAATTCAAAGCCATATTGACAGTTGAAGATCAAGTTTTGGCGGATAAAACGTGGGCAAGTGGGAAGTTATTAAAGGCGCCAAGATTCAGAGTTTGAAAGCAAGAAAATAACCGACAAACGGTTATGGAAAGCCAAAGAATAATAAATAATCAAAAGAGAGGAGAAAGGAGACAGATCAACACACATCCAAAAGAACTCAAGTTTTCTGCACTTTAACTTTCCTGTATTCTCCTTTCCAGCATTTAGAGTTTCTGCAACTCTAGTTTAGTTTCAAGCTTTCTACTGCTTTAGTAGGAGTATTGTAACATAGCCTGAACCTTTGTTGATCTCAAATCCATATTCGATCCACTGATTTCGTACCCATTTCACCTCCATTTGTGTTACTCCGTGTTTTCATTAAAATTTCCTTTCGAGAGTTGAGCCACAGAACCCTCTTAATAAAAATCGAAGACTGAATTTCGGTGAAAGATATTCCTTGTTGCATAAAACGAGCAAACATCTTTTTGGCACGCCCGGTGGGACCATTGTGGTAAGATTAAGAGAAATGGTGAGAACCAGAGGTCAATCAGATGGAGTACCAGTTGGCAACATCAACAATCCAGATGATGGAGCACGATCAGAGCATTCGGCAGCGAATGAGGACGTACCCCATCACAATGCTGATGTTCCTCGCCAATTGAACGAAGAACAAATCCATGCGTTGGCACCTGATAACACTTTGATAGCCACGATGAGAAGGATGTTTGAGGAACAGCAGAATGAGCTCACTAACCATATGGTGCGGCATGTCTCAGATGTGATAAAGCCTATGATGATTAACGCCATAAACGAGGTAATATCGCGTCCTAGTTCATCCTCTCAAGTTCCTCCCTTTTATGTAAATCCTTCTGGTACGATACCATTTCCACCAACATCGGGACATCCCAATGTTGGGTATAATGGTAGTGGAGGATCGAATCTGCAGCCTCCAGTAAGGATTATACCAAGGCCAGAAAATCCTACAACAGCAAATCTGGTAAATGGTGTGAGTGGTTACAATTTCCCTCAAACTGGCCTTACTGATTGTAATGTGATCAATCCCATGATCCCGAATCATCCACCAGTATTGAACATGCCTCCACCAGTGAATGTCCCTAACTTCGATCCCATGAGACCACCTGTAGCTCAACTATATCCACAAGTGGTAGAAAATCCTCTCTACAGGCCACCACCACCTGTTAACTTCAATGTGGATCAACAAGGAATGAACAGACCTCAGCAGGTTGATCCTAGGGGGCAAGATCCTTGGTTGGGCCAGCAGAATTTAAGGCCATGGAATCCACACAGAGTTGCAGAATTGGTAATGCAACAATTAGGAGCAGAGAGAGGCACACCAAGACCTGTATACAGGAAGCCACATCCCGATTGGGTGGATAACATTCCATATCCAAGGGGATTTAAAATGCCAGATTTCGCTGTATTTACAGGTGAAGAAGATCAGTCAACTGTGGAGCATGTGGATCGTTTTTTAGCACAATGTGAAGAGGCTGGAACAAATGAATATTTAAGGCTAAGGCTATTCCCATTGTCATTATCAAAAACAACATTTACTTGGTATACGAATTTGCCAGCAAATTCTATCCAGACGTGGGTTGAGATGGAGAGACAGTTCCATTCTCAGTTTTACCGAACGGTACCAGAGGTAACAGTAGCCGACTTGGCCAGGATGTACCAGTATGGCACTGAAACAGTAGATCAATTCATTGCTCGTTTTAAGAAGTCCAGGAATCGGTGTTTGACTTCTCTTACTGAAAAGGAATTTACAGATTTGGCTTTTAATGGGCTGAAGTTTAATCTCAAGGAGAGATTTGAGGGACAGGCTTTTGATGATCTCTTTCAATTAAATGCTCGGGTTTCTAAGTATGAGCATCTGCTGAAGGATAAAGATAAGAAGCCGACGAAGGATAATCGGCAGACAATAACATCGGTTGAAAGTACCGAATACAGTGACTTTACCGAAGAAGAGAATGAGATAGCGGTAGAAACTATGGTACTTGAAAAACCATATGTGTGCCTAGCTTTGAAACCAGCAAAGGTGAGAGATGTGTCCAAGTTTAAAGCCAAGGAGACGAGTAATTATTCGTTTGATATCTACAAGTTGGATGAGATATTTGACTTGTTGAAAGATGGAATGATCAAGTTGGCTGAGGGACAGGTAATCCCATCCAAGGAAGAGATTACTGACAAAAGGTATTGCAAGTGGCATCATTCCAAGACTCATGATACGGTGAATTGTATTGTTTTTAGAAAGACAATCCAGGAAGCGATTCGTCAAGGTAAGATTAAATTCGCTGAAGACAAAGGCAAAGCTCCAATGGAAGTAGACACGGATCCTTTCCCGAAGATGATCAGTATGGTTAACGTACATGAGTCTACGAGGCATGATAATAGACAATTGTGCACCCGTTGCCAGCGAGAATTAAGTCGTCAGTATCGGGAAGTTCCCGAGTTACAGTGCATGAGAGGAACAAGGGGAAGATACAGATCGGGATCATTTGTCCGTCGGGAAGGCAGACTACAGATAAGGTCTGAGATTGTGGTAACTAAAAACGTTTCGGCACAATCAAGAAGTCAAGAAGCTGAATCAAGGCGGTCAACACAAGTGTCTGAGAGGCGGGAATTTTGCCCCGATCCACCAAGACAAGTTCCTCCAATTCAAGAAGTTGAAACACAATCTCACAAGGAAAAGGAAATCCCACGAAAGCCTGAGAAGAAGAAGAGTTTATGGCAGCGATATAAAGAAGGGGATCCTAAAGTAGGATTGCTTGGAGAGCCTAGTGGGAAATTTGATTATGTGGTGTACTATGGAGACACGAAGGATTCCTTATCCCCGTCATTGCTTGTGGAACCATCTGGTTGGGGAGATGAATTTGATGATCCACCACCATCAATTCCCCAAGAAGTTCCGAAGACAAAAACAATTAAGATCCCACACGATCCTCCTGAAGGAAAATGGTCATTGGCTAGACCGCCGGGGCAAGCATCTTACCGAACTGCAAAAAGACGTTTTCAGCGAATGAAAAGCAGACAGAGGGATTTCGAGAATCGTCGGGACAAAGGAATGCCATCACAGATTCCTCCAACCAGATCTTTTAGTTCGAGAGGAAATTGGGTTTCGAGAAGAAACCCTGATGATAAAGAGCTTGTCAAACCAGAGAAAAATTCTATATATGATTCGGGAAGTAGTTCTCACCAAGAGGTGAAAAAAGGAAAAGAGGTTCAACAAGTCTCCCAAACAATTAACTTTGGGCAATTCCAAGTAGCTCTTAATCCGAGGCATCAAGTCAAGATAGAACAAAAGAATCTGAATCTCAAGATGTCACAAGAAGATGACAAGAGTTGCCGAGCTGGTCATTCCAAAATGCCGAAAGAGAATTGTTCGCCAATGAGGATCAACATGGTCCATGCTAAGCTTCCAGCTGAATATGGGGCTTGCTCAGTGGTAGAAGAAGGACTCGAGCATATTTCAGAGAAAGAAATAGCAATGGCAGAATTCGAATTCTCTGATAAAGAAATGATAAGGTTTGATAAAGTACCCTCAGACAAGGCTAGACATTTAAGGTCCTTGGTTATTTCAGGTCGAATCAATGGTCAAGCTGTCGGTAAGATCTTTGTAGATGCGGGAGCTACCTTGAATCTCATATCTTACAGGTACTTCAAGAAGTTGGGAAAAGATGATGATGAAATAATTCCATCGAATGTTCAGCTGTCTGATTTCCTAGGAGAAGTTACCGAAGTCAAAGGGGCAGTTGTACTGGACCTAACCATAGGATCCAAAACAGCAAGGACGACTTTCTTCGTGATAGAGTCTGATGGTTCGTACAACTTGTTGCTTGGAAGAGATTGGATACACTCTAATCAATGTGTACCTTCGACTCTTCATCAAGTTCTGGCATTTTGGAATGGTAAGGGAGTAGAGTACATTGAGGCTGATTCGGGACTTGCTACAATAGGGTTGACTGGTATTCATCAAGATCATCAAGAATACTCACATGGAGGACATATCATTGGAGTACCGAAAGAAGATTCACGATCCTATGCTTATTGCCGCTTTGGGAATATGAAAACTGAATGGATTCCCAAGTCTAGCTTGGCATTAGAAGAGTTACATACTCTTTATGGAAAGCGAGCCATTATTGCAAGAAGTTTGTGAAAGGTACTTTACATACTTGGCAAAGAAGACCCAGCAAAGTGCTGAAGTTTCAGATTGTATTGACGAATGGGAAGAGTCACCAATCAAAGAGGACAGCAGGTCAACAAAAGCTCAAGACCCATTGTTAGAAGTTGATATAGGAGAACCTGGGTGTTTTCGTCCAATATATGTAAGTGCTTTTCTGCAAGGGGGCATGAAAGAAGATTTAATCCACTTGATCAAAAAATACAAAGATTGCTTCGCATGGGATTACCATGAAATGCCTGGTTTGTCAAGAGATATTGTAGAACATCGTCTTCCTATTAAGAAAGGATTTCGTCCACACAAATAGTTAGCAAGAAGGTTTGTTCCAGATGTGGTTGACAAAGTCAAGGAAGAGATTGAAAGGCTGCTGAAAGCAAAATTCATTGAGACAGCCAGGTATGTAGAGTGGATTTCGAATATTGTTCCTGTGAAGAAGAAAAATGGAAAATTGAGAGTCTGTATTGATTTTCGGGATCTTAATAATGCTACTCCAAAAGATGAATATCAGATGCCGATGGCAGACATGTTAGTAGATTCGGCGTCGGGAAATGAGATGTTATCTCTAATGGATGGTCATTCGGGTTACAACTAAATATTTATTGCTAAAGAAGATGTCCCGAAAACAGCGTTTAGATGTCCTGGTGCTATCGGGACTTTTCAGTGGGCAATGATGCCTTTTGGGCTGAAAAATGCAGGAGCTACTTACCAGCGAGCAATGAATTTCATCTTTCATGACATGATTGGAAAATTCTTGGAAGTTTATATTGATGATGTTGTGATCAAATCAAGTCAGGGAGAGCATTTGGACTATCTTGAGCAAGCTTTTGTTAGGATAAGAAAATACAAATTGAAGATGAATCCAGCTAAATGTGCCTTTGGAGTGCGAGCAGGGAATTTCTTGGGATTTCTAGTTAGTCAAAGGGGAATTGAGATTGACAAGAATAAGGCAAGGGCTATTATAGAGCTTCCTCATCCTACATCAAAGAAGCAGTTGCAGATGGTTCTCGAGAAAATTAATTTTCTCATAAGATTCATTGCAAATTTATCTGGGAAGATAGAACCAATGACCCAGCTCTTGCGTCTTAAAAATCAGGAGGAGTTTATATGGGGAGATAAACAGCAGAAAGCGTTTGATGCGGTCAAAGTTTATCTAACAAATCCTCCTGTATTGATGCCGCCGAAAGCAGGCAGGCCATTAAGGTTGTACTTGTCTACTACCGATTCAACTATCGGGAGTATGCTGGCACAAGAGAATGAAAATGGAAAAGAACAAGCGGTATATTATTTAAGTAGAACATTGACTGATGTTGAAAAAAGAAATACCGCGATAGAAAAATTATGTTTATCTTTGTACTTCTCTTGTATGAAGCTAAGACATTATTTGTTGCCAGCTACAGTACATGTACTCGGTAAGACTGATGTGATAAAATATATGTTGTCACGGCCTGTTATAAAAGGGCGTATAGCCAAGTGGGCATTTATCTTGTCTGAATTTGATTTGGCATACGTATCAATAAAAGCAGTCAAAGTTCAAGCTGTTGCTGACTTTCTTACCGAATACCCATGTTTGAAAATGGAAGAAAATAAACAGAATTTCAGTCAAGTTATACCATGGACTATGTATTTTGATGGATCATGTGCTAAGAGTATGGCTGGAGCTGGTTTGATGATAATCTCTCCCACCGGAGAGCTTACAAGGTGTGTTTGTAAGTTAGATTTTGAATGCTCAAATAATCAAGCTGAGTATGAAGCACTAATCATCGGCTTAGGAATACTGATTGAATTGGAAGCACAATTCATCAAAATATTTGGTGATTCACAGCTAGTGGTGAAGCAACTGAAAGGAGAATATCAGTGCTTAAATGAAAATTTAATTGGCTATTATTATTTAGCCAAGAAGCTGTTGGAACAATTTAGAGAATATGACATAGTCCATGTCAAAAGAGAAACCAATTACGAAGCCAACGAATTAGCACAGATGGCTTCTGGTTATAAAATATCAAAAGAATTGGCTAATGTTGCAGCCATTATCACATTATCGGTACCTTCTATTGAACACAGAGAAATACCGATAGCGATCAGTGAGGTGATCCGAGAAAAGGATTGGAGGCAGCCCATTATGGAATACTTGAAAAATCCTGATTCAAGAGATCAAAAGCTGAGGAGACAAGCCCAGAAGTACGTACTATTGGGAGACGAGTTATACCGAAAATCTTCAGATGGGCTACTATTAAGATGTCTTGATAAGGACAATGCGAAACTGGTTATGGCAGAAGCTCATGAAGGCATATGTGGAGCACATCAAGCTGGAATTAAGATGAGATGGCTTCTAAAAAGGTACGGATATTTCTGGCCAACAATGATGCAGAATTGCATTGAATATGCCAAAGCATGCATTTCATGTCAAAAACATGGACCTTTGCAACATGCACCTACTGTAGAGCTTCATGCCATTGTAAAGCCATGGCCATTTCGAGGATGGGCAATGGATATAATAGGTAAGATTTATCCACCCTCTTCTCATAAGCATAGTTTCATTTTGCTGGCTACGGATTACTTTACGAAATGGGTGGAAGCGATTCCATACAAGAGCATTAGTCAGAAGACGGTGATCAAATTTATTGAAGAAAACATAATTCACCGATTTGGCTTACCGGAATCAATCATTGCGGATCAAGGGACAGTGTTTACTGGAGATGAAGTTATGAAATTTGTGCAATCAAGAGGAATTAAGATGCTGCATTCTACGCCATATTATCCTCAAGCAAATGGACAAGCTGAAGCTACTAATAAAGTTGTGATTGGGTTGATTAAAAAGCATTTGGAAGAAAATCCAAGAGAATGGGACAACTTGCTATCGGTAGTGTTGTGGGCATACCGAACATCACGAAGATCAAGCACAGGCGTCAGTCCATATATGCTGACCTATGGACAGGAGGCAGTTCTACCGATGGAGATAACCGTTCAATCATTACGAGTCCAATTACAAAGTGAAATGTTGCCAGAAGATTACAGAGATTGGATGTATATAAATTTGGACGAAGTAGATGAAGTCAGGGCAGTTGCTTTGGATCAGTTGATTGCACAAAAGAAAAGAGTAGCTAGAGCTTTTAACAAGAAAGTTAGGATCAAGCAATTTGCTGTCGGGGACTTAGTGTGGAAAGCAATCTTGCCATTTAATCTCAAAGATAGAGAATTCGGTAAGTGGTCCTCAAACTGGGAAGACCCTTATCTAGTTACCGAAATGTTCAGTGGAAATGCGTACAGATTGATGGATATCAATGGAAAAGAATTATCTCGTTCTATAAATGGGAAATTCTTGAAGAAATATTATCCATCAATCTGGGAAACACAAGGAGATTAATTCATTCATCAAAAGTGAAAGTACATTCTGATCTTGGTTACAAAGGTCTTCAGATCTTTAACCAGTTTGAGATTCTGAGCTACAAGTTTGGAATGTAATTCAAGATCATGGCGGAGTTCAAATTGCTGCTCTTTGAGATGTTCTGTGCGACGAGAATGGAAGCGGACAGCTTCAAGTTTCTCCCAGGTTTCCTGTAACAATCGTCTATACTTGTCTGAAGAAACTTCGACCATGGACTTGACCCGGGAGATTTCTTCTTTAATTATCCTGCGTTCGGCACGGTTATGACTGGAAAAGAAATTGAAAAGTCGACGTGTCGTCTCAGCATCTTCTTTGGCATGGAGGCAAGAGTCTTGAACTTGAGCATATGCTTCCTTGGAATCGCACAATCGGGAGAATTCTTCCACAATTTGGAGCTTAAGAGTCTCAGCTTCCACAATGATAGGTTCAAGGCTCCAAACCTCTTTCATATTGCGCTCAAACTCATCGAAGCTGGCAGGGAATAAAGAGCACAGTTCCCATACTAAGTCCAAGAGATCAGACTCAGCAGTTAAGAATACCTTGGACCTGAAAATGTCCGTCAGTTCGGTAACTTCTAACCTATGCTTATAATTCAGTAATAAAGCATGATGTCCCTGGGATAGTAGCTCATGTAGCCGTTTCCATAAGGATCGATCATCTGTAGGCAATTGGATAAAAAGTTGTTCATGGTTAAAAGAAATGAAGAATAGTTTTCAAAGCTGGGATCAGGATGCATTTAGCAAAAAGTTTACCTTCATGTTGGCCGTTACGATGTCTGTATGATTGAGGCCAAAGAGGCAACTGAGATGAAGAACCATGTGAAGACATCATGAGCAAGATTGCAAATGTTCAGGATGAATTGTGCAATTTGGGCAGTTATAAATAGAAAAGACATAGAGCAGATCATGGGTAGTGGCATGCCAGAGCTTTTCTCGGACAATTGGAAGAACATGGCCCATAAGTGGAGGAAGACGGTTACCAGAATTGCCGCCAAAAAATATTCTCTTGCAAGAGAAAGTATGCAAAAGTCATTGAGATTATCGGGAAGCCTTATTATTGAAATCTTTGTTAATCGTCAAGGATTATCGGGAAGCATTGTCATCGGAATCTTTGTTAATCACTAAGGATTATCGGGAAGCCTTATCATCGGGATCTTTGTTAATCATCGAGGATTATCGGGAAGCCTTATCATCGGGATCTTTGTTAGTCATCGAGGATTATCGGGATCTTTGTTAATCATTGAGGATTATCGGGAAGCCTTATCATCGGGATCTTTGTTAGTCATCGAGGATTATCGGGATCTTTGTTAGTTATTGAGGATTATCGGGATCTCTGTTAATCGTTGAAGATTATAGAAGAGCAGATGTTAGAATTCCGCAAATGAAGCAAAAGAACATTTGAGTCAGAAAGAACAAGATTTTTCATTTATACTTCCTTAGCAGAGACTTGGCCTCATTTACAAAAGAACGGAGCTCAAATTCTAAATTAAGATTTTGTTCCATGAGCTCCGCCCTCTGTTTCTCACAAGTTTTAACCGACCCACAAGTAGAATCATATTCTTTCCTCAGCTCCCGACACTTCTCCATCTTTCTTCTAACTGATGGGCAAAGATGACGCATCTTCGCTTCTTGCTCCATCATTTGGACCTCTACCGTCTTCAATTCCTTCTCAAGTTCTGCTCTTCTTTCGGCCAAGCGGCGAAGTTTGCTCTCTTCGGCTTTATAACTGTCGTAGAACAAGCGGGTATCTGCACATTTGTGGGTTAGTTCATCCTGAATGGCTTGACCTCGCTGTTCTCCGAAGAAAAGATGTGGAAGATGATAGGTGTTGATCCTGATGGTGTCCACAGCATCCACAAAACCAACGGCGAAGATATCACTTTTGTCCTGGAAGTCTTGGGAAAGTGCAAAGGAAGGATTACCAGAGCATACTTCTTGGAAGAGAGTTCTTGCTCGTCTCTCTCTGTCAGAGTCGGTAATCAACTTCCCATAGCCAGACTCTAATAAACTAAGAAGTTCAGTCCATTTAGCCTTGGCCACTTCCTTAGAAACTTCAGAAAATGATGCCGGGTCTATAGATTCTGGCGGACAATCAGCAGTGGAGGAGCCAGGAAGATTTGTGAGCAGTATACTTTCCACTTCAGCTTTCTCTTCAGTAGATAAGAGAGTTATCTCAGCCGCGGCAGAAGGAACTTGTGAAGAAGAAGAGCTTGCCAAAGACATTCCTTGAAGAGGCAGAGTGATTGACGAAGGTTGAACAAGCGGTAGAGGTACATTGGTTGATGGGCCTTCAAGAAATTCCTCATCAGGAATCAGGATTCTTTTTGATGCAGATGAAGGCTCATCAGTACCTGTAAATGCAGCTATGAGTGTTAAAACAATAGTATAAGGAGCATTCACCATTCGGTAAAGTGAAGACAATACTTACCGATAGAAGTTGGGGATTTCCTAGTCTGAGGAGAATATGGGTCATCAGCTTGTTCCTTTTCCTTAAGTTTTGGAGTCTGGGTTTGCCTTGATGCAATAAGAAGTTCCGTCGAAGAAGCCGGAGGCACCAGGACAGGGTCAAGGATTGCTATATCATCATGAGGAGCAAGAGCAGAAGGGGAAGAAAGCAAAGCCGCTTTTGATCGGTATATTTTGAGAGTCTTCCCTGAGTTATATTTAAAAGAAGAAAAGCACAGATCAATATTGGAAAGTATGCTCATGATTAGCAAAAGCTTCAATATTAAAGTTACCTTTCGGTGTATGTGGCTTTATCATGGCACGTAGCGTGGGACCGACGGATGGGCTCCTTGGTGATGATGATAAAGATCGAGTGGTAGTTCTTTCTGTTGCTGGCTTCTTAGACGCCTTTTCTAGAGCAGGCAGTTCTAAGATTTTTCGCTTTCTTCCTGCTGTGAGCGAAAACAGTTAGACACAACTAAATACCGAATGAAGACGTACATTGAAAGAAGGAGAGCAAACTAACCTTTAACAGGCTTTGCCGGTTCCAAGGGAAGAATGTCCTCATCTCCAGTTGATTGAGGAAGTGCAAGAGTTGCCGTCTCCTTTATTTTCAAAAGGATCATGTCCAGCGGCTCTGAGAATACAGACTTCCGATAATTCTTCCACCAGAAGTCGAAGTCTTCTGAAGAGCGATCAGCATCTAGAATGAACTCGGTAACACGGAACAGTCGGTAAATGTCCCGAATCAGCTTGTTCAGTTCAATGAAGTTTTGACTGTCGCCTTGCTTACAGAATACTTTATTGATGGAGGAAAAGGAAAAAGTATAGAGAGCCGGGACAGGAATCCCTTGAGTCAACCCAAATTGTCTAGCACAATATTGGGGGGAGTAGATTTCGAAGCCAGCGACGAATCTACCCTTTATTGAAAACTTAACAGGAAGGTCAATAGAGGTTAGAACGACTTGCCAAAAATCACTCTTATTCTTCTGAAAGGAATGAAGATATGATTTGAATTCAGGAATGAGAAAAGGAGAAAAAGAGAATTGTTTCCCTTTGATTGAAAAAATTTGGGAAACAAAGAACCGAAAATAAGATAATTGCCCCTCTGAAAAAGGAATCAACTCTCGGCTTAAGGCTCGATAGACAGGATGATTCGGGATAGAAACCGAAGGGGGTTGCGAGAAATGGTCTTTGGAAAACCAAAAAGGAAAATAAAAAGCCGACCAGGCTTGGAGAATCCAGAGTGGACCACCATAGACTCCACCTATTTCATCCGAAATGATGGAAGAAGCCGAATGGGCTAAACCTCGGTACAATAAGGATAAAATGGTTTTTCCTAAAGAAAGGAGAGTTCCCGAAGCTAAGGTAGAAGCTATAGCTACGAAGTCCTTTGAAACTCTCACAATAGGGTGGCAAAAGAGGAATTTACAGAGCCAGTACAAGAGAAAAGCGGTGTGTTCCTCGTCGGTAACTTCACATTCTTTCTTAAAAAACTTACCGATGAAAGCCCCATAAGCTAGCTCGGAATCAGACAACTTACCGAGTCCTGGGTAAGAATCCGAAGACAGAGTAGATGGGTCTGTACCTAAAGGACTAAGACCGGTCAAGCAATGGATGTCGAGCAAAGTTACTGACATCGGGGAAAAAGGGAAGAAGAAGCAGTTGGTAGAAGTTGACCAAAAACAGGATAGGGCATTGATTAGCCCATGATTCAGACGATAGTCGAAACAACAAAGACGCAAAGCATTATGAATTGAAAGTCCATCCCAAAGAGAGCCCTTGGAAGGACGAAGTCGAAGGTACCATTGGTAAAAATTTGGCTCAAAATCAGAAAAAGCCATAAGACGAGAAGGACGGGAGTGCCAGTTGTAAGCTAGAACGGAAGAATGGTGGATTGGAAGTACCTCAGTTTGATGACGAGGGAAGAAATCAGAGAGAATGGCAGGAATCGAAAACTGATTGTAAACAGCTGGGCCAAGGATGTAAGAATCCTCGAAATCATTCTGCACCGAGAAAAAATGCCGATCATCGTTGAAATCTTGAGAGTCTCTGAAGTTATAATAGCGCTCTAGGGCATTTGAGGCAAGAAAGGAGGAAGCTTGAGCTTTGGGAGCCATGGTGTCTGATCAAGTACGGAAAAGGGCACGAAGGAGCGAAGAAGCGAAAGAGCAAGAGAATAGCGAAAGAGATGACTTGTTGGAGAAGCAAGTTTGAAGGCGAGAGATCAGATTGTGTGGGGACATCTGATATATATATTGAGTTGATACGAGGAGAAGCTGAAAAGGCAAGCGCGCGAAACGAGACGGCAAAATGGCGCTGGAAGCAAAAAGTAAGTGTCTTGTCATCTTTGGCATTTAAAAGAATTAAAAGAATTTTAATTCTTTTAAAAGGGGGCATCTGTTGACACCAAATAATAAAGAGTTACCGAATGGACTTTAGTATCAACGTGTCCCGAAAATCGGTAAATCAGGAATGGTAAGCTACTCTGAGAAGTTCGGTAAGTTGTCTGCAACATACCGAAATGTCTAGAAGTCTAAACCCGATATTCGGGAAGTAAGAGAACAGGGCCATTGATTTTCAGAATTCGGTAAGATTCTGGACATACCGAAATTATAAAGGGTCAGCAGTAAGAGGAGAATGAAGACAAAAGGAACTGCAAGATGGCCAAACTAGCCATATCAGCAAGAAGTTACGAGCAAGAAATCCGGATAGTGGATGCGAACAGTTCACGGCAGTTGCTGGAAAAGATTCAAATTCAAAGCCATATTGACAGTTGAAGATCAAGTTTTGACGGATAAAACGTGGGCAAGTGGGAAGTTATTAAAGGCGCCAAGATTCAGAGTTTGAAAGCAAGAAAATAACCGACAAACGGTTATGGAAAGCCAAAGAATAATAAATAATCAAAAGAGAGGAGAAAGGAGACAGATCAAGACACATCCAAAAGAACTCAAGTTTTCTGCACTTTAACTTTCCTGTATTCTCCTTTCCAGCATTTAGAGTTTCTGCAACTCTAGTTTAGTTTCAAGCTTTCTACTGCTTTAGTAGGAGTATTGTAACGTAGCCTGAACCTTTGTTGATCTCAAATCCATATTCGATCCACTGATTTCGTACCCATTTCACCTCCATTTGTGTTACTCCGTGTTTTCATTAAAATTTCCTTTCGAGAGTTGAGCCACAGAACCCTCTTAATAAAAACCGAAGACTGAATTTCGGTGAAAGATATTCCTTGTTGCATAAAACGAGCGAACAACTTCCATTTCTCGTAACGTGTTTAAATAAGACTTGCACACACAACCTGCCACCGAACCCGGGCCGCATAGGAATACTTAGAGTGGTATTGAGTTGTATACGATTTCGATCGCGAGGCCGCATAGTAGAGGTTGCCAAACTCAATCTCGAAAGTCTCTTTCTTCTAAAAAAAAAGGGACCGCCATTTGGAGAGAAATGGGAGGCCGAGCTTTATACCTCACCTGCTTGTGGAATCATATATTTTTCGTACTCCTGAGATGCGGGGAGATCCCTATCTAGACCATCTTAGCTGGTTTGTCGCTCTCTCCCTTATTCTTTGTCTCGCGGAAACAAAAATTAAAATGTACCTGAAATTAGAGAAAATATTCAAAGATACAAATTAGTGAGGTGAGTCGTTTAAATTCATTTTGGGAAACGAACATACATACATAGTAAATTTATGATTATCTTGACTATTTAAATTGCAATTTTACATATCTTATCATACCATATTATATCGTAATACATCGGACAAGTGACGTGGACATGAGGTCAAATCTCTCCGATAGTTTGCTTTCTGTATAGCAAAGTTTGTTAGAGGGACAATGTCGGAATGGATCCCAGACTCCCAGCCAATATTCATCGGGGAGAGGTTATACTATAGCTAGGCAAATTATGATTTATAAATTGTGATGTAGCTTAAACCCAAAAAGTAATTGATGGCCCAAATTGAACAAAGTTTAAAACCTGGGCTTGTGAGGATGCTATCCTAGCCATTCATTGCATGGTCCATTTGGGCCATCCAATGTGACACCTCATCAATCCATATGCTGACAATGCAACTAATGTAGTCTTTCTTCATGATTAAGGACCCAATTTGAGTCATAGGATCAACCTAAAGGCAAGGATTTAATCTAGAGTATATATCATTTTTTTCCCTCCAAAATCGAAGGGGGCAGCCATTTTTAGATAAGAAAATTCCCTCCAAACTCTCTCTCTCCTCGACTCCCTCTCGGCTGCACGCCTCCGCTTCCCTCGCCGGCCGTCCGCCATCCAGTTTCTGGCGAGCCACCGCCACTCTGAAACTCCTCACTCTTCCCCCTAGCTAGTCCCAAGTAGTATTTCGTCGGAGAGCCTTGATTCCGGCCATTTTCTCCTCGGCATCATCACCGATTTTCAAGCTGGTACCTGCTTCGGTAGCTTTCAATTGTTGATCCGGTGGTCCAACGGCATTCCTTTGTGAGCCGATTGTTGCGACGCTGCTCTCTGACTTGTCCACAACGCTTTAGTAGCTGGAGCTCAGCAAAATAGCACCCGAATTTCTTTGAATTTGCTAATTTCAGTTGATTATTTGATTTTGATAAAATAATTAAATATTAAATCATATCTTCATCTAATAGTTTAAGATTTTAGAACAGTTGGTAGTTGTCCAACAAAAATCTCACATGGTATTAGAGCAGGAGGGAGTTCAAATCTTCTAGGCCCCATTTGCCTCCCCAATTAAATATGTTCACGCTTGGTGCTAGGCAAAAAAGACCAGACTAAGCGTGAGAGGGAGTGATAAAATAATGAAATATCAAATCACATCGTCATCTAATAGCTTAAGCAATCACATCGTCATCTAATAGCTTAAGCTTTTAGAACAGTTGGCAGTAGTCGAACAAAAATCTCACAGATTTGAGCTCATCGAGTCGATTTCTCACTTTGATCTTTACTTCACCAATTTAGATTGTGGCGAGCTCTTGTTGGCCAATCCTTGAAGTTCACTGAGGTAGTACGGTGGCCAATTAGCTTGATTGAGTAACGTGAAGTTCATCAACAAGGTAGGTTCCTCTAAAACTTAGATTAGGACGAAGGTGGGTGGATATTATGGCCAATTGTATATGAAAAGTTGTTAATGGCCATTTGTCATGTTGAGTTGCTAATATAGGCTTAGGGTGATGTATGCGTAGCAAATCATATGTTAGAATATGATGGGTTTTATGGGTGGGCCGCCCATGTTAGGCTAACCCAGCCCATTACCCACAAGAGTAAGGGCCTGTATGGCAACCATTTTGGTTATCTAATTTTGTTTCCCATAACAAAAAAAGATGAAAATCATATTTGGTAACGTAAATGATTCTGATTCTGTTCCTGAAAACAGTTTTGGAGCAAAAACAAGAACAAAAAAAAGGTTGTTTCTGAAAAAAAAGAATCACTTTTGAAAATCACAAAACAGAATGAAGTCTCGCAACTCTTACTTTTCCCTTTCAGTTCTCTCGTCACTTTTCCCTCGACTTAAAATAGAACGAGGTCTCATTTAAAAAAAAAGATAATAAAAAAAATTGGAAAAATTCTAAAAATCAGAAAAATTTCAGAAAATTCCTAAAAATAGAATAAGGTTAGATTAGACTAGTTTGACCTCATTTTCATAAATTTGGGCCTAGATTCCTTAGATTTCATATATTCTATTCTTTTTTAGGAAAATCATAAACACCTTTGAAATTAAACCTGAACCACATTTCTCTAAGCCCTAAGGCTTCGTTAGGATTTTATAATGCGATTTATCAATGCCATGATTCCTTGATTGTGCACTTGATTTCATTGATTGTGATTTGACTAGGTTCATGTGCTTTAAACGTAACCTAGTTTTAGAAAATTTTGGAAAAAGACAAAAATAACCAACGTGAACTCTTAGCAAGCGCTCGTTCTTAAGTTTTGGATGAATTAAGACTGAGATTTGATTTCCTAGAACCAAAAATGCACACCAATGCAGGGTAGTGCAGTGCTTTTTTCTTGTAGAAACGAGGGTGTCGGTTGTCTGCTCGCTCAAAAGAGTTGGATGAAATCCCACAATAAATGGCGAAAATAACTCGTGATGATTCTTGATATTTATTTTTACATTTCAATATGCAATATGTTATATAAGAGAATCAATATGAATTAATCTTCGATTAATTCAAAATGTATGATGAAATTTCACAAAGTAACCACATAATTATTTGACTTAAATGACAAAAATTGGGAAGAGCAATTGTTCCCAGGAACAGAAATTATGTGCAATTACCAAATGCGTTTCTATTCCAGGAACATAAATTTTATGCAGTTACCAAACGCATTCTGATTCTCTAAAACTCATCCAAGGAACAGAATAAAAAAAAGTCATTTTAATCAGAATCACTTTTTCGGATCAGAATGGTTGCCATACAGGCCCTACACTGCCAAAGGCAGTTCTTACTTTTGAACGTGATAAAGTGGCATGTTCTTATCACGTCTTCTTTGATATTCCTCTCTACAACGTTTTTTTTTTCTTTTCTGACTGTGAAAAAAGAATAGAGAAAAATTGAGAGGCTTCTCTCCAAATGTAAGAATAGAAGAGGAACTCCCTCAAGGCTGCATCGAAGCATTTAATCTGAGGAAATCAAGGTATGTTCTGCAGCGTGATGTACCCATCTTAGTCAGTAATTCAAGAGTTTCTAGGCATGTTTTTCATGTTTCGTATGTGTAGTTTATGGAATCCGTTTCCTTCAGTGGTATCAGAGCATGTTATACTTGTTTCCTTATCATATGGATGTTTGTGAAAGAACCGAGTGCGATAAACCCGCCTAAAGTTTGAGACGAGCGTACTGTTTAGTGATTATACGTGTTTATCTGTATGATGAAAATTGGTTTTGACCACATAGATGGACTCGTCTCATTGAGACGAGAATTTCGAGTGGTCGCCCGTCTCTGGTGGACTCCGAATGAGTCTTCACACACCGCGACGACGACGGCCGCCAGAAGCTGCGATGAAATGTGTCCTTTCTGCATATTTTCGTTCGGTGAAAGTGATTTTGATCATATGGTTATACTCGTCTCGTCTATACGAGCAATATGAGGGGTTGCACGCCTCTAGATGATGCTGTACGCCGCCTCACATGCCGAGAAGGTGTCTACGCGTGAAGTCCATTATGACGTCCCGAAATTTCAAGTCTTGTAAAATAAATAATATTAAAATTTTGAGATATAAGGGACAATTATCGGACGCGATTTTGTTTGATCTGGAAGGGATTCGGTAGACCTTGAAGCGTAGGTCAGTAAAATCGAGCTAGTTTAGTCGCGCCGTAGAATCTAGTGTCGTGACCATTCGTGCCCAAGCCTAATCCTGACCGACATACCTTCAGTTGTTTGTGCCAAATGACCGACCAGTCCCAAATTACCAAATTACCAAACTACCCTCAGATATTATTCATATAAGCCGAAAACTAGAAATGTTGACTTGACCGTGGGCCCCACCCATTAAATTACCCCTCTAATCAAGTCCCATCTCTCTCTCTCTCCTCTCTTCTCTCTCCTCTCTCCCCCATCCCAAGGCCGGCTACCCCTCCCCTCTCCTCTCTTCCTTTTTCACTTTTGTTAGACCAGCACCCACCATCATCCTCCATGTCCTCCATAACCACCACCCTCAAGCTTTGTCGCCGCCTCCGTCCATCTCCGCCGTCGCCACCCGTCACCGTGGTAGCTTGCCGCACCGGTGCTGAGCCACCGAGGGTGACCCGAGGCCTCGCCGCCAATCGCGCGCCTCCCTTTGTCGAGCCCCAAGCCACCGAGACCCATGGCTCTCCCCCTCCGCCGCCGCTGGTCGTTGCCCCGCCGTAGCCACCGTCGATCGTGAGCCTTGTCGCCCCCGTAAGCCTCGCCTCGCCGCCGTTTGCCTGTTCGCGTTCCGTCCTCACCGACCGCCACGATCGTGGAATCCTCTCCACCCGTCGTCGTTGCCGTCCCCGCACCTTCGTAACGTCGCCCCTAGCTCGCTTTGCCGCCCGGACCGTGACCTGTGCCCCTCCTCGCTATCGCCGCCATGCCGCCGCTGCTGTACACCACCGTTCCGAGCCGCCCGCGAGCCGCCGTTGTCGTAGCTGCATTCGCGACCCAGAGCCGAGCCGAAGCCACGCCGTCATTGTGAGCTAACCCCTAATCTCTAATTAGGTCGTTAATTACACTTAGGGCTAGATTGCTTAGTTACCGTGGTTAGGTTAATTAGTTACCATGGTTAGATTAATTAGTTACCGTGGTTAGAGTAGATTAACTATGGTTACTGTAGTTAACTGTAGTTACCTTGGGTGATCGCGATCAGTTAATTAGCTGAGGCTAGCTTAATTAGTTATCGTACGGTTAATTAACTATTGTGGAGATAAATAGTCTAAATCAGGATATTTATCTGCTATTAATTAGTGATTATTGGATGCTGATTGATTAATTGCTGATTGACTTGAATGTTGGATTGCGTGGATCGGCTGAGTGATCACCTATGTTAGAATATCATGTTTAATTGAAATTGAATATCTGTGTGATCAACTGCGTCTTTCGAGCATGAAATGGCTGTTGGTCGGGTTTTGAGCATAATGATGAATGTGATTGCATTGTACTAAACGTGAAGATATAAACTGGCTTGGTTGCCTGGTGTGTTTGTGTGGTCACAGATGGTTGAGCGTCACCCTAACGTAACTGGGGACGTTGGCGGTACCCTTGATGACTTGGGTTCGTCGCCTAGAATGTTCGTGCCGGCTAGGTCGGAATCACACGGCTTATTGGATACCTGAAAGTCTGTGCCGGCTGGGTCGAAACAACACGGCTGATCGGATGCTCGTCGCAGCTTGTGACGGACCGAAGTTCCTTATCGGAAAGCCTGATATGTCTGCCTTGGGGGTCCTGAGGGGGCAATCGGTTGCCGTTGCTGGATGGAGCGGGACGACGCCTGGTCCTACCGGAAGAGCACTAGAGGTCGGGCTTTACTGTGATCGATAATGGAGTATCTCTCGCGTTAATAATTGGAACACGCATGTTGCATTGTGCATGAGTTATTGATGAGTGTTTTGATTGTGTGCCTTGAGCCGTACTTGATTGAATGCAATATGATTATTGCTGTGTGGGCCAAGGCGAGGTAAGCTTGCATGTGATTGGTTATTGGCTGTTGAGCTGTGCCTAACTGTTTGATAGCTAGAGTGTAGAGTGCATTGCACACTATTGATCTGCCGTCGCTTTTATGTTGCATGTTTAGGCCGCCTGGGTGAATCGACGTCCTACTCGAACTTAGGCGTTGACTCACGGAGATTTTATATCTCATTTGTCATTGTTAACTGTTTTTTGGTCCGTAGTATGGATCTCCGCCCGGTCAGATTTGGGGTGCCAGTCGACCAATCTTTTGATATCACGCACCACCCGATCTCGGGTTCGGATTGCGTGTGGGAACACCACGTGACGACCCTCTAGGTTGAAGAAGGGATGGGGCACTTGGTTCGTCCTTCACGGGGATGATCTCTTCAGGCCCATTCGGGGGTTCGATGGACCTCGGACTGTGACCCCGGTAATTCGGACGTGGGATCCGATGGATATAGATATCCCGGATAAGGAGGTGGTGGACCTTGAACCCGACTCAGACGAGGAGGACCCTAAGACTCCGCCTAGTTACCACGGCTGCTGAGCGAGCTTGGAAGCGGAGGTCCCTTTTTGAATGGAGCTTTTGGTAGTCGTAGTTAACCCCTACCCCTGACCCGATATCTTTTTGGTGGTCTTAAGAAGAGCCCTGAAGAGTGGGCTTGTAGATGTGCTCGCTTCCCTAGGTTAACAGTATATATATAAAATGATCTTTTACTGTTGTTGGTTGTTGTTTTTCCTGTTGGCTATCTCTGTTGCTTATTTCTGTCTGGGGTTATTATTCGTTCCGCATGCGCTTAATTGCAACATAAAATAAATGGGTCGATGAGATACTTGGGATGTTGTCCTTTTGACCTGATGCGTTTGGTACTATCGCGTTCCCGTGAGTCGGGGCGTGATAGCCTCTTTTGGTATCAGAGCAAGGTCAGCTTGAACCATTTGGTCATGGCCTAGAGTGATAAGGTGCACTGGGTTTTGGGATGGTTAGTAGGATTAATACCCTGTGCATGTGATTGTTGTTCGATTTTTAGGTTGTAGTCATGAGTTCTCATTACGTGTTGCCTTTGGGCGAGCAGGAGTCTGTAAGGTCTTGCAGGATGGGCGACCATAATATGAGAGGTATGCCTAGAGGAAGGGCAGCTCAGGAGGATCCTATAGTGGACGAGATCCTGCAGGCGTTGAAAGCCTTAGGAGATCTCATGGGGCAACAAGTGAGGAACCAAGCTGCAGCTACTGCTGCCGCCTTGCAAGAAGCCTGTTTGTTGGAAACGGGATTGGTAGGCCGTAGACATACAAGTTGGCGGAACATTTTCTGAAGCTTAAGCCGTCAAAGTTTTCAGGAGTAGGTGATCCAGAGGCCGCGACTACTTGGATCGAGGAATTGAAGAAGGTCTTCGCCTTGTTGTGGTGTTCTGAGGAGGAGAAGGTAACGCTGGCTGTGTACCAACTGTAGGGTAACGCTAGCACGTGGTGGAAGGCCACCCAAGAAAGGTCTTTTCCCGAGGGTACGATCCTGGTATGGGATTCCTTCGTGGAGGCTTTTAATGGAAAGTACTTCTCGAACTGTGCGCGAGAATAGAAGATGGCTGAGTTCCCGCACCTTCGTCAAAATCAGATGTCTGTGGATCAGTATGAGGCGACGTTTACTGAGTTGTCGAAGTATGCACCAAGGATGGTTGAGGACCTTGTGGATAGGGCAAGGAGGTTCCAAGATGGGTTGAAGTCGGAGATTAAGGGTTTGCTGGTGCCGTTGAACCTTAAGGATTACAACGAGCTGTATGAGAGGGCCCAGCTTGTGGTAAGGAACATGTCTGAGAGGGTAGTCGCATTTGGATAGCGGTTTGCGCTTGCTGTGGGGGATGACCGTAGGTTTGGGAAAGGGCCAATGGTAGGAGGAAGGTATCCCATACCGCCCAACTGGAGGAATGCTGTCGGGAAACCGGTGTATCGCCCCAGCGTTGTGTGTCGACTCTGTAAGCAGAGGCATGGATCAGCCCCGTGCCTTGGGAGGACGAGTGCTTGTTTTGGTTGTGGTCAGCACGGTTACCTAGTGAGGGATTGCCTGCAGAAATAGATGGGAAGACGGTGCCGTTGTAGTAGGGGGTAGATGCGAGGGAATGTTCCGCAGAACCACTAGAACCGGCCCCCAGTGCAAGGAAGGGTATATGCTATCACCCAAGAGGAGGCGAAGGATTCGTCGATAGTTACAAGTACGGTCTTCTTGCATGATCATGTAGCTTATGCTTTGTTTGATCCTGGAGCCCTGCATTCGTTTGTTGTTGAGCAGTTTGTTAAGTTAGCTGGGTTGGGTCCGAAATCATTAGGAATGGTCTTTGAGATTTCTACGCCGTTTAAGGATAGAGTAGTGTCCGCGGTAGGTTGTCCTGGCTATAAGTTGGTTGTAGATGGTCGAGAGGAAAAGATGGACTTGATTGTGCTGGAAATGTTTGATTTGATGTTATTGTTGGTATGGATTGACTCATTGAGCAAAGGGCTGTGATGGATTACCATTATATGGATGGGGTTAGTTTTATGTTCATTGGAAACCAAGGTGGAGCCTTGATTCCCTTGGTTTCGTCGCTGGAAGCGATTCGGTTGTTGGATAGTGGCTGTCAAGGTCATTTGGCGCCTGTAGCGAACGTGTTGGTTGAGGAATCAAGGATGGAGGATATTGTTGTGGTATGCGAGTTTCTTGATGTCTTTTCGTAGGAGTTGCCTGGGTTACCGCTAGAAAGGGAAATAACGTTTGTGGTTAAGTTAAACCCTGGAACGGAGCCGATCACTAAAGCATTGTATCGGATGGCATTGTCAAAGCTTAAGGAACTGAAGGTGCAGATGTAAGAGTTGCTGGACAAAGGGTTTATTCGTCCTAGTACGTCTCCATAGGGAATGCCTGTATTGTTTGTGAGCAAGAAGGATGGATCGTTGCGTCTGTGCATTGACTACCGGTAGCTTAATCAAGTGACAGTTAAGAACAAGTATCCGTTGCCAGGGATCGACGATTTGTTTGACCAACCTCAAGGAGCTTCGGTATTTTCCAATATCGACCTACGAACGGGATATCATTAGTTGAGGATTAAGAAAAAGGATATACCGAAGACGGCATTTAGGATGCGTTATGGCCACTATGAGTTTACCGTATGCCGTTTGGTTTACCGTAATGCCGTTTGGTCTAACAAATGCCCCGGCTGCTTTTATGGATTTGATGAACAGGGTGTTCAAGGAATATTTGGACAGATTCGTCATTGTGTTTATTGACGATATCTTGGTGTACTCAAGGAGTTTTGAGGATCATGAGCAGCATCTGAGAAAGGTATTGGGGACTCTTCAAGATCATTAGCTGTTTGCTAAGTTTAGTAAGTGCGAGTTTTGGCTGACTCACGTAGCTTTCCTTGGTCATGTGATTTCTAGAGAAGGGATATCCATGGATCCGGCCAAGATTGAAGCGGTCATGGATTGGCCGAGGCCGAAGAAAGTGACAGAGGTCTGAATTTTCTTAGGATTGGCAGGTTATTATAGGCGCTTCGTGGAAAGATTCTCTGCGATAGTATGCCTTTGACGCGTCCGTTGAAGAAGGGCGACAGATTTGAGTGGACAGATAAGTGCGAGCGTAGTTTTCAAGAGCTTAAGCACAAGCTAACTATGGCTCTTGTTTTGACAATACCGTCTAGTCCCCGAGGTTATGAGATTTATAGTGATGCGTATTTTAAGGGATTAGGCTGCATTCTTATGCAACATGAGAGACTGGTTGCGTAGGCATCTCATCAATTGAGGCCACAGGAGTTGAACTACTCGACACACGATTTAGAGTTAGCAGCGATCGTTTTTGCTCTTAAGATTTGAAGGCATTATCTGGTCGGAGAAAGGCTTCAAGTTTACACCGACCATTAGAGTCTTAAGTATCCGTTCTCTCAAAAGGAGCTGAACATGAGGTAGCGTCATTGGAAGGAACTTCTTAAGGATTACGATTGTGAGATTCTGTATCACCCGGCTAAGGCTAACAAGGTCACAAATGCGCTAAGTCGAAAGTTAACGATTGCCCAGTTGATAGTCTGAGAGTGGTGTCTCCTGGAGGAAGTGCGAGATTCAGATTTTAAGTTGGAGGTAGGTCGTCTGTCAAGTCTAATGGTTGCGTTGAGGATTGAGCAGGAAGTTCAGGCAAGAGTTAAGGTTTTGCAATCGACGGATCCTGTCATTCAAAGAATCCTTCAAGAGGGCTCAGAGAAAAGGAAAGCCGACTTCCAAGTAGCCGAGGACGGGATACTAAAGTTTCGAGGATGTTTGTGTGTGCCTGCCGATGAAGGTCTTAGGGAGGAAATCTTGTCGGAGGCATACCATAGCAGTTACAGTATTCATCTGAGTAGCATGAAGATGTATCAAAATTTGAGGCAGTACTTTTGGTGGAGTGGTATGAAGGCTGATATAGCCAAGCACGTGGTGAAGTGTTTAACGTGCCAGCAAGTCAAGGCACAGCATTGTAAGCCTCGTGGACTGATGCAGCCACTTGAGATTCCAGAGCAAAGTGGGAGCATATCACGATGGACTTCGTGATGGATTTGCCAAGGAGTTAGAGAGGCAATCATTCGATTTGGGTTGTGGTGGATAGATTAACGAAGCCTGCTCACTTCATCGCCGTGCGAAAGGACTTTGCTTTGGACAAGTATGCTGAGTTGTATGTGCGTTAAATAGTGTGTCTTCATGGAGTGCTAGTGACAGTCACATCGGATCGTGATCCCAGGTTCACCGTCGCCTTTCGGAAAAGTTTGCAGACCGCGTTGGGAACGAAGCTGCAGTTCAGTACGACTTATCACCTATAGATGGATGACCAGTCTGAAAGGACGATTCAGATGCTCAAGGACATGTTGCGAGCCTGTGTGTTGAATTTCAAGGGAAGTTGGGAGGAACAGCTTCATTTGGTCGAGTTTGCCTACAACAATAGTTATCAGCAGAGTATCAAGATGGCACCCTTCGAAGCGTTGTATGGTAGGGCTTACAGGATGCTAGTTTGTTGGAACGAGGTTGGTGAAAGAAAGATCACTGGTCATAAGTTGGTGCAACAGTCGTTGGATGCTGTCAAGATCATCAGAGAAAGACTTAGGACAGCCTAGAGCCGTCAGAAGAGTTACATCGACAAGCAGCGTAGACCTTTGGAGTTTCAAGTGGGTGATCATGTTTTTCTTAAGGTGTTGGCTATGCAAGGGACATCTCGATTAGGCAAGAAAGAAAAGTTAAGCCCAAGGTATGTTGGACTGTTTGAGATTTTGGAGCGGATTGAAAATTTGGCTTATCATCTCGCGTTGCCACCAAGACTTGCTCAAGTACTTGATGTTTTCCATGTATCGATGTTGAGGAAGTATGAGCCTAATACAGCTCATCTGTTGAGTTTCGAAGAGATTGAAGTGGATGAGCGTGTATCATACGTGGAACGTCCGGTGAGGATCGAGGACAAGAAAGAGCAAGTGCTATGGAATAAGACGATCCCTTTGGTTAAGGTGATTTGGCAACACCATGGAATGGAAGGAGCAACATGGGAAACCGAGGAGTCTATGAGGGGTCAGTACGCTTTTCTTTTGAAGTTGTGTAATGGTTCAATTTCGGGGACGAAATTTCCCAAGGAGGAAAGAGTTGCGACGTCCCAAAATTTCGAGGCTTGTAAAATAAATAATATTGGATTTTTGAGATTTAAGGGACAATTATCGGACACGATTTTATTTGATATGGAAGGGATTCGGTAGACCCTGAAGCGTAGGTCAGTAGAATCGAGCTAGTTTAGTCGCGCCGTAGAATCTAGTGTCTTGACCCTTCGCGCCCAAGCCTAACCTTGAGCGAAATACCTTCAGTTGTTTGTGCCAAATGACCGATCAGTCTCAAATTACCAAATTACCAAACTACCCTCAGATATTATTCATATAATCCGAAAGCCATAAATGTTGACTTGACCGTGGGCCCCACCCATTAAATTACCCCTCTAATCAAGTCCCATCTTTCTCTCTCCTCTCTTCTCTCTCCTCTCTGCCCCACCCCACCCCACGGCCGGCCACCCCTCCCCCTCTCCTCTCTTCCTTTTTCACTTTTGTTAGACCACCACGCACCATCTTCCTCCATATCCTACATAACCACCTCCCTCAAGCTTTGCTGCCGCCTCCGTCCACCTCCGCCGTCGCCACCCACCACCATCGCAGCTCGCCGCCGTGGTGTCGAGCCGCCGTGCGTCACTCGTGGCCTTGCCGCCCGTCGCGCACCTCCCTCCGTCCATCCCCAAGCCACCGAGACCCGCGGTTCTCCCCCTTTGCCGTCCCTGGTCGTCGCCCCGCCGTAACCACCGCCAATCCCGAGCCCCGTCCCCCCCGGGAGCCTCGCCTCGCCTCGCCTCGCCGCCGTTTGTTCGTTCTCCATCCGTCGTCATCGACCGTCGCGATCGTGGAATGCCCTCCACCTGTCGTCGTCGCCATCGCCGAGCCGTCGCCCTGAGCTCGCCGTGCCGCCCACGGCGTGACCCGCGCCCCTCCACGCTGTCGCCTCCATACTGCTGCTGCTGTCCACCACTATTTCGAGCTGCCTGCAAATCGCCGTCGTCCGCCGTTATCGTAGCCGCGTCTGTAACCCCGAGCAGAGCCGAAGCCGCGCCGCCGCCCGTCGTCGGCCGTCGTTGTGAGTTAATCCCTAATCTTTGATTAGATCGTTAATTGCACTTAGGGCTAATTACTTAGTTACCGTGGTTAGGTTAATTAGTTACCGTGGTTAGATTAATTAGTTACCGTGGTTAAAGTAGATTAACTATGTTTACTGTAGTTAACTGTAGTTACCTTGGGTGATCGCGCTCGGTTAATTAGCTAAAGCTGGCTTAATTAATTAGTTATCGTCTAGTTAATTAACTGTTGTGGAGATAAATAGTCTAAATCGGGATATTTATCTGCTGTTAATCAGTGGTTATTGGATGTTCATTGGTTAATTGCTAATTGACTTGAGTGTTGGATTGCGTGGATCTACTGAGTGATCACCTATGTCAGAATATCATGTTTAATTGAAATCGAATATCCGTGTGATCAACTACGTCTTTCGATCATGAAAACGGCTGCTAGCTGGGTTTTGAGCATAATGATAAATGTGATTGCATTGGACTAAACGTGAAGATATAACCTGGTGTGTTTGTGTGGTCACACGATGGTTGAGCGTCACCCTAACGTAACTAGGGACATTGGCGGTACCCTTGATGGCTTGGGTTTGTCTCCCGGTATGTCCGTGCTAGCTGGGTCGGAATCACACTGCCTATCGGATGCTTGACAATCCGTGCCGGCTGGGTCTGAACAACACGGCTGATCGGATGCCGGTCGCAGCTTGTGGCGGACAGAAGTTCCTTATCGGAAAGCCTGGTATGTCCGCCTTGGGTGTCCCGAGGGGGCAATCGATTGCCGTCGCTGGATAGAGCGGGACGTCGCCCGATCCTGCAGGAAGAGCAATAACGATCGGGCTGTGTTGTGGTCGAGAGTGGAGTATCTCTCGTATTAATAACTAGAACACGTGTGTTGCATTGTGCATGAGTTATTGATGAGTGTTCTGATTGTGTGCCTTGAGCCGTACTTGCTTGAATGCTGTGGGATTACTGCTGTGTGAGCTAAGGCGGGGTAAGCTTGCATGTGATTGGTTATTGGCTGTTGAGCTATGCCTAACTATTTGATAGCTAGAGCATGGTATGCATCGCATGCTATTGATCTGCCGTTACTTTATGTTGCATGTTTAGGCCGCCTAGGTGAATCGACATCCTACTCGGACTTAGGCGTTGACTCACGGAGATTTTATATCTTATTTGTCGTTGTTAAATGTTTTTTGGTCCATAGTAAGGAAGTCCGCTCGGTCAAGTTCGGGGTGCCATGCGACCAATCTTTTGATATCACGCACCACCTGATCCCGGGTTTGGATCGCGTGTGGGAACACCACGTGACGACCCTCTGGGTCGAAGAATGGATGGGGTACTTGGTGCCTCATCGCGTCAAGGCTTGGTTTGTCCGTCACAAGGATGATCTCTTCGGGCCCATTCGGGGGTTCGATGGACCCCCGATTGCTACCCCGGTGATCCTGACGTGGGATCCGATGAATATAGATACCCCAGATGGGGAGGTGGTGGACCCTTATCCTGACTCAGACGATGAGAACCTTGAGACTCCGCCTGGTTACCATGGCTAGTGAGCGAGTGTGGAAGCGGAGGCCCCTTTTTGGATGGAGCTTTTGGTAGTCGTAGTTAACCCCAAGCCTGGACCCAATATCTTTTTGGTGGTCTTAGGAAGCAGCCCTAAAGAGTGGGCTTGTAGATGTGCTCCCTTCCCTGGATTAAAGTATATAAATAAAATGGTCTTTTGCTATTGTTGGTTGTTGTTTTTTTTGCTGGCTGTCCCTATTGCTTATTTCTGTCTAGGGTTGTTATTCGTTTTGCATGCGCTTAATTGCAAGATAAAATAAATGGGTCGATGACGTACCTAGGATGTCGTCCTTTTGACCTGAGGCGTTTGGCACTATCGAGCACTCGTGAGTCGAGGCATGACATCCACAAGCCACACACACGAACTGTCGCCAAACGTGTGAACCGTGCTAACGTCATACTAACGTCAGCGACCCATGACTTGGATACTTCACTTGGTTAATAGTTGACCGTTGACTGGTCGGACCGGTCATTTATTGGACCGATTTAACGGGTTAGACCAGTATCAGGTCGGACCGGTCGAGCCAGTCAGACTGGCAATCTGTGCTGGTTGGGCATGTGAAATGCATGTGCTGAGCCTTTAGGTGGCCCGTACGGGCGCGTGGGAGGTCCGTCCGGCGCATGCGTGGTATCGTCGTGTTTATATTGAAATTTTTTACACTGTGGTATAGTTATATTACGCTTTTGATGTTCTTAGAGTTATAAAAATACGTATAAAACTCAAAATAATAATAACAATAGCAAATTCCCAATTTTATTTGTTGTATCATGGATTATGAGTGACCCTTTTATCCTATATTTGTTACAGAAACAATGGTATGAACCTTTCGTACTCCCAGATATAAAGGATGGAGGCACAGAGATTGAACCTCTTGAGGTTAAGAAAAGAGTTGACTGATTATCGATGGGATGGCAATGTTAACATGTTGGAGCATGTTCTCAAGGTCAACAAGATGATACAACATTTAATTTGAGCAGGTTCCCTTATGAAGAATGCTGGCAAAGTCGATGCCTTGAGAAACACCCTTCCTAAGTATGGCAGACCATTATTGATGATCTTTGGGCCCTCAATATAATATTCTTGTAGAAGCTTTTATGAGAAACTACATAAAGATTGGGGCAATGAAGGCATTGACTCTGGCAATGGATACGACCTGGCGCAAATCGAAGCGATTTGGTATGGTCTTCCTCTGGCTACCATATTCATCCATTAGGACTTCCTAAGGAATTTTATGAGTCTATCCCCATTCTTGTGAAGATGATTAAGAAACATTGACTTTATTTCTTTAGGATTGATTGTCTTTTAGTGAAAATTTCTATGTGAATTTTTTTCTTTCTTGTAAGATTTATGAGTCATTTTATGGAATATTTAGTTATGAATATTCAATGTCTTTACTTTAAATTGATATTGTTATATTCATGTTATATTACAAGTGTGGAGTTTTAGAAAGTTTTAGTAACTTTAAAGAACTTAATTTTGCATAAATAATTATATTAATGATAATTTCAAATTAGGATTGATTGGGAACATAGTGATCTTTCGAATCTAAAACCTTATGTGAAATTATTCATTAATGTAATTGGTATATATATAATTGATGTATTTTATGTTAGGTATTAATAATTCATGAATACATGTCTAAAGAACTTTAAGTTCAGATACAATGGTCTTAGCATCTAAGAATATCATAGTTGAGCTCAACAAAGGAGAGAAATTGAACACGAAAATTACGAAATCTGAAGTAAGAAAATCCAGTATGTGCTGAAAGAGCAATAAGTACTACAAGCTCTTAATCTAGTTATGGAAGAACCTGAAGATGGAAATACTGCACAACATAGAAAGAATAAAGAAGCATTTGCTGTATGGAAGAAGAGGAACTCTATTGCTCACATTACGTTACTGAGTAGCATGGAAAATGATATCATGTGGGAGTTCAGGCGCTTTGACAATGCCAAAGACATGTGGGCAGCATTAGCAGTCAGGTTTGGTGAAACATCTCTTACCAAACTGAGGCAACTCACTATAAGATTTGACTCATGCAAGATGCCTCATGGACAAACCATGAAATAACATTTGAGGCGTATGTCAAACATGACTAGTGAACTGAAAGATACTGGCCATATATTGACTAATGAGTAGTAAGTGCATGCAGTAATTAGTTCTTTGCCTCATAGTTAGGAGCATATGCACATTCACTTGACCCAAAATGAAAGTATAAAGAATTTTGAGGATGCTATGCACCATCTTGAGCTAGAGGATGACCGTCTTCTAGCGGCTAAACCAGAAACCGACATTTATTTTGCCGGTTCTAGCTCACATGGAGCTTTAGGCTCCAAGCGTAAACGTCGTGGGTCAAAGAAGTGGAAGAGCAAGGGAGCGAATTCTTCAGAAAAGAAATTGAAGTTTAACCTGTTGTATCTAGCAATATCACATAGAGGGGGGTGAATAGGTGATTTTAAACAATTTTGACTAGAAAACGTTGAATTAAAAGAATCAAGTCAAAATGTACATAGAATCAGAATCTGAATATGTGTAGTTTATGATTCTGAACACGAGTATGCAATTTCTGGGTATGCAGATTCTGAACACGAGTATGCAATTTTTGGGAAAGCATCCTTTCAAGAAAAACATCTCAAAAGTGAGGTGTTCTAACTGTGGCAAGAAGGGTCACTTTGCTCGCGGCTGTGGTGAGCCAAAGAAGGTAGAAACCCCTTATACACTTGAAAGTACTACTTATGTATCCAGTTCAGTTTTCAAACGAAATCTCATCCTTTGTAGACTGTAGACTCAAGGGCCACAGACCATGTAGCGAAGGATAGAGATGCCTTTGTGGAGTTCCGACGAGTTCTACATGGAGCAAATTGGATATATGTGGGAAATAATTCTAGAGCGAAAGTCAAAGGAATTTGCACCTGCCAATTAAATATGCGTGGTGGTCATACTTTATTCCTACATGATGTATTGTATGCTCCAAAAATTCGTCGGAATCTAGTTTCTATGTTGGTTTTGGTTAAGCTTGGTTTTAATTTGAACTTTCATAACGATGATGTTGACTTGTCTTTGGAAACAAGTTAATATGGTCCTGGGTTTTTTCTGGATGATTTTATTGCATTAAATGTTAACTGTAATGATGTTAATGTTTTGTTATTCTCTATTTACATCTTCTGAATCTTATGACAATGATTTGAATATATGGCATGCTAGACTTGGTCATTGGCCAACAACGAATGAATAGATTAGCCAAAGAGGGCTTATTGGGCAATATTGAAAAAGTTAATTTGTGAGCACTGCCTAGCGAGAAAAATAACGTGAAAACCTTTTGGAAAAGGAACAAGAGCTGAGTTTCGTTTGCAATTGATCCATTCGGATATCTGTAGTCCAATGAATGTAAGAGCGAGGCATGTGGCTATATATTTCATCACATTTATATATGATTATAATCTATTCGATCTTGTCGATGTGATTTCTCATAAATCTGAGGCATTAAGTTGCTTTAAGAATTTTATGAGCTTGATAGAAAATCAATTGGACAAGAAAATAAAAGAATTAAGATTCGATCGAGGTCGCGAATACTTATCTGATCAGTTCAGAAATTTCTGTGATGAAAAATGAATAGAAAGACAATTGATTATTCTAGTGACTCCTAAACAAAATAGTGTTGCAGAGAGAAGAGACAGAACCCTAATGAAAATGATTATGATGGCACAAGCTAATTTACCAATCACATTTTAGGGTGATTTTTTGTTAACTGCTTCCCATATACGACCTAACACTCTTGTAGGGACAAATTTTTGAAAAGATGAATGCTCAAAACTATTCTTTTGATGAAATTACAAGCTTTCTCATGCTTAATGCCAATAAGCTCTTAAAATGCTCATATCTTTTGAAAAATGATTTTGCTTTGTAATTTTACCTGTTTAATTCACAAATTTCATTGGAGATCGTCAAGGTAAATCGAGTTAATGAATGGTATGGAATTTGTGATGTCCCGGAATTTCAAGGCTTATTCAATGAATAATATTGGACGGTTGGAATTGAGTGACAATTGTCGGACGCGGAATCTTTCGATCTGAAGTTCGTTAGTCGTCGATCGAAGCGTAGATAATTATAGTTCGATTAGATTAGTCGCGCCGTAATTAGTCTTCACCGTATTCCTTCGCGCTTGCGTTGACCCTGAACCAAATATTCTGAACCAGTCCAAAAATCGTCAGATTACCGAAATACCCTCAGATATTATTCATATACGCCAGAAACAATTAATACCGAATGACCGCGGGCCCCGCATCATAAATGTCAAGTCATATCACCTTTTTGACTTTTGGGTATTTACAAAATTGCCATTTGACCCATGAAATTACCAAAATACCCCTCAAGACCATTTTCTCTCTCTTCCCTTTTCTCTCTCCTCTCTCTCTCTCTCTTCTTTCTCTTTAATCCCACGCACGGCAGCCCCCCCTTCACGCCATTTCCATCTTCATCTTCATCCCATCTTCATCTTCATCGTCGCCGTGGACTGCCGCCGCCCGCCAAGCCGCCGCCCGCCCGTCCCGCGCCCTGCCTAGCCCTCGCCGTCGCCGTGCCGCCCCAGCCGAGCCGCTGCCGCCCCTGTTCAGCCGCTGCCCGCTGACCGCCGAGCTTCACCGGAGCCCCCTAAGACCCGCCCGGCCTTGGCCGAAGCTCCGCCGAGCTTGCCGGCCGCTCGTTGAGCTCCGTTTCCGTCGTTTGGCCGTTTTCCAGCCGCCGTTCGTCGTCGTCCGGTTGTCGTTTTGGAAATCCGACACCGTGGTTGCGTCCGGATCGACGAGGGGAGTTTGTAGGAGCGTCGCCGGAAAATTCGCCGCCGCCGCCGCGGTCGCCGCCGCCGCCACTCGCCGCCGCTCGCCGCCGACCGTCGCCGCCAGTTTAGGAGTGAGTTAACCCCTAATCCCTAATTAGGCCGTTAATTTCACTAATTAGATTAATTAATTAGTTACCGTAATTAGATTAAATAGTTACCGCAGTTAATAGATAGTTACCTGGGTTAGTTAGTTAACTGTGGTTAGATTAATTAGTTACTATAGTTAAATTAGATAGTAACCATGGTAGATTAATTAACTGCTGTGGTTAGTTGAATTAACCGTGGTTAGGTGGAATAGTTACCATGGTTAATTGCATGTTTTTGTGCCTAGTTTGTGGCATCCGATCGTGGATCGGACTGAGTGTTGATTGCGCATTAATTTGCTGAATGATCACACTAGGGTCGAAATGCCATATTAAATGGGAATTGATTATTCGCGTGATCCATTGTGAATTTGAGTGTGAAAATGGCCGTGGGCCAGATTTAAATGTGAAATTGGCCGTGGGCCAAGTTTGAGTGTGAAAATGGCCGTGGGCCAGTTTTAAATGTAAAAATGGCCGTTGGTCGAGTTTGAGCATGAAAATGGCCGTTGGCCAAGTTTGAGCATGAAATTGGCCGTGGGCCAGGTTTGAGCATCAAAAATGAGATTTGGCTTGAGAGCCGGTTTTAAGCGCGAGGTCATGCAGTTGTTTCACGGTGTCACCCTAACGTAACTGGGGGCACGGGCGATACCCTTGTTGGCATGGGTCGCCGCCTGATAAGTCTGTGTGCCGGCGACGTATAGTCCGGGATTCCACTGCTTATTGGATGACTGTCAGTCCGTGCCCGGCGATGGACCGTCCGGATTTCACGGCTGATGAGATGCCGGTCGCAACTGGTGTTGGTCCGTAGTCCCTCCTGGAATTATCCCTGGTGTGCTCGCCTTAGGGGTCTTGAGGGAGCCATCGGATGCCGTCGCTGTAACGTAGTAGGACGACGCCCGGTTGATCCGGAAGAGTACTAGCAGCAAGGCTATACTTAGGCGAGAGTGGGGTATCTCTTGGCCGGCTGACCGGAACGCGTTTGTTGCATAATGCATGACCATTGCTGAGTGTCCTGGCTGATTGGTTGATGCATTGTTTATTCATTATTATGTTGTACCTGTCGCATGGCTCCAGGCGAGGTACGTTGCATGTGGTTGTTGTTCTGAGGTTGAGATTAGATCGATAGAATGGTTAGGTCGTGATCAACGTCCTAATCGGACTTGGGCGTTGACCCGCTGAGATTCATATCTCATGCGCTTTGGCTGATCGCCTTTCAGGTCCTCGTGATGGCTGCACGCCACGTTAGGTTTGGCGTCCCGATCGAACTCACGACGGTACTTCATCGCCGTCACGTCGCTAATTCTGAGGACATATGGGAACAACATGTCACGATAGTCTGGGTTGACGAGGGGTTGCCACACTATGTGGCACACCTCTTTAAGGCCTGGTTCATGTGTCGGACTGGTGTTCCCATAGGACCGATTCGGGGGTTTGATGTACCCCTGGGTGCGGGTCCAATAGTCCAGACTTGGGACGCGACGGAGGCTGAAATGCCGGATGGGGAGATCGTGGACCCAGATCTGAGTTCGGAGGAGGAGGATCCAGATTCGCCGCCTGG
Source organism: Lenwebbia sp. NSW1173648 (assembly GCA_029784005.1). Lineage (NCBI taxonomy): Eukaryota > Viridiplantae > Streptophyta > Magnoliopsida > Myrtales > Myrtaceae > Lenwebbia > Lenwebbia sp. NSW1173648. Next base: position 13,735,502 of record JARCGZ010000007.1, read on the forward strand.
TTACTAGGGTTGACCCGGTGTTGTTGGCCCGGGGGTTTTTGGAGAGGCTGCGGAGGAGCTTTGGAGGTTGTTTGTGTTTAGCTGGTAGTGTAGCAGTAGTGTATCGGCTAGTGCGCCCCGACCCGACCCGACCCGGTATCTTTTTGTGGGTCTAAGGGGGATCGGTCCGAGGAGGACTCGTGTAAATTATGTGTGTATTGTGAATTAATCAAGCAAATAATGAAAAGGGTTGGTTGTTGTTTGTTGTAGTTCCTATTCTTTCTATCACTGTCGTTGTTGTCTGGGGTTGTTGTTCGCTTCCGCATGTGCTTAACTATAAGATAAAAGAAATGGGTCGATGATCTGCCTAGGACATCATCCTTTGACCTGACGTTTGGAAGGGATGGTCACTCACCCGGGGCTCGGGGTGTGACAGAATTACTTGAGATTGCTAAATGAGATGTGTCGGGATGATGAATGGCAAGCCCTATCATATACAAAGTCCCTCTTTATACATTGTGAGATGAGTGCAAAAAAATTTAGGTCTATAAGGTAAAGTGTCACGCCCCGACCCTCAGGTACGCGACCATCCCTTCCAAACGTCAGGTCAAAGGATGATTTCCCAGGCACATCATCGACCCATTTACTTTTTATCTTTTAATTATACGCATACGGAAGCGAAATAAAATCCCGGACAAATAATCAAACAGGGATAGACAAGTAGGAGATACAACAACAACACCACCATTTCATTTATCTTCATTTAGCCCAACAGGAAAACGTATAGATCTACAAACCCATCTCCAGGGCTGTTTCCTATGCCTCACAAAAGATACCAGGCAGGGCTAAGGGTCTACTACCACCACTACCAACTATCATACACAATAAATCTCCAAAATCTCCTCCGCAACTCAACTCGCACCCCGGGCTACCGGCACGCCATTACGAGAACCTGAAAGGCGATCAGCCACAGCGAATGAGATATACATCTCAATGAGTCAACGCCTAAGTCCGATTAGGACGTTGATTCACTCAAGCAGCCTAACTTACAATACCAAGCAGCAACACGGCCCAACGGCCAATAAACAACCACATACAACTCACCTTGCCTTCAGCCACACAACAAATATCTCATGGCATTCAAACACAACAGGTCAAGGTATACAACCAGAACACACGTCAATCACTCAAGCATTCAAGCACTCAGGCACTATGCAACATGCGTGTTCCAGTTATTACTGCAAGAGTCGCCCCACTCTCGCCACAGTACAGCCTCACTGCTAGTACTCTTCCGGTTATACCGGGCGTCGTCCCACAACGTTCACGGCGACGGCAACTAATAGCCCCTCAAGACCCCTAAGGCAAGCATATTAGGATTCCAATATGGACTTCGGCCCATCACTAGCTGCGACCGGCTTCTGAAACAATCGTAGTATTCCGAACTCCCGCCGGTACGAATTGCCAGGCTTCCAATAAGTCGTGGAATTCCGAACTCCCGCCGGCACGAACTTACCAGGCTTCCGATAGGTCGTGGAATTCCGAACTCCCGCCGGCACGAACTTACCAGGCTTCCGATAGGTCGTGGAATTCCGAACTCCCGCCGGCACGAACTTATCAGGCCACGGATCCGAGTTACCCCGGGTACCGTCTACGTCCCCAGTTACTTTAGGGTGACGTTTATCCATCGTGTGACCACACAACAACACAGGCAACCAGGCCAATTCATATCTTCGCATTTAGCCAATGCAAACTCAATCATGCTCAAAACTCGGCTCAAGGCCATTTTCATGTTCAACTCGGCCCTCGGCCATTTTCGTACTCAAAACCACAATTGGTCACACGGACGTTTAAAAATTTATTTAAACATGGCATTTAAAACAAGTGGGATCATTCAGCAAAAATGCGCAATCCACACTCAAGCCATCAAACAGTCAATCAATCAGTGATCATACATTCACTATTCATCCACCGATAAATATCCGAATCCGGACTATTTATCACCACATCAGTTATAAATCCAATCTAATTAATTACCACAAAGCAGGCAATTACCCATGGTAACTATTCCACCTAACCACGGTAACTAAATAGTCTAACCATGGTAACTAATTAAACTAACCATGGTAACTAATTAAACTACAGTAACTATTCAGTTACTACGGTAACTAACTAATCTATTTACCGTTACTTAATTAAACTAAACCTAAGTGCAATTAACAGCCTAATCAGGGATTAGGGGTTAACTCACTCGACAACTGGCGGCGACGGTCGGCGGCGACCGGCGGAGGGCGGTGGCGGTTTCCGGCGGCGGCGGCGGCGACGACAAAAATTCCGGCGGCGGTCCCTACGGACTCTCCTCGTCGATCCGGACACAACCACGGTGTCGGATTTCCAAAACGACAACCGGACGACGACGAACGGCGGCTGGACAGCGGCTGGACAGAGGCCAAACGACGACGACGGAGCTCAACGAGCGGCCGGTAAGCTCGGCGGACGACGGCGAAGCTTGAATCGAAGCAAAACACGCCTTTTCCCCAACGACCAGCCTCTGTTCAGTTCAACCCACGAAAATCCAGCAACTTTATGGATGATCCGTCCTCATATCTACGTAGCCCAATGTCTTACGGTCGCGTAGGCGAAAACGGAGCTCGATTCGCCCTCCGGACGAGCTCAAACGAGCGATTCCAAGTCCGGCGCGCGCTGAAAAACGGGAAAACGGGGCTCTCGGGTTTGCTGATTTTTGGGCGGACGGCGGTGGCTCGGGCGACGGGTGACTCGGGCGGAGGATGGTGGTTCTGTGAGGTGGTGAACGGTGGCGATTCGGCGGGCGGTTGAGCGGCGGTCCGGCGAACGGCGGACGGCGGCGGTCCACGGCGGCGACGAACGTGAGATGAAAATGAGATGAAGAAGATGAAGTTGGTGTGAAAAGCAAAGGGAAATGGGGTGGGCTGCTGCCATGCGTGAAGAAGAAAGGGAAGAGAGAGAGAGGAGAGAGAAAATTGGTCTTGAGGGGTAAAATGGTCTTTTCCAAGGTCAAAGGGCATTTTTGTAATATCCAAGGGGTCAAAAAAGTGATTTAACTTTGTAATAATGATGCGGGGCCCGCGGTCATTCGGTAATAATTATTTCTGGCGTATATGAATAATATCTGAGGGTATTTCGGTAATCTGACGATTTAGGACTGGTTCAGAATATTTGGTTCAGGGTCGACGCAAGCGCGAAGGAATACGGCGAAGACTAATTACGGCGCGACTAATCTAATCGAACTATAATTATCTACGCTTCGATCGACGACTAACGATCTTCAGAATGAACGATTCCGCGTCCGACAAATGTCACTCAATTCCAACAGTCCAATATTATTCATATAATAGGCCTTGAAATTTCGGGACGTCACATAAAGGGTTTTCTCGCGAAAGGTATGACAACCGAAATGATGAGAGACATTTCATTCCTCCTCCTAAATAGTAGGCGATCCATTGTTTAGCCAATTAGAGCCTGAATATGTGGAGAATTTTACATAATTATCCCTATCAATAATCACCCCACATTAGGGCAGAATGGAGACATTACAAGGTGAGAAAAATGGCTAGAAATTATCTTGCTCTCACTTGCATCAATCTTCCAGTGTTTTTATTGCAGATGAACTCAGACGAGAATTTAAACGCCTTAAGGACGACGAAGAACATTTTTTCTCTATCCTAAACAATTTTATCTCTTGCATAGCCTAATTGAGCCTACAAATTTATTTATGAAAACCCAGTTGGGTGATCATCCCCCATAGTAGGACAGGGTAGTCAAGTTGCCATAATTTAGACGACATACTCTGGAGCATCGACTGAAGATGACGATCCTGAGAGTCCAAGAATGCTAAACAACATCGGGTTTAGGCTTATGATTAAGTTGACCCGTTTGTTGTGAGATCAAAGGGTTTCTGATAGGCTTGGGTTTTGGGCCCATTTTTAAGTCCTATATATTGTACTCGTATGAGAGATTATTGTAATGTGTGCTTGTGGTGAAAACCTAAAATATAGTGAAATCCCTTTGCAGGACGTAACCCTATTTCTGGGGTGAACCTGGGTAAACTCGTGTGTCATTCTTTTCTATTCTTTGTGATTGTTCTGATTCGGTTTAGGATAAAATCCCATCATCATATTGGTAAGGTCGTACCGCTTTCGAAAATACTTGGACCCTTGTTGACATGATGATCGTGAGGGTGAGTGTTTCTCATAATCCGGCATCAATGGTCGGGACAAAATAGCATTTTCTATGAGAGTGAGTGAAAAGCTCTTTCGGACTAAAAGTCCCTCGTTTGACATGTTCAGGACATCCGCATCATGAGTATGAATTGTCTTGTTATAGTTTTCTCCGGTGGAAATTCAGTAATGCAGACTTGACAAAATCGTCGAACATGAACCCCCATTTGAGTTGGAAAACTTCCGACATGTGCGCCCTTGATTGCATGCATATTACATGTTGACTATAATTATGTCTGACAGGAGACATGCCCTCGAGAGCAGTTGCCTGGTAGGTGCATCTTTACCGGAACTTATTACATAAATGAGTACGTGTGATCGTCCAGGTATTCTAACACTTTGAGTACTTGTGATCATCCAAGTATCCTGACCTTTTGAGTACTTGTGATGAACCAAGTATTTTACCCTTTTGAGTACTTGTGACCATCCAATTATCTCCCCAAGAATTTGTCATTACCCTATGATGTGTCCGAGAAAGGTTGAGTACTAAATAGACACTTCTTATTGTCCTGTCATGCATCTGAGAAGGTCGGATACTAAATAGGCACTTCTTAATGTCCTGTCATGCGTCTAAGAAAAGTCGGATGTTAAACAGGCACTTCTTATAACGTGGGCATTTTTCTTCCTTTAATGTACTCTATCAATCCCCATTAATTGATCCATTGGTACTCTACTCATTGCTCACCCCACTCCAAAAAAAGCCTTTAGGGTCCTCTTGAAGAAGATATTTATGCAATTATTATATGACATGTTTTTAATACATGAAAATGAGTTAGTGAGAGTGATGAGCCTTTTCCAACTTCAAATAAAAGTAAGAATTGAGATTCTTATCATGCAGGTACTATGAATTGGCTCATTAATCAAGTTTGTCGTGTAAATGATATTTTTACCATGATTGACAAGACTGATTTAGAAAATTGATTAACAGTGTGATGCACCTGTTTAGGCATTTAATAGAGTTCCTTATCTGCCTTGTCTAGCGATCAATTAAATTTGTCGCGAAACTTTGTATGCGAATTTGTAGATTAATCTTAACATTATCAATCATTAATTGATAGGTTTCTCTTTTGCTATAGAATATTACATCTTATCCATCCAAATCATTCTAGTAGGCTAAATGTAGGAAAGTTCTCACTTTATTCTCTTCTAGAATCATGACATGCCTAGTGGGATAATTGGCTTGGGTGTCTATAGGGAAATGATTAATTTGAGTGAACTTAAATAAGGTGCTTCGAAAGCACCTAAAAATCCTCTCGTGGAAGTATACAGTGCCAAGCAATGCTAGGCACACTATGACCGATGTACAAAACTTAGCAAAGTAAATAATGTGGCGAACCGTGAATGGGCAGTTAAGCAAATAAGACACCTTTCAATATTCGGTAATAATTTATCGCGTTATTTTGATCATAACTTAGACTCGGTAAACAGATAGCATTTTTCTTACGTCTGTACCGTCCACTTGCTAGTATGGTATCACATCTCCAACCAAGTGTTTTAAGCTGTTGCGAATACGAAAAAGGAAAAGAAGAAACTGCTAATGGATTTATGAGTTAACGAGAAAGTATTCCATGTATTAATTAACTATGGACTGTTAGATGTGATAAGACCCATTATCTGCAATGGTCTAGATTTAATTTAGTATATACATAAGCACACTCATAATAATTGCTCATGACTTCACGTCAATATGCTCCATGGTGTGTGTATATATATATATCCAAAGAGAAGAGTCGGTTAACACGAATCCACTATATACACTTACAAGTAGTGGTGGCCACGGGCCGGTTTGGGCTCGGAACCGGCACGGGTCAAAACCGGAACCGGCCCGTGGCATAGGGCCCGGTTCTGGTTCTCCTAAATCATGAACCGGCTCGAAACCGCCGGTTCCGAACCGGCGAACCGTGAAAAAAAAGGGCATAAAAAAAAATATACGAACCGGCCCGAACCGCCGATTCCCGATTTTCATGAACCGGAACCGCCGGTTCATGAACTGGAACCGACGGTTCCGGAACCGTGGCCACCACTACTTGCAAGCATAGAAAACCCCAACCTAATCCCCTTTAAGTTATAGAGAGAAAGAGAGAGAGAAAGTTTACATGGCGAGCATTCTCAAGCTCAACTCCATAGCGACGACGGCTCTCAACAAAGCCACATTCGCCGTCGTGACCGTCATCGTCTCCCTCGTCCCTGTCAGCGCCATAGCTTTCCAATGGAGCCAGTAGCCCCCCGGCCGTCACTCTTTGCCGGAGACACCAAGCTCCTCCATACTGTGCGGAATGCCTGCAACGATGTCGCCGCCGGCGAGCACTACCAGAGGCTGCGCGGATGCGGCCACTGCTTCCACGCCAAGTGCATCGACTTGTGGCTCAAGCACTGCACCACGTGTCCTCTCTGCCGGAGTCACGTCGCTGGGGTCAGTCCTCCATGTCACGAGGGCAGAGATGGGCGGAGCAACGGCATGATCCTCGGTTTCCTGTTGTTCTCGCAGAGCATTTTTGGGAAGGGAGTGGTGCTTCCGGGTGAGAATTCTCGGTAGGTGACGGGGCTTGACTAAATGTTGATTACGTCCAAAAATGATATAATTGTCCCTAATTGAATAACTCCCTATGTAAATTATTTGTAACTCGGTTCAATTCGCCCCTGAAATCAGCTTTGCTTCTGTAAACTATATGACTGGTGAAGGAGGTGATGAGGGAACTTTTGCTCATGTTATTGGCTTTTTGCCTTTGAATTGATCGACCCATAACCTGTTGAAAAATCTCCCAAGCTAAGATTTTATAGATGAACTTTTATCTTGATTTAAGTGTCTTCCTTGTCAGCATGGAAGTTCCCTTGTAGGTAGATGAAACAATCTTAATTTTCTTTCGATTTAAGTTTCATCTTTCGCCAATTACTGTTTCCATGCAATCTTAATTCTTGTTTCCAAACCCCGTGTGAGATTGATCTCGTACTCAATTCGCATGCACCCGATCGACCTAAGAAATTCTTGTTGGTAGTTTGTTTGTAAAACACACGAAGAGATGCCTTGTCCCACTTGACGGTTATTTTATTTGTTCAATTGATGAATGGACACGAGTGTGTATCTGTTCAATTGATGGTTATTTTCTAAGGCACTCTTACAACCTTTGAACGGTCATGTCTATTCAATTGGCGGTTATTCTCTAAGGCATTCTTACAACCTTTGAACGGTCGTGTCTATTCAATTGGCGGTTATTCTCTAAGGCATTCTTACAACCTTTGAACGGTCGTGTCTATTCAATTGGCGGTTATTTTCTAAGGCATTCTTACAACCTTTGAAAGGTCGTGTCTATTCAGAAATAACTACCGATTCAGACATGAAAAGGTGTGATGGAATGTACAGTTTTGAACATGAAGAGGTATGTTTGAACTATCCGTTATTGGACACGAAGAGTTGCAAATTTTTTAGACAAAAAACTGTTTTCAAACAATGAGAAGGTGTATGAGAATTAACACTTTTTCGGACGCGAAAAGGTGTGTTCTTTTCTCATTATATATTCAACTTTCTGTTCGTTTTTTCAGTATAACACTTCTTCAATTTCAGATTTTCGTTTCTTTCCAAAAGAGATACAGCCTTCTCTTCTGATTGTTTCCTAGAGAGTTCTTGGAGAATTATTAGAATTGCTATCTAATAATCTCACTTGAGACTCTGTTGTATCCTAGAGGATCTTTGCCGGTAACCATTAGCAACGTTGTGGGGCAAATAATTCCTTAAAGAAAGTGATATCACACCTCATAGTCTGATTCCATTGTTCATCCCATTCGACGCTATTTTTCTAACAATTTTAAGGAATTATTCGTTCAACAATGGAGTCAGAATCAATCAAGGTTATGAACTAGGATATGGTGAAACTGGACCGGTTCGATGGCAACAATTTCGCTCGCTGGAGAGACAAGATGATGTTTCTCCTCACTGCTCTGAAGATTTCCTATATCCTCGACCCCAATTTGATGCCTATAGAGGATCCGGCGCCTACCACTGAAGGAGGAGAGCCTAGTGCAAGAGAAGTTAAAAGGGTCAACAAGGAGAGGAAGAAACGTGAGGAGGATGAATTGCTATGTAGAGGGCATATTCTGAACACGCTATCCGATCGGCTATATGATTTGTTCACCGAGATGAAATTAGCCAGAGAAATTTGGAATGCTCTCGAGTTCAAATACAAAGCGGAGGAGTAAGGTACGAACAAATATCTGATTGCCAAATATTTTGACTTCAAGTTCGTTGATACTAAACCCTTATTGGAGCAAGTCCATGAACTGCAAGTACTGGTAAATAAAATTCGTGCCCTCAACATAGATATTCCAGAATCCTTTCAAGTTAGAGCAATTATTGCAAAATTGCCTCCAAGTTGGAAAGATTATGGAAAGAGGATGCTGCACAAGTCGGAGGAGATCACTTTGGACTAAATACAGAAACATCTTTGCATTGAGGAAGAGTCACGTTTACGTGATAAGTCTATTTTGTATGATACCAAAGTGAATGCTGTGGAGGGAAATGGATTTCAATCCAAAACCCACTAGAACTTGAAACGCAAGAGAGGGCAGAATTTTAAGAAGCCGCAGAAGAAGAAAAAAGGTTGTTGCTTTGTTTGTGGTAAGGAGGGTCACTATGCAAAGGAGTGCAGGCATCGCAAGAGCACATTCAAAGACAAGAGCACTCCAACAATAAAGGCAGATGCAAATATGGTTGAAGAGAATTATGTGGCCACGGTTTCAACCAAGTTTGCGAACATGAATATTTCTGAGAAAATTCATGATTCTGTGGCCATGATTTCTGAAATCAATTTTTCCATTGTCGAATCTACTTGGTGGGTGGATTCTGGTGCAATGGTGCACATATGCAAGGATCGATCAATGTTCAAGCACTTTGAAGAGATTGTTGAAGTGCATCTTCAAGAGGTCGAGATGGAAAATAAAGCTCATGCAAAGGTTGCTGGAAAAGGCACAATCATTTTAGATTTTACTTCTGGAAAGAAGGTTTCCTTTCTTAATGTACTATTTGTACCCGAAATCAGAAGAAACCTAGTTTCTGTTGATTTGCTTTGTAAAAGGGGATTTCGGGTTTTGTTTGAGTCCGACAATGTTATCTTGTCGAAGAATGGGCTGTTTGTGGGAAAGGGTTACGCCAATGAAGGCATGTATCAACTGAGTATCAATAATAATATTGTGTCTTCTGCTTATATTGTTGATTCCCCTCATTTATGGCATAGTAGGTTAGCACATTTAAATTTTCGCTATTTTACAGAATATGAAAAAGTTAGACTTGATAAATTTTAATGGCGAATTTGATAAATGTGAAATCTGTGCTAAGTCCAATTTAACAAAGAAATCATTTCCTAGTGTTAATAGAAATTCGAATTTATTGGATTTGGTCCATAGTGACATATGCGATTCAACGGCATGCTAACACGTGGTGGTAAAAGGTATTTCATAACCTTTGTGGATGACTGCAGTAGGTATTTATATGTCTATCTCCTAAGATCAAAGGATGAAGCATTTATCATGTTTAAGAAATATAAGGCTGAAGTGGAAAACCAATTAGAAAGGAAAATTAAAGTCCTTCGTTCAGATAGAGGAGGAGAATATTTCCTAAATAAATTTTCAGCCTTTTGTGAAGAACATGGTATTATTCATCAAACTTCAACACCATACACTCCACAACAAAATGGTTTGGCTGAAAGAAAGAATAAGTCTTTAGGAGAAATGATCAATTGTATGCTCTCAAACTCGAAGCTACCAATTAATATTTGGGAAGATGCTTTGCTTACTACATGTTACATTCATAATAGAGTATCATCCACAAGAAATAACGTTAGCCCTTATGAATTGTGGAAAGGTAGAAAACCAAACTTGTCGTATCTTAAAGTGTGGGGGTGTTTGGCATACTACAGAGTACCTGACCCTAAGAGGACGAAACTTGGTCATAGAGCTATCAAAAGTGCTTTTATTGGATATGCTGAAAGCAGTAAAGCTTATAGGCTTCTTGATTTGGAGTCAAACGTCGTTGTGGAATCTAGAGCTGTTGAATTCTTTGAGAATAAATGTTCTACGGATTCTGAAATAACTAAAAATAATGCTCAAATGCAAGATACGAATAATTCAGAATCCATAGAAACACACGTAGATTCTCATAAGAAAACAAATGATTCTAAAGACATGACTGAGCCTAGGAGAAGCATTAGAGCAAGAAAAGCGAAGGATTTAGGTCCAGACTTTATTATTGATGTTTTTCTTATTGAAGGAGACAGAGATAATAACGTGGTAAATAAATACCCATTAGTATTAAATCTAGAAGATGATCCTAAAAGCTTTAGCGATGCTATGTCTTCTAGAGATGCTTCTTTTTGGAAAGAAGCAATAGAAGATGAAATGGATTCAATTATATCCAATAATACTTGGGTATTAGCAAACTTACCAAAAGGATCTAAACCTATTGGGTGCAAGTGGGTTTTCAGGAGAAAATACAATTCTGATTGTTCTGTCCAAGCTTTTAAGGCTAGATTAGTAGCCAAGGGTTATAGACAAAGGGAAGGGATAGATTATTTTGATACGTATGCTCCTGTAGCACGTATAACATTTATTCGAATTCTTTTTGCTTTAGCATCCATTTATGACCTTTGCGTTCATCAAATGGATGTCAATACTACTTTCCTAAATGGAGATTTAAATGAGGAAATTTACATGGAACAACCAGAGGGTTTTGTTCTTCCTGGAAATGAGAGGAAAGTATGTAAATTAGTTAAATCTCTTTACGGACTTAAGCAAGCACTGAAGCAGTGGCATGAGAAATTTGATTCAGTCATACTGTCCAATGGTTTCAAGCATAATAGTGCTGATAATTGTATTTATTCTAAATTTACTAAAGATTATAGAGTTTTAGTCTGCTTATACGTTAATGATATGCTTATCTTTGGAACTAATATGACTAGAGTCATTGAGACCAAGAAGTATCTAACTTCAAACTTTAAAATGAAAGATTTGGGTGAAGTAGATACTATCTTAGGTATTAAAGTTAAAAAACATAGTATGGGTTATTCTTTGAATCAATGTAACTACGTTGAAAAGATGTTAAATAAATTTAAACATCTTGGTTTCAAAGAAATGAGTTCTCCGTTTGACACCAGTGTCAAATTAAATTATAATACTAGTAGAGCAGTAGCACAACTTGAATATGTGAGTGCTATAGGGTCTTTAATGTATGCGATGCATTGTACTAGACCTGATATTGCATTTTTCGTGTGTAAGTTGAGTAGATACACTAGTAATCCAAGTATAGAACATTGGAATGCCATTACTAGAATTTTTGGTTATCTTAAGAGAACTAAAATTTGGGATTATTTTATAACAATTATCCGGCTGTATTAGAAGGATACACCGATGCTAGTTGGATTTCTAGTGTGGGAGATAAACATTCCACTTCTGGATGGATCTTCATGTTAGGTGAATGTGCTGTTTCTTGGGTGAGCAAGAAACAAAGATACATAACTCACTCAACTATGGAATCCGAATTTATTTCTTTAGCAGCAAGTGGGAAAGAGGCTGAATGGATAAGAAATTTGTTAATGGACATCAAATTATGGTATAGTCTTATGCCTCCTATTTCTATTCACTGTGACAGTCAAGCTACTTTAGCAAAGGCTTATAGTAGCATTTATAATGGTAAGTCTAAACATATCAGTCTAAGACATGAGTACGTGAAATAATTGATTCGGGATGGTACCATAACAATTGTTTACGTGAGGTCAAGTAAGAATCTGGCGGATCCCTTTACAAAGGCTCTTCCAAGAGATGTGGTAAAGGTGACCTAAAAAAAAATGGGGCTGAAACCCTTTGATTAAAATCACCAGTAATGGTAACCCGACGTAATACTAACACATCACTAGTTATAAGGTTTAATGGGTAAAAACAAGTTACTGAAAGTGATTGTTTGATACTGACATTAGCCCGGACATGAGAAGTCAGTATCATCTGTTATGTTTTAGAGGCTGAGTTATACTCTTAATGAAGTATAGTACGATTTAGTGACGTGTTTATTAGTAACAGAAACACGTGAAAATACTTCACCTATATGGGCTTAGAAGTGGTGCCGCTTCTTACGAAAGTTGGAGTTACTTTCTAGAGAGCTCATGAAACAGGAACAAGCACAAGGCCATAATAGTGCTGAGTAATTATGAACTTCTCGCTGAAACAAGAGGTTAGTATATGTGCGGTATGTCCGATTCTATTATTTAGAGTAACGAGTTTAAAGCCAAGCTACTTGTGACTTTGATAGAGTTTTGAGATACTTGCACTAAATAAATGTTTAACTCGAAAGAGACCTTTATGTAGGTATATTAATCTCATGAAAATATTGGCTGTATTTTTTATTTTTTTTTGGAATTCTTTTTTTGTTTTGTTTTACAAACAAAGTGGGGGATTATTGGTAGTTTGTTTGTAAAACAAACGAAGAGGTGCCTTGTCCCACTTGACGGTTATTTTATTTGTTCAATTGACGAATGGACACGAGTGTGTATTTGTTCAATTGATGGTTATTTTCTAAGGCACTCTTACAACCTTTGAAGGGTCGTGTCTATTCAATTGGCGGTTATTCTCTAAGGCATTCTTACAACCTTTGAACGGTCGTGTCTATTCAATTGGCGGTTATTCTCTAAGGCATTCTTACAACCTTTGAACGGTCGTGTCTATTCAATTGGCGGTTATTTTCTAAGGCATTCTTACAACCTTTGAAAGGTCGTGTCTGTTTAGAAATAACTACCGATTCAGACATGAAAAGGTGTGATGGAATGTACAGTTTTGAACATGAAGAGGTATGTTTGAACTATCCGTTATTGGACACGAAGAGTTGCAAATTTTTTAGACAAAAAACTGTTTTCAAACAATGAGAAGGTGTATGAGAATTAACACTTTTTCGGACGCAAAAAGGTGTGTTCTTTTCTCATTATATATTCAACTTTCTGTTCATTTTTTCAGTATAACACTTCTTCAATTTGATATTTTCGTTTCTTTCCAAAAGAGATACAACCTTCTCTTCTGATTGTTTCCTGGAGAGTTCTTGGAGAATTATTAGAATTGCTATCTAATAATCTCGCTTGAGACTCTGTTGTATCCTAGAGGATCTTTGCCAGTAACCATTAGCAACGTTGTGGGGCAAATAATTCCTTAAAGAAAGTGATATCACGCCTCAGAGTCTGATTCCATTGTTCATCCTATTCGACGCTATTTTTCTAACAATTCTCGTATCCACGGACTTCATATTTGCTCGGAATTCGTCCCGTGCTTTTAGATTTTAACCTTTATCATCGAACTTGGTTGGATGCTACCGCTCTGTGTTCACATTCTTTGATTGTGAAGTATTTAAAGTGCTTTTACATGAGAGAAGAATGCATGGATTAAAGTTTTTAGGTCGCCTTTTTCTTCTGGTCATCCGAGTCCTCGTTCCTAAAATTTTGTTAAAAAAGGTTGGTAAGTCAAGATGCACCTTTCTCCCTCACATCCTTCCACACTTCCATCAGCATTAATTAGTTTTGTGACATTCTTGTTTGGGACACCATGCAAACCCTGGGGATTGCCGGAGTAATAAGCGTGTTCGTCCTTCTTACTCGGGACCTGAATTCGAATCAACACACTTGCATTCTCTTGAGACCTTTCTTAGGAGCACAGTATTTCTGGTGATTGCGCGCGATACCATATAGGGAATAATGGGATGTTAAAAGACTGGGATATAAGAGAAAAATAACAATTCGCTTTTGCGAGATTACAAATGACTTCAATTTTTTTTTTTGTGCGCGAAGCAGTTCATCTACCGATCCGTTCTTCTTTTTCTGATCTTCGAGCACTAGATTCTCAATAGAATAAGTCATTCTCATGCCGTAAGCGTCGCAATTACATGACTTGTTCTTCCCTTTAGCACCAACGAAAGTTTCAGTCCACATCTTTTCTTCACGTGCCTAACAACGTTGTTCGTACAGTGTTTCTTCCAATTAACATAGAGAAAATTACCAACATAAGTCCTAAATTTATTATAATTATGTCAATTCACTCCCAATTTTTTTTATCAATTGAGTCCTAAAATTTTTGCATTTGTGTTAATTCAGTCCATCCGGCCAACTTTGCCTGGAAATTGCTGACGTGGACATCGATCGTCCACGCTTACATGGACAATTTTAAAAAGTATGTTAACATATATTAAATTTTTTTACTTTTTTGACTCTTTTTTTCTTTCTTGAGCAATCGGGTGGAGGAAGAAGGCAGGAAAAGAAAAAAAAATAGAGAAAGAAAAACAAAAGGGAAAAAGAAAAAATAAATAATTCATTAAATATTTAAAAATATTAAAATATTAATAAAAATTGTCCACGTCTGGACGACTGGCGTCCACGTCAGTAATTTCCTACCAAAGCTGGCCAGATAGACTGAATTGGCACAGATGCACAAAGTTAAAGACTCAATTGATAAAAAAAAAAAGTTTAGGACTAAATTAACACTGGTACCTCTAAATGGATTAGTGTCTTGCCCAAGTTGTTTATTGTTGGTGAAATAGCAATTTACTAACTTCGTTACTCACATTAAAAAATAATTTAAGAGAAAGCAAACATGTATCAACCTCACTTGAATTAGTTAAAAAAACGAAGTGATTCCTATTTAGAAAAATTAATTGCTCCTCCAACTTCAGTGGGTACACTTGATTTTCATGGGTAGGTAGACCTTATACTATATTTGATCATTTCCGGCGAAGATTGGCAGGCTAGTCATGTGATGGTACGGTTAGGTAAATTGAAAATACTAAACAAGACCTCTTTCATAAGACCTCTGTGAATTTCCTTAAATACTTCTTCGAGTTTTTGTGTTGATCTACCAATTTTTCGTGTAATTTCCAAGTCTTGTCTCTCTTCGTGTCCGGTTTATTTCGTTCCAAGGTCAATAGGTTTCATCTATCGTGTGAAGATGAAGTTCATGCACGATCCGGAGGGCCCAAATGAGCATCTAACAACAACAAATACATCAATACCTGTGGCGACCTAAATTTTCATTTAAGTTAATGGATTACTCAGTTTAATTAAATCAATTTGTCACGCCCCGAACCATACGATCGCGCTAACATCCCATCGGTCGTTAAGTTTGCGACATCCCAGGACTTATCGCCGACTCAGTCTCACCACATACCGATAAGCACTAACGGAAGCGGACTCGAACTCTCCGAACAACATACAATAAACAGAATAGAAGAGAGAGAATTGAACACAACAACAAACCACTTTTATTTACATAACATTAGTACACACGATGCATATACAAGCATTACCAAAGACAACCACATACAACAAAAAGGGTCGGTGGTCGTCTAACCTAACTCATCTACTAAGAGGGTACACAAAAAGAAAAGGAAACTACGCCCATCTTCAATCCCCTCCGTCTTCAGACGACTGCTCCTGCTCCGGGTTTGACTCCATAGGCTCTTCCTCGGGGTCTGAGTCTTCAGGACCGGTATCCGGGCTAGTAACAACTCCGTTAGGGGGAACGATCTCCATGGGGTCCCACTCACCTACTCCATCGTAGGGTACGTCAAAACCTTGGAGCGGGCCGACTAACTCGTCCCCAATTCTACAGGTCCATGCCAAAAAGGACTGAGGCTTCCAATACGCCTCCCCCACGTCCACCCAGACTGTACTAAGGTACCTATAATACACCCTACCATCTCCAACCACATACTCCGTCACCACCCGATCAAAGTCCCATGGGATCCCAAAACGCTGCGATGGGTCGTTCATTATCAGGGTCGGGGGTCTAAAAGGTTTGGGACACAACGATGAGAATAAATCTTAATAAGCTAACTCCCTAAGCCTCGCTTAGGGTAACACGTACGTCCGGATCACTCTAAACATGCAATTCTAAACAGCAAGATGAACATTCTAATTAACGCAATTGAATCCACCCAATACTATCCAATCAAGGCACTATATAAACATGCATAATATCTACTAATAATCCAAACGTTCCTAGTACCCTACCGTACACATCACACTCAACAAGTCCAGATTATTAATGACCCGCGTAACACGCATCAGGCCACGGTGCTACCCGCGTAAAACGCATCAGGCAGGCTATCACTTGCCCCGTCGGGCACAATAACATCCCGCGTCAAACGCCTCAAGATGGGTTCAAATCCCCACGTGAGACGCATCAGGGTTTTAGGTAATCACACGAACATAAATATCATGTCAATCCACAACATTATCCCCGCGTGAAACGCATAAGGGTTTTATGTTAACACACGAACACCCTCAAACAATCACATATGCATGATATCTCAATTAAACCACACCACTAAACTCAAGAACACCAAATCATCAAATAACACTGCATAATCATTCGCGGTCACACAATTACATCAACTTGCACACAAGGCCAGATTGAACTATATAACCATATCATAATCAACCACTAACTACCACTATCTAACCACCTAAAATTAACATTAAACCAAGCCTAATCAGCCACAAAAATTACAATTTCGGATTAGCCACAACTAACCTTAATCAGCCACTAATCTCATCCTAAACAAGTCGTAACTACATTCATTAGTCACCTATCAACCTAATCAAGGTTTAGAGAATAACTTACCACAAAACCAAGCTTAGACAACCACTAAACAAGGCTGGAACAGCCACGCACAAATTGCACTCCGGCGATTAGCGGCGGTCCACGGTGGTCCGGCGATGAAGGTGGCGGTGGCTGGTGGTTCACGGTGGTGATGGTGGTGGTGGTAGTGTAATTCGTCCAAGGTGAGAAAGGGAGAGAGTGAAATGAAGTCAAAGTGAAAAGGTAAGAGTAAAATCACAAAGTGGTCTTCCTCCCCTCTTGGTCCCAACGTGAAAGAGAGAAGAGAGAGAGTGTGTGCAGCTGCCAAAAATATGTTCTTACACATCTAATGGATGAGATTCAATCTTCCATTCCAAACTTCATCCAAGGGTTGGGGTGCAAAGTCAAAAAAAGGGCTTCTAGAAAGGTTGAAAGTCAAAGAAAAATATCTAAAGCAAGTGGACAAGAGGGGCTGCTGCACAAGGGGAATTCGGCTGCACATTGGGTGGTTTAATGTCCAAAATGTCCTTCTACTTAATAAAGGAAGCATATTTAACTCAGGGGTATTATGGTCTTTTCCACTTTTCGGTCCTAATTTCACTTTTTCTAATTATTCGGCGCGAACCGTTCCATCGATGGTCCTAATGAGGCGATGTCCAAAATATTAGTATTGGTATCCGTGAAAGTTCGACGTCCAAGTTCGGAGTCCAATTCGCGACCAAAATCGATTAATTGCAACTTCAGTGTATCTCGAACTAACGGGCGGCTTTTAGGAGTTACGCGTATCGACCCGTGATTGATTTATTATCAAGTCACATTTAAGTTTACTCAAGCCATGGTGACCTTGGTTGTTATGAAATTGCGAGGGTCAATCACTAGTTCCGAAGGACGCGATCGTTAGAAATTGGTTTAGGGACGTTTGCAATCCATACGTTGGTCAAACAGAATCACCCACGATCCGATTGTATAGCATCGGCAAATCGTTCTATAACCATTCTTGGATCGGCCTATAATGGTCCAAAATATCCCCTCATCAATTTATATGGCCAAAGCGTCAATCCGTGGTTAAGTCCTTAGGTCCACGTATTTAATTCCTAGCTAGGCTTTCCCTAACGGTTAGTCTTCTCGATAGTGATCAAATCCGAGTGAGATTTAACTAAAGTGCATCAATGAAATATTCATTCATTTCATGAACCCCGAAAATGGGTCGAATTTTAGAATGCCACACAATTAACCTAGCACAAATTCTCCCAAACTCTACCAAATCACAACTTAAGGTTCAATTATCATGCAAAGATTTTCAATAGGAGTCACCACCAATCATTTACGATAGGTTAATTAGATACCTAAATAAAATAGTGGGAGAACTATTTTATTTCTACAAACCAAATATAATGAGTTCGGGAACTTGATTACGCTAGATTTTCTAACGCCCTTTCGGTACCATTCATTTCATGAAACCATTTAATCAGGCAGCTGGGTTGATTTTAACCTTAGTCACTAAGATAGGTTATCATGCGGGTACACAAACAATTTATGAAACACCAAGAAATCAGGATAATTGCAGGGAGCATGCGCCAAGGCAAATTGTTCTCACTTTTATGATTTTCGCTTTTTGAAGGAAAAAGACTAACCTATATGCAAAGCATGAATTCCTAATTTTAATGCAATTACATGAATGAAATTAATTAAATGCAAGACTATCCTAAGCGTGCATATGAAATTAATCTAAATTACATGACTATCCTAATGACATGCAATTTAATCAATTTAATTAACTACATGATTAATCCAAATGACATGTAATTAAATTAAACTAATGTACAAGTTATATTACGGTTTTAATTAAATCGATTACATGATGTTCGAATTAATTACCTAACCTAAGCATACAATCCTACATGCAATGCAAACTAACGTGCAGCCTATATGATGTGGCCAAAATGACATATGATGCATGATGAAATGGCATGAATGATTATTTTTGTGATTTTCGGTATAATTAATGACCCTAAAATAAACTATGCCTAAAGATAATTATCTTGCATATTTTAGGGTTTAATTTTGCCTAAACCCTTAGATAGATTATTTTAGACATGAAAATCCACTCAAATATGCAGATTCTATCCTAGAATGCAAGTCTAAGTTAAATTATTCTAGAACTAAATTAAACATGCAAATGTCTACATGATTTTAATTCTAAGATGCAATCTAGTCTATATGCAGAAACTATTTAAATGCGATATCTTTTAGAAATTTAAAAATGTATTCTAAAAGATAAAATGCCAATCAAATCAGTTCAAAATTGGAAAGCAGAAAATTAGAGATATCATAATATTTAAATCCCATTATTAATCTGTAATCTTACAGATTAGGATTTAAACCCCACCTAATTAAATGTTCTATCACTTGTTTAATCTATGGCAAGTTGCGGATTAGTAAATTTCCTAATCGAACCTACATCTCAAGATTTCGTTAAATAACGATTTGAACTCAAGTAAATATTTGAAATCAATTATGGATGAGAACTTACCTATTCTTAGAGATTAACCTTCCAAATTTGAACTTCAAGGATCGGCTAGAGATTGCGGACGGCTCGACTGGTGGCGGCGGTGATGGGAATCTGGCGGCTCTTCGTGGTGGTTGACGGACTAGCGATGGCTGGCCTGCTCGGTGTTGCAACGGCAAGAATGGCTTGCGGTGGTCTCACGGTGGTTTTGTCGTGAAAATTTTACGAGGACGCCTCTTTGAGCACCTTGCAGATTGTTTCTTTTGTGTGAGTGCTAATCGTGAATTTCTGATGAGGATGCTCAGACGAACAACTTTGACTCCTTTGGTGGGGCTTCTCCCTCTTGCTCTTGCCGTGAGTGCAATCTTTGACCGAGAACCGGAGAGCTATTGGTGAAAGTCTTCTCAACAAATCTATGCATGTCCCTCTACTGTGTTGACCGAACAAAGACTCCGCAGCATGTGTTGGTGTGACCCCACGACTCTGCTGCCCTGCTTCAACAGATTTGGACAAAGCAGGAAGAAGACAAGGCAATCATATTAAACTCCTCTGCTTACCTGGATTACTTCAACTGCAGGGTTTTCCTTTAGCCGTGTAGCTCCCCTCCGGATTCGTTCATGCCTCAGTCAACCATGTGGACCAACACCTTTTTCTTCAACGAAGCTCTCATGTATTGGGCCTTCTTTGGTGCTTCAACATGTGTCGGCCAGAACCTGCAGAAGAAACTCCAAAACCTTCTTTCCCTCGACGAACCTTCCGCCGAATATCAATCCCTTCCCTCAATTTTGCCGTGAATCTCAGATTGTCTCTCTCTCTTATGTGACCCCTCCCCCGAACTACGGATGGGTGGGAAGAAACCAGAAACTTGCTCGTGTTGTGGTCGTGCAGATGAAGTCACCAATACCATTAAAAGACTAAAGTATGGAGTCTCACGACCATGAATCTTCTTCCTGTTTGGCGATGTCCCTTCGTTTTTTAGACCACGAGTGTCCGGAAAAACAGGTCCGACATCGTATTTTAATAGAGGGAAATCGTGTTCGGTGACCCAATTTGTCCATTGTCCATCAATTTCTTTGTCTATGTTTCCAAGTTCAGCTAATCGTGCCGTCGCCATGTCTTGTGGTGTTGAAGTTGGTTAGGTAGGGACGCTAGTTATGAGCAACACATTCGAATTAGTGGGAGAAAGACACTAGGCTTTATGATACCCACTTAGAGAGAATCTATAAGGAACACATTTAGATTGGAGATATTACCTATACAAAAATAGTCATAAATCTATTGTATGTCATTTCAGTTCTAAGCTTTTCAATTTGATCAATTTAGTACTTGACCTTTGAATGATTTGTTAATGCAATAATTCCAGCCACTTTTGGCTATTAATGGCTGATGTGGACCTTGGTCATTGTACGTAGCATCATCAGCGTTGATGTGGACAGTTTTTGCATTTTTTAATTTTTTATAGATTTTCGTTTTTCTTTTCTTTTCGACTGTGGGCCGGTAACCCTTGACAGCCACTGAATGAGACGAGGTTCAGGCAACGACCCTTGTCAGACTTCAGTAGAAGAAAAAAAAGGAAAATAAAGAAAAGAAAAGAAGAAGTCAACAAAAATTATCAACAAAATTCATAATTTTTAAGAAAAAATATATATAAAACTATCCATGTCAGTGCACCAGCTGTGTAATGTAGGGTGGCAGATGTTCACATTAGCAATTCCCAATCAATTGGCAAGAACGACTACATTGGCATATCGTCAAAAGGTTTACAACTAAATTGACAATTTTTTTATAAAATAACTCAATTGACAAATATACAATAGATTTAGGGCTCTCTTGGTAATTATTCTCATTTAAATTAGTATGAGAAAAATGTTATACTAAAATATCGAATTTTCACCCTTTTTTAAAAACATGAGGTCTAATTTTTAATACAAATCTCATACTTCAGTCTAATTAGAACAACTAAAAGGCCCATCTAGTGAAGAAAGCCCCAAAAGACTCTAGCTCCTAAACACCCACATCCAAACACCTCAGGTCCTTCCCAAGAATTGAGAACCGGACCGGAACGAGAACCGATCACCCCTAACCTCAACCCAAGTCTACCACCACCCTCCCCTACCACCTATCACCGTCCCGCCGCTGCAACAACACTGCTCGCTATCATCCCACGACACCTAAATGCCCTCTTTCTCTTCCTCAGGTATGGTTCCAATGCGGACAAGATGAGTTATATAGGGCTGCTTTTGAGCATCTTCTGGGCCCACAGATTTCGCCTGCGTAACAAGAGAACCATCGAATTATCATAGTGTGTCTTATCATACATAACATTCAATCCAGTATTGGGTAAATACCAATAAGGTTATAATCAACATATCATTGCATATATAATTATGAGATGTTATAACCATATTTGTACTATATATTTTTAGCAATTTGCTATACATAGCAATATGATATGCACTTAATTTAAAATAATTATCAGATTACTATAGTATTAGCACCGAATAAATTGGCCCTAGTTTTATCGATATTTTCATTTTTTTTAAAGAAATTCAGGTTGTTATCATAATTTTTTTTTCCAATAATTGATTAGTCATAGCAGTTATTACGAAACTTTACTTACTTTTGTCATTCATAAATGTTCAACTTTTGTTAAAGAAAAACCTTTTCAGTTCCGTATAGAAGGGAAGTATTTAGTTTTTCTCTGACGGATGAGTTTGTTTCGCGGAAAGGGAATGATTTAAAAAATATTTTCTTAAAAATAATTGTTCGTATCATCTGCAAAAAAAAATTAATGAAAAGTATTTTCATCGTCCATGATAGTGTTCAGACATAAATTGTTATCAATAATGAACATATCTTTTCAATAATTACTTATACCAAATGATTTAATTGATTATTTTTTGAAAAATATTTTTCAAATCATTTAATCTTGAAAAGTACTACCACTAAAAGTGCATATGGGTTGGGCAAAGAAAATCAAGCCGGTTTAATCAAGCCGTCGAATTGAAGCGTCGATACCATTCGCGCTCGAGCCTTGTCCTGGCCGAACCTTAGAAATGAATTTACCATTTTGTTCTAAAGGTAAATCTACGATTTTGCCCTTTGCCTTGAAATTACCATTTGCCCTTGAGTGCTAAATTACCAAAGTACCCTCAACCTTTATGCCAAATAGCTAACCTACCCCTTGTTGTGACATGACCAAATTGCCCCTGGATATTTTCATATGAGACAAAAATCATTAATGCTAATTAATGTGTGGGCCCCACTTTCTCACTCTTTTGTTTCTTCCTCCCCTTTTTGGTCGTGAAAACCCCCCCCCCCCCCCATTCTCCTTCTTCCTCTCTTCTTCTTCTTCTTCCCTTTTTTTCCTTTGGCCGTGGACCTCCATTTTTGGCCGTCCAGCTTCGCCGAACTGCCGCACCATTCGCCGAGCCCCGCCGTGAGCCTAGCCACCCCACCATCACCCGAACCGTCGTCCGCCGAGCCGAGCCATCCGCCGGCCCCAAACCCGAGAGCTCCGTTTTCTCGGATTTCTGCACGCGCTTGACAAGAAATCGTCCGTTTGAGCTCGTCCGGAGGGCAAATCGAGCTCCGTTTTCTCCTACACAACCGTAAGATCGAGGGAAACTCAGATTTGAGGGCTGATCATTGAAGAAACAGTTGGATTTTCGTGAGTATGGGCAGAACAGAAGCTAGTTGGTGGAGACCCTGTTCGTTCGATGTCGATTCAAGCTCCACCTCTCGTCATTCGTTGCCGCGCCACCATGGGTTGTCGTTGCCTTCGACGCCGGACGATTTGTTTATGTATTAACCCCTAATCTCTGATTATGTCGTTAATTGCGCTTAGAGATAGATTAATTAGGTTAATCGTGTATTAGTTTAGCCAAATCGTGGTTAGGTTAGTTTAACTGAGGTTAGGTTAATTAGATAACTATGGTTAGGTTAGGTTAACCGTGGTTAGGTTATAGTAACCATAGTTACTTTAGATTAATCATGGTTAGATTAGATTAACCATAGTTACTTTAATTTAACTATAGTTGCTTTAATTAACTATAGTTATTCTGGTTGATTGTGGTCGGGTTAATTAGCTGATGTGGACCTTGTTAATTATGTTGGGCTAATTATCTGATTTGGTGTTAATTAATTAAATTCGGATTAATTAATTATGGTTAGGCTAATTAACCTTAGTCCGGATAATTAATTATTATTTAATTTATTATTATTGGGTATTGATTGAATAATTGCTGAGTGCCTTGGGTGTTTAATTATATGGATTTGATGAGTGACCACCTATGTCAAGATATCATGTTTAATTGAAATCGGATATCCGTGTGATCAATAAGTCCTTTGAACATGAAAACGGCTGCTAGCCGAGTTTTGAGTATAATTGTGAATGTGACTGCATTGGCTTAAATCTAAAGATATGAACTGGCTTGGTTGCCTATTGTGTTTGTGTGGTCATACGATGGTTGAGCGTCACCCTAACGTAACTGGGGATGTTGTCGATACCTTTGATGGCTTGGGTTCGTCGCCTGATAAGTTTGTGCCGACTGGAGTTCGGAACCACACGGCTTATTAGTTGCCTGATAGTTCGTGCCGACGGGAGTTCGAAAATCACACGGCTGATCGGATACCGATCGCAGCTTTTGACGGACCAAAGGTCCTTACCGGAAAGCCTGATATGTTTGCCTTGGGGGTCCTGAGGGGCTATCAGTTGCCGTCGCTGGATGGAGTAGGACGACACCCGATCCTGTCGGAAGAGCACCAGCGGTTAGGCTGTGCTGTGGTCGAGAGTGGTGTATCTCTCGCGTTAATAACTAGAACACGTATGGTGCATTGTGCATGAAAGATTGAGATGAGTGTTTTGGTTGTGTGCCTTAGTCTGATTGTGATTTAAATGCCGTTGAGTACTGTTTAATGTGTGGACCAAGGTGGGGTAAGCTTGCATGCGATTGACGGTTGATTGTTGAGTTTGTACTTGATCATGTGGTAGCTAGAGCGTTGCGAGAGTCGCACGCTATTGATCTGTCATCGATATATCGTGCATGTATAGGCCGCCCTAAGTGAATCAATGCCCTACTTGGACTTAGGCGTTAACTCACGGAGATTTTATATCTCATTCGTTGTTGTTAAAATATTTTCAAGACCTTAGCGAGGAGGTGGAGACCCCCTTTTGATGGAGCTTTTGAGCGTAGTGTTGACCCTACCCTGACCCGAAATCTTTTTGGTGGTCTTAGGAAGCAACCTTGAAGAGTGGGCTTGTAGATGTCTTTGCTTCCCTGGGTTAACATTTTATCTATAATAAAATGGTCCTTTACTGCTGTTGGTTGTTGTTTTTCCTACTGGCTGTCCTTGTTGCTTATTTTTTCTGGGGCTGTTATTGGTTCCGCATGCGCTTAATTTCAAAATAAAATGAATGAGTCGATGATGTACTTGAGATGTCGTCCTTTTGACCTGAGGCGTTTTGTACTGTAGCGCACTTGTGAGTCGAGGCATGACAACCACTTTTGGTATCAGAGCAAGGTCAGCCTGATCCATTTGGTCATGGCCTGGAGTGATAAGGTGCACTGGATTTTGGGATAGTTAGCAAGATCAAACCCGTGCTTGTGATTGTTGATTGACTTTTAGGTTGCATTAGTTTGATTCCGTAAGGTTCCTACGAGTTGAGCAACCGTAATTTGAGAGTTCCTAGAGGAAAGGCGACTCAGGAAGATCCTAGAGTAGATGGGATTCTGCAGGCATTGGAAACCTTGGAAACATCGTAGGGAAGCAAATGAGTAATCAAACTGCTGCTGCTGCCACCTCGAATGAAGACCCGTTGGCTAGAAACGGGAATGGTGGGCAGCCGATGCATAAGTTGGTGTAGCTTAGGCTGCTTTTTAGATGGGAATTTTGTCGATCAATGCATAGGTTTGATGATCTTTGTGCTTGATGATGCAGTATAGTGATCGACTGGTGGATTAGACGATAAGTCGATATAGTAATGACTTATCGATAGGCTTGAACTATGAAGTTTGATGGTTAGCTAGTATTACGGATTTTGGATATGGAATTGTGATAGATTTCTATCTATGGGTCTTAAGCTTGAACTTTTGTTTGATATTAGTGGTTTTAGATATTGATTCTCATCGAAAGGCCCTGAATGATAAAATAAGGTTCGTAAGGAAGCAAACAGTGATTACAAATGAAGAACCAGTTTGATTGAAAGACTTCGATTCTGAATGAACGGCGATCAAGAAAGGGGTTATATAGTTTGATACTAAGTATCTGGTCTTTGATGTGAAGGTCACCTGTGATATTGGAATAGTCGATTTAAGGTAGGGAACTGACGTGATATGAGTTTGAGAGTTATTCGTGCATTTGCACGTGTTTCTTACAAAGAGAAATGAAGGAGAAGTTGAGAGACAAGCGGATCCTTGAGGTTTCATGATTAGTTGTGTGTTTCTAATAATTCAAAGTCGAAAATGGAGAATCTCGAAAGACTCGTGATAGTGGATGGTGGTAGAAACAAGGCAAGTTCGAGAGTAGCGACGATGATTTCGCGGTGGTGTTCGTGTGTAGGAATTGAAGACGAGTAAAGTTTCTAGCTATTCAATTGTTGGGTGTCAATTCTAGTTGCATGTCTTGTGTTTGTGCTAGATGAGGTACTTCTGAAGTTGGGTTAGTAAAATTGGTGGGCGGATCGTCGGAATTGAATGACGAGGTGAAGTAGTCGAGTGAGAAAGGTTTCGGCTTAAACTTGAGGTTCGTTGGAGAGTTTAGCATGTTGCCTTTGGAGATGCGATTGAGATCGTTTAGGACTAAATTAGTGAGATTTGCAGACTAATTATGAGGGTAGACGGCCGTGCGCAACTCTAGGAGCCGGTGAGATGGACGGGTGATGGACCCCTAAGATGATTCGCTAGTAGTAATTGTGACCTAGATTATGGGTTTTCGAGTTTATCTTATGGAGATTCTGGTTTTCCTTCCTTGTTTGCCTTTTTCCTAAGAATGTCATTGATTTGGATTGTTATGTTCTGTTCTGCTTAGTGCTGAGAGAAAGATGGGTACCTTTCTGTTCTTTGTTCATCTTTTTTCTGACTTGGAGCTCCTGATGTTTTGGTACAACTTTGCTTGTTAGTGATCTGTGGGACGGAAGAGAATTCCTCATGATGTTCTGTGTCCTGTACTTCTTTCTTCGTGAACGATTACTGGAGCTTCTATTGACTTTCTCCCTATTAGCATTCTGCTAATCTTTGTGTTTTGTGGTTATAGTTTGGTGATCAACGGGTGCATTGGATGATAAGTTGAAATAGTAATGACTCATCGCTAGGTTTGAATTGCTGAGTTTGGTGATTAGTCTGATGTATCTGATTTGGATCGTGAATTATGAAATCGCAATGAGGCGATTGATGTTCGAGGTTTCTAGGAATGAATCTATAATCACATATTGAGGTTTTAGATATTGATTATCATTGAAAGGCCTGAATACATACATGATGTTTACAGTGAGGTGAGCAAAGGACATGAGTTATATACTTAAACTCGTGGATGTACATTGAGGTTTAGTTATTGATTTTGGACTACAGGCTAGTTTGACTGAATGAATATGGATTTTGTATGGAAGGTAACCAATAAAGAGTAGCGTAAACCTATGAGCCTTTGATCTTTCATGTTGATGGCTGCATGATGATTTAAAAGCTGCATCATCTTATTTAAAGTGCATGGCATAGCATTACATTTCGGTGAGCGAAGTGGTGAACGACTAGTGATGAGCAGATGAGATGCCATGGATATGGGAATGCCTGAATGCTTTGTAGATGTTGGTGAAAGTCGAGCGTTTATTTTGTGCCTCCATTGTGATCGGAGAGGGCCCCTGCTGTGTGATCAGGGTAGCCTTGAAATATGATGAGACCCACACGAGATAGCCGGCCAGCGACCCGACAGCGTCGTGGAGGGGTGTGAATGTGTTTTGTTTGAAAAACCGTAGCCAACAGAATCCTGCGCATGGCATGTGATTTTGGCATCGAGAATTGACAGAATGAGATATGTACATTCTGAGTGGTAACAAATGATCTGCCTGAATGTATATTGGATGTGGTAAGTCCATTGAGTGGTGTCATGTGAATTGACGAGTGTGAGAAGCGAACTTGAGACATTCATGGAGTGATCATGAGCGAGTGGCCTAGTAATGTTGCCAAATAGATTTATGATCATTGAGGTAGGCGAAGACCCATGTTAACGGTTAAGATTGCGGGATGTGACGATTCCCAGAGAATAAGCAATTAGAGAAGTGATAGAAACGAACTTGAAAGGTTCGTAGTGGAATTATGAATTGACGGCATTACGGAATTGCGAGAGGAACCGTGAGATAGTGAGATAGGTGATGACCCTGAGACTGGTTAAGATTGTGAGATGTGCCAATTAAGGAGGACAAGTGGTCAGAGTGAGCAGCGAAAGCATAATAAGGCCACATAATTGAGTGAGATAATGACCATAAGGGTCTTGCATTTGATAAGGAGGAGGTAAGGCCAAGTTTCGAGGATGAAACTTCTTAAGGAGGGGAGAGTTATGACATCCCAAAATTCGGATGTTTATAAGATAAATAATATTGAATTTTCGAGATTTAAGGGACAGTGGTTGGACGCAATTTTTATTAGATCTGATGAGGGATTTGAAAAATCTTGAGGCGTTGGGCAGAGAAAATCAAGCCGGTTTAATCGAGCCGTCGAATTGAAGCGTCAACACCATTCGCACCCGAGCCTTGTCTTGGCCGAACCTTAAAAGTGAATTTACCATTTTGTTCTAAAGGTAAATTTACGGTTTTTCCATTTGTCTTGAAATTACCATTTTGCCCTTGAGTGCTAAATTACCAAAGTACCCTTAACCTTTATGCCAAATAACTAACCTGCCCCTTGTTGTGAAATGACCAAATTGCCCCTGGATATTTTCATATGAGACAAAAATCATTAATACTAATTAATGTGTGGGCCCCACTTTCTCTCTTCTCTTTCTTCCTCCCCTTTTTGGCCGTGAACTCCCCCTCTCCTTCTTCCTCCCTTTTTTTTTCCTTTGGCCGTGGACCTCCATTTTTGGCCGCCGAAGCTTCGCCTAACCGCCGCGCTATTCGCCGAGCCACCCCACCATCACCCGAACCACCATCCGGCTAGTCGAACTGTCCGCCGAGTCCCAAACCCGAAAGCCCCGTTTTCTCGGATTTCTGCGCGCGCCCGATAAGAAATCGTCCGTTTGAGCTCGTCCGGAGGGTAAATTGAGCTCCGTTTTCTCTTACGCAAGCTGGTCGATGGAGACCCGGTTTGTTCGACGTCGATTCAAGCTCCGCCGCTTGTCGTTCGTTGCCGTGCCGCCATGGGTTGTCTTCGCCAAGTCATCGCCATTGCCGCCGTCGACGCCGGACGATTTGTTTGTGAGTTAACCCCTAATCTCTGATTAGGTCGTTAATTGCGCTTAGGGATAGATTAATTAAGTTAATTGTGGGTTAGTTTAACCAAATCGTGGTTAGGTTAGTTTAATTGAGGTTAGGTTAATTAGATAACTATGGTTAGGTTAGGTTAACCGTGGTTAGGTTATAGTAACCATAGTTACTTTAGTTTAACCATGGTTACTTTAGATTAATAATGGTTAGATTAGATTAACCATAGTTACTTTAATGTACCTATAGTTGCTTTACTTAACTGTAGTTATTCTGGTTGACTATGATCGAGGTTAATTAGCTGATGTGGACCTAGTTAATTATTATTGGGCTAATTATCTAATGTGGTGTTAATTAATTAAGGCCGGATTAAATAATTATGGTTAGGCTAATTAACCGTAGTTCGGATAATTAATTATTATTTAATTAATTATTATTGGGTGCTGATTGAATTATTGCTGAGTGCCTTGGGTGTTTAATTATGTGGATCTAATGAGTGATCACCTATGTCAGAATATCATGTTTAATTGAAATCGAATGTCTATGTGATCAATAAGTCCTTTGAACATGAAAACGGCTACTAGCCAAGTTTTGAGCATGATTATGAATGTGACTGCATTGGCTTAAATCTGAAGATATGAACTGCCTTGGTTGCCTGTTGTGTTTGTGTGGTCATACGATGGTTGAGCGTCACCCTGACGTAATTGGGGAAGTTGTCGATACCATTGATGGCTTGGGTTCGTCGCCTGATAAGTTCGTGCCGGTGGGAGTTTAGAACCACACGACTTATTGGTTGCCTAACAGTTCGTACCAACGGGAGTTCGGAAATCACACAGCTGATCGGATGCCGGTCGCAGCTTGTGACGGACCGAAGTTCCTTACCGAAAAGCCTAGTATGTCCGCCTTGGGGGTCCTGAGGGGCTATCAGTTGTCGTCCCTGGATAGAGCGAAACAACGGTCGATCCTGCCGAAAGAGCACTAGCGGTCAGGCTGTGCTGTGGTCAAGAGTGGTGTATCTCCGGCGTTAATAACTAGAACACGTATGGTACATTGTGCATGAAAGATTGAGATAAGTGTTCTGGTAGTGTGCCTTGGTCTGATTGTGATTTGAATGCCGTTGAGTACTATTTAATGTGTGGACCAAGGCGGGGTAAGCTTGCATGCGATTGACGGTTGATTGTTGAGTTTGTGCTTGATCATGTGATAGCTAGAGCGTTGCGAGAGTCGCACGCAATTGATCTGTCATGGATATATCCTGCATGTATAGGCCAACCTAAGTGAATCAATGCCCTGCTCGGACTTAGGCGTTGACTCACGAAGATTTTATATCTCATTCGTCGTTGTTAAAATGTTTTCAAGACCTTAGCGAGGAGGTGGAGACCCCCTTTTGATGGAGCTTTTGAGCGTAGAGTTGACCTTATGCTGACCCGGAATCTTTTTGGTGGTCTTAGGAAGCAACCCTGAAGAGTGGGCTTGTGGATGTCTTTGCTTCCCTGGGTTAACATTATATCTATAATAAAATGGTCTTTTACTGCTGTTTGTTGTTGTTTTTCCTGCTGGCTGTCCTTGTTGCTTATTTCTATCTAGGGCTGTTATTCGTTTCGCGTGCGCTTAATTGCAAGATAAAATGAATGAGTCGATGACGTACCTGGGATGTCGTCCTTTTGACTTAAGGCGTTTTGTACTGTCGCGTGCCTGTGAGTCGGGGCGTAACAGAAAAAATCAATTTACCCAATTTTGTATGCATGTATGTTAAAAGAGAAACCGAAAATTTTTACTGACATAATCATTATAAGTAAGTTATTTCGAAACGAGAATGTTTACTTACAACAATCTTCAGCAACAAGCACACACTGAGGGCTAACTGCTAAGTGTTGAGAAAACATTCCCTCTGAATATTTTGATTTTGACAACACTATCCTTCTTATGAGAGAATCTGGTTTATGCAAATAAATCTTCTATTGTAGGAATGAACATGTGAATGAAAGCTTATAATGTTCCAAAACTAGCGTTTAGACTCAAGGAGTAGTCGTTGCGTATTTGCTTCTGAGATAGTTGAAGTCTAGTATTCAAATGGAGAAATGTGTTGCCTCTGAAGACTTCAGATGGAGGTTTGTGTTGCCTCTGAAGACTTAATCTCGAGAAGGCTTATGTGACATGTTAGCAAAGACTTTATAGAAGCTTAGAGTCACTATTCTAATCTGTTCAGATTCAGAGAGTCTTTTGAGTTCAGAAGACTGCTTTTGAATAGCGTTCAGATTCTGCAATATCTCTCTACCAGATTCTGAAGACCCACGTTTAGCAGGTTTCCTGTTTCGCCGCGCCTTTTTATGGAAGTTTGTAAGATTTGATTAACAGGATTATTTTCCAATCAAATCATAAGAATATCCTCTATTAGATATTACCTTCTATGGATAAGATATCTTGGAGATTTGAATGAACTCTATTTATGAAAACTGAAGATTTGGTTGTATGGACGACTGAATCTGAAGGGTTCAGACTCTACTCCAACGGCCCCTAGATCTTCCCATATATAGTCTCGGTCAATCAAGATTGATGACGTCCAATCAGAGCTTGAGAAGCGATCCTTTAGAAGACCTTGGTAACGGCTAGTTCGAGGTCGAAGGAGTATAAAAGAAGATCAGTGGTGACTGCTGCGAAGAGAGTTCACGAACTTAAAATTCCAAAGTGCTGAGTTATTCAGATTCAGATTCTCTTGTTCTTGTGAGCATAAAATTCTTATTCTTGAGAGGTTCTTTTGTAAGAGTGATTAGAGTGAAAACTCTTATAACCTTTCATCGATTCATAGTAGAATCCAGCTGATCGGCTATCATCGTGGGAGAGTGAACGTAGGTTTGCTAAAGCCAAACCACTATAAACATTGCGTGCAAATTCTTTTTCCCCAAACTCCTCTTGTTGTGTTTAGTTTATCTGCACGTTATTTTACTGATCTTATTCAGTTTATGTTCTGAACTTATTAATTTTCCCATTAAGTAACAAAATTGTTCAGAATCACCTATTCACCCCCCCTTTATGTGATATTGCTAGATACAACAATTGGTATCAGAGCCTGATTGCTCATTATTTTGAAGTGTTTTACTTCAGAGCTAACGATCTATCATGTCTAGCAATAATTTCACAGGAGCAAGTGATGCACATTTCAGCAACAAACCACATTATTTTGACGGAAAAGACTACAATATGTGGTGCAACAAAATGAAGTGGTTCTTCAAAGCATCAGATGATCTGATGTGGGATGTTGTTGTCAATGGAGTAGTTCCTGTTGCAACAACAACTCTTTCCACTGGAAATGAAGGAAACAATAATACAAATGTTACTGCAACATTGTCAGACTCTGAAAGAGCAAAAAGACAAGGACTCAATTCTAAAGCAGTGCACGCACTTTTCTGTGCATTATCCATTCCCCCTATTTAATCGAGTTGCAGAAGAAGATTTAGCAAAAGCTATATGAGACAGACTTCATGTCACATATCAGGGAACTGACAAAGTGAAAGAAACCAATCTTAGCATTCTACTAAGTGATTACGAAGCCTTCAAAATGAAGCCCGATGAATGAATTGCTGAAATGATTGACAGGTTTCAAATACTAGCAAGTGGTCCTGCAAGGCAAGGTGCTCCTATAGCAGAACCGATGCAAGTCAGAAAGATCCTTCGAAGACTTACAGATGACTGGAATTACATCAAGCCATCAATACAAGAATGTCAAACAATCAGACCTCTATCTATTGATGAGCTAGTTGAAACTTCACAGTCATATGAGACTGAGCGTGCCAACAAAACAAGAGATTCAAAAGGTAAGAAGTCTATTGCTTTAAAATCTGAAATTGATTTTGAAGTGCCAGATTCAGAAGATGAAGATGAAGACTACGAAGAACTTGCTCTCATGGTGAAGAAATTCATAAAGATGGCTCAAAGAGATAGAAACTTCAAAGGGAAGAAATCATTCAAAATGAATGATTAGAGACAATTGAACAATGACAAACAGGAAGGCAAAGATGTAATATGCTTCCATTGTAAGAAAGCAGGACACATCAAACCCAATTGCCCGCTTCTGAAGAAAGACAAGATCAAGTATGAGAAATACAAAAAGGCATTGAAGGCAGAAACTCTGAGTGATTCTGAAAATAGTGAGGATGACTATGCTAACATATGTCTCATGGCAAAGTCAGATTCAGATTCAGATTCAGATGTTGAGGTACTAAGGAAGAGAAAAAACAAATGGTTTCTGGACAGTGGATGTTTAAGTTACATGACTAGTGATCCAGAAAACTTCATTCAACTTTCAGATTACAATGGTAGAAGTGTGTCGTTTGGTGGAAAGAATAAAGGCAAAGTGGTTGGCCAAGGGACCGTAAAAATCGGAAATATCACGATCAACAATGTCTCTCTTGTCAAAGGATTAAAATACAATTTGATTTTAGTAAGTCAACACTATGACTTTGGTTATCAAATTTGCTTTCAAGACTCAAAATGCTCAGGTGTTAGCAAAGACAAGAAGCATACCTTCACTGGTTGACGTCATGGAAATATCTACCTTCTGAACGTTGATTTTGAAGACATCAAGTGTCTTATTTCTGTCAAGGATGACTCTAAACTATGGCACAGAAAGCTAGGCCATATCAGTATCAAACATATCTCGAAGCTATCATCCAAAAAACTAGTTCGAGGTTTACCACAACCCGAACCATACGATTGCGCTAACATCCCATCGGTCGTTAAGTTGCAACATCCTAGGACTTATCGCCGACCCGGTCTAACCACATACTGATAAGCACTAATGGAAGCGGACTCGAACTCTCCGAACAACATACAAATAACAGGATAAAAGTGAGAGAAAAAATATAAGGCACAATGATCATTTCATAAAACACAATATCTGTTTACACAAAAGAACCAGTTCACCCAAAATGCGATCACGTGCTACAAAAAGGAATCGGTGATCTACCAGCCTACATCCGCTACGGGGATATACCAAAAAGGGAGAGGGAACCTAACTATGTCTTCAGTCCCCACCGTTAGACGACAACTCCGGTTTAGGGTCTGACTCCATCAGTTCCTCCTCAGGTCCGGTGTCCGGATCAGTGACCTCTCCGTCAGTTGGCATCGCCTCCACTGGGTCTAGCTCCATGGGGTCCCACACTCCGCCATCGGCGTTAGGAACATCAAAACCTTGCAGAGGACCAACTACCTCATCTCCAACTCTATGGGACCACACTACGTAAGTATGGGGTATCTAGTTATCCCCGCCTACATCTATCCACACAGTACTATAATGCCTGAAATAAACTGCGCCATCGCTCCTGGTATACTTCGTCACAAAGCACTGGATATGCTTTGGTATCCCAAAATGCGGCTGTAGAACCATGCTTCCTCAGAA
Source organism: Lenwebbia sp. NSW1173648 (assembly GCA_029784005.1). Classification (NCBI taxonomy): domain Eukaryota; kingdom Viridiplantae; phylum Streptophyta; class Magnoliopsida; order Myrtales; family Myrtaceae; genus Lenwebbia; species Lenwebbia sp. NSW1173648. The sequence goes on from JARCGZ010000007.1 coordinate 13,769,650, forward strand.
TCGGGGGTCTGAGACGTTTTACTTACAACTATGATAATAAATCTCACCGAGCTAACTCCCTAAGCCTCGCTTAGGGTAACACGTACGTCCGGATCACCCTAAACATGCAATTCTAAACGACAAGATGAACATGCTAATTAACGCTATTGAATCCACTCAATACTGTCCAATCAAGGCACTACTAAACATGCATGATATCTAATAATAATCCAAATGTGCCCAGTACCCTACAGTACACCTCACACTCAACAAGTTCAAATTATTAATGACCCGCATAACACGCATCAGGCCACGGCGCTACCCGCGAAAAACGCATCAGGCAGGCTATCACTTGCCCCATCGGGCACAATAACATCCCACGTCAAACGCCTCAGGATGGGTTCAAATCCCCGAGTAAGACGCATCAGGGTTTTAGATGATCACATGAACAAAAATATCATACCAATCCACAACATTATCCCCGCGTGAAATGCATCAGGGTTTTACGTCAACACGCGAACACCCTCAAACAATCACATATGCATGATATCTCAATTAAACCACACCGCCAAGCTCAAGAACATCAAATCATCAAATAACACCACAAAAATCATTCGCGATCACATAATTACATCAACGTGCACACAATGCCAGATTGAACTATATAATCATATCATAATCAACCACTAACTACCACTATCTAACCACCTAAAATTAACACTAAGCTAACTCTAATCAGCCACACAAATCACAAGTTCAGATTAGCCATAACTAAGCCTTAATCAGCCACTAATCTCATCCTAAACAAGTCCTAACTACATCCATTAGTCACCTATCAACCTAATCAAGGTTTAGAGAGTAACTTACCCCAAAACCAAGCTTAAACAACCACTAAACAAAGCTGAAACAGCCACGCCCAAATTTCACTCCGGCAACCAAGCGGCGGTGAACAGTGGTCCACGGCGATTCGACGATGAAGGTGGCGATGGCTGGGGGTTCACGGCGTGATGGTGGTGGTGGTAGTTCAATTCGGCCAAAGTGAGAAAGAGAGAGTGAAAGGTGAGTGAAAGTGAAAGTGAGAAGCGAAAAGTGAAAGTGAAGAACAAAATTGTCTTCTTCCCTTTGCTTCCCAACGTGAAAGAGAGAGGAGAGAGAGGTGTGCAGATGAAGATTCAAGCCCAAAATGGATGATTGAGATCCAATCTTCCTTTCCAAACTTCATCCAAGGGCTAGGGTTAAAGGTTCAAAAAGGTTTCTAGAAGGTTGGACTTTTTTTCAAAGATAAATATCAAGGCAAGTTGACAAGTGGGCTGCCCATTCCTCCTTTGGTATTTTCGGCTGCACTAAGGGGGATTAAAATTCCAAAATTCCATTTTTCTTAATATAGGAAGCATATTCAACAAAGGGGTATAATGGTCTTTTCCACTTTTCGGTTTGAATTTCACTTTTTCCAACTATTCGGCGCGAACCGTTCCATCAAGGGTCCTATTGAGGTGACGTCCAAAATATTGGTATTGGTATCCGTGAAAGTTCGACGTCCAAGTTCGGAGTCAAATTCGCGACCAAAATCAATTAATTGCGACTTCAGTGTATCTCAAACTAACGGCCGGCTTTTAGGAGTTACGCGTATCGACCCGTGATTGATTTATTATCAAGTCACATTTAAGTTTACTCAGGCCATGGTGACCTTGGTTGTTATGAAATTGCGAGGGTCAATCACTAATTCTAAAGGACGCGATCGTTAGAAATTGGTTTGGGAACGTTTGCAATCCTACGTTGGTCAAACGGAATCACCCGCGATCCAATTGTATAGCATCGGCAAATCGTTCTAACCATTCTTGGATCGGCCTATAATGGCCCAAAATATTTCATCGTCAATTTATATAGCCAAAGTGTCAGTCCACGGTTAAGTCCTTAGGTCCACGTACTTAATTCCTAGCTAGCGTTTCCCTAACGGTTAGTCTTCTCGAGAGTGATCAAATCCAAGTGAGATTTAACTAAAGTGCATCAATGAAATATTCATTCATTTTATGAATCCCGAAAATGAGTCGAATTTCAGAATGTCACAACTCTTCCTCTTTACAAAAATTTCGTTCTCGAAATTTACAATAAACCCAAATACTAAAACAAATGGGGGTGCTGACGCCTCATCTCTTCTTCGCTTTCCCAGGCTCCTTCGGTCCCGTGATGCTCCTAGATCACTTTGACTAGCTGAACCGTCTTGTTTCGTAAAACCTGTTCCCTTCTGTCTTCTACTCGAACGGGTCTCTCCACGTATGACACCTTATCGTCCACGTCTATGACTTCATGATCCAGCACATGGGTCGGGTCTGGTTCGTACTTCCTCAGCATGGACACGTGGAAGATGTTGTGAACCTGAGATAAGTTCGGCGGCAAGGTGAGACGATAGGCTAAAATTCCGTTACATTCCAAGATCTCAATCGGACCTATGTATCTCGGACTCAGCTTCCCTTTCTTACCAAATCGAGACAAGCCTCGCATCGGTGATACCTTGAGGAGAACATGATCCCCTACCTGAAATTCCAAAGGCCTACGTCTTTTATCCGCATAATTCTTTTGACGACTCTAAGCAGTCTTAAGCCTTTCTCTGATTACCTTCACTGCCTCGACTGACTGTTGAACCAACTCTAGACCTGTTATACTTCTTTCACTAACCTCATCCCAACACACTGGAGTTCTGCAAGCTCTGCCATACAATGCCTCAAATGGTGCCATTCTGATACTCTACTGATAACTGTTATTGTATGCAAACTCCACTAGATGTAACTGTTCTTCCCATCCTCCTTTAAAATCTAGCACGCACGCCCTTAACATGTCCTCAAGAGTTTGTATTGTCCTCTCTAACTGCCCGTTTGTCTGCAGATGATACGCTGTACTGAACTGCAGTTTTGATCCCAAGGTAGTCTGTAAACTCTTCCAAAAGTTAGATGTGAACCTAGGGTCACGGTCCGAAGTGATAGTCACTAGTACTCCATGCAGTCGCACAATCTGACGCACATACAATTCCGCCAACCTATCCAAATCGAGATCCTTTCGCACTGCAATGAAGTGAGCAGCCTTCGTCAATCTATCGATGATCACCCAAACCGAATCATGACCTCTCTGGCTCTTAGGCAAACTTGTCACGAAGTCCATCGTGATATGCTCCCATTTCCACTCGGGAATTTCTAACGGTTGAAGTAATCTACCAGGTTTACAGTGTTGTGCATTCACTTGTTGGCACGTCAAACATTTAGCCACATGCTTGGCTACATCCACTTTCATTCCGTTCCACTAGTAATGCAGACACAAATTGTGATACATCTTTGTACTGCCCAGATGGATACTGTAGTTGCTACGATGAGCTTCTGACAAAATCTCCTTCTTCAGTTTCTTTTCGTGGGGCACACACAGACGTCTACGGAACTTCAAGATCCCGTCTTCGGACACTTGAAAGTTAGGTTTCCTCTTAGTTGCATTCATACTCAGAATCTTCTGTATGTTAGGGTTCATAGGTTGCGATGTCTTAATTCTCGCTTGAATTTCCGGCTCAATTCTCAAGGTAGCCAACAAACTCGAGAGGTGATATACCTCAAATTTAATTCTGAATCCCTTATTCCTTCGAGCAGAGTCCATTCCTTAATCCTCATATGCACAATGCTCGACTTCCGACTAAGTGAATCCGCTACCTTATTAGCCTTTCTAGGGTGGTACAAGATGTCACAGTCGTAGTCTTTAAGCAATTCCATCCAGCGGCGATGTCTCATGTTCATTTCCTTTTGGAAAAACAAGTACTTCAGGCTTTGATGGTCCGTGTAAACTTGAAACCTTTCCCCAATCAAATAGTGCCTCCAAATATTTAACGCAAAGATGACCGCTGCAAGCTCCAAATCGTGCGTTGGGTAGTTTAGCTTGCGAGGCCTCAATTGTCACGACGCGTAAGCAACAACTCTACCATGCTGCATTAGAACGCATCATAACCCTTTTAGCAACGCATCACTATAGATCTCGTATCCTCCGGGACCGGATGGTATTGTTAACACTGGCGCGGTTGTCAACTTATGCTTAAGCTCTTGGAAACTCTTTTCGCACTTGTCTGTCATAGGAGTAGCTATCGCGGAGAACCTTTCCACGAATCGTCTATAATATCCCGCCAAGCCTAGAAAACTTCGAACCTCTGTGACTGACGTCGGTCTTGGCCAATTCGCAACTGCTTCTATCTTTGTCGGATCCACTGAGATCCTATCCCCAGAGATTACATGTCCAAGGAACGCTACTCGATTGAGCCAGAACTCACACTTACTAAACTTAGCATAGAGTGAGTGTTCTCTTAGGGTCCGTAGAACCATACTTAAATGTTGTTCACGTTCGTCAGGACTCCTTGAATACACCAAGATATCGTCGATGAATACGATGACGAACTGATCCAAAAACTCATTGAATATCTGATTCATCATATCCATAAAGGCAGCTGGGGCATTGGTCAATCCAAATGGCATGACGGTAAACTCATAATGTCCATATCTTGTACAAAATGCTGTCTTCGGTATGTCCTCCTTCTTGATCCTCAACTGATGGTAGCCCGTTCTTAAGTCTATCTTGGAGAACACTGACGCTCCTTGCAGTTGATCGAACAAGTCATCAATCCTTGGCAGTGGATACTTATTCTTGATGGTTACTTGATTCAATTGCCGATAGTCAATGCACAGGCGCAATGACCCAACCTTCTTCCTCACAAACAACACTGGCGCTCCCCACGGTGACGCACTAGGGGGAATGAATCCCTTATCCAGTAGCTCTTGCATCTGAACTTTCAACCCCTTCAACTCTAATAAAGCCATTCTGTAAGGCGCTCGAGAGATTGGCTCAGTCCCAGGGGCCAACTCAATTACGAATTCCACTTCCCTTTCAGGTGGCAATCCCGATAATTCTTGAGAAAACACATCAGGGAAATTGCACACCATGGCTATATCCTCTAGCCTTGATTCCTCAATCGACGAATCAACAACTGATGCCAGGTAACCTTGGCATCCTTCATCTAACAACCTAATCACCTCAAGTAACGAAATCCAAGGGATCGAGGTTCCTCCTCGACTTCCCACAAATTCATATCTAGGATGACCAATCGGATTAAATTGGATCACCCTGTTACCACAGTCCATCATAGCCCTTTGTTTAACCAACCAATCCATCCCAACTATAACATCGAAGTCATACATAGTCAAAATTGCCAAGTCTATTAATTCCTCTCTACCACCAATGGCTATCTTGCAATTTGAACATCCTAAGGAAATTAGCACTTTATCCTTTAAAGGGGTGGTAACATGCAACTTTACTTCTAACGGTTTCGATTCAACTCCAGCCAATACCACAAATTGTTCAGACACAAATGAGTGCGACGCTCCTGGATCAAATAAGGCATATGCAGCATGATCACATAAAGAGACCGTACCTGTGATCACGCCAGGTGCATCCTCCACCTCCCTTCGTGCCACAGCATAGACTCTTCCTTGTGCTGGCGGCCGATTTTGGTTAGCTTGTGGAGCGGCTCCAGCTTGACGTCCCATTTGGGGTTGCTGCTGTTGAAATTGAGGTCCTGCGGCTTGATTTGGGCAATTCCTTATCTGATGACCCTATTGACCACATTTAAAACACGCCTCCATCCTACCTGGGCAAGGGCCATTCCATGCCTCCTTTCGCAAGATCGACACACCGTGCTAGAGTGGTATGTCGATTTTTCGAAGCTTTTCTTGACAGGAGGGACGAAACTCCTATTTCCTTCCATAGGCCTCTTTCCAAGGTAGTAGCAGTTGTCCCTAGCAGGCGCATACCGCGATCCAGAAGCGGCAGTCCTTTCAGTCGTATCTCGTTCAACCATTTGAGCCCTCTCATAAAGCTCATTATAATCCCTCAGATTAAGCAGTATCAAATGACTGCGGAGTTTCAGTTTCAGTCCATCCCGGAACCTCCTTGCTTTATCGACCGGATTCTCTACCATTCTCGGTGCAAACTTGGATAACCTTGCAAATTCTGCCTCATACTGATCCACTGTCATTTGATTCTGGCGAAGCCGTAGAAACTCTGCCATTTTCTGTTCTTGTGCAGTCTTCGAGAAATATTTCCCATTAAATGTCTCGGCGAAGGCAATCCAATTCGGAACCACGCCTATGGGGAAAATTCTACCTCGGGTGGCCTTCCACCAATCATTAGCATTGCCTTAGAGCTGGTCTACTGCCAGGGTCACCTTTTCTTCCTCCGTACACTCCAAAAGTGCAAACAATTTCTCCAACTCCTCAACCCAGAGAGAAGCGGTCTCGAGATCATATTTCCCATCAAACTTGGGCGGTTTCAACTTCAAGAACTGTTCCACCAGTTGGTGCATTTGGCGATTCCCATTTCCATTCCCTTGATTAACAACATTAGCTCCGTTAGCAGCAGCAACGGTAGCTTCAGCGGCTTGGGCAACTTCGGCAGCTCGTTCTCGAGCCTGCCTTCCCATTAAGTTCCCAATTTCCTCTAAAGCTCTCAAGACCCCATCAACTCTCGGGTCCACCATAGGTCTTGTCCGCGAGCTAGACGCTCCTCTTGTCCCCCTTCCCCGGTTATTCATTCTAACGAGGTCTGCTCAACAAATAAGCCTGCTATAATTCCATCAAGGAATCAGAGACCTAAGCCATCTACTCAAGTCTAGCAGTACTAAGCAGCAGGTTGCAACAATAATTACCAAACAAGTAACCACAAACCAAACATCAAAGGTATCCACTCAAAAGAGTTCTCGTTCTTACCTTTCCTCCAGCAGTACCTACCATCCGGTATAAAAATCACAAAACATCCAATACGATACAGTTCAAGCCTACCAATCACAAACACATACTCACATGACATGCACAACGCGACAAACACTCGCGAATCACTAGAGTCTCTCTATTTAACTATCCCGAAAACCCTCGCTCCTTATCACTCCAAGTCTCGACCAACTTGGATCGAGCTGACCTTGCTCTAATACCAATTAAATAGGGATGTCACGACTCGAACCATACGACCGCGCTAACATCCCATCGGTCGTTAAGTTGCGACATCCCAAGACTTATTGCCGACCCAGTCTAACCACATACTGATAAGCACTAACGGAAGCGGACTCGAACTCTCCGAACAACATACAAATAACAGGATACAAAAGAGAGAGAAAATACAAGGCACAATGATCATTTCATAAAACACAATATCTGCTTACACAAAAGAACTAGTTCACCCAAAATGCGATCACGCGCTACAAAAAGGAATCGGTGATCTACCAGCCTACATCCGCTATGGGGATATACCAAAAAGAGAGAGGGAACCTAACTATGTCTTCAGTCCCCATCGTCAGACGATAACTCCGGTTCAGGGTCTGACTCCGTCGGTTCCTCCTCAAGCTCGAACTCCTCAGGTCCGGTGTCCGGATCAGAGACCTCTCCGTTAGCTAGCATTGCCTCCACTAGGTCTAGCTCCATGGGGTCCCACACTCCGCCATCGGCGTTAGGAACATCAAAACCTTGCAGAGGACCAACTACCTCATCTCCAACTCTATGGGACCACGCTACGTAAGTATGGGGTATCTAGTGATCCTCGCCTACATCTATCCACACAATACTATAATGCCTGAAATAAACTATGCCATCGCTCCTGGTATACTTCCTCATAGAGCATATATGCTTTGGTATCCCAAAACGCGGCGGCATAACCATGCTTCCTTAGGGTCGGGGGTCTGAGATGTTTTACTTACAACTCTGATAATAAATCTCAATAAGCTAACTCCCTAAGCCTCGCTTAGGGTAACACGTATGTCCGGATCACCTAAACATGCAATTCTAAACGACAAGATGAACATGCTAATTAACGCTATTGAATCCACACAATACAGTCCAATCAAGGCACTACATACACATGCAGGATATCTAATAATAATCCAAACGTGCCCAGTACCGTACAGTACACCTCACACTCAACAAGTTCAAATTATTAATGACCCGCGTAACACGCATTAGGCCACGGCGCTACCTGCGTAAAATGCATCAGGCAGGCTATCACTTGCCCCGTCGGGCACAATAACATCCCGCGTCAAACGCCTGAGGATGGGTTCAAATCCCCACGTAAGACGCATCAGGGTTTTAGGTGATCACACGAGCATAAATATCATACCAATCCACAACATTATCCCCGCGTGAAATGCATTAGGGTTTTACGTCAACACACGAACGCCCTCAAACAATCACATATGCATGATATCTCAATTAAACCACACCGCCAAGCTCAAGAACATCAAATCATCAAATAACACCACAAAAATCATTCGCGGTCATATAATTACATCAACGTGCACACAAGACTAGATTGAACTATATAATCATATCATAATCAACCACTAACTACCACTATTTAACCACCTAAAATTAACACTAAGCCAACTCTAATCAGCCACAAAAATCACAAGTTTGGATTAGCCATAACTAAGCCTTAATCCGCCACTAATATCATCCTAATTAAGTCCTAACTACATCCATTAGTCACCTATCAACCTAATCAAGGTTTAGAGAGTAACTTACCCCAAAACCAAGCTTAAACAACCACTAAACAAGGCTGGAATAGCCACGCCCAGATTTCACTCAGGCGACCAAGCGGCGACGAACGATGGTCCGCGGCGGTTCGGAGATGAAGGTGGCAGTGGCTGGTGGTTCACGGCGTGATGGTGGTGGTGGTACTTCAATTCGGCCAAGGTGAGAAAGAGATAGTGAAAGGTGAGTGAAAGTGAAAGTGAAAAGTGAAAAGTGAAAGTGAAAGTGAAAAGTGAAAAGTGAAAGTGAAGAACAAAATTTGTCTTCTTCCCTTTGCTTCCCAACGTGAAAAAGAGAGGAGAGAGAGAGGTCTGTAGCTGAAGATTCAAGCCCAAAATAGATGGTTGAGATCCAATCTTCCTTTCCAAGCTTCATCCAAGGGCTAGGGTTAAAGGTTCAAAAAGGTTTCTAGAAGGTTGGACTTTTTTTCAAAGATAAATATCAAGGCAAGTGGACAAGTGGGCTGCCCATTCCTCCTTTGGTATTTTCGGCTGCACTAAGGGGGATTAAAAGTTCAAAATTCCCTTCTTCTTAATATAGGAAGCATATTCAACAAAGGGGTATAATGGTCTTTTCCACTTTTCGATCCGAATTTCACTTTTTCCAACTATTTGGCGTGAACCGTTCCATCAAGGGTCCTAATGAGGCGACGTCCAAAATATTGGTATTGGTATCCGTGAAAGTTTGACGTCTAAGTTCAGAGGCCAATTCGCGACCAAAATCGATTAATTGCAACTTCAGTGTATCTCAAACTAACGGTCGGCTTTTAGGAGTTACGCGTATCGACCCGTGATTAATTTATTATCAAGTCACATTTAAGTTTACTCAAGCCATGGTGACCTTGGTTATCATGAAATTGCGAGGGTCAATCACTAGTTCTGAAGGACGCGATCGTTACTCAAGCCAAAGTGTTAGTCCACGATTAAGTCCTTAGGTCAACGTACTTAATTCCTAGCTAGCCTTTCCCTAACGGTTAGTCTTCTCGAGAGTGATCAAATCCGAGTGAGATTTAACTAAAGTGCGTCAGTGAAATATTCATTCATTTCATGAATCCCGAAAATGAGTCGAATTTCAGAATGTCACAACTGGAGTCTCGAAACCTAAAAGGTCTCCATCAAAGAGCATCGTTATCAAAGAAATAATAAGCGAAGAAAGTAAAACTAGAGGAAGACTTGATGATGACGATGATGTGTTGGTCAGAGATTTTAAGAAAATCAGAGGGATTGTAAAAGATAAGGATTTTCAGAGCAAATTGTTATTAATTCAAAAGCATTGTGAGAAATACGAGTCGCTGAAGGAAAGAGGAGTTATACCCCACATGGTATTTGACCTTAAATATTTTGATAGGGTTGGTATCCCTATAAGGAAACACTTGGAACTAATGAAGCTGAAAGATTTTGCAACTGTAAGAAGGTCAATCTTTCCAAACTTAGCGGCTTACTTTTATTCAAGCTTGTGTTTTCGAAATTTTGATTCTCTGTTTTATACGGCTGGAGAAGTCCAATATCATTTGCATGTCAGAGAACTTGCAAATTTAATGGGAGTTGATGAAATGGATTTTGTACCCATTGATGTACAACCCGATGCTGCCTACAGTTTTCTAACTGGAAAAGAGAACTATTCCAGAGATTCAAAGGCACACATTGCTTACAATGACTTCCCATTGAAGCACATTGTAATGCACAAGGTTGTGATTGAGAGTTTAAGACCCAAGGCTGCTTCAAAAATATATATTTCGAAGTATGAAGCCAAGCTGATGTGTGGACTGTTAGATGGTTGCATACTCTCTCTAGCACACACTGTTCTTCTCCATATGTACAGGACTATGCAAAAGACCAAAGGACAATTACCATACGCAGGGTTAATCTATCGGATCATGTCCTTCCACTATGTCAAGATTCCTAGTGAGCTCATTCAGAATGAAACTCAGATAATGGTAGCTGGGGAGTCCATGATATAGAAAATGGGCTTTAGACAGACTGCTAGTGGATGGATGAACAAAAGCAAAGAGGCTGTTCTGGTCGAATTAGAGGAGAAGAATGCAGAGAGTGAAAAATCGGCAAAGAGAAGGAAAATAGAGGCCAGAAAAGGAAAGCAGATCACTATTCAGAGTGAGTCTTCAGAAGAAGAAGAAAGTGTATCATCAGAAGATGATGAGAGAACCCATACTGCCTTATCTGAAGGAAATGTCAAGTCAAAAGATGAAGAGCATGCTAAAATAGCAAATGAGCAAGAGGATCCTATGGACAAAGAAGAGGACCTCCATAAGACTCATGAGAGTGGAGATATAGAAGCTAATGAGACAACTGGTGAAAGAGAAGAGAAAGAAACTCAGCTTGCTACGAATGAATATGTGGAGATAATGAAGGAGCAACTGGATGACAGAACAACCATTGAAGTTCTGATTGCTCGAGAAAAGAAGAAGAAGTCTTCATCACCACCTGAGGTAATGGAGATTGATAAGTCTGATGATTTTATTGTCACAACTAGAGGATTCACAGGAGTTACTCCTATTAAAACAGTTCAGATTCAGGGGGAGCAACCTCAAGAATCTACTGTTTTGCATGAACAACCTGAGGAGACAATAACAGATACTATTCAGACTGAAGTTGTTCAGGAGGATAAGGCTGCTGATGAAAAGGAAGAATCCAGCAGAAAGGAACAACACAAGGAATCTAATACCGATCAGACTAAAGAAATTCAAAATGATGTTGTTCAGAAGGAGAAATCTGGTGTGAAAACTAATGTTTAGAAGGAGCAACCTCTAGAGAAGATATCTGAAAAATCCCCCACAGAAATTGAATCTACTACTGCTGAACCTATTATAATCATTCCAGATTCAACACCTGATCAGACTCAGGGGGAGATAAATTTGCAGCGAGTTTTGGATTCAACATCAAAGGGTAAAGCTCAAATGGTAGAACAAGAAGATCAACAAACTTCTATAGGGACATTGAATGCTTCTATCAAAGAGTTACTGGAAGCTAAGGCTTCATAAAGTCTAGTTCAGATGGAAGTTGAAAAATTTCGAGTAGAGATTATGCAGAGGATGGATAGAATGGAGATTAAGATTGAGAAGAATATGAACATGTTTGAGGAAATGCTTCACAAATACTGTCGCCTTTTTTGCTCTGAGATGACCAGCATTGGTACCTACACACTGATCAGAGATGAGACGATCAGCAAAGAATTTCCACAGATGAAGGAGGTTAAGAATTTCGCCGCCTTTATTGCTGATATGGGCAAAAATGATGAAGTTGCTCAGAGAGATGATGAAGAGCATGTTGATGTTCCCTCCTCCTCCTCAAAACAAAATCCACTTCCGTCCTCTTGAATTTGTTTTCAAACAGTCAGATTTATTTTTATGTTATCTTTGTCAGATGTTATATTTTTATGAACCTTGACTATCACGACCTTATTAGGGTCTGATAGCTTGCCTCTTAAATAATATATGTGTGGATTGCTATCTTTGTCATATTATCTTGCTGGTGACAAAAAGGGGGAGAAGATACCTCATTTTTATATTGCAGGTTATACACATACGCGCTCAAAGGAATTCAACAATGTACACAACACATATGGTGATATCCTTCCATCACTCAAAGTGCATATCTTATATTTTCAGATGCACATGCTTTTGAAGAGATTCACTTGAGTCAAATATTCATATTCTTTGTGAAATCTCTTCTGAGCTTAACTTTGATACAAACATTTTTTTATATATATCAACTTTTATTGAGGACGTTTTGTCATCATCAAAAAGAGAGAAATTGTTGAGAAAATCTTCCCTCTAAATATTTTGATTCTGACAAAACTATCCCTCTTATGAGAGAATCTGTGTTATGCAAATAAATCTTCTATTGCAAGAATGAGCATGTGAACAAACATGTCGTTAAAGCCCTGATGCGTTATGACGCGGGGAGTTGAGCTAATGCTGATGCGTTAAACGCGGGATATAATGTCTAATGAGATAGTTAGTTACATGCCTGATGCATTAAACGTGGGTTGTAGCCCGGACCCGAGGCGTTAAACGCGAGTCGTTCTTCGTTCTGACTATATACGTATATGAACTTATTGTTATGCATTGATGAGTGCATCGGAGTTGAGCTGCAAGCTGGATTGATTGATTTGTTGGTTTGAATTACTCTAAATGAAACACTTAATTTTGGGGTGTCTAGTGGGCATGTGTTCTGTTGTCTGATGTGGCTGAGCTAGTAGTCTGGTTGGGTTTAAAACTGCATGTTAGGTTGGCTTGGAGGTACCGTTATCCTAAGCGATGCTTAGGGGTTAGCTTATTGAGATTTATTCTCATTGTTGTATTCCCACACCTTTTAGAACCCCGTCCTTAATTATGGCTTCATCACCACATTTTAGGATACCGAGACGTATCGATCGTATAGTGACGAAGTATGTATTGGGCGATGGTAGGGTGTTCTATAGACATTCTAGTAGTGTGAGGATAGACTTAGGAAATGGAGCTTGGAAGAGTCATGAGTTTTTGGCATGGACTAGAGGAGCTGAAGAAGGGAGGGGTGAACCTCTTGAAGTTTACAGCATACCGTATGACGAGGATGAACAGGGTGATCCCATGGAGTTGGACCCTACCGAGTGCGAGCCGTGGGATGGTGAAGTTACTGACCCGGACACTAAGCCTAAGGAGTCGGAGGGTGCCGAGGAACCAATGGAGTCTGATCCTGAAGAGGAGCCGATGTCTAGTGATGACGAGGGTTGAAGACTAGGATAGTGTTCCTCCCCTTTTTGGTATATCCTAGTAGTGGATATAGGTTAGTAAGCCATGGTACCCTTTTGTAGTTGATGGCGGCTCCTGATATTGTCCGTGTCTGTATCTTGAACCTTGGCATATTTATATGATGGTTTGTTTTCCTGTTTCTCTCTTCTCTATCCTCCTATTTGAATTTTTTGTCTGGGTGTTTTCATTTTCTTCCACTAGCGTTCGTTTCTAAGAGATTAAGTATCGATCTGGGTCGGCGACTTATCTTGGGATGTCGCATTGATATTCGACTGGAGCGATGTGTTTCGAGATGTCGCGGGCTCATATGGACGCGGGGCGTGACATAGTTGAAGTCTAGTATGCAGATGGAGAAATGTGTTGCCTCTGAAGACTTCAGATGGAGGTTTGTGTTGCCTCTAAAGACTTAATCTTGAGAAGACTTATGTGACACGTCAGCAAGGACTTTACAGAAGCTCAGAGTCACTATTCTAATATGTTCAGATTCATAGAGTCTTTTGAGTTCAGAAGATTATTTCTGAACAGCGTTCAGATTCTGCAATATCTCTCTACTAGATTCTGAAAACCCACGTTTGGCACGTTTTCGTTTGGCCGCGCCTTTTTATGGAAGTTTGTAAGATTTGATTGACAGGATTATTTTCCAATCAAATCAGGAGAATATCCTCTATTGGATATTACATTCCATGGACAAGATATCTTGGAGATTTGGATGTACTCTATTTATGGAAACTGAAGATTTGGTTGTATGGGCGACTGAATCTGAAGGGTTCAAACTCTACTCCAACAGCCATTAGATCTTCCCATATACAGTCTCGGTCAATCAAGATTGATGACATCCAATCAGAGATTGAGAAGCGATCCTTTGGAAGACCTTAGTAACAGCTAGTTCGAGGTCGAAGAAGTATAAAAGAAGATCAATGGTGACTGCTGCGAAGAGAGTTCACGAACTTAAAATTCCAAAGTGCTGAGTTGTTCAGATTCACATTCTCTTGTTCTTGTGAGCTTAAAATTCTTATTCTTGAGAGGTTCTTTTGTAAGAGTGATTAGAGTGAAAACTCTTGTAACCTTTCATCGATTCATAGTGGAATCCAACCGATCGGCTGTCATCGTGGGAGAGTGGACGTAAGCTTGCTAAAGCCGAACCACTATAAATATTGCGTGCAAATTCTCTTTCCCTAAACTCCTCTTGCCGTGTTTAGTTTATCTGCACGTTATTTTACTGATCTTATTCAGTTTATGTTCTGAACTTATTAATTTCTGCATTAAGTATCAAAATTGTTCAGAATCACCTATTCACCCCCCTTTAGGTGATATTGCTAGATACAACATTAAGAACTTGACTTAGAATTATAAGAAGCAACCGCGTGATCCTCAATTTCCTGTCGTTGTCGCGGAGCTTTTTTGGGGGAAAAAGTGTCAAAAAAAAGTCATAAACCTATTACATTGGGCCTAATTCAATCCTAAACTTTTTATTAGTGCCAATTTAGTCCTAAACCTTTTGTATTTGTGCCAATTGAATCCATTCGGTCACCATCGACTATGCCACGTGGATGCCGACCGTCCCACGTGGCACGGCCGGCGCTGACGTGGTATTTTTAAATTTTTGTAATAGTTTTTGAATTTTTTTAATAATTTTTTCCTTTTTTTTCCTTTCTTCTTCTTCCTTTGTTCTTTCCCTCTTCTGTAAATTGCACGTAGTTGGCCACTGCTCGGCCATAGGCCGCACGCCGAGAGGGCTGGCCTCGTCGGGCTATGCCTACACGAGGCGAGCACCGGCGAGGGGGAGCCTCGCCATGGCGAGGCCGACCTCGCCCAAGCCAAGGTGGCCTCTGCCGACGTCACCCCGAGAGAAGAAGATGCCTAGCAAGGCCTCCCTGGCCTAGGCGAGGCTCGCCCAGGCTAGATCTAGTGACTTGAATCCATGCGACCTCCATTGTCGCCGTTGACGCCAACCCACAACCTTCGCGAGTGGTGAAAGACATAATGGAGGGATATAGCTATTCGCTGCGATTATCAACCTTATACAGTGACCCAAGATTGTCACGTTAGATATGCGAATCACAGTTCTATAAAAGTAGAAGAATTGACGCACCTTGTTTCGGATCCATCGTTCTTGATGCGAAATTGCGACGATCCGTTGCTCAAGAGCTTCTTCTCTATGAACCCTCTTTAGACACTGGCTTCAATGAGACGGCCCCTCATGTATCACTTTCGGACGACTCTTTATATGAGGTTATGTGGACATTATGGTTTAGAGGAGGGACTTGAGCTCTATTTATAGAGTCTTTAACCTATCCCCTCATTATGGATAAGGTTTGACTCGGCTCACACTATCCAGTCCCATATTAGACTAATTAGGAAAATGTGTACTTTTTCTTTATTAGACCAATTAATAATTACAATAATAATTAATAAAGCCTACATATAATATATTCTTACATTCTCCCACTTGGGCTATATTAATTAAAATTGCACTGTATATGTGCATCTTTATATTGATCTAGAGATAATTCTTAATAGTCAATCCAATTCCAAAAAGTCTCAAACAGCGAATTATGCCAATAACTGCATCAAAAGACACAAAGTCATCCATGGTCACAAGTGTCCTCAACTTTACTAATATAGATTTAATATGGTAGTGTGGCAAACGGATAATACCTCAAATAATAGAGAAAACGTTATGTGTTATCCTCCTTGTCAGTCACCATTCTCTTACTTTATGTGTCACAAAACCTGATGTGCCACAAGAGAATTCCCTTATGGTTCCAATGAACCCACATATGTCTTACCTTTATAGTTAACTATTCTTTATGTGTAACAAGACATATGTTTTTGGCTAAAATAAATGCCCCAACCATCACTCAAGATTTACACAACCCTTGAGATTTTCACCTTATGTATGTACTCAATATTAACACATTCATGAAAACTTTATTGAATGCAAACGAGCCAATACATGACAAAATTGTTACTAAATATGACGGAACACAGATGGTGAACTTTATTAGAGCATTATCGAAAACAGCTCCCACTAAACAACAGCATCCCGTGATGCTTCTAAGCCCAGCAAATGACATGTCGTAACAGCATCCCATGATGCTTCGAAGCCCATGCTTATGACATGTCGTTCAAATATACAAGGGTGAAGACCTTTAGTTAGTGGGTCTGCAATCATTATCATCTGTGAAAATATGCTCTACTTTAGTGTCACATTTCTCATTTGTTACCTTTATGGTCAAAGAACTTGACCGTCAGATCCTTAGACCCCGTAAGACCTTTGTCATTCTTAATAAATAACACCGTAGAGTTACTTTTGTCAATACAACCGCATGGGCCTTTCAATAAAGTCAAATATTACCAACTCCTTAATGAGGTTCCGGAGTCTAATAGCCCGAGTAGCAGCCGAAAAGCATACTATAAACTCCGCTTACTTCATAAAAGATAATACTGTTATCTATTTCTAGCTTTTCCATAATACTGCACCTTCCTTTAACTTACAAACATATATCTAATTGTCAACTTCACGTCATCCAGACAGGTAGCAAAGTCTGAATCCGAATAGACTACTAACTGCAGGTTCTGAACATGTCTATAAATCATCATATAGTTTTTTGTCCTCTTTAAGTACCTCAAAACTTTCTTAGCAGTAACCCAGTGATCGTATCCTAGATCTGACCGATATCTGCTTAGAAGTCTCATCGCAAAAGCAACATCTAGTCTGGTACAAACTTGAGTATACATTGTGCTTTCAAGTGCACCAACATATGGTATATTCTTTATTTGGGTTTTCTTAATATCTGTATGAGGATGCTATGACAGATTCAGTTTATTGCCCTTAATGATAGGAGTAATTCCTAACTTGCAATACTGCATACTGAATCTTTGCACAAATGCGAATAAACCCAATACACAGCAAGGACGATCCATAAGGATCTCAATGCCTAGGAAAAAATACTCCTCACCTGAATCATCAGCTGCAAACCTTCGGGTTATACCATATAGACTTCCTCATCAGGGTCTCCATTTAGAAAAGAAGTTTTAACATCTATATGGTAAAGCTCCTTATCATAATGAGCTATTATTAATGTCATAATCACTCTGAAAAAATCTTTAGGAGAGACTGAAGGAAAATATTATTTTAAGCCTACTCCTTCTCTATGAGTGAAAAATTTGGCTACCGATCTAACTTTAAACTTCTCAATCTTTCATTTAGAGTCCCTTTTAGTTTTATACACACAATTGCAACCAATGGACTTGTGACCTTTAGGCATGTCAACAAACTTTCAAACATCTTATGTTTCATAGACTGCATCTTGTCTATCAAAGCACCCAACCACAGTTCTGATTGAGGACAAGAAATAGCATCTGTATAAGTTACTAGATCAATCATATAGCCGATATTGTAGTCATGCTCTCCTAGATAGACTATTCAGTGCATTGGTATAGCGATCGTCTCTGCCTAATAGATCTATTAAGTAGAACTACTTCAACCTTATCATGCACTTGTGGGATTTGATAAACTTCATCAGGAAATGTCACATTAACAAGATCCTGAACCCCAACAAGTTTAGTTTGTAGTTTAGGAGTCTCCACGATCCTGTATAAGTAGAGAAAAACGGCACAATAATCCCCATCATACTGTTATCTTTAATAGTTTGTAAGCAGCTACATTTTTTGGCCACATCAAACTCCAACAACTTAGCTATCTATGATTCCACAATTCTCGTTCCTCCATTGGGATCATAAAATCAATACCCCTTTGAATGATCTGGGTAAGGTACGAAGTAAAACTGAGTGGTTCTGGAGTCCAACTTCTCTAATGTTGGATTATGTAACTTTACTTTTACAGGATAACCTCAAACCTTAATATGGTTCAAACTAGATTTACGTCCAGTCCAAGATTCAAAGGAAGTCAATGGAACAGCTTTGGTAGAAACGCAATTCACAATGTAAAGGGCCAATTTGAAAGCTTCACCCCACAGAAAATCATATAAGTTGGTTTTACAAATCATACTCCTCATAATATCCATATGGGTGTGATTGCGCCTTTTGGCCACACCTTTTAATTCAAGACTCCCACGAATAGTAAACTGAGTTACTATCCTAGAATCCTCTTAAGTATTTGGTAAATGGCTCTTTAAGCTATCTAGCATCGCCATGCCTGCCAAAATACTCACCACCTCAATCAAATCTGACAACTTTTATGACTTTTCCCAACTGTTTCTTGAATTTAGTCCAAAATATCTTGAACTTGTCAAGAAAACCAAAATTTTCTTTAATCAAGTACAGATAACCGTATAGGGAATAATCGTCAATAAATGTGATGAAATAAAAATTTCTACACAAGGTTTCCATATATGGTCCACTGATATTAGTGTGTATGACCTCCAACAGGTCAGACCTACAGACTGCAGTTTTATCTTTTTCTTAGTCATCTTACCTCTATAATAGTTTACGCGTGTGTCTATGTCATTTTTAAGAGTGGGAAGAATGTTTGACTTTATCAGTCTTTCTACTATTTCTTTAGAGATGTGACCAAGACATTTATACCATAACGCGTAAAACTGTTCCTTAGGTAGAGGTCTTTTGGAAACAACTTTTTCAACCGTATAAGCGACGTATGTATCATTGAGAGTTAATCATAATTTGTACAACCCATTAGACATATAGTAGCACCCAACTTTATTTGAATCAAAGAACATAGAAATACTATTGTTCCTTATTTCAAAAGAGTAGCTACACAAGTCCAGACTTTATACGGAAACAAAGTTCCGTCTTTAAGGAAAGTACATAAAATATATTTTTTAATGTCAAATTAAAACCAGAATCCAGAATGACATTCCCACGAACTTAACGTCGACTTTATAGTTGTTTCCTATAGTGAGCTATGATTCATCCTTATTTGGCTTCCTTTGGTTTATGAATCATTGTATGGTAAACGCAACATGATTTGTTGCACTGCTATCTAGCCACCACAAACAAGATGGGGCTTTTGACAGATTAGATTCACAAACCAATGCCAAAGAATCATTACATTTATGCTCACGTTTAGACAACCAACTTATATATATATATATATATTGATTGCAGTCTTATTTTATGTGTCCATTCTACTTACAAAAGAAGTAGCGATCACCATTCTTCTTAAAGGATGCTTTCATGGACCCAAATCGTCAGAATGACCAGTGATTTTATGAGTTCCTTTATGAGTATGATTCTAAACCTTTTAATATGAAATTCTACCATCTTCAAGACGTAATCTCTGAACCTATCAGAATCATCATACTTGATGTTAAAAAGTCATTGCAGATGTGTTCCACTCTCAGCATTAGACGAGACATGGTTTCAAGCCTCTAAGGCTTATTTCATTTATCTAATAGTGCAGTCAGCTAGCAAAACACTTTTCAAGTGCTCTTTAATGGATCGCTTCATAGTAAGCAGATCCTATTGCTCTTTTCCCAAGCAACACATAATGCTTTCCAGGATTCCTCACCAATGTCAGTGAGTTCTGCGAGCGGGCTTATACTTAATAAGAGCAATATAAATATTCATCAGCTATATCGCAAACAGAAAATCCTCATTCAATTTCTTGAAAAAATGAACCTATATGAACCTCAATTATAATAGAGTTGCAATTTACTGATAAGGTAACTTGAAAAATATCAATGTATACAACTAGCATAATGTGAAATTTTAGCTTGAGAGTTACATACATCATCATATAATTACCTTTGAGAAGAATACATGATATGCAATTGTATACTCTCTACATTACAGCGGCCATGTGAATATATTTTAATCTTCGTTAATTCATCACCTTTAGGAGTATGAAAAGACTTAGATTAGTCAATCTTCAACCATATGCTGTACATGTAACCCTCCATGAAATAATACGTAATTACCTCCTTTGGGAGTATAACCACGTATTAAAACAGGAGATATCCCAATACTTTATAAACCGTTATTTATTAAATTCAATCAAGTGTGCCACTTTGGTGGTCACAACCCAATTGAATTTACTGAAAATGGGATATAAATCTTATATTTCACATTTACTGTATGCATGTAATTTCAGACTTAAGATTAAGGGCAATCATCCACAAAAATTTACATGCCGTGCTAATTTACATTGACACACTCAACAATACATGTTAAACCATATACATGTAATTGATAAAATTATGCTCCACATATCTGTATGTGGTACTTATATGTGAGCTTGTACCAATATTTCACAAATCATAGAAAAATACAAAAAAATACCCCAAGCAATACACGTATTTGGGGTTCCATAGGTACTTTTCATCAATAAAAGCATCAAACATGTAAAGTAAATATACCACCTAGTAGAGCATAAGCATACGAGCACGCCGGTACTTGAAATTCCTCGATCGAACCACTCACGCGCCCTTACGTATGCCAAGCTCTCTGCACGTAGTCCCGCACGTGTTCGAGTATCAGCTGGTCTTGAAAATCGGTCCGACCGATTTTTTCGGTTCAACCTTTATCCCTTGACCGAACCGGCGAACTAGGTCATGCGATTCGATCGGACCGATCAACAATCGGTTCAACCGAAAGGCCCGAGTCAATAGTCAACCGGTTCGGGTCGATGTCTAAGGTTGGATCGGGTCTACCCGGACGGAAGTGATGCCATGTGACGTTAACTTGCACATGCTAAGCACGTGCGGGCTCAGGTCTAGCTTGCGTGGGGATGACTGGCGCGTGCAACATACAATCCGAACATGTAATTGTTTTCTTCTTCTTTTTAGTCCTTTTTTTTTTCGTTCTCATGGCCGAATTTCCCTTCATAGCAAAAGTGAAAGTCTGACTTGTGCAGACTTGTTCAGAGGGGAAAGAATCGTGAGAAAAAAAGGAAAAAGAGGATAGCCCAACGCAAAAAACGATTCTTGCAGGCCACGAGCTTGTGTGCAGAAAATTCCACAGCGTCAAGTGCACAATATCTTTCTGACAACCCCCTTTCTCCGACAGCACAGTAGCTTTACAAAGAGAATTGAGCCGTACGAAGCAGAATAAAGCCTTAGCCGCACATCAAAACATTGATCGCGTTCTGATACCACATGTTCACTGCGATTATCAACCTTATGCAGCGACCCAAAATTGTTACGTTTAGATATGCGAATCATAACTCTATAAAGTTAGAAGAATTGACTCACCTTGTTTCGGATCCATCGATCTTGATGCAGAATTGCGACGATCCGTTGCTCAAGAGCTTCTCCTCTATGAACCTTCTTTATACACTGGCTTCAATGAGACGGCCCCTCACGTATCGCTTTCTGATGACTCTTTATGTGAGATTATGTGGATATTAGGGTTTAGAAGAGGGACTTGAGCTCTATTTATAAAGTCTTTAACATATCTCCTCATTATGGATTAAGGTTTGACTCGGCCCACACTATCCAGTCCCATATTAGACTAATTAGGAAAATATATATCTTTTCTTTATTAGACCAATTAATAATTACAATAATAATTAATAAAGCCCACACAATATATTCTTACAACAGCGACCACTCAAGTGGCGAGGGGCTAGTGTTTGACAATAGTTGGAGGCGCGATGGCGAGGCATTGTCACGGCCTCGACTGGGTGAGGACGGCTTTGGCCAGGCGAGGACAGCCTCGCTGGGCCTCGTCCTCGCCCAGGCCACGCCCGACAAGGCCTCCTTGGCCTGGTCGTGGCGAGGGGAGCCCTCGCCATGGATGGCCTTTTACTATTTTGGAGACATTGCCAGGGGTCATGTAGTGCAATTCCAATTCTTAGATAAAATGAGTCTCACACGGGATTCATCAAAATAAAAATAATAAGACACATCGCGCTCGTATACACTTGGAGCACCTCCGCATTTTTTTATAATCTAAATACTTTTGAGAGTTATCAATCAAATTGATTGACGCACAACCTGTCGAAATATTCTCCAGAACTAAGATTTTACAAATTAACTTGTATCTCATTTGAGTTTCCGCATTCGTCATTGACTACATATTCGCTTGTTAGCATGGAAGTTATCGTTGTAGGCAGATGAAGTGATGTTAATTTTTATCTGATTTAGGCTCCGTTTATTTTGTGAAAAATGAATGGTTTGAAAAGCATTTTTTTTAAAAACGATCGATTGTATCGCTTAAAATAATAATTTAATAATTATCGACAACAATTTATATCTAAATATATCAGTTGACAAAGAAAATACTTTTGAGAATTAATCATTTTTTTTTTTGCGAAACAAATGAAGCCCTAAATTTTTTATTTCGTCATTTATCATTTGCATGCAATCTTAGCTTATATTTTAAGTCCGTGTGCATTCACCCGAATCATCCAGAATGTACGAATTAAAGTTTGTATGGTGCCTTTTTAGCTTTGTTAATAACTCAAGACACACCTGTCTCCCTCGTATCCTACCACACTTCCATCAAATCAGCCTCAACTATTTTTGTAATTTTTTTTTCAAATAGTAAGCATCTCTGGAAGAGCTAAATTCGAATTATCTACGCCATCTCTAGAAGCACAAATTTCTATATCTCCGGTAATTACCCGGTACGTGTCGAACAAGCAGACTACCATATCTTATGAGAATTAGTCAGTTGCTAAAAGAGCCCTGAAAACCCTGTTGATATTAAATATGAAAATCATAATATGATTTTTTTATGAAATAATGCTCCGTTTGTTTCGCAAAAAATGATAAACTTGAAAAATATTTTTCATAAAATGATTACTTTTATCGCTTACTAAAATGAATTAAAGAAAAATATTTTTATCATCCACGAAAATATTTAAACATAAATTATTATCAATAATGAATTTTTTTCATTAACTAATTATTTCAAGCGATATAAGTGATCGTATTTTGAAAAATATTTCTCAAATCATTTTTTTTTTTGCGAGACAAAGGAAGCTTAAGTATATTAATTACAAAGAGATTCATTTTTTTTTGTGAAACAGTTCTTTTCTTCATGTGACAAACCAAGTCGTTGGTACAATTTTTTTATCTCCAATTAACATGCGACACGGAGTTATTAAAAAACTGGAGATAAAACATTGTATGAAGAAAGCACCATTACGTGGATTCATTTGGTGGTAGACTTGATTGTCAATGGGTAGGTAGATCTTATATTATATTTGATCATATCTCGTGAATATTAGCAGATTAGTCACATGATGGTATGATTAGGTGATGAACATTAGTCAAATCAACTTGGAATTCCCATAAGATATATTTGCTGCAAAAGTTAGTTTCGTTTTGCGGGGACAAATGACCAAAAGTGCCCCAAGATGATTTAATAAGACCTTGTCGCCAAAGGAGTCACATTAATTTCCTTAAGTACTTCTTCAAGTTGTTTTAATAAATTAAGGTTTCGTTTGTTTAGTGAAAATAAATGATTTGAAAAATATTTATTTAAAAATAATTACTTGTATCGTATGAAATAATTAATCAATGAAAAATATTTTATCATCGACAATAACTTATATTTGAATATTTTTGTGGACAATGAACTTATGATATAAACAATTATACTTAAAAAAATATTTTTCACGTCATTTACGTTTTGCAAAACAAACGCATCTTTAATATTCCTAGTTTCCGAACCCCGACACATAGAATAAGCCAAGAGGAGAAAGGTACAAAAAGTCCGTACGTTTTACTTAATTGTATACCAAAGCATTGACAATCGTGTAGTTGGGTGTACCCGTCTCTACTTTTGGTCCATTTTCTATGCTTTTCTTTTCTTTTTGTTTTGACATTTTTTTTAATTTCCTCATAGAAAGCTCACCAAGCCATTTTGTGGGCCCGGCACAACTCCTCTGCTTTAATTTAAATCTCCCGCTTCCTATTTTCGTGACGTGAACTTTTTTTTTTTGGTCGTTTGACGTGTACTTTTTCAACTAGAAAAAGTATATAACATAACGTGGGCAATTTTCTTCCTTTAGTGTACTCTATCAATCCCCAGTAATTGATCCATTGGTACTCTACTCAATGCTCACCCCACCTCCAACAAAGGCCTTTAGGGTCCTCTTGAAGAAGATATTTATGCAATGATTATGTGACATGTTATCAACACATCAAAACGCGAGTTAACGAGGAGTAACGAGCCTTTTCGAAATTCAAGTACAAGGAAAATTGAGATTGAGATTGAGATTCTTATCATGTGGGTACTATGAATTGGCTCGTTAATCAAATTCGTTGTGGAAACGATATATTTTACCATGATTAACAAGACCGATTTAGAAAATTGATTTACAGTATGATGCGATAGAGCCCGTTTAGGCATTTAATGGGGTTTCCTTGTCCGCCTTGTCCAGCGATCAGTTAAATTTGTCGTAAAACTTGGTATGCGGACTTCGTAAAATAATCTTGACATTATCAATCATCAACTGATAGGGTTTTCTTTTCCTCCTTTGCAATAGAATACTAGATCTTATGCATCCAAATCATTCTAGCGGGCGAAACGTTACAAAATTCCCATTTTATTTTCTTCTAGAATCATGACATGCCTTGGGTGATAATTAGCTTGGGTGTCTATAGGAAGATGATTAATTTGAGTGAACTGAAATATGGTGCTCTCCTTGTGGAAGTATTCAGTGCGAGCTATTCTAGGAACAATGATATACAAAACATGGCATAATAAATGTGGCGGAGTGGGCAGTTAAGCAAATGGGTCATCTTCAAATATTCAGTAACAATTTGTCGCATCATTTTGATCATAACCTAGACTCGGTAAACACGTAGCATTTCTCTTTCGACATTATGCATGTTTGCTAGTATGGTATCACATTTCCAACCAAGTCGATACATAAAAAAAAAAAAAAAAAAGGTAACGGACTTATGCGTTAACGAAAAAGTATTCCATGAACCAGGTGCACATAAAAAATTAAATCTAGATTGTTAGATGTGGGGAGATCTATTATCTTCAATGGTCTATATTTAGTTTAGTTACATACAGTAAACGCACTTATGATAATTGCTCATGACTTCACGTCCAAGTGGTCCATGGTGTTGTTGAGATTAAACCATATTTTTTCTTCATCCAAAGAGTAGAGTGCGTTACCAGGAATCCACTATATACACTTGCAAGCATAGAAAACCCCAACCTAATCCCCTTTTAAGTCACAGAGAGAGAGAGAGAGAGAGAGAGAGAGAGAGAGAGAGAGAGAGAGAGAGAGAGAGCGAGAGTTTACATGGCGAGCATTCTCAAGCTCAAGGCCATAGCGATGACGGCTCTCGACAACGCCACATTCGTCGTGACCGTCATCGTCTCCCTCGTCCGTCTCTGTGCCAAGGCCTTCCGATGGAGCCAGTACCCCCCGGCCCTCACTCTTTCCGGGAGACACCAAGCTCCTCCATACTGTGCGGTATGCCTGCACGACGTCGCCACCGGGGAGCGCTACCGGAGGCTGCAGGGATGCGGCCACTGCTTCCACGCTGAGTGCATCGACGCGTGGCTCGGAAGCCGTGCCACATGCCCTCTCTGCCGGAGCCGCATCGCTGGGGTCGGTCCTCCGCGTCGCGAGGGCACAGATGGGCGGAGCAGCGGCGTGATCCTCGGTATCCTCTCGTTCTCGCAGAGCATCTTTGGGAAGGGAGTTGTGGTTCCGGGTGAGAATTCTCGGTAGGCGACGGGGCTTGACTAAATGTTTTTTTTTTTTTTGGTAAGAAGCTTGACTAAATGTTGATTATGTCAAAACTGATATATAATTGTCTCTAGTTGAATATCTCCCCCTTTCAATTATTTGTAGCTCGGCTCAATTTGCCCCTGAAATCAGCTTTGCTTCTGCAAACTATGTGACTGGTGAAGGAGGTAATGAGGGAACTTTTTGCTCATGTTATTGGCTCTTTGCTCATGGAAGTACCCTTGTAGGTAGATGAAACAATCTTAATTGTCATTCGACTTAAGCTTCTACTTTCGTCAATTACTGATTTGCATGCAATCTTAATTTTTATTTTCCCACCCGTGTAAGTTTGATTACGTACTCAACTGGCACGCACCCAAATGACCTAAGGTTGTGTTGGTTGTCCGGACACGGATTGACATAGGATAGGATAAGGTGGGATTAGAAATCTTCCGAATTGTCCTTTGAAATGTGAAAAATCCCATTATATATTTGGTAAATGTCCAAATAAAACATGGATATAGGAATGTGCTATCAAGCTGCTAACTACGGTGATGATAGACACGACCACTATGCCAAGCTGCGACATAGCCCGGTGGCATCCCCTAAATCTAGAAGGGTGACTATCATTGAGCACTCCTAACCATGGTGGCTGTGCTCGTTGAAGGACGGCAACACAACAAGACGACTAACACAAATCGACGCAGACCACAAGAAGGATCAAATATCATTAAATTCCTTAAAGTTAGACAATTCTGAGGTAAAATTGCAATGACCACTTCCTTTTCCTGTTACCTTCCTCGCGTTCATATGATCGAGAATATTCCCCCATTACATGCTTTCTGACATCATAACGTAGTTGCATCCTATCGAAAATCCAATTGAAAAAAGTAATAATCCGTTAAACTTCACCATAAAGAAGAAACTTTCACACTGTTAACAAACAGTTTGAAAGAAAGAAGAAACTAAAGATCGAAGAGAAATAACATAAACATTACATGAAAAAAAAATAACTCCCAAAATTTCTTCTCAATATGCTTAATCAAGCCCCAAGAAATCTATTGGTCGATTCAAGTGCCCAGAACACCAACCACTGAAAGAAACCTGCAAGTCGATTAGACCTGGGTTATTTTCCTGAGAATCAAACTAAGAAAGAAACTATCAAGGATCTGCACCATCGCAGTCAAAACCATGTCAAGGATCGGCTGTAGAAGTGAACTACGTTAGCACAACACTAAACAAACTAGATCTAGGGCTTGGCCAACCTTAGATTCTGTTAGGATTCGACACACAAATCACAACGACGTAAAGTGTAAAAGCTAGAAAAAGAAATCGAGACACAAAGTTTATCATGGTTCAACCATAAACTAGGGCTACATCCAACAGATGATTTCAATATAATTAATACCTCGTACCTTTCTGTTACATCACTCAATTACAAGCGAAAAAGAGTATATATATAAGCAGCAGCTATTCATCCCCTGTGCCTTCCTATCGATGGAATTATGAACCACACCGCAACAGATTTGAGATCCAAGGATCTACCTTGTCGATCAAGCTCGGACTCAATGATGATGAGGACAACTCCGGCTTCTTTTAGTGAGAATCAATGGTGACGAGCTGTCATGGAGGCAACAACGATGGTTGAGGGCAGAGGCGATCGTTACCAGCTGTTATGGTTGTGGTTCTCAAACGGTGGCCAAGATATTCTCCTTGGAGGTGGTGACAGGAGGTCCTTTTAACCCTCAATCTTAGGAACACGATCAGCTGACTAGATGACAATTTGCGGCTGTCGGAGGCGACAACAATCGCAAGGTGGGCAGAAGTGACAACGGTCTCGTGGTGGTGGTCCTCCCGCAGTGACTAACGAAGCAATATCCGTACGGTCGCTCATCACTCCATCATTGGAAAAGAGTGTTTTTAAGTTATTTGAATTTTTTTTTCTCAATCCGGGATTATCTCCCCCCTCCCCCGGATTTCTTATACGGCATTTTATTTAGGTATATCCAAGTTTATCCGGTTCGAAGGACGTTGTCAAACACCGGATTCAAATCCGGATCACCAAATGCACCCTAAGAAATTCTCGTATCCACAGACTTCATATTTGCTCAGAATTCGCCACGTGCTTTTAGATTTTCACCTTCATCATCGAACTTGGTCGGATGTTACTGTCCTGTGTTCATATTCTTTGGCATGAAAGTGCTTTCACATGAGAGAAGAATGCATTGATTAAAGCTTGAATGTCGCCTTCTTCCTCCGGTCATCCGAGTCCTCGTTCTCGAAATTTTGTTTAAAAAGGTTGGTAAGTGGAGGTGCACCTTTCTCCCTCACATCCTCCCCCACTTCCATCGGTATCGACTATTTTTATGACAATTTTTGTTTCGGTAACCATAAAATATAGCAATTCACTGACTTCGTTACTCATAGTAAAAAATAAAATAAGAGAAAACAAAAATTTAACAACCTCACTTGAATTAGTTTAAAAATGAAGCAATTCCTATTTAGAAAAATTAATTGCTCCTCCAACTTCAGTGGGTACACTTGATTTTCACGGGTAGGTAGATCGTATATTATAATTGATAATTTCTGGTGAAATTTTGCAGACTAGTCGTGTGAGGTTACGGTTAGGTGATGACAATAAGAAACAGGACCTCCTTCATGAGACCACTGTTCATTTCCTTAAATACTTCTTTCGAGTTTTTGTGTTGATCTACCAATTTTTGTGTGTGTAATTTCCAAGTCTTATCACTCTTCTGTGTCTAATTTATTTCCTTTCAAAGTCGGAAAAATTGTTCAAAAAAGTCATAGACCTATTGTACTTTGGCCAATTCAGTCTTAAACTTTTTAATTGTGTCGATTAAGCCCTAAACCTTTTGACAATTTGTGTCAATTTAGTCCTTCTGGCCATTTTTGACAGGAAATTGCGAACGTGGATGCCGGCCGTCCTATGTGGTACGATCGATGTTGATGTGGAAATTTTTTGAAATTTTATTAATTTTTCTTTTCTTTTTTACTTTTTTTCAGCTTTTATTCTTAAGGGCCAGCTGGCCATTAAAAAATACTTCAGAAAAAACATGAAAAAATAAAATAAAAAATTGAAAAAAAATTTACGTCAGTGTGACAGTGCCACGTAGGACTACTGACATCCACGTCAACAATTTTCGGCCAAAATTAGCCCAAATGACTAAATTGTCAAATTGTTTAGGACTCAATTGGCATAATTGAAGGGTTTATGACTGAATTAGCCAAAGTGCAATGAGTTTATGATTTTTTGAACAATTTTCCCTACCAAGGTCAATAGCTTTCATCTATTGAGTGAAGATGAAGTTCATGCACGTTCCGGAGGGCCCAAATCAGCATCCAACAACAACAAATACATCAGTACCATTAATAGACTAAAGTACGGTATAACACGCTAATGCGCCACCAACCACGAATCTTGTTCTTGCTTGGCGATGTCCCTTTTGTTGTTTAGACCACGAGTGTCCTGGGAAACAGATCCGACATCTTATTTTACTACATTGAAATCATGTTCGGTGACCCAATTTGTTGAAGTTGGGAGTTCCTTTGTCCGTATCCATCAATTTCTTTTGTCCATGTTTCCAAGTTCAGCTTATCGCCATGTCTTGTGGTGTTGAAGTTAGGTGGGGACGCTAGTTATGAGCAACATATTCGAATTAGAGGGAGAAAAACATTAGGGGTCTATGATACCCACTTAGAGAGAATCTACGAGGAACACATATTAGATTGAAAAACTTACAAAAAAAAATTCATAAATATATTGTATGGATGTCAATTCAGTAATAAACTTTTCTACTGGGTTAATTTAGTCCTGAACCTTTTGACGATTTGCCAATGCAGTCAATTCGGTCAATTTTGGCCGGCAATAGCTGATGCGACTGTAAGCTGTTCCACGTGGCATAACCGGCACTAGTGTGGACAATTTTTGCATTTTTTTTTAAAAATTTATATTTATATTTTAAATATTAAATTTATATTTTTTCGTTTCTTTTTATTTTCGCCATGTGTCGAAGAGGGCTAGTGACCCTTGCCAGCTACTAAGCGAGGCGAGAGTTAGCCAACGACCCTCGCCAGACTTCAATTGAGAAACAAAAAAAAGGAAAAGAAAGAAAAGAAAAATTTTAAAAATTGTTCATGGTAACACCTCCGTGTCATGTAGAACGGCTGACTTTCACATCAGCATTTTCAGGCTAAAATTGGCCGAAAGGACTTCATTAGTAAATTGTTAAAACGTTTAGTACTAAATGGGCCAAATTGAAAACTTTATGATAGAATCGACATATGTACAATATTTTTATGGCTTTGTGGTACTATCCCCATTTAAATTATATCAGGGAAAACACAAAAAGATACATGAATTTTCACGCTTTGCTAAAATACATTAGGTCTACTTTTTAAATACAAATCTCATGCCACAATCTGATTAGAAAGACTAAAAGGCCCATCTAGTGAAGAAAGCCCCAAAACACCCACAGACCCAACACCTCAGCCCAAGTTTACCACCATCCTCCCCTACCACCTATCAATCACCATTCTAGCCGCCTCGGACGGCACCGCCGCTGCCAACAATACCGCTTGCTTCTTTATCACGGGGACAAAAACCTGGGATGTTTTTAGTCTAAATCAGACATTTTACCCAACCTCAGTCAAAGCCATGCTTCAGATCCATGTGCCAAATTCCATTTTATTGGAGAAACATCTCATGAAATATTTTGATGATTTCCAAACTATCATTTGGTATTTAATTTACCTTTGGTGTGCAGATGTTTGTTATACAAGGCCAAGGATCACTTATCGCCTATCGCATGAACATCAAGTGGTGTCTGAAGCGTTTTGGTGAAAACAGCCGCTGGGGACCTCAAAAGATCTGGTCACCGATTATTTGATATTGGATCTTGAAAGATCAAGTTGGACAAGCTGTATAAAGTCCAAACGTGATGATGTTTGAGAAAGATTAGCTGAAGTTACCAACGGTTGATAGGAAAGCCAACGGGAGGATTTCTATCTCCTCGGGAGCAATACAACTGCTCTGTCAGAATACAACAGTAACTTGTCAGTGAGGAAGAGTATCTCAGTGCCTGTTTCGAGCAAGTCTAGTCTGAGTTGAAAGAAGACTATTCCAGCACGAGGACAAGGTGTCCCATCCATCTCCAACGGCTCTTTTTCTTCTCCAAGGGTATTTAAACGGCTAGAATGCTGAGATCTATAAAAGGAGGAAGACATGAAGGCCAAAGAGAGTTCGGACTAATTGAATATCAAAAGTGCTTTAGAATTTGTTCTAGTTGAAAAGCTTAATCTGTGAAAGATCTTGTGATCTTTAGTTGCCTTGTAATCGTGCAAAATCAAGTATACATTTTCTGAGTAGTGAGGTTGTATCAAGATAGTGTGATCTATCGTGTGAAAGATCAGCTCACGTATTGTTTGTAACTTGAGGCAGTTTACTAGTGCATTCCAGCCCGGGTTGTGGCTGTTAGTTGTGTGGAGTGGACGTAGGCTTGGGATATAAGTCGAACCACTATATATCTGGTGTGCTGATCTTTTCTAAGTCATTACTCTGTTTGCACTCATCCAGATACTGTTGCGCAAAATATTTGCTCACCCGATCTTTTTCATATCACCTACTGTTTTCCGCATTGTTTGAAAAAGTATCGATACAACCTATTCACCCCCCTCTAGGTTGCATTGTTAGCCCCAATAATTGATATCAGAGCTCTGTTGCTTGTTATTTGAAGTGTATTTCTTCAGAGCATAAAGATCCTTATTATAGCTGACCTTGGTGGTTTTCTGAGCAATGAATCTGCAGCACCGAACAGACCTCCATACTTTGATGGGAGCAACTATAACTACTAGAAGAACAAAATGTTTGCCTACCTTGATGCGTCTGATCAAGATATGTGGGACGTAATTCAAAATGGAGTAGAAGTTCCAATTGCTGCTCCTGCTGCCGCCGCCGCCGGACAACAACAAACCGCTGAGCAGCTGCTCGCCTCGAACTGATTCGAAAAAGAGCCACTCTTAACTCTAAAGCAAGACATCTGCTCTATTGTGCTTTATCTCCATCTGAGTTTAATCGTATATCTTCTTGTGGTTCAACTAAGGAAATATGGGATTGCCTCCAAGTAATCTTTGAAGGCACCAATCGTGTGAAAGAAACCAAGTTGAACATCCTGCTTGGTAGCTACGAGACATTTGTGATGAAATCAGATGAAACGGTGAGAGAAATGTACATAAGATTCACTAAGATAGAGAATGGCATGACCAGTCAAGGGAAAACATTCACAGATGCTGAAAAAGTAAACAAACTGCTTAGAGCACTTCCTGAAGAATGGATCACCGTGAAAACCTCTATTCGAGAAACTATGAGAATTCAACCTATCTGTGACATTCTGAAATTCGATCCATTTCCGGGATTTTATATAATGAATGGATAACTTGTTATTGCACTCTAGATTTATCTCACTCAGAATTGATCACTCTCGAGATGACTGACCGTGAGGGAAAGGCTAGCTAGGAATTTAAGTACGTGGACCTATCGCGGGTCGATAAGCGTAACTCCTAAAAGCCGCCCGTCAGTTTAAGATATTTTAAAGTTGCAATCGACTGGTGTGGACCGCGAATTAGATTCCGGGTTCGGGTGCCGAATTTTCAATGACATCACCGCCAATAATTGGACGTCGCCTCATTGGGGTTCAGTGTTCATTGGCCAGCTGTACCGATTGTCCGAACTAAAATTCCCGGCCTGTCCTAAAGTTGCAGATTGTTAGTTTGTGCTTGGCGGTATTCTTTTGCAAGAGCCAATGCATTGATGGGATGTTGTACTCTTGGAAACCCCATCAACCACCCCACTTTAGTCATCTCAAGAATCCCTCTACCAACTCTCACTCACTCACTCCCACTCATGCCCCAAAAAGCCTAAGATCAAGGGATGTGTCTTGCTATTCTCTCTCCATCTTTTCACTCTCACTCTCACTCCCCTCTCACTTTCACTCTCTCCTTTCCCCCCCTCTTGGCTAAAGCTTTCCCTCATCCTCTCCTCCTCCACGCCGACACCAACCAGCAACCTCACGCCACCACCGGTCCCGCCAAGATGTCGCCGCCGTTCAGTCTTGCACCACCGCCGCCCAGCTTGCCAAGCCACCGCCGTTCGTCACTGTTGCCGGGGGTTTTAAGGGCTGATCTTGAGGGGTTTGTGTGGATTTCAAGCTTGGATTTGGGTAAGCAACCTCCTAACTCTTGATTAGGGTGGTAGGTCATCATTAGACTAGCTTAGATGTAGTTTTTAGTGGATTTTAGTGGCTGCCATGTGCACTGTTCATTGAAGGCCGAGCACTATTCATCGAAGATCAGAAATTTTAAAAGTGTTTGGGATGAATATTAGAGCTCTTGGGTGATGTTTTAAGTGGTTAGAAACTTGATTGGTGTAGTATGTTAATCCTAGATGGGTTTGTGGTTGATTTGCACTTGAGAGGAGTGATTTAGGTGCATTTAGGGGCTGTTTTGGGGGTTACCTTAGGGGGACCCGAATTTGAGAATTTCATGTTGATGTGTGGATACGTGGGATTGACATTTGTAGCATTGAATAGTATGGTTGGTGTGGTGGAATTTGATTGTGTTCAAGTGCGTGGTATGTGGCTCGGTTTAGAGCATTTTGCGCGAATGTGAATTTCGAGTTAGCTTAATTGTGCTCTGGATTGTGTGAATTGATTGGTGAACTTTGATGTGCACGTGTGGTCGTGCGAGCGATATAGTTGATTTATGCCTTGATACGTGTTACGCGAGGCTCGCTCTGAAAATATATGCTTTGTGATGTGTTCATGTGATTTGGACCCTAAAGCGTTAAACGCGGGGTGTTGTGCAATCCTGAGGCGTTAAACGCGGGATTTGATGTCTGACTGGGCTTTGGACCCAAACCTGAGGCGTTAAACGCGGGTTGTGACGTGTACCTGAGGCGTTAAACGCGGGTCACGATCTTTTCAGACTTGAGCTATGTATAAAGATATATACGTATATGTGAAGCACTGTTGAGTGCTATGTGTTGCAATTGTGGCCTGAGCTGGTGGGATTAATTATGCTGGTTATGCCTGGCTTGTTTGCCTCGTGTTGTGAAATTGTAGTATGGGTGGTGTAGACTGCATGCTAGGTTGGTCTGGTGGTACGTGTCGTCCTAACCGAGACTTAGGGGGTGAGCTTATTGAGATTTATTCTCATAGTTGTAAGTTAAAATATTTCAGACCCCCGATCCTGAGGAAGCATGGTCCTACCGCCGCGTTTTGGAAAGGTTACTGATCCGGACACTGAGCCTGAGGAGCCGGAGCGTGCCGAGGAACCTATGGTGTCTGATCCTAAAGAGGAACCACTGTCTGGTGATGACGAGGGTTGAAGACTAGGATAGTGTTCCTCACCTTTTTGGTATATCCTAGTAGTGGATATAGGTTAGTGGGCCATGATACCCCTTTTGTAGTTGATGGCTGCTCCTGGTGTTGTCCGTGTCTGTAATTTGAATCTTGGCATGTTTATATAATTGTTTGTTTCCCGTTTCTCTCTTCTCTATCCTCCTCTTGAATTTTATTGTCTGGGTGTTGAGTTCATTTTCGCTAGCGCATGCTTTAAGATCTTAAGATTTGATCTGGGTCGGCGACTAGTCCTAGGTTGTCGCAACTCTTATCGACCGCAGTGGGGTGTCCCACGCTCGTAGGACACGGGGCGTGACATCCCCGTTGAATTGGTATCAGAGCAAGGTCAGCTCGATCCAAGTTGGTTGAGCCTTGGAGTGATAAGGAGTGACGGTTTTGAGGATAGTAGGTAGAGAGACCTTAGTAGTTCGATAGGGTTTAGCGCGTTACGCATGTGGTGTGAGTTTATGCTCGTGATTGGTAGACTTGCCTTGGTGTGGCCTGAGTATTCTATGTTGCCGTGTTAGCTTCTGCTTGGTTGATTGAGTAGTGCATAGCGATTATACTAAGTTGCAGGTGCGGCAGGATTTGAGGTAAGAGCAAGATCTGTGTTGTTTGTGCCCTTGTGGCTGCTTGCCTTATGGTTGTTGTTGTTGTTGTTGTTGTTGATGTTGTGAGCTGATGCTTAGAGCTGCTAGGCTTGAGTAGTCGGCTTAGGTCTCTAATTCCTTGGCGGAATTATAGCAGGTTAGGTGTGTGAGAACCTTGTGAGGATGAGTAGACGGGGTAGAGGATCTGGTGGAGCGTCTAGCTCTCGAGCACGACCTGAGGTGGAAGACCCTAGAATGGAAGGGGTCATGAGAGCCTTAGAAGAGATAGGGAATCTAATGGGGAGGCAGGCTCAAGAACGAGCTGCCACGGTTGCCCAAGCTGCTGTCGCCGCTGCAAATGGACTCAATGGTAACCAAGGAGATGCTCAGGGGAATCGTCAAATGCATTAACTGGTGGAACAATTTCTGAAGCTGAGGCCGTCTAAGTTTGACGGGAAAGGTGATCCCGAGGCTGCCTCTAGTTGGATTGAGGAATTGGGGAAGGCGTTTGCACTGCTGGGGTGCATTGAGAAGGAAAAGGTTACGCTGGTAGTACCAGCTTCAAGGCAATGCCAATGACTGGTGGGAGGCCACCAAAGGAAGGATTTTCCCCGTGGGTACGGTTCCAACCTGGACCGCCTTTGTGGAGACATTCAATGGAAAGTACTTCTCTGAGACGGCACAAGAGAGGAAGATGACAGAATTCCTGCGACTTCGTCAGAATCAGATGTCAGTCGACCAGTACGAGGCAGAGTTTTGCCAGACTGTCCAAGTTCGCACCGAGGATGGTCGAGAACCCGTTAGACAGAGCGATGAGGTTTCGAGATGGACTGAAGCTGGAACTGTGCAGTCAGCTGATACTCCTAAATCTGAGGGATTACAATGAACTTTATGAGAGAGCTCAGATGGTGGAGCGAGATATGAACGAGAGGGCTATCGCAATTGGATTGCGGTATGCGCCTAATAGGGACAACCGGCACTTTGGGAAGAGACCGGCAGAAGGAAATAGACGTTTTGTCCCTCCAGTTAGAAAGAATTTTGGGAAGCCGGCATACCAATCTGGCATGGTGTGTCGATCTTGCGGAAGGAGGCACGGGAATGGCCCTTGCCCCGGTAGGATGGGAGCTTGCTTCAAGTGTGGCGGGCATGATCATCAGATAAGGAATTGTCCGAATCAGGCTGTAGGACCAAGATACCAACCTCAGCAACCTCGGATTGGACCTCAGACTGGAGCCGTGCCGCAGAACAACCAGAATAGGCCGCCGGCACAAGGAAGAGTTTTTGCAATGGCACGTCAGGAGGCGGAAGATGCTCCAAGCGTGATCACAGGTACCGTCTCTTTATGTGATCATGCCGCTTATGCATTGTTTGATCCGGGAGCGTCGCACTCCTTTGTGTCTACTCAGTTTGTGAATTTGGCTGGTATTGAATCGAAACCGTTAGGAGTAATGCTGCATGTTACCACACCCCTAAAGGATAAAGTATTGATTTCGTTAGGATGCTCGAACTGTAAGTTAAACATTCGCGGTAGAGATGAATGGATAGACTTGGCAGTTTTGACTATGCATGATTTTGATGTGATAGTAGGAATGGATTGGTTAGGGAAACAAAGGGCTGTGATGGACTGTGGTAGCAAGGTGATCCAATTTAATCCAATTGGTCATCCTAGATATGAATTTGTGGGAAGCCGAGGAGGAACCTCGATCCCTTGGATTTCGTCACTTGAGGTGACTAAGCTGCTTGATGAAGGGTGTCAAGGATTTCTAACGTCTGTTGTGGATTCGACGATCATGGAATCAAGGCTAGAAGACATAGCCGTGGTGCGCAATTTTCCCGATGTCTTTCCTCAAGAATTGCAGGGATTGCCGCTAGAAAGAGGAGTGGAGTTTGTAATCGAGTTGGCCCCTGGGATGGAGCCAATCTCTAGAGCGCCATACAGGATGGCCTTGTCAGAGTTGAAAGAGCTAAAGGTTCAAATGCAAGAGCTGCTGGATAAGGGATTCATCCGCCCTAGTACGTCACCGTGGGGAGCGCCAGTGCTGTTTGTGAAGAAAAAGGACAGGTCATTGCGTTTGTGCATTGACTATCGACAACTGAATCAGGTGACCGTCAGGAATAAGTATCCACTGCCAAGGATCGACGACTTGTTCGATCAACTGCAAGGGACAGCAGTGTTCTCTAAGATAGACCTAAGGACGGGCTATCATCAGCTAAGGATCAGGAAGGAGGACATACCAAAGACGACATTTCGTACTAGGTATGGACATTACGAATTCACCGTCATGCCTTTTGGACTGACTAATGCCCCAGCTGCCTTCATGGATATGATGAATCGGATATTCAAGGAATTTTTGGATCAGTTCGTTATAGTATTCATCGACGACATCCTGGTGTACTCGAAGAGCCCTGGAGAACATGAAGAACATCTAAGTATAGTTCTACGGACCTTAAGAGAACACGCACTCTACGCTAAGTTTAGTAAGTGCGAGTTCTGGCTCAATCGAGTAGCGTTTCTTGGTCACATAATCTCTGGAGATGGAATCTCGATGGATCCGACGAAGATCGAAGCGGTCGCGAATTGGCCGAGACCGACGTCAGTTACAGAGGTTCGCAGTTTTCTAGGTCTGGCAGGGTATTACAGACGGTTTGTGGAAGGATTCTCGTCGATAGCTACTCCGATGACGCGGTTATTGACGAAGGAAACGAGGTTTGAATGGACAGATAGGTGCGAAGGGAGTTTTCAAGAGCTTAAGCATAAGCTAATGACCGCACCAGTATTAACGATACCATCTGGTCCTGGAGGGTTTGAGATCTATAGTGATGCGTCGCTAAAGGAATTAGGATGCGTTCTAATGCAGCATGGTAGAGTTGTTGCATACGCATCGCGACAATTGAGGCCTCATGAACAGAACTACCCGACACATGACTTAGAGCTTGCAGCGATTGTCTTTGCATTGAAGATTTGGAGACACTATTTGATTGGAGAAAGGTTTCAAATCTACACGGACCACCAGAGTTTGAAGTACCTATTTTTCCAACAAGAGCTGAACATGAGACAACGCCGTTGGATGGAATTGCTGAAGGACTACGACTGCGACATCTTATACCACCCTGGGAAGGCTAATAAAGTCGCAGATACACTAAGTCGGAAATCGAGTGTAGCGTATATGATGGTTAAGGAGTGGACTTTACTCGAAGGAATAAGAGATTCGGAGTTTAAGTTCGAGGTAGGTCACCTCACGAGTTTGTTAGCTACTTTGAGGATAGAACCGGAGATTCAGGCAAGGATTAAGGCTTTACAATCTACGGACCCTGATATTCAGACGATCCTGAGTATGGACGTAACTAAGAGGAAACCCGACTTTCAAGTATCCGAGGATGGAATCTTAAAGTTCCGTGGACGTCTGTGTGTGCCCAATGACGAGGAACTAAAGGAGGAGATTTTGTCAGAAGCCCATTGAAGCAACTACAGTATTCATCCGGGCAGTACGAAGATGTATCAGAATCTGCGTCAGCATTACTGGTGGAATGGAATGAAAGTGGACGTGGCCAAGCATGTGGCTAAGTGTTTGACGTGCCAACAAGTAAAAGCACAACACTGTAAACCTGGTGGATTGCTTCAACCGTTAGAAATTCCAGAGTGGAAATGGGAACATATCACGATGGACTTCGTGACAAGTTTGCCAAGGAGTCAGAGGGGCAATGATTCCATTTGGGTCGTGGTAGACATATTGACTAAGTCTGCACACTTCATCGCCGTGCGAAAGGATCTTGATTTGGATAAGTTGGCAAAGTTGTATGTGCGTCAGATCGTGCGACTGCACGGAGTACCAGTGACTGTCACTTCGGACCGTGACCCTAGGTTCACATCAAACTTTTGGAAGAGTTTACAGTCGGCTTTGGGAACGAAACTGCAGTTTAGTACAGCTTATCACCTGCAGACAGATGGACAGTCAGAGAGGACAATACAGACACTTGAGGACATGTTGAGGGCATGTGTAATAGATTTCAAAGGGGGTTGGGAAGAACAGCTGCATCTGGTCGAGTTTGCATATAACAACAGCTATCAGCAGAGTATCAGAATGGCACCGTTTGAGGCATTGTATGGCAGAGCTTGCAGAACTCCAGTGTGTTGGGATGAGGTTGGTAAACGGAGCATAACGGGTCCAGAGTTCGTTCAGCAGTCAGTGGAGTCAGTAAAGGTTATCAGAGACAGACTGAGGACTGCGCAGAGTCGCCAAAAGAGTTATGCAGACAAGCGGCGTAGACCTTTGGAATTTCAAGAGGGAGATCACGTCTTCCTTAAGGTTTCACCGATGCGAGGTTTATCTCAATTTGGAAAGAAAGGGAAATTAAGCCCAAGGTACGTAGGTCCATTCGAGATTTTGGAATGAATCGGGACCTTAGCCTACCGTCTCACCTTGCCGCCGAACTTGTCGCAGGTTCACAACGTGTTTCACGTGTCGATGCTGAGGAAGTACGAGCCTGACTTGACTCATATACTAAATCATGAAGTCATCGAAATGGACGACAGAGTTTCATATGT
This sequence comes from Lenwebbia sp. NSW1173648, assembly GCA_029784005.1. Taxonomy (NCBI): domain Eukaryota; kingdom Viridiplantae; phylum Streptophyta; class Magnoliopsida; order Myrtales; family Myrtaceae; genus Lenwebbia; species Lenwebbia sp. NSW1173648. The sequence continues at coordinate 13,809,145 of JARCGZ010000007.1, forward strand.
AGAGAGGCTAGTTTGGATAGAGGACAGAAGAGAGCAGGTTCTGAGGAACAAGACAGTCCAGTTAGTGAAAGTAATCTGGGAACATCATGGGACCGAAGGAGCCACCTGGGAAAGCGAAGAAGAAATGAGGCGTCAGCACCCCCATTTATTTGGATAGTTTGTTTTCTTGTAAATTTTGAGGACGAAATTTTTGTAAGGGGAAAAGAGTTGTGACATTCTGAAATTCGATCCATTTTCGAGATTTTATATAATGAATGGATAACTTGTTATTGCACTCTAGATTTATCTCACTCGGAATTGATCACTCTCGAGATGACTGACCGTGAGGGAAAGGCTAGCTAGGAATTTAAGTATGTGGACCTATCGCGGGTCGATAAGCGTAACTCCTAAAAGCCGCCCGTCAATTTAAGATATTTTAAAGTTGCAATCGACTGGTGTGGACCGCGAATTAGATTCCGGGTTCGGGTGCCGAAGTTTCAAGGACATCACCGCTAATAATTGGACGTCGCATCATTGGGGTTCAGTGCTCATTGGCCAGCCGTACCGATCGTCCGAACTAAAATTCCCGGCCTGTCCTAAAGTTGCAGATTGTCAGTTTGTGCTTGGCGGTATTCTTTTGCAAGAGCCAATGCATTGATGGGATGTTGTACTCTTGGAAACCCCATCAACCACCCACTTTAGTCACCTCAAGAATCCCTCTACCAACTCTCACTCACCCACTCCCACTCATGCCCCAAAAAGCCTAAGATCAAGGGACGTGTCTTGCTATTCTCTCTCCATCTTTTCACTCTCACTCTCACTCTCCTCTCACTTTCACTCTCTCCTTTCCCCCCCTCTTGGCTAAAGCTTTCCCTCATCCTCTCCTCCTCCACGCCGGCACCAATCAGCAACCTCACGCCACCGCCGGTCCCGCCAAGATGCCGCCGCCGTTCAGCCTTGCACCACCGCCGCCCAGCTCGCTAAGCCACCGTCGTTCGCCGCTGTTGCCGGGGGTTTTAGGGGCTGATCTTGAGAGGTTTGTGTGGATTTCAAGCTTGGATTTGGGTAAGCAACCTCCTAACTCTTGATTAGGGTGGTAGGTCATCATTAGACTAGCTTGGATGTAGTTTTTAGTGGATTTTAGTGGCGGCCATGTGCACTGTTCATTGAAGGCCGAGCACTATTCATCGAAGATCAGAAATTTTAAAAGTGTTTGGGATGAATATTAGAGCTCTTGGGTGATGTTTTAAGTGGTTAGAAACTTGATTGGTGTAGTATGTTAATCCTAGATGGGTTTGTGGTTGATTTGCACTTGAGAGGAGTGATTTAGGTGCATTTAGGGGCTGTTTTGGGGGTTGCCTTAGGGGGACCCGAATTTGGGAATTTCATGTTGATGTGTGGATACGTGGGATTGACATTTGTAGCATTGAATAGTATGGTTGGTGTGGTGGAATTTGATTGTGTTGAAGTGCGTGGTATGTGGCTCGGTTTAGAGCATTTTGCGCGAATGTGAATTTCGGGTTAGCTTAATTGTGCTTTGGATTGTGTGAATTGATTGGTGAACTTTGATGTGCACGTGTGGTCGTGCGAGCGATATATTTGATTTATGCCTTGATGCGTGTTACGCGAGGCTCGCTCTGAAAATATATGCTTTGTGATGTGTATATGTGATTTGGACCCTAAAGTGTTAAACGCGGGGTGTTGTGCAATCCTGAGGCGTTAAACGCGGGATTTAATGTCTGACTGGACTTTGGACCCAAACCTGAGGCGTTAAACGCGGGTCACGATCTTTTCAGACTTGAGCTATGTATAAAGATATATACGTATATGTGAAGCACTGTTGAGTGCTATGTGTTGCAATTGTGGCCTGAGCTGGTGGGATTAATTATGCTGGTTATGCCTGGCTTGTTTGCCTCGTGTTGTGAAATTTTAGTATGGGTGGTGTAGACTGCATGCTAGGTTGGTCTGGTGGTACGTGTCGTCCTAACCGAGACTTAGGGGTGAGCTTATTGAGATTTATTCTCATAGTTGTAAGTTAAAATATTTCAGACCCCCGACCCTGAGGAAGCATGGTCCTACCGTCGTGTTTTGGAAAGGTTACTGATTCGGACACTGAGCCTGAGGAGCCGGAGCGTGCCGAGGAACCTATGGTGTCTGATCCTAAAGAGGAACCACTATCTGGTGATGACGAGTGTTGAAGACTAGGATAGTGTTCCTCACCTTTTTGGTATATCCTAGTAGTGGATATAGGTTAGTGGGCCATGATACCCCTTTTGTAGTTGATGGCTGCTCCTGGTGTTGTCCGTGTCTGTAATTTGAATCTTGGCATGTTTATATAATGGTTTGTTTCCCGTTTCTCTCTTCTCTATCCTCCTCTTGAATTTTATTGTATGGGTGTTGAGTTCATTTCCGCTAGCGCATGCTTTAAGATCTTAAGATTTGATCTGGGTCGGCGACTAGTCCTGGGTTGTCGCAACTCTTATCGACCGCAGTAGGGTGTCCCACGCTCGTAGGACGCGGGGCGTGACACTATCACCTTGGATGAACTCATAGGCATGCTAATGTCTTATGAAGCCGAAGGCGTAAACAAACAAAACTTATCCAAAGGTAAGAAAATTATTGCCTTCAATGCCAACGATGAAAATGCAGGAGGTGAAACATCTGCTGAAGAAGAAGATGACAACGAAATGGCCTTGTTTTAGACGATTCAAAACTCTTATGAAAAAGGGTGGAAACTTCAGAGGAAGAAGGAATGCTAGATTCTTAGAAGAGAATAGATCCTTCAAAGGAAAGGAAGAAAGCAAAGGTAAAGACATTATTTGCTTTGAATGTAGGAAACCAAGACACATTAAGCCTGATTGCCCTCTCCTAAAGAAAAGAGGAGGAAGATTCGGAAAGAAAAGAAGGGCACTCAAAGTTGAAACATGGAGTGACACCGAATGCGAGTCAACCAATGAAGATGAATCAAATCTTTGTTTCATGGCAAAATCCGAACAAGAAGAAGAAAATGAGGTAAGTGATTCTGAACTTTCATATGAGGAAATGCAAGATTTTTTTTAAAGAAATGTTTGCAGAACACAAAAAGGTTTCGAAAAGAATGTTTGAATTGAAAAAGGAAGTTTTAAAACTCACTGAACAAAACCTTTTTAAAAAAGATGAGCTTGAGAAATTGTAGAAAGATCTGATCACTACTCAGAGTGAACGTGACTCTTTGCAAGAGGAGAGCAAATCTTTAAAGAAAGATATTTCAAAAATCAGCACAGACTTCTCCTTTAGCTTAAAAAATTTGCAGCACATTCTATCTATTCAAGTTCCGCATTACGACAAGTCTAGACTTGGACGTGAAAGGAAACATGAAGAGAAGAATCTATTTCCAAATGTCAAAATGAGATTGAAACAAACACCTTCTTTTTAGTCTTACAAAAGTCACTTTGCACAGCAATTCACTAGATCTAGTGGCAAGCAATTCAATTGCTCCGTTTGCAATGAACCTGGTCATAACAAGCAAATATGTCCAGTTGAGCAAATAAAGCCCAAAAAGATCTACTGGAGGTATGATACAAGACCAAAGACTAACACAAAAGGACCTAAGCTTGTGTGGGTACCAAAGAAAACATGAATATCTTCTTGATTGTAGGTGATACTAAAGGAGAACAAGTGGTACTTGGACAGCGGGTGTTCAAGACACATGACAGGTGAAAGAAGTATGTTCATAAATCTCAAACATATGAATGGTGGAAACATCACCTTTGGTGGAAAAGGAAAAGGGAAAATCATTGGTATAGGAAACATAAAGTTGGGAAATTTGGTTATTGAAGATGTTTCAAAAACTTGGATACAATCTTCTCAGTATAAGTCAACTGTGCGACAAGGGCTACAGGATCAACTTCGAAGAAAACATGTGAACTGGCACAAGCTAGGACCTAACCCAATCCCTCACAGGTAAAAGACATGGTAACATATATCTATTGAATGTTGAAATTGATGAAATACAGTGTTTAATGTCCATCAAAGAAGAATGTGATCTATGGCATAAGAAGTTAGGCCACATCAACGTGAAGCACATCTCCAAGATTTCATCAAAAGATCTGGTACGTGCCCTACCAAAGATCAACTACGGTAAAAGCGACTCTTGCAATGCATGCTTCTTGGGAAAACAGGTCAGATCTTCCTCAAATCCATAAATAATATTACTACAAATAGACCTCTGCAATTGCTGCATATGGATTTGTTTGGTCCTACTCGTATTGCAAGTCTAGAAGGAAGAAATTACTGCCTGGTGACTGTTGATAATTACTCACGTTTTTCATGGGTAATTTTTCTAGCTCATAAGCATGAAGCATTTCATTCCTTTGAGAAACTTGCTAGAAAAGTGCAGAATGAAAAAGGATACAGGATCACAGCCATCAGAACTGGTCATGATGGAGAATTCCAAAACCAAACCTTTTCAGATCTTTGTGACGTAAATGGAATTGAGCACAACTTCTCCACTCCTCAACAGAATGCAGTTGTAGAAAGAAGGAATCGATCTCTTCAAGAGAAGTCCAGGACCATGATGATTGAGAGTAGGGTTCCTACCTACTTTTGGGCTGAAGCTGTTGCAACCGCATCTTACATTATGAATAGAGCTCTTCTTAGACCAATGGTGGAAAAGACGCCTTACGAGATCTTTAAAGGAAGAAAGCCTATTCTATCATACTTCCACGTCTTCGGATGCAAGTGCTACATTCTCAAAAATGCGAATGATGACGTCGGAAAGTTCGATGCTAAATCAAGTGAAGGTATCTTTCTTGGCACTCTACAAGTAGCAAAGCTTATAGTGTGTTCAACAAAGATTCCCAGGTTGTTGAAGAAACCATCAATGTCAATTTCAAAGATGAGCTGAAAGGTGTTCAAAGAGATTAATAGAAGGTGGATTTCCAAACATCCGCTTCAGTAAATGTTCAACAGCCACTGCAACAACAAGAGACTATAAAATCCTCAAGTTCAAGTCAAAATCCTAAGGATTGGAAGTTCAAGACTAATCATCCTAAAGATTAGGTCATTGGGAAAATCGATGAAGGGATCAAGACAATATCTTCAATCAAAGAAATGATGAACTCCCTAGCCTTGATCTCTCAAATGGAGCCTAAAGAAATCGATGAAGCAATCGTTGATGAAAAATGGATCGAAGCTATGCAAGATGAGCTGCGACAATTCAAAATCAACAATGTCTGGAATCTAGTCCCTCGACCTAAAGATCAGCAGATTATCGACACAAAATGGGTATTCCGCAACAAAATGGATGGCCAAGGCTTTGTGGTAAGAAATAAAGCCAGGTTAGTAGCTAAAGGATACTCACAACAAGAAGGCATAGATTCTGACGAAACATAAGCTCTTGTTGCTAGATTAAAAGCTATTCGACTCCTACTTGCTTATGCATGTCATTATGATTTTACCTTATACCAAATGGATGTGAAAAGTGCCTTTCTCAATGGCTATATCAAAGAAAGGGTGTTTGTTGAACAACCACTAGGTTTTGAGGATCCTTCACGATCAGACGATGTCTATCAATTGAAGAAGGCTCTCTATGGTCTCAAGCAAGCCCCTAGAGCTTGGTACGAAAGATTAAGTTCTTTCTTTCTTGAACACAACTTCGACAAATGTAAAGTTGACACTACCTTGTTTATCAAGAAGAAAGGTAAAAATATCTTGATAGCTCAGATTTATGTTGATGACATAATCTTTGGCTCTACTAATGAAAATCTTTGCAAGGAATTTGCCAAAGCAATGACAAGTGAGTTCAAGATGAGCATGATGGGGGAGATGAATTTCTTCCTTGGACTTCAAATAAAGCAAACAAGAGCAGGAACATTCATTCACCAAGAAAAGTATACAAAAGATCTGGTGAACATGTTTGGTTTGGAAGGTTGCAAATTCACTGAAACACATATGGCCACATCTATCAAATTGGACAAGGATGAAAAAGGTATATCCACTGATTCCGAACTCTATAGAAGCATGATAGGATCACTGTTATACTTAACTGCTTCTCGACCGTATATTTTGTTCACCGTATGTCTATGTGCATGATTTCAATCAAATCCAAAGGAGTCACGTATCACGGCTGTAAAAAGGATCATAAGGTACGTTGGTTCTGTTGAGAAAACCTTCCTTCTGAATATTTTGATTCTGACAAAATTATCCTTCTTGTAAGAGAATTTGGTTAATACAAATAATTTTTCATTGTAGGGATGAGCATGTGAACAAAAGCTTATAATGTTTCAAAACTAGCGTTCAGACTCAAGGAGTAGTCGTCGCAAACTTGCTTCTTAGATAGTTAAAGTCTAGTATTCAGATGGAGAGTTGTGCTGCCTCTGAAGACTTCAGAAGGAGATTTATGTTGCCTCTGAAGACTTATCTTGAAAAGATTTATGTGACACGTCAGCAAGGACTTTACAGAAGCTCAGAGTCACTGTTCTAATCTGTTCAGATTTAGAGAGTCTTTTTGGTTCAGAAGACTACTTCTAAACAGCGTCAGATTCTGCAATATCTCACTACCAGATTCTGAAGACCCACATTTGGCAAGTTTCTAGTTTGGTCGCGTCTTTTTATGGAAGTCTGTAAGATTTGATTGACATGATTATTTTCCAATCAAATCAGGAGAATATCATCGATTGGATATTACCTTCCATAGACAAGATATATTGGAGATTTGGATGAACTATATTTATGGAAACTGAAGATTTGGTTGTATGGGCGACTGAATCTGAACGGTTCAAACTCTACTCCAACGGCTACTAGATCTTCCCATATACAGTCTCGGTCAATCAAGATTGATGGTGTCCAATCAAAGATTGACGAGTGATCCTTTGGAGGACCTTGGTAACGGCTAGTTCGAGGTCGAAGGAGTATAAAAGAAGATCAATGGTGACTATTACGTTGAGAGAGTTCACGAACTGAAAATTCCAAAGTGCTGAGTTGTTCAGATTTACATTCTCTTGTTCTTGTGAGCTTAAAATTCTTATCCTTGAGAGACTCTATGTAAGAGTGATTGGAGTGACAACTCTTGTAACATTTCATCGACTCATAGTGGAATCCAGCCGATCGACTGTCATTGTGGGAGAGTGGACGTAGGCTTGCTAAAGCCGAACCACTATAAACATTGCGTGCAGATTCTCTTCCCTTAAAATCCTCTTGTTGTATTTAGTTTTTCTGCGCATCCTTATTACTGATCTTATTCAGTTTACATTCTGAACCTATTAATTTACGCATTTAACATCAAAAGTGTTCAGAATCACCTATTCACCACCTTTTAGGTGATATTGCTAGATACAACAATTGGTTTCAAAGCTTGATTGCTCATTATTTTGAAGTGTTTTACTTCAGAGCTAACGATCTATCATGTCTAGCAATAATTTCACAGGAACCAGTGATGCACATTTCAGCAACAAACCACCTTATTTTGACGGGAAAGACTACAATATGTGGTGCAACAAAATGAAGTGGTTCTTCAAGACATCAGATGATCTGATGTGGGATGTTGTTGTCAATGGAGTAATTCCTGTTGTAACAGCAACTCCTTCCACTGGAAATGAAGGAAACAACAACACAAATGTGACTACAACACTGTCAGATTCTAAAAGAGCAAAAAGACAAGGACTCGATTCGAAAGCTTTGCATGCACTCTTCTACGCATTATCCATTCCTCTATATAATCGAGTTGTAGAAGAAGATTCAGCAAAAGCTTTATGGGACAGACTTCATGTCACATACCAGGGAACTGACAGAGTGAAAGAAACCAATCTTAGCTTTCTGCTAAGTGATTATAAAGCCTTCAAATCCTAGCAAGTCGTCTTGCAAGGCAAGGCGCTCCTGTGGCAGAACCGATGCAAGTCAGAAAGATCCTTCAAGGACTTACAGATGACTGGAATTACACTAAGCCATCAATACAGGAATGTCAAACAATCAGACCTCCATCTATTGATGAGCTAGACAGAACTTGACAGTCATATGAGACTGAGCATACCAATAAAACAAGAGATTCAAAAGGTAAGAAGTCCATTGCTTTAAAATCTGAAATTGATTTTGAAATGCCAGATTCAGAAGATGAAGATGAAGACGACGAAGAACTTGCTCTCATGGTGAAGAAATTCAAAAAGATGGCTCTTCGAGATAGAAACTTCAAAGGGAAGAAATCATTCAAAAAGAATGATCAGAGACAATCGAGCAATGACAAACAGGAAGACAAAGATGTAATATGCTTCCATTGTAAGAAAGTAGGACATATCATGTTGGATCTAGCAATATCACCCAAAGGGGGGGTGAATAGGTGATTCTGAACAATTATGATATTTAATGCAGAAATTAATAGGTTCAGAACGTAAACTGAATAAGATCAGTAAAAAGGATGTGCAGACAAACTAAATACAGCAAGAGGAGCTTAAGGGAAGAGAATCTACACGCAATGTTTATAGTGGTTCGGCTTTAGCAAGCCTACGTCCACTCTCTCGCGATGACAGCCGATCGGCTGGATTCTACTATGAGTGGATGAAATATTACAAGAGTTGTCACTCTAATCACTCTTACAAAAGAACCTCTCAAGACTAAGAATTTTAAGCTCACAAGAACAAGAGAATGTAAATCTGAATAACTCAGCGCTTTGGAATTTTTAGTTCGTGAACTCTCTCGTAACAGTCACCATTGATCTTCTTTTATACTCCTTCGACCTTGAACTAGCCGTTACCAAGGTCTTTCAAAGGATCGCTTCTCAATCTCTAATTGGACGCCATCAATCTTGATTGACCGAGACTGTATATGGGAAGATCTAGTAGCTGTTGGAGTAGAGTCTGAACCCTTCAGATTCAGTCGCCCATACAACCAAATCTTCAGTTTCCATAAATAGAGTTCATCCAAATCTCCAAGATATCTTGTCCATGGAAGGTAATATCCAATCGAGGATATTCTCCTGATTTGATTGGAAAATAATCCTGTCAATCAAATCTTACAAACTTCCATAAAAAAGCGCGACCAAATTGGAAACCTGCCAAACGTGGGTCTTCAGAATCTGGTAGTGAGATATTGCAGAATCTGAACGCTGTTTAGAAGCAGTCTTCTGAACCAAAGAGACTCTCTGAATCTGAACAGATTAGAATAGTGACTTTGAGCTTCTGTAAAGTCCTTGCTGACGTGTCACATAAATCTTCCCGAGATAAGTCTTTTGAGGCAACACGAACCTCCTTTTGAAGTCTTCAGAGACAACATGAACCTCATTCTGAAGTCTTCAGAGGCAACACGAACCTCCTTCTGAAGTCTTCAGAGGCAACACGAATCTCCTTCTGAAGTCTTTAGAGGCAACACGATTCTCCGTCTGAATACTAGACTTCAACTATCTCAGAAGCAAGTGCGTGATGACTACTCCTTGAGTATGAACGCCAGTTTTGGACCATTAACCAGATTCTCTCACAAGAGGGATAGTTTTGTCAGAATCAAAATATTCAGAAAGAAGGTTTTCTCAACAATCTCCCCCTTTTTGATGATGACAAAACTTCCTCAATAAAAGTTGATATATACGAAAAATGTTTGTATCAAGGTTAAGCTCGGAAAAGATTTCACTAATAATATGAATATATGACTCAATTGAATCTTTTCAAAAGTATGTGCATCTGAATATATAAGATATGCTCTTTTCAAAAGTATGTGCATCTGAATATGTAAGATATGCACTTTGAGTGATAGAAGGATATCACCATATGTTGTATACGTCGTTGAATTCGTTTGAGCACATAAGTATAATTCGCGTATGTGTATATCTTGCAATATGAACGTGATGAGGTATCTTCTCCCCCTTTTTGTCATCAGCAAGATAATATGTCAATCCGCACATACATTATCTTAGATCCACACATATATCATGAGAAGGACGTAATAATCAAGATGTACAGAAATGGAACATCCTACAAAGATAAAATAAAAACAAATACGGACAGTTTGAAAATAAATTCAAGATGACGGAGGTGGATTTTGTTTTGAGGAGGAGGAGGGAACATCAACATGTTCTTCATCATCTCTCTGAGCAGCTTCAACAGATTTGCCCATATCAGCTATATAGGTGGCGAATTCCTTGAGTTCCTGCATCTTTGGAATTTCTTTGCTGATCCTTTCATCTCTGATCAGTGTGTAAGTACCAATGCTGACCATCTCAAAGAAGAAAAGGCGACAGTATTTATGAAGCATTTCCTCAAACCTGTTCATCTTCTTTTCAATCTTCATTTCCATTCTGTCCATCCTCTGCATAACTTCAACCCGAAGTTTTTCAACATCCATCTGAACTAGACTTTGCGAAGCATTCAATGTCCATGCAGAAGTCTGTTGGTCTTCTTCTTCTACCATCTGAGCTTTACCCTTTGAAGTTGAATCCAAGATTCTCTGCGAGTTTATCTCTCCCTGAGTCTAATCAGGTGCTGAATCTGGAATGATTATAACAGCTTCAGCTATATTAGATTCAATCTCTGTGGGTTACTCTTCAGGTATCTTCTCTAGAAGTTGTTCCTTCTGAACAGTACTTTCGACAACAGCTTTCTCCTTCTGAACAACAATCAGAATGTCTTTAGTCTGATCAATATTAGGTTCCTCATGTTGTTCTTTTCTACTGGATGCTTCCTTTTCTTCAGCAGCCTATCCTTTTGAACAACTTCAGTCTGAACAGCAGATTCTTCAGGTTGTTCATGCAAAATAGCAAATTCTTTAAGTTGCTCTCCTTGAATCTGAGCTGTTTTAACAGGAGTAACTCCTGTTGATCCTCTAGCTGTGACAGCAAAGTCATCAGATTTATCAATTTCCATGTCCTCAGGTGGTGATGAGGACTTCTTCTTTTGTTCTCGAGCAACCAGAACCTCAATGGTCATTCTGTCATCCAGTTGCTCCTCCATTATATCCACATATTCACTTGTAACAAGCTGAGCTTCTTTCTCTGCCTTTTCTCCAGATGTTTCATCAGCTTCTACATTCTCACTCTCATGAGTCTTATGGAGATCCTCTTCTTTGTCCATAGGATCCTCCTGCTCATTTGCTGTTTCATCAATCTCTTCAGCTTCTGACTCGATGTTTCCTTCTGATAGGATAGTAGGGGTCCTCTCATCATCTCTAGATGATACACTTTCTTCTTCTTCTACTTCTTATTCTTCTGAAGACTCACTCTGAACTGTGGTCTACTTTCCTTTTTTGGCCTCTAACTTCCTTCTCTTTGCTGATCTCTCACTCTCTGCATTCTTCTCTTCTAATTCAACAAGAACAGCCTCTTTGTTCTTATTCATCCATCCACCAGCAGTTTGTCTAAAACCCATTTTCTGAATCATGGACTCCCCAGCTACCATTATCTGAATTTTATTTTGAAGGAGCTCACTAGGAATCTTGACATTTTGGAAGGACATGATCCGACAGATTAACCCTGCGTAGGGTAATTATCCTTTGGTCTTTTGCACAGTTCTGTACATGTGGAGAAGAATAGTGTGTGCTAGAGAGATCTTGCAACCATTTAATAGACCCCACATCAGCTTGGCTTCATACTTCGAAATATCTATTTTTAAAGCAGCCTTGGGTCTTAAAATTTCAATCACAACCTTGTGCATTACAATGTGCTTCAAGGGGAAGTCATTGTAAGCAATGTGTGCCTTGGAATCTCTAGAATAATTCTCTTTTCCAGTTAGAAAGCTGTAGGCATCATTAGGTTGCACATCAATGGGCACAAAATCCATTTCATCAAGTCCCATTAATTTTGCTAGCTCTCTAACATGCAGATGATATTGGACTCCTTCAACCGTATAAAACAGAGAATCAAAATTTCGGAAACACCAGCTTGAATAAAAGTAGGCTGCTAAGTCTGGAAAGATTGGCCTCCTTGCAGTTGCAAAATCTTTCAGTTTCATTACTTCCAAGTGCTTTCGTATAGGGACACCAACCATATCAAAATATTTGAGGTCAAATATCATGTGGGCTATAACTCCTTTTTCCTTCAGCAACTTGAATTTATCACAATGCAACTGACTTGAAAACAGCTTGCTTTCAAAGTCCTTGTCATTGATAATCCCTCTGATTTTCTTAAAGTCTTTTACCAATACGTCGTCGTCGTCATCAGGCCTTCCCCTAGTTTCACTTTCTTCACTTATACTCTCTCTGATAATGATGCTCTTGGATGGAGGCCTTTTAGGTTTTGCGACTCCAGTTGCCACAACCTTTTCTTTGCCCTTCCGAGATACATTCTCAAGAACAATAGTGGCGATAGGTGTCACAGTTTGCAGAGGAAGTTCTAATATAGCAAGAAAGTCTTTCTCGCTTGCAAACTTGTGTATATTCAGCAGCAACTTGACATTTTCGTCACTGGAACCAATGTTCTTAAAAGAATCATACAGAGGTTTGATAGAGAGAGCCAGAGCGACTCTTTCGTCGAACTCGGACTAAGACAAACCTGAATTCCTTTGAGCAATGAGTCTCTCATCTTCGTGATCAGACCCAAAGATATCAATAGATTCAGTGATACGAGCTTTTCTGTCCTTCGTCAACTTTGACGATTTCCTTCTCTGACTTGCACCTTCTTCTGCTACTTTCTGCATGGTAGAGGATGATTTCGGAGCCATGGATGAGAAATTTGGAATTTTTAGAGAGAAAGATTTCGAGTGAGCAAGAAGGAATGTAAACAAAGAGAGAGAAGTAAGTTTTTGGGGTTTAAAAGAAGATTGTGATATTTGATAGAGGTGCCGGTTCGAGACCTTTCGAAAGTTTTGAAAAACTGTAAAGCGGTTATTTTTTAAAATAAAATCAATTTAAAATAAAATAAAATCAATCTAAAGATACTGAATTATTCCAATTAATCAACGAGGCATATATTTAGAAATTAGAGAACGTAATTTAAAGAACGTACCTTGGATTCTTGCCTTACCACAAGTTTCTAAATATAAAGAGGTGTAAGATTAACTAACATGGCTTCTGAAGTACTAAAAATATGCTTCTGAACATAGGTTATGCAAATTTGCTTCTGAATTATACTTCTGAGCAATTTTGCTTCTGAACACTGCTTCTGAGCAGTTTTGCTTCTGAACATTGCTTGTGAGCAGTTTTGCTTCTGAGCACTGCTTCTGAGCATTTTTGCTTCTGAACAATTTCAAGTGACCTGTTCTCAATATATCTTAAGAAAAAGGATTAGTAATGGCTAATTCGTTTCGGATAAAATTGAAAGACTCTTTATCAATAGGTTTAGTAAATATATCTGCGAGTTGATTCTTCGTATCAACATATTGAATGTGAACATTTTCATTCTGAACATGATCGCGAATAAAATGATGTTTGATCTCGATATGCTTCGCTCTTGAATGAAGAATAGGATTCTTGGTTAAATTTATGGCGCTTGTATTGTCGCATCTGATCTCCACATTTGAATCCTCAACTCCATAATCTCTTAGTTGTTGTTCTAACCATAGGATCTGAGCACAACAACTTTCAAGAGATACGTATTCTGCTTCTGCTGTATTGAGAGCAACTGTGCTTTGCTTTTTGGAATACCAGAAAATAAGCATATTTCCCATAAGTTGACAGGTTCCTGAAGTGCTTTTCCTGTCAATTTTACATCCGGCGAGATCTGCATATGAATATCCCTTCAGAATGAAATCAGAGTCTTTTGAATACCAAAGACCATAAGCTGGATATGTTCCAATATATTTGACAATTCTTTTGATGGCTGTAAGAAGCGATTCTTTTGGACATGTCTGAAATCTTGCACATAAGCAGACGCTATAAAGAATATCTAGCCTTGATACAGTGAGATATAGAAGAGACCCAATCATATTGCGATATAGCTTCTGTTCAACTTCTTTTCCTTGTTCATCTTTATCAAGCTTAGATGAATGAGACATTGGAGTTTCCATCTTCTTATAATTTTCTAAGCCAAATTTCTTGATAATTTCAAGAGCATATTTCTCTTGATGAATGAATATTCCTTTTTTGATTTGTTGAATTTGAAGTCCAAGAAAGAACCTTAATTCTCCCATCATGCTCATTTCAAATTCATCCTACATTACTTTAGAGAAATTCTTGCATAGATATTCATCAGAAGAGCCAAAAATAATATCATCAACATAAATCTGAACAATAAGAATATCCTTACCCTGCTTCTGAATAAAGAGAGTAGTGTCAACATTACCTTTAGTGAACTTTTATTCATATAGAAAGTTGCTTAACCTTTCATACCAAGCACGAGGTGCTTGCTTTAATCCATATAAAGCTTTCTTTAAGGAATATACGAGATCCTTTCCTCTTGGTTCCTCAAAACCAAGTGGTTGCTCGACATAGACTTCTTCTTTGATATAACTGTTCAAGAATGCACTTTTTACATCCATCTGAAAGAGTTTAAAGTCATTGTAACAAGCATAAGCAAGAAGTAACCTTATGGTCTCTAACTTGGCAACTGGTGCGTAGGTTTCATCGTAATCTATTCATTCTTCTTGAGAATATCCCTTTGCCACAAGCCATGCTTTGTTTCTAACCACCTTTCCTCTATCGTCCATCTTGTTTCTGAACACCCATTTTGTTCCTATTACAGGACGATTTTTGGGTCTTGAAATGAGCTCCCAGACATTATTGATCTTGAATTGATGAAGTTCTTCTTGCATTGCATTGATCCAATTTTCATCAGTAAGAGCTTCTTCAATCCCTTTAGGCTCAATTTCAGAAATTAATGCTATATTGCTCATTGCTTCCTTGAATTTCGATCTGGTTCTGATTCCTTCATCCTAGCTCCCCATTATAAGTTCCTTGGGATGACTGGATTTATGTTTCTAGTTTTTGTTGAATTTCTCGTCTTGAGCATCACTTGGATCATTAGATTCAAATTGTATCACTTCTGGTTCTTCTGCGGTTTGTTGGCTTGTTTCTTGATTCTGAACTTTTTCAGAAGCATGATTCTCTTCTAAGTTTTCTTCTGGTTCTGAACTTTGATGCAGTGACGAAACTTAAACATATTCAGATTGATCATTCTAAATCTGAATATTTTCATCAAACTTGACATTCATTGATTCTTCAACACATCGAGAGTTTTTGTTGTAGACTCTATGTGCTTTGCTCGTTGTTGAATACCCCAAAAATATTCATTCATCTGACTTCTCATCAAACTTACCAGCTCGATCATTTGCATTCTTCAGAATGAAGCATTTACAACCAAACACACGGAAGTATGCTAAATCTGGTTTTCTCTCTTTAAAAAGTTCATAGGGGGTTTTCTCAATGAATGGTCTTAAAGAAACACGATTTAAAATGTAACATGCTATTGACACAGCTTCTGCCCAAAAGTGTGATGCAATTTTACTTTCAATCTAGAGAGTTCTCGTCATTTCTTGTAGAGAATGATTTTTCCTCTCCACTACCTCATTTTGTTGAGGTGTGTAAGGAGATGAAAAATTATGCTGAATTCCAAACTCATCACAAAAATCTGAAAAACTTTGGTTTTCAAACTCACCCCCATGATCAATTTTGATGCAGGAAGTAGAGTAACCTTTCTCATTCTGAATCTTTTTAGAAAATTTGAAGAAGGATGAGAAAGCATCATTTTTGTACGCAAGAAATAAAACCCATGTAAATCTTGAGTAATCATCAACTATAACAAGACAATATTTCTTACCTCCAAGACTTAGTGTTTTGTTAGGACCAAAGATATACATATGAAGCAGCTGCAGAACACGTTCAGTTGATACATGATTAATAGATTTAAAAGAGCTTTTTACCTGTTTCCCAAGTGTGCAGGCTGAGCAAAGTTTTGATTTCTCAAATTTTGTTTGTGGTAAACCTCGAACTAGTTTCTTGGATGATAGCTTCGAGATATGTTTGATACTGATGTGGCCTAGCTTTCTGTGCCATAGTTCAGATTCATCCTTGATAGAAATAAGACACTTGATGTCTTCAGAATCAACATTCAGAAGATAGATATTTCCATGACGTCGACCAGTGAAGGTTTGCTTCTTGTCTTTGCTAACACCTGAGCATTCTAAGTCTTGAAAGCAAATTTGATAACTAGAGTCACAGAGTTAACTTATTGAAATCAAATTGTATTTTAATCCTTTGACAAGAGAGACATTGTTGATCGTGAGATTTTCGTTTTTTACGGTGCCTTGGCCAACCACTTTGCCTTTATTCTTTCTACCAAACGACACACTTCTACCATTGTAATCTGAAAGTTGAATGAAGTTTTCCGGATCACCAGTCATGTGACTTGAGCATCCACTATCCAGAAACCATTTGTCTTTTCTCTTCCTTGGTACCTACAAGTAGAAAGTAATTTACTATTTCTTGGGTACCTAGGTTTTCTTGGGTCCATCTGAGTTAGTCACAATAAATATCTTTCTATCGACAGGTCTCCATACCATCATGCAATTGTTTCTAACGTGATTTCTAGCATCGCAGTTTTCACAATGCATTGGATAAAAGGATTTTGTAAATTACTTTTGGAAATGCCGTTGATATGCAGATTTGGAAGGTTTATGGGAAATCTTGTCATTTGTTTCCGAAAATTTGTTTTTGAAATTATTTTCCTTTTTGAAACCAAGACCAGATTGTTACCATACGGAATTTGTCTAGAAATAATATTTTCCAAGTTTTTTGAACTTTGGGAAAATTTCTTTGAAGTATTTTCAATCTTGGTTTTCAAGGAATCATTTTCTTTCAAGATCAAATCACGATTTTCCTTGATTTGATGAAATTCCCTTTGCAAAAATTCAATCTTCTCTTTTTAAGAATCATTCTGTTGTTTCAAAGAGGAAACTTCCTTTTTCAAAATGGAAACCTTTTTGAGAGTTTCTTTGTAATTTGAGCACAACTCATCAATGTATTTAGAAACTTCATCTGGTATTTCAGAAAGATGTACCTCAACATCTGAATCTGACTTTGCCATAAGACATATGTTAGCATAGTCATCCTCGCTTCTTCAGAATCACTTAGAGTTTCTGCCTTCAATGCCTTTTTGTATTTCTCATACTTGATATTGTCTTTCTTCAGAAGCGGACAATTGGGTTTGACGTGTCCTGCTTTCTTACAATGGAAGCAGCTTACATCTTTGTCTTCATGTTTGTCTTTATCTTCCTGTTTGTCATTGTTCGATTGTCTCTGATCATTCTTTTTGAATGATTTCTTCCCTTTGAAGTTTCTACCTCTTCGAGCCATCTTTCTGAATTTCTTCACCATGAGAGCAAGTTCTTCGTTGTCTTCATCTTCATCATCTGAATCTAGCATTTCAAAATCAATTTCAGATTTTAAAGCAATGGACTTCTTACCTTTTGAATCTCTTGTTTTGTTGGTACGCTCAGTCTCATATGACTGTAAAGTTCCGACTAGCTCATCAATAGATAGAGGTCTAATTGTTTGACATTCCTGTATTGATAGCTTGATGTAATTTCAGTCATCTGTAAGTCCTCGAATGATCTTTCTGACTTGCATCGGTTCTGCGACAGGAGTGCCTTGCCTTGCAAGACCACTTGCTAGGATTTGAAACATGTCAATCATTTCAGCAATTGATTCATCGGGCTTCATTTTGAAGGCTTCGTAATCACTTAGCAGAATGCTAAGATTAGTTTCTTTCACTCTGTCAGTTCCCTGGTATGTGACATGAAGTCTGTCCCATATAGCTTTTGCTGAATCTTCTTCTGCAACTCGATTATATAGAGGAATGGATAATGCACAGAAAAGTGCATGCACAGCATTAAAATCGAGTCCTTGTCTTTTTGTTCTTTCGGAATCTGACAGTGTTGTAGTAACATTTGTATTGTTGTTTCTTTCATTTCCAATGGAAGGGGTTGTTGTTACAATAGGAACTACTCCATTGACAACAACATCCCACATCAGATCATCTGATGCTTTGAAGAACCACTTCATTTTGTTGCATCACATATTATAGTCTTTCCCGTCAAAATAAGGTGGTTTGTTGCTGAAATGTGCATCACTAGCTCCTGCGAAATTATTGCTAGACATGATAGATCGTTAGCTCTGAAGTAAAACACTTCAAAATAACGAGTAATCAAGCTCTGATACCAATTGTTGGATCTAACAATATCACCTAAAGGAGGGGTGAATAGATGATTCTGAACAATTATGATATTTAATGCGAAAATTAATAGGTTCGGAACGTAAACTGAATAAGATCAGTAAAAAGGATGTGCAAACAAACTAAATACAGCAAGAGGAGCTTAAGGGAAGAGAATCTACATGCAATGTTTATAGTGGTTCGGTTTTAGCAAGCCTACGTCTACTCTCCCACGATGACAGTCGATCGGCTGGATTCCACTATGAGTTGATGAAAGGTTACAAGAGTTGTCACTCTAATCACTCTTACAAAGGAACCTCTCAAGACTAAGAATTTGAAGCTCACAAGAACAAGAGAATGTGAATCTGAACAACTCAGCACTTTGAAATTTTTAGTTCGTGAACTCTCTCGTAACAGTCACCACTGATATTCTTTTATACTCCTTCGACCTTAAACTAGCCGTTACCAAGGTCCTTCAAAGGATTGCTCCTCAATCTCTGATTGGACGCCATCAATCTTGATTGACTGAGACTGTATATGGGAAGATCTAGTAGCCGTTAGAGTAGAGTCTGAACCCTTCAGATTCAGTAGCCCATACAACCAAATCTTCAGTTTTCATAAATAGAGTTCATCCAAATCTCCAAGATATCTTGTCCATGGAAGGTAATATCCAATCGAGGATATTCTCCTGATTTGATTGGAAAATAATCCTGTCAATCAAATCTTACAAACTTCCATAAAAAAGCGCGACCAAACCGGAAACCTGCCAAACGTGGGTCTTCAGAATCTGGTAGCGAGATATTGCAGAATCTGAACGCTGTTTAGAAGCAGTCTTCTGAACCAAAGAGACTCTCTGAATCTAAACAGATTAGAACAGTGACTCTAAGCTTCTGTAAAGTCCTTGCTGACGTGTCACATAAATCTTCTCGAGATAAGTCTTCAGAGGCAACATGAACCTTCTTCTGAAGTCTTTAGAGACAACATGAACCTCATTCTAAAGTCTTCAGAGGCAACACGAACCTTCTTCTGAAGTCTTCAGAGGCAACACGAACCTCATTCTGAAGTCTTTAGAGGCAACACGATTCTCCGTCTGAATACTAGACATTAACTATCTCAGAAGCAAGTGCGCGACGACTACTCCATGAGTCTGAACGCCAGTTTTGGAACATTATAAGCTTTTGTTCACATGCTCATTCCTACAATATAAAAATTATTTGCATTAACTAGATTCTCTCATAAGATGGATAGTTTTGTCAGAATCAAAATATTCAGAATGAAGGTTTTCTCAACACATCAAACCCAATTGCCCGCTTCTGAAGAAAGACAAGATCAAGTATGAGAAATACAAAAAGGCATTGAAGGCAGAAAATCTGAGTGATTATGATGATAGTGAGGATGACTATGCTAACATATGTCTCATGGCAAAGTATTGACACATAAATTTTGATTTTTCTTAAAATATTCATTTTGCATAAAAAATGAGAACTAGCTTTAGTTCTCGCCAAAAAAAATAATTAATTAAGTTTTCATGCATAGCATATTTTCTTACTCATGCATTGCATTTGCATTATTTGGAACGGCGGCGAGGGAATTGAGCTTAGTTTATCAGGCGACTGAACTTAAATTGACAATAAATTTTTGCCAATCTAGGGGAGTTTGTGCCAAGGTCTTGAGGCCTAATCTGAGGTTAAATCAGCCCATTTAATGTTTAAATTAAACAAAAGCCTTTTAATTAAAAATGCCCATTAATTAAGAAAAAGGTTTTATGGACAGAATATTTTGTCTCCGGATCAAATTGCGACTATCCGAAGTTGAGGGATATTTTGCAAATAAAGAAAATAAGGCGAAACCCTAGCTCACTATTATAAATAGGTGCATTAGGGTTCACATCGGTGAGGCCACATTATTGAATCACATGGCATAGAAAGACGAGGCCACACAATTAACAGATACGGCAAATTCTCAGAGAATTCACAAGAGAAAGCGTAAGAACGAGAACTAGAGGAGTCCACGACTGAGGACTACACGGCTATGTCTTCCCACAGACGCTGACCACCGCTGGGCACTTCTCTTTGCCAACTAACAACCAGGTCTCCCACCTTCGATCAAGCAGTCTAGATGTGGAGTTCTCCAGGTCTTGAAGCCATTGGGATTCGGCCACTACATGAAGAGAGAGAGAGAAAAAGATGCGCATCAATCAGATTAAAAGGGAGTATCTTGGTCTCTGATTTTCATTCTCTATTGGAATATTTTCATGTGTGTTGAGTCCCATTACCAAGCCACGGTCTTGCATTTCGTTGCTCATCCTCACAGTTTCATTCAAAATATACAGCTTGCTACGGATCCACAAGAGACAAAAGGCCTGTCTTCTTATTTTTTTAGGTCATGCATGTGTACACGAAGACTTTGAAAAGGAGAGGACTTTCACTGTGAACTCTCCCATGGGGCTCAACATTACGCATACGAAGGCGGGCATAAGGAGTCTAAAAGACATTTCACGAAGCTCTCTCCGGCGAGCACATTGTTTTTTAGGCTTCCCACCGACTCATCAAGTGAATTAAAGCAAAGTCAGCATCCTCCTGAGCCATTGAAAATATCCAGCAGATATCTCCACGGTCAATACCCTTGGCGAGTCAACATTAGCTAATCCAAAGTGGGGGTATCGTGAGTTGAAAGAAGTCTGTGAAGGAAATTCGGTCAAAGGGAGCAGCCAAAGGAATAAGGATATTTGGGTCCAAAACCACAGATTGACGTTCCATCATTGAACGTCCTTGCTCGTGATCTCCACCGCGCTACACCGATTTTCTATTCTTTTTTGCAAGTTTCACGAAACTGTCGATCAAGCCGCGAGCCCCGCCGGTCCATGATCTCGATCCATCAAGCTTCAAATTTGGAAGCTTATCTCAAGCCTATTCAAATTAGCGGCATCCACGCATGCGGTAAACTTCTGGTGCCGTTGACGATTTTCCCAACAAATCCAGCGATCTCGGTGATCCTTCTAGCGTCAAGGACATCCAGCTGCCGTTTCCTTTTCGAGAGCAAATCGAGGTGCTGTCCAGCGGGTTCTCTAGCTCAAATCCGGCTCAAGTCTCACCCCACGAACTAAGGTAATTTTCACATCCTTTTAGGGTTGATTTAGACTCGTTTTGCAGTGATTAGCATGCTGTTTTGCGGCTGTTTCTATGCTGTTTACATGCTGTTTTCGTCCGAAACAAGCTGTTTTTGTGTTTTTATGCTACTAACTCATGCAGAATTTTGCCGGGAGCGTAGAGGTAAGTATTTTACGTATTTTCAATGCTTTTTTCGCATGAATTTGATGCTGTTTTGCTTGCCGTTTTTTCGGGCATAATTGCTGACTTTCGGGAAAATTGTCAAGAAGCAATCTTTGTGTTCTAAAACCGTAATCTTGTCACATATTTCGAAATTTGGGGATTTAATTGGACTTATTGGATATCCTTTTCAGAATATAAAAAAAAGGCTAAATCTAATTTAGGGAAGATCCTTTCCTAAAAGGCAACGAATTTTTAGACTTGGACGATTCTTCCCGTCATCATTCGGGAACGATCCTCTGGTTTAGAAAAGCGAGAAAGATAGGCCAACTCGATCTATTGCCATTTAGATCCGGTTCGCTATCTTTCAAAAGCCGATTTTGGATTTAGTTTCCTTCCTCTCTCTTTTTCGAAAATTATAAGAAGATGGGGTTTGATTTGCCATGATTGGTTTAATTGCTATCTTGAAATATCTTGTCTGATTGGATATTCTATCTGATATGAGTTTTCTAATAGACTTGAAGTTCCTAAAAAATTTAGAAAGATATGGTTTCTTAGAAATTATATCCAGTTAAATCTTTAGGAAGATAAAGTTTCCTAGAAACTTCATCTAATTAAGTCTATTCTGAAAAATGGTAGTTAATAGGATTAAATCGAGGATATTCCAAATGTGACCGAAGATTGCATCTAAAAATCTAAAAAAGTCTCAAGAAAATTCGGCACATCTTCATGCATGGTTAGAATATTCTTGTCTGCATATCCTACATATCTTTCCATATTTTCGGGTATCATATCTAGTATCATGTCTAGGAGCATCCATCTTAAGTACTTTCGCATGTTTGATTTGCTTGAATAAAAAATCTGCACGTTGTCTAGTATGATAATTCTTGTATGTTCATGGTCTGCATGCGGTTTTTATTTATCTTTGAATGTTGCATTAATGACATGTCATTTTGTATCTTTAATTAAATTCGGCATATTTAGTCTAATCTTGCATTCATGCATCTCATTCATCCTTAAAAAAAAAAACGAAAACTAAAGAAGAACAACACCTCACTTGAATTTAAAGAAAATCAATCAAGCTTGAATTGCCGACTTAGGACGTCACATGGAATTATGGTACCGATAGGGCATTAGCTAAGGTTAGTTAACGTAACCAAGTCCCCGAACTTAAAATCCCTGGTTCGTAGGACTAAAGTGTTTCTCCCGCTACTTTATTTAGGTTCCTAATCAACCTACCGAAAAAATGATTGGTGGCGGCTCCAAATTTAAAATCATCTTAATGAACCCTAAGTCGCGATTTGGTAGGACTTGGGAGAGTCCGTATTAGGTTAGTTTCTAATTAGCCTGATAATCCATTAGCCTAAAATCTGAAATTTTAGGTCGCGACACAAAGTTAGATTCAGATTCAAACTCAGATGTTGAGGTACATTCTTCAGAAATACCAGATGAAGTTTCTGAATACATTGATGAGTTATGCTCGAATTACAAAGAAGCTCTCAAAAAGGTTTCCATTTTGAAAAAGGAAGTTTCCTCTTTGAAATAACAAAATGATTCTAAAAAAGACAAGATTGAGTTTTTGCAAAGAGAATTTCATCAAATCAAGGAGAATCGTGATTTGATCTTGAAAGAAAATGATTCCTTGAAAACCAAGATTGAAAATACTTCAAAGAAATTTTCCCAAAGTTCGAAAAACTTGGAAAACATTATTTCCAGACAAGTTCCGTACGGTAACAGATCTGGTCTTGGTTTCAAAAAGGAAAATAATTTTAAAAATAAATTTTCAGAAACAAATGACAGGATTTCCCATAAACCTTCCAAATCTACATATCAACGGCATTTCCAAAAGCAGTTTACAAAATCCCTTTATCCTATGCATTGTGAAAACTGCGGTGCTAGAAATCACGTTAGAAATAATTGCATGATGGTATGGAGACCTGTTAATAAAAAGATATCTAATGTGACTAACTTAGATGAACCCAAGAAAACCTAGGTACCAAAGAAATAGTAAGTTACTTTCTACTTGTAGGTACCAAGGAAGAGAAAAGATAAATGATTTCTGGGTAGTGGATGCTCAAGTCACATGACTGGTGATCCAGAAAACTTCATTCAACTTTCAGATTACAATGGTAGAAGTGTGTCGTTTGGTGGAAAGAATAAAGGCAAAGTGGTTGGCCAAGGCATCGTAAAAATCGGAAATCTCACGATCAACAATGTCTCT
This sequence comes from Lenwebbia sp. NSW1173648, assembly GCA_029784005.1. NCBI lineage: Eukaryota > Viridiplantae > Streptophyta > Magnoliopsida > Myrtales > Myrtaceae > Lenwebbia > Lenwebbia sp. NSW1173648. The sequence goes on from JARCGZ010000007.1 coordinate 13,832,651, forward strand.
CTTGTCAAAGGATTAAAATATAATTTGATTTCAGTAAGTCAACTCTGTGACTCTGGTTATCAATTTTTTTTTTCAAGACTCAGAATGTTCAGGTGTTAGCAAAGACAAGAAGCAAACCTTCACTGGTCGACGTCATGGAAATATCTACCTTCTAAATGTTGATTCTGAAGACATCAAGTATCTTATTTCTATCAAGGATGAATCTGAACTATGGCACAGAAAGTTAGGCCACATCAGTATCAAATACATCTCGAAGCTATCATCCAAGAAACTAGTTCGAGGTTTACCACAATCAAAGTTGGAGAAATCAAAGTTTTATTCAGCCTGCACACTTGGGAAATAGGTAAAAAGCTCTTTTAAATCTGTTAATCATGTATCTACTGAACTTGTTCTACAGCTGCTTCATATGGATATCTTTGGTCCTAACAGAACACTAAGTCTTGGAGGTAAGAAATACTGCCTTGTTATAGTTGATGATTACTCAAGATTTACATGGCTTTTATTTTTTGTGCACAAAAATGATACTTTCTCATCTTTCTCCAAATTTTCTAAAAAGATTCAGAATGAGAAAGGCTACTCTATTTCCCGCATCAAAACTGATCATAGGGGAGAGTTTGAAAACCAAAGTTTTTCTAATTTTTGTGATGAGTTTGGAATTCAGCATAATTTTTCATCTACTTACACACCTCAACAAAATGGGGGCAGTGGAAAGGAAAAATCGTTCTCTACAAGAAATGGTGAGAACTCTCTTGATCGAAAGTAAAATTACATCACATTTTTGGGCAAAAGCTGTGTCAATAGCATGCTACATTTTAAACCGTGTTGCTTTAAGACCAATCATTGAGAAAACCTCCTATGAACTTTTTAAAGAGAAAAAATCAGATTTAGCATACTTCCGTGTGTTTGGTTGTAAATGCTTCATTCTGAAGAATGCAAATGATCAAGCTGGTAAGTTTGATGAGAAGTCAGATGAAGGAATATTTCTGGGATATTCAACAACAAGCAAAGCATACAGAGTCTACAACAAAAACTCTCGAGTCGTTGAAGAATCAATGAATGTTAAGTTTGATGAAAATATTCAAATTCAGAATGATCAACCTGAATATGTTCGAGTTTCGTCACTCCATCAAAGTTTAGAACCAGAAGAAAATTCAGAAGAGAATCATGCATTTGAAGAGGGTCAGAATAAAAAAATAAGCCAACAAACCGCAGAAGAACTAGAGGTGATACCATCTGAATTTAATGATCCAAGTGTTACTCAAGACGAGAAATTCAATAGAAACTAGAAACATAAATCCAGTCATCATAAGGAACTTATAATGGGGAGCTTCGATGAAGGAATCAAAACCAGATCGAAATTCAAGGAAGCAATGAGCAATATAGCATTAGTTTCTGAAATTGAGCCTAAAGGGATTGAAGAAGCTCTTATTGATGAAAATTGGATCAATGCAATGCAAGAAGAACTTCATCAATTCAAGATCAATAATGTCTGGCAACTCGTTTCAAGACCCAAAAATCGTCCTATAATAGGAACAAAATGGGTGTTCAAAAACAAGATGGACGATAGAGGAAAGGTGGTTAGAAACAAAGCAAGACTTGTGGCAAAAGGGATATTCTCAAGAAGAAGGAATAGATTACGATGAAACCTACACATCAGTTGCCAGGTTAGAGGCCATAAGGTTACTTCTTGCTTATGCTTGTTACAATGACTTTAAACTTTTTTAGATGGACGTAAAAAGTGCATTTTTGAACGGTTACATCAAAGAAGAAGTCTATGTCGAGCAACCACCCGGTTTTGAGGAACCAAGAGGAAAGGATCTCGTATATTCCCTAAAGAAAGCTTTATATGGATTAAAGCAAGCACCTCATGCTTGGTATGAAAGGTTAAGCAGCTTTCTATCTGAACAAAAGTTCACTAAAGGTAATGTTGACACTACTCTCTTTATTCAGAAGCAGGGTAAGGATATTCTTATTGTTCAAATTTACATTGATGATATTATTTTTGGTTCTTCTAATGAATATCTTTGCAAGAATTTCTCTAAAGTAATGCAGGATGAATTCGAAATGAGCATGATGGGAGAATTAAGGTTCTTTCTTGAACTTCAAATTCAACAAACCAAGAAAGGAATATTCATCCATCAAGAGAAATATGCTCTTGAAATTATCAAGAAATTCGGCTTAGAGAATTGCAAGAAGACAGAAACTCCAATGTCTCATTCGTCTAAGCTTGATAAAGATGAACAAGGAATAGAAGTTGATCAGAAGCTATATCGCAGTATGATTGGATCACTTCTATATCTCACTGCATCAAGGCCAGATATTCTTTATAGCGTCTGCTTATGTGCAAGATTTCAGACATGTCCAAACGAATCGCATCTTACAGCAATCAAAAGAATTATCAAATATATTGGAACATATCCAGCTTATGGGCTTTGGTATTCAAAAGATTTTGATTTCATTCTGAAGGGATATTCAGATGCAGATCTCGCAGGATGTAAAATTGACAGGAAAAGCACTTCTGGAACCTGTCAACTTATGGAAAATATGCTTATTTCCTGGTATTCCAAAAAGCAAAGAACAGGTGCTCTCGGTATAGTAGAAGCAGAATACGTATCTCTTGGAAGTTGTTATGCTCAGATCCTATGGTTAAAACAAGAACTAAGAGATTATGGAGTTGAGGATTCAAATGTGGAGATCAGATGCGACAATACAAGCGCCATAAATTTAACCAAGAATCCTATTCTTCATTCAAGAGCAAAGCACATCGAGATCAAACATCATTTTATTCGCGATCATGTTCAAAATGAAAATGTTCACATTTAGTATGTTGATACAAAGAATCAACTCCCAGATATATTTACTAAACTTCTTGATAAAGAGTCCTTCAATTTTATCCAAAATGAATTAGCTATTACTAATCTTTTTTCTTAAGATGTATTGAGAACAGGTCACTTGAAATAGTTCAGAAACAAAACTGGTAAGAAGCAGAGTTCAGAAGCAAAACTGCTCATAAGCAAAGCTCATAAGCAAATGTACAGAATCTATGTTCGGAAGCATACTTTTAGTGAAGTACTTCAGAAGCAAGGTTAGTTCATTTTACACCTCTTTACATTTAGAAATTCTTGGTAAGGCAAGAATCCAAGGTACGTTCTCTAATTTACGTTCTCTAATTTCTAAATATAAGCCTCGTTGATTGATTGGAATAATTCAGTATCTTTGGATTGATATTTTATTTTTGGATTTTATTTTAAATTGATTTTATTTCCAAAAATAACCGCTTTACAGTTTTTCAAAACTTTTGAAAGGTCTCGAACCGGCACATCCCTCAAATATCACAATCTCTTTTCAAACCCTAAAAAATTACTTCTCTCTCTCTAATTACATTCCTTCTCGTTCACTCGAAATCTTTCTCTCAAAAAATTCCAACTTTCTCATCCATGGCTCTGAAATCATCCTCTACCATGAAGAAAGTAGCAGAAGAAGGTGCAAGTCAGAGAAGGAAATCGTCAAGGTTGACGAAGGGCAGAAAAACTCGTATCACTAAATCTATTGATATCTCTGGGTCTGATCACGAAGATAAGAGACTCATTGCTCAAAGGAAATCAGGTTTGTCTCAGTCCGAGTTCGACGAAAGAGTCGCTCTGGCTCTCTATCAAACCTCTGTATGATTCCTTTAAGAACATTGGATCCAATAACGAAAATGTCAAGTTGCTGTTGAATATACACAAGTTTGCAAGCGAGAAAAAATTTCTTGCTATATTAGAACTTCCTCTGCAAACTGTGACACCTATTGCCACTATTGTTTCTGAGAATGTATCTTGAAAAGGCAAAGAAAAGGTTGTGGCAACTAGAGTCACAAAACCTAAAAGGTCTCCATCCAAGAGCATCGTTATTAGAGAGACTATAAGTGAAGAAAGTGAAACCAGGGGAAGGCCTGATGACGATGACGACGATGTGTTGGTAATAGACTTTAAGAAAATTAGAGGGATTATCAAGGACAAGGACTTTGAAAGCAAGCTGTTTTCAAGTCAGTTGCATTGTGATAAATTCGAGTTGCTGAAGGAAAGAGGAGTTATACCCCACAGGGTATTTGATCTCAAGTATTTTGATAGGGATGGTATCCCATAAGGAAGCACCTGGAACTAATGAAGTTGAAAGATTTTGCAACTGCAAGAAGGCCAATCTTTCCAGACTTAGCAGCCTACTTTTATTCAAGCTTGTGTTTCCAAAATTTTGATTCTCTATTTTATACGGTTGAAGGAGTCCAATATCATCTGCATGTTAGAGAACTACCAAATTTAATGGGAGTTGATGAAATGGATTTTGTGCCCATTAATGTACAACCTGATGATGCCTACAGCTTTCTAACTGGAAAAGAGAATTATTCCAGAGATTCAAAGGCACACATTGCTTACAATGACTTTCCATTGAAGGACATTGTAATGCACAAGGTTGTGATTAAGAATTTAAGACCCAAGGCTGCTTCAAAAATAGATATTTCGAAGTATGAAGCCAAGCTAATGTGGGGTCTGTTAAATGGCTGCAAGATCTCTCTAGCATACACTGTTCTTCTTCACATGTACAGGACTGTGCAAAAGACCAAAGGACAATTACCCTACACAGGGTTAATTTATTGGATCATGTTCTTTCACAATGTCAAGATTCCTAGTGAGCTCATTCAGAATGAAACTCAATAATGGTAGCTAGGGAGTCCATGATTCAGAAAATGAGTTTTAGACAGACTGCTGGTGGATGGATGAATAAGAACAAAGAGGTTGTTCTGGTTGAATTAGAAGAGAAGAATGCAGAGAGTGAGAGATCAGCAAAGAGAAGGAAGACAGAGGCTAGAAAATGAAACAAACCACTGTTCAGAGTGAGTCTTCAGAAGAAGAACAAGCAGAAGAAGAAGAAAGTGTATTATCTAGAGATGATGAGAAGACCCTTACTGTCTTATTAGAAGGGAATATCGAGTCAGAAGCTGAAGAGAATGATGAAGCAGCAAATGAGCAGGAAGATCCTATGGATAAAGGAGAGGATCTCCATAAGACTCATGAGAGTGGAAATGTAGAAGCTGAAGAAACAACTGGAGACTAGGCAGAGAAAGAAGCTCAGCTTGCTACAAGTGAATATGTAGAGATAATGGAGGAGCAACTGAATGACAGAACAACCATTGAGGTTCTTGGTTGCTTGAGAACAAAAGAAGAAGTCCTTATCACCACCTGAGGACATGGAGATTGATAAATCTGATAACTTCTCTGTTACAGCTGGAGGATCAACATGAGTTACTCCTGTTAAAACAGCTCAGATTCAGAGGGAGCAACCTAAAGAATTTGCTGTTTTGCATGAACAACCTGAAGAATCTGCTGTTCAGACTGAAGTTGTTCAGAAGGATAAGGCTGCCGATGATAAGGAAGAATCCAGCAGAAAGGAACAACATGAGGAACCCAACATCGATTAGACTGAAGAGATTCTAACTGCTGTTGTTCAGAAGGAAAAAGCCGTTGACGAAAGTGCTGTTCAGAAAGAACAACGTCTAGAGAAAATATCTAAAAAGCCACCCACAGAGATTGAATCCACTACTACTGAAACTGTTATAATCATTCCAGATTCAGCACCTGATCAGACTCAGGGGGAGATAAACTCGTAGAGTATTCTGGATTCAACTTCAAAGGGTAAAGCTCAGATAGTAGAAGAAGAAAACCAACAAACTTCTGCAGGGACATTGAATGCTTCGCAAAGTCTAGTTCAGATGGAAGTTGAAAAACTTTGGGTAGAAGTTATGCAGAGGATGGACAAAATGGAAATGAAAATTGAAAAGAAGATGAACAGGTTTGAGGAAATGCTTCACAAATATTGTCGCCTTTTCTGCTCTAAGATGGCCAGCATTGGCACTTACACACGGATTAGAGATGAAAGGATCGGCAAAGAAATTCTAGAGATGCAGAAACTCAAGGAATTCGCCACATATATTGCTGATATGGGCAAATCTGTTGAAGCTGCTCAGAGAGATGATGAAAAGCATGTTGATGTTCCCTCCTCCTCCTCAAAACAAAATCCACCTCCGTCATCTTGAATTTGTTTTCAAACTGTCCGTATTTGTTTTTATTTTATCTTTATCGGATGTTCCATTTCTGTGCATCTTGACTATTACGTCCTTCTTATGATATATGTGTGGATCTAAGATAATGTATGTGTGGATTGCCATATTATCTTGCGGATGACAAAAAGGGGGAGAAGATACCTCATCACGTTCATATTGCAGGATATACACATACGCGAATTATACTTATGCGCTCAAACGAATTCAACGACGTATACAACATAGATGATATCCTTCTATCACTCATAGTGCATATCTTATATATTCAGATGCACATTCTTTTGAAAAGATTCAATTGAGTCATATATTCATATTCTTAGTGAAATCTTTTCCGAGCTTAACTTGGACACAAACATTTTCATATATATCAACTTTTACTGAGGAAGTTTTGTCATCATAAAAAAGGGGGAGATTGTTGAGAAAACCTTCCTTCTGAATATTTTTATTTTGACAAAACTATCCTTCTTGTGAGAGAATCTGGTTAATATAAATAAATTTTCATTGTAGGGAAGAGCATGTGAACAAAAGCTTATAATGTTCCAAAACTGGCGTTCAGACTCAAGGAGTAGTCGTCGCAAACTTGCTTCTTAGATAGTTGAAGTCTAGTATTCAGATGGAGAGTTGTGCTGCCTCTGAAGACTTCAGAAGGAAGTTTGTGTTGCCTCTGAAGACTTCAGAATGAGATTTATGTTGCCTCTGAAGACTTATCTCGAGAAGATTTATGTGACACGCCAGTAAGGACTTTATAGAAGCTCAGAGTCACTGTTCTAATCTGTTCAGATTCAGAGAGTCTTTTTGGTTCAGAAGACTACTTCTGAACAGTGTTCAGATTCTGCAATATCTTACTACCAGATTGGCAAGTTTTCGGTTTGGCCGCGTCTTTTTATGGAAGTCTGTAAGATTTGATTGACATGATTATTTTCCAATCAAATTAGGAGAATATCTTCGATTGGATATTACTTTCCATGGATAAGATATCTTAGAGATTTGGATGAACTCTATTTATGGAAACTGAAGATTTGGTTGTATGGGCGACTGAATCTGAAGGGTTCAGACTCTACTCCAACGACTACTAGATCTCCCATATACAGTTTCGATCAATCAAGATTGATGGCATCCAATCAGAGATTGAGGAGCGATCCTTTGGAGGACCTTGGTAACGGCTAGTTCAAGGTCGAAGGAGTTTAAAAGAAGATCAATGGTGACTGTTACGTTGAGAGAGTTCACGAACTGAAAATTCTAAAGTGTTGAGTTGTTCAGATTTACATTCTCTTGTTCTTGTGAGCTTAAAATTCTTATCCTTGAGAGATTCCCTGTAAGAGTGATTAGAGTGACAACTCTTGTAACCTTTCATCGACTCATAATGGAATCCAGCCGATCAGCTGTCATCGTGGGAGAGTGGACGTAGGCTTGCTAAAGCTGAACCACTATAAACATTGCGTGCAGATTCTCTTCCCTTAAACTCCTCTTGCTATATTTAGTTTGTCTGCACATCCTTTTTACTGATCTTATTCAGTTTATGTTATGAACCTATTAAATTCTGCATTTAACATCAAAAGTGTTCAGAATCACCTATTCACCCCCCTTTGGGTGATATTGCTAGATACAACAGGTTCATCATCCAAAACAGGCCTATGGTATCCTAAAGCTTTAAGCTTTGATCTTTTGGGATATTCAGATGCTGACTTCGCAGTTGGGATATTCAGATGTTGACTATGCAGGGTGCAAAATTGATCGAAAAAGTACTTTTGGTACATGCCAATTGATGGGAAACATGTTGATCTCCTAGTTCTCAAAGAAATAAAACTCAATTGCTCTCTCAACCACTGAAGCTGAGTATATTGCACTAGGAAGCTGCTGTGCACAACTTCTTTGGATGAAACGGCAACTTAGCGACTTTGAGGAACTGAACTCGAATATTCCTATGTGCTGTGACAATACAAGCACTATAAACCTGATCAGGAATCCTATATTGCATTCAAGAGCAAAGCACATCGAGGTAAAACATCATTTTATTAGAGATCATGTGAACAGCGGTGATGTGTGCATACACTTCGTTGACTCAAAACATCAGATAGCTGACATATTCACAAAGCCTCTTGACAAGCCAGCATTCGAATTTATCAAAGGAGAATTGGGAATTTCTAATCCTTCGGAGTAACTTGTCCAAAATGACGAAAGATGAGCTATATCGCCAAAGATTAGGTAACCAGATCTCTGCATCACTCAAAAGATCAGGTACGCCTGATCTCTAAAAAATTTACCGTTATAGTTCATCGGGAAACGTAAAATTCGCTCGTTCTGACATAATATCTGCTGCGATGACCATTGAAGGGATTTTCCAACTGTTACATTTATCCTCTTGATTTTTATTGACCGTTTTTGAATTATTACCGTTATCTCTATTGAAAGATTGTGTGTGCTTGTGTGTGCCTATTTATGCAAAGCACATTCTCTCTCCTTCACCACCACTTCCTCAACCGCTCCTTCCCTTCTTCTTTTAAACTGCACTTCTCTCCTTCACCTTACTCCCATTCACTCCACTTTTCTCTCTCTCTCTCTCTCTCTCTCTCTCTCTCTCGGTTACTTTCGACCTCCATCCATGGGTCCTCGCAAGTCTACCCGTGTTAGCAAGGCAAAAGCTAAGGGCGTGGGTACCTCGATTGTTCTCGAAGAATCCGCACCAAGTATATAGACAGAAGGTGAGCAAGGAGGCTTGGTTTCGGCTAGCATGGCATCTTAGTTAGTTATTGCATCACCTACTGCGAGCACTCTGCAATCCCTGGCCGTGAAAGTAAAGCAAGAAGCATCTCAAACTCGCGCTCTTGAGTTCTCTCTACCCTCGGAAGGGATCGTCATCCCTCCCATGATGATCAAGTCACAGGAGGAGTTCGATGCATGGTACAAAAGCTTCATGAAAAAGTTGAAACCAAAGCAGACTGCACAGGAAGAAGAACAGGTCATTCCTCCTGCATCGAGCGCACCTAGTTCTAGTATAGCTGCCTCTTCCGCTGCTGCACCAGAAACCCTAACAAAAAGATCACCCCGGAAGTCCTCAACTGAGGAAGTAGAGGATCTACCAAAAGAGTCTGAGGAAACTAGTCCACTGAAAGAGACATTAGGTGGCGCGTCTACACCTCCTCATGCACTAGAAGCAATTTTGTCTGCTCCAGATCTTCTCAAATCTTAGGACCTGCCTGAGGAAAATATTGAGGTTAGTGAAGATCTCCTTGAGGCTAATGAGGGATTGAGTGACAAAAGACGTGGGGATGACGATGATGGAGTCTTTCAAAATTTTGAGGCTACAAAAGGTTTTGATCTTGACCCCTCTTTTGATGACCCATTGTTTTTGAGTAAAAAGCACGAAAAGGCTTGGTCTCTGATTTCCAAAAAAAAAACTATGGTTTTTCCTTGAGTAGTGGATTTTGAGTTTCTAGACTCTTACGGAATATTTCTCTCTGAGATACTCAAAAAACACAAACTCTTGGAACTGTGCACAATGGAGGATCCATCTTCTCCAAATTTAATCACAATGTTTTATTCAAACTTGCATTTTCCAGATCCTCACTCTTTCACATTCATGTTTGGAAAGAAAAACTATTCTGTCACCGCCGAGGAATTGGCTGAGCTTCTCCAAACCAACTTTCGTCCTTATCAGAAGTTGGAGATCTCTTCTAATGACGCGTACAGTTTCATTTTGGAAATGCCAAACTTCGCTCGTAATTTTCGAAAGATTGTGCCAGTCAATGTTTTACCCCTCAAAGTAAACTTTCTCCAAAAGATCCTGACTCTCATCCTCCATCCTAAGTCCTCATCCTCAAATGATGTGTCAAGATTCGAAGCTAAGGTGCTGTGGGCTCTGCTAACTAGATGTCCACTCTCTATCCCACACCTCATCATCTTGCACATGTACCGAATGGTAAAGAGGAAAACAGGAGGTCTGCTGTATGGAGCACTTATTGGTCGGATCTTCAAGAGGAAAGGCATCGATGTCTCCCGAGTCTCCAAGGAACACTTCCCTCAGATCATCATTGGGAAGAAGACACTTGAGAAGATGATGATAAGGGTTTCTCCATAAGGTTGGCTGAACACTAAAGATGAGGTAGTTGCCATTGGGCACGAAGATGATGAGCGCGCCAAGGAACTGCTCAATGAAAGATACGCTGAACAGCCTGCTTCAAGGAAAAGGCCAAAAGGCAAGGCTCCTGTAACCAAGAAGGCCTGGCGTCCCCCCCGACCTGAAAGAGTTTCAACTCCAGCGGGACCATCTGCCTCCTCGTCTTCGGACGTCCTACTTGCTGTTCAATCGGATGTACAGGATTTGAAGGTGTCCCTAGCCTAAATATCAAAATTCTAGTCAAGCTTGAGAGGACCATCATCGGGCTGGACTGCTACAACCCCATCCAATCTATCCCTGAGCCTTCCCCTTCCTCATCTGGTTCAAAGAAACGCAAGCGCACCGGCACCAAATGAATTTTCCTTGTGTGTTCGTATGACTGCCTGTTTCTGTTTTCTGCTCCTGTTTTGTTGAATGTACCATTGTCTCAAGGCCGTTATCAATAGAACTGATGTTATTCAAATCTATCGTGCCTATGTCATTCTATATTGCTATATCTTTTTGATTGATAACAAAAGGGGGAGAATATACGTATACAGGGTTATACAGGTTCACACAAAATGTTTATAGGTGCAAAATGGACTTGATTTCCAAATGTTAAGGAAAGCATAGAAACAGGGGGAGCCTAAGGGCAAGTCAAGAGAGCAAAAGACTATGTAGATGTTTATCTCAAGGACATCTTGATCAAAATATTTTCAAAATCAAAAGATCGGCTTAATCAGTTCTTCTCCAGATTCACTTCCAAATATTTTTCGGAGAAATCTTATATCTGCTATTATGCCTTATCATGAAAAATCAGCTATGCATATCTTTATATTATTGCACTCTATAAACTTTGTCTCACTTCACATCTGCGAGATAGCGTTGTCATCATCAAAAAGGGGGAGATTGTTGGAGAAACATCTCATGAAATATTTTGATAATTTCCAAACTATCCTTTGGTATTTAATTTACCTTTGGTGTGCAGATGTTTGTTATACAAGGCCAATGATCACTTATCGCCTATCGCTTGAACATCAGGTGGTGTCTAAAGCATTTTGGTGAAAACAGCCGCTGAGGATCTCAAAAGATCTGGTCATCGATTATTTGATATCGGATCTTGAAAGATCAGGTCAGACAAGCTGTATAAAGTCCAAAAGTGATGATGTTTGAGAAATATCAACTGAAGTTACCAAAGGTTGATGGGAAAGCCAACTGGAGGATTTCTATCTCCTTGGGAGCAGTACAACTGCTCTGTCAGAATACAATAGTAACCTGTCAGCAGGAACAGTATCTCTACGCTTGTTTCGAGCAAGTCCAGTCTAACTTGAAAGAAGATTATTCCAGCACGAGGACAAGGTGTCCCATCCATCTCCAACGACTCTTTTGCTTCTCCAAGGGTGTTCAAATGGCTAGCATGTTGAGGTCTATAAAAGGAGGAAGTCATGAAGGCCAAAGAGAGCTCGAACTAATTGAATATCAAAAGTGCTCTAGAATTTGTTCTAGTTGAAAAGCTTAATCTGTAAAAGATCTTGTGATCTTTAGTTGCCTTGTAATCGTGCAAAATCAAGTGTATATTTCTAAGTAGTGAGGTTGTATCAAGATAGTGTGATTTATCGCGTGAAAGATCAGCTCACGTACTGTTTGTAACCTGAGGCAGTTTACTAATGCATTCTAGCTCGGGTTGTGGCTGTTAGTTATGTGGAGTGGACGTAGGCTTGGGATATAAGCCGAACCACTATATATCTAGTGTGCTGATCTTTTCTAAATCATTACTCTATTTGCACACACCTAGATATTGTTGCATGAAATATTTGCTCACCCGATCTTTTTCATATCGCCTATTGTTTTCTGCATTGTTTGAAAAAGTATCGATACAACCTATTCACCCCCTCTATATTGCATTGTTAGCCCCAACACATTTGGGTGGACAAACCGATTTGGCATCCAACTGCTGATGGAACATTTTCTGTCAAATCTGCTTACAAACTCATCAAGTCGTGAATGAAAAATGGCAACAACTCCGAGATTTGGAACAAAATATGGAAGGCTAGAGTTCATGAGCGGCACAAAATGATGTTGTGGAGGACAACAGGTAACGTTTTGCCTTATCGAGGTAACTTATTTCAGTTGTTCCATATTCCAAACCCTTCTTGTCCGTTGTGTGGAGCCTCAGAGAGAAATTCGGTACATTTGTTCACAGCATGTTCTCTGGCCCAAATTTTGTGGAGATAGAGCCCATGGGGTATTATCTCGTTTGCTTGGAACTTCAGGTCCCTAGAAGAGATGGTGAACCACTTTCTTAATCTGGGAAAAATAGCATAGAGAATGGGATTGGATTGCAAGCTATTCACCCTTTATGTAGCAATTATTTGCACAAGAATGTGGTGATATAGGAATGCAATGTTACATTGTCAGACTATTCAAATTCCTTCCCAAGAGATTTAGCTGGTCATACAAGATTTCATGGAATATTTGAATATCTTTAGGAATGAGAAATGAGTTGAGTTAAGTGAGGAACCAGATTCTATTCGGGTAAGGACAAACTCTTGGATTCCTCCGTCAAAGCAAGAGTTGAAGTTTAATGTAGATAGTGCATGGAAGGATAACGAAGGGGCCATAGGCATTATTGCACGATCGAATGGAGGCTCAGTTGTTCAAGCGTGGACAAGACGAGGAAGATGGAACTCACCATTGGAAGTGGAAGCAATAGCTCTTCTTCTCGCTTGCAATGCTGCTCAATCTCTCGGTATTCACAAAGTAGTCTTTGAAAGTGATTACAATGTGTTAATTGATGTAATACAACATAGGGGCCTTTGACCTTGGTGCATTCATCCATTCATCTCGGACTCTCGTCTCCTCCTAAGCAACAACACAGGATGGAGTTTGAAGTGGACCAGTAGACCTTGTAATGCAGTTGCTCATGAGCTCGCAAATTGGGTTTTTCATCATATAGGAACTATATCTTCTTTTCTTTTTAATGATCTCCCATCTAGAGGAAAAAATAGAGTGTTAGTAGAATCTTCTTTCATCAATCATCTTAACGTAGGCTTCTTTTCCTCCTTGTAATATTTGCTCTACTTTGATGGAATGACAGCGTTTTTTCGAGTAAAAAAACAAGATGTTATGACCATATTTTTACTATACAAATTTAGCAATGAATTTGCTATACATAACAACATGATATGCACTTTATTTAACATAATTCTCAGACTATTTATAGTATTAGCATCAAATACATTGGCTCTAGTCTTATCGATAGTTGCATCCTTATTGTGTAATTATATTGCTATAAAATTTTTAAATGAATGATTAGCCATTATGGTAACTAAGAAACTTTATTTTTATCATACATAAATTCAATTTTGTTATAAAAAAAAACCATTTCATTCCATATAGAAGGGAAGTATTTAGGTCTTCTCTTAAGGGTGCGTTTGTCTCGCGGTTGAAAAGCAACAAGTATTGGCTATTCCTGGCACCTAAAATTTTGTTAAAAGATATTCCTTACTCTTTTAAAAAATAGAAGAGACTTGGAGATTATTTGACCACCTATCCGTTGGAAATTAAAGGGACAATGCCATAATCTGTCCATGTACTTTTCTTCAATGTTCAATTTGGTCATTTTGTTCTTTCAATGAGACCAATTCATTCCTTCAATTCGATTGGGTAAGATCGGCATCTGACATGGCAATCCAACTCAGTCATGGGACTTATGTTAGTTGATGTGGTTTTAGACGTCATTGTCAAAGCAACAAAAGTTGTGAAAAAATGGGGACAGGAACAAAGCAGGAAAACAAATTGGAAAAATGAACACACATGAACTAAGGAAAACAGCACAAACTGGAAAGAGAGAGGGGGTTCGTTGAGGGATGTTGTGCAGCTGTGTGCTTTTCTTGATCACCTGTCTCCTTTGATGGGCGTCGTTAAGTGCTAAGTCCTAGCTAATCCTATGTTACCTTCAATGTCATAAACAAGTGGCAATTGGATTCTAGTTATGTTCATTTTGTTAGGATTCGAGGCATAACCACAACGAAGTAAAACGTCAAAAACGAGAAAAGGAAATCAACACGAGATTTTATCCTGATTCACCCTTAAACTAGGATTACGTCCAGCAAAGGATTTCACTATAATTAGCACCTCACACCTCTCATTACATTACTCAATTACAAGCGAAAAAGAGTATATACAGTAGTAGCTATTCATGGACCCAAGCCCAAACTACCAATGAAAAAATGAGCGGGATCTGTCGATGGGGAGTATGAACCACACCCCAACATAATTGAGCGATGCGAATTTAATGTGCGAACGAGATTAACAAGGTATTTTATGAGTGGATTTACCTAAACTCCTACCATGCTAGCGAACTCGATGTAGTAAAACCCAATAGCGCTCGGAATCAGAGCTAAAGAAGATCTAATACGAACCAAAGAAGGTGACCGTGGCGTTTGTTTCTCACCTAGGGTTGACACAAGTATTTTTCATTTTTCTCCTCCTTTCTCACGTCTGATTAGAAATAAAGTGGGCGATGCAGATAGTGATAAAAGGTCGGCATCGACAACATCTCATGTTGTGTTTGGTCGTCAAGAACTGAAGTCGGATGCAATAGAATAGGATTGGATAGAAAAATTCCCTCGTATTTCTTATATCCATTCTCTGCATAATTATTCGAAAAGTCTTAAACCTATTATGCGGATGACAATTTAATCCTAAACCTTCTGATGATTTGACGTGAATGTTGGCTGTCTTATGTGGCACGGTCGACGCTGACATGAATAATTCTTGTACCTTTGCTCGGTATTAACTGAATTTTATTATTATTGCTTCTTTTAGTTTCCTTTCTTCCTATTCCTTTTTCTTCCTATTGGAGTCCAGCGACCATAGTGGAAAACAAAGACAAGAAAGAAGAAAAACTTTAAAAATGCAAAATTGCTCATGTTAACATAAGTCGTGTCGCGTAAGACGAGTAGCGTCCAAATGGACTAAAATTGTTTGTAGTGAAACTGATAGGCACACACAAATTTTAGTCCGACTCTTCCTCACTAGCTTGCAGGACATTCGCACAGCTTTTCGATCTCCCTGCTTCATTTATTGAGCATGATGCATGATAGAATAAGTAAATATTAAGATATACCTTCATCTAATAGCTTAAGCCTTTAGAACAGTGGCTAGTGATCCTACAAAATCTCACATGGTATCAGAGCAGGAGATCTTGAGTTCAAATTTTTTCAGGCCCCATTTGCTTCCTCAATTATATATTTCCACGGTTAGTTTTGTTGGAGAAACATCTCATAAAATATTTTGATGATTTCCAAACTATCCTTTGGTATTCAATTTACCTTTGGTGTGCATATGTTTGCCTTTTATGGCTAAGGATCATAGATTGCCCATCGCATCAACATCAAGTGATGTATGAAGCATTTTCATGAAAACATCCGTTGAGTACCTCAAAAGATCTGGTCACCGCATATTTGATATCGGAGTTTGAAAGATCAGGTCAGACTAGTCTATACGTGGTGTTGTTTCAAGAAATATCAGCTGAAATGATCAATGGTTGATGGGAAAGCCAACGGGAAGATTTTGATCTTCTTGGGAACAGTTCTCTGCTGTGTCAAAGTCCAACAGTAACCTGTCTGCAAGGAAGAGTATCTCAGCGCCTGTTTCGAGCAAGTTTGGTCTGACTTGAAAGATAACTGTTCTAGCGCGAGGAAAAGATGTTCCATCGACCTCCAACGGCTCTTTTGCTTCTCCAAAGATGTTCAAATGGCTAGAATGTTGAAGCCTACAAAAGGAGGAAGTCATGAAGGCAAAGAGAGAGGTCAGACTAAATGAATATCAAAAGTGCACTAGAATTGTTCTAGTTTAAAAGCTCAAACTGTGAAAGATCCTGTGATCTTTGGTTGCCTTGTAATCGTGCAATAGTCAAGTGTACATCTCCGAGTAGTGAAGTTGTATCAAGATAGTGTGATCTATCGCGAGAAAGATTAGCTCACGTACTGTTTATAACTTGTGAGGCAGTTTACTAGTGCATTCTAGCACGTGTTGTGGCTATTAGTTGTGTAGAGTGGACATAGGCTTAATATATAAGCCGAACCACTATATATCTGGTGGGCCAATCTTTTCGATCTCATATCTCTGCTTGCACATAGCTAGATACTTTTTAAAGAAACATTTGCTTATCCGATCTTTTTCATATCACCTTTGGTTTTTCGTATTATTTGAAAAAGTTTCGAAACAATCTATTCACCCCCCTCTAGGTTGCATCGTTAGCCCCAATAATTGGTATTAGAGCTCTGTTGCTTGTTATTTAAAGTGTATTTCTTCATAGCATAAAGATCCTTATTATGGCTGACTTTGGTGGTTTTTGAGCAATGAATCTGTAGCACCCAACAAACCTCCATACTTCGATGGAAGCAACTACAACTACTGGAAGAACAGAACGTTTACTTACCTTGATGCTTGTGATCAAGATATGTGGGACGTAATTCAAAATGGAGTAGAAGTTCTAGTTGCTGCTCCTGTTGTTGCTGCTGGAGAACAACAAACCGCTGAACAGATTGCTGAAGTAGCAGCTGCTCGCCTCGAACTGATTCGAAAAGGAGCCACTCTTAACTCTAAAGCAACATATCTCATTTACTGTGCTTTATCTCCATCTGAGTTTAATCGTATATCGTCTTGTGGTTCAGCTAAGGAAATATGGGATTGCCTCCAAGTAATCTATGAAGGCACCGATAGTGTGAAAGAAACCAAGATGAACATCCTGCTTGGTCGTTACGAGACATTTGTGATGAAATACGATGAAATAGTGAGAGAAATGTACACGAGATTCACTAAGATAGTGAATGGCATGGCCAGTCAAGGGAAAACATTCATAGACGCTGAAAAAGTAAACAAGCTGCTTAGAGCACTTCTAGAAGAATGGATCACTGTGAAAACCTCAGTTCGAGAAACCATGAGGATTCAACCTATCACCCTGGATGAACTCATAGGCACGCTGATGTCTTATGAAGCTGAAGGTGTAAACAAGCAAACCTGTCCAAAGGTAAGAAAGCTATTACCTTTAACGCTAACGATGAAAATATAGGAGGTGATACATCAGCTGAAGAAGATGACAACAATGAAATGGCCCTCTTCACAAGAAGATTTAAAAATCTTATGAAGAAAGGAGGAAACTTCAGAGGAAGAAGGAATCCAAGACTCTCAGAAGAAAAGAAATCCTTTAAAAGAAAGGAAGAAAGCAAAGGTAAGGACATCATCTGTTATGAATGCAGGAAACCAGGGCATATCAAGCCTGACTATTCTCTCCTAAAGAAGAAAGGAGGAAAGTTCGTAAAGAAGAATAAGGCACTCAAAGCAGAGACATGGAGTGACACTGAGAGCGAATCAAGCGATGAAGACAAAGCAAATCTTTGACTCATGGAAGAATCCGAACAAGAAGAAGAAAATGAGGTAAATGATTCTGAACTTTCATATGAAGAAATGCAAGATTTTTTAAAAGAAATGTTTGCAGAATACAAAAAGGTTTCGAAAAGAATGTCTGAGTTGAAAAAAGAAGTTTTAAAACTCACTGAACAAACCCTTTCTCAAAGAGATGAGCTTGACAAATTGCAGAAAGATCTAGTCACTACTCAGTGTGAACGCGACTCTTTGCAGGAGGAGAGCAAATCTTTAAAGAAAGATATTCCAAAAATCAGCACAAACTTCTCCTTTAACTCATAAACCTTGCAGCACATTCTATCTATTCAAGTTCCTCATTACGACAAGTCTGGACTTGGACGTGAAAGGAAACAAGAAGAGAAGAATCCTTTTTCAAATGTCAGAACAAGATTGAAACAAACACCTTCTCTTCAGTCCTACAAAAATCACTTTGCATAGCAATTCACTATATCTACTGGCAAGCAATTCAATTCCTCCGTTTGTAATGAACCTGGTCATAACAAGCAAATTTGTCCAGTTGAGCAAATAAAGCCCAAAACGATCTACTGGAGATATGATACGAGGCCAAACACTAACACAAACGGACCCAAGCTTGTGTGGGTACCAAAGAAAACATGAAGATCTTCTTGATTGTAGGTGATACTGAAGAAGAACGAGTGGTACTTGAACAGTGGGTGTTTGAGACACATGACAAGTGAAAGAAATATGATCATAAATTTCAAATAGGTGAACGGTGGAAATGTCACTTTTGGTGGACAAGGAAAAGGGAAAATCATTGGCATAGGAAACATCAAGTTGGGAAATTTGGTTATTGAAGATGTTTCACTAGTCCAAGAACTTGGATACAATCTTCTCAGCATAAGTCAACTGTGCGATAAAGGCTAGTGGATCAACTTCGAAGAAAACATGTGCACTGAAACAAGCCAGGACCTAACCCAATCTTTCATAGGTAAAAGACATGGTAACATATATCTGCTGAATGTTGAACTTGATAAAATGCAGTGCTTAATGTCCATCAAAGAAGAATGTGATCTATGGCATAAGAAGTTAGGCCATATTAACGTGAAGCATATCTCCAAGATTAAATCAAAAGATCTAGTATGTGGTCTACCAAAGATCAACTATAGTAAAAGCGACTCTTGCAATGCATGCTCCTTGAAAAAGCAGGTCAGATCATCTTTTAAGTCCATCAAACATATTGCCACAATTAAACCTCTGCAACTATTGCATATGGATTTGTTTGGTCCTACTCGCATTGCAAGTCTAGGAGGAAGAAAGTACTGCCTAGTGATTGTTGATGATTACTCACTTTTTTCATGGATAATTTTTCTAACTCATAAGCATGAAGTTTTTCATTCCTTTGAAAACCTTGCTAGAAAAGTGCAGAATGAAAAAGGATACAGGATCACAGCCATCAGAACCAATCATGGTGGAGAATTCCAAAACCAAACCTTTGTAGATATTTGTGACGAGAATGGAATTGAGTATAAGTTGTAACACCCAAAATTCGATCGTTTGTAAGTTAAATAATATTGGATTTTGAGGTTTAAGGGATAATTATCGAACACGATTTTTATTTGATCTGGAAGAGTTTTGGAAGACCCTAAAGCGCCGGTCAAAGCAATCAAGCCGGTTTAGTCGAGCCGTAGAACCTAGCGTCGAGATCCTTCGCGCCCGAGCCTAACCCTGACAGAAAATGCCTTTAGTCGTTTGTGCCAAATAACCAATCGGTCCCACATTAGTAAATTACCTTTTTACCCTTGGATATTATGCATAAAAGATAGAAACATTAATGGTGATTTTACCTTATGGGCCCCACATTTCACCTCACCATTAATTTCCACACTTTTTCACCTCTCTCTCTTCCTTTTTCCCTCTCCTCTCTCTCTCTCCTCCCTCCCCTCTCCCTCTCTCGGCTGAACCTCCCCCTTCTCCCTCTCCTTCATTTTTTCATTTTGTATCACCACCACCATCATCTTCATGCCCCTTTTTCCTCCATTACCACCACAACCTCAAGCTTAGCCACCGCGCCGCCGCTCCGCCGACCACCGTCCTTCATCGCCGCCGCGCGCCCACCGCAGCCCCGTTGCTCACGCCCTGTTGTCCTCGCCGCGAGCAACCCCTGAGACTCGCGAGCCACCCCCCTCCGCCGACCACCGTCCTTCGTCTCCGCCATACGCTAACAACGGCCTCGTCGCTCGTGCTTCGTTGTCCTCGCCGCGAGCCACCCCCGAGACCCCCGACACCCATCACCCGCAAACCACCCCCTTCGTGCGCCACCACCACCACCCTCTCCTTCGTTATTGCCCCTTCGACGAACCGAACCACCACCGCGACCTCGTCGTCCAGCGCTCGTGCCGCACCAGCTTCGGCCGAGCGACCCATGAGCCCGCCATCCTACGTCGTCGTCGTCGTTGCCGACCCCCGTACGCCACCGCGAGCCACCTCTGAGCCCGAACCGCCCGCCACCCGCGCCCCTCCGCCACGTCGTCCATGAACCACCTCTCATGTCATCGTCATTGCCGCGCTTGTAAGCCACCCCAGACCCGAGCTGCCGCCGTCGCCGCCAGACCGTTGTTTGTGAGTTAACCCGTAATCTCTGATTAAGTAGTTAATTGCACTTAGAGTTAGATTAGCTTAGTTTAATAATGGGTTAGTTAGTATAATTATGGTTTAGTTAGTTTAACCATTGTTAGGTTAAATAGTTAACCGTGGTTTGAGTAGATTAACTATAGTTACCCGAGTTAACTGTAGTTGCTGTGGGTGATCGTGATCGGTAAATTAGCTGTGGCTGGCTTACTAAATTATCGTTGGGCTAATTAATCATCGTGGAGATAAATAGTTAAGGCCGAGTTGATTAATTAAGATGGGCTTAGTTATTTATAATTATGCTGGTTAATTATTAGGTGCTGATTGAATAATTGCTAAGTGCCTTGGGCGTTTAATTATGTGGACCTGATGAGTGATCACCTATGTCGAAATATCATATTTAACTGGAATCGGATGTTCGTGTGATCAACTGCGTCTTTTGAGCACGAAAAGCGACTTCTAGCCGAGTTTTGAGCATGTCTATGAATGTAATTGCATCAGACTAAATGGGAAAATAAGATTGGCTTGGTTACCTAGAGTGCTTGTGTGGTCACACAATAGTTGAACGTTACCCTAACGTACTTGGAGACATTGGCAAACCCTTGCTGGCTTGGGTTCGTCGCCTAATAAGTCCGCGCCGGTAGGATTTCGGAATCACACGGCTTATTGGTTACTTGACAGTCCGTGCCGATGGGAGTTTGGAATTATATGGCTGATTGGATGCCGGTCGTAGCTTGTGACGGATCGAAGTTTCTTACCGAAAAGCCTGGTATGTCCGCCTTTGGGGTCTTGAGGGCAATCAGCTGCCGTTACTGGATGGAGCGGGACGACACCCGATCCTACTAGAAGAGCACTGGGTTTGTGTTGTGATCGAGAGTGATGTATCTCTCATTAATAACTAGAACACGCGTGATGCATTGTGCATGAGTTATTGATGAGTGTTCCGGTTGTGTGCCTTGGTCTATATGTGATTGAATGCAGTGTGATTACAGCTGTGTGGGCCAAGGCAGGGTAAGCTTGCATGTGATTGATGATTGCCTATTGTGGTGTGCCTGATTTATGGTAGCTAGAGCGTTGCAAGAGTCGCACGCTATTGATCTACCATCGATATATCCTGCATGTATAGGCCGCCCTGAGTGAATCAATGCCCTGCTCGGACATAGACGCTGACTCACGAAGATTTTGTATCTCACCCGTTATGATTAACCCTTTTTTTTTCAGGCCCTTAGCGTGGGAGAGCATTCTGAGGTGGACGCGGGAGTCATCTTCTCTTTTGTTTTTGAGTTGCTTTGAGCAGTATTAACCCTAACCCTGACTCGGAATCTTTTGGCGGTCATAGGAAGCAGCCTTGAGGTTAGGCTTATAGTTGTTTCTCTTCCCTAAGTTAACTATATATATAAATAAAATATTCTTTTGCTGTTGTGGTTGTTGGTTACTTGCTGACTGTCCCTACTATTATTATTGTCTAGTGAAATAGAACGTTTCACATGTGCTTAATTGCATGATAAAATGAATGGGTCGACGACGTGCCTAGGATGTCGCCCTTAAATGACCTGAGGTGTTTAGTATTGTTGCATGCCCAAGGATCGGGGGGTGGCAGCCTCTTTTGGTATTAGAGCAAGGTCAGCCTGATATGCTTAGTCATGGCCTGGAGTGATAAGGTGTGTTGGGTTTTGGAATAGTTAGTATGATTAAAACCTCGTGCATGTGATTGGTCCTGAGTTCTCTTTACGCGTTGCTTTTGGGCGGGTAGGAGTCCTTAAGGTCCTGCAGGATGGGCTACTGTAATCCGAGAGGTAGGCCCAGAGGAAGGGCAGTCCAGGAGGATCCTAGAGTGGACGGGATTCTACAGGCGTTGGAAGCCTTAGGAGATATCGTGGGGTAGCAAGTAAGGAATCAGGCTGCTTCTGCTGTCGCTCCGCGCGAAGACCCGTTGGCTGGAAATGGGAATGTTGGTCAAAAAATGCATAAGTTAGTGGAGTAGTTTCTAAAGTTCAAGCTGCCGAAGTTTTCGGGAGCTGGTGATCCAGAGGCTGCAACCTCTTGGATCAAGGAGTTGGAGAAGGTCTTCACCTTGTTGAGGTGTTCTGAGGAAGATAAGGTAATGCTGACTATTTACCAACTGCAAGGTAACGCTAGCATGTGGTGGGAAGCTACGCGAGGAAGGATCTTTCCTGAAGGAATGGTCCCAGTGTGGGATGCCTTCGTGGAAGCTTTTAATGGGAAGTACTTCTTGGACTATGTGCAAGAGCAGAAGATGGTCGAGTTCCTACGCCTTCGTTAGAACCAGATATCGGTGGACCAGTATGAGGTGAAGTTCACTGAGTGGTCGATGTACGCATTAAGGATGGTTGAGGACCCTATGGATAGGGCAAGGAGATTTTGAGATGGACTAAAACCCGAGATCAAGGACCTACTGGTGCCGCTGAATCTTAGGGATATAATGAGTTGTATAAGAGGGCCTAGCTTGTGGAGAGGAACATGACCGAAAGGGCAGCCGCATCTGGATTGCGGTTTGCGTCTCCTACCAGGGATGATCATAGGTTTGGAAAAGGGCCAATGATAGGAGGAAGGAACTCCATCCCGCCCAACTAAAGAAAAGCTGTGGAGAAGCCGACATACCACCCTAATGGTGAGTATTGAATCTGTAAGCGGAGGCATGGAACCGCCCCACGCCCTTTTAGAGCAGGAACCTGCTATGGGTGTGGTCAGCACGACCACCAAGTGCGGGATTGCCTGCAAAGAAAAATATGAGTGCAAGCGCCGCTGCCACAAGGAGGACAGCTGCGAGGGAATGCTCTACAGAATCACCTGAACCGACCCCTAGTGTAAGGAAGTGTAAGGAAGGGTGTATGCTGTCACCCTCCGAGAGGAGGCGAAGGACTCGCCGACCGTTACAGGTACGGTCTTCTTACATGATCATGTAGCTTATGCGTTGTTTGATCTGGGAGCTGCGCATTCATTTGTTGTTGAATAGTTCGTTAAGTTAGTTGGGTTGAGTCCGAAACCGTTGGGAATGGTCTTTACGATTTCCACGTCGCTAAAAGATAATATAATGTCTGCGGTAGGTTGTCCTGGCTGTAAGTTGGTTATAGACGATCGCAAGGGAAAGATAGACTTAATTGTGCTGGCGATGTTGATTTTGACGTTATTGCTGGTATGGATTGGCTCAATGAGCAAAGAGCTACGATGGAATGCTATCGCAAGGCAATTCAGTTTAACCCGTTGGATGGGGTTAATACTGAGTTTGTTGGAACCGAGGAGGAACCTCAACCCCTTTAGTTTCTTCGCTGGAAGCATCTCGTTCGTTGGATAGTGGCTGTCAAGGATGTTTGGCGACTGTGGCTAACACGTTGATTGAGGAACATGAGCAGCATCTGAGAACGGTATTGGAAACTCTTCAGGAGTGTAAGCTGTATACCAAGTTCAGTAAATGAGAGTTTTAGCTAACTCGTATTGCTTTTCTTGGTCATGTGATCTCTGTGCTTCAAGGATATTGTGTAGTGATCGACAGGTGGATTGGACGATAAGTCGAAATAGTAGCGACTTGTTGTTGACACCTGATTTTTTGTCAGTCTTTTAAGAAAATACATAGAAAATCCATAAAATTGCAAAATCAACTTTGGAAGCCTTGGCCAAGCCTAAGGAACCATTTTCAACAATTTTTTGTTTCATATTTTTTCGCATTTTTTAATATATTAGAAAAGTAGAAAAATAATTGAAAAATCAAGAAAAATAGCATTTAAGGCCACAAAAATACAGAAAAATAGTCAATATCTTTATTTTAATTTCCTTTTCATTTTGATCTTTTTAAAAATCGAAAATTCGATTCGGAATTGTGTGTTCCCTCTTTGAACATAATCCCGAATTAATTCAAAACTTGCGTTTTTAGAGTCGTGACATCCCACTCTGTTATCGAAAATTACGATTTAGTCCAAAATTTTAATAGATTGCTCAATTTAGGCGAATTGGGCCAAATTGAACTCAGATCTTTCAATTTAGTCCCTGGATTTTGATTAAAGTGAAATTAAATTTTCTCCAGGGACTAAATTGAAAATCTAAGCCTGTCACCCCCTAGTTTTCGACCTTCTGAATCGATTGGTGGTGGTAGTTTGGTCCAATTTGACCGTCTAGGGTTTGGATTATGCAAATTTTAATTTCGGGTCGAAATGTGAATTAGGGGGTTTTGTATAATTCCTTGCATATTTTTGGGGAAAAATTAATTTTTTGATGGAATTCTTGTTACCAAGTCCAATTTTGAGATTTAATTTGACAAATTTCGAAGGTTTAGGGGTCAATTTCACATTTTTTTGATCAATCGGGTCTGTCCGGTCGAATTGGATCTGACCCAACGACTCGGTTGACCCTTCTTCCCCAACCTCTGATTCCCGCGTAGGTTTTAAACCGGTTTACACATGGAACTTCGACGGCCAAATTGACGGCCTTCTCAGTCACGATTGGAGGAGCTAGAGGGTGGGCATTGTGCGCCACTACCTTCCGCACCAATTGGAGCAAGTCGCAGGGCAAATGGCTCCCCGATCTAGTCCGACGAGCCTCATCTCCGTCGCGGTAGTGCCCAAGCCAGACTTGAGTACAAACCAACTTCGATCAGCGCCAATTCTAGACTTGACTTGACTACATTGCCCACCTCCGTCCGGTCTCCGGCAACCCAAAATCACGCGGAATCACAGGCCCGACTATGTCGATCACCCCAATCCCGCGCGCGATTTAGCGTTCGAATTGGTACTTAACCAATTCGACGCGTTTTCAGTTGGGAGGAGGCTCATTCGGTTCCAGAAGTTACAGAGGTAGAGAGAGAAAGAAAGAGAGAGGAGAGAGAGAGACTCTGCGAGGGTTTCTGTTCGTCTGCCATTAAAGGAAACTCCCGAGACCTCGCGAGCTTCGTCAGACCAAACAAGAGGGAATCGAAGCTCCAAATCGGTTTCCTAAGCTTCCTAAGGTGCCGGAGATCGTTGCCAACTCATTTGATCAGCTCCAGCACCTCTAAACAGGTAAACACCATCTTCGAGTTCGAGCTCGGCCTCGCATGGCGTCTTGAGATTTTGAGCATGCTTTCGAATCCTGTTAGTTCCATTCGAGTCCTAGAGTGTTTCTAAGCCTAGCCTGCCTATTTCCTTGCATTGATTCTGGCTAAATCGCCATGGCCAACCTTCGCATACCTTCGAACCTGGCCTGACCTCGCGAGTCAAATCTAGCGATCTACAGATCAATCAGGAGCTTAGGTAAGTCTTCTAGACTTCACATGATGCTATCCTGTGATTTTTAGCTCTAGTTATGCTCTAGTTTGTATGTATGGATCTGCCATGGCCGAGCTGGTTCGAGGTTCAGATAGGTAGTTTGCACTATTATATCTGGCTAAGATTGAGATATGATGATCTAGAGGTGAAATGGAGACGATCGGCGCAAGTTTCAGGTCAATCGATGAAGTTTTCACCGTTGGATATCGCCGGGAAACTCCCGACCGTCCATCCTTCGTCTTCTCCTACGAGGAGTTGACTGAGTCAACGATGGTTGACTCGGTCAATGCTGATGTGGCACCATGTGGCGTGACATGTGGCAGCCACATCAGCGGAGACGGTTATGTCCGTTTCGGTAATAAACAAAAACAATAAAACCCAGATTGAATGGTTGGCATTAGGCCACGTGTTGCGATTTGGGATTTTTCATGAATAAAAAAGGATTTTCGATTTTACAAAACATTTTCAGAAAATAAAAAATAACGAACGGCTGAGATTGGGTCTCTTAGTTTGATCTTAGTCGTAGACTTTAGTAGGTTGATCGGACGGTTCAGATTTAGTCCCCATTTGATCTGAACCGTAGATATTAGTAAGCGGATCCGAGGGTCGTGGCTTAGCCATGTGGGTGATCTTGGACCGTAGGATTAGCCGGTAATAAAATTTCGAAAAATCAATAAAAATTAGGAAATTCAAAAAATATAAACATAATTCAAAAACTACGTCGTTTAGGCCCGGGTTGGATCCGTGTGGGTCTGTGTCGGGTCTTTTGGGTCTGTGGGCCGGGTTGATCCGACCCAGTCCAGAAAATTATATAAAAAAATCATAAAAATTCAGAAAATTAAATAAAAATCAGAAAATCATTAAAAATCCACAAAAATTGAAAAAATTCATAAAAAGTTCTAAAAAAATTAGGAAAATCAGGAAAAATTTCAGAAAAATTTCCAAAAATCATGAAAAATGGGAAATGACCACATTCAACTGGTCTGACCCATTTTCATTGATTTCGGGTTCCTCGAGCTTTCAAAATTGATCGTTTCGCCCTTCTGGTCAATTTGACCAAAATCTTCCCAAACAATCCTCAAACTTTAATGACATATTTTCTAAGCCTATAGGGCTCTACTAGGCATGTCATGTGGCCAATTGGGTGATGTTTACAATGCACTTTATCTGCACGTATTGATTCCTTGATTTGCGCACCTTCCTTCTTGACTGTGATTGATAGATTAGAAAACCCCCATCTGCGTGACACCCTTAGACGTTAGGGCTTATCTTACCTCGAGACATCTGCATGAAATCTTAGATTAGGAAATCACTCAACTTAGGCACCGAAAGGGCGTCGATGACAATCTCAACGTAACTATGTGTAAGAGCCGTGGCATCCCAGGCTCGCCACGTCACTAACGAGATTTAAACTGATTAATTAAAGACAAGCACACAAGCAGTTAATACAAACAACACTTTTATTTACTAAAGGCCAACAAAGGTCGGATCAGTTTTAGATACACCAGGGAGAAAACATCGGGAAGGCCTCAAAAAGTCGCATATCGCCTCTACCCGGTACGTCAAGAAAACCTAAACACCCACGGCAAGTACATCCAAAAGCTCCCCAGTCCGTACACCAGTCGATCCCCAACCCCAAAAAGTCACCGTCGGTTAGTGCTGAACAACGCTACATGAATGTATATAAACAGGCCATGGCCCCACTAAGGCACGTAATCAAAAGGTAGAGGGCCGAGGAACCCCAGGTCGTCCTCCAACCGGCCGTAGATGGCCACTAGACGATGTGGGACTACTCCCACATCGAGCCCTCCGTTGATCCAAAGAACGCAAGTAACCCGCACGAACTCCAAGTCGGGTAATTCGGGTAAAGAAAACGGCGACACCTGGCCACATATCGAGCCACATCTTTCTTCATTACGTTCCACCAGTAATTCTAACAAAGATTTCGATACATTGTTGTACCTCCTGGATGAATACTGTACTTGCTTCCGTGGGCTTCATTCAGAATTTCCTCTCTCAGCTCTTTATCATCTGGTACACAAATACGTCCATAGAAACGGACAATTCCATCCTCTGACATGCAACAATCCGTCCGTTTTCCTTTCATTACTTCGTCCTGAATCTTTAAGGTTCCTTCATCCGTTTGCTGCAAGGTTCTAACCTTTTGTATCATCTCGGGCTCAATTCTAAGTGTTGCAAAAATTCCAGTTACTTCATCTAATTCAACTTTAAATTCAGAATTCGGGATTTCTTCGAGCAAGTTCCACGCTCGCGTCTGTAAGCCTGCTATCGACGTCGATTTTCGACTCAAAGCATTTGCTACCCTATTTGCCTTCCTAGGGTGATACAATATATCGCAATCATAATCCTTCAGTAATTCCATCCATCTCATCTGCCTCATATTCAATTTTTTCTGAGAAAACAAAAACTTCAGACTTTTATGATCGGTGTAAATCTCAAACTTCTCTCCATACAAATAATGTCTCCATATCTTCAGTGCGAATACTATCGCCGCCAATTCCAAATCATGGGTAGCATAATTCAGTTCATAAGGTTTAAGCTGTCTAGATGCATAGGCGACAACTTTTCCATTTTTCATCAAGACACATCCAAGACCTTTATGTGAGGCATCACTATAGATCACAAATCCTCCTGATTCTGATGGTATCGTTAACACAGGTGCTGTCGTTAACTTCTTCTTGAGTTCCTGAAAGCTCCTTTCACATTTTTCGTCCCATTCGAACTTCACATTTTTCCTGGTCAACTGAGTTAGAGGACCGGCAATTCTTGAGAATCCTTCCACAAATCTCCGGTAATATCCTGCCAACCCCAAGAAACTGCGGATCTCAGTTACCGTAGTCGGCCTTGGCCAACTAAGGACTGCTTCTATTTTCGCCGGATCCACTGACACTCCTTCTCCAGTGACTACATGCCCCAAGAAAACAACTCGATCCAACCAAAATTCACACTTACTAAATTTGGCATACAGCTGGTGATCCCTCAAGGTTTGCAATACTAACCTCAGATGTTGTTCATGTTCCTCCCTTTCCTTGGAGTAAACCAATATGTCATCAATAAATACAATTACGAACTTGTCTAGGAAAGGCTTGAACACCCGATTCATTAAATCCATGAAGGCAGCTGGAGCATTAGTTAACCCGAACGGCATTACTAAAAACTCATAATGACTATACCTCGTCTGAAATGCTGTTTTCGAAATATCTTCCTTTTTAACTTGCAACTGATGATATCCCGAACGAAGATCAATCTTCGAAAATACCGACGCTCCACGAAGCTGATCAAAAAGGTCGTCAATCCTTGGAAGTGGATACTTATTCTTGATTGTCACCTTATTTAATTGTCTGTAGTCAATACACAATCTCAATGATCCATCTTTCTTCTTCACGAACAACACAGGTGCACCCCAAGGTGATGCACTGGGTCTAATATACCCTTGATCCAATAATTCTTGTAATTGCACCTTTAATTCCTTCAACTCCGCCGGGGCCATCCTGTAAGGTGCCTTAGATATAGGCTCTGTCCCTGGAGCTAATTCTATCACAAACTCCACTTCTCGTTCCGGGGGCAATCCTGGCAATTCTTCAGGAAATACGCCTGGAAACTCTCTGACTACATGTATCTCCTCAAATTTTCTTTCCAGCTTTTCTTTATCATTAACATTCGCCAAATATCCGTAACACCCTTCACTCAATAGCCGGCAAGCTTCAATTGCAGAAATGAACGTTTTTGTGGCACTTGCCCTATTTCCTTAGAATTCGAAGCCAGGCTCATTTGGCGGATTAAAAGATATCAATCTCCCAAAACAATCCACCGTTGCTCGTTATCTATTCAGCCAGTCCATACCAACAATGACATCAAAATCATATATGGCTAACATCACCAGATCAATCACTTGGCTCCTTCCTTCAATCTCAATTTCACAATTTCTACAGACTAGGGTCGACAGCACACTTTCTTTCATTGGTGTCGAGATAGTCAAAGGCATCTCTAACTGGCTATATTCTAATCCATGTAACTTCACAAATCGAGCAGATATAAAAGAATGTGTAGCGCCCGTATCGAATAAGGCATAAGCTTTATGACCATGGATAGAGACAATACCTGTGATGACGTTTTTGGAAGCCTCGGCTTCCTCCTGAGTGACTGTATACACTTTTCCTTGAGCTAGTGGCCTCTGATAATTTTGTCGTCCTCCCACCACTTGTGCCTCTAGTGGCTATTGAGGAGGAGCCGCCCGTGTCTGTGGCCTATTCCGTGGACAGTCTCGTACCACATGTCCCCACTGCCCACATCTGAAACACCTTCTCAATAATGGACACGGGGCGAATCCATGGAATTTACCACACCTATGACAAGCCTCTCCAGAGTTTGGTTTCCTCTCTCCAATCCGTACTCCACCTGGTTTACTGAAATTTTCGCTAAAACGCCTCTTGTTAGGATTAAACTGAGGTCGGCCCAACTGCATTGGCCTCTTACCATATTTCTCATTATCTCGAGTCGCTGGAGGCTTCGACTCCATCTCATCTCCGATCATCTCTTGTTCCCCAAACTGCGCCCGATTATATACCTCTCTATAGGTCATTGGTCCGAACGGTGCTAAATCCTTCCGTATTTTCGACTTCAAACCTTTCAGGAACCTTTTCGCCTTGTCTTCAGCATGTTCGACCAGGCGAGGAGCAAACCTAGATAATTCTGAGAACTTTGCTTCGTATTCATCTACCGTCCTATCTTCCTGCTTCAATTCCACAAACTCTGTCAACTTCCTATCCCTCGCACAACTTGAGAAATGTTTCTCATAAAAAGCAGTGACAAAAGTTCCCCAAACAACCTCTGCTCCTCCAGGGAATATCGTGTCTTTCATTGCCTGCCACCAGTACATGGCATTTCCATCCAACTGGTATTCGGCTAAAGTTACCTTATCAACATCAGTACAATTTAATAGCCTGAATTTTTTTTTCCATTTCCTTAATCCATCGCTCCGCCTCCTCAGGCTTCCCAGTTCGAGTGAACTTTGAGGGTTTCAACTTCAGAAACTACTCTACTAATCCCTGTGCTCGACGATCACCCGCTCCAGCATTGACTGCTGCCTGTTGTTGTGCATGTTGCGCCAACAGTTCTCCCACATGAGTCAATGCCTCTAAGATGCCATCAACCCTCGGGTCAATAGGACCATTCCCTGATGGTTGCGCATTTGCTCTCCTCATCCTCGCGTACCTTCTGCACACAATCGTTCCTCAATAAGTAACAAGTAGAACTTGTCACAGATTCCAAATAAGTAACATAAATGTTACTGATACCTAGCTTGATGCCTATAACAATCACATGCACAGTCACCCTAACTCTAAAATTTTAGCGCACCTTATCACTCCAGGTAAGCCTATGCTCTGATACCAAACTTGTAAGAGCCGTGGCATCCCAGGCTCGCCACGTCACTAACGAGATTTAAACTGATTAATTAAAGACAAGCACACAAGCAGTTAATACAAACAACACTTTTATTTACTAAAGGCCGACAAAGGTCGGATCAGTTTTAGATACACCATGGAGAAAACATCGGGAAGGCCTCAAAAAGTCGCCTATCGCCTCTACCCGATACGTCAAGAAAACCTAAACACCCACGGCAAGTACATCCAAAAGTTCCTTGGTCCCTACACGAGTCGATCCCCAACCCCAAAAAGTCACCGTCGATTAGTGCTGAACAACGCTACATGAACGTATATAAACAGACCATGCCCCCACTAAGACACGTAATCAAAAGGTAGAGGGCCGAGGAACCCCAGGTCGTCCTCCAACCGGCCGTAGATGGCCACTAGACGATGGGACTACTCCCACATCGAGCCCTCCGTTGATCCAAAGAACGCAAGTAACCCGCACGAACTCCAAGTCGGGTAATTCGGGTAAAGAAAACGGCGACACCTCCCAGGACAGGTGGACAGGTACACCGTAGGAGATAGTGGAGGGATTGGCCATAGCTACTTACCTAAAAAGAATCAACAACAACGAGGTGAGATAAACTCAGCAAGTTAATCCTCTAAATCACGAACTAATCTATCCAACGAGATGAACGAGCAACGGTAAAACCGAGTAAACATCCAGATTCTAAGTAGTCCATACTTGGTGTTCACCTGGAAACACACTATAGATGGTAACATGAAAGTATGCCATATTATGAAATATGATCGTGACCATATATGCACATGAACATGTTAAACATCACTATTGTGACTCGACCATTTCAGCCATACGATTTCGATGTCGTCTCGTGCCGCCTCAGAGACCGGCCTAGTCACACAGTAGGGCCACCCAGTCACATAGCATGGTCTTCCCATAAACTCCATGGGGTGTGTATATCCGAGCACAAAGCTCATTTCCACAAACCGTAATCGGTCCAAGCTCATGATATGCGAGACCATGCCCATGCTCGGAATTAATGCGTGCCTTCTGCCATGCCATACAGTGTTCTACAATAATCAACTTTACCACAATAAGACAACACAATATATCAGACAAGTATGGGACTGACTTCCTAGTATCATGAGATTAAGAAACGATGCTAGTACGAATAAGATAGACACTTAACATACATCCAGTATCCAACTCGTTCCTCCTCATTCATGTTTTTCATGCAACCATCATACGGGTACCTCTTTTGAAAACCGTGGATTACCATTTCGGGCAACGCATGAGTCATTAGATAGCCCTTCCCAGACTAAGATCATCCGATAACTCCCTCGGTCTACTCTGCTCACTATTCATTCCTAATGCTCTGCCCATTCATTTTATCATTCGTCAAATCACAAACAAAAAATACACTAAGTCTAAGCACAACGCAAACAAGCAAACACTTAAAGAAACGACATAGCCTAATTCCCCAATATCCGTTGGCTCTAACCTTTGAACGATCCCTTACAACAGGTGGTGTTTTGAAATTCCAAATCCCAGCTACATCGTCAAGTAGAGGAAACTCGAAGGACCCGAAATAGGATCAGGGTTCGATGGAGTTCGCGGGTTGCCGATTTGCAGAGAAGGACGATGGGATCAGTGTTTTACGGAAACAAAAGCTTCGCTTTCCAGCTTAATCACAATAATCCACCCAAGACTTTCCCCGAGCCCTGGTTCCAAGACGTCATTTCAAGCTCTAGAGGCCACATGCATAAGAATTTGGCACCGCACTCCTCTTTCACGCCACTATAGCCAGTTACGTACCTTTGCATTTTTGCGTTCGAATAATCCAATCGCAACCCTCATTTTCATTTACCCGACATGCATACGGTCAGCTTCGCTATGTAACTACCCGCTACGTTAAGGCAGAGACCGTCCCGAACCAAACCGCCACCCGACTTACCGATGTCGACTCGCATTGCAATGACTAGTGAATGGTTTAGAGAAATAACTTGCCTTAGTTCTCGCCGTTCCTCTTGTTTCGAGCTTGCCGTGTGAGCTCCCTTAAGCTGATGCTCAAGATTGAACGCCGGACCAGCAGAGAAACGAAGGAGATGAAGTTGCACTAGCGGAAATGAAGAGATGGGTGTGAGCTGGGCGATACCACCGAGAGGCTTGGGGGAAAAGAAAATGGGTCTGAGGTTACTGTCCAGATGGGCTTCAGTCAAGCTAAAGAAAAAGAGGCTCACGCCCTAAACTGATGGAAGGTATATGGGCTCATATGGTGGGCCTAAAGCTTGATCTCAAGTAGAGGAGAAACTTGCCTTACCAATCGGGCTGGGTCGGTCTCACGTGCCCGAAGCTTATGTGCCGTCCCATCCACTCGAGCCCGAGTGACCCGAAATTCTTCAACGAGTCTGACATGATCCAATTCATTTAGACTGTGTTTTAGGTAAAAGGCCGGGTCCAATTTATTGCCTCTTGATCCCGTTCTCATTTTATGTTCAAAACTAATTCAACAACTTAATCCGAATTGTCCGTTACTTCATAACGCAAAAGTCAGCTTTCTAATCCATTTCGTTTATTCCTTGATTATTTAGAACTATTTAAGGGGCTGTTACACTATGTCCCTGAACCCTCTTCTCTAGTTTTCGTAGAATCGAACCGACTCTCCCAACCTCTCGATAGGGTTTCCGATCATACCTCCAAAAAATGATTGGTGGTGACTCCATTGGCATGTACATCATTCACATGTCACCCGACCACACCAAGGTCGACCTCGATTTTAAATCCTTCCCTAACGCGATTTGGTATGGCTTGGGAAAGCCCGCGTCGAGTTCCATTCCATTCTTCTAAAAATATGGATTTGAAAATCCATTAGCCCGCTTCTTCGAGGTGGGTCGCGATATAGTGGCGACTCCGCTAGGGAAATTAGAGGACTTGAGCCGATTAAAAAGTTGATTGCTTTTGTAACCTAGTTTTTCGCTGGTGCACTTTAAGGTAGGGTACGTCCCCTAATGAATGTGTTAAATGTTGTTGCAGATGGGAGTTATAAAGGGAGGAGTGTATGTTGACGTGTTTTGTGCAAGTTTGGTGTTTTGGATGTGATTATTTATTACTTGTGATTTTGAAGCGCTGTTTTGATATCAAATGTTGTGCATGACCTTGCATATTCTGAGGATCACGACACCTGCACACACAAGCGCCTAAACCCAAGCCGCGAACTCCCTCATAGGTCTCCATAGATAGGGATTGGTATGCAACGCTCTAGCATTTGATTGTGCCTGAGTTGACCATATTCGATCTCGCTCGCTTTCCAAATCGGTGATTCTACCCACTTGATGTTTGATTGTACTTGTGAATGAATTTATCGAGTCGGATAGTGGGAGTCTTTTTAGGTCTATACCCTAGCCCTTTTTCATTTTTAGAGTTCAACCTCACTTGTCGCATGCGCATGTAAAATGGAAGGTTGGTATACCCAAAATCAAGCATAAAAACAAAAAAGGTTTGGTTGGTAAGATTTTCTTATTTGGAACTTTGCAATCCATTTCTCATGCATTTTAAAATTACGCATAGCACGCATATCATACATCATTGCGAAGACCATTCGAATGACTGGTTTGAAAGTCATTTTTCTTTTAGGATAGAGGATGGTTTCTCCAAATGGGTCCAAAGTCCCCGATATGTTCCCATGGGAACGGAAGGTTATCCGACACCGCGACACTATTGGTGCGGGTTCATTCCAAGCACTCCGATTTGCCAACGGGAGGGAACTCACTGGACGTAACCTCCTCCACACTAGGAATTCCCACTTCGCATTTACATTTGAGTGAGATGAAGGAAGATCGTGAAGTTGTGGAGTGGATCAAGATTTAAGAAGCAAAGAGGCTTCGCCATATCGAGAAAGCGAAGACAAAAGCCTGGCATCCCCTGGTGATAAGAAAGTCGCGCACTACTAGAGTTGTATTAAGGGGGTCACCAGCAAGGAGATTTTGACGACCTACCTTAGGAGAACATGAGCACAAGGTTAGCATGGCCAGCGCCGCTGTTTACTCCTCTTCCGACGAGGAACCTCCACCAAGGAAGCCAATTACCTTATCCAGATATGACTTATTGGCGATATCATCCAGCGATTCTGAGATGGATGGATACATGTGCTAGTCCAAAGGAGCCCGACTCGGACCAGATAGCTTCGGACCTAATTCGGGGCATCCTTGGTTTTTATCACGTCCATTTGCCTTAGATTTCATTTCTGAACTTTAGACGTTGGATTTCACTCCTGGTGATCATTTCTATTTCATCCCTTTAGATCTAGTTGTATTAGGGATCTGTTAAACTGTGTTCGCACTATTTGGACTTCTTTGAAGATTTTAGCGGATGGATGTGATAATGACTTTCATTTCAATCATTTGAGATGTCCTAATCAATTGCATGCTTCCTTTGAGAGAAATCTAATTTAAAACTCTTCATTTGACATCTTTTGGTCGAATGACAGTTTTTAACCATTATTTCACCAAAAGGAAACATGGAATTGAATTAGTCCATTTTCATGACATTTGCATCACATCCTCATTCATATTGCATGATAATCCGTGATAATTAACCTAAGCATGCTTTTTTGCATATTTTTAAAACTAGATGGGGAAATTGGATATCAAGATCATCCCGGTCCCACGTAACGAGCTCTTAGCATGGTGGAGCCGCCTCAACCCGAATAATCGTACATACATCGAGGAGCGTTTGGGACACCTGGTAAAGCTCATTAAAGTGGATTATCAACCCGCCCCTATTCAAGCCTTGACCTGGTTCTGGGATCTAGAGACTTTGACCTTCAACTTCAGAGATTTGGAGATCACGTTGACTCTTAAGGAGTATTCCACCATTATTGGAGTGGATTTTGAAGAATGTATTGTACAACCCCTCTTGGGAAAGGACTCCACCCAAGCATTATCCAAGTTTCTCCGTCTCAAAACTTCCGAGATGGGAAAGATCTTCAAAGCCAATTCCGGCAGGTTCCCCCTTTCATTCCTATATAACAATTACTCTACCTCCCAATTGACACTGGTCATAGGTTAGGCAGAGCATTCATTTTAGCCTTCTTTGCATTCTTCTTGTTCCCTACTTCTAGAATCACGTTTGACCCTTCCATAGTCCATATTGCTCAATAAGCTTGTTATCATTGAAATTACTCCTACATGATCTTAGCTGAAACCTTTCTTTCTCTAAATCATTTCCAATCCTCCACAAAGGGTACTTTTCAAGCACCCAATGGTCTTATGCATATGTGGTTTGTTTCATACATTAACACTTTTAATCTCCGTGTTGGGTGTTACGAAATCAGCCAACACGTTCATCCATTTGCTTCCAAAAATACCAATCCTCCGTCCCAAAATTGTCCTTTAAAAAATGGTCTGAATTACTTGAAGATTTGAAACCAAAATAACTACAGTGGCGCTTAACCTGGCCAAGGATATTAGAAGCTCGCATCATAGGGATAGATGGAAATCTCATCCCACTGCTGGGTCGCACAAGTGGAATTGCATATTATCCAATTAGAGTGGTGAAAGAATTCGGTATGTTACAAGAAATCCCACCAGCAGTATGTCCCAGGATCTTCACTTTTGATCTACCACGAGGTGAACTCATCAAGGAAACCAAGGTACTCTATCAAGCCAAGATTGATCTCATAATCCATGCCTTAAAGAACTCCTCCTTACAAGAGGTGGAATAGCCTGATCATCTTGATGAGGAGATGAATGTGCACCGAGCTTCCGAGGAGTACATTAAGCTATTTAAAGAATATCGGCAATCTTTGGTTGAGCCATACATTCCAGAACATGTAATTCCTCAAGAACCTGAAGTGAAGCGGTATGTCCCAGACTACATTGTCCTTCATGAGCCCGGAGTGGAGCCGTACGTACCTGAAGACATGGGACTGTTGTTCCCTGAGGAAGATGAAGATCGTTATATGTGGGATTCAGAAGGATCAGAGGATGTCGAGGATACCTTAGACTCAAAACGTCCTCGGATTAGATAGATGATCCTCCCCCATCTAGTTTTAATATGTGAATGTTGCAGTTTAAATCATTTTGAACATCTTTGAGAGATTCAAGTTATATTGAACACATTTCATCTTCATCTACGCTTATTCAGTATATCTTTCTTGATCTAGCAAAAATTATCACGAATTATATCCCTTTTTAATAACATGCTCATTTACGGTAAATTAAGAAAAAGACCATCCACATGAAACTAAGGCTCATAAATGGGCCTTTCTTCCCATTAACCTCACATGAACATGATATTAAAGAGGTTTTACAATTCAAAACCTTATTTCTTTATTCTCGTGATTCTGACTTAACCATTTGGAAAATAGGTGATAACTTCCAATCACGAGAACTCGCAGTAAAACAAGACGACTAAGAATGGAGCAGGAGGAGCTGGCCCCTAGAGTGGTTAACCTCGAAACACAGATAAACATGGTAGCTACCATGATTACTGAGATGAAGGCGATGATGATCGCCAGCCAGGGAAAATACCCCACAGCACCGGAATCCTATCAGACTACACACCTGAGTTCATCTACTGACTCGGAGGCTAATCAAATGTCTAATGGAGATCCCAATAGAGAGACACTCCTTAAGACTCCGCCAATCGTGATTGACTTGGAAAACGAAAGGAAAGAGAAACCTGCGACCAAAACTGAAGAAGGCGCAAGGAGGCTAGCTAAGATTGAGGAATGCCTGAGTAGCCAAGGGTATGAGCTGGCCCGCTTCGATAAATTCTCCCCGTTCGCAAAGATAGAAACTCCGGCTAGCTACAAAGAACCGGAATTTGTCCGGAAGTATAATGGGACGGGCTATCCCCGAGCTCACCTAAAGTACTACCTGCGTAAGATGGCGCATTATTCAGACTACATTCCACTACTCATTATTACCTTCCAAGAGAGTTTGGCAGGCGCCGCTCTAGCCTGGTTTATCGAGTTAGATCTGGAGGATTACGACGGTTGGGAGGATCTGGCCAAAGAATTCTTGCACCGGTATAAGTTTAACACAGCAAAAGCACCAAATAGAGAAAACCTATTGAGGACCACAAAAGGGAAGAACGAGGAGCGCACCTTCGCTCAAAGGTGGCGGGCCATGGCAACTCAAGTAAAACCAACGATCCCAAAAGATGAGCTCGTGGATCTATTTTTGAAAGCCTTACTGTATGAACACTTTGAGAAGCTGAATACCTTAGGGTGCCAGACTTTTTCACACCTTATCAAGGTCGTGGAGCGCTATGAATGGGCCATGAGGGAAAAGCACATATCTGATTCTATTTTTAAATGGCGGTACCTCGCCAAAAGGGAGCGGGACAATTCGAGTGATGTCGCTTTCGTGCCTAATTCGCTGAGGTCGAAGAAATTCACAGACTCCACTCGGACCCAGGGTGGCACATCATGGTCAGCCCCGAAGAAGTTTGAACCTAAAAAGAAGGCTCTATCGATTTTTTCACCGTTGCCTCGTCCACTGTCCAAGTTGTTACCGATGCTTTTGGAAGGACGGTTGATCGCTAAAGAACCTCCGAGATCCAATCCTCCCAGATTTCCCGGATTCGATGAGACCCAATCATGTGCATATCACATGGGTGAAAAAGGGCACAACATAGATAACTATCTTGTGCTAAAGTACAAAGTGCAGGCATTGATAGATGGGAGAATACTAGAGTTCGACAAAACAGAGCCAAATGTGCAACAAAACCTTCTACCATAGCATAAGGAGGTGAATGCTATTTGAGATGAGAATGACGCTGATAAGCTAGAACTTATGGTGGACCTGACAAAGCTACATGAGATGTTAGAATTAGCTACCGCCTACCCCACTGAAAGAGAGGCCTTAAGGGAGGAAAAGATGCACTGTCTCGCGAAGATGGCCGCATTGGAAATTATTGGTTAGATCGATGGTTCTATGAGAGATGCTACCCGTTCGATAGTCGACTTGTCCTCTGATGAGTTTAAACTGGAGACTGATGATGGGAGCTCATGAGGGATCCCTTTTGAGTATGCATTGAGTAGCGATCACATCACGAAAGAAGATGAGCTGGATAAAGACAAAGTTCATCGCAAGAAAACTCATCAAGCTAACAAGAGATTTTTATAGGAAGCACTGAAAAGAGGCGACATTGTCGATACATTAGGTCAAGATACTGGGGGTTATAACTTTCACGTTCTTTACTCGGTTCCTCCGAGTTTCTTTATCAAGTCTGAAGATATCATCCCTAACGGCTGGGACGGTATGGATGATCCCATTGAGGATAGATGGGTCTATGCAATTGACGAAGATATTCCAGATTATAACACTCTTGCAAGAAAGGAAGGGAATTCAGAAACCCATGATCGACTAGCTATCGTGGAAAAAAATATGGACCATTTGGTCTCGATGATATCTAAACTATCTAGAATAGCGGCAAACATTAATGTGCCGCGTGCAGAAGAAAGTTACCAGATGTTAGAGTTGAGAAGGGTGATTGAATGGCAAAGCCGTAAGTTGGTCAGCTTAGAAGAACAGTCTAAAGACTTAGCTAACATGGTATCAGAATTAAAGGAGCTCATCGCCCAAGGGAGAGGTACGACACCCCATCAGATTGATCGGTTAGTGACATTCCCGCATAAGTTTAACGGTACCAGTTGCCCTTTAGATGATATTTCGTATTACCTTCACAAAATGATCGGCTACCACGAAGATGATCAGATCCTTATCAACAATTTCCAGCATAGTCTGACAGGCCTAGCTCTATATTGGTATCAGTCAGTTGATCTAGAATGGATTCTAAATTGGGAAGATTTCTCAGAACAGTTTATGCAGCGATTTGAGGCTAATCTAAAGTTCACAGTCACTAAAGATGATTTGGCCCTCGTTACTATGGATGAAGGCGATGAGTCTAAGGTGTACGCATACAGATGGAGGCTGCAAGCTAAGTAACTTCTCCCCTCTCTGACTGAAAGGGAGATGGTGGAATACTTTCTAAAGGCTCTTCCTCAGAAATACCTCAACCGTATGCATGCGTACGGTTTTCAATCTTTTGAGCATCTGGTAAGCATTGGTCTGAGGCACGAAAGCATCCTTCGAAGGAGTGAGGGTAGAAATGAGAGGAGCCCTAATCAGGTTGATAGCTCTCTTGAGGTAGTCCCGACAAAAGATCACCCACAGTGGAACGATTTTTCGCCTTCAATTGAGTCTACAGGTATCTCACACGTAAGACCGTATGGTGGCCATAATTCTGAGAATATTGACGAAGATGAGTTAATTGCGATGATAGGATCAAAAGCCCCATTTGTGATCAAACTGAAATGATGTTATCCATCATCAGACCAAGTGAGTTCGAGGTGATAGAGCAATTAAGGAAAATGCCAGCTCAAATCTCACTGTTGGATCTCTTCATTAACTTAGATAAGCATAAGAATGCCTTACTAAAAGTGCTAAATGAGGTCTACGTACCTAAAACCATTAATGAAACGCAGTTAGAAGACTTCTCGGATCTATTCTGCTAAAAAATCAAATATCCTTTTCGGATGAAGATTTCCCCGTAGATTGGTGGGCTCATAATAAAGCCCTATACATATCCATGAGGTCTCACGGTAAGCAAGTGTCCCACGTATTGGTGGACAATGGATCTGCGTTCAACATATGCCCTTTGGCCACGTTAAGGAGTTTGGGCATAAATGAAGAATTAATCCGCACCTCTAAGGCGACCATCCTAGCATTTGACGAGATGAGAAAGACCGTTGTAAGAGAAATTGAGCTGGATGTCCTTATTGGGCCAGTCGAGTTCTCCATCAAATTCCAAGTCATGGATCTCCCTAGTACCTTTGGTTTTCTACTGGGAGGACCATGGATCCATACGGCTGGCACCATACCTTCAAGCTTGCATCAGAAAGTCCGATTTGTAATAGATGGCAAGGTAATTACAGTGCACGACGAAATGGATTTTGCTTCTTACCAGAAGAGTGCAGTTCCTTATGTAGAGCCAAAACGAAAAGAGGAGTCAAGTTACCACTCTCTTGAACTAGTGGCTGTGGCACATATGCCCCCTGGAAACAAGATAAGAGCTCTCGCACCTTCTGGACATACTCTGATGCTTGGGAAAATATTGTTAGCTTATGGCTTTATCCCCGGTGGAGGTTTGGGGAAATATGGCCAAGGGATTCGTGAACCTCTCTAGTTGAATTCTAATGAGCACCGAACCGGTCTTGGGTATACTGGTGAGTCTAGTCAGGACTCTACCCTAAGGGGTTATCATGGATGCCGAGGCCGAGGTCGAAATATGAGCTGTGGAGGCCGAGGAGGCAGAGGTAACTCCTTTATTGGTTCTGATGCTTGGAAAGGCAAAGCAAAAGTATTTAGCAACTTACTAGACCACTACTTCTCTAAATATCCCAAGTGGTTGGCAGATGAAGAGATTCAGACTATACCAGATCCTAATATGTCTAATCCATTTCTTGAAGACACAGCCAACGTCATCATTGAGTGGCTTGACGAGGATTTCACCCCACCTGAGTAAAGAGGCTCTACATTCCTTTCCTCCCTTCTAATGCATTTAAATTTCTGCATTATATCTTTCCTGCAATTTGAATTCTGTCGTTACATTTGTCATAGAAAACACCCTTGGATATTCGATCGTTGGTCCAAGTAGTGTAAGCTGTAATACGGTCCATTTAGCATCTAAAAAAAGTCTCACAAGTTTTATTAAGGACATGTGAAACAACAAATCAGCCCGATGATGACACTTGACTTCAAATCTTTGAAGCTTGAGGGCTGATTTGCCACATGATTCCTCTCTTCTCAAATAATTTCAGGGGAGCAAGGACGTTCGATGATATGAGGACCAACACCCCTTATCTTTCTTTTCCTAAAACATATTTCAAAATGCTTTTTCAGAAAATTCATGCATTTGCATTTGTTATTATGTAATACTGACCATGCTTATAACATTTTAGGCATACCATCCCCCATCTGCATAATAGGTTATTATGTGACTCAGACCATCCTGATGACTTTTATTATGGGATTGAAGAAGAGGAGGATGACGATATGAGGGATATTAAACGAGATTGGAATGGATATGAGGAATATAAGCCCTTAACCACAGAAGGTATAGTTACAGTCAATTTAGGAGATTCTGGGAATGTGAAGGAAGTAAAAGTTGGGAAAAAGTTATCTTCATTGGAAGCATCCCATTTAGTTAAACTCCTTAGAGAATATCAAGACGTCTTCGCTTGGTCCTACGCGGACATGCCAGGTTTGGATTCGGGTATCATAGAACATTCGCTCCCGATTGATCCAAGTATTTCCCCAAAGAAATAGAAACTTCGACGAACAAAGCCAGAGTTGTCTAAGAAAATCGAAGAAGAAGTGATGAAACTACTCAAGGTCGGATTTATTGAAGTGATCCCTTATACCGAATGGGTTGCTAACATCGTTCCAGTAATGAAGAAAGACAGGAGAGTCAGAGTCTGCATGGATTATCGCGATCTGAATAAAGCAAGCCCGAAGGACGATTTTCCTTTACCGCATATTGATGTCCTTGTCGATAGCACAGCCGGTTTTGAACAATTCGCATTTATGGATGGATTCTCTGGATATAACCAGATCCTTTTAAACGAAGAAGATAAAGCTAATACTGTATTCATAACACCTTGGGGCACCTTCAGTTATAAGGTCATGCCTTTCGATTTGAAAAATGCTTGGGCAACATATTAAAGAGTTATGGTGGCTCTGTTTCATGATATTATGCACAAAGAAATTGAAGTCTATGTGGACGATATGATCGCGAAGTCTAAATCAGGGGAAG
Source organism: Lenwebbia sp. NSW1173648 (assembly GCA_029784005.1). Taxonomy (NCBI): domain Eukaryota; kingdom Viridiplantae; phylum Streptophyta; class Magnoliopsida; order Myrtales; family Myrtaceae; genus Lenwebbia; species Lenwebbia sp. NSW1173648. Next base: position 13,875,363 of record JARCGZ010000007.1, read on the forward strand.
ATCATGTTCGAGTATTGAGGAAGCTATTTGAACGACTCCGGAAGTACAAATTGAAGTTGAACCCCGCTAAATGCATATTCAGGGCGCGGTCAGGAAAACTCCTTGGATTCATAGTAAGTAAACGAGGAATTGAAATTGATCCTTCTAAGATCAAGGCGATACAAGATATTGCAACTCCCATGACTGTCAAAGAAGTGAGGAGTTTGTTGGGAAGATTGAATTATATCGCTAGATTCATGTGTCAGATCTTTGAAAGAGCAAAACCATTCTTTAAGTTGGTAAGGAAAGGTGCTAAGGTTAATTGGGGTTTCGAATGCCATCAGGCGTTGGAAAGAATTAAGGAGTATCTCATTTCGTCACCCGTCCTGGTGTCGCCCATGCTTGGCTTTCCATTGACTCTATGTCTTACTGTCCTCTAGGAATCTTTGGGAGCTTTGTTGGCACAAACAAAACCAGAGGATGGCAAGAAATGAGCGATCTATTACCTAAGCAAGAAATTCACCGCATCTAAGATGAATTGCTCCACGATCGAAAGAACATGTGTAGCACTGGTATGGGTACTCCGTAGGTTGAGGCAATATACCCTCCATCACCAGATCCAGTTGGTCATGGAAAACGACCCAAGCAGATACCTTCTTGAGAAGCCGTCCTTAATCGGAAAATTGGCTAAGTGGCGGGTCCTGCTATCAGAATTTGACATTAGAAGTTCAACTCAGAAGTCAGTCAAAGGAAGAGCCATAGCAGATATGTTGGCAGAAAATGCTTAAGGACGTAAGCCCTTGAATAATGAGGAAGCGAAAAACCACATTTTGAACCCGTCCGAAAAAAAATGGACAATGTACTTTGACATGTCGTAAACCTTATCAGGTATGGGACTGGGGCAATCTTGATATCCCTAGAAGGTCAACATTATCCAGTTACAACCAAGCTAGTGTTCCCGTGCACCAATAACATTTCTAAATATGAGGCTTGCATTTTAGGGCTACAATTGGCCCTCACTATGAAAGTAAGGAAATTGCAACTTTATTGGGATTCCATGCTGATCATCTTGCAAACCCAAGGTGAGTGGAAGATAAAGGATCCCAAGCTTATCCCTTATCATAGGTTCTTGGAAGAATTGGTTAAGGGATTCGAAGAAATTGATTTTGAATATCTGCCTAGGACTCAGAATCACTTCACCGACACCTTGGCTACCCTATCATCCATGCTACAAGTGGTGAATGGTATGGACATTGAACCTTAAAGGATTGACATCATCAAACAACTAGCCTATTGTATGGTAATTGAAGAAGGATTCGATGATCAACCCTAGTATCATGACATTAAAAATTACCTGTCGAAAGGTGAGTATCCTAAAGGGAGCCAGATTGGAGATAGGAAATACATAGCCAAGACGGCTACGAAATTCTTCCTTAGTGGCCAAACTCTATACAAGAAATCATTTGATTCGGTCTTACTAAGATGCGTAGACGCCAAAGAAGCAAATCTGCTCATGAAAGAAATCCATGAGGAGAATACGAGCCACATATGAATGGCCATCTCCTCGCTAAGAAGATTATGAGACTTGGTTATTACTGGATGACCATGGAGTCAGACTGCAATCAACATGTAAGGTCCTACCTCCAATGTCAGGTTTATGGGGACAAAATCAATGCAACTCCGCATGAACTTCACTAGATGTCTAAGGCTTGGCCTTTCTCTATATGGGGTATTGATATGATTGGACCAATCAACCCTAAAGCTTCAAACGGACATCAGTTTATTCTGGTGGCGATTGATTACTTCACCAAATGGATCAACGCCAATTCATACACCAATGTCATAGCAAAGAGCATAACGAAATTTATCAAGCGAGATATCATCTCCAAGTATGGGATGCCCTAGGCAATCATCACAGACAATGGTTCTAACTTGAACAATAAGGTAGTCGATGACCTGCTGGATCGCTTTACGATTCGCCACCTTAATTCCTATCCTTATCGCCCACAAATGAATGGAACTATAGAGGCGGCAAACAAGAACATCAAGAAAATCCTATCTAAGACTGCGGAGAACTTTCGCGATTGGCATGAGAGATTGCCATACGCCTTGATGGCATACCGAACTTCGATTCAGACTTCAATAGGGGAAACTCCCTACTCTTTAGTATATGGTATGGAAGCAATCGTACCAGTAGAGATTGAAATTTCTTTCTTACGGATTCTATCCCAAGCTAAACTGGCGAAGACCGAATGGATCTAACAGAGGTATGAACAGTTGAATCTAATTGATGAGAAGTGTCTAAAAGCTATTTGCCACGGTCAGGCTTATCAGAAACAAGTGGCTAAATCGTTCAACTAAAAAGTTAAGCCTAGAAATTTGGATCTAGTCGTGAAGAAGACGCTTCCGAACGCCTCACATCCTAGGGGAAAGTTCACACCAAACTATGGAGGCCCGTATGTAGTCTAGAAAGCTCTACCTAGCGGTGCCCTAATCCTTATAAATATGGAAAGAGAGGAATTGGCAAATCCTGTAAATGCAGATGCTGTCAAGAAATACTACCCTTGAATAAAGCAAGGAATTAATCAAGCTTCCGTTCCCTATGGATGTCTAAGCCACATTAAGGACTTCTACATGCATACATACATACATTTGCACTCTTTCCCATATTGTAGGTTCGAAGGAAACTTCCAGATGAAATGAATAACTTGAAGTAATTCCATCCAGATTAAAAGACAATGAGCGGTCCCGGAGACAGGTAAAATGCATTCATTCAGGAATGAACTCCAACTCACCACAGTGTTTGGTTTGCTTTGACAGAATACCCATCGGAGTTCACGAGCCGGGATAAAGGGTAAAAGTTACATCATTCCAATTCTCTTAAATTTAAGAACATACATTGACACTCAATCATTTCTTTTCCTCAGGGAGCTTCAGCCACGGCAAGCAAGTAAATATCCCTCACTCTTGGCCTTTTGGAAGATTGTCTAAGTCATAATGTTCTGTGATTTGATCTATCAATAAAATTGTGAAACTCTCAAAGTCACTTCACCTGCATTTGAGTTTCAAAAAGAAGGGCTTTGAAGTTATCCAAAACATGTTTAAAACATACATCATGTATCCTAAATCCCTACGAGGATCGATTTTTGTTAAAAACTAAAAGGAATTTCCAAATGAAGTTGTTTAGAACCTATCAAATGGAGTAACTCAGAAGATGAGAGGCAAACCATGCCTAAACACGTCCCTACACACTTGAGTAATGAGTGATGAAAGGGTGAGATAAAAACCCTTGTCTATGAATATATAGATCATTTGCAGTAATTACATAGATTGAAATGACGAAAGGCATGTTCATTTCTCTATCTTAAACACGCGATAATCTGTTGTAAGCCCATCTTAAGCCTATGAAAGGAGAATTTTTTAAAACAACCCTGTCAAGAACCACTCCACACTAGGGCATGTCCAGAGGTTCATTGGTTGATATCTTGGAGAAAAAGATCAATGTAAGACTCTATTGTGCTAACTTGCATCAACCTTTTTGTGATAGCTTCAGGTGATGTCCCATGGAAGCTTGAAACATCTTGAGACAAAGGAAAACGTTTCATTTCTCTTTCCCAAACACATTATCCTTTGATAAGCCAATTTAAGCTTTTAAATCTTCATTTCTAAGCCTGGTTGGTGATCACCACCCTACACTGGGGCAGTGCATATGATGTACCAACAGAAGAGCAAAAATGTAATTGAAAAGTCCTTTAATTTCAATCTAGAAAAGGCTCGAAAGGCGAAAGCAGATAGGAATTAGAGGGTTGGTAAAAGCAAAGCACCTGGTAAGAGCAAGGCCAAAGCCCATCAATGAAAAAATGATGAGATTTGAAGTGTGATTGAGGAAAGCAAAATGATCATGTCAAAAAGCAGAGTCTGCCAGCAAAAATAAAAAAAAAATGACGAAGGAAGTGACCTCTAGAGCTTAGTTAAAAGACAAGCATTTGGGGGACTTCTAAAGCTTAAGAGATATAAACCTATCCCTACCGGATATGATAATTGGTAATGATCCAAAGGTGATCATCAACCTTTAATACCCACCTTCCTTAAAATATGGCCTTTTTAAGTCTATCTTGAACCAACATTACAACCCATCCCGAAGCTTCCTCTGATTGAGATGTTTTAAGCCGATGTTGGATTTTATACAAGATGCTACTGCCTAAAGGAGTAAGCATAATCTTGTCTTATCTTATCTTCGAGGTTCTTGACTTGTAAACCCGAAGCAGATATCTTCAAAATTTGGTTCACTTTTTAGCCTCAGAGTGCCTATCCCTTGAATAAGCCTTTGACCAAACCTACATTACGATCCCTTAATAGACTTTCTCCGATCAATCAGAATGTATGCACTGCAAATAGTCCTGAAATTCTAGACATGAGTTTCGAGCGATAATTTGAGTGTTTTTATAAATTTTCCCCAGTGAGGAAACGAGACCATCTAGAGAGTCAGATCGTGAGAAATCCTCTTTGATGAGTATACTTCAATTGATATTTTAACTAGGCTCCTTTGGAAACGTCAGATTATTTGATTCAAAATCATCCTCGTAAGGGATTTTTGATCATGTTTGTTATATTGCAAGATGGGATAACCTCCTGCATCGCGTTGCAATTGTATACAAGACTCCTAGATGATCATCATAGGAGCATGACCCATCTTGAAGACTTGAGATATTCGGAATGCTTGATATTTCTAATCTCTACCTCGTTTGGTAAGAAAAATAAGGTTCAAGCTTCTGTAGGTTTCCTAGTATCCCTAGATCCCAGAAGGACGCCCTTTCTAGTAAGAAAAATAAGGTTTAAGCTTCTGTAGGTTTCCTGGTAACCCCAGATCTCAAAAGGACACCCCCTCTTAGTAAGAAAATCGAGTTTGAACTTCTCTAGGTTTCCTGATATCCCCAAATCTTAGAATAGCACCCAAAATCAATGTTTTTAATCCATACTCCTTTTGTTTGCCTAGAAAGCGACATCAGAGTATTCCTCATGTGATTCCATGATAGGGGATGATCCTTCTTTTAATCCTAATCTCTTCTGCCTGCCTTAAAAAGCGATATTACGATATTCCTTGGTGATTCCTTGATAAAGGGTGATCCAATCTTTTAGGCTAGACTCTGTCCTTACGAGTCACTATTGTCGGCTATCTCTATCCTTAAGACATATTCTTGGTTGTCTTTGTCCTTAAGAGATATTTTTTTACTGTTTGTCCTTAAGAGATGTTCCTGGCTGTCTCTGTCCTTAAGAGTCAATCCTCTATGGGGTGACCTACCATACGGGTCAAATCCTAATCATTTTAATCCTTAAAATCCTTTCATTAGGAACTTTGATGGGGTGACCTACCATACGGGTCAAATCCTAATCATTTTAATCCTTAGAATCCTTTTATTAGGATCTTCTATGGGGTGACCTACCACATGGGTCAAATCTTAATCATTTTTAATCATTAGAATCCTTTCATTAGGATCTTCTATGAGGTGACCTACCATACGGGTCAAATCTTAATCATTTTTAATCATTAGAATCCTTTCATTAGGATCTTCTATGGGGTGACCTACCATACAGGTCAAATCCTAATCATTTTTAATCATTAGAATCCTTTCATTAGGATCTTCTATGGGGTGACCTACCATATGGGTCAAATTTTAATTTCCCTAGGGTATTCTTATAACGAAGCCTTAGGTTCTCGCTCCACCCTAATGAGATCAACAGTATCCATACGGCTACCAAGTAAGCTTCAGGTAAATCTCTCTTCCTTTCTCTCTCTCATGTCAACAGAAGCAGAATTCAGCTCGAACCTAAGCTTACACAGAAAGGTATGCAAATCGGATGTCACTTCTCAAGTTTTTCCGCAGTCGAGTCGATTAAACTTCAGGTGTCATCTTGTCTTTGAAAGTGACCTCTCTTGAGATCCCTCTCAAAGAGGGGCAGCTGTTGACACCTGATTTTTTGTTAGTCTTTGTAGAAAATACATAGAAAATCCATAAAAATCCATAAAATTGCATAATCAACTTTGAAAGCCTTGGCCAAGCCTAAGGAACCATTTTTGAACAAAAATTAATTTTTCATATTTTTCGCATTTTTTTAATATTTTTGAAAGATAGAAAAATACTTAAAAAATCAAGAAAAATAGCATTTGAGGCCACAAAAATACAAAAAAGAAATAGTCAATATATTTATTTTAATTTTATTTTCATTTTGACCTTTTTAAAAATCTAAAATCCAATTTGGGATTGTGTGTTCCCTCTTTGAACATAATCCCGTATTAATTCAAAAATTGAGTTTTTAGACTTTTAATTTCCCATTTTTGCGTTTTTAGAGTCGTGACATCCCACTCTATTACCGAAAATTACGATTTAGTCCAAAAGTTTAATAGATTGCTCAATTTAGGCGAATTGGACCAAATAGAACTTAGATCTTTCAACTTAGTCCCTGGATTTTGATTAAAGTGAAATAAACTTTTCTCTAGGGACTAAATTGAAAATCTAAGCCCGTCACCACCTAGTTTTCGACCTTCTGAATCGATTGGTGGTGATAGTTTGGTCCAATTTGGCCATCTAGGGTTTGGATTTTGGAAATTTCAATTTCGGGTCGAAATGTGAATTTGGGAGTTTTGTATAATTCCTTGCATATTTTTGAGAAAAAATACATTTTCTAATGGAATTCTTGTTCCCAAGTCCAATTTTGAGATTTAATTAAACAAATTTCGAAGGTTTAGGGTCAATTTCATTTTTTTTTATCAACCAGGTCTGTCAGGTTGAACCGGATCCGACCCGATCGACCCTTCTTCCCCAACCTCCGATTCTCGCGTAGGTTTTAAACCGGTTTACATAGGGAACTTCTGCACCGATTGGACCAAGTAGCAGGGAAAATGGCCACTGGAGCTAGTCCGACGAGCCTTATCTCCACCGCGGTAGTGGCCGAGCCAGACTCGAGTACAAACCAGCTTCGATCGGCGCCAATTCTAGACTAACGGAGGACCTAACGGACTTGACGACGTCGCCCACCTCCATCCGGTCTTTGGCAACCCAAAATCACATGGAATCGCGTGCCCGACTAAGTCGGTCACCCCACTCCCGCACACGATTTTGCGTTTGAATTGGTACTTAACCAATTCGACGCGTTTTCAGTTGGGAGGAGGCTCATTTGGTTCTAGAAGTTACAGAGGTAGAGAAAAAGAAAGAGAGATGAGAGAGAGACTCTGCGAGGGTTTCTGTTCGTCTGCCATTGAAGGAAACTCCGACACCTCACGAGCTTCGTCAGAGTAAACCAGAGGGAATCGAAGCTCCAAATCGGTACCTTGAGCTTCCTAAGGTACCGGAGATCGTTGCCAACTCATTGGATCATCTCCAGCACCTCTAAACAAGTAAACACCATCTTCGAGTTCGAGCTCGGCCTTGCTTGGCGTCTTGAGATTTTGAGCATGCTTTCGCATCCTATTTAGTTCCAGTCGAGTCCTAGAGTGTTTCTAAGCCTAGCCTGCCTATTTCCTTGCATTGATTCTAGCTAAATCGCCATGGCCAACCTTCGCATACCTTCGAACCTGGCCTGACCCCACGAGCCAAATCTGGCGATCTACAAGTCAATCAGGAGCTCAGGTAAGTCTTCTAGACTTCACGTGACACTATCATGTAATTTTTAGCTCTGGTTATGCTCTAGTTTGTATGTATGGATCTACCATGGCCTATTTGGTTCGAGCTTTGGATAGGTAGTTTGCACCATTAGATCTAGCTATGTTTGAGATATGATGTTCCAGAGGTGAAATGGAGACGATCAGCGCAAGTTTCAGGGCAATCGGTGAAGTTTTCACCGTTGGATCTTGCCGGGAAACTCTCGGCGGTCCATCCTTCGTCTTCTCCGACGAGGAGTCGACCGAGTCAACGATGGTTTACTTGGTCAATGCTGACGTGGCCCCACGTGGCAGCCACGTTAGCGAAGACGGTTATGTCCGTTTCGATAATAAACAAAAACAATAAAACTCAAATCAGACGGTTGGCATTAGGCCACTTGTCACGATTTCGGATTTTTCAGGAATAAAAAAGGATTTTCGATTTTATAAAACATTTTCAGAAAATAAAAATAACAAACGGCTGAGATTTGGTCTCTTAGTTTGATCTTAGCCGTAGAATTTAGTAGGTTGATCGGATGGTTCAGATTTAGTCTCCATTTGATCTAAACCGTAGATATTAGTAAGCAGATCCGAGGGTCATGGCTTAGCCACGTGGGTGATCCTGGACCGTAGGATTAACCGGCAATAAAATTTTAGAAAATCAATAAAAATTAGGAAATTCAAAAAAATACAAAAAAAAAAATCAAAAACTGTGTCGTTTAGGCCCAAGTTAGATCCGTGTGGGTCTGGACCGGGTCTTTCAGGTTTGTGGGCCGGGTTGATCCGACCCAATCAGGAAAATTAAATAAAAAAATCATAAAAAATTCAAAAAATTAAATAAAAATTAGAAAATCATTAAAAATATCCAAAAAAATTGGAAAATTCCATAAAAAAAATTCTAAAAAAATTAGAAAAATTAGGAAAAAATTCATAAAAATTCCCAAAAATCATGAAAAATGGGAAATGACCACATTCAATTGGTCTGACCCATTTTCATTGATTTCAGATTCCCGACCCTTCAAAAGTGACCGTTTCGCCCTTCTGGTCAATTTGACCAAAATCTTCCCAAACAATCCTTGAACTTTAATGACATATTCTCTAAGCCTATAGGGCTCTACTAGGCATGTCATGTGGCCGATTGGGTGATGTTTACGATGCGATTTATCTGCACGTATTGATTTTTTGATTTGCGCACCTTTCTTCTTGACAGTGATTGATAAGTTAGAAAACTTCCATCTGCATGACACCCTTAGACGTTAGGGCTTACCTTACCTCGAGACATCTGCATGAAATCTTAGATTCGGAAATCACTGAACTTAGGCATCGAAAGGGCGTCGATGACAATATCAACATAACTAAGTCCCCGAACCCTCTTCTCTGGTTTTCGTAGAATCGAATAGACTCTCCCAATCGCTCGATAGGATTTTCGATCATATCCTCCAAAAAATGATTGGTGGCGACTCCGTTGGCATGTACACCATTCACATGTCACCCGACCACACCAAGGTCGACCTCGATTTGAAATACTTCCCTGACGCAATTTGGTAGGGCTTGGGAGAGCCCGCGTCGAGTTCTATTCCATTCTTCTGAAAATATGGACTCGATAATCCATTAGCCCGCTCTTTCGAGGTGGGTCGCAACACTTGCCGGTAGGCTTAAAATGTGAAGTTCGATGGTTAGTCCTTTATGACAGATTGTGGATATGGAATTGTGGTAGATTGATATTATAGTCTTAGGTTTGAACATGTACTATATCTTGATGGTTTTAGTTATCGACTGTATCGAAAGGCCCTGAATGATGATTGAGGTTCACAAGGAAGCAAACAGTGACTTTGGACGAAGAGCCTATTGATTCTGAATGGATAGCAACCAGGCTTGAGGTTTACAGAGTGACCTAGGCTGTCAATCCTTACGAAGGATTTGGTCACTTGTGGTGATAGATTAGTTTGCTAAGATGGGGATTGATGTGAAAATGAGTGACACGTAAAGAGCAGTGAGGGCGATCATGCATTGCATGAGATTCTTATATTAAAACTACTGAGTTTTGAAACGTGTATGCATGAGAATATCATTATTTTGTCGGACTTGATAAGCCATCAGCTTGGTATGGGACGTGTGGAACGGGACTCACTTCGTAGATGTATGACTTGGGACAACCTACAACGATCAGGTCTGATGAGAGCGGGGAGTGATCACCGAGGCAGAGAGGCTCGGACAAGGAGCGGCTCCTAGCATGCTTCTAGGATAGTGATGTGGGCAGGAATGACCCAAGCTATACATTGAAAGGACGATTCTAGGTATCGTGCCAAGTCCGACCTATTTACGAAATCTAAAGATGTTTTTCAAGTTTTTGGGTTTCCAAGTGAAAAGGTTTCGAACTAAACTATTTTCGACGTCCGAAATGTTTTCTTGAGTTTGAATGGAATGAGTTTTGTGGTGACATACATAGCATTACGTTTCGGATGATGGGTAGTGATGAACAGATGGGATGCCATGGATATGAGAAATGTCTGAATACCTTGTGGATGTTGGTGAAAGTCGAGCGTTTACGTTGTGCCTCTAAAGTGAGTCTAGGAGGGTTCCTGCTGTGTGATCAGGGTAACCTCGGGGAATATGATGAGACCTACACAAGCTTGCCGGCTAGTGATCCGACAGTGTCGTGGTGGGGTGTGAACTATGTGTTTTGTTTTAAAGATCGTAACCAACAAGATCCCGGGCGTAGCATGTGGAATTGGCATCGCAAGTGGCAAAGAGTGTAATATGCCCTAAGAGAGAATGGACAATCTGCCTGGTTATGTTTGATGGATGTTGTGGTCCTGGATGACACCATGTGGATTGGCAGGTGTGAGAGACGAGTCTGAGATATTCACGGTGTAACTGTGAGAGAGCAACATGCCGATATGGCTAGTTAGGTTTGTGTGTAAGTGGGTCAATGAGGACCCCTTTTATGGTTAAGATTGCAAGATGTGGTGATTCTTAGAGATTAAGATCAGAGTAGCGCAATGAAAGCGTAGGTAAAAGGATGAGCCAATATCGTACGTGAAACGTCCCGTGAGGATTATGGACAGGGAAGAGCAAGTGCTTCTGAGCAAGATAATCCCTTTAGTTAAGGTGATTTGGTAACACCACGGAACAAAGGGAGCGACATGAGAAATCAAGGATGTTATAAGGTGCCAGTACCCTGATCTTTTTTAGGATGTATAATGGTGTAATTTCAAGGACGAAATTTTCTTAAGGATGGGAGAGTTGTGACATCCCAAAAATCGGTCGTTTGTAAGGTAAATAATATTGAATTTTTTAGGTTTAAGGGAATATTATAGAACATGATTTTTATTTGATATGGAAAGATTTTGGAAGACCCTAAATCGTCGGTCAGAGGAATCAAGCCGGTTTAGTCGAGCCGTAGAAACTAGCATCGAGATCCTTCGCGCCCGAGCCTAACCCTGACAAAAAATTCCTTCAGTCGTTTGTGCCAAATAACCAATCTATCCCACATTAGTAAATTACCTTTTTACCCTTGGATATTATGCATAAAAGACAGAAACATTAATGGTGATTTTACCTTATGGGCCTCACATTTCACCTCACCATTAATTTCCCCACCTTTTCACCTCATATCACCTCTCTCTCTCTCCCTCTCTCGACTGAACCTCCCCCTTCCCCCTCTCCTTTCCTTTTTCATTTTGTATCACCACCACCACCATCTTCCTCCCCCTTTTTTCTCCATTACCACCACCACCTTCAAGCTTAGCCACTGTGCCGCCGCTCTGTCGACCACCATCCTTCGTCGCCGCCATGGTACCGAGCCGCCGAGCACCAACCGTGGCCCTGTCGCTCGCGCCCCGTTTTCCTCGCCGTGAGCCACCCCCGAGACCCGCAGCACCCTTCACCCGCAAGCCACCCCCTCTGTGCGCCACCACCTGCCGCCCTCGCCTCCGTTGTCGCCCCTCCGCCAAACCGAACCACCCCCGCGGCCTCGTCGTCATCGTTCACTACGTACCACCTTCGGCCGAGCGACCTACGAGCCCTCCGTCCTCTGTCGTCATCGTCGTTGCCGACCCCCGTGTGCGGCCACGAGCCACACCTGAGCCCGAACCGCCCGTGACCTGCACTCCTCCGCCGCGTCCTCCATGAACCGACGCCCGCGTCGTCGTTGTTGCTGCACTCGCGAGCCACCCGAGACCTGAGCCGACTCGAACGCCATCGCCGCTACCGTCGTCACTGCCAGACCGTTGTTTGTGAGTTAACCCCTAATCTCTGATTAGGTCGTTAATTGCACTTAGAGTTAGATTGGCTTGATTTAATTATGGATGAGTTAGTATAATTGTGGTTTAGTTAGTTTAGCCGTGGTTAGGTTAAATAGTTAACTGTGATGTGAGTAGATTAACTATAGTTACATAAGTTAACTATAGTTGCTTTGGGTGATCGTGATCGGTTAATTAGCTGAGGCTGGCTTAATAAATTATCGTTGGGCTAATTAAATGTTGTGGAGATAAATAGTTAAGGCTGGGTTGATTAATTAAGATGGGCTTAGTTATTTATAATTATGCTGGTTAATTATTGGGTGCTGATTGAATAATTGTTGAGTGCCTTGGGCGTTTAATTATATTAACCTAATGAGTGATCACCTATGTCGTAATATCATGTTTAACTGGAATCGGATGTTCGTGTGATCAATTGCGTCTTTTGAGCACGAAAAGCGACTTCCAGGTGAGTTTTCCGTTTATCTATGAATGTGATTGCATCGGACTAAATGGGAAGATAAGAATTGGCTTGGTTGTTTGGAGTTCTTGTGTGGTCACACGCTGGTTGAACGTCACCCTAATGTACTTTGGGATATTGGCGGACCCTTGCTGGCTTGTGTTCATCGCCAAATAAGTCCGTGCCGGCGGGAGTTCGGAATCACACGGCTTATTAGTTGCCTGACAGTCTGTGCCGGGGGGAGTTCGGAATCACAAGGCTGATCGGATGCCGGCCGCAGCATGTGACGGACCGAAGTTCCTTACCGGAAAGCCTAGTATGTACGTCTTAGGGGTCTTGAGGGGCTAGTAGGGATAGTCAGCAGGTAACCGTTGCTGGATGGAGTGAGACGACGCCCGATCCTTTCAGAAGAGCACCGGGTTTTTGTTGTGATCGAGAGTGGTATATCTCTCTTTAATAACTGGAATACGCGTGATGCATTGTGTATGAGTTATTGATGAGTGTTCCGATTATGTGCCTTGGTCGGTATGTGATTGAATGCCCCGTGATTACTGCTGTGCGGGCCAAGGCGGGGTAAGCTTACATGTGATTGATGTTGGCTATTGTGGTGTGCTTGATCATACAGTAGCTAGAGCGTTGCAAGAGTCGCACGGTATTAATCTGCTATCAATATATCCTGGATGTATAGGCAACCCTGAGTGAATCAATGCCCTACTTGGACTTAGGCCTTGACTCACGAAGATTTTATATCTCACCCGTTATTGTTAACCCTTTTTTTTCAGGCCCCTAGCATGGGAGAGCACTTAGAGGTGGACGTGGGAGTCGCCTTCTCTTTTTTTTTTTAGTTGCTTGGAGTAGTATTAACCCCGACCCTAACTCGAAATCTTTTGGCGGTCGTAGGAAGCAGCCCTGAGGTTGGGCTTGTAGTTGTTTCGCTTCCCTTGGGTTAACTATATATATAAATAAAATGATCTTTTGCTGTTGTAGTTGTTGGTTACCTGCTGACTATCCCTACTGTTGTTATTGTCTGGCGAAATAGAACGTTCCGCATGTGCTTAATTGCAAGATAAAATGAATGGGTCGACTACGTGCCTAGGACATCACCCTTAAATGACCCGAGGTGTTTGGTATTGTTGCGTGCTCGAGAATCAGGGCATGACAACTTCCCCACTCCTTACATTCCTCAACAAAATGGAGTTGCTGAACGAAGAAATAGATCTCTTTAAGAGATGGCCAAAACCATGATGATTGAAAGTGGGGTTCCAACCTACTTCTGGAATAAAGCTGTCGCGACCGCTTCTTACATCATGAATAAAGCTTTTCTCAGACCAATGATGGAAAAGACACCTTACAAGATCTTTAAAGGAAGAAAGCCTATCCTCTCATACTTCCACGTCTTCGGATGCAAATACTCCATTCTCAAGAACGTGAATGACGACGTTGGAAAGTTCGATGCTAAATCAAGTGAAGGTATCTTTCTTGGCTACTATACAAGTGGCAAAGCTTACCATGTATTCAATAAAGATTCGCATGTTGTTGAAGAAATCATCAATGTCAAATTCAAAGATGAGCTAAAAAGTGTTCAAAGAGATGAACATGAGGTGGATTTCCAAGCATCCGCTCCAGCAAATGTGCAACAGCCACTGCAACAACAGGCTGCCAATCCTTCAAGTTCAAGCCAACACTCTATAGATTGGAAGTTCAAAACTGATCATCCCAAAGATCGGGTCACTAGGAAAATTGATAAGGAATCAAGACAAGATCTTCAATCGAAGTTATGATGAACTCCCTAGCCTTGATCTCTCAAATTGAGCCTAAAGCAGTTGAAGAAGCAATCGTTGATGAAAACTGGATCGAAGCAATGCAAGATGAGCTTCGACAATTCCAAATCAACGATGTATGGGAATTAGTTTCGCGACCTAAAGATCAATAGTTCATCGGCATTAAATAGGTATTCCGCAACAAAATGAATAACCAAGGCAATGTGGTAAGAAACAAGGCCAGGTTAGTAGCTAAAGGATACTCACAACAAGAAAGCATAAATTATGATGAAATATATGCTCCTGTTGCTAGACTAGAAGCTATTCGACTCCTACTTGCTTATGCATGTCATTATGATTTTACCTTATACCAAATGGATGTTAAAAGCGCCTTTCTCAATGGCTATATCAAAGAAAGGGTGTATGTTAAACAACCACTAGGTTTTAAAGATCCTTCACGATCAGACGATGTCTATCAATTAAAGAAGGCTCTCTTTGGTCTCAAGCAAGCCCCTAGAGCTTGGTACGAAAGATTAAGTTCTTTCATTCTTGAACATAACTTCGAAAAAGGTAAAGTTGATACTACCTTGTTTATCAAAAAGAAAGGTAAAAACATCTTGATAGTTCAGATTTATGTTGATGATATAATCTTTGGTTCTACTAATGAAAATCTTTGCAAGGACTTCGCCAAAGCAATGACAAGTGAATTCGAAATGAGCATGATGGGGGAAATAAATTTCTTCCTTGGACTTCAAATAAAGCAAACAAGAGCTGGAACATTCATTCACCAAGAAAAGTATGCAAAAGATCTGGTGAAGAGATTTGGTCTGAAAGGATGCAAATTCACTAAAACACCTATGGCCGCATCTATCAAATTGGACAAAGATGAAAAAGGTATGTCCGTCGATTCCAAACTTTATAGAAGCATTATAGGATCATTGCTATACTTAACTACTTCTCGACCAGATATTTTGTTCTCCGTATGTCTATATGCACAATTCCAATCTAATCCAAAGGAGTCACATATCACGGCAGTAAAAAGGATCATAAGGTACATCGGTTCCTTACTCAAGACAGGGTTATAGTATCCTAAAGCTTCAAGCTTTGATTTATTGGGATATTCAGATGCTGACTACGCAGGTTGTAAGATCGATCGAAAGAGCACATCTGGTACATGTCAATTGATGGGAAACATGTTGATCTTGTGGTTTTCAAAGAAACAAAACTAAGTTGCTTTGTCAACCAATAAAGCGGAGTATATAGCACTAGGGAGCTGCTGTGCTCAACTTCTTTGGATGAAACAACAACATAGTGACTTTGAGGAACAAAATTCGAATATTCCTATCTATTGTGACAATACAAGTGCTATAAACCTAACCATGAATCCAATATTGCACTCAATAGCAAAGCACATCAAGGTAAAGCATCATTTTATCAGAGATCATGTGAACATCGGTAATGTGTGCATACACTTCGTTGATTCAAAACATCAGCTGGCTGATATATTCACAAAGCCTCTTGACAAGCAAGCTTTCGAATTTATCAGGGGAGAACTGGGAATCTCAAATCCCCCTGAGTAACAAGTCATTTAGGCAAAAGATCAGGAGTATCACAAAAGATTAGGTAACCAGATCTCTGCATCGTTCAAAAGATCAGGTGCGCTTAATCTCTTAAAAAGTTACCGTTATAGTGCATTGGGAAACGCAAAATCCGCCCGTTCTGACGAAATATTTGCTGTAATGACCATTGATGTGATTTTTCGACTATTTCCTTTATCATCTTTTAATTGTTTTTTAATTATTACGGTTATTTCTATTGAAAGATCATGTGTGCACTTGTGTGCCTATTTATACGAGGCACGTTCACCTATGGTTTCCACCACTTTCTCAACCGTCTCTTTTACTCTCATTTTTTAAAACTGCACACCACTCTCTTCACTTCATCCTCATCCATTTCACCTCTCTCTCTCTCTCTCTCTCTCTCTCTCTCTCTCTCTCTCTCAATCCCTCGCCATGGGTCCTCGCAAGTCTACCCGAGTAAGCAAGGCCAAAACCAAGGCCGCTGGTCCCTTGATCGTTCCCGAAGAATCCACACCAAGTATTTAGATAGGAGATGAGCCAGGTGGCTCTATCTCGGCTAGCATAGCCTCTCGAGTGGTTCTAGCATCACCTATTGCAAGCACGCCTCAATCTTTAGCCGTTAAAGTCAAAAAGGAAGCTGTACAAGCACCTTCTCTGGGGTTTACTCTACCGACTAAAGGGATTGCTATTCCACTAACATTGATAAAGTCACAAGAAGAGCTCACCGCCTGGTACAAAGGCATTATGGAAAAGCTTAATCCTCAGAAAGATTCGGAAAATGAGGCACAAACATCCGCTCATCTCGCCTTGACTGCTCCAGAAACAGTAGCTGCTGCATCATCTATGGATGCACCAATTGTAGAAAGATCACCCCGAAAGTCCTCAACCGAGGAGGTTGCAGATCTACTAAAGGAGTCTGAGGAAATTAACCCACCAAAAGAGGCATCGGGTGGTGCTTCGTCACCTCCTCCTGCACCAGAAGTCAGTTTGTCTGCTCCAAATCTTCCTGAGTCTTAGGACCTGCCTGAGGAAAATGTCGAGGTTAGTGAAGATCTCCCTGAAGCTGATGATGGAGCGAATGACAAAAGACGTGAGGGTGACGATGATGGAGTCTTTTAAAATTTTGAGCCCATAAAAGGTTTTGATCTTGATCCCTCTTTTGATGGCCCACTGTTTTTGAGTAAAAGGCACGAAAAGGCTTGGTCCTCTTTTTCCAAAAGAACTCTGGTTTTTCCCCAAGTGGTGGATTTCGAGTATCTTGACTCTCACGGAATTTTTCTCTCTAAGACACTCGAAAAACACAAACTCTTGGAACTTTGCGCGATGGAGGATCCATCCTGTCCTAATGTGATCACAATGTTTTACTCAAACTTGTATTTTCCAAATCCTCACTCCTTCGTTTTCACATTTGAAAAGAAAAACTATACTGTCACCGCTGAGGAATTGGCTGAGATTCTCCAGACCAACTTTCGTCCTTATCAGAAGTTGGAGATCTCTTCCAACAACACGTACAGTCTTATTTTGGAATTGTAAAATTTCACTAGTGATTTTCAAAAAATTGTGCCAATCAATATTTTACCCCTCAAAGTAAATTTTCTCCAAAAGATCCTGACTCTTATCCTCCGTCCTAAGTCTTCATCCTCAAATGATGTGTCAAGATTCGAAGCTAAGGTGTTGTGGGCCCTGCTCACTGGATTTCCACCACCTATGCCTCACCTCATCATCTTGCACATGTACCGAATGGTAAAGAGGAAAAAAGGAGGTCTGTCGTATGGAGCACTTATCGGCCGGACCTTTAAGAGGAAAGGCATCGACGTCTCCCGAGTCTCCAAGGAACACTTCCCTCAGATTGTCATTGGGAAGAAGACTCTCAAGAAAATGATGCTGAGGATCTCTCCGGAGGGATGGTTAAATGTGAAAGATGAGGTAGTCACCATTGGACATGGAGATGATGAGCACGCCAAAGAACTACTCAAGAAAAGATGTGCTGAACAGCCTGTTTTAAGGAAAAGGCAGAAAAGCAAGGCTCCGGCAGTCAAGAAAGCTTCGCGTCCCCCCAAACCTAAACGAGTTCCATCTTCAATAGGACCCTTTGCCCCTCCGCCATCGGATGTTCTGCTTGATGTTCAGTCGGATGTATATGATTTGAAGGTATCCTTGGGCCAAATATCGAAGTATATGGTCAAGCTTGAAAGGACCATTATCGGCCTGGACTGCTACAACCCCATCCAATTTATTCATGAGCCTTCCTCATCCGGTTCAAAGAAACGCAGGCGTACCGGCACGAAATGACTTTTCTTTGTGTGTGTACATGACTACCTGTTTATGTCCTTCTGCTCCTGTTATGTTGAATGTACCACCGTTCTAAGGCCCGAATGAATGAAACTGATGTTTATTCAAATCTCCCTTGCCCTTGTTATATTCCAATTACAATATCTTTTTGATTGATGACAAAAAGGGGGAGAATGCGCATACAAGTTGTTCGTATACATGATGATTCTTACAGAATGTTTACAGGTGCAAATGAACTTGAATCTCGATTCCAAATGATAAGGGAAGAATAGAAATAGGGGGAGCCTGAGAGAAAATCAAGAGATTGGAAGATTCTCTTTATAGATGTTTATCTCAAAAACATCTTGAACTTTGATTAAAGATCTTGATCAAAATACCCTCAAAATCAAAAGATCAACTTAGTCAGTTCTTCTCCAGATTTCTCCAGATTCATTTACTAAATCTTTTTGGAGAATTCTTATATCTGTGATTATGCTTATCTTGAAATATGAACTATGCAGATCTTTACATTATTGCACTCTCCAAACTCTGTCTCACTTCACATCTGCGGGATAGTTTTGTCATCATAAAAAAAGGGGAGATTGTTGGAGAAACATCTCATAAAACATTTTCGATTTATCTTTGGTGTGCAGATGCTTACCTGTTATGGCTAAGGATCACAATTGCCCATCGCATCAACATCAAGTGATGTCTGAAGCATTTTCATGAAAATATCCGCTAAGGACCTCAAAAGATCTGGTCACTGCATATTTGATATCGGAGTTTGAAAGATCAGCTCAGACTAATCCATACGTGGTGATGTTTGAAGAAAGATTAGCTGAAATGATCACTGGTTGATGGGAAGCCAACGAGAAGATTTTGATCTTCTTGGGAACAGTTCTCTGCTGTGTCAGAGTCCAACAATAACCTGTCTGCGAGGAACAATATCTCAGCGCCTGTTTCAAGCAAGTCTGGTCTGACTTGAAAGAAAACTGTTCCAGCGCGAGGACAAGATGTCCCATTGATCTCAAACGGCTCTTTTGCTTCGTCAAAGATGTTCAAACGGCTAGTATGTTGAAGCCTATAAAAGGAGGAAGTCATGAAGGCAAAGAGAGAGGTCGGACTGATTAAATATCAAAAGTGCTCTAGAATTGTTCTAGTTTAAAAGCTCAAACTGTGAAAGATCTTGTGATCTTTAGTTGCCTTGTAATCGTGCAATAGTCAAGTGTACATCTCTGAGTAGTGAGAATGTATCAAGATAGTGTGATCTATCGCGAGAAAGATCAACTCACGTACTGTTTGTAACTTGTGAGGCAGTTTACTATTGCATTCCAGCCCGTGTTATGGCTGTTAGTTGTGTGGAGTGGACGTAGGCTTGATATATAAGCCGAACCACTATATATCTGGTGTGCCAATTTTTTCTATCTCATATCTCTACTTGCACACACCCAGATACTGTTTAAAGAAACATTTGCTCACCCGATCTTTTTCATATGACCTTTGGTTTTCCACATTATCTGAAAAGTTTCGAAACAACATATTCATCTCCTCTAGGTTGCATTGTTACCCTCAACAAGTTTTAGGCAAAAAGACAAGACTATGGCAATGGTCCCACAAAATCTCACAGTGTAGACTTCACTGCTTCAAGAGGTATCTCGAAAAAGAAGAAGAAAAAGAGACATCTTATCATCGCTAAACATGCTATAATTTGTTTAAAGCGACTCTACTCCACTACTTGTTAGTTACGTTGACTAGATTGCCTTCACAAAGCTATCATCAAAATATCACTAGACAACATCTAACATCAAGGAATCGGCGCTAGGGTTAATATTTTTTTCCGTTTACGAAAATATTTTTCCTTGTCTAATAATTTCAAGCGATATAAGCTATTATTTTTTGTAAAATATTTTTTAAATTTTGATTTTCTGCGAAAAACGTAGAACCTTAGAGATAATGTATATGGTTAATATTACTGTAGTAAGTTGCAGAATATACGAATGAGATCAGGGCTATAATGGCAGCTAAGGATCCGACGAAAGATATTGATTAGTGCTTTGATCTATCATCTTTTAGGGGTAAATTGGTCAATTCGGCTGATAAGTGAAAATGGATGATTACACAAATAGTCCCTGAAATGTGGTCCAATGTGTAATGTCAGTCCTTCAACTTTTAATTTATCCAATGTGGTCCATGAAGTTTAGTTTAATGTGTAAATGCCATTCCTAAACTTTTAATTTATTTTCAAGGACCACATGAAACAAATTAAAAGTTCAAGGATGACATTGCATATTGAGCTAAAGTACAAGGACCACATTAAATAAATAAAAAGTTCATGGACGACATTGCACATTGGACGAAAATTAAGAAACCATTTGTATCATTTCCCCTTGTGTTCCCTTTGTTTATAAAGTGATTTGACCATCTTACATTTGAGCGCAATTTCTTTTGTACAGGCCTAACTTGTTCAACGAGAAAGTGACATTCCTTTAGTAACTTCATCCTATATCTTGTTTAACTTCGTCCTCCGCCAACTACAAAGTGACATTCTTTTGGTAACCACAACTAACACCTAGGTTCTGTTCATTTCGTGAAAAATGTGAAATTTTTGGAAAATATTTTCTAGGAAGTCATTTTGACAATATTTTTCGGTGTTCAGCTGAAATTTTTAAAAGACTCGGAAAATATTTTTTTCCTTTGGTATCCACAATCAGATTTGATTTTGTTCTGTCCACTCCTTTTAATAGTTTCTTATTTTTTCTTTTTTCTTTTCATTTTTTCACTTTCTTTATTTTTTTAAGGAGTATAGAGCTGATTAGATCAAATCTATTTTTAGTTCATATATTTTCCCGGATACTCAGTTCAAATACCCATGGATTCGTTGTTTGCTGACTGGATTCATATTTATTTTTTCTATTCATTTTAAAAAAAATGAATTTTTAATAATTTTGTATGTTTCCCTTTTCTCTTTTCTTTTCTTTCCTTTTCTTTTTCCTCCTTCCTGCATAGCGACCGGCCCCGGCGATGGCCATAGGTGAGTTTGCCAGGATCTAGTGAGCCTCAAGCTCCTTGACCGGCACTGTGGTCGGCACCCGGCCAAGGAAGAAGGAAAAAGACAAAAATAAACAATAATTAAAAAGCAAAGAAAAAAAATAAATAATGGGTTAATACAACGAAAAACTCTAAAGTGTTACACCTATGATAAATTTACCCCAAACTATCCGCCATCGTATTTCGTTAATTGGATATGAGGCATTGATGGATATAGATGTCGATTAACACATGTTAATCTCTATGTTTATCAATAAGCAGGCATATGTGCTGTAACACTCATGTGCCATGCACGTGATTGTCCATATTCATGTGCATTTCATGTGTTTGTTCTTACTCACTTGCTAGGCATGTGCTTATCGATGATCATATTATTTTTGGTGTCAAATAGTCACATTTTGGTCTTCGTTCATGGCTTTGCCAGTATCTCTTCCTCTAAACACTGAATGGAAGGCCCTCTAATAAAGATCAACAAAGAAGAAGAAAACCACCGAAAGGAGAAAAAGATGACGCATGTCACAATGCAATGAAGAATCGAAACTCAGAAACACGGAACAACCAGAGTTACACAGAGAAGGAGGGAATTGCCCATTGCTTTTATATATGTTGTGATCCACTTGGTGAGTGAATGTTTAGATCTTCGGAATTTCATTCCCGATCCTGCATTCAATAATGAAGTGTCACCCCCTCCCCCCAATCAATCCCAAAACACACAAAAAGAAAAACACTGAACAGACCCATATACTAAATGGAAACCTATTTAATTACGTGCAATATTTGTGCAATATTCGAAATTAAAACAGAGTATCTCTATTGTGTTCAGAGTGGCATTGACAAGGGTAGGGAGGGCTCTGCTTCCAATGTACACATCTCTTTCCACGGACAAATGCTCGTACCGGACTTCGATCTTCGGAATTGCAATCCCGACCTACAGTCAGTATTGAAGTGTCACCCGCCAATCAATCCCGAAACACACAAAAAGAACAACACTGAACAAACCCATTTACACTAAATGGAAACCTATTAATTAGGTGCAATGTTTGTGCAACATTCGAAATTAAAATAGAGTAACTCTATTATGTTCAAAGTGGCATTGAGAAGGGTAGGGAAGGCTTTGCTTCCAACGTGCACATCTTCTTCCACAGATAAATGCTTGTACCGGACTTCGATCTTCAGAATTTCGGTCCCAACCCTGCACTCAAAAGTGAAGTGTCATATCCCAATCAATCCCGAAACACACAAAAAGAACAACACTGAAGAAACACATTTATACTAAACAAAAACCTATTTAATTACGTGCAATATTTGTGCAACATTCAAAATTAAAACAGAGTACATCTATTGTGTTCAGAGTGGCATTGAGAAGGATAGGGAGGGCTCTTCTTCCAATCTGTACATCTCTTGCCATGGATAAATGCTCGTACCAGACTTAGATCTTCGAAATTTCGATCCCAACCGTGCACTCAATAATGAAGTGTCACCCCTTATCAATCCCAAAACGCACAAAAAGAACAACACTGAACAAACCCCTTTAATCCCGATATAAAAAAAAAAAAAGAACAAACCCCTTTATACTTAACGTAAACTTATTTAATTACGTGCAATATTTGTGCAACATTCGAAATTAAGACATAGTACCTCTATTGTGTTTAGAGTGGCATTGAGAAGGGTAGGTAGAGCTCTCCTTCCAACGTACACGTCTCCTTCCACGAATAAATGCTCGTACCGAACTTCGATCTTCGAAATTTTGATCCTGACCCTGCACTCAATAATGAAATGTCACCCACCAATCAATCCCAAAATACACAAAAAATAAAACAACATTGAACAAAATAGATATATGATCAACTGGAAAAAACAATTCGCTGACCTATCAGTCCTGTCTCTCAATCGCCTCAAGAACTTCTCATTTTCTGCTTCCGCAACCTTAACTATGCACTCCATCAACTACTTCTTGTCCTGCATTCCAAGGTTGGTCACATCCACTTCATGCTGGACCACCGTCCCAGGGTCGAGTGCTTGCTTCAGCATGCCTTTTCGAAGGTGGTCATATGCTGGCAGCCGCTCGATGGCGGCCCACCGGTGGTCCTCCTCGTCATCCTGCCTCCCGCTCCATGCGAACACATCCGGTGGGGCGTTTGGTGGCCACGACACCACCAGCGTTGATTGCACTTTTGTGGTAAAATATATCGCTGATGTTGTCTAAGAAAAAGTTTACAAGGGTAACATTTTCTTTTTTCAGTCTGTTTTTTTTAGTATATCCACTTAAACGATGCATGCCTTTGTCCATATCTATTTGTATGTACTGACTCTTATTTCTTTGTATACAATCGTTCGATACACAGAGCAAATGGAGATCGCAAAGTCGAAAGCTTCGGGCAAGTTGCTGAACTGGGACAATATTAGAAGATGAAGAACTAGGGGTGAGCGGTTCCCGGGCGGTCCAATGGAACCGGTAAACTGTGATGTCCCGAAATTTCAAGGCCCATGAAATGAATAATATTGGACTATTGGAATTAAGTGACATTTGTCAGACGCGGAATCGTTCAATCTGAAAGTTGTTAGTTGTCAGTCGAAGCGTAGTTAATTGTAGTTCGATTAGATTAGTCGCGCCGTAATTAGTCTTCGCCGAATTCCTTCGCGCCCGAGCCAACCCTGAACCAAATATTCTGAACCAATCCTAAATCGTCAGATTACCGAAATACCCTCAGATATTATTCATATACGCCAGAAACAATTAATACCGAGTGACCGCGGGCCCCGCCTCAATAAATGCAAGTCAAATCCACCTTTTTTACCTTTGGAATTTACCAAAATGCCCTTTGACCTTGGAAATGACCATTTTGCCATTGAAGACTACTTTCTCTCTCTTCCTTTTCTCTCTCCTCTCTCTCTCTTCCCTCTTGGAAACTCACGGCAGCCACCCCTCCCCCACTTCACGTTCACCATCTCCATCATCTTCTCACCATCTTCATCTTCATCTTGCCGCCGCTCCGCCGCCGTCCGCCGGACCGCCGACCACCCCCCGCCACTCGCGCCCTAGCCCCGTCGCCGTGCGCTGTGCTCGCCGAAGCTCTACCGTGCCGCTGGACAGAAGCCGCCGTCACCCGGAGTTCCATGAGCCCAAACCCGAGAGGCCCGCGTTTCCCGTTTTTCAGCGCGCGCCCGACTTGGAATCGCTCGTTTGAGCTCGTCTGGAGGCGAATCGAGCTCCGTTTTCGCCTATGCAACCGTAAGATCAAGGACTACAAGGATCTGAGGACAGTTTGTCCAGGAAGTTGCTGGAATTCCGTGGGTTTGGTTAGAACAGAGGCTGGTCGTGGAGAACCGGCGAGTTCCGCTTCATTTCAAGCTCCGCCACAGCCGCTGCCCTTGCCCGTTCGCCATCGTCCGAGTGTCTTCATCGTAAACCGACACCGTGGTTGCATCCGGATCGTCGAGACGAGTCCGTAGGACCGCCGCCGGAAAATTCCGTCGCTGCCGCCACCGCCGCCGGAAACCGCCGCCGCCGCTGCTCACCGCCGATCGCCGCCGACCGTCGCCGCCAATTATTGAAGTGAGTTAACCCATAATCCCTGATTAGGCCGTTAATTACACTTAATAGTTTAATTAAATAGTTAATGTAATTAATTAGTTAGTTACCGCAGTTAATAGATAGTTACCGTGGTTAG
This sequence comes from Lenwebbia sp. NSW1173648, assembly GCA_029784005.1. Classification (NCBI taxonomy): domain Eukaryota; kingdom Viridiplantae; phylum Streptophyta; class Magnoliopsida; order Myrtales; family Myrtaceae; genus Lenwebbia; species Lenwebbia sp. NSW1173648. The sequence continues at coordinate 13,900,012 of JARCGZ010000007.1, forward strand.
ATAGTTAACTGTGGTTAGCTTAAGTAGTTACCATAGTTAAATTAATTAATTACTGTGGCTAGTTGAATTACCGTGGTTAGGTGGAATAGTTACCACGGGTAATTGCTTTGTTTACCGTAGTTCGGTTAGACCTGTTTGCTGAATGCTGATTGGTTGACTAGCGTGTTGATTGCGCATTTTCGCTGAATGATCACACCTATGTTAGAATGCAATGTTAATTGAAATTGAGCAGTCGTGTGACCAATTATTTATTCCGATCGTGAAAATGGCCGTGGGCCGAGTTTTGAGCATACTCGTGAGTGTGATTGCATCGGGCTAATGTGAAGTAAGAACTGGTTGTTTGCCTGATGTGTTTATGTGGTCACACGACGGTTAATCGTCTCCCTAACGTAACTGGGGGATATGGGGCGGTACTCCTGGTGGGTCCGTCGCCTGGTAAGTTCGTGCCGGCGACGTACAGTCCGGAATCCTACAACTTATCGGTTGCACGACAGTTCGTGCCGGCGACGTATAGTCCGGATAGACACGACTGGTCGGATGCCGGTCGCAGCTTGTGATGGACCGAAGTCCTTACGGAACTACCTGATATGCTTGCCTTAGGGGTCTTGAGGGGCTATTGGATGCCGTCGCTGTAACGGGGTAGGACGACACCCGGTTCGGCCGGAAGAGTACTAGCAGTGAGGCTGTACTGTGGCGAGAGTGGTGTATCTCTTGCATGATAACCGGAAAAATCGCATGTTGCATAGTGCTTGAATGCCTGCGAGTGTGACGTGTGTTGGCTGGATGCCTTGTTCTACTGTTCTTTATTGCCATGAAATATCTGTCGTGTGGCTCAAGGCAAGGTAAGTTGTATGTGGTTGTTTATTGGCTGTTGATTCGTGCTCCTGTTTGGTAGCTAGAGCGTGGCGTGCATCGCAAGCTATTGATCTGCCATCGCATGTTTAGGCCTCCTGAGTGAATCAACATCCTAATCGGACTTAGGCGTTGACTCATTGAGATTTATATCTCATTTGTTGTTGTTAACCGTTTTTCAGGTCTGTAGTGTGGCGCTCTGGTTAGTCAGCTGGCGCAGCTGTGAAGGTTCTTTTGGAGTTAGTTTTTGGTAGTAGTTAGCCTTAGACCCGACCCGGTATCTTTTGTGGGTCTTAGGAAACGGCCCTGAAGATGGGCTTGTAGATCGGTTGTGTTTCCTAGCTAACTGGTATATAAATAAAATGGTGTTGTTGTTGTATCTCCTGCTTTCTATTCCTGTTGTATGACTGTCTGGGATTTTGTATAGCTTCCGCATGTGCTTAATTGAAAGATAAAAAGAAATGGGTCGATGACATGCCTGGGATGTTATCCTTTGACCTGACGTTCGGAAGGGATGTTCGCGCGCCTAGGGTTCGGGGCGTGACATAAACTCTAGACAGAAACTAGTTTTCTGGAACTACTAGCTTGGCTTCTCGCTGCTATCATCGAGCTGCTATGTCTTGATACCTCCTTTGACCCTTTGTCGAGGTAAACTTTCGAACGCTAAGCCCATTTCAAGCTGTCAAAAGTTCAATTTTTTCTCTGGACCTGCATTCTGATCAGTTTATTTCTCAGGACAACAAGAAGAATGTTGTGGAGGCCAAGATCAAAGAACTTAAGAGTTACAGTAGTAATCCTTTTGAGCCTTCTTTTATGCGGACCCTGAAGAATGATACTGCTCTAATGGCATGCAAAGCTGGATACTATCATCAATGTGGTGAATATCATAGTAACCACTTGTTATAAACGTATAAAATGTCCACATGTACAAGTAATGTGACTAGAGTAATTCCAAACAAGCCTAAAATCGACTGGTCTGGTCCGGGCGGTCGGGTCTATTCTGGACCCCTGGAACTGGGAACCGGACCACCCGACCACCGGTTCCAATTTCAAGGACCGAGAACCGGACCGCCGGTCCGATTTGCTCACCCCTATGAAGAACTCGTGGAACGTGGCCTGTGAATTCCCAAGGCTCTCCCCTCCTGCCCAGGGCGCATTCAAGGAAGTCCCCAACGACTTCGTCTTCCATGGTTTCTCCATTCCGAAGGGATGGAAGGTAAACATAACCCCACAACTTGTTCATTTATTAACTAGAAATCGTAATTTGACAGTCGAACTAATGACTAGGATTTTATTATTCCGTCAAATCTACTGGAGCGCGAACTCGACCCACAAAAGTGCCGAGTATTTTCCCTAGCCGAAGAAGTTCGACCCAACCCAGTTCAAAGGGGACGGGCCGGTGCCGTACACATACGTGCCTTCGGGGATGGCCCAGGCATATGTCCGGGTAAGGAGTACGCTCGCCTGGAAATACTCATGTTCATGCACAATCTGGTGAAAAGGTTCAGGTGGGAGAAGTTTCTTCCGGATGAGAAGATTGTGCCGATGCCTGTGTAGGGACTCCTGTTCGTCTATCTGGTACGAGCATTTATCCATGGAAGAAGGTGTGTATGTCGGAAACAGAGCCCTCCCTACCCTTTTCAATACCACTCTGAACACAATAGAGGTACTCTGTTTTAATTTCGAATGTTGCACAAATATTGCACGTAATTAAATAGGTTTCCGTTTAGTATAAATGGGTAAGTTCAGTGTTGTTCTTTTTGTGTGTTTTGGGATTGATTGGGGGGTGACACTTCATGATCGAGTGCAGGGTCAGGATTGAAATTCCTAAGATCGAAGTCCGGTACGAGCATTTACCTGCGAAAGGAGATGTGTATGTTGCAGAGCCCTCCCTACCCTTCTCAATGCCACTATGAACACAATAGAGGTACTCTATTTTAATTTTGAAATTTCACTACTTTTGTACGTAATTAAATAGGTTTCCGTTTAGTATAAATGGGTTTGTTAGTGTTGTTCTTTTTGTGTGTTTTTGGATTGATTGGGGGTGACACTTCATTATCGAGTGTAGAGTTGGGATCGAAATGCCGAAGATCGACAGTACGAGCATTTATCGGTGGAAGGAGATGTGTACATTGGAATCAGGCCCTCCCTATCCTTCTCAATGTTACTCTGAACACAATAGAGGTACTCTGTTTTAATTTCGAATGTTGCACAAATATTGCACATGATTAAATAGGTTTCCATTTGGTATAAATGGGATTGTTCAGTGTTGTTCTGTTTGTATGTTTTGGGATTGATTGGGGGTGACACTTAATTATTGAGTGCAGGGTTGGGATCGAAGTTCCAAGGATCAAAGTCTGGTACAAGCATTTATCCGTGGAAGGAGATGTGTATGTTGGAAGCAGAGCCCTCCCTACCCTTTTCAATGCCACTCGACAATAGAGGTACTCTATTTTAATTTTGAATATTGTACAAATATTGCACGTAATTAAATACTTTTCCATTTAGTATAAATGGGTTGGTGTCATAAAGGCAATGGCACGAGAAAAATCGTGTCTTGCGTGATTGATCCGCTTAAATTGTTAAGACACGAATTGACACATTTAAACTCGTTTATGAAGTGGCAATATCGTATTTTTCGTGTGTTGCTTAACCCGTTTATACACGAATTGTCACGTTAATGACACGGCAATATCATATCTTTCTTTGGTTCTTAATTTCCTGATTCTTGCTAATATGGAGTTGATCGATCGAGAGGATGGTTCTTTTTCCTTGTTCTTGTGGTAAAATTCTTGGTATGGCTCCTTTTTATCAGCTCAAGGAAACACGGAAATGCTTCATCTTTGCTTTTTTTATTAAATATCTCAGACAGGCTGATCTTGAGAATTTATTTTTTTCCTGACAGGTGGGATCAAGCGGCATAACTTCAAAAGAGGTCTAATGACGCACGGTTCCAAGAGCCATAGGCAGTTGGGTTCGATTGGTGCGGGAACAACGCCTTGTCGTGTATATCCTGGGAAGAAGATGCCTGGTAGGATGGGAGGATCAAAGAGAAAGATTCGGCAGCTTAAGATTGTTAAAATCGATAATGATCTGAATGTGGTCGTGATCAAAGGCGCCGCTCCTGAAAAGCTAGGAAATCTTTTGCGGATAGCACCCACCAAGATTGTGGGGAAGAACATTCCTAAGAGTTAGGATTTGTTGCTCTACTTACTTTCTATGTTGGTTTTAATTTTTTTTCTGCATTGGCGATAAACTATCAATTGCAAGCCAATTTTTTTGGTTGACGGGATGCAATTAGATCCATTTAGCATCCATACCCCCAATGAAATGGGGTGGTGAGCAAGACCGCCACAGTTTGCAGACCTCGCTAGCGACCGGCAAGGGCTTCGTGGCCCTTGCCTTGTGGCCGGCGAGAGTTGCAGGCCCTTGATTTCGTCAAAAAATGAGAGAGAAAAAAATAAAATAAATAAAATAAAAAAATGATAAAAAATCAGAAAAGTGCATACACACGTTGCGTGGACACAGAAACTTACATACGTGCAAACTATCTGATTATGTCTTTTTATATTTTTTTGATAAATGACAAAAATTATTGACCCAATATTGTATGCATATATGTGAAAAGAGAAACCGGAATAGTTTACTGACATAATCATTATAAGTAAGTTATTTGGGAATGAGAATGTTTAGTGAGTACAATCTTGAGCAACAAGCACACACTGAGTGCTAAAATTTGACTTAGAACTATAGTTTCGCATATCTCACAGCATTAAGAAGCTCTACAGTTATGGCGCTCCAAAACCCTCAAGCCCTTCTTCTCGATTCAGGCCCTTGTCGCTTCACACAGCTGAGATCACCAGCGGCCGGAACCCATGTCGGAGGCTTGCTTCCCATGCTTTCTCTATGTCCAACATCATGCTTCCACACTCGTTCAAGTTCCATCCTTCCAACGCATGCACTATCCCTGCCACTCGCCAAGCACTCATCACCCTTCTCGGCAACCAATTCTGCAGACCAAGAACTACGAGTTAATCGGGTATTCTGCGAAACAATTTCGCTCGCCTTTCGCGCATATAAACATGGTTAGTTTCTCTTATTCAGTGGCCTTATTCTACTTGATATCTTTGATCAAGTACTAAGCTTCCATCTTTCTTGTTAGCACAATATACAAGTTATGGTTAGTCTAGCACGATAGGTTAATACATGATTTCATTTTACCACATAATCTACCGACAGTATCGGGGGTTAAATGGGTCATTATACGACGTAACTCCATTATTGCATGGTTTCCGGTGACAGAATAGAGCAAACTAACCTCACAGGAGTGCAAATTATCGAATGACCCGGGAGTGATCATCGCCGGAGTGCTGTGGTAAAGGCAATCTCTGCGGATTTGCTTAGGAGGGAATTGAGAAAAGGGTATGAACAACGTTCCTTTGGGTGCCTTTTTCTGTTCTTCTTCGGCAAGTCCATCTCCTACCAACCATATCTGCAGTTGATGATGTTATGAACATCGTTCTTACACAGATTATATGTTGCTAAATCTTCAAAAACTGCCCCGTCAATTACCTTTTGAGAATAAGTTGTCGAAAGGATCAAATTGCCTCCATACTTTCCATTGAGACTCCCTTTGAGCTTCTCATGCTCATCCCTAGAAGCTACTTTTACCTGCCATATTTTCTGTATCAGTTAGATATATAGAGATCGTGAATATGTAAACCCTTTAAGAAAAATGCCTTACATCATTTTTGTTCCACAGGAAACCGTTATGTGAAACACAAACCCGCCAAACTAATGGGTCGGGTCGGGTCGGGTTTGGGTTGGGTCATAAATGATTCAACTCGAATAGACCCATTTAATCATTTTATGACTAATTTATTGTAATGTAAATCAAGTGATCCATACCCGACTCAGTCCATACACAATCCATACCCGACCCGACCCATATTTCTAAAATATTTACATATTTAACCGAATATAGAAAAATTTATAACCAAACTGCAGTGAGAGTGCGGAGCGAGTGAGTGCAAGATCGAGTGAGGACGAGAGAATGAAAAGAGAATCATAGAGGTGAGTTGGGTCTAAGTAAGTTGTAAACTCATTTATGATCAATTTAACAATCTTATTATGTCTAAACCCATTTGTTAAATATAATTAACCCTTATAACAACTCAGCCCATCATGTATGAGTTAATAAATGAGTTTACGACCAATTTTGATAGTTCTAGTAAAACACAATCATATCATTCAGGGAACCTAAGCTACTAGCTTCAAAAGGACTCTGTTAACTTTGGGCTTATAAACATGCTTGTATATAAAGAAGAAGAGTGGTAAAAGCACCTGGATACCCTTTGCACATAAAGCATGGGCAATGGCATAAGCAAGCTTGTTAAGGTTGCCTCTGAGGAGCACTTGGCTTGTCCCTTGGGGAATGCTGTGGAGCACAGCTGCCACTGCCAAGCTACTCCCATCCACCAACTTGGTCCTCAAATCTCTGTGCTTTTGAATGTACAATTCACCATTCCTATTCAATTCCTCTCCCTAAAAGGGAAAAAAAAGAAGATTGAAATCGATAAGCACAAGATAATTCGGCTAAAATAGATACCCTGATGACAGAATTTCGAGTGTGACTTTGAAAGAAGCCGGATCGGGGCTTGCTGGAATTCTCGACGACGAAAAATTATTTTACATTAATAATGGAGGGATTGGCTAGGGAGGAGACACCGACTTGCCTGATTGAGAAGACCCAATGTCAGAACCTTGACTCCTTTCTGGTTAGCATCCAGTATGGCTTCTTCTATCAAACCATTGATGGCTTCTCTTCGCCATTGTAATAGATACTACAGGAAAAGAAAATCATCAATGTTCAAACCCTAGAAACAAGGGAAAGTAAACGCCCAGCGTGAAAAACATATAACAATCTCTTCTTTTAGTTCTTACTTGGACATTGTATCTTGGAATCACCCAAGATTGCAACTTGAGTTTCTTGAAGCTGTTCCTCTCCAAGACGAAGGACTGGCCGTAGATCCAGGTCCATGCCACGGAGGCGAGCGTGAGCGGCCACAGCATCCGCAGGTACCACTTGGGCGAGTGAGGCCGGGACGCGAGGGAGGCGAACCCCAGCCGCAGGTGATAGACGGACTCCGGCGTCGTCAGGTGCGTCAGATGCACCACGTCCGGCGAGTCTTCCGCTCTCCGAAGGGACATCTCGTACGTGGCGTCCGTCGACCGGTCCGTCGTCCCGTATATGTAGTCGTAGATCGGCATGAAGAGGCTGTAGTTTGTCCGGAATTGGGTGTGGTGCAACGAGTGGAAGCTGTCGAAGTATTATTATGACTCATAAGCAATTCCTAACTAAAAATTTGTGGGTCGCGAGAACTAGTGTCACAGGAATAGTCATTAAATGCAATGCGGTTGACGACAAGGTTCGGTTTTGAAATTATTTATTACCAAATATTAAAAGATTATGATGATATTTTTTTCTTAATTTATGAAAAACACGTCTGCCTGACGTCAAAAATTGTCTCTATTCACGTACTCCCTGAGGTCCCACTTACTTCATTATTCTTATTTTTATTTTATTTTTTTATGACCGAGCTTCCGCCTTTCCCGCCCTTTCCCCTTCGGGTAATCGGGCCCCCTCCCCTTTCCCCGCGGGTAATCGGGACAGTAGTCGGCGACTATGCCTCGGGGGTGACTGGCCCAGCAACCCACCGCCGGGGCCCCCCACTTAAATTACGGAACGGAGTTGGGAGTCGGAACCCTGAACCTCTTGAGAGGAAAGGAAAGACTCAACCAACTACGCCATGCGTAGGTGGGTTCCATTATTCTTATTGTCCGTCGTTGAACCTAATTATTGACGAAGCATGATATTTAACAACAAAAGACCTGGACCAAAACAATGTGAGGCTTCATCTACCTCTTTAAAGGAAGGGATCTTATTTCCTTAAATTGAAGGTATTTGTGGGCCTATAGGGCTATACATAACTCCCAAGACACTTCTTCTAGCTTTATTGCTTGATAATTGTCTTACTTTTCATGGGTATTATATGAAATGGTATTTATGTTGAAAGAAATTCTTCGATAGATCCGGAGTCAATTTGAGCCATTAAGTATAGATTTCTACGTAAAAGCCGGTGGGACCCATTGAATTTAATGGTACAGATAGCCTTGAGGTGTGTGCATCCGTTCTATGCAAGGACAATAGCTTTATTACATTCCGTTAATTTGGTGGCGCAGAGAGCCTATGTTCTAGTTCCCAACCTCCTCCAGGACATTTTTCAATGAACTAGTTATAATGCTTTATATGTTTATGTCCTTAGTTTGATTTTTCCCTTGTAGATTTATCTTTTTGCGAACCCTTTACAAACAAATTTCTTCAGCATCGCCTAAATTATTCCGTGAAGGCTGTCCTTTTCATGCTCTTAATAGTGTGAAAACAATGGAGAGAGAGAGAGAGAGAGAGAGAGAGAGAGATCAAATGAGAATGATGTATGTATTGTGGGACTTACGATGGAGTGTACATTAAGTACTTGAGAGGTGGAAAGATGGTGAAGAGCCAATTGGGGATGAGCTCGAAGTTGCAGTGGCCCATGTTGTTCATGAAATCAATGTACGTGATATAGCTGGCGAAGGATGCTATCGAAGCCGTTCTTGTGATCACCGTCGTGTACAAGGGTATCGCGAATAGCAAAAAATACGCTACGTGTTCTGCGAACGGATGAATTACCGCTGCAAAAAGAAGAGGAAAACAAAGAGAAAACAAAATCAAAGTTTGTCTAACTATATCGTGAAAGCGAAACGTAAACAATAAGAGCCAGCGTTACTTAATTGCAAGTACCATGGACGTGCCTATACTCCTAGACGATAAATAGATGTCTGTCTTAACAAAAAGAAGCGCTTCACACAGCGGCAGCGCGAACTGATCCAATTTTGTAAAACTTACACGAGATGGGCTCGGTGACGATGGAGGAGTGATGGTGGGAGTGATAGCGAGAGTAGAGAAAATGATGGTGGAGAGCTCGGTGAAGCCAGTAATACAGGAATTCCACGACCAAGGCATGGATCAAGACGGTGGCGATCACCCCGTCCGTTCTCCAAAGTGGCAAGTGTGAGGCTTCTGGGATTGTCACGAGACCCACGTAAAATATAGTCCCGTTGAGCAAGATCTGGTCGTCCCTGCACACAAAAAAGAAACAAAATTTACCCTAAAAATGAGGAAGAACTGACTAAACTATGATTTTTTGTAAAATAATTTCGTTGATGGCCCTTAATCATTGCTTCCTGATTATGCTGTGTTGTTGGTCAAGAAGATATTGCTTCATATAATAAATTAGGGAACAAGCTACCGGCGAGGGCTCGCAGGCCCTCACCCAATGGCCGGCGGAGGTCGCCAGGCCTCGTCTGGTAGCCAGCAGCCTCTGCCGGCCTTAACAAAAACAAAAAAAAGGACGGGAAAAAATACAATCAAAATAAATTAAAAATTAAAAATTCGAAAAAAAAATACAAAAATATTATTAAAAATTGTCATGTCAGCGCCACGTCAGTGCTGGTTAGCCAAAAGGATTGAAATTGGCACAAATACAAAAGGTTTAGGACTGAAATGACATAATTGCAATAGATTTAAACATACATCTTAGAAAGTGAGTTTGACTGCTACTGTTCATATGAAAACCTTTGTGCCCATTAATTTCGGTGAGAGCAACATTAATTAATGAATATCTTCATTTAACAGAAAATACAAGAATAATCTGCGATAGAGAGAGAGAGAGACCAGTTGCTTTCTCGGTCGACCTGCTCGAACTCGATGCCTCTGTCGACAATCCGGTTGTTGCCTTTAGCCGTCCGATGGCGGGAGAGTGAGATCCACATCTGATTGTGAAGCATCCTCGCCAGAAGAAAAGGGAATATGAGGAAGTAGCCCAAGTCCCTCTCGCCGGGCCCCTTCGCGATGAATTGGTACGTGCCGTGAACCGCCCATGGCGCCAAAATTGCATACTATCGTAGTCCCCCCCAAACCCCAAAACACATATAAGTTAATCTCGAAGTTCGCAAGTGCTAGCTTCGCATTTAATGGATTGAACTGGACATTAACAATGTTCGGTTAAGTTTCTTGTAACGATATATAATGGCTATATGTTGGAACTGGTGTAATATCACCTTATGCGGATATAGTAGGATGCAGTCCACTTAGTCCATTGTTTTCGTTTGTAAGAACAGAGAACTTCCACACTTATATACTTGCCCACACGCTCTCATTTATTTTATGTGGGACAAGGCACTTCCAAATTTATTTTTTACAAACAAGCTACCAATAGTAACTAGTAAAATTTACTTTGCAATAATGAGTTCACGTTACGACAAGCCCGAGCAGTACCAAGTGAAGAACTTTTCGCCTGGAAAGAGATTGCGCATACAAAATGCACTTATCCAATTCTACTGTATGTTTGAGTGATTAACATGGTGTCGTAAAGAATGGCTCGGGGCGACATTTTGAGAAAATCCTAAGTTCACCAACCTCAGAAATTAGTTTCGAAACTACCCAAGGAACAGAATCAAGAGATCAATGTACCTTGAAGCTCCCCAGAGGCTTCCATGGCCACTCGGTGAGAAGTCCTGGTTTGGAAGCCATTTCTGCTCCTCCGTTCTTTTGGCCGGACTAATCTTTCACTGAATACAGGACCCTTTGTGCTATAATTAGACATGCACGAGATCTTTTATATAGTACTTGGTCTCTTTGCATTAAGTTCCCACCTACTTCATCACGTTACGTTCCACCAACCAACGCTCCACAGGCTGACTTGGCCAGCTCCTATTGGCTCCTTTTTGTCTAACATCGTTTTGTCCGAAGAAAAATTGCATCGGGACGCACCGAAGGGGAGGGGCTGACAGGGGGGCGCCGCGCTGACCGGTGGATGTTCGGTGTGATTTTGTCAATATTTGTTATATACTTTTAGAATTTTTCATCCCAGGCCTGTGTATATGATTCAAGAAATTACGTGTTGCGGATTGGGTTTGCTTGCTCAAGTTAAACTCATGTCCCTCGTCGTGGGGTTTTTACTTTGAGGAATCTAACGAAAGTGTCGCGACAACGGGAAAATTGTTCAACGGTGATCAATCCAGTTTTAAATCTTTCAATTGTTCCAATTTAGTCATGTATTCTTTGTAAATTTGTCAATTTAGCCATAAACCTTTTTATTATGTAAATTCAGTCATAAACCTTTTGATGTTGTAAAAGTAAACGGTGATCTTTGGAATCAACTCAGAAATATAAAATCAACTTGAAATATAATATGAGAGAAAGGAAGAGATAAGAGAGAAGTGAGGAGCCAATGTTAACCTTTCTTCATATCTCCAACAAGTTTACAAAAGCCTCTATTTATAGGCTAGAGGGTACATGAATAATAAACACATGTATACTATTAATGGAGGAGGTGAAAAGGTTATACTATTAATGGAGGAGGTGAAAAGGTTATACATCCACATCATATAAGGTATATCAATATATTTATAACACTCCCTCTTGGATGTTCACCTTTTATTATACGCTGGTTAGACTGCCTCATTAAAAACCTTGCCAAGAAAAACCCAGTGGTAAAAAAACTTGGCTAAGGGAAAAAGAGTATAGTGCGTATAATACTCGCCCTTATTTTGATATGCATTGCACGTATGCTGCCTCATTAAAAATCTTTGGCAAGTAAAAACCTTGTGGGAAAAAAAAACTTGGCAAAGGAAACAAGAGTACAGCCATAACCCTTCTGGGCTCCATCCTTCAGGGATGGTTAATTCACTCCCCCTGATTGAAGTAGTCGTCCAAGTCAACGCATTCCTATTCCATATACAAAGTTTTCAAATGTGGAAGTAGGTAGGGATTTAGTGAACAAATCTGCAAGATTGTCACTAGAGCGATTTTGATGGATATCTATTTCACCTTTTTCTTGAAGTTCACGCTGGTAAAATAACTTAGGTGAAATATGTCACGCCCTGAACCCTGGGCGCGCGAACATCCATTCCATTCGTCGAGTCAAAGGATAACATCCTAGGCATGTCATCGACCCATTTCGTTTTATCTTTCAATTAAGCACATGCGGAAGCGATAACAAACCCCAGACAAATAATCAAATAGGGATAGATAAGCAGGAGATACAACAATCACAACAACACCATTTTATTTATATACCAGTTAGCTAGGGAAACATCCGATCTATAAGCCCATCTCCAAGGCCGTTTCCTAAGACCTACAAAAAGATACCGGATCGGGTCTAAGGCTAACTACTACAAAAAACTAACTCCAAAAGAACCTCCACAGCTGTGCCAGCTGACTAACTAGAGCGCCACACTACGGACCTGAAAAACGGTTAACAACAACAAATGAGATATAAATCTCAATGAGTCAATGCCTAAATCCGATTAGGACGTTGATTCATTCAGGCGGCCTAAACATGTGATGGCAGATCAATATCGTGCGAAACACGCCACGCTCTAGCTACCAAACAACAGCACGGCTCAATAGCCCATAAACAACCACACGCAACTCACATTGCCTTGAGCCACACGATAAATATTTCATGGCAATAAAGAGCAGCAGGACAAGGCATATAGCCAACACACGTCACACTCGCAGGCATTCAAGCACTATGCAACATTCGATTTTTCTGGTTATCATGCAAGAGATACACTACTCTCGCCACAGTACAGCATCACTGCTAGTACTCTTCCGGCCGAACCGGGCGTCGTCCTACCCCGTTACAGCGACGGCATCCGATAGCCCCCCAAGACCCCTAAGGCAAGCATATCAGGTAGTTCCGTAAGGACTTCGGTCCATCACAAGCTGCAACCAGCATCCGACTAGTCGTGTCTATCCGGATTGTACGTCACCGGCACGAACTGTCGTGCAACCGATAAGTCGTGGGATTCCGGACTGTACGTCGCCGGCACGAACTTACTAGGCGACGGACCCACCAGGACTACCGCCCCATATCCCCTAGTTACGTTAGGGAGACGAATAACCGTCGTGTGACCACACAAACACATCAGACAAACAACCAGTTCTTACTTCACATTAGCCCGATGCAATCACACTTACGAGTATGCTTAAAACTTGGCCCACGGCCATTTTCATGATCGAAATAAATAATTGGTCACACGAATGCTCAATTTCAATTAACATGGCATCTCGACACTAGTGTGATCATTCAGCAATTAAGCGCAATCAACACTCAGTTCGATCCACAATCAAATGCCAATAATTACCAGGCACAATAAAACATGCAATTAACCATGGTAATTATTCCATCTAATCATGATTAATTCAACTAGCCACAGTAATTAATTAATCTACCACAGTAACTAATTAATTTAACTATGGTAACTACTTAAGCTAACCACAGTTAACTATCTAACCACGGTAACTATCTATTAACTGCGGTAACTAACTTATTAATTACGGTAACTATTTAATTAAACTACTAAGTGTAATTAACGGCCTAATCAGGGATTAGGGGTTAACTCACTTCGATAACTGGCGGCGGCGGTCGGCGGCGGCGGCGATTTCCGGCGGCGGTGGCTGCGGCGACGGAATTTTCCGACAGCGGTCCTACGAACTCGTCTCGATGATCCGGACACAACCACGGCAATGGTTTGCGACGAAGACACTCGGACGATGGGGAACGGGCAAGGGCAGCAGCTGTGACGACAAAGGCGAAGCTTGAAACGAGGCGGCACACGCCGGTTCTCCACGACCAGCCTCTGTTCTGACCAGACCCACGAAATGTCAGCAACTTTATGGACAAACAGTCCTCAGATCCTTGTATTCCTTGATCTTGCAGTCACGTAGGCGAAAACGGAGCTCGATTCGCCCTCCGGACGAGCTCAAACGAGCGATTCCAAGTCGGGTGCGCGCTGAAAAACGGGAAACGCGGGCCTCTCAGGTTTGGGCTCGCGGAACTCCGGGCGACGGCGGCTTTGGTCCTGCGAACGGCGGACGGCGGCGGAGCGGTGGCAAGATGAAGATGAAGATGGTGAGAAGATGATGGAGATGGTGATCGTGAAGTGGGGGAGGGGTGGCTGCCGTGGGCTTCAAGAGGGAGAGAGAGAAGAGAGAGAGAGTGGAGAGAGAATGGGAAGAGAGAGAAAGTGTCTTCAAGGGCATTTTGGTAATTTCACAAAAAGTCAAAAGGTGAATAGTGTTTTAGGATATTTACTAAGGTAATTAAATCGCGGGGCCCACGAGTCAATCGGTATTAATTATTTCTGGCTTATATGAATAATATATGAGGGTATTTTGGTAATCTGATAAATTAGAACGGGTTTAGGATATTTGGTTCAAGGTCGGGCGCGAAAGAATTCGGCGAGAATTATCTACGGCGCGACTAAACTAATCGAACTATAAATATCTACGCTTTAGTCCTCGATCGAAATCCTCCAAATCGAACAATTTCGTGTTCGATAATTGTCACTCAATTCCAAGAGTCCCAATATTATTCATTTAATAGGCCTTGAAATTTCAGGACATCACAAAATATGTTTAGTTTTGTCACTTTTGACAAATCCATTACGCATTTGTGCAATGCAAGCCGCATTATCCTCAAAAAGTACAGTGGGGGCATCATGAATTGGGGATAAGCCACATGTATCTTGAATGTGGTGTATCAAAACTCTTAACCAAACACATTCTTTGGCAGTTTCAAATAGTACAATAATCTTAGAATGATTTGAGGAAGTAGCAACTATACTTTATTTTACTGACTTCCATGAAACTATCGTGCCTCCACAGAGGAACACATATCCAGTCTGTGACTTGGCATTATGAGGATCAGACATATAACCAGCATCTGAATATCCCACCAATGTTAAATCTCTGTTTCTTTGGTAAAATAAACCAAGAGCAATAGTTCCTTGGAGGTAACGTAGGATATGTTTAACGCCATTCCAATGTCTTCGCGTTGGATTGGCATTATGTCTAGCTAGAACATTTACTGCAAATGCAATATCAGGTCTGGTGCAATTTGCAAGATATAGCAGTGCTCCTATGGTGCTATGATAAGGAACTTTAGGTCCTAACCTATCCTCGTTTTCCTCTTTAGGTCTAAATGGGTCTATATCCACTTCAAGTGAACGGACCACCATTGGTGTACTGAGAGGATGAGATTTATCCATATAAAATGTCGCTAATATCCTTTTTGTATAATTAGATTGGTGTAATAAAATTCCTTCTAGGAAGTGCTCGATCTGCCGGTCGAGACAATACTTGGTTTGACCCAAGTCTTTCATTTCAAATTCCTTCTTCAGGCAGGAACGAGCTTCTTCGAGCTCTTTTGGAGTTCCAATTATATTTAGGTCATCAACATATACGGATATAATGGCAAAGCCATTTGGTGACCTTTTTATGAACACACAAGGATTTATTACATTGTTTACATATCCCTGCTACAGGAGGTAATCACTTAACCGGTTGTACCACATGCGACCGGATTGTTTAAGGCCATATAATGATCTTTGCAATTTAATACTGTACATGTTGCAATTTTCATTCTTTCCCATCTGAGGAAATGGAAATCCTTCAGGGACTTTCATATATATATATATATATATATATATATATATATATATATATATCAGTGTCAAGTGGCCCATACAAATATGCAGTAACAACATCCGTTAAGTGCATATTTAGATTCATACTTACTGCCATACTGATCAAATAACGGAACGTAATACTATCCATTACGGGAGAATAAGTGACATCGAAGTCTATGCCGAGTCTCAGCACCCTTAGACAACTAGCCTCGCTTTATATCTTACCACTTCGTTCTTTTCATTGTATTTTCTTACAAACACCCATTTATATCCAACAGGGATAACATCTTTGGGTGGTCAGACAACAGGTCCAAAAACACAACGTTTATTAAGCAAGTCTAGTTCTACCTTAATTGCCTCCTTCCATTTATTCCAATCTGAATGCTTTTAGCATTCAAGAATGGATTTTGGTTCTGGATCCAGATTATCTTTTGAGATAAAGAGCGCTACTGATGAGGCAAAGGAGTCGTCGACGACAGTTGTAATTCTATCATATCTTACTCCTGTATTCATATAATTTACCGCAACTTTTATGTTAACATCAACCAAATCCTCTTCGTTTCCCAGATCAATAGGATTTAGCTGTTCCATATTCCAGGGATTGTTATTTGGGGCAGCTGCACTAATTTCACTGGGATTGCTTTCTTCAAGATTAACCTTTGCAGGACGCGCATAGGGTAACTAAATATTTTTTCTTTTTCGTGGATTTATGTCTTTAGCCCTTGTGGGTCGTCCACGCTTCTGGCATTGACAAGGCTCATTAGACATTTTTGGTCCCAAGGGGATCTCCACTCTAGGTGGTGCGTGTTCTGCAGGAATATGAGACTTAGTCACCCCTTTATGATTAGTAAATGCATTTGGCAGTTTACTTGCTCAATTTTGCAAGTTAATAATCTCCTGAACTTCAAGTTCAGTCATGCTTGTTCGTGGATCAAGGTAATTCAATTGATCTTCCTTCCAGGAAATTTTATGGCATTCTTTAAGCTTCAGGCTTTCTCCCCCTAATGTCGGGAAATGTGCCTCATCAAATATACAATTAGAGAACCGAACAGTAAACAAGTCGCCCGTTTAGGGCTCCAAGTATTTTATAATAGATGGAGACTTATATCCCACATAAATGCCAAGTCGACGTTGAGGCCCCATTTTGGAACGTTGTGGAGGTGGTATAAGAACATATACGGCACAACCAAATTTTTGCAGATGGGAAACATCAGATTCATATCCACATACAAGTTGAATCGGGGAGTATTTATGATATGAAGTGGGTCGAATTCTAATCAGTGCTGCAACGTGCAATATCGTATGTCCCCATAAACTAAAGGGTAATTTGGCCCTCAACAGAAACGGTCTAGCAATCATTTTCAGGCGTTTAATTAAAGATTATGGTAGGCCATTTTGTGTATGAGTATGTGCCATAGGATGCTCCACGTCTATCCCAATGGCCGTACAATAGTCATCAAAAGCCTTCGACGTAAACTCACCAGCATTATCTAACCAGATCTTCTGGATCGGGTAATCAGGAAATTGTACACGTAATTTAATTAGCTGAGTGAGTAATTTTGTGAAGGCCATATTACGTGTCGACAATAGGTTAACATATGTCCATCGCGTTGAAGCATCAATCAAGACCATGAAGTGCCTGAAAGGTCCACATGCAGGATGGATAGGTCCACAGATATCTCCTTGAATTCTATGCAAAAATATCGGAGATTCCACCCTCAACTTAGTACAAGACGGTCATACAATTAATTTACCCTCAGCGCACGCATCGCATACATAATCAGTGGGTGAAGGGAGCCCACGATTTGTTAATGAATGCCCAACTGAATGTGTTAATATTTGGCGTATCATGTTTGACCTTGGGTGACCCAAACGGTCATGCCATAATTGAAAACCTTTTGGGTTTGTAAACTTCAGGTTCATCGTAACATGTTTATTACTCACATGTATGTAAGTATAGTATAACCCGGAGGAGAATGATGGTAACTTTTCTATAATTTGTTTTCTGTATCCACTCATCTAGGTTAGATACAAGTATTCTTTACCACCTTCGGTCTCGGATTCAACGTGAAACCCATTGGAACGAATATCATTAAAGCTAAGTAGATTCCTTTTAGACCGTGGGCAAAATAAAGCATCATTAATGAAAAACTCGGAGCCCATTGGTAGTATTACACAAGCTCTTCAGAAGCCTGTAATTATGTTACTATTGCCTGAAATAGTGGTAATATTCCCTTAACATTTTTTCAAAGTCTCAAAGAATTTCCTCTGCTAGAGGATAGTATGTGTAGTACCACTGTCTACAAGACAAAGAATACCATTGTCCTTGTGACCTTCCGAAATTCGACCCATTTTCGAGATTTATAAAATGATTGAATATCTCATTGATGCGCTTTAGATAAATCTCACTCGGAATTGATCACTCTTGAGAAGACTAACCGTTAGAGAAAGACTAGCTAGGAATTTAGTACGTTGACCAAAAGACTTGACCATGGATTGACACTTTGGCCATAAGGATTGACGAGGGAATATTTTGGACCACTATGGGCCAATCCAAGAATGATTAAGGAACGGTTTTCCATGACTATGCAATTGGATCACGGGTGATTCCATTTGACCATCGTATGGATTGCAAACGTCTCTAGACCAATTTCTAACGATCGCGACCTCCGATACGAGTGATTGACCCTCGCAATTACATGACAACCAACGTCGTCGTGATTTGAGTAACTTAAACGTGACTTGATAATAATCAATCGCGGGTCGATACGCGTCACTCCTAAAAGCCGCTCATTTGTTGAGATACGCTAAAGTCGCAATAGATCGATTTTGGCCACGAATTAGACTCTGAAATTGGGCATCGAACTTTCAAGGATATCATTGTAGATATTTTGGACGTCGCCTCATTTGGTTTAGCTATTCATCGGTCTGCCCTATTGTCGCGACCTAAAATTAGGCTAACGGATTATCAGGTTAATTAACTAACCTAATTCGGACCCTCCCAAGTCCTACCGAATCGCAACTTAGGTATGATTTCATGCAAAATTAATTCAATTGGAGCCGCCACTAATCTTTGTTTGGTAGGTAGATTAGAACCTAAATAAATTAACGGGAGAATTAATTTATTTCCACGAACTAGAGAAAATGGGTCCGGAGACTTGATTACATTAATTAAGAAAAAATTAATGCCCTTTCGATACCAGATTTCATGAAAAATCCATTTAGATTGATGAAGTGAACTGACTGTTTTTATTTTTTCTTTGAGAAAATGTGAATGCAAACTATACTATATGACATGGCAAAGCATGATCTAAAACTATATGACATGCAAATGATTTCTTTTTATTTTTATTTTTCGAAAATTAGTAAGCAAAAATAAGCAAACAAAAGGATGAACAAAAATAAACAAAAATGCCCATAATGTACCTTTAATTTCCGAATTTTTCGAAAAATTCACTCATTCCCAAAGATTAGGGCCAGAGTAGAACTTTATTCGCAACGTACTCTTAGATTCGAGTCAGTAAGCGAATTGGGGGTATGGAATAACATCTTCCCTTTTGACAAAGGGCGGAACACGAAATTCTATACAAATTGCCGTCCCATTCCACAAGATCGTGGCTAAGGCATGCAATTTTATTTATCGAAGGGTCTAGGCACAAAGGGGAGCATACATTATGGGCATGTTTGTTTATTAATGTGAAAACTTTATAAAAATAACATAACTAAACAAACATGACCAAAAATGAAAATCAATCAGACGAGAAGCAAAGTCAACCGGATTTAATCTTGAATTTTCGAAAAATGAGGGATGGCCGAAAATTCAAGTGTGGGGCCACTTTCCCTATCCAGAACTCAATCTTAACTTTTGAGAAATTATCTCTGAGGATTTTTCAAAATATTTTCAGATAATTCGAGATTAAGAAAGATATTATCCAATTCAATTACAAACTTATTCCATATCAAGATAACATCCAATATCCGCAAGATAAGGCCATCCAACCGATTCAATAATCACGAAATAATTATCCAGAGCAAAATTATCCACAAGATATCAAGATATGCACACAATCTATATCCATAGATGATATGAATATTCAAACAGAGGTCGGGCAACTAAACAAATCAAATCACCAAATTTAATCGAAGATTATCTTTTTGACTTGCCAAGATTTACCATTATCCGATTGACCTTATTAGGATATGTAAATTGATTCAAAGTCAATAGAGATAAACAAAACGAAGAAAAATTCACATTGAATTGATCATGCTCAATTTTCGAATTTAGCAAGAAGGAATGTCTGAATTTTGTGTAAGTTTTCCAGCCTTCAAATTTTGATCAAGCTTGAAAAGTCATGCTATTCATCAAAGAGCAACCAACTTAGCATGCGCAATTGATACGAGAAGGTGTACGCAACAATTCCAAACAAACAATCATGTATTTGCAATCGAAACAAGCTAAGGAAATTACCTTTTCCGAACCCAAAAATCTGCACTTGATCAGTGAGTAGCAACAAATCTGTTTTGGACTTAACTTGCCACGGATTGACCCCAAACTTGCACCCGAACAATCACAACACTTCTTCGAAAACCTGCAGCACTTCAAGCTTTATCAACAATCCAAAACAGAACTGATTTAGCCACAAAGAATGACTAGTCAGGAGCTGGACTCATGGGTTGCTCGTCAATGACGAACCGCAGTGATGGTCCAAGAGACGCCAGAATTAATGTTGGACTAGACATCGCAATGGATTGATCTAGAATTTTTTCTTTTTTTATGGACTCTTGATGAATGCATAACGTTGGTGCAGCTTGGTGGGACTTTTTAGCCTGCAAAAAGAAAAAGAAAAAAAATTCAGATTTGACCGAGGAAACTCCTGGTTCAAAAAAAAAATTATTATTCTTCTCATCTCCTCTTGCATGAACCCCCCAAGTGTCACTGAGTGGATGCTTTGAGAACTTCCCAAGATCTGATCCTGTGACTTCTTCGTCAGGGTTTGAAGTCTTCTCTGTGAGCGCTTGACTTGGCGTTTGGTACAGCAACAAACAAAAAAAAAAAACAAAAAAAAATCGGCGCAGGTGGATGTAGGCACCACGGGACTGTTCGATTCAGCTTCGTGGTGTGGATCGGCGTCAGTGACTTCACGGACAAAGTGGGACAATGGGTTCCGCTCAGCTATTCGTCGCTATGGGCACAGCCGCGTGGCGACGATTCACGTCGGACTCGGTAGCGACGGAACTCGTAGATGATGACACTGACTGTTCACAACGAGGCTTACTAACGGATCTGCTTGCAGTGAACTTCTCGGACTGGTATTGCGCCGCGGTGATGTCTCGGATTTGGACAATGAAAATATGGAAACAAAAACCTGCAAAGAATTAGTCAGGTCGCTGCTGAATCCTTGAGCAATATAAAAAGTCAAAGTTAAGATTGTAGAGGTGGTAGAGATTGCTCAGGTTGTGGAGATTGCAAGTGTTGAAACTCAAGAGTTGGCGTGCAAGGAAATTGATGTGAGCCCCTTCTTCTTTCTTGGCAGAAGCTAGAATTTTGTTCTTGCGGCCAATATCGACACCATAGTGCTGGAGATATCAGTGCTTGAATGGTGCCGTGTCAACCTGGATTATTGCACTCCTCACCGAAATCTGGGTGCGGACTAGTTCATTGTTGGACGCATTGTACACCACATCAAGAATTCTAATCTTCTTAGTGGCTAGCTCACTCTCTCCCCATCACTGCATATTCTCCCTCACGATTTTCTCTCTGGCCGAGTATTGAATTGAATGGCCCTAAAGGAAAAGAATCGTGGATGAAGTCTCTGGAAGATGGACGAAGATCACCGAGAGAGAAACCTCTATCTGCTGTGTATTCTAATGTGTGTCCCCAAAATCTGCCGTGTCTTCAATGAATCTGGCCTCCTGAACCCTAATGCACCTATTTATAATAGTGAGCTAGGGTTTCGCCTTATTTTCTTTATTCCCAAAATAGTCCCTCAACTTCAGATAGTCGCAATTTGATCCGGAGACAAAATATTCTGTCCATAAAACCTTTTTCTTAATTAATGGGCATTTTTAATTAAAAGGCTTTTTTTTTCAAATTAAATATTAAATGGGCTGATTTAACCTCAGATTAGGCCTCAAAACCTTGGCACAAACTCCCCTCGATTGGAGAAAATTTTATTATCAATTTAAGTTCAGTCGCCTGATAGATTAAGCTCAAATCCTCCGCCGCCGGCCCAATTCAGTATGCAAAATGCAATGCAATGCAGAGAAAATAAAATATGCAATGCATGAGGAAATATTTTTGGCGAGAATTAATTCTCATTTTATAAATGATTTAAGGAAAATCAAAATTTAGGTGTCAACAGCTGCCCCTCTTTGAGTGGGGGCTCGCAGAGGTTTCGCTCAAAGACAAAATTGAACCCTAAATTTTGACAATGCAAATAATGAATGATAATTTTTGGTGGGGTTTTAATCCCATTTTCTATGCAGATAAAGATGATGTATGAAATGCAAGACTGTAATTAACACATGCTAAGACTTCTTTCTTCCATGGAATAGAATAGGAAAATCTACACATGGATCGCATATGAAATACCTGTTTTACCAGACATTTCGTAATGCTGATGATTCCCTTAATTTCCAAGCTCCTTCTTAGGGATACAAGGATATTAAGATACTGGGGCCCATCTGTTACCAAAACTCTCATTCTGATGCGAGACAGCGCAAGATCTGTAATGGATTTTCCGATATCACAAGAGCGTATACATTGCGAATCGAAAGAAGGACCAAGATCACAAGAGCGTATCATTATGATTTGATAGAGAACCAAGATCATGAGAGCGTATACATCACGATTTGGTAAAAGGGACCAGATCACAAGAGCGTATCATTGTGATTTGGCAAGGGGATCAAGATCGCAAGAGCGTATCATTGCAATTTGATAAAAGTACCAAAACCATAAGAGCGCATCATTATGATTAGGTAAAAGGGACCAAGATCACAAGAGCGTATCATTGTGATTTGGCAAGGGGATCAAGATCGCAAGAGCGCATCATTGCGATTTGACAAAAGTAAAGATCATGAGAGCGTATACATCATGAATCGATACTATCAAGGCTAAATAGCACAAATATGAGGGATGTATTACCGAATTGAATCGATGAATACAAAAAGGATGTGTCGCTTGAATCTCATCAATGCGAACACGAGAGGTCAAAATGGCAACTAAAGTCAATAAAGCTGTCAATTTGAAAAGGGTTCAGAAAACTTACTTGGATTTTCCAAACGAATGATCAAGGCACAGCTAGGCTGACTACGTCATACCTGCTTATTCACTTGAAGTATAATCATGCATATAGACAAAACCAATGCTAATGCGATATGTATTTCATAAAAATCACGCTTCACTGAAGAAGGTGGATACCTGAATGATCGAATATGCCGCAATGGATTTGAATACCTTGACAATCATCAGCATTCATTCTCTTGAAAGATTCAGGTTGAATATATACTTACTTGAGGATTTGGGAGATTGCCTGGTGGGCACTCGTCAGCAGGGTTTGTTCATTCAACAATCCTTGGATGAATTTCGAGACCTCGGAAGGCAACTCGAACATCAAGAATGTATTACCTGTCAGACAGTGTTAGAGGTAACATGTGCAAGCATGCTAGAATTTGTCAATGGGTTCATGCAAAACTACTTAGCTGAGTTTGCATTACTAATGATTAGGAGCAAAAATGTGTATGACTCATAATGCGGTTCATGCATAACTATTCTGTCAAGTTTGCATTACCAATTCTATTCAGGGAGGTTATCACATCGTGGATACCTCGAATGTAACCTGAATGGGGAACTTTAGTCCGAAAGGGCTTTCTCTCACTCTCGAGAAAAGCTGTTTATCCTGACTGCAGGATTCAAGAGAAATCACTCAACTTACCATCCGCGCATTCGATAAGGGTCCGAGTAATCTCGCAATTGGTACAACCGAGCCAATCTGGAGGTCTTTAATAAGGCCCATAATGAGGGCAAGGTCAAAAGGTTTACCAAAGGGAACTCTTTGTCGAGTCAAGGCCATTAAAAGAAAGTATTCATCATCTGCTCCTGGCTTACAAGTCAAGAACCCTGCAAAAATGAGAGAGAAATAATCTTGCTCGAACTTCTTCGAGCGATGCTTAAAATCATTTAACTCTACGTTAACTCAAATGCCCTAATCCGAAGAGACTTTGAAGGGTTGTAACGTAGGTTAGGATTGGGGACTAATGAACGAAAAGGCTCGTTTTGGCTCAGAAAGTATATGAGAAGGGCTTGATGTTGGTGATCATCGCTGACTTGTCACCGATCTTGGCTTTTTTGGATTGACTCCGTTGATTCCGCTATTGCTTGAGGATGGCATGAATTCAGTTGAGGACCACATTTTGCAATTTGGATCCTCTGGGGATTTTTCTTTGCAGCTTAATGACTTTGTACTTTATAAGAAAAATAACATACAAAAATGTACATTCAAATTCAGAAGTACTTTACAAATGCATAGGGATTTGAATGGGCATTGGCCTTGCTTTTGATAGGCATTTTGCTTTTTCTAATGCCCGGGATTTCTCTATGGGGTCAGCCTTCACTTTTCTTACTCCCAACTCCCGCTTTTCTTTCTTTTCTTTTTTTTTTTCTTCTCTTTTCGAGAGAGAGATTTCTTCTTCTTCTTTTTTCCTTTTTTTTTCGAGAAGAGGTTTTCCTTTTCTTTCTTTTTTTACGGGAGTGGGCCCCTTTTTTTCAGACTGTATTTGCTTGCTTTTTAGAATCCCGTGATCAGGAATTACAACAACATAGATAATTTACAAAAATGATGCTAGACATTACATGAACAATCTAACATACAAGATGAGTTCACTCAGGAATTCTCTGTTGACCCGATTCTCTTCTGAGTTCTGCTTCTTGGGGAAAATGTCATCTTCGCCTTGGAATGAGCAATGATCACCAACAAGGGTTTAGGAAATGAATTTGTTGGCTCAAGTGGGCTATGCAAAGGATAAAGCGTATAGGATAGAGAAATGAATGCTCTTCGTCATCCTAAGACACTTGAATTAAAGTTTGAGTATAATGCAAAGCAAAAATCGAAAGATTGATGTTAGTCTGAGCAAGAGAATTTCTAACCATTTACCTCATGTTCTGTCGGAATTACCTCGTCTGGACCCCGATGTAGGGTGGTTCTTGACAGGGGTAAAGAAATGAAACCGCCGCTCAAGGGGTTAATCAATGGACACCTGTATTGTTTGGGATTGAGAAATGAATGCCTCCGTCACTTCGGCTATCGTACCTTTTGCGAGAAAACCCTTTACCTTGAGAATGCGGAATCTAGCTACCGCTCAACTCACTGGGGATTAGAATGCAGGACGTGTGTGGATATGGCTTGCCTTTCATCATCCTGTCATGCCCCATTCTATATATTCAATGCATCATATGTAGTTTATGCTCCCTATTCAGAGTTGGCAAATCAAACATGAAGAATAATCATGCATAATTCATGGAATGTGTAAGCGTTTCCAAATGTGTAAATGTGACAGCTTTCAGCATTAGTCATATGAAAATCTCATGCATCTGGCAAGAACAGACTATGCAGGTATGAAAGAGAATTCTTGAGAATGGGGGAAATCTAAGTTGCCCCAGAACATGCGAGTGGATCAAACAAATCATGAGAGTCTACTCCTCGGGTTGAGGACTAACTCATTTCTATCTTTGCCCCAGAACAAGGAAAACATGTATGAACGAGTCAAGTGAAGACTTGAAATGCTCTGGTTGCCTCTGCTCAATGGTGATGATCGTCATGGTCGGTCACGTGGTCCTGCGAGAAAGAAAATGGAAAGTTATCCACAAAACCAAATGAGTTAAAGAAGACATATCCCATTTCCAAGTCGTGGCTCGCTATTAGTTTGCCCCATTTTCCGTCAGAATGGATCACATCAGATGATCACAGCTTTGTTAAGATCTGGGATTGCCCCAGATATGCTAGTAATTCGACTTCGAACCTTGGCAAACAGCTTATTTCTACACTTGATCCTGCATAGGGAAAAATGTGCATGAATAGGGTCTTAAAAAGATGAAGTGAGTGAAAATTGGGAAGCTCTGATTGTCAATTTGCTTCAGTGGTAGCAAATCAAAGACATCCTCTAGCTTGACACCTGCAAGAAGGAAAATAGAATGTCATTTTCAAAAATGATCGAGCTTGGCAAAAGATACCCACTTTGAGATCGGGCGGCCTTGGTTTTGTCCTATCTTTCATCGACTGTCATGGCATGATCAGAGGATCGATCGAGGACGAAGCATGAATCAATCTTGACTGGTCGATGAACTGGTGTTGGCTTGGCCTGTGCACTTCATAGATTTCAACTTGCCCCGATCAAGCTGAATCATGACCATGTTGGATATCATTCTGTTAAGGGACTGACCATCTGAATCCATAGATGCCCCCGTTTGGTGCTAGGTTGAACTCTGGTCTTGAATCAACTAGGGAATGGAAGCTCCGTGAACGATCCTCTAATGGTTTAGGCTATCCTCAAATGTATTAGGCTGACTTGATATCTCCGTTAGCTGATGTGATACGACTGATGAGTCGATCGAGGGACCGGTCGAGGATTGTCCCAAGGATCAATATGGGGCTGATCAAAGGAGCCAAAGGTAATACCGATCGATATAGGGAGCAATGACGGCTGGTGTTGAGACTCAATGCAGGGATCGTTAGGGATCATTGCGTATCTGATTGATCTGGGTGAGCACTGATGAATGACCGGCTACGAAGCTATTATGGACACTAATGTCCGTTCAGAGATAGCCTTGGCTCACGGTCGGTGTAATTCTCAAACTTCAACTTGATCGGACCAATGTGAACTAGATTCAAATTGATCAGCCTCTCCATCGCTCGGCGCAGGGGATGATCATGGGCGAAGCATGGGTCCGCTTCAAATAGTTGATAAACTGGGATCGACCAAGGAATTTCGGCTCGATTTGTGAGCCACGAAGCTCAAAACCCGTACGAGGAGTTGTTTGAGGATCGATGAGGCTGATGTATAGTTGGAGTCTGTAATCTGCCCCCTTGCCCCTGAATTGATTCTGAAACATATAGCAAATGGATTAGTAGGACAAACAGGGTTAAACCGCATGCTAGCCATTTTCAAAGATTTTTCTCGAAAAACCTTTTTGTTTTTGAAAACCTCGGGACAAGAATTCTTGAGAAGCCCAACCCTCAGTGCTTACCATGGATGACAAATTTTCATATGTTGGTTATCGTCATTGGGTTGGTTTGGTATGCCTCAACAAGATTCCAAAATGTGATGAAAACTTCCGTAATTTTATTGATCATGCATCAATCAAATTACAATGACATTGAAAGGGAATCCTAAGAGGGCAACATGAATGGAAATGAAAGATCCTAGAAAGCAATAAAATGCAACCTAAGCACCTAGAAAGCAAGAAAAACATCCCATGCAGGGGATTGCATAAAAATAAATGGACCATCGCCTGATTGCTCAAGGAGCTTGTTTGATGATGGCGCTGATGAGTAGCTCCGATCGATTTCTGGTCGACTATTAATCATCCCAGGTATCCCAGGTAGCACCACGGGGATAGGCATTATGTCTCGGAGGTGTAGAATACTTGACCATGAAATTGTATCCTCCGGTCGGTTGCCCCAGTGTGTCCCATATTTCCTCGTTGCCTATGTCTTTGACCCGATCAGGATGTTCCAACCGCATGCTCGGGACAACCAGTAAGTCTGGGTTTCCATCACAATACTCCCAAGCACGGAACATGAGATCCCCAGCATCAATCATGTCCTAGATCCGGGTCCTCAATGTGAGACACTCTTCTAGCGAGTGGCCGGGGCGGCCACAATAGAAGTCACAAGATTTTTCCCGATCAAAACTGTGGGCATCTTCAATCCTAGAAAATTCCTTTTCCTTGTGGACTAATCCTTTCTTCAGCAGTATGGGCCAGATAATAGATATGGCTGCAGGGAGTTGAGTGAACTCTCTTCCCTTCGGGACCGGGGGTCGGTCTGGGATGACATGCCTCTAGCAATCACGGTGCTAAGACATCCTAGCGACATGTCGTTGATAAGAGACGACGGGGCCAGGATATCGGTTGAACCTAACCGGGTCAGTAGAAGTCTTTGCATTCTGACCGGGCATACCAAAATAGGAATTGGTGTCGGACGGAGAAAGTGCTTGATTTGCCTTGACCAGATGCTTCAACAGGCAGACAATACTCTCAGTGAGATTAAGTAGACCGTTCATCTGTTCGTTCATGGCATCCATCTGCTCCTTCAGAGCCTCTTGGACTGCTGCATTAATCTCAGCTTTGTTGGCCATTTTCCTTGCCACTGAGCGAGTGAGGTATCGGTGGTGAATTACCTTAAAAAGTAGATCAATATGATCAGTATGATGAGTGGAAATGACGAGCTGATCCATGGCTCTAGACCGGACTGACCCACATGACCTGACCTGACTCATGACTGTGATTCAGGCAAATCCAGTTCCGTCGGGTTGTGGGAGAAACTTCACGATAAATCATGGAATGATCAAAATATCACGAAAATTTACGAGCATGTAACCAAGATAATGTTGAACAACTTTCATGTTTTGTTCCAAGGATGAAAATTCACGGATCAATGCAGTTTAATACTCCTTTGGAAAAATGTGGCCTAGAAAACTGTTTTGTCCGACCTTTGTTTAAAGAACGAAAGGGCCATTAAAAATGAGAATTAAAGTCCAAAATTTTGTGGGCCTCTATTTCAAATACCAACCTTCAACTTTCATTCTTTGTGGTTTGACTAAAAAATTCTTTTAATAGGGCCAAATGATGAAACAAGCCCTGTAGTAAGGAAACGGGTGCAACTCCAGTCCACTGTACCCCGACCGTTAATCCCGTGATAAATAGAAAACGCATTGGATCGGTGTGAAATTTTTTGGAAAGATAGATGAGGGTCTTATAAGCATTTCTTATGAATACTTGAAGTGCCAGATCCGACCGTAAAAAATTATAAAAATCATACAACAGAACAGGGTCAACCAGAATCAGAAACCTTCATTAAATAGAAATCAAAGTGAAAATGTTACATCTCCACGACTCATGACGTGAACGTCCTAAACAAACCGACTCGAATTGAAACGACATAAGTAAAGGACACGACTCGACTAGACGGGACTAAGTCTATCACTTCCGGGGGCGCTTCGATGGTCCGGCCCCGTCCTGTGCTCGCTTGAGTGCCTTCCTTGCCATCTTGATCTCATCATATGCTTCGGCCAGCAACCGCCTAAGCTAGTTGTTAGTGTACTATGCCGGGGTGATATTAGGGAGCTTCGGACATCAGGCCTCGGGGATAGAGTGCTTTAGACGGTACTCTTTTGTGGATCGATACACCTCATCCGCGGGCTCCAACGGCTTCCTCGGGAAACTCAGCTTCGTGGGGTGACAGGCTGCGCATAGACAACATGTGGTGATAACTGTCTGCTCGTGCTCCGGTATTAGGTTCTCGTAATTTAGGTGGACTTGATCGGTCGGGAGAGGTAGAGGCATCCTCTGAACACATCCAAATTGCCGTATAACTCAAGGCGGATAATACTCAGCTGTTCTGGTGAAACCCAATAGCGGAACTGATCCGGCTTGCCCTGAAACAAGGCGAGCCACCCTACCTTGGAACCAGCTAGCACGCCACTAAAGGGTCTTGGCGGCCGGATCCCTTATAAGCTTCAGCCACTCAGAAAAATGATAATCAGCACATTTCTGTTGCTTACTCTCGAAAATAACCATCGGATGAGCATAGTTCCTAAGCTCATCAATCGACACCAGATGCTGACATTCCTTTATATGAGAGAGAAACCAAACCTGTAGGAGCTCGACCGGTGCTCGCAAGACCTTGGCCTTGCTTCACTTATACTTATTCAGCGAGATGAATGTTTCAGCAAGCAAGGTCACAATAAAATTCTTTTCCTCACAAACTTGCTGAGCCAGATGAGCCATACTCGGATTGATAGAGTTCTTATGATGTGGGAACACTATTAACCCAAAGAAGGCGAGAATAAAAATCTTTCCCTTCTGCAAGGCGTCTGCCTTATTAAAACAATCGATCAGAAAAGTGAACGAGCAATTCCCATAATTCGATTTCAGAGCCCTCTGGACGGCGAAAATCTCGACTTTCAAGAACTCGGCTAGAATCATAGAGGCATCTTCTCCCAAATATGGACGGATCAAATCAGAGTCCAGGGACTTACCAATAAGCGCACTATATTCCTCTAATGTAGGTGTAAGCTCATGCTTACCAAATAAGAACGTGGCCGTCTCAAGGACCCAGCAATGTGCCAACGCATGAATGATACCGACCCGAACCTTAATGTCCAGCAATAATACCAGCTTTCCTAATCGATGCTCCACATATGCACGGGCTGTCTGATTGAGCCGTGCCAACCAGTCGGCCAGGTCGGCCTTGGACATAATGACGGTATGGATGTTATTGTGCCCCATGAAGTGATAGACCAACACGAACAACACACCTAAACCATGGACCGACTCAAATCAATACAGGCAAGTAGACATGCAAGAATCATGGATTCAGAGACAAGCGGCATGATGTTCAATGCATGGGTTATTAGCCGAGTTTTTAGAGCACTAAAGGGCAAATCGTACCCGTTGATTCGGGTCCTTATTTAGCACCTTTAAGCTTAGGGGATGTCAAGAAATCCTCTCGTGCCATTAGATTCAGGCCAGTGCGGGGAACCTTGACATAGTCGGGATCGAAGGCAAGGTCATCCACTCCTCCATCCTGAGGTCAGGAAGAGTCTTGCCCAAACACCATCCTAGGCTCATCTAACATTTTAAGGTCTGATGCAATGTCATGAATCATGCACAACAGGTATAAACACTCAATCATGGAAAATTTCGATAAAGTAAAGCAATTTAAGGCAAAGCTAAAAATCACACAAACCTGCAAAAAATACCAGAAATTCAAAAGCAATTCACCATCAAATGATTTGTGGTCATTAAGATATAATCTAGAACAACCAATCTAGAAACCCAAGAACCAACCACAATCAAGAATCCACAATCAAGGATAAATCACGAAAATCAAATGGCCTAAGTCCACAAGCAAATTTCTATTTTCTCGAAAATTTCCAAGGAGTTTATTTTTTCGAAAAATTAAATTTAATCTTCCGAAAATCAAAAATTCAATGCTCCCTTAATTTTTCGAAAAAATTAACAATTCCACTCCCCAGCGGAGTCGCCAAGCTGTCGCGACCTAAAATTAGGCTAACGGATTATCAGGTTAATTAACTAACCTAATTCGGACCCTCCCAAGTCCTACCGAATCGCAACTTAGGTATGATTTCATGCAAAATTAATTCAATTGGAGCCGCCACTAATCTTTGTTTGGTAGGTAGATTAGAACCTAAATAAATTAACGGGAGAATTAATTTATTTCCACGAACTAGAGAAAATGGGTCCGGAGACTTGATTACATTAATTTAGAAAAAATTAACGCCCTTTCGATACCAGATTTCATGAAAAATCCATTTAGATTGATGAAGTGAACTGACTGTTTTTATTTTTTCTTTGAGAAAATGTGAATGCAAACTATACTATATGACATGGCAAAGCATGATCTAAAACTATATGACATGCAAATGATTTCTTTTTATTTTTATTTTTCGAAAATTAGTAAGCAAAAATAAGCAAACAAAAGGATGAACAAAAATAAACAAAAATGCCCATAATGTACCTTTAATTTCCGAATTTTTCGAAAAATTCACTCATTCCCAAAGATTAGGGCCAGAGTAGAACTTTATTCGCAACGTACTCTTAGATTCGAGTCAGTAAGCGAATTGGGGGTATGGAATAACATCGTCCCTTTTGACAAAGGGCAGAACACGAAATTCTATACAAATTGCCGTCCCATTCCACAAGATCGTGGCTAAGGCATGCAATTTTATTTATCGAAGGGTCTAGGCACAAAGGGGAGCATACATTATGGGCATGTTTGTTTATTAATGTGCAAACTTTATAAAAATAACATAACTAAACAAACATGACCAAAAATGAAAATCAATCAGACGAGAAGCAAAGTCAACCGGATTTAATCTTGAATTTTCGAAAAATGAGGGATGGCCGAAAATTCAAGTGTGGGGCCACTTTCCCTATCCAGAACTCAATCTTAACTTTTGAGAAATTATCTCTGAGGATTTTTCAAAATATTTTCAGATAATTCGAGATTAAGAAAGATATTATCCAATTCAATTACAAACTTATTCCATATCAAGATAACATCCAATATCCGCAAGATAAGGCCATCCAACCGATTCAATAATCACGAAATAATTATCCAGAGCAAAATTATCCACAAGATATCAAGAGATGCACACAATCTATATCCATAGATGATATGAATATTCAAACAGAGGTCGGGCAACTAAACAAATCAAATCACCAAATTTAATCGAAGATTATCTTTTTGACTTGCCAAGATTTACCATTATCCGATTGACCTTATTAGGATATGTAAATTGATTCAAAGTCAATAGAGATAAACAAAACGAAGCAAAATTCACATTGAATTGATCATGCTCAATTTTCGAATTTAGCAAGAAGGAATGTCTGAATTTTGTGTAAGTTTTCCAGCCTTCAAATTTTGATCAAGCTTGAAAAGTCATGCTATTCATCAAAGAGCAACCAACTTAGCATGCGCAATTGATACGAGAAGGTGTACGCAACAATTCCAAACAAACAATCATGTATTTGCAATCGAAACAAGCTAAGGAAATTACCTTTTCCGAACCCAAAAATCTGCACTTGATCAGTGAGTAGCAACAAATCTGTTTTGGACTTAACTTGCCACGGATTGACCCCAAACTTGCACCCGAACAATCACAACACTTCTTCGAAAACCTGCAGCACTTCAAGCTTTATCAACAATCCAAAACAGAACTGATTTAGCCACAAAGAATGACTAGTCAGGAGCTGGACTCATGGGTTGCTCGTCAATGACGAACCGCAGTGATGGTCCAAGAGACGCCAGAATTAATGTTGGACTAGACATCGCAATGGATTGATCTAGAATTTTTTCTTTTTTTATGGACTCTTGATGAATGCATAACGTTGGTGCAGCTTGGTGGGACTTTTTAGCCTGCAAAAAGAAAAAGAAAAAAAATTCAGATTTGACCGAGGAAACTCCTGGTTCAAAAAAAAAATTATTATTATTCTCATCTCCTCTTGCATGAACCCCCCAAGTGTCACTGAGTGGATGCTTTGAGAACTTCCCAAGATCTGATCCTGTGACTTCTTCGTCAGGGTTTGAAGTCTTCTCTGTGAGCGCTTGACTTGGCGTTTGGTACAGCAACAAACAAAAAAAAAAAACAAAAAAAAATCGGCGCAGGTGGATGTAGGCACCACGGGACTGTTCGATTCAGCTTCGTGGTGTGGATCGGCGTCAGTGACTTCACGGACAAAGTGGGACAATGGGTTCCGCTCAGCTATTCGTCGCTATGGGCACAGCCGCGTGGCGACGATTCACGTCGGACTCGGTAGCGACGGAACTCGTAGATGATGACACTGACTGTTCACAACGAGGCTTACTAACGGATCTGCTTGCAGTGAACTTCTCGGACTGGTATTGCGCCGCGGTGATGTCTCGGATTTGGACAATGAAAATATGGAAAAAAAAACCTGCAAAGAATTAGTCAGGTCGCTGCTGAATCCTTGAGCAATATAAAAAGTCAAAGTTAAGATTGTAGAGGTGGTAGAGATTGCTCAGGTTGTGGAGATTGCAAGTGTTGAAACTCAAGAGTTGGCGTGCAAGGAAATTGATGTGAGCCCCTTCTTCTTTCTTGGCAGAAGCTAGAATTTTGTTCTTGCGGCCAATATCGACACCATAGTGCTGGAGATATCAGTGCTTGAATGGTGCCGTGTCAACCTGGATTATTGCACTCCTCACCAAATCTGGGTGCGGACTAGTTCATTGTTGGACGCATTGTACACCACATCAAGAATTCTAATCTTCCTAGTGGCTAGCTCACTCTCTCCCCATCACTGCATATTCTCCCTCACGATTTTCTCTCTGGCCGAGTATTGAATTGAATGGCCCTAAAGGAAAAGAATCGTGGATGAAGTCTCTGGAAGATGGACGAAGATCACCGAGAGAGAAACCTCTATCTGCTGTGTATTCTAATGTGTGTCCCCAAAATCTGCCGTGTCTTCAATGAATCTGGCCTCCTGAACCCTAATGCACCTATTTATAATAGTGAGCTAGGGTTTCGCCTTATTTTCTTTATTCCCAAAATAGTCCCTCAACTTCAGATAGTCGCAATTTGATCCGGAGACAAAATATTCTGTCCATAAAACCTTTTTCTTAATTAATGGGCATTTTTAATTAAAAGGCTTTTTTTTTCAAATTAAATATTAAATGGGCTGATTTAACCTCAGATTAGGCCTCAAAACCTTGGCACAAACTCCCCTCGATTGGAGAAAATTTTATTATCAATTTAAGTTCAGTCGCCTGATAGATTAAGCTCAAATCCTCCGCCGCCGGCCCAATTAAGTATGCAAAATGCAATGCAATGCAGAGAAAATAAAATATGCAATGCATGAGGAAATATTTTTGGCGAGAATTAATTCTCATTTTATAAATGATTTAAGGAAAATCAAAATTTAGGTGTCAACACCTATCAGTCATTTGTGCCAAAATTTCCGACCTGTCCTAAATTTGCAGTTTACCAAATTGCTCTCAGGTATTAATTTGCAAGAGCCAAATTATTAATGGGATTTGAATTTTGTCTTTTCCTCGTTAATAAACCCCCAACCACCCCACTCACCATCCTCTAGTCACATCTTACCTTTATACCACATCAAATAATTTTTCCAAGCTTCCCCTCCAAGTTTTCTCTCTTCTTCCTCCCTTCTCTCTCATTTTCTCTCCTCTCCTTCCCTTTGGCCGAAAATTCTCTCCCTCTCCTCTCCCTCTTGCGTGCCTCGCCGCCGTCCAGCCACCACCATGTCGTCACCTCCGCCCGTCCATTCAGCTGCCGTCCGCCACTATTGCTGCTCGATTTTGGGGCTATTGCAGCTGGTTTTTTTATGGAATTTCAAGCTTAGATTGTGGTAAGTGACTTCCTAAACCATGATTAGGTTAATAGGTGACCTTTGGATGAAGTTAGGAGTGAATTTAAGCAAGATTTGGGGGCTGGCATGGTACTGTTCATGACTGATCCGAGAATGAAATATTGGTGGATGTTCTTGAGTAATTGAAATGCGATCTTAGGTAGTTAGATAGGGTTGGTTGTGAGTAATTTAGATTATCCTTGTTGGGTGATTTGATCGAATGGTTTAAATGGGTGATTCGTGTGCAATTTGTGGCTTGAATTAGCTGATTATGTTTATTACACGATTGCATGGCGAATCCGCATATTTGGGGGCTAATCGCGATGATTGTGTAGTACATTTTGGTTGATCTTGGTCTATGCGTTGCCAATTGGGTGGACGACGTTGTTACGTGGGGTTTGTCAGTGGAAATTGTGTAGTAGTGGTGTTCGTGTGATTATCTTAAATCCTTATGCATTATAACGCGGTGAATTGATTATCTTATACCCTGATGCGTAATTACGCGGGGAGTTGAGCTAATCCTGATGCGTTAAACGCGGGATGTTGTTGCGCCCGACATGGTAGAG
Source organism: Lenwebbia sp. NSW1173648 (assembly GCA_029784005.1). NCBI lineage: Eukaryota > Viridiplantae > Streptophyta > Magnoliopsida > Myrtales > Myrtaceae > Lenwebbia > Lenwebbia sp. NSW1173648. Next base: position 13,935,139 of record JARCGZ010000007.1, read on the forward strand.
GATCGCCAGCTTGATACGTTAAATGCGGGTTGTGCCGTAGACCTGATGCGTGTTACGCGGATCGTATATATAAATAATCAGTACTATTGAGTGTGATGGGTATTGAGGATGCTAAGTGTTTGGCATGTGCGTTGGACACGTTTGGGCTATTAGTTGTTGTTATGCATGGGTATGCAATACCGTGATTTCAAGGTGTTCTACGGATAATTGCGGCTTAGTTGTTCCATTTTGGTGTTAGGTAGAATGGTCGTCTCGGTCTTTAGACTTGCATGTTTAGGGTGCTCCAGAGGTACGTGTCATCCTAAGCGAGGCTTATGGAGTTAGCTTAATGAGATTTATTCTCTTTGTTGTATCCCAAACCTTTCAGACCCTCGACCATGAGAATGTATGGCCCTCCGCAGCGTTTTGGGATCCCGATGGATATTGATCGGGTGGTGACGGAGTATCTTGTTGGAGATGGTAAGGTGTATTTAAGGCATGCTAGTACCGTCTGGGTGAATGTGGGGGATGCGTTTTGGAAGCCTCAGACCTTTTTGGCATGGACCTGTAGAGTTGGGGACATGTTAGTCGGCCCACTCTAGGGTTTTGACGTGCCCTATGACAGAGTTGAAGAGTGGGACCCTATGGAGTTGGACCCCATGGAGATCTTTCCCCCTGATGGCGAGGTGACTAGCTCGGATACCGATCTTGAAGACTCAGACCCCGAGATTGAGCTTATGGAATCTGACCCGGAACCGAAGGCATTGTCTGTAGATGGCAGGGTTGTGGACTAGTGTAGCTACCCTTTTCTTTTTGTATACTCTCTTGGAAGAGGAGTTGGGGTAGGACGACCATCGATCTTTTTTGTTACACGTGGTTGACTCTGGTAGTTTGTATATGTATATATCGGATCGAGTGTTATGTTTATGAAAGCTGTTGTTTGGTGCGTTTAATTCTCTCTCTTCTATCCCTTTTCTTTGTATGTTATACGGGGCGTTTTAATTTGCTTCCGCGAGCGTTCACCTTTAGGCGTTTAGTCTGAGTCGGCGACAAGTCCTGGGATGTCGCAATCTTGTCGGCTATTCGGGATGTTGGCGCACTCGTAGGGCACGGGCCGTGACATCCCCAGTTGAGTTGGCATCAGAGCAAGGTCAGCTCGATCCAAGTTTGGTCGAGTCCTGGAGTGATAAGGAGCGATGATTTTGGGGATAGTTAGATAGAGAGACCTTAGTTGTTCGCTAGTGTGTGGCGCGTTATGCATGTCATATGAGTGTGTGCTTGTGATTAGTAGACTCGAATTGCATCGCGCTGGGTGTTTGATGCTTACCTTGTTGATGCCTACTTGGGTTTGTCGGATGGTTTGTTGTTATCATGCTGGATTGCAGGTGCTGCAAGAGGAAAGGTAAGATCAAGATCTTTATTGATTGTGTGCTTGTGATGCTTGCCTTGTGGTTGCTTGTTGATGATTGTTGTTGTAATCTGCTGCTTAGAACTGCTAGACTTGAGTAGATTGCTTAGGTCTCTAATTCCTTGGCATAATTATAGCAGGTTTAGGTGTTGTGAGAACCTTGTGAGGATGAGCAATCGGGGTAGGGGAACCAAGGGTGCGTCTAGCTCGCGGACAGGAGCTACGGAGGACCTGAGAGTGGATGGAGTCTTGAGGGCTTTAGAGGAAATTGGGAATTTGATGGGGAGGCAGGCTCAAGAACAAGCTGCCAATGTTGCCCAAGCTGCTGAGGCTGTCGTTGTCGCTGCGAACGGAGCCAATGGTAATCAGGGGAATGGAAATGGGAATTGTCAAATGCATTAACTGGTAGAATAGTTTTTGAAGTTGAGACCATCCAAGTTCGACGGGAAAGGTGATCCCGAGGCTGCTTCTCTTTGGATTGAAGAGCTGGAGAAGGCCTTTGCACTTTTGGGGTGCACTGAGGAGGAAAAAGTGACCCTAGCAATATATCAGCTTCAAGGCAATGCCAATGATTGGTGGAAGGCCACTCGAGGGAGGATTTTCCCCGTAGGCATTCCGAACTGGGCTTTCTTCATTGAGATCTTCAATGGGAAGTATTTCTTTGAGACTACTCAAGAACAGAAAATGGCAGAGTTTCTATGGCTTCGCCAAAATCAGATGACGATAGATCAGTATGAGGCAGAGTTTGCGAGGTTGTCCAAGTTCGCGCCAAGAATGGTTGAGAACCCTGTGGACAAAACAAGGAGGTTCCAAGATGGACTAAAACCGGAACTCCGTAGTCAGTTGATATTCCTGAATCTGAGGGATTACAACGAGCTTTATGAAAGGGATCAAATGGTTGAACGAGACATGACCGAGAGGGTTGCCGCTTCTGGATCGCGGTAGGCGCCTGCTAGGGACAATCGCCACTTTGGAAAGAGGTCCATGGTGGGAGATAGGCGTTTCGTCCCTCCTGTTAGAAAGACCTTTAGGAAGCCGGCATACTACCCTAGCGCGGAGTGTCGATCTTGTGGAAGGAGGCATGGGAATGGCCCTTGCCCAGATAGGATGGGGGCGTGCTTTAGGTATGGCCAACAAGGTCATCATATAAGGAACTACCCGAATCAAGCCATGGGACCGCGATTTCAACCGTAGCAACCCCGGATGGGACCTCAAACTGGAGCCGCTCCGCATAACCAAAGTCGGCCGCTAACACAAGGGAGAGTCTATGTTGTGGCACGAAGGGAGGCGGAGGATGCGCTTGGAGTGATCACAGGTATGGTCTCTTTATGTGATCATGCTGCATATGCCTAATTTGATCCGGGAGCGTCGCACTTGTTTGTATCTGAAAAGTTTGTGGAATTGGCTGGAATTGAACCGAAACAGTAACAAGTAACGTTGCATGTTACCACCCCTTTTAAGGATAAAAAGTGCTAATCTCATTATGATGTTCAGATTGTAAGATAGTCATTGGTTGTGGGGAGGAATTGATAGACTTGGCAATTTTGGCTATGTATGATTTTGATGTTATAGTTGGGATGGATTGGTTAGTAAAACAAAGGGCTGTGATGGACTGTGGTAACACGATGATCCAATTTAATCCGATTGGTCATCCTAGATATGAGTTTGTGGGAAACCGAGGAGGAACCTCGATCCCTTGGATTTCGTCGCTTCAGGTGACTAAGTTGTTAGACCAGATGCCAAGGTTACTTGGCGTCAGTGGTTGATTCGTCGATTGAGGAAACAAGGCTAGAGAACGTAACCGTGGTGTGCAATTTCCCCGATATCTTTCCTCAGGAATTGTTGGGATTGCCACCTGAAAGGGGAGTGGATTCGTGATTGAGTTGGCCCTTGGGACGGAGCCAATCTCTAGAGCGCCCTACAGAATGGCTTTGTCAGAATTGAAGGAGTTGAAGGTTCAGATGCAAGAGCTGCTAGATAAGAGATTCATTCGCCCTAGTGTGTCACCGTGGGGAGCACCGGTGTTGTTTGTGAGGAAGAAAGATGGGTCATTACGTCTGTGCATTGACTATCGACAGTTGAACCAGGTAACTATCAAGAACAAGTAACCATTGCCAAGGATAGATGACGTATTCGATCAACAGCAATGGGCATCTGTGTTCTCCACGATAGACTTAAGAACAGGCTACCATCAGTTAATAATCAAGAATGAGGACATACCGAAGATGGTGTTTCGTACGAGATATGGACATTATGAGTTTACCGTCATGCCATTCGGACTAATCAATGCCCTAGCTGCCTTTATGGATATGATGTATCGGGTATTCAAGAAGTTTTCGGATCAATTCGTCATAATGTTCACCGACGACATCTTGGTATATTTGAAAATCCCTGAAGACAATGAGCAATATCTACGTATGGTTCTACGGACCCTAAGAGAACACTCACTCTATGCCAAGTTTAGCAAGTGTGAGTTCTGGCTCAATCGGGTAGCATTCCTTGGGCATATAATCTCGGGAGATGGAATCTCGGTGGATCCGGCAAAGATCGAAGCAGTTTCGAATTGGGCAAGACCGACGTCAGTTATAGAGGTTTGAAGTTTTCTAGGCTTGGCAGGTTATTATAGACGATTCGTGGAAAGGTTCTCTGCGATAGCTACTCCTTTGATACGCTTACTGAAGAAGGAGACAAGATTTGAATGGACAGACAAGTGCGAAAGGATTTTCCAAGAGCTTAAGCATAAGCTAACAACCGCGCAGTACTGACGATACCATCTGGTCCCGAAGGATACGAGATCTATAGTGATGCGTCGCTGAAAGGATTAGGATGCATCCTAATGTAGCATGGTAGAGTTGTTGCATATGCATCGCGACAACTGAGACCTCACGAGCTAAACTACCCAATGCACGACTTGGAACTTGCAGCGATCGTCTTTGCGTTAATGATTTGGAGACACTACTTGGTTGAGGAAAGGTTTCAGATCTACATGGACCATCAGATTTCAAAGTACTTGTTTTCCCAAAAGGAACTGAACATGAGACAACGCCATTGAATGGAATTGCTTAACGACTACGACTGCGACATCTTATACCACCCTGGGAAAGCTAATAAGGTAGCGGATGTGCTTAGTCGGAAGTTGAGCATTGCGCAAATGATGGTTAAGGAGTGGACTCTACTTGAAGGAATAAGAGATTCAGAATTCAAGTTTGAGGTAAGCCACCTCTTAAGTTTGTTAGCTATCTTGAGAATCGAACCGAAGATTTAGGTAAGGATTAAGGCATCATAATCTACGGACTCAGATATTCAAAAGATTATGAGCATGGATTCTTCTAAGAGGAAATCCGGCTTTCAAGTGTTCGAGGACGGGATATTGAACTTTCGTGGACGATTATGTGTGCTAAACGATGAAGAGCTGAAAGAGGAAATTTTATCAGAGGCTCACCTTAGCAATTACAGTATTCACCCGAGCAGCACGAAGATGTACCAGAACTTGCGTCAGCATTACTGGTGGAATGGGATGAAAGCGGATGTAGCTAAGCATGTGGCCAAGTGTTTGACCTGCCAGCAAATGAAGGCACAACACTATAAGCCTGGTGGATTGCTGCGACCGTTGGAAATTGCCGAGTGGAAATGGGAGCACATCACCATGGACTTCGTCATGGGATTGCCGAGGAGCCAGAGAGGTCATGATTCAATTTGGGTGATCGTCGATAGATTGACTAAGTCAATGCATTTTCTGGCGGTACGAAAGGACTTCGCGATGGATAAGTACGACGAGCTGTATTTGCATCAAATAGTCCGTTTTCATGGAGTTCCAATAACGATCACGTCGGATAGGGACCCTAAGTTTACCGTAACCTTTTGGAAGAGTCTTCAGACGACTATGGGACAAAGTTGCAATATAGCACGGCCTATCATCTGTAAACAGATGGACAATTTGAGAGGACAATTCAAACCCTTGAGGATATGTTACGAGTGTGCGTGATAGACTTTAAAGGAGGATGGGAAGAACAGTTACACCTGGTTGAGTTTGCCTACAATAACAGTTACCAGTATAGTATCAGAATGGCACCGTTTAAGGCATTGTATGGCAGAGCTTGCAGAACTCCAGTGTGCTGGGATGAGGTTGGCGAAAGGAGTATAACGGGTCCAGAGTTGGTTCAACAGTCAGTCGAGGCAGTTAAGGTAATTCGAGGAAGGCTTATGACTGCTTAGAGTCGTCAAAAGAGTTGTACAGATAAGCGACGTAGGCCTTTAGAATTTTAGGTGGGGGATCACGTCTTCGTCAAGGTATCAACAATGTCTCGGTTTGTCTTGGTTTGGTAAGAAAGGAAAGTTGAGTCCAAGGTACGTAGGTCTGTTTGAGATTTTGAAACGAATTTGGACCTTAGCCTATTGTCTTGCCTTGCCGCCGAATTTGTCTCAGGTCCACAACATCTTCCATGTGTCTATCTAAGGAAGTACGAACCGGACTCGACCCACGTGCTGGATCATGAAGTCATAGACGTGGACGATAGGGTGTCGTACATGGAGAGACCGGTTCGGGTGGAAGACAGAAGGGAGCAGGTTCTGCGAAATAAGACGGTTCAGCTAGTGAAAGTGATCTGGGAGCATCATGGGACCGAATGAGCCACCTGGGAAAGCGAAGAAGAAATGAGGCGTCAGCACCCCCATTTGTTCGAATAGTTGGATTTCTTGTAAATTTCGAGGACGAAATTTTTGTAAGGGGGAAGAGTTGCGACATTCTGAAATTCGACTCATTTTCGGGATTTATGAAATGAATGAATATCTTGTTGATGCACTTTAGATAAATCTCACTCGGAATTGATCACTCTTGAGAAGACTAACCGTTAGGGAAAAACTAATTAGGAATTTAGTATGTGGACCAAAAGACTTGACCATGGATTGACACTTTGGCTGTAAGGATTGATGAGTGAATATTTTGAACCACTATGGGCCGATCCAAAAATGGTTAAGGAACGGTCTGCTATAGCTATGCAATTGGATCGCGGGTGGTTTCGTTCGACCATCGTATGGATTGCAAACATCCATAAACCAATTTCTAACGATCGCGGCCTCCGGTACGAGTGATTGACCCTCGCAATTACATGATAACCAAGGTCGCCGTGGTTTGAGTAACTTAAACGCGACTTAATGATAAATTAATCGCGAGTTGATACGCATAACTCCTAAAATCCGTACGTTGGTTGAGATATGCTAAACTCGCAATCGATCGATTTTGGTCACGAATTAGACTCCGAAATTGGGCATCGAACTTTCAAGGATATCATTGCTGATATTTTGGACGTCGTCTCATTAAGTTCAGCTATTCATCGATCCGCTCTATCAATCGTTTGTGTCAAAATTCCCGACCTGTCCTAAATTTACAGTTTACCAAATTGCCCTCAGGTATTAATTTGCAAGAGCCAAATTATTAATGGGATTTGAATTTTTTCTTTTTCCTCATTAATAAACCTCCAACCACCCCACTCACCATCCTCTAGTCATATCCCACATTTATGTCACATCAAATAATTTTCCCTAGCTTCCCCTCCAAGTTTCCTCTCTTCTTCCTCCCTTCTCTCTCCTTTCTCTCTCATTTTCTCTCATTTCCTTTCCTTTGGCCGAAAATTCTCTCCCTCTCCTCTCCCACTTGCCCGCTTCGCCGTCGTCTAGCCACCACCGTGCCGCCACCTCTACCCGTCCGTCTAGCCGCCGCCTTACCGCCGTCCGCCGCTATTGCTCCTCGATTTTGGGGCTGTTGCAGCTGGTTTTTTTTATGGGATTTCAAGCTTAGATTATGGTAAGCGACTTCCTAAACGTTGATTAGGTTAATAAGTGACCTTTGGATGAAGTTAAGAGTGGATTTAAGTGAGATTTGAGGGCTGGCTTGGTACTGTTCATAGCTGATTCGAGAATGAAATATTGGTGGATTTTCTTGAGTAATTGAAATACGATCTTAGGTGGTTAGATAGGGTTGGTTGTGAGTAATTTAGATTATCCTTGTTTGGGTGATTTGATCGAATGGCTTAAATGGGTGATACGTATGCAATTTGTGGCTTGAATTGCCTGATTATGTTTATTACACGATCGTGTGGTGAATCCGTATATTTGGGGGCTGATCGCGATGATTGTCTAGTGCATTTTGGTTGATCTTGGTCTATGCGTGGCCAATTGGGTGGACGACGTTGTTCGTATGATTATTTTATACCCTGATGCGTGTTACGCGGGGTTTGTCGGTGGAAATTGTGTAGTAGTGGTGTTCGTGTGATTATCTTAAATCCTTATGCGTTATAACACGGGGAATTGATTATCTTATACCCTGATGCGTTATTATGCGGGGAGTTGAGCTAATCCTGATGCGTTAAACGCGGGTTGTGCCATAGACCTGATGCGTATATATATATAATCAGTACTATTGAGTGTGATGGGTATTGAGGATGCTAAGTGTTTGGCATGTGTGTTGGACACGTTTGGGTTATTAGTTGTTATGCGTGGTTATGCAATGCCATGATTTCAAGATGTTCTACGGATAGTTGTGGCTTAGTGGTTCCATTTTGGTGTTAGGTAGAATGGTCGCCTCGGTCGTCAGACTTGCATGTTTAGGGTCCGCCCAAAGTACGTGTCATCCTAAGCGAGGCTTAGGGAGTTAGCTTATTGAGAAATTTTCATTGCTGTATCCCAAACCTTTCAAAACCCCGACCCTGAGAATGTATGGCCCTCCACAGCATTTTGGGATCCCGATGGATATTGATCGGGTGGTGACGGAGTATCCGGTTGGAGATGGTAAGGTGTAGTTTAGGCATGCTCGTACCGTCTGGGTGAACGTGGGTAATGCGTTTTGGACGCCTCAGACCTTTTTGGCGTGGACCTGTAGAGTTGGAGACGTGTTAGTCAGCCCACTCTAGGGTTTTGACGTGCCCTACGACAGAGTTGGAAAGTGGGACCCTATGGAGTTGGACCCCATGGAGATCTTCCCCCTGATGGCGAGGTGACTAGCCGGATACCGGTCTTGAAGACTCAGACCCCGAGATTGAGCTTATGGAATCTGACCCAAAACCGGAGGCATCGTCTATAGATGGCGGGGTTGTGGACTAGTATAGCTACTTTTTTCTTTTTGTATACTCTCTTGGAAGAGGAGTTGGGGTAGGACGACCACCGATCCTTTTTGTCCCACGTGGTTGTCTCTAGTAGTTTGTATATGTATATATCGGATTGAGTATTATGTTTATGAAAGCTGTTTTTTATTGGGTTAAATTATCTCTCTTCTATCCTTCCTCTGTGTATGTTGTACGAGGTGTTTTAATTTGCTTTCGCTAGCGTTTACCTTTAAGGGTTTAGTCTGGGTCGGCAACAAGTCCTGGGATGTCGCAATCTTATAGGCCATGCGGGATGTTGGCACGCTCGTAGGGCACGGGCCGTGACGTTCTTCCTTGAGGTGATTGCTTAGCATCACTAATTACTTGAGTTATATCCCAGATTCTAACCGGCTCGTGCTGATAACGTGTTGTAAAAGTAAACGGTGATCTTTGGAATTAACTCAGAAATATAAAATCAACTTGAAATATAATATGAGAGAAAGGAAGAGATAAGAGAGAAGTGGGGAGCAAATGTTAACCTTTCTTTATATCTCCAACAAGTTTACAAAAGCCTCTATTTATAGGCTAGAGGGTACATGAATAATAAACACATGTATACTATTAATGGAGGAGGTGAAAAGGTTATACATCCACATCATACAAGGTATATCAATGTATTTATAACATTTGACGATTTATCAGTGTAGTCATTTCGGCTAATTACCCAAATAATAAGTTTAGAACTAAATTAGAAAAACTTAAAAAGGCTTAGGACTAAATTGGCAAATTGTCAAAAGGTTTAGGATTAAATTGGCACAATCAAAAAGTTTAAAATTGAATTGGCCGCCGTACAATAGGTTGAGGACTTTTTGGATAATTATCCCGCGCAACAAGTGATGTGATTGAAATGCAATTCACATATTGCAAGGTTTGATTTTGTTAAGACCAATTGTGGGTATTATAGGAATGATTTTGTTGGCAAGTGGATCAAGGTAAGGGTGTCAAACTGAACCAAAAGCTGAATTGAAAATCGAATCGAAGCGCAATTTTGTACATTTTTGGTTCAGTTCGATTTCCAGTTCAGATAATAGAAAAAATCAAATTTCGTTTCTTCGGTTCAGAAATTTTACAATTAGATTCGGCTATGAACCGAACCGAACCGTCTAAGTATGAAACCTTAATCGCGCAGTTCCGTTAGACTTATCCAAGACTCAATCCCTAAATTGAGAAAAGCTCTCTCTCTCGGACACCAGGAATTCCAAATTCGAAGCTGCTGTTGTCTATTTTCTAGGGTTTTAGCGAGTGCAAGTTGTGCTTTCCAAGGGATGCTCCAGCTTCGTCTCCTCTCTCTCTCTAGGACGCGAAGGATTCCAAATACGAAGCTATTGTTGTCTATTTTCTAGGGTTTTAGCGAGTGCCTTCTAGCCCATCTCGTCGGGGTCGCCGGCGAACTCTCCGGTCGTCTGTCGCTATGAACGTGCTGCGAAGGTTCTCGTCCCCTTGTTGTCGGCGGGGCTCGGGAGGCGGGCGGAGAGGACGATGGCGGGGTCGGATTGGACGCCGGCGTTGATGAGGTTCTAGATCTCATTGATGTCGGACTGGGCGTGGAGGGGTATGGGGTCGCTGTGGGAGGGCGACATTTTTTCCTCTCTTTTTTCTCGAGAAAGTGTTGGGGCTCATGGGATTTTCTTGGGAAAGTTCTTAGTGGCGTGATGATGGAAGTGGGTGATCTGCGAGAGAGAGAGAGAGAGATCTGGAGAGGATAAAAAAAATAATTGAAAATCGAAATCCGAAAGAGGAAGATTTAGTTTGATTCAACCATACACGGTTTGATGTAGTTGAATTTTTCAAGAAAATTAAATTAAATTGAATAGTTGACGCCCAGTATCAGGGGCATTCATACGTAACTACAGCTAATTATGTGCGAATCCCTTATTGGACTTGAAAAGTATACCTGTCGAATTTCTAGATGCTAACGTGTGCTAGATTGTTTTTTTTTTTCCGCTCTTTTCCCTTGATATTTTCTTTTAAAAAGTAGCATTAGAACCAATCAGAAGCTAAGGGCGCGCACGGCAATACTTCTGCTTCAAAAATCAACTTCTGACCATAAGTTGATTTTCCTATTTCTCCTCAGAAACAAAAGTTGATTTTTGTACTTCTGCTCCAGAAGTTGATTTCTGATTAGAGAAATTCGTTTGGTAACGGTTGAAAATTTCTACTTCTAGAACATTATTAACATAAAATCTTCTACGAAAAATTATTGTCGGCGGCCGAAAAAATTCTACTTCATTTTTATTTTTTTAAAATTTCTATAAAAAATAATTTTTGTTATTAAAAATATTTTTTTTCCTCTGGCAGCCGGAGATAGCGACTCGGCGGCGGTGGTCGGCAAGGGGTGGCGGTGGTGGCCGGCAGTGGTCGCGATGGCGGTGCGGTGATGGTCGGCGGCTGACGTTGGCGTGAGGTGGTGGCAGGCGGTGGTCGATGATGATCTAAGATTGGCGGCGGGGGGCGACGGTGCGGTGTCGGCGAGCGGTGGGCGGTGGTCGGCGAGGGGCAGCAGCGGCCAGCGAAGGTCGACCGTGGGTGGCGGTGGGCGGCGACAGCGGAGGCGTGGTTGGAAAAGAGATGCGCTAAAAATGAAAAGAGGTCAAAGTGATAGAGATATTGATATTGAGAGATTTCTACTTCTGAAAGAGTAGTAACTTTTTTTAACTTCTGGAATTGGCTTAAAAACAACTTCAGAAGTAGAAATTTGCTTAAGAAGTAGAAATGTAATGTTGCGTAACCAAACGGGTTCTTGGTTCAGAAGTTGCATTACCAAATAGATTTCTGCTCCAGAAGCACTTCTGGAGCAGAAATTCATTTCCAAAAGTGTTACCAAGTGCATCCTAAGTGTTTGCTTGTCCTAGGTTTATGATGGGACACAGCCAACTTCAGCATTTACAGGTTCCGCCCAACTCGATGCATGAGGAGTTATTGAGGTAGTGGTAACTAGAAACCATTTTGTAGGAATACATGGGCGAATACTACAGCGACATTCGTCGGTGTAGAAGACAATAAATCTTGTGGTAAAATTTATAAAATCGAGAGATTGGTTTGTGAAAAACTATAAATGATGAGGTTAGTGAAACACTGAAAGTACTTGAGCGATTCAAATATGGTCGTAATCTCTATTGTATCGCTTGATTTATAGTAAAAATCATATATTTCTCTCCCAGTGGAGTAGGTCACACCAATTGAACCGCATAAGCCCAGTGTTTGAGTTTGTTATGTGTTCGGTCTCCTGGTTTTGCTACACTATACACGCAACCAATTGTTAATAGAAAACTAGAAATTGGTAGCGTCAAATTAATGCTAACCAACTATGAAATATTGAGGAAAATTGTCTAAAAACTCCTAAACCTATTACACTTTTGTCAATTAAGTTAGAAGCCTTTTAATTTTGTCAATTGAGTCCTAAACCTTTTCTCGTTTTGATAATTGAGTCCATTCGATTAATTTTGACTGAAAATTGCTAACATGGACACCAGCCGTCCTATGTGGCACTACCGACGCGACTGTGAATAATATTTAATAATATGTTTCTATAAATATTTTTATTTTTTATTTTTTATACTTTTCTTTTCTTTTCTTTGTTTTTCTTCTTATTGTGGCCAGCAAGGTCACGGGGCTTGCAATGCTCAAGGCGAGGCGAGCTTCGTCAGCAGCCGCGATGGCCTCGCCCAGAACTGGGGGCGGCTAGGTGAGGGCCACAAGCGAGGGGCATTCTGACCCTCACTTGCAGTTGCCGACCAAGATTCGGTGACCTTCGCCAACCACAGTAAGAAAAAAGGAAATAAAAGAAAAGAAAAAAAGGGATAAAGATTGTAAAACATATTAAAATATTATTAAAAATGTCAACGTTAGCACCACCAATGCCACGTAGGACAACCAGCGCCTACGTCAGTGATTTCCAGTCAAAATTGGCTGAATAGACTCAATTGGCAAAACCGAAAAATGTTTAGGACTCAATTGACAAAATTGAAAGATTTAGGGCTGAATTGACAAAAGTTCAATAGATTTAAGACTTTTTGGTCAATTTTCCCGAATCATGGACATACCGATATGACTAAACCAGCTTGCTAATGAAGCACCTGCGAGTCCCCAAGTAAAAACCAAACCCTTACTGCAACAAGCTGAACGACTTAAGCGTTTTCTCGTTTCACACTCAACGCAGACCACTCTATCTATAGTATAACCACGAAAAACCTAGGAAGACCAGTTATCGCCAAACATCCTTCTTAACTTTGCTTGGTTGGTTCAAAATGTCTTACTCATTAGCCAATGGAAATACTCATTTCTTGCTATAATCACAGTTAATGAGTTGATTGATCACGGTATAAGCAACGAAAATGAAGGAGGGAAGTCGTTGTTATGAGTCTTTTGATGCGTGCACATTGCATCGACCATGGAAAGTTTCCGATTTGATGTAATTTTTCAAAATACATCAATCTCAAATAAAAGAGGCAGTGCAAAAGACAAAGAAAGAGAGAGAGGAGAGTTAGAAATAGGATAGACCAAAACAAAACAAAAAACCTCAGATAAAAATGCGGAAAAAAGGTATATTATGTGAACGGGGCCGCAATATGGTGCAACAAGCCAATAGAAAACAAGAGCGAAACACACATGGCGACGAGTAGGATGAGATTTGTAATATGCGAAAATGAGGGATTGATCGGTAACACCACGTCATTATTGTCATTTCGATGTAACCACCACTACTTTCTCTGTCAATGTGGCGGTGAAAAGAGTACAATTATACATATCACCGGCACCGGCCATTTGGATAATATAAAGAGAATACTCCTAGTCAATCTTCTTTTTGCCTTCTCAAAATACCATGAACTCACTTTTAGCAAACATCTTGACATGAGAATAAATGCGTAAATTAATTTTTCTAAAAAATTAGATTTAATTAATAAGTCCGTGTTTTCTCACTTTCCCTTTTTATTTTGTCAGTTTGAAAAGTTATTTAACATTCTTATGTTATGTAATAATCTCATTCTCAAAAATCATGAATCTTACATCTGAATTCGCACTTGTGGATATATCTGCGCAAGCTTGAGAAGAAAATTCTTAAGAAATAGTGTGAGGCTTTGGTCTTCCTTTTTCCCTATAAGTTTCTAGATTTCATGCAATTTATAACTTCAATTGAGAGAACTTACATAGGTTAAGTGAAAGACCAAAGTTACTATGGGCAATGAATGCAGTAGTACGATCATAATAAATATTTGCCGCCACCTGACCGAATGAATTATAGAAATGATTCTGTTGGTAGGTGCATCAAGGGCATTAATACGTAACTACAACTAAGGAAATCGTGCAATTTCGAATCTACATATTGCTCTAGTGTTAAGCGTAATTCACGCTTTAAACGACGTCGTCCTTGTGATAATTATGTGCAAATCACTTATTGGACTTGAAAAAGTATACGTGTACAACTCGAATTTCTGGATGCCGGCGGGTGCTGATTTTTTTTTTTTTTTGGCCCTTTTATTTGACAATGACTTCTGAAAACAGCAGTAAAACAAATCAGAAGCTAAGGGCGCGCATGGTAACACTTCTCTACCAGAAATCAACTTCTGGGAAGAAGTTGATTTTTCAACTTCTAATCCAGAAGTTGATTTCTGATAGAGAAATGCGTTTGATAACGGGACAAAATTTCTACTTCATTTTTCAACATTTTTTTTAAAAAAAATTATTAAAAAAAATATTCATTTTTTACTCCGGCGGCGGTGGCGGCGGGCGGCAGTCGGTGGCCGGTGGTGGTTGGCGGCGGCGGCGACGGCCGGCGGCGGCCGGCGGGCGGCGATGGCCGGCGGGAGGCGGCGACGGGCGGCGACGGTGGGCGGCGGCCGGCGGGAGGCGGCGACGGGCGGCCGGCGGCGGCGACGACCGGCGGTGGGGGTCGACGGCAGCGGTCTTGAGTTTTTTTTTTATTTTTTTGGTCCAAGAAGTGCTTCTTGACTTGGAGAAGCTACTTTTTTTTACTTCTCAAATTGGGCAAAAAATCTTACCATAAGTGAAAAATCCTACCAGAAGTAAAAAATCCTACTAGAAGTAAAAAAAATTTACCAAACGAATTTCTACTTCAGAAGTTAGTTTACCAAACAGATTTCTCTACCAGAATGACTTCTGGAGCGAAGAAATAACTTCTAAAGTGTTACCATGCGCGCCGTAAGTGTTTGGTCGTCCTAGGTTTATGATGGGACATGGCCAACTTCAACATTGGAGTCTCCACCCAACTCGATGCATGAGTAGTTATTGAGGTAGTTATAACTGGAAACGATTTTGTAGGAATATAGGGTGAATACTACAGCGACACCCGTCAAGTTCTAGCTCCCCACTTTTCGAATTTCAGCAATTTTCCATAAAATTTAGTAAATTTAGTAAGTAGGCTTATTGAGGGAATCATTTTGAAAGTATAATAAATAAAATCAATTTTTATTTTCGAATTTTTGTGCTTAGACATATGTAATAATCTCAATTAGTAATTGTTTAACTTTACTATCTAAGTTTATGCATACGTAAGATGCGGACTTATTTTGATGCATGAAAGATAGTTTGTAAGTCATGATATTTATCGCCCCATCAATCAGAAATTTTGGTGTTTCAATTATTCAAAACATGACAGGAAACGAAAAATATCCTACAAAAATGTATTATCTCTTCAAAATAGGGCTACTGAGGATATTATAGTCTGCGCCTATATTTCCTGATGGAACCTCAAATCTTTGTAGCTCTATACTCTTTTTTTGCTAGAAAAATAGTTTCATTCCATCAAAGCAGAGCAAATATTACAAGAAGGAAGAGGAGCCTGCATTAAGATGATTGATGAAAGAAGATTCTACTAACACTCTATTTTTCACTCTAGATGGGGGATCATTAAAAAGAAAAGAAGATATAGTTCCTATCTGATGAAAAGCCCAATTTGCGAGCTCATGAGCAACTGCACAAGTTCTACTAGTCCACTTCAAACTCCATCCTGGGTTGTTACTTAGGAGGAGACGAGAGTCCAAGATGAATGGATGAATGCACCAAGGGCGAAGGCCCCTATGTTGTATTATATCAATTAGCACCTTGCAATCACTTTCAAAGACTGCTTTGTGAATACCGAGAGATTAAGCAGCATTGCAAGCGAGAAGAAGAGCTGCAGCTTCCACTTCCAATGGTGAGTTCCATCTTCCTTGTCTTGTCCACACTTGAACAATTGAGCCTCCATCCGATCGTGCAACAATACCTATGGCCCCTTTGTTATCCTTCCACGCACCATCTACATTAAACTTCAACTCTTGCTTTGACGAAGGAATCCAAGAGTTTGTCCTTACCCCTAGACATGGCCATGGTTCGGAACCACCGGTTCCGGTTCATGAACCTGCGGTTCCGGTTCGTGGCCATGGGGGAACTGGAACCGGCGGGGGCGGTTCCGGTTTCGGTTTTGAACCGGCGGTTCCGAGCCGATTTTGGGCCCGGTTTCACTTCAAAACTGAAAATGGAACCACCGATTTCGGATAGGGTTTTTGAATTTAAAAATTAAATTGTAATCAAATTATCAAATAATAAATTATGAAAAAAAAAATAATGAATTATGAAATTATGAAATTACGAATTATCAAATTTGGGAAAAAAGAAGGGAGGGGGAGAGGGCTTGAACTTAATGAATTATCATTAAGCGCCTACATATCTTCTTGGGGATAGAAGAATCAAAGCCCATATAGTTCTCTTACCTTTGATAACCCCATACTTACCTCATCCTTAATCGTCGCTACCCGTTCCGGTACCGGTGGTGGTGGTATCTCCGTCATCAAAGAATTCGGCTTCATTATTGCGATCTATCTCTTGTTGTCTATATTGAGCCATTGTCCAATCATCAACACAAGCTTGAGTTTCCACTGAATCGGGAACTAATCTTGAATGTCGTCCGTCCAAAATATTGTTTTCAGCGTTAAATGTTTGTTCTATCGCACCTATCGAACAAGGGGTTGCTAAAATTAATTTTGCAATTAGAGCAAGAATTGGGTATTGGGTGGAATGGCTCTTCCACCAATCCAATATTGTGAAATCCATACTGCCTTCAGATTCACCAAATTCAAAAACAAATGGTTAGATAGCTCTCTATTTTAGAATTACTTCCTATTGCTCTCTTTTGCTTTTTTTTCTTATACAACAGAAGTTTGTACCCTCTACTAATTTTACCTTTGTTCCCACTTTGTATGTCAGTAGATTGAGAAGATCCACTATCACCTAGATTATATGTACTACAAAATTCTTGATATAATTCTACTATTGCGTTTTTAACCATTGTTTGTATATTTTTAATATTTACCTCATCAATTAAATGTAAACATTTATAATGCCTGTTCAAATAATTATCTGAACCATCTAATTTATAACATGGATAAAAAACAAAAGCAACTAAATAAATAATGGGAATTTTCCTATAATAATGTAGCAATTTTGTTCGCATTGTTCTAATAGTGTCACTTAATAAATCATCATTTTCATTTTCTTCAAAAACTCCAACAATATTAATACATTCTATTAAAAATAAATGCATGGTAGGATAATAAACACCGGACAAAGTATAAGTTGCATCATTAAAAACTTTCAAAATATCTAAATATTTTTTGCAAATATCCCGTTCTTGTGGGTATAAATTAATTTGAGGTATATTACCTGAAATAAATGCACATAATAAATCTTTATATGCAAAAGATTCATTAAGCAACTCGTAAGTAGAATTCCAACGATTTAGAATATCTCTTAGAAATCTTTTTGGTTTTTTTCCATTTGCTCTACAAAATTTTGACCATTCTTTCATTTTTTTTAAATGTTTCCATAAAAATTGAATTGCTATTTTTATTGGGTCGAGAAAAATATCAAGAGTTTTTAAACCATCTTATACACATAAATTTAAAACATAACAAGCACATCTAACGTGAAAAAATTATCCACAAAAAATGGGTTTACAAATCTTTTCTAGTTCAACAATTGAAACGGTATTTGCCGCGGCATTATCAAAACCAATTGAAAAAAATTTATATACAAATAATATTCTTCTAAAATTTGCCTAATTAATCTATAAATATTATTTGCCGTATGCCTATCATCAAAAACTCTAAATGCAATAACTCTTTTTTGAATATTCCAACTATCATCTATCCAATGACATATTATACCCATACAAGAATTAACTTGCCAATGATCACTCCAAATATCGCTACCTATATGCACAGTCCATTAAAATTCATAAAAAAAAATTGTAAATATTTTTTTCCTTTTTATAAAGATCTTTAATAACGCGTTTAAGTGTATTTCTAGGAACACATTTTGCTTGTGGAGCACATACATTTAGTATAAATTAATTAAAACCAAATCTTTCACCAAAATTAAATGATAAATGTTCAACATAAACAAATTTACCTAATTCTTCTTTATAATTTTTTTCATTATAACGAAATAAAGGATGAGTGTTAGGATTGGCGTACCCGAAAATTTGTTGTTGCTTGCTGTCAATTCCCGCTTTGGTTGGATGTTTCGCCTTAAGATGCCGTGTAAATGTACCATATCCGACTTCACCCATATATTTGTATGTTGTCGGACAATGTTTACAAACTACATCATACCTTTTTGGAGCTATATCAAATTTTTCAATCTTCGTGAAGTGATCCCATACGTCGGATGTACACTCCCGCTCCTTTGTTGTTGACATTTTTTTTATACCGGTAGGAGGATGAAGATTCTCTTGCGTTTGGGCTTGCTTCATATTAGGAATAAAGTTGATTTCATCATCTGCATCAACTTCGAAATCGAGTCCCCAAGGATAATCGGATTCCCCCTCCCTGCTCTTGCCTTTGCCACTAGTTCTACTTTCACTTGCCATTTTTTATATATAGAAAAAATATATGGTATAATACAAAAAACATAGGGTATGAACAAAAATTTTAAATAGGGAATTATTAAAGGAGATAATAAATAAAGAAAATAAGGAATTAGAGAACGTAATTGAAGAAAAGAAAATAATAAATTGGATGTTGTGAACTTGTGAATAATTGAGAGTTAGAGAGAATGTGAAAGAATTGAGATGAAGAGAGAATTTGTGTGAAAAAAAATGAGAGATGTGAAGAGGTATTTATAATATATCATAGGTTAGAAATTAGTAAAAAAAAAGGAGAAAAAAAATAAAGGTTTGGGGCCTTTGGGCTTGCAACGGCTAAAAGAGCCGTTTTTCTTTGTTTTTTTGTTTTTTTTTCCCGGTTCATTCAAAGTACCAACCGTAACCGGGCCCGTATGTCACAGGCCGGTTACGGTTTGGAACCGCTGGCCAGGTCAACGGGCCGGACTCGGGTTTGACCTAGGCTGGTTCCAGGCCCAAATCGGCCCGTGGCCATGCCTATTTACCCCAATAGAATATGGTTCCTCGCTTTGAAGCTCTATACTTATTAAGTCTTGAGTTTGACCTCGTAAAGAAAATCCAATCAAGATTAATTTTTTCATTTAAATAGGTTTCCTAATCTAGTAGTTTCCTAATTTGAGTGCCGAATTTTTTAATTTTGGATGTAAATCTTTTCTACATAAAAAGTGGGTAGTCTTGTGAATTGCGTCCAAGATGAGTTTTGGGTGCATACGCCAATGTTGCTTGTAGTAAGATTTGAGAATTTCTTTGTGAAATCAAGAGACTGTTGTGCGAGGAACTGTGAGGACTCAACACTGTTTGGGGGTATTAGTATAATAGGGTAAGGAAACACTGAGAATGTTTGAGCAACTGGAGTGTGGTTATGATTTCTGTTCTATCTCTTGATTTACATTGGAATCATGTGTCGCGTTCCCCGTTAAGCAGGTCACACTGATCGAATCATGTAAACCTAGCATCCGAGTTTGCTCTATTATTATTAATATTTTTAAACCTAGCATCCGAGTTTGCTCTGTGTTTGATCGCTTGGTTATTGTGAGACTATTTAATGCCGAAACGCAATAGAAAATTGGCTAAACAGAAAATTAAAATTGAGAAGAGAAATAATTTGTTCTCTCGAATACGATTATCAAATCAATCTCAAAAGTCTGCCTCCACGAGAGTCTTAAACACCATTTTATAAGGTGTTAACCCTAATTAAAATAGAAGACCCAAAATTACGAAAATACCGCTGAAATTACAAAAATTGCCTAAAAACCATTAAAACGTTAACGAAATGCGAAAATACGACATCCGTCACAGCATAGCAGTGGGTATTGATCAGCGGCCCATTTCCATGCAACCGACTAAATTTCAGCCCATTTCAAGTTCGCCAACTTTAAGTGCATCACTATTGCACGCGACCGCGTCTTGATAGAAAACTAGAAATTGCAAGCAACGCAATTAATGCTAATCAGCTACTGAATTATGGACATGCCAATTTGACTAAAGCAGCTTGCTAATGAAATGATGCACCCGCGAGTCCCCCAATAAAAACCAAACCCTCACTGCAACAACTCGTTTCAAACTCAAAACATCCTTCTTGACTTTGCTTGATTGGTTTGAAATGTCTCACTCATTAGCCGATGGAAATACTCAGTTCTTGCTATAATCACGGCCAATGAGTTGCTTGATCATGATATAAGCAAAGAAGATGAAGGAGGAGCCGTAGTTAAGAGTCCTTTAGTGCGTGCACATTGCATCAGACATGGATTCTTTCAATTTGATGTAATGTTAGAATTACATCAAACTCGGACATAAATGCGGAGAAATGTATTTTATTAGAACGGGCTGCCACATCGTGCAACATGCCAATAAGAAATGAGAGCAGAACATAAATGGCATTGAGTAAGATGAGATTCATAATACACGGACAATAGTAATTAGTGGGCCATATCGTAAAATACTTTCTCCATCAATCTACGGACAATAGTGATCGGTCGGTTATATCTTACTTGTTTTTGCCCGTACCACAAAGAGGGGCAATTCTATGCTAGTGGGACAACTTACTAAGGATTTCTATCAGAATGATGGATCAAGTAAGTAAGAAGTTGGAAATTTACTTTGAGTACGTTTCTTAAGAAATTAGTAACTTTCATTCAAATTTGCCAAAAAACTGATTTTACGAAAGCTACATCTAGTAAAGACAATTTTACTAAACTCTTAAGGAATTTCATTGTTACACGACGCAGATGCTTTACCGTGACTTGGTAAGAACGTGAAACGTGTAACTCTGCACTAGCCTCCTGGCGATGAATATAGCGAATGGGTCATGTTACACAGATCCTATCCAACAAGAAAACCTCCTAAATAGAGTGTGAGGCATAATTTTACAATAATTCATCCCACAGGGTATTGTACTGTGCGATGCTTGGTATCGCAGTTTCACAGATATGTCCATGCTTATGTAAATCGAGATAAATCTAACTCAGTTTCTGTGAAACTTGAGCCGGGAAGCCAAGAGGTTGAAAGCCATAACGAAGACTAGCTTGCCATGCTTTGTCGACATCGGTGATGGTGTAACCGCACTCGTGCTCCTCCCACCCTTCTGCTGCGTGTAGAATCCCAGCGACGCGCCATGCGCTCATCACTCTTCGTGGCAACCAGTTCTGCAGTATCCGAACCAGAATAAGAAGAAGATTTGGACTAAGGTTGCTGCATTACTATACAGATTTATCCACACAAGGAATCTGCGAATTGAAACGGCTATATGGTGATAGGGATTGTGGTTCGGCCAATGTAACAATGATACATGTGTTTAGTATGAATGCTAGTAAGGTAGGTTTTGTATTTGCAATAAAAAGCACAAGTTCTCTTCCCTGCAAAAATTACAAAAGCACACTTCCTTCAACAGCATGAATAATGACTAATTGAAATCGGAATCATAGGCCATATCATACCTCACAAGAATGCACATTCTCAAGCGACGGAGGAGCGACCATGGCCGGTGTGTGGTTGTAGAAGCAGTCGCCGCGCAGCTTTTCTGGAGGGAATTGCGAGAAGGGAATGAATAATGTCCCTTTTGGTGCTTTTGAGTGATCTTCTTCTGTTATATCATCTCCAACTATCCATATCTAAGGATACACCAACCGTCAGTGATCGTCCACGAGTGTCACCATCATCATAATAAGTTCTTAGGGCATTATATAGCAATTAGGGTATGCAATTCCTCTAAGAATCTAAATAAAACCAAGAAGCTAACATGCTGAATCCTTAAAAAGGGCATGAGTCATTCACCTTTGGAGCATGGCCACTTGAGAGAAGCAGATTGCTGTCACACTTGTGATTTAGTGATTTGTTCAGCATCTCGTACTCATGCTCATGCAGTGTAGCCACCTAAAATCAGTTTTGTACCATCATTTAAGAGGAGTAGTTAGAGGTAGTAACCCAAATCAGAAAAACAATAAACAAATGATGCCAAGAACAGCCCTATCGGACATGAATTAACAATTGTAAGGTGAGCAGATTCATGCTATCTCCATTATTTTGAAAATTGACAATTCTTACATGGAGATGAAAGTTCACACGTTTCGATCGACAATTAATAACTTTTTTTGTACATGTGTCGTAACTAATGTCCATGCTATATATACTTTGCTATTGAAGATAGAATCTATTTGCCGATCCAAAAGCTATACTTTGATGCTGAGAATAGAGTGGAATTTTCTTAACTATTAAAATATAAAAGAAAAATCTACTTCACTACCAAGAATCGGGCGTCATCTTCTTAGCTAGTTGAGGATATGAATTATCTTCCTTTTTTTCTACCTAGGAAGTCCTTTTTAAGAAGATAATATCAAAATATTTGAATAATAAATCACATCGTCTTAAAGAGTTTAGAACTACCTTCCAAATTATTTAATTTACCTGGATTCCACTTTGGCATAAAGCAAAAGCAATGGCATAGGCCACCTTGGTGAGCCTCCCTCTGAGGAGGACTTGGACAGTTCCTTTGGGAATGCTATTGACCACCACAGCCACTGCTAATCCACTCCCATCCACAAGTCTCACTTTGAGCTCAGGATGCCTCTCCACGTACAACCCGCCATGTCCGTTCAGCTCCTCTCCCTGCAAATACCAAGTTTAGAGTACACGAGCATGGTCATTTTATTGTCCATCTTCTTATCCTATAACGAATATAAACTAATTCAATTGAAAAGGAGAGGATATGACGATAGTATACTCGAATACTGAAACTTTCATTTCGTGCATTTAAGTCCTAAAAGTCACAATTTCATCGCATTTGAGTCCTTTCGTTTAGTTCCGTCAATTTTAGGTGCATGGAAATGCAACATGATTTTTGTAGTTTTTTTTTTAAATCTAGTGTGGGCCGTTAATAAATGATGCCACATAGTTTTATGTCCACTGAAACTTAACGGAGCCAACGAAAGGACTGAAATAGACGGTTATGACAAGTTTTAGGATTTAAATGTACGAAATGAATTTTTTAGGATTTAAGTGTATTACCATGATAAGTTTTGGGACTTGCCTGTAGTGTTGGGATTGGAGAGTATGAACCACACCCCAATATGTAGTGGTCCCTTTTTTCAGTATTTGGGGTTGGTTCTTTTTTTTTTGGCTTCTAGCTAAAATTCGTGAGGTCATCATCAGTTAATATAACGTCAACCCTTTGAAACTACTCGTTGCCTGACATTATATCAGACTATAAGTTATGCTCCCATTCCCTCTTTTAAGTGTTAGAGAATGATTATGTTTACATTATAGTATAGTCTTAACACATTAAATAATTAAAATGTTGAACCCTAAGGAACTTTTATGACCATAAACTTTGTCTTGCAAAAAGTATCCATCATGAAACTATCATGACTCATATTATAATGTCATGAGATGGAAATTATGATGTCGTAAGATGCTTGCCTGGTTCAAGAGACCCAAGCACAAAACCTTGGCTCCCTTTTCATCTGCCTCCAAGATGGCTTCCTCAATCAGACCATTGATCGACTCCTTTTGCCATTGCATGAAGTACTAGAAAGAAGATCAAATAAATGATTAATACAAATGAAAAAATGACCAAACTAAGAGCAAAAAAACTTCAGTAACGTAAAATAAAAAACCAATTGGGCGGATAAATAAAAGAAAATCTCACTTGAATGCTATATTTTGGAATGACCCAAGTTTGTACTTTGAGTTTATTGAAGCGATGCCGCTCAACCACAAAAGTGCGCCCATAAATCCTAGTAACCATCGTGGACCACAGAGTCACTGGCCAAATCAACCAGAGATACCACCTCGACGATCGGTCGGGCTGGGACGCGAGAGAGGCGAATCCCACCCGGAGATGATAGATTGACCCAGGAGTCGTGAGATGGGTCAGATGCACGACATCGGGCACTTCCGCCTCTCGTTCGAGCGAAGTCTCATAGAGTTCATCGGTGGACTTGTCCATCGTTCCGTAGATGTAGTCGTAAAATGGCATGAACAGGGAGTAATTAGTCCGGAATTGCGTGTGATGTAATGAATGAAACCTGCAACATTAGAATCACGTGACTTAATAATATCATCAATTAGCCAAAAGATTAATCGTATTGTTCTTTTCAAGTATATTGTGTGAAAACTTTTGACGTATAGGCAGAGCTAATCCCCATGTGAAAAAAAAATTATGTCCATAAATTTCTCAAAAAGATCGAATTATACAATAAATGCGATTGGTCTCATTAGATAACATGGCATCGAGTTTCAAACTTTATTGTTCTCGAATTTCCCCTCTCTAACAAGTTGACCCACAATCCTTGCACATGACTCTATCCTTCAGATATAGTGATTAGTGTTGCTGAACAAACCATGAAGTCTAATAAGGACCAGTCCATGAGATTGGCTTGATCAAGTAGCCACACCACGGTCAAAAGCTTGGCTTGATCAGTCCACCGATCAGTTCATATTGTTTGGATCCAAGCGTTCGTATCTTTTAAGGCCTTTATCCAATATAGGGTGGAAGAAACTATGACTCGTTGATATAAATAAAGAGAGTTCTCGTTCTCAAACGTATCATATAAATAATGGGTGATTATAGTTAATTTCCCAAATTTAAAATATTATTGAAAGAGAAATGTTTATGTGACATAATTTTTTTTTATGGTTTGGAGTGATGGAGCCGTTTCTGCCACTCACTTTTCATTATTTTTTGTGCTAAAAAAAAAAGAGAGTAAGTGAAGCCCACCCCATGCTAGCATGAAAGTGAGTGGTTTTCCTTGCACCGTTATTGCATGAAAGTGACGATACCGTCGTGCTAACATCCCTCTTATTGAAATTATAAGAGTTAGATTTACATATATATGCCAAATTACCTGCTACATAAAAGTCTCTAGTGTTACTGATTTTAAAAACGTCAAAGTGCACGGACATAAGAGTTTAATTAAATAGAAGATAAGAAAGGTTCAATTTAGACATGCCTTGATACTGTTTTTGGATGAGAAAAGTGAGAAATGAAGGATGCGATGTGAGGACAGAATTGGCGAAGAAAATGATGCCTTGGAGTTGTTTGGAATAGGAAAAGAGAAGAAGATGAAAAAAAAATCATAATAATTAAAAATTAAGAATTTTGGAAAAAAAAAATTATTCTAAAAAAGGTCCACATCAGCGCCAGCCGTGCCATGCAGAACGTCCAGTATCTACGGCAGCAATTTCCGACTTATATTGGTCGGATGGACTCAATTGGCAAAATGTGAAAACGTTTATGATTAAACTTGTCAAATTGAAATATTTAGGATCGAATTCATACCAGTGTCATAGGTTTAATATTTTTTCAATACTTCTTTCGCAGACAGAGAGAGGAGAAAAAAAAAAGGTTTGAGTGAGGGTAGATGCAAGTATAAACATGTCAACAAGAATAAAAATCATGAAAATATCATCTTTCGTAAAATGTTGGATATCTTTGAGGGGTTCCAAAGTTGGGATATGTGAGGGTAGTTTTGGGACCGAAAAAAAATGGGCAGACAGTTCTCTTCCTCCTCTCCTCATTTTCACCTTGGCCCCTCCAGAACAAGATAATTGAATTCCTCTACCACCTTTTCTTCTCTTTTTGCAATCCCCTTCCTCAAAAAGAACGTTTCGATTTTCAAGGTATTGATGACCCACTTTCAATGGAGGTGTTAGTATATCCATTGAGCAACATTGGGTGCCTTTGGGAGAGCTTTTTCGAGAAATACATTTACGTTAATGCAAAGAGCTTTAGGCTAACAGAATTTGACGAAATGCAAATAACCCTTGGGGTAAACATCATTGCGTCCAATCTGGAAAGAATTTAGTAATAACATATAAATTCTTAAGAAAAGAAAGCCCAGCTAAGGTGCCTGAGGGTTACGGATTAGGCCACCCTCCGTAGGCATTGGGTGGCTGGAGGTCGTGTGACCTCAACGATCCTCGACTAAGGCCACTCCGAGGTTGCATGACCTCATGAGAGGCTCGCCGGCAATGTCGCTCGAGCATCAAAATTGGAATTTAGATAGTTTAACTAGTGTAAAGTTGGGAGAGAAAAAATTCTCCGAAAAATGCTCAAAGCCAAAGTTGGGTTGGACTTGCATTGGGCTATGGGTCTTTGGATTGCTAGTTTTGGCTCAAAGGCTTTTGAAACTTTCTTGCCAATCACCTGAATTTTGGCACCCAAAGCCTATTTCAAATGATGCGTCAAACCCATCATATTTATGTTAAGACTCTTTCACAAATAGCAAACCAAATGACATGGCCGATAGTAAGTGGGGTTCTACTAAACACTCTAAAATAATGTCAGTCACATTAGTTTGTATACTAATTTTGTTAACCAATCTTAATATATTCACCGATAATCACATACTTTAGTTGAGAGAGAGAGAGAGAGAGAGAGAGAGAGAGAGACTTACGAGGGGGTGTACATGAGGTACTTGAGAGGGGGGAAATATGAGAAGATCCAGTTAGGAATGAGCTCGAAATTGCAGTGCCCCATGTTGTTCATTAGGTCGATGTACGTCACGTAGCCGACAAATGACGCGATCGATGCCGTCCCCATCCACACTGTTGTGAGCAGAGGCATCGAGAACAGCGCGAAGTACGCCACGTGCTCCGCAAATGGATGAATCACAGCTGCAACCAACCCGAGATTTCAGCGACTTGGTCGTCTGTACAATTGAACTTTAAGAAGAAGAAGATAATGCACACTCGGTTCGATGATGGTGGTGGCCAGAGGCGGCGGACAGAAGAGTCAGTTGGTGGGCAGCCGAGGAGAAGAAAGAGATAGAAGAGGGAGTAATTGAGATTTGCAGGAGAGGTTTAATTGAGGTGTGGTTGAATAGTGTTAAATCTGAAGATTAGGGCAGGCGACGAGGATACATTCCCATTGTGACAGAGATCCTCATACCCCACTTGGACAAGAACAAAGAGTACTATAGGGATGACATTCCCTTCATGATTGGTGTGCAAACGATTTGGTGTCATAAGTTTCCTAAACATAAGAATAAAAGCAAAGATTTGGAAATGTTTGGTGTCATTTGACTTGTTGGGTGTTTACTATACTCACAAGAAAAGAAACACTTTGCATACACATCACATGATGAGCATCATAAACACCCAACAAGTATGATTGATACTAAGGCTTCGTTTATTTTACGAAAAATGAATGATTTAAAAAATATTTTTCAAACAAGAATGGCTCATATTGCTTAAAATAATTAGTCGATCAAATTTTCTTTTTCATTATCCTGGGTGAGGTCAGCCTGGCTTGGGCGAGGTCAGCCTGTCTTGGGCGAGGTTGGCCTCGCCGAGCCGAGGGGGAGTATCGGCGAGGCCCCCCTCGTCAGATCTAGTGAGGCCGACCTCGCCCAGGAAATGGCTTCCGCTGTTCAGACTCTGCTTCGGAAGCGGCTCTGTGACAATGTGACGTGGGTGTTTGTTCTGGAAATCGCCCGTCTTCGACTCTCTCTCTCTCAGCGGAATCACCGGAGCTAAACAAGAAGAGTCCCGCATGCAGAGATGGAGAAGATGAGTTCTTACAGGTAATAGGCTCAGTGATGATGGAGGAGTGATGGTGAGAGTGATAGCGGGAGTAGAGATAGTGATGGTGAAGCGCCCTGTGAAGCCAGTAGTAGAGGAACTCCACCGGCCCGATATGAAGCAAAGCTGTGGTTATTACACCGTCTGACCTCCACACCGGCAAGCAAGAAGCTCCTTCGAGTGTCGCCGCTCCGGCGTAGAAGATTAATCCATTGAACAGTATTTGGTCATCCCTGCATAATAATTGAATAAATTAAACAAGAAGGGAAATGTTTAGCAATTACTTTATTAACTTAATTCCAGGAAATAATAAGGCTAAATTGAAGAAAAACACATGGATAGGCTGTAATAATTTGTTATGTGTACGGTCGACCCCGTTCCTTAATTATAGGATCATGCTAGCTTATGGATGATACGATTACGAGATACTAATGCTCCTTACATTTCGACTGGTTGCTAAATTCATGTGTCATATGATGCGAAAAATTGCAACTTATCCTATAGACGAGTGGTTAATTATATAATTATATTCGACATCCACTACAATCTTCAATTTACCAATTTATGAAAAGCTAAAAGTTCAGATATTTTATTGCCAAGATTTAGAGTATTATTTAATCTAGAAAAATTAAGTAAATACTCTATGTGAATCTATGAGTTGATATCTAAAATTTGTGAATGTTTTCGGTGCTAAAAAAATAAAATAACCAAAAATATTAAATGCGTACGCCACAAGAAATAGAAAAAAAAAGTAAAAAAAAAAAGCCACAAACTCTTAATGAATAAGTGCCAGCAAATTAATTGTGATGAGACATGTGAAACGCAAAATTTTGTCTATCCATCTACTAAAGTTAGCACCTTTCTTCATTTCTCTCTTCTTGTTGATATTATCAACTTGATTAACTATTGTTATGGTCCCCTTTTTATGGTTGAAGAAACTCAAAAAGAGGTTAGACCCAAAAATCGAAAATGTGTCAGAAAAGCCATAAACAATAAACATATTATATTGGTGTCAATTTAGTCTTAAATTGTGTTAATTTAGTTCTAAATCTTATGATTTAGCCAATTCAGTCTTTCCGACTAATTTTTCCTAGATATTACTGATGTGGATGCTAGTTGACCTACGTGGCATGACCCGCGATGACTTTGACATTTTTAAATAATTTTTTCCTTGCTTTTGTTTTTCTCTCACTTTTTTTCCTCCTCTTTCCTGTGGCTAGAAAGCGTCGACCTCGCCAGATCTAGCCGTCGCCTAGGCAAGGGCGGCCTCGCCCTGGCCTGAGCGAGGCCAACAAGTGATGCCGGCCTTGCTCAGGTTAGGGCGAGGCCCGGCAAGGCCGACGCTCGCCTGTGGTAGCGAGGGTCACCCTTGCTCAAGCGAGCCAAGCCCTCGCACGCCACCGGAAAGAGGAGGAAAAAAATAGAGAGAAAACCAAAATAAAGGAAAAAAAATAAAAAATTATAAAAATTTATTTACCACGTCAGTGGGCCGTGCCACGTAGGCTGGTCGACATCCACGTTAATAATATCCAGCTAAAATTAGTTGTAAGACTGAATTGACACTAGGACAAAAGATTTATAACTAAATTGGTACAATTAAAAGGTTTAAGTCTTTTCTAATACTTTCTCCCAAAGAACAGAAGGGCCTTTAATGATCTATAGAATCCCAATAGAGACAAAACAAAAAAGTTCTGGAGGGATGGAAAAAGAAGATGATGACGAGGGAAGAAGGGGACTGACCAGTCTCTTTCCCGGTCGACTTGCTCGAATTCAATGCCTTTGTCGACGATCCTGCCATTCCCTCTGGCATTGCGGTACCGAGACAGAGTTATCCAAATTTGGTTGTGGAGCATCCTCCACATCAAAAATGGAAATATCAGGAACGTGGACACGTCCCTCTCTCTTCCATTGCTGTTGACGAAGACGTAACCGCTGCGGACCACCCAAGGAGCCAACACTACGTACTGCACGCAAATGAATGACAAAAAAGAGCTGTCTTTAGGACAGTTGATAAGCCTGTTTAGCTGAAAATTAAACGGGAGACGCGACTATTTTGGTGTACAATGAAAGGGACAATAACAAATGATCCTGGCAAGTTTGCCTTGAATGTTTTCAAGAAAGTTGCCTTGTAAGAAGATTTTGTTGCCCTTATCTTTTATAGCATCCTAGAGATAGCGTGCTACATGGCCCGTCTGCCGCGACCCGTATTCTCTTTTCACCTCACATTTTCCGACCACGCGGAGCCGGTGTATTGCTACGTTCAGCCATGAGGTGAGGACAAATTCTCACCTCGACCGGCACCTGGGAACTGGATACGATCGTAGCCGCCGATCGTATGTGAGATCGAGCTAAGTGTGGTTGATCCACATGATCAATGATTGCGAATGGGTCGCTTCCTATCAACTTGGGTCTAGGTCAAAGTGTTCCCACCAGGTGACACAAGTGTAAAACACGTATCTCTAGGTGCTCGCCCAGTGAAGAAAAATAGACATTTCTGAGAAATACGCTATCTTGAACGATACCTATACTACAATAATGAGTCTTGAGACTCGAGCAACCGAAGAGAGAGAGTTGACACCTTGAAGCTTCCAAGAGGCTTCCACGGCCAATCGGTGAATAGTCCTGGTTTAGAAGCCATGACAAGCTTCGTCTCCACCACTCTCTCTCTCTCTCTCTCTCTCTCTCTCTCTCTCTGAATCTCTGTACAGGCAATGCATTCGTAAGCTTTGGACCTTATATAGTGCTTCTCAGCTTATTCTATGAGGGAGAATAAGGGGTGAAAATCGCATTAATGACGGTGGTTGCCTTTCAAAAGAAGGGGGTTTTGTTATCCAGTTATGTGAACAGTGAATTTATATATTTGCTGGCTCATATAATATACTGTTATCTAAAAGGAAAATGTTGTGAGTGCGCTTAGGAAACTAAGAACAAAAATGAGGGAATCAAGTTGGGCGTGGAAGTCCTGGAATATTTCCACACCCAATTTTAAAAAATTATTTAAAAACTATGTACGTAAATTTATGTGTCAACATTTGTGTAATGTGAAAATTTTGGATATGCATTGAGAAAAGATAAATGCTTACGTGATAGTCTTCAATTTACTGTGAGAATAACAGCTTGTTTTGGACCACAAAAAAATAAATAATAAATAATTAAAAATTATTGTGGGGTCCACTCTTTCAAGAATTTGAAACTTACAATTACAGTGTTAATCTCACAATAACCCAAATACTGAAGTGCATCCACCAAAAAAATTAGATCAAACAAAATGCCAAATGAAAAAGTTATTCCAAATGCATCATTTTCTTAATTTCCGGCTTCACTTGAACAAGTTGTTAATTTACCATTATAGTTTTGATTGGAATCCTCTCCAATTTAAGAGGTAACTTTACATTTCCAATTTTTCTCCCTTTTACAAAAGGACAAATTAGCATGTTGAAATTCAATACCTGAAGTATATTCTCCTCCTCCTTTTTCTTTTCTTTTCTTTTATTTTCCTCCTTTCTCATCCACGTTCTTCCCCCAATAAAGTCCGCCAGGTCGTGGCCCGCCCTTTGCCTTGTGGCTTCCGCCACCTTTCTCACCGTCTATCCCCATCTGTTGCATCTCTCTCTCTCTCTCTCTCTCTCTCTCTCTCTCTCTCTCTCTCTCTACGTGACGAAGGGGTGTTGGTCGGCGGGTCATCTCAAGCGGTTGGCAGCGGCGCAGATTAACAAAGGCGGCGGCGATTGCGACGGTGGTTACAGTTGAAGAAGGATAAACTAAAATTTCAATTTACCCCCTTAAATTGAGAGGATCCCATAGCTTAGTGCACTTCCTATAAGAAGCTATTTCCAAGCATAATAATCACATGGAGGATATGGCGAACAAAATAAATCATCATATACAAGAACATGTTAGAACATGATACTTTTGTGGGACGTAACGTGAGTTACTTTATTAGAATGAGTTTAACAATCTACCGACGAACAAAGCAAGCGTGATAGATCACAAAAGTCTTAGGAGGCAATAATAAGTGTTTTCACCAATACCGAAAAAAATACTTATGTGACAAATGTACGAGTGATAGACTGATTACACCACATTAGGAATGCAACAAACGCCTAAAAACACCATTTACGGTGCAATTAGACAATACAATTGTTACAATGAGTATCCATAGAGTTAAAGGAACCGGTTTGGATGGACAACAAATAGTTCTTATTGGATTCAAAATACATACTAAAACCGAGTAAGTTCCATTTAAGTTCCACTGCTTGATCATTCTAGTCTTACTTCTATATAATGGTGGAATGTTTGGAAGTTTTTGCGCAACGGACTAATTCACGCTAGGTGTAGCGACTATTACATCTCCCGTATAACGCGTAACTTTTGAAGTACACAACTTGGTACTCTTAATTGTGACGGCAAGAGTGTGGAGGTTGGATGTCACCACAATGCTCAAAACGGTCTTTATAAATGTGTTACAAGACGGGATTTCGATCTTCGATACTTTGAGAAAAATTGCGAGCTTATCACTTACGTGGAGGTATCTGTGATGTCTGGAGAGACCAATCTCACTTTTCGAAAGAGTCGTCCGCTAATGCATTTTGTCGTATCTCGCACCCAAACATCATAAATGGACATATCTCAGCTGGGCCGCCCTTCACCATCTTGGTAGATACGATATTGACTCCTGTCACGTATTGTTGAGTTATGGAAGATACGAATATCTCAGCTGGACCGCCCTTCCATTAATGAGTTATGTAGCAATCTCTCTCCCTTCTCCAGATTTTTCTAGTAAAAGTTGGCAAGTTGGCAAGTTGGCAAGTTGGCTGACTCAGCTTCGCAATTGTTGGTGTTTGTTTGTAAAAAAAACAAATAAGGTATTTTCTTGATCCCACATCGAATGGATGAAAGAGTGCAAGATACTTTAAATATGAGAAGGCTATTGTAATATTTCAAATAGAGAAATGGGTGGGTGGGCTAGAACTCACCATACTCGCGTGCGGGTGCGCGATTATTAGGCGCATTTAACACTTTGTATGCTTGCGCGCCGCGGACGAAAATAAGCCTTAATCAACATTTTTTTTTATTTCGAAATTAATTATTCTATAATTTTATTTCATTATTTTTTATTATTATTGTGACTGTTCGGACATGAACATTTGTGTCCGAATTGTGTGATAACTTGTGACTGTTCTGACATTAACAGTTGTGTCTGAATTGTGTGATAACTTGTGACTATTCGGACATGAACAGTTGTGTTCGAATGATGGTTATCACACACGAACGGTTGTGTCCGAATGGCAGTTATCACACACGAACGGTCATGTCCGAATTGCGATTTTTCGGACATGAATAGGTGCGTTAGTATAGATAGTTCGGATACCAAGAGGTGTGTTATATTAGTATTATATAATGGACAGTTCTGTTCATTTTTCAATAGTTACTTTCATTTTAATTTTCCTTCAAAATAGAGATAGCCATCTTTCCATTGTTTCGCAGAGAGTTTTAAGAGATTTACTGGAATTGCTATCCAGTATTCTCACCGTGACTTTGTTGTATCCTAAAGGGAATTTGTCAGAAACCTATAGCAACTTCGTGGGGTAAATTAATCCTAAAAGAGAGTGATTACATGCCTCAAAGTCCGACTACATTGTTACTCTAATTCCTTCGATATTTTTTCCAACAACAACTTCTAGGTTTCTCTAGTTGCTAAGTTGTTATACAATACATAATTAAGACAGGTTGATATTGAGGCTTTGTTTGTTTCACGAAAAACGTGATGGTTTTGAAAAATATTTTTTGGAAAGTCATTTTTGAGGAAAATGACAATATTTTCTGGTATTTGGCTGAGACATAAAAATGAACTGGAAAATATTTTTCGTCGTTTGGTAAGGAATTGATTTTCCATGAGAAAATTACCAAAAAATTTCAAATTTTTAATTAATTTTCTTTTCCTTTTTTCTTCCTCTACAGGTCGCCAGCCACAGCCCTTCGCCCGAGGCCAATGAGGCTCGTCCATCGCCTGTGGCCGATGGCCAGCAGTAGAAGAAAGAAAAGGATAAAATTAAAAATTAAAGAATTATTAAAGAATTTTGATTTTTTAAATAGTTAAAAAGAAAATAAAATTGAAGGAGTATGGGAGGAAAGATGAGGAAAAATAATTTCCTCTCTTCAAAAAGAGGAAATAATTTTACCCATTTTTAAACCTATTTTTTTCATTAATGGAAAATATTTTTATTGACTAGTTTATTTTCTGTGAACCAAACACCGGATAGTCCAAATAAAATTTTCATAGAAGTTATTTTTTGCAAAAAAAAAAAAAAAAAAAAAAAAAAAAAACAGGGCCTTATATGAGAATATCGTAGAAAGCAAGCAAAGTCGGTGACTTTGCATCCTATAAATTAGAGCAACTTGCTCCATGTATAGGTGTGGAGTTGAAAAGACTCCACCGTGGGTGTTAGTTAAGTGTTGTTTCTGTAATAATGAGAGAATGTTTATTATAGTCACGTTTTCGAAACTCTACAGGTAAATGCGACGTATACCTTTTTTTTTCTTTTTTTTTTTCTTGATTTAAAGTGTCGGTCCCGGGCCAGTTTAATGGTCTACCGAGAGACAGATCGTCGGGTTATAATGGATCGTAACTACTCGCATTTTTGCGTAAGCCGTAGACAAAAAAAATCCTGACACAAGAATTTAAACGTTCTATGATCAAGAGGCGAAATTGACTCTTTTCTTTATCTAACAGTATTCTTAAAATTGGATCCATGCTCTAAGTATCTTTAGAAAAACCGGTCCATCGTATCTTTGCAATCATGTGCCATCAGTCCTTGCCAGTTTTAGTAAGAACTCGTACTTGGGCTAACGAGAACATATTTAAGAAAAATTGGATGAAAAGAGCGAGTTTGCTGCCCAGAAAATGAATAATTCATAAATTTATTTTTTAAAGAAAAGGCCCGAATATACTTGTGAAGATACTTGTAAGTTTTCATGTCAGTCATCATGAGTATAGTAGGGGATTTTCATGTGCTGAAAAATTGTTAATGCTGAGATAAGGGACAATGCATTCATAAGTATATTACGATATACTCGATAATTTTGGTCATTGGCGGGCTTTCAGGCATTTTGATTTTGGTTAGTGCAGACTTTTAGAGCACGTTTGGTAACGTTTTTGATTTTCTATTCTTTTTTCTTTTATAATCCGGAATAGAAAAAGAACATAAATCCGTTTGGAAATGTAAATTGATTTTTTGTTCTCGGGAACAAAAACAAGAAGTAAAAAAAGCAGCTTCTTTGTTTCCGAGAACAAAAAGAGAAACAATGTTATTTTAGAAAAACAAACTCAGTGTAACTTAATGGTCGTCATTACAACCACGAGTCCACCGCCCCCGCAGTCGGTTGCCGGTCCCCGCCGCCTCCACCGGCATTTTTGTTCTTAAATAAAAAAGTCGGACATAGAAATTTTTAGGATAGTACGAAACACATTTTTATTCTTTTTATATTCCGAGAATGGAAATATTATGTAGTTACCAAACACGTTCTTCTGCTCAGAAACTGTTCCCAAAAAAAGAATTAGCAAGATATCATTTCTGCTCAGAAATTATTTTCAAAAACTGAAACGTTGTCAAACGCACCCTTACTGAACCAAGTGTAGTTTTCTTAAGCACTAATATAGATCAATTATGGGAAAATGGGCCTCGCAAGTCTAAACCATGTGTGGAATTCGATTCAATTTTTTTAATGGGTGCAATTTTATTCTATATAGTTTGAAATGAAGGCAATAAATCCTTTAACCAGAAAATGCTTAACCATGTAACAACAAAGATTTCTTACATTGCAACCTAAGAGTGGTGTCACGTGGCAAAAACTAAAGAGATACCGACATGAATGGCTTGATCGTGCCTTTTCAAAATGGCTAAAAGAACTCTGATTATACCAGTTGAAAGATCCGAGACCCATCTGTAACGTAACACTTACGATTTTCGGTCAGATTCTCCGATCATAGACTTAGTTTTGTTTTCCTACTATAAACCTCTGTTAGTTTCGCAAAAAATGACTTCCATTTTTTTTTTACTTTAGATTTTCCGGTATTTGATTCACGAAAAATAAATAAGTCAAGAAGAACATTTTTCGTCAATGGAAAAAACACTACCAGAAGTGAGGAAAATGATTTCCTCTCTTTGATATTATTAATACCGAAAATCGGCTTGGGCCTTATTGGTTACAAAGCCCGCAAACATCACAAGGCCCATCAAACTACATATGTTGATAGCTGAAAAACGGTAAACAAACCCTCGGTTAGGATGGAGCATTAGGCAGACTGATGCTCAGTTGGAGAAAAATGTCGGCGTCACCGTTATGTTAGTGCGTCACACCAACGATTATGCGGAGAAGTTAAATACGTGTTTCAAACTGGTTAAAGGATAAGGAGAACAGTTGTTGAGGTAGATCCGGGAATTTCGGGATAATGTGCACGTGAAGAAACCGTAAGAAACAGTTTTACCTTGTACTAGTCTATAAATAGTTGGAGACGGCTCTTTGTTAGGGACCAATCAATGAACAATCAAACACTTATCATTTGCTCTGCAATTTATCTTATCAAGCATCTACTTTTATCGCAATTTTCTTTATTGTCCTGTTTATCTTTTTGTCATTTACTTACTTCCTGTCCGGAATCGCTATAAAAATCCCGTTTAAAAAAATAAATCCAAAAGCTCAACGCTTGTCGGTGAAAGGTCTTTTGCCGCGGACCATTTCTGGAGAAACATTCTTTTGGCATGCCCGGTGGGACCATATGTGGTTCAATTTGAGGAAGTGCTATGGCAAAAATCAAGAATCGAGCTGGCATCACTAGTGAGAGTCATTCTCCCCAGCAGTCGTCGAATGATGACCAGGATATTGTCACTGTTGTTCCAAGTAGAGTTCCAGGTGATATACCAAGGGAACTCACCGATAAACAGAGGAGAGAGTTGGTACCAAACCCGGTGGCGGTTGCCACCATAAAAAGGGTGTTAGAGGAGAATCAAACTAATTTCACCAACCATGTGGTGAATCATCTTACTGATGTCCTTAAGCTAATGATTTCTGATATGGTGACAGGGTTGGTGTCTAAACCTAGTTCATCTAACCAACCTCCATTCAGTCAAGGAGTGAGTTTGCTCACAGATGGAGCACTAGTGAATCCTGTGATCCCATATGGGAGTGGCGGATTAAGTCAGGCAGTTCCTACCGGGGAGTTAGGATACTCCAACGGATGATACCGCTAACCGCCAGAATCAGAGCAGAGTTAGTGGTGGTAACATTAGTAACTCTATCAGTGTAAGCGGTTTCCCACTAATGGTTGTTGATGGAAACGCTATAGGATTGAATCGGGTAATAAATGTCGCACCACCGGCGGTTGAAAATCCGAGAATTAATGTGTTACCGAACACATGTGACAATGTTAGGCCAGTCGGTAACACAGGATATCTGCCAGTGGGAGTGGTTAACCCTTTGAACCCGGTGAACGTTGGGTTTGGGTATGCCTCTTCCTCCTGGATAGTTTGTTCCGCGTCCATTGTGCCAAGCACATAACTTGGTGCGACCTCTATCTCCGGCCAAGGGGCAAGGAGGGAACATGGTCCAAGTGGTTGATCCCTTTAGAGATGAACGCATTGCTGAAAATGCTGCAGGCATAGTGATGCAGTGCATGGGTACTGAAGAAGGGATGATACCGAGGCCGATATACCGGAAGCCTTATCCCGACTGGGTGGACAATGTGCCATACCCAGGAGGGTATAAAATTCTGGATTTTGCAGTGTTCATGGTGAAGATGATCAATCCATCGTTGAACATATAAGCAAATTCACCTCACAATGTGGGGAGGCGAACAATGACTGGTGCCTTATATTGAGGTTGTTCCCATTGTCTTTGTCGAAAACAGCCTTTACTTGGTACACGAGCTTGGCGCCGAATTCCGTGCAAAATTGGGAGGACATGGAGAACAAGTTCCATGCTTAGTTTTGCTGAACGGTACCAAAAGCTATGTTGTCTGAGTTGGCAAACACAAAGCGGTACAACAATAAGTCTATAGAGCAGTGCATTGCGCGGTTTTAAAGATTAAGAAACCGCTGCATGTTTACTCTGCCCAAGAAAGAGGTAACCGACATGGCGAAGGTCGATTTGAAGTTTAACCTCAGGGAATGCCTAGAGGGTTAGAAATTCATAGATCTATTCTCGTTGATTGCGGCTGCAGTGAGATTCGAGAATCTATGGAAAGAAAAAGATAAAAAATCTTATAAAGACTATAAACAAAACTTGGCTTTAGAAGACCAAGAGGAGAGTTCTAAAGAAAACTCTGATCAGGATGAACCAATTGAGATTGCGGTTGCCAAGATGATCTTGGATAAACCTTATGTTTGCCGCACTTTAAAGCCCCGCAAGGGTGAATGAGTCGATCATGGCAAGGACGAAGGAGGTCCAATGTTACTCATTCGATGTAACAAAGTTGGACGAAATATTTGACCTTCTTTTACAAGATGGCCTGAATAAGTTGATTAAGGGCTAGAAAATTCCAAGCAAAGAAGAGTTGGCCAACAAAAGGTATTGTAAGTGGCACCATTGAGCCATAATACCGCCAATTGTATTTTTTTTTAGGCGAATTGTTCAAGAGGCTATCCACCAGGGGAAAATTAAATTCACCGAAGAACAAGGCAGAAAGATGGAGATAGAAGGGGATCCTTTTCCTCAGATGACCGAAATGGTGTCGGCATCTTTCAAGAGAGGGCCGCCACCATCAGTGGTGTTGTGTCAGAGGTGTCATCAAGAGATGAATTACGATTATCCGCCCAGATATGGAAAATGGAAGCCAAGGTATAAATGGCAACCGACACCATGGGAGTCAGGAGATGAAGACCCGTATAGGGAAACATATTCATACCATCAGAAACATTATACACCACCATATCGTGGTTGGAATACTAGGATGTTGGGTCCTAGGAATAATGCATAGATGATGCGACCTCCTATTAGGAAAGCTCCAGCTCAAGCTCTTCAGCAGAGTGAGAATGGAGGCCAAGCGGGAGGATATAAGAAAATAGACAAGAGATCATTTTGGCAACGCTATTTAGATGGTGACCCAGAGATTGGTACTTTGGGCGAGTCTAGCGGGCTGTATGATTTTTATGTCCGCTATTCTAAATCACCAAGTTCAGGTATCAATATGAAAGATGTTATGCCCACAGGACGAGGCCCAGAACTTGAAGACGATGATTTTCCTCCGTTACCAAACAAGAAGGTTGGAAGGAAAGTCACGCTGAAAGTTCCACACAACCCTCCCGAGGGCCAATGGTTCTCTATTCAAGAACAACAAGAGAGTCCAAGACAACCCAGTAATGAAAATCTAGGGGGCATGTCTAGAACTCAAAGGCGTTGGATCCAAAGGAGAAAGAAAATCCCGGAGTTACAACTCCAACTAAAACAATTGAACTAAAACCAGGAGACTCCAATAGTGAAGAAAGCCAAACTGAGGAGTTTGGTATGGAAAAAAGAAGAAAATGAAGGGGTCGGCTCAGAGCCAAAAGTTACTATTATGATGCATGTGTGAATTGTGTTAGAGAAATCCCACATCGAAGAATTGGTGTGGTATAGAGAAATTAATATATCCTAGTTGGCCCATATCTCATTGGCTTAAGCTTTTGAGTGAATGTGGCTCCAACTAAATATATTAACAGGCTTAGACTTTGGGCTCACTCTTGGTGCTGCCTAGGGCTTCTGTTGCGCGCTCCCTAACAACTTGGTATCGAAGCTAATGGTTCAATTAAGTTTCGAAATTTGGTGGGTGAAGTTAGGCGTAATTTTCAGGCGATGGGCGTTGTAGTATAACAATACAGGCCCAGTGGCAGACTTCATAGTTCGGTCCGAAAATATATATCTTGATGCAGAAGGATACTTTGATTAAGGGGGACCAGACTTTAAAACTAAGCTCACACGTGAGGAGAAGATTGTTAGGATGCACGAGTGAGTTGTGTTAGAAAAATCCCACATCGAAGAATTGATGTGGTGTAGAGCAGTTAATATATCCTATTTGGCCCATAACTCATTGGCTTAAGCTTTTGAGTGAAGGTATGTCCAACTAGATATATTAACAGGCTTAGACTTTGGGACTGCCAAGGCGGCCGTGGACAATAAAAATCATGTATTTCTCTCCTGGTGGAGTGGGTCACACCAATTGAACCGCATAAGCCTAGTGTTCGAGTTTGTTATGTGTTCGGTCTCCTAGTTTTGCAACACTAGACACGTGGCCAATTGTTAATAGAAAACTAGAAATTGGTAGCGCCAAATTAGTGCTGACCAACTACGAAATATCGAGGAAAATTGTCTGAAAAGTCCTAAACCTATTATACTTTTGTCAATTAAGTCATAAGCGTTTTAATTTTTCCAACTGAGTCCTAAACCATTTCTCATTTTGACAATTGAGTCCATCAGACCAATTTTGGCTGAAAATTGCTAACATGGACACCAGCCGTCCTTTGTGGCACTACCGACGCGGCCGTGGACAATATTAAATAATATGTTTCGATGACTATTTGTATTAAATTTTTTTTATTCTTTTCTTTTCTTTTCTTTTCTTTTCTTTTCTTAAATTTTCTTATTATTGTGGCCGCCAAGGTCAAGGGGCATGCAATGGTCAGGGCAAGGCTAGCTTCGCCTATCGCCGCGATTGCCTCGCCCGAAATTGGGGGAGGCTAGGTGAGAGCCACGAGCGAGGGGCATTACGGCCCTTGCTTGCAGTCGGCAAGGGCCACCCTCGGCAACCCTCGCCAGCAGCCAACGAAGACCCGGCGACCTTCACCCACCACAGTAAGAAAAAAAATAGGAAAGAAAAGAAAAAAAGGAATAAAGATTGTAAAATATATTAAATATTATTAAAAAAATCACAACGTCGGCGTCGGCAATGCTACGTAGGACGATCGACAACCATGTCATTGATTTCCGGCTCAAATTGGCTAGATGGACTTAATTGGCAAAACTTGAAAATGTTTAGGACTCAATTGACAAAATTAAAAGGTTTAGGGTTGAATTGACAAAAGTTCAATAGATTTAAAAAAATTTTTGACAATTTTCCCGGATCATGGGCATACCAATATGACTAAACCAGCTTGCTAATGAAGCACCTGCGAGTCCCCCTGTGACATTCCGAAATTCGACCCATTTTCGGGATTTATATAATGAATGGATATCTTGTTATTGCACTCTAGACTTATCTCACTCGGAATTAATCACTCTCGAGATGACTAACTGTAAGGGAAAAGCTAACTAGGAATTTAAGTACGTGGACCTATCGCGGGTCGATACGCGTAATTCCTAAAAGCTGCCCGTCAGTTTGAGATATTTTAAAGTTACAATCGACTGGCGTAGACAGCGAATTAGATTCCGGATTTAGGCGTCGAATTTTCAAGGATATCATCGCTTATATTTGGACGTCGCCTCATTGGGATTCAGTGTTCGTTGGCCAGCCTTACCGATCGCTTGAACTAAAATTCCTAGCCTATCCTAAAGTTGCAAATTGTCAATTTTTGTTTCGCGGCATTCATTTGCAAGAGCCAAAGGCTTTGATGGGAGTTTGAATTTTTGAAAATCCCATCAACTACCCCACTTTAGTTACTTCTTAAATCCCATCAACCACCCCCACTTTGGTCACATCTTGAAAACCCCATTACCAACTCTCCATCACCCACTCCCACTCATGTCCAAAGCCTAAGAACAAGGGGAAGTGTTCTTGCCACTCTCTCTCCACCTTTTTCACTCTCACTCTTCCTCTCCCTCCCTTGGCCGAATCTCCCTTCCCTCTCCTCCTCCTTGCGCCACCGACCAACAACCTCACCGCCGCCGTCCAGCCACCTCACGCCGTCGCCGGTCCCGCCAAGCCGCTGCCGCCATTCAGCCTTGCACCGCCATCGCCCAGCTCGCCGTGGTACCGCCGTCCTCCGCTGCTGCCATGTGCTTTGGGGGCTGATCTTGAGAGATTTGTGTGGATTTGAAGCT
The DNA here is from genome assembly GCA_029784005.1 of Lenwebbia sp. NSW1173648. Taxonomy (NCBI): domain Eukaryota; kingdom Viridiplantae; phylum Streptophyta; class Magnoliopsida; order Myrtales; family Myrtaceae; genus Lenwebbia; species Lenwebbia sp. NSW1173648. The sequence goes on from JARCGZ010000007.1 coordinate 13,976,591, forward strand.
TAGATTTTGGGTAAGCAAACCCCTAACTCTTGATTAGGGTGATAGGTTACCATGGATTAGTTTAGATGTGGATTTTTAGTGAAATTTAGTGGCTGGCGTGTACTGTTCATTGAAGGCCGTGCACTGTTCATTGAAGATGAGACACTATTCATTGAAGATATGCACTGTTCATCGAAGATCCAAAGATTTAAAAGTGTTTAGGATGAATATTAGAGCTCTTGGATGATGATTTAGGTGGTTAGAAACATGATTAGGGTAATATGTTAATCCTAGATGGGTTTAGGAATGATTTGCACTTGAAATGAGAGGTTTTATGTGCATTAAGGGCTGATTTTGGGGGCTGCCTTAGGGGGACCCGAAAATGGGTGATCTCATGTTGATGTGTGGATGTTTGATAATGCAATTGAGGCTTTGGATAGCATAGTTGGAGTGGTGAAATTTGATTGCGTTCAATTGCTTGGCATGTGGCTCGGTTTAGAGCATTTTGTGCGAATGTGAATTGAGCATGAATTTCGGGTTAGCTTAATTGTGCTCTGGATTGTGTGAATTGATTGATGAGCTTTGATGTGCATGTGTGGCCGTGCGGGTGGTATGCCTGAATTAAGCCTTGATGCGTGTTACGCGAGACTCGCTATGAAAAGATATGCTTTGTGATGTGTATATGTGAATTGAACCCTGAGGCGTATTAACGCGGGGTCTATAGTCGACTGAATTATACAATGAGTATTTATGCACATTGTACCCTGATGCGATAATCACGGGGTTTGTGCCCGTCCTGATGCGTATTAATGCGAGACCGACCTGAGGCGTTAAACGCGGGTCTATGAATTAAGGTTGTGCAATCCTGAGGCGTTAAACGCGGGATTTGATGTCTAACTAGGCTTTGGACCCAAACCTGAGGCGTTAAACGCGGGTTGTGACGTGTACCTAAAGCATTAAATACGGGTCGCGATCTTTTCAGACTTGAACTATATATATAATTATATACGTTTATGCGAAGCACTGTTGAGTGCTAAGTGTTGCAATTGTGACCTGAGCAGGTGGAATGAATTATGTTGTTTATGCCTGGCTTGTTTTCCTCATATTGTGAAACTGCTAGTTCGGAGGGTTTAGGCTGGATGCTAGGTTGGTCTGGTGGTACGTGTCGTCCTAAGCGAGACTTAGGGGTGAGCTTATTGGGATTTATTTTCATTGTTGTTTTCCCACACCTTTCAGAACCCTGTCCCTGACTATGGCTCCAGCACCGCTTTTTGGGATACCGAGATATATCGACCGTTTAGTGACGAAGTATGTATTGGGAGATGGTAGGGTATTCTATAGACATTCTAGTACTGTGAGGATAGACTTAGGAAATTGAGCTTGGAAGAGTCATGAGTTTTTGGCATGGGCTAGAGGAGCTGAAGAATGAAGGGGCGAACCTCTTAAAGTTTACAGTTTACCGTATGACGAGGATGAACAGGGTGATCCCATGGAGTTGGACCCTACTAAGTGCGAGCCGTGGGATGGTGAAGTTACTGATCCGAACACTGAGCCTGAGGAGTCGGAGCGTGCCGAGGAGCCCATGGAGTCTGACCCTGAAGAGGAGCAATGTATGGTGATGACGAGGGTTGAAGATTAGGATAGTGTTCCTCGCCTTTTTGGTATATCCTAGCAGTGGATATAGGTTAGTGGGCCTTGGTACCCTTTTGTAGTTGATGGCTGCTCCTGGTGTTGTCCGTGTCTGTAACTTAAATCTTGGCATGTTTATATGATGGTCTATTTTCCTGCTTCTCTCTTCCTTATCCTCCTGTTTAAATTTTTGTCTGGGTGTTTTCATTTGCTTTCGCTAGCGTTCACTTCTAAGTGATTAAGTATCGATCTAGGTCGGCGACTAGTCCTGGGATGTCGCAAATCTTATCGACCGCCGAGGGGTGTCACGCGTTCGTAGGACGCGGGGTGTGACACCCCCCAGTAAAAACCAAACCCTTACTACAACAAGCTGAACGACTTAAGAGTTCTCTCGTTTCACACTCAACGCAGACCACTCTATATATAGTATAACCACGAAAAACCTAGGAAGACCAGTTATCGCCAAACATCCTTCTTAACTTTGCTTGGTTGGTTCAAAATGTCTTACTCATTAGCCAATGGAAATACTCATTTCTTGCTATAATCACGGTTAATGTGTTGGATGATCACGGTATAAGCAACGAAAATGAAGGAGGGGAGTCGTTGCTATGAGTCTTTTGATGTGTGCACATTGCATCGACCATGGAAAGTTTCCGATTTGATGTAATTTTTCGAAATACATCAAGCTCAAATAGAAGAGGCAGTGCAAAAGTCAGAGAGAGAGAGAGAGAGAGAGAGAGAGAGAGAGAGAGAGAGAGAGAGAGAGAGAGAGAGAGGAGAGGAGACTTAGAAATAGGATAGATAAAAAAAAAACTCAGATAAAAATGCAGGAAAAAGGTATATTATGTGAATGGGGCCGCAATATGATGCAACAAGCCAATAGAAAACGAGAGCAAAACATACATGGCGACAAGCAGGATGAGATTCGTAATATGCAGTAATGAGGGATTGACCGATAACACCACGTCATTATTGTCATTTTGATGAAACTGTCATTCTTTCTATAATCACGGTTAATGAGTTGGTTGATCACGGTATAAGCAACGAAAATGAAGGAGGGGAGTTGTTGTTATGGGTCTTTTGATGCGTGCACCTTGCATCGACCATGGAAAGTTTCCGATTTGATGTAATTTTTCGAAATACATCAAGCTCAGATAAAAGAGGCAATGCAAAAATCAGAGAGAGATGAGAGGAGAGTTAGAAATAGGACAAACAAACAAAAAAAGCTCAAATAAAAAATGCAGGAAAAAGGTATATTATGTGAATGGGGCCACAATATGATGCAACAAGCCAATAGAAAACGAGACCAAAACACACATGGCAACGAGCAGGATGAGATTCGTAATATGCGGTAATGAGGGATTGACCAGTAACACCACATCATTATTGTCATTTCGATGTAACCACCACATGAAAATACTTTCTCTATCAATGCGGCGGTGAAAAGAGTACAATTATACATATCACTGACACCAGCCATTTGGATAATATAAAGAGAATACTCTTAGTCAATCTTCTTTTTGCCTTCTCAAAATGCCATGAACTCACTTTTAGCAAACATCTTGACATGAGAATAAATGCGTAAACTAATTTTTCTAAAAAATTAGATTTAATTCATAAGTCCGTGTTTTCTCACTTTCCCTTTTTATTTTGTCAGTTTGAAAAGTTATTTAACATTCTTATGTTATGTAATAATCTCATTCCAAAAATTCATGAATCTTACATCTGAATTCGCACTTGTGGATATATCTGCGCAAGCTTGAGCAGAAAATTCTTAAGAAATAGTGTGAGGCTTAAGTCTTCCTTTTTCCCTATAAGTTTCTAGATTTCATGCAATTTATAACTTCAATTGAGAGAACTTCCATAGGTTAAGTGAAAGACCAAAGTTATTACGGGTAATGAATGGAGTAGTACGATCATAATAAATATTCGCCGCCACCTGACCGAATGAATTATAGAAATGATTCTGTTGGTAGGTGCATCAAGGGCATTAATACGTAACAACAACTAAGAAAATCGTGCAATTTCGAATCTACATGTTGCCCTAGTGTTAAGTGTAATTCATAGCTTTAAACGACGTCGTCCTTGTGATAATTATGAGCGAATCACTTATTGGACTTGAAAAGGTATACGTGTACAACTCCAATTTCTGGATGCTGGCGGGTGCTGATTTTTTCTTTTCTTTTTTGGCCCTTTTATTTGACAATTACTTCTGAAAACAGCAGTAAGACCAATCAGAAGCCAAGTGTTTGCTCGTCCTAGGTTTATGATGGGACACGGCCAACTTCAACATCGTAGTCTCCACCCAAGTCGATGCATGAGTAGTTATTGAGGTAGTGGTTGCTGGAAACCATTTTGTAGGAATATATGGGGCGAATACTATAGCGACACCCGTCAAGTTCTAGCTCCTCACTTTTTCGAATTTCAGCAATTTTCCATAAAATTTAGTAAGTAGGCTTATTAAGGGAATCATTTTGAAAGTATATAATAAAACCATTTTTTTTTTCGAAATTTTGTGCTTAGACATATTTAATAATCTCAATTAGTAATTGTTTAACTTTTACTTTCTGAGTTTATGCATACGTAAGATGCGGACTTATTTTGATGCATGAAAGATAGTTTGTAAGTCATGATATTTATCGCCCCATCAATCCGACATTTTGGTGTTTCAATTATTCAAAACATGACTCGTGTACGATACAAAGTGGTGCAGAAGTGGGGAAAGGAAATGAAATATATCCGACGAAAATGTATTATCTCTTCAAAATAGGGCTACTGAGGTTATTTATAGTCCACGCCTATATTTCCTGATGGAACCTCAAATCTTTGTAGCTCTATACTTATTAAGTCTTGAGTTTGACCTCGTAAAGAAAATCCTATCAAGATTAATTGTTTAATTTAAATAGGTTTCCTAATCTAGTAGTTCCCTAATTTGAGTGCCGAATTTTTTTATTTTGGATCTAAATCTTTTCTACGTAAAAAGTGGGTAGTCTTGTGAATTGTGTCCGAGATGAGTTTTGGGTGTAGAAGCCAACGTTGCTTGTAGTAAGATTTGTGAATTCCTTTGTAAAATCGAGAGACTATTGTGCGAGGAACTGTGAGGACTCAACTCTGTTTTGGGGTATTAGTATAATAGGGGTAAGGAAACACTGAGAATGTTTAAGCAACTAGAGTGTGGTTATGATTTATGTTCTATCACTTGATTTACATTGGAATCATGTGTCACTCTCCCCGTGAAGCACGTCACACTGATCGAATCATGTAAGCCCAACGTCCGAGTTTGTTATGTGTTTGATCGCTTGGTTATTGCGACACTATTGCACGCGACCGCTTCTTGATAGAAAACTAGAAATTGCAAGTGACGCAATTACTGCTAATCAACTACTGAATTATGGACATGCCAATTTGACTAAACCAGCTTGCTAATGAATGTCGCGACCTAAAATTAGAGATTTCAATTTTAGGTTAATGGATTACCAAATTAATTAATTAGACTAATTAACTTAGCTCGAACTCTCCCAAGTTCTATCAAATCGTGACTTATGGTTCAAGTGATTATTAGGCAAAAGATTTTAATTTTTGGAGCCGCCACTAATCATTTTTTGGTAGGCTGATTAGGAACATAAATAAAATAGCGGGAGAAAACTATTTTATTTCAACGAACTAGTGATTTAATAGTTCGGGGACTTGGTTACATTAATCGTTCAATTAATGCTCTTTCGTTACCAATTTCATGAAAAATATTCAATTTGGCAATTTTGATGAATTCTGATTTGAAGTTCAAAGGTGCAATTTTTTGGGTTTTCTTTTTATGATTTTTTTTTGTATTTTTGTGTTTTTCGAAATTAAAAATTAATGGAAAATGTGAGTGAATTGGTTCAAGATTATCTTAAAAGTTTTGGATTTAATTCTCATTAAGCCCCAAAAATTTAAAGACAAAAAAAATCTTTTAACCCTATGTCTACATTTTCTAAGGTTAAAATGGATTCAGAAGAATTTTATTCATTGAATGTGATCCATTTTCAAAAAAATTGATAAGACATGGTTTTTAAGAAACCATATCTTGCTACAATTTTTTTTTTGAATTTTTTTTATTTGTGAGGAAAAATTAAAAGATAATCCATTACGGATTTCTTTTTGTGATTTTTGGTTTTTATTGATGTGAACTTAAATTAAAATTGCAAAGCTTTTAATTAAAGGATAATTATCGCTATTTCTTTCGAACCACATGATACATTCAAGGATATTCAAGTGAGATTCAAAATTTCCCAAAATTGGCAAGTGAATACATATGCAAGATTCCTTATCTTTGAAATATTCGGTTTTAGGTATGCAATCTTCAAATTAAGTAACTGAATATTTCATTGATCTAAGTCAAGCAACAAAATTCATCGGAATATCAATCGAAACTACAATCCATGCAAAAAAGGCAACACAATACTGCAAAAATTTGATTTAAGAAATATACCTAGTTTGAACCGATTCTGAAAACGGAAAAGAAAAGAACCATGAGAAAGAGAATTTAGGCTTTCGCTCTGTGGTAACTAAAAAAGAAAAGGGAGGATTATTGGACGAAACGTGGGAGACCTTCTAAACCTGCAGGAAGAACAAGAAGCATATTTTTTTTCCTCTCATGCTCTCCTCACTTCAGCCGTGTATTGTAATTGTGCCACCTCCTCGTGTATCATTTGTGCCGTGTATTCAATTATGTGGCCTCCCTTTTGAATGAAGCATAAGCATGCTTATATAGGGAAAATTATGTCAAGTTAGGGGCTCTAACTTATTATATTTTATGAAATAGACCCCGATTAGCAAGACAATTTTTAATTAAGCCCCGAAGGACTTAATTATGCTTAGTTAAGCTCAAATCAGCCCATTTTCCTTAAGAATTTCGACACATGCTCAATTCGAATAATTCGATTAAGCTCAAAACCTTGGATTAAGTCCATCCACCACCAGTCCAATTAAATGCGAATATAATGCATGAATGCTAAAATTTAATTATCCTATATGAATACTATATGAAAATGATTTAATATTTTTGGTAGGGACTAATGTTTAGTCTCTGGTTTTAAAATGCAATTAATGACTAAATGACTAGTCAAAATTTAGGTGTCAACAATGAAATGATGCACCCGCGAGTCCCCCAATAAAAACCAAACCCTCACTGCAACAAGCTAAACCACTTTAGCGTTCTCTCGTTTTCAACTCAAAACATCCTTCTTGACTTTGCTTGATTGGTTCGAAATGTCTCACTCATTAACCGATGGAAAAACTCAGTTCTTGCTATAATCACGGCTAATGAGTTGCTTGATCATGATATAGGCAAACAAGATAAAGGAGGAGCCGTAGTTAAGAGTCCTTTTGTGCGTGCACATTGCATCAGACATGAATTCTTTCATTTTGATGTAATTTTAGAATTACATCAAACTCGGACATAAATGCGGAGAAATGTATTTTATGTGAATGGGCTGCCACATCGTGCAACAATCCAATAAAAAAATGAGAGCAAAACATAAATGGCATTGAGTAAAATGAGATTCATAATGGGAAAAGTGTCAAAAAAAAGTCTTAAACCTATTGCATTGGTGCCAATTCAATCATAAACCTTTTTTTGGTGTCAATTAAGTCCTAAATCTTTTGCATTTGTGCCAATTCAGTCCTAAACCTTTTATTGGTCCCAATTGAGTCATAAGCCTTTTTGGATTTGTGCCAATTCAGTCCTAAATTTTTTGCATTTGTACCATTTGAGTCAATTCGGTCAATTTTGGTCGGAAATCGCTGACGTAGACGTCGGTTGTCCTACGTGAAATGGCCGGCACTGATGTGGATATTTCTTAATCATGTAGGACAATTGACGTTCACGTTAGCGATTTCGGATCAAAATTGACCGGATTGAGTCAATCTGTACAATGCAAAAAGTCTTAGGACTAAATTGGCACCGATACAAAAGGTTTATGACTCAATTGGCACCAATAAAAGGTTTAGGACTGAATTGGCACAAATGTAAAAGGTTTATGACTAAATTGGCACAAAAAAAAGGTTTAGGACTAAATTGGCACCAATGCAATAGGTTTAGGACTTTGGACACTTTTCCTGATTCATAATACATGGACAATAAGAATTAGTCAGCCATACCGTAAAATACTTTCTCCATCAATTTGCTGACAATAGTGATCGGTCAGTTATATTGTACTTGTTTTTGCCCGTACAACTTACCAATGATTTCTATCAGAATGACGGATCAAGTAAGTAAGAAGTTGAAAATTTACTTTGAGTACGTTTCTTAAGAAATTAGTAACTTTCATTCAAATTTGCCAAAAAAACTGATTTTACGAAGGCTACATCTAGTGACAACAATTTTACTAAGGTCTTAAGGAATTTCATTGTTACACGACGCAGATGCTTTACTGTGACTTGGTAAGAACGTGAAGCGTGTAACTCTGCACAAGCCTTCTCGCGATGAATATAGCAAATGCATCATGTTAAACAGATCCTATCCAAAAAGAAAACCTCCTAAATAGAGTGTGAGGCACAATTTTACAATAAGTCATCCCACAGGGTATTGTACTGTGCATTGCATGGTATCACAGTTTCACAGATATGTCCATGCTTATGTAAATCGAGATATATCTAACTCAGTTTCTGTGAAACATGAGCCGGGAAGCCAAGAGGTTGAAAGCCATGCCGAAGACTAGCTTGCCATGCTTCGTCGACATCGGTGATGGTGTAGCCGCCCTTGTGCTCCTCCCACCCTTCTGCTGAGTGTAGAATCGGGGCGACGCGCCACGCGCTCATCACTCTTCGTGGCAGCCAGTTCTGCAGTATCCCAACCAGAGTAAGAAGAAGATTTGTACTAAGGTTGCTGCATTACTATACAGATTTATCCACACAAGGAATCTGCGAATCGAAACGGCTATATGGTGATGTAAGGATTGTGGTTCGGCCAATGTAACAATGATACATGTGTTTAGTATGAATATCAGTACGGTAGGTTTTGTATTTGCAATAAAAAAGGACAAGTTCTCTTCCCTGTAAAAATTACAAAAGCACACTCCCTTCAACAGCATAAATAAAGACTAATTGAAATCGGAATCATAGGCCATATCATACCTCACAAGAATGCACATTCTCAAGCGACGGAGGAGTGACCATGGCTGGTGTGTAGTGGTAGAAGCAGTCGCCGAGCACCTTTTCTGGAGGGAATTGCGAGAAGGGAATGAATAATGTCCCTTTTGGTGCTTTTGAGTGATCTTCTTCCGTTTTATCATCTCCAACTATCCATATCTAAGGATACACCAACCGTCAATGATCGTTCACGAGTATCACCATCATCATAATAAGTTCTTAGGGCATTATATAGCAATTAGGGTATCCAATTCTTCTTTAAGAATCTAAATAAAACCAAGAAGCTAACATGCTGAATCCTTAAAAGCCCATGCACATTTATAATTGAAGTCATTTGCAAGAAGGGCATGATTCATTCACCTTTGGAGCATGGCCACTTGAGAGAAGCAGATTGCTGTCACACTTGTGATTGAGTGATTTGTTCAGCATCTCGTACTCATGCTCAGGCAGTGTAGCCGCCTAAAATCAGTTTTGTACCATCATTTAAGAAGAGTAGTTAGAGGTAGTGACCCAAATTCAGAAAGACAATAAATAAATGATGCCAAGAACAGCCCTATCGGATTTGAATTAACAATTGTAAGGTGAGCAGATTCATGCTATCTCCATTATTTTGAAAATTGGCAATTCTTACATGGAGATGAAAGTTCACACGCTTGTCGACAATCAATAACTTTTTCGGTACGTGCGTCGTAACTAATGAAATTGTTATATATAATTTGCTATTGAAGATAGAATCTGTTTGCCGATCCGAAAGCTATACTTTGATGCTGAGAATTGAGTGGAATTTTCTTAACTATTAAAATATAAAAGAAAAATCTACTTTACTACTGAGAATTCCGCGTCATCTTCTTAGCTAGATGAAGATATGAATTATCTTCCTTTTTTTCTAACTAGGAAGCCTTTTTAAGAAGATAATATCAAAATATTTAAATAATAAATCACATCGTCATCTACCATCCAAATTATTTAATTTACCTGGATTCCACTTTGGCATAAAGCAAAAGCAATGGCATAAGCCACCTTGGTGATCCTCCCTCTGAGGACTTGGACAGTTCCTTTGGGAATGCTACTGACCACCACAGCCACTGCTAATCCACTCCCATCCACAAGTCTCACTTTGAGCTTAGGATGCCTCTCCACGTACAACCCGCCATGTCCGTTCAGCTCCTCTCCCCGCAAATACCAAGTTTAGAGTACACGAGCATGGTCATATTATCGTCCATCTTCTTATCCTATAACGAATATAAACTAATTCGATTGAAAAAGAGAGGATATGACAATAGTATACTCGAATACTAAAACTTTCATTTCGTGCATTTAAGTCCTAAAAGTCACAATTTCATCGCATTTGAGTCCTTTTGTTTAGTTCCGTCAATTTTAGGTGGACGGAAATGTGACCTGATTTCTGTATTTTTTTTAATCTAGTGTGGGCCGTTCATAAATGATGCCACATAGTTTTGTGTCCACTGAAACTTTACGGAGCCAACGAAAGGACTGAAATAGACGGCTCTGACAAGTTTTAGGATTTAAATGTACGAAATGAATTTTTTAGGATTTAAGTGTATTACCGTGATAAGTTTTGGGACTGGCCTGTAGTGTTATGATTGGAAAGTATGAACCCCACCCCAACACGTAATGGTCCCTTCTTTCTGTATTTGGGGTTTGTTCTTTTTTTTGCTTTTTTTTTGTTTTGGCTTCTAACTAAAATTCGTGAGGTCATCATCAGTTAATATAACGTCAACCCTTTGAAACTACTCGTTGCCTGACATTATATCAGACTATAAGTCATGCTTCCATGCCCTCTTTTAAGTGTTAGAGAATGATTATATTTACATTATAGTATAGTCTTAACACATTAAATAATTAAAATGTTGAACCCTAAGGAACTTTTATGACCATAAACTTTGTCTTGCAAAAAGTGTCCATCATGAACCTATCATGATTCATATTATAATGCCATGGGTTGGAAATTATAATGTCATAAGATGCTTGCCTGGTTCAAGCGACCCAAGCACAAAACCTTGGTCCCCTTTGCCTCTGCCTCCGAGATGTCTTTCTCAATCAGACCATTGATCGACTCCTTTTGCCATTGCATGAAGTACTAGAAAGAAGATCAAAGAAATGATTCATACAAATGACAAAATGACCGAAACTAATAGCACAAAAACTTCAATAATATAAAATAAAACGAATTGGGCGGATTAATAAAAGAAAATCTTACTTGAATGCTATATTTTGGAATGACCCAAGTTTGTACTTTGAGTTTATTGAAGAGATGCCGCTCAACCACAAAAGTGCGCCCATAAATCTTAGTAACCAACATGGACAATAGAGTCGCTGGCCAAATCAACCAGAAGTACCACCTCGATGATCGGTCTGGCCAAGATGCGAGAGAGGCGAAGTCACACCCCGCACCCATCAAGCACGCCAACATCCCTTCTCGGTCGTTAAGTTACGACGTTCCAGGACGCGTCACCGACCCAATTATTTTTATCTTTCAATTAAGAGCATGCGGAAACGATTCACTTCCCCAGACAAACATAACAACGGGATAGTCATAAGGAAACCAGTAATCAGCAAATAGCAAAAGATCATTTTATTTAATTACTGTCAACCTTAGGAAGATTACAATATATACAAGCCTGTTACAAGGCCCCTCCCAAGCAGACCACACATACAAAAGGGGTGGGGTGGTCGGGTTAACCTAACTTCACTACAAAAAAGGCAGCCCAAAAAGATAAGCATACAGTGCCTTTCACCATAGCTGACCATAACCGGGAGGAGGCTCCGGGTCAGACTCCTCTTCTTCTGCATCGGATTCCATGCCATTCGAATCGGTCTCCTGATCAGAAATAGCTCCATCCAAAGGGTCGAGATCCATAGGATTCCAAACCTCATCTCCAATGCCACCAGCGGGAGGTCCGTCGAAACCTCTAATCGGACCAAACAGACTATCCCCCTCCTTAATGAATGAAGTTAAGAACTCGTACGGTTGCCACATCGCTAACCCCTCTTCAACCCAAACGGTTGTCGAATGCTTCTGATACGACCTATTCGGTCCCACCAGATATTTTACTACTATTGTACCCATGTCTATGGGCACATTAAAATGCATAAGCATAGGTGGTCGACTCATACTCGGGGGTCTGAAAATATTTAAACAACAACAATGAGATAAATCTCAACAAGTTAACGACCTAAGTCTCGATTAACAGGTCAACTCAGCTCGGATGTACCTAATACATGCAATACAATACAGTACGCACAAACATGCCATCACACATCCATAGGCAACCTTACTTTGCCTTGGCACACGCCCAGCGCTTTATAAATCGCCATATGCAATATAATGCAATAAGTAAACAACATAATCAGAACACCTGTCAACATCCTCATGCATAGTGCACTCAAGCATGTTCCAATTATCACGGCCACTTAGGCATGCCCATCCTCACACAGGGGTCTTCCAGCTCAACCGGGCATTTATCCATTCGATCAATTACGGCCGATAGAGGGCACGCCCGTCTTCATACGGGGGTCTTTCAGCTTATCCGAGCATTTATTTATTCGATCAATTACGGCCGATCGAGGGCATGCCCATCTTCATACGGGGGTCTTCCTGCTTATCCGGGCATTTATCCATTTGATCAATTACAGCCGATCGAGGGCATGCCCGTCTTCATACGGGGGTCTTCCGGCTTATCCGGGTATTTCTCCATTCGATCAATTACATCCGATCGAGTGCACGCCCATCTTCATATGGGGGTCTTTCAGCTTATTCAGGCATTTCTCAAATTAATGCAACTCTCATGCCAAAAATGCAGTAAATAAATCACACGTGATCACATACACATAATTAAATCATCAAACTTAGCATACTTCCCTATCCAAACATTCTTGCCCTACTTGACTCATAAAAATTGATATATAAACTCGACACCTCGGGGTTTACTATTTAGGTGTCCACAATTTCTTCTTTAAAAACAGCCGTTCAATCTATTTAGCTATACAAGCCAATTTATACGGCGATTCCCAACGTAGGCATCACAATTCAAGCATAATGCAATCATAAATTAGTATTAAAACTACACAAAAGTATAGATAAAATAATCCGATAGCTTATCGCCTAAATAGCGATAACTTATCACTAATCAGTGATAGCTTATCACCTAAATGGTGATAGCTTATCACTCAAAAATCGATAGCTTATCATCAAATCCTCGATAGCTTATCACTAACAATCCCGATAGCTTATCGCATAAATTGCCAAAAGCTTATCGCATTTCTTGATAACCTATCAAGTCCACTTATCACTTATCGAGATAACTTATCAACTAATCCCTAATTAATTAGCACTAAACATACTTAGCCTAATCTAATCTTATTCTAATCAAGTTTAGCATACTAATCAAGGGATTAGGAAGAAAACTCACCCGGTAACGATTCCGAAGACATGGGCACGAAGGCGGCAGTGAGAGCTACGCGTAGCTTGGTCCAGAAATGACACGGAATGACGACGGATGGCTGGATAGTAGTAAAATAGAACCGGTGGGGGCTGTTTTGCTTGGTGGGGCTCGAATTGGCGGTGGAAACGGTTCGAACGGGTAGCACACAGTGACGGGAGGTCACGACGATACTCGATGGTCATTTTTGGCTGGCCAAACAGCAACCAAAGGGCTGAGATGGTGCCGGTGGTGGCTGGCCAGGAGAGAGAATGAGAGAGAGAGATAGAGATTCGGTTGAGTGAGGGAGGAGAGAGAGTGAGAGAGAGAGACTAAAATGAGAGATATCCCTCTTGCAAGCTTCTTGCACAAGCCAAGTTCAAGATAATTTCCCCTCATCAAAGCAAGCTCCCAAAGTATTCACTCATCATGCCCTTTTCCCTTAAAGTCTTCATCCATCAAGTCCTTTGTCCCATGGTCATAAATGTAAGAATGGCATTTTGGTAATTTCACAAAGTATAAAATACTATACGCGTATACGGACAAGAATTTTGTACGGGTTCGTATAAATCGAATTTCGGCTCAAAAGGATAAGGATTGGGCTAGAAAAACTCATTGGGCTCAATTGGGTTAAGTAGGTTTAATTGGGCCCACTTGGGCTTGTCTTGGGACCAAGATGGCCGAACCATATTGGGCTTTTCGGCCCAATGTGTCTTCACCGGCCCACTTCCTCGTGGACTCCAAATCTCGATCCGATAACTCATTTTCCAAGGGTCTCGAGCAAACCGATAAATAGGTAGTTCAATGAGGCGACGTCCAATAGTTTAGTCTTGAAATCCTCGAAGATTCGATACCCAAATTCGAATTCTAATTCATAGTCAAAATCAATCGATTGCGACTTTAGTATATCTCGAGCTAACGGGCGGCTTTTAGGAGTTACGTGTATTCGACCCGTGGTTGATTCGACATCAATCCACGTCTAAGCTTTCTCAAGCCATGGATGACCTCGGTTGTCATGTAATTGCGAAGCGTCAATCACTAGTTCCGATGTACACGATCATTAGGAATTGGTTTAGGATCGTTCGCAATCCATACAATGGTCAAGCGAATTCACCCGCGATCCAATTATATACTATTGGCGAAACATTCTATAATCGTTCCTTGATCGGTCTATAATGGCTCAAAATTGTCAAATGTCAATTCTTGTGATCGAATTATCAATCCATTGTTGAGTTCTCAGGTCGTGCGTACTTAATTCCTTAATAGCATTTCCCTTTCAATTAGTCTCTCAAGAGTGATCAATTCAGAGCGAGAATTACTAGCAGTACATCAATTAACATCATCATTTCATTACATCCTGAATATGGTTGAATTTGAGGATGTCACAACTCTTCCCCGCTTAAAAAATTTCGTCCCCGAAATTTACAACAACCATACTACTCAAAAAGATGAGGATGTTGTCGTCTCATTATTTCTTCGCTTTCCCAAGTAACTCCTTCCGTTCCATGATGTGGCCAGATCACCTTAACCAAAGGGATCGTCTTGTTCTGCAACACTCACTAGTCTTTCCATGTACGGCACCTTGTCATCTACGTCTATTTCTTCATAATTCAGCACGTGGGTTGGATCAGTCTCATACTTTCTTAGCATGGACACGTGGAAGACGTCATGTACTTGAGCCAACTTCACCGGCAAAGCTAAACGGTATGCCAAAACCCCAATTCTCTCCAAAATTTGAACGGTCCCACATATCTCGGGCTTAACTTTCCTTTCTTGCCAAATCGCTATGTTCCTTGCATAGGTGACACTTTGAGGAAGACGTGATCACCTACTTGGAATTCCAAAGGCCTCCGTCGCTTATCCGCATAGCTTTTCTGACTGCTTTGTGCTGTCTAAAGCCTTTCTCTGATGACTTTAACTGCCTCAACTTATTGCTGTACCAACTCCGAACTAGTAATCCTTTTTTCTCCAACCTCGTCCCAACATATTGGAGTTCTGCAGGCTCTACCGTACAAAGCTTCAGACGGTGCCATTCTAATGTTCTATTGATAGCTATTGTTATAAACGAACTCAACGAGATGTAGTTGTTCCTCCCAACTTCCCTTGAAATCCAAAACGCAAACTCACAGCATATCCTCGAGAGTTTGTATCGTTCTCTCGAATTGTCCATCCATCTGCGGATGATAAGCTGTGCTATATTGTAGCTTCGTTCCCATGGCACCTTGAAGACTTTTCCAAAATGTAACGGTGAACTTGGGATCTCGATCCGAAGTAATCATTACCAGTACTCCATGAAGGCAAACTATCTGTCGCACGTACAACTCAGCATATTTATCCATAGCGAAATCCTTTCCTATGGCGATGAAATGTGCAGACTTAGTCAGTCTATCAACTACGACCCAAATAGAGTCATTACCTCTCTGACGCCTTGGTAGACCCATCACGAAATCCATTGTGATATGTTCTCATTTCTAGTCTGGTATCTCAAGTGGTTGTAGCAATCCACCTGGCTTGCCATGCTACGCTTTCACTTGTTGGCACGTCAAGCACTTGGCTACGTGCTTGGCTACATCAACTTTCATTCCACTCCACCAGTAATGCTGACGTAAATTCTGATACATCTTTGTACTACCGGGGTGGATGCTATAATTGCTATGATGTGCTTCTGATAGAATCTCGTCCTTGAGTTCCACATTGTCAAGTACGCACAGTCTCCCACAAACCTCAACGTTCCATCTTCAGCTACTTGAAAGTCCATCTTTCTTTTATCTGCATCTCCCTGTAGAATCTTCTGAATTGCAGGATCCATTGCTTGCAACGTTTTAATCTTAGCATGTACTTCCGGTTCAATGCTTAGGGTAGCCAAAAGACTCGAGAGGTGACCTACCTCAAACTTGAACTCTGAATCTTGTACTCCCTTGAGTAGAGTCCATTCCTTAATCATCATTTGGTCGTCCCTACACGATGACTGAACAAATTAAACAAGAAAGGAAATGTTTAGCAATTACTCTATGCTTCCACTGTTAGGGACGGTACAATTTCAACTGTAGATCCATACACCATCACCACATGTTTTGCATAAAACACTCATTGATTGGGAGATCGTGTGATCAGAAATAACTGACAGTACTGTCAAATTGTCAGGCTAGCAGCTTCTATTAGTTCATTCCATGAAAGGAGCTGCTAGCATGACAGTCTGATAGTACTGTCAATTATTTCTGACCACACGATCTCTCAATTAATAGGTGCTTTATGCAAAACACGCAATAATACTGTGTGGATCTACGGTGAAAATAACAAGGCTTATTTGGGAAAAAAAAACACTAATAGGCTGTAATAATTTTTTTAATTATTGGATCATGCACCACAATTTTAAATTTACCAATTTATAAAAAGCAAAAAAAATCAGATATTTTACTGTCCCACCAAAATTTACAGCATTATTTCAATCTAGAAAAATTACGTAAATACTCTTTGTGAATCTATGAGTTGATATCTAAAAATTGTGAATGTTCTAGGTGCTGAAAAATGGGGAAAAAAATATATTAAATGCTTAGGCACGCCGCAAGGAATGGGAAAAAAACAGTAAAAAGTCAAAAGCAAAAGCCACAAACTCTTAACGAATAAGTGCCAGCAAATTAATTGTGATGAGACTTGTGAGAACACAAAAACTTCTCTATCCATCGATTAACGTTTGGAAACTTTTTTCATTTTACTCTTTTTCGTTGATATTATCAACTAGATAAACTCTTGTTATGGTTCCGACAAAAAAAAAAACTCTTGTTATGGATCTGACCACCAAAAAAAAACCTCTTGTTATGGTCCGCCTCTTTTTTTTTTTTTTATGGTCGAAGTTATGGTCCACCTTTTCATGGCTGAAGAAACTCAATAACGGGGTAGGACCCCGAAAAGAGAAGGACCAAGTAATGATCTTTCGACTCCCAGTTAAGACAAAAGAAGAAAATGTCTTTAGCTGACCAGTCTCTTTCCCGGTCGACTTGCTCGAATTCAATGCCCTTGTCGACGATCCTGCCATTCCCTCTGGCATTGCGGTACCGAGACAGAGTTATCCAAATTTGGTTGTGGAGCATCCTCCACAGCAAAAATGGAAGTATCAGGAACGAGGACACGTCCCTCTCTCTTCCCTTGCTGTTGAAGAAGACGTAAGTGCTGCGGACCACCGAAGGAGCCAACACTACGTACTGCATGCAAGTAAAATGACACGAAAGAGAGCTGTTTTTAGGACAGTCGATAAGCCTGTTTAGCTGAAAATTAAACGTGAGACGCGTACTACTATGGTGTACAATGAAAGGGACGATAACAAATGATCCTAGGAATAAGAAAATTTTGTTGCCCTTATCGATCATTAGCATCCTAGAGATGAGTGCTACGTCACCTGTCCGCCGCGACCCATATTCTCTTGTCACCTCACATTTTCCCACCACGCGGAGCCGGCGTGTTTCTATGTTTGGCCACGAGGTGAGGAAAAATTCTAGCCTCGACCGGGATCCTGAGAACCGGATACAGTTACAGGCACTGATCATACGTGAGATCGTGCTATGTGTTGTTCACCTGGCTGGGATCTATATCATCAATGATTGCGAGTGGGTCGCTTCCTATCAACTCGGGTCTTGGTCAAAGTGTTCCTCGTGAGGAGACACCAGTGTAAAATACATATCTCTTGGTGCTGGCCCAATGAAAAAACAGAATAGACATTCATTATTGCATCTATATTGATGCACTTAGATTACATAAACCCTATGACAAAAAAGCCCATGTAACTATGCAAACGGTTGCCATAGCGCACAAGTTTTTCTTCTGCTTGCATGTATGCGAGAGAGAGAGAGAGAGAGAGAGAGAGAGAGAGAGAGAGAGAGAGTTGACACCTTGAAGCTTCCAAGAGGTTTCCATGGCCAATCAGTGAATAGTCCTGGTTTAGAAGCCATGACAAGCTTCGTCTCCACCGCTCCCTCGCTCTCGCTCTCGCTCTCTCTCTCTCTCTCTCTCTGAGTCTCTCTCTGTGCTGGTAATGCTCTCGTAGGCATTGGACCTTATATAATGCTTCTCAGCTATTCTCTGAAGTGAGGGGTGAAAATCGCATTAATGACGCTGGTTGCCTTTCAAAAGAAGGGGGGTAATGTTGTCCAGTTAAGTAAATTTAAATTTTTGTTGGCTCACATAATATAGTATTATCTAAGAGGAAAATGTTTTGTGTGTGCTTAGGACACTAAGGGAAAAATGAGGGAATAAAATTAGGAGTGGAAATCACGGAATATTTCCACGCCCAATTTTAAAAACTTATAAAGAAAAATAATGTAACCAAAATTTACGTGCCAACGTGTGTGTATTGCGAAAGTTTGCGATTATGGATTAAGAAAATATCAAAGTGCATCCACCAAAAGATTTCAATTTGGAAAAGATAAGCCGGCGGTCATACCGCTATAACCGTGATATGCTTGCCATACAAATTTATCGCAATTTCTTTTTTTATTTTTTATTTATTTGCCAGCCACAAACTTGTGGCTGGCATTTGACCGTCCACTGTCATTTGACAGTGGACGCTAGCAAGAGCCCGATTTCGATTAAGCAAAATGCAAAATGGAAAAGTCATTCCAAATGCATCAATTTTCCGTTTGGGGTTGTTGATGGGTTTCGTGATATGGGCATTTTCTAAGTTTCTCAATTCACTTGAACAAGTTAATTTATTATTTTCGTTTTGATTGGAATCCTCTCCAATTTAAGAGCTAACTTTACATTATCAATTTTCCTCCCTTTTACAAAAGGACAAATAAGCATATTGAACATTCAATACCTGAGATGTATGATCCTCCTCCTTTTTCTTTGCTTTTCTTTTCCTCCTTTCTCATCCACCTTCTTCCCCCAATAAGATCCGCCTGGTCGTGGCCCGCCCATTGCCTTGTGGCTTCCGCCACCTTGCTCACCGTCTAGTCACCATCTGTTGCATCTCTCTCTCACTCTCTCGACGCGACGAAGGGGTGATGGTCGGCGGGTCATCTCAAGCGGTTGGCAGGGGCGAAGAATATGAAGGCGGCGGCGATTGCGATGGTGGCTACTGTGGGTAGCTAGAAAGGTAGATAAGAAGAGAGAAAAATTATACTAGGCTTTTTGTTTGAGTTTGTGTAAATTTTTTCACAAAAAATTGAGGCCACTTACTTCAGTGAAGTTACTGTATCTTGGTAATGTGGATTGATCTGAACCCCTCAATTAATTGTTGTGTTTTACAGTTGAAGAAGCATAAACCAAAATGTAAATTTGCCCCCTTAAATTGAGGGATCCCATAGCTTAGTGCACTTCTTCTAAGAAGCTATTTCGAACATAATAATCACATAGAGGATATGGTGAGCAATATAAGTTATTATATACAACATGTTAAAACATGATACTTTTATGGGACATAAGGTGAGTTACTTTGTTAGAATGAGTTTAACAATCTATCGACGAACAAAGCAAGCGTGATATATCACAAAAATCTTAGGAGGTAATAACAAGTGTTTTCTTCGATACCGAAAAAGATACTTATATGACAAATGTACGTGTGATCGACTGATTACACCACATTAGCAATGCAACAAACACATAAAGTTACCTTTTACAGTGCAATTACAATAGAATTGTTACCATGTGTGTCCATAGAGCTCAAGGTACCGGTTTGGATGGACAACAAAGTATTCTATTGGATTCAAAGGTACATATTAAAATCAAGTAAGTATCATTTAGGTTCACCGCTTGATCATGCTAATCTTACTTTTGTCATGATTGTGGGACGTCTGGAACTTTTTGTGCACCAGACTAGTTCACGCTAGACGTATTGACTATTGCGTCTTCCGTATAATACGTACTATCGCGTCTCCTGTGTAACGCGTAAAAGTTCGAAGTACACAAGTTGGTACTCTTAATTGTGCCGGCAAGAGAGCGGAGGTTGGATGTCCCAATAATGCTCAAAAGGCTCTTTATAACTGCGGTATAATATGGGACTTTGATCTTTGGTACTTTGAGAAAAATTGCGAGCTTATCACTTGCGAGGAGGAGGTATCTATGATATCGGGAGAGATCAATCCACTTTTCAAAAGAGTGGTACCATAATGCATTTTGTCGTTTCTCCCACCCAAAATATCGTACATCGCAAGCATTTCGAAGATATTCGATAAACAGCTGAGATCTGTCCATTCATGATCCAACCGTTCATAATCTCGAAAATCCGATCATTTGGGAGATTCATTGAATTGTTCCGCAGTTCACGGTGTGGATTGGGCCGCCTTTAACAACTTGGTAGATACGAATATTGACTCCTTTGGTTTATTGTAGGATCTGCTTCTGCCCCTTCCATTAATGAGTTTTGTAGCAATTTATGATGGTAATGATGAAGAGAGCTCCGCCACTCTCTCCCTTCTCCAGATTTTCTAGTAAAAGTCCGTCAAGTTGGCAAATTGGTCAACCATGCTTAGCCACTTCAGATAGAGAAATCTAGGGCATGCATTACAACATTTCTGGAGTAGAATTTCTACTCCAGAAGTGATTCTGGAGCAGAAATTCATTTGGTTACGTAACTTCATTTTTTACTTTCGAAACTTTATTTTTTGCTCAAAAAGAAATTTTGGAGTCACTTGAAGAAGTAAAAAAAATTACTTCTCTCAACTTCTGCTCAGAAGGAGTAGAAAAATCAATTTCTAACCAAAAGTTGATTTTTAAAATAGAAGTTTTGCTATGCGCACCCTTAGTTATCAAGTTGTTTTTCAATAACTATTTAAGATGGGAAGATATTTATATTGGAATAATCACAAAAGCTAGCAAAATCGGTGAATGCAATAAATAGGAGCAACATGCTCCATGTGTAGGTGTGGAGTTGGAAGGACTCCACCTGTCTTGGGTGTTGTTCTTGTAATAATATAAAGATATGCTTAGATATATTTAGACACGTTCATACACATCTAAATGCATTTTCATATGTTTATCTATATGGGTTTATACATGATACATGTTAGAAATAGGTTAGAAATATTTTAGATATCTTCAAGAGATATTTAGGATATTTCCTTTGATTTTCCATATCAATTGTGAATATGTATATCTGATTTGATTTTTATTGATTTTCTTAGATAGTCCTCTAATAAAGTTTTTAAATAGGCTTTCCATGTTTTCTTTTCTATGTATTGAAATATACGAAAATTCCCCAATTCACTTTTCCGCATTATGCTCAACTGTACATGTGAAACGTAGTTTGTCATTTAAATTACTTAGTAGACATGTCCTGTTTGGGTTTAGGTTTCAAAAAACCATGCCAGGATTAATAAACGTGTCATGTGTTCAGGTTTCAATTTCACACAAGACGGGAAAAGTGTCAAAAAAGTCCTAAACCTATTATATTGATGCCAATTCAGTCCTAAACCTTTTTTTTTGTGCCAATTTAGTCCTAAATATTTTGCATTGATGCCAATTCAGTCCCAAACTTTTTATTGGTGCCAATTTAGTCCTAAACCTTTTACATTAGTGCCAATTCAGTCCTAAACCGATCAATTGAATTAGCACAAATGTAAAAGATTTATGACTGAATTGGTACCAATATAAAAGGTTTAGGACTAAATTGGCACTAATAAAAGGTTTAGGACTGAATTGGCACTAATACAAAAGGTTTAAGACTGAATTGACACAAAAAAAAAGGTTTAGGACTGAATTGGCACCAATACAATAGGTTTAGGACTTTTTCGACACTTCTCCCCACACAAGACGATTATAACACAACATGATACAGCACAAAGAGACAAATTGCCAACCCTACATGGCACCACCTGAAAATGGTGGCCACACCGCGGGTCTCTCTCTCTCCGTGTGTGGATGCGCAATACTTTCGTTGAATTTTTTTTTTCATTTTTCTCCATTTTATTTTTTCAGCAAATAGATATTCTATTTGTGTATATCTCACTTCCTAAGCTGGATTTGTATACCCAAACAATATGTTAGATATATGCCATAAAGCAACCATGTAATAGTTATATGTTAGGGATTTCAGTTGTATTTCAATTTATTATTCAATTAATGGCAAATACGTATTTATTCATTTGTCCAATTATTTACATATATGAATATATTCCATAAGATCAGTTGTGACTGGACCTATTCTTGAGACGTTGAGAATATGTGTGAAGTTTCACGGTTAGACTGAATCTTTAAACTGTTCCCGGGCGATGGATCATTGAATGGATATTAATGAACATGTTGAGACCGGTGTGTTATTAACTTTACCATTAAGTATTGGATACTTAAGGGAATGATGAGTCACATGACATTGGGCATTACGATGCCTGAGTTAGAATACAGGTGCTTGTACTAGACAAGTTTATTGAACGTGACACGCATTGAACGATTAGCAACATTGTCGCGACCTAAAAATCGAATTTTCCAATTTAAGT
Source organism: Lenwebbia sp. NSW1173648 (assembly GCA_029784005.1). Classification (NCBI taxonomy): domain Eukaryota; kingdom Viridiplantae; phylum Streptophyta; class Magnoliopsida; order Myrtales; family Myrtaceae; genus Lenwebbia; species Lenwebbia sp. NSW1173648. The sequence goes on from JARCGZ010000007.1 coordinate 13,999,197, forward strand.
TAATGGATTACCAAATTAATTAATTAAATTAACTGACATAGCTCGAACTCTCCCAAGTTCTACTAAATCGTGACTTATGGTTTAAATGATTATCTTGCAAAAAATTAAATTAAATTTTTCGGAGCCGCCACTAATCGTTTTTTGGTAGGTTGATTAGAAACCTATGTAAATTAGTCGGCGAACTAAATTACTTCTACGAAATCAAAGATTTTAAGTTCGGGACTTGGTTACATTAACTTTTCAATTAATGCCATTTCGGTACCAATTTCATGAAAATGTTTGATTTGGCAATTTTAATGAATTCCAATTTGAAGTTCAAAGGTGCATTTTTTTGGGTTTTCTCTTTGTGATTTTTTTGTATTTTTTGAGTAATTTTCGAATTAAAATTAAATGAAAATGAGAGTGAATTGGTTCAAGATTAACTTATAATTTTCAGATTTAATTTGCATTAATTCCCAAAATTTTTAAGAAAATCCTTTTACCCTATGTCTACATCTTTTAATAGTTAAGATGGATTCAAAAAGATTTTATTCTTTGAAAGCAATCCATTAGATAGAATTTCTAGAAAATCCCATCTTTCTAAAAAAATGATGAGATGTGGTTTTTACGAAATCATATCTTGCTAGATTTTTCTTTTTTGAACTTTCTGCGATTTTGTGAAATGAAGTTAAAAGATGAAACATGAATGAATTTTTATTTTTTTTGAATTTTAGATTTTTTTATGGATTTTTTTTATTTTCGATTTTTATGGATGAAATTTAAAATTCAAGTTGCAAAAATTAAAAGATAATTACCGCTATTTCTTTCGAATTAAGTTTCGATCTAAAGCCTGATAGATCGACCTTAAAATTCGAAATACCCGCTATGGAAATTATTCTATCTAAAGCCTGATAGATCGACTTATTTCCATGTTTGCGGCTGCGGATTAGGAAGTTTTCCTAATCGATTACATTGTGAAATATTTTGGATATCTTTGAGTATCTTTAGGAAATTTTCAAATTATCACAAGATTACACAAAATTTCCCAAAATATTCGCAAATATTCCAAAGAATCATTTATGATATTTTCTCAAGATACGATTCGAATATTTCAGCATCAATCCACAAGATGAATATCCAAATCAAAATAGCCGAATATCCTCAAGATATGCACAATTTTCAAGGATATGCTTCAGGTTCGAAAATTCATTAGTTAATCCATAGAAATTCAGCAAATATTCAAGTATATTCAGAATATTATGGATTAGAAAATTACCTAATTTGAAAACGAACCAAAAACTTGAACCCAAGCGAGCTTCTTGGACCAAACGGTGAAGGTGTTTTGCACGCCTAAAGGAATTCGAAGCAGAAAATCTGCACCTTCAAGCACCGAACAGCAAGAATTTTGTGCTAAAAAAGTATGGTAAACAATCTCGAACTTCTGAGCAAAATCTGCACTTGATAATTAGTGAAAACGCCCAAAAAATATGCAGTTTTTGACCTCGAACAGTCCCGAACAGCAGCAAAAAGAATCCTGCACTATTTAGTAAGCAAAAACGTCCAAGACGGGGCTGTTTTGGATCCCGAACAGTAGTAAAAACAGTGGCAAAAACGGCCTGGATAGCAGCCACAAAACCACTTGGACAATAGCACGAAGACACGCTTGAACAGAAGTAGAGACCAGCCTGGACAGCAGCTCTGACGGCGACGCAGGCGGAGGCAACGGCGGCGACGGCTGGACAATAGGGAGGAGCTGCGGCAAATCAGTGGGGGAGAAGCAGCTGCACGAAGGAGCTTGGATTTTCTCCCTCTCTCACTCACGTTTTTTTTTTTTTTTGACTTGTGTCTTATGAACAGAAGATTGTGGACGTGTGATCTCAATCAATCATTGGCCTCCACCCTTTTGTCTGAAGTGGGTTTGCTTTTATAAGTGGGATGGATGGGTTTCTCGAGGGACAACAAAATTTTCTTTCCTTCTTCTTATGCCCCAAATATTTTATTTTTTATTCCTTTCCCTCGTTAACCGATTTTGCTTTGCCCACTTGCCTTTCTCTTACATTGTCTTTTCTTGTACAAAGATATGAAACGAAATCTGCTGATCTTCTTGCTTGCTTTTTTTTTTTTTTATCCCTTTTCTTTCCCCCAAGCAAAAGAATCGTCCGTGCACATTCCATATGAGCATTTGCGAACTAAATTTCAATGCGATTTTCTACCATCGAATTTATATCACCACGAGCTTATCTTAATTAAGCTCAAAACTAACCACTCGAGTCCATCCACCGCTGGTCCAAATGAGTGATAATGCATGCAGAAATTAAAAATGCAAACTATATGAATTAAATATTTTTGTTAGAGACTAAGGCTAGCCTCTAATTTTTTATGCAATGAATGATTAAATAAAAAGTCAAAATTTAGGTGTCAACAAACATGGAAGCTTTTAGCGTGGTCAATGTCTAATCGTTCATGCTCTGGTCTTGTGTAAATAATCCTTAGACCTGAAGCACAGTGTTGACTTGTGTGTTGGATGGCCATGGTTTACAAGTGCGCATATTGACGGTTCATTGATCCGTCTCTATACTTGATGGTCATAGTTCATGCACATACGAAGTCACACGTGTGCGCAAAACGGAATATGTCTCCTTGTTACATGCAAGATATGATGTCCCATGCAATCTAGTTATGACAATGCATTGAAATCCTCGGCCGGGTTGTAACCGAGAATGAAATGTTCATGTCTCATATAAATGCATGTCAATTAGGTTTGTGCATATAATCGAATTGGTGGCTTGACAAATATTCCATGTTATTTGTTCGATCGAGACTTAGTAAGACAGAGGGAAGGAATTACACTATAACCAGAGTTGACAGGTTCATTATGTTCTTAAAGCATTCACACTATCTAGGTAGCCATGACATATTGCTAGATATCACTAATGGCTTGTAGGACCTAGAGATTGATCAGGACAATCAATTCTATTGGGAGTACTAATGTATTAGTGCAAGTCTTACTGCCAACTTAGTAATGAACCTAGGGATGTCACACACCGTAACCAATACATGACGACATTGAATGGGAAAAATGATGTTGCAAATATGTTTGCAATCGCGGCTATCTAAATAGTCGGACTGAAATTAAATTAAATGGGATTTAATTTAATTCATCTTCTTTTTTGTCATTGACATATGTGCATATGATGCACATGCACGTCCTAAATCAACACATATTGATGTGCCCCGAAATTGCGCACATGCTGATATATATATATAAAAGGTCACGCACAAGGTCATGTGCACGACCCACGATTAGTGAATCATGGGTGTCTTCTCACGACCTGATCGTGGGTGTTTTCTCAGCATCAGCAACTCAAAAAAACACAAACACACACACACACAAAATCGAATGTGTAGAGGGTGCCATTGAAGGTAGTGTACATATGAGCGAAAAAGGTTTTCTCTCATAGTGTGTGCATCGTGAGAAAGAAATAGCAGAAAATTGTTCTCTCTATTTCTTTCCTTGTGATCAAAATATTAAGAGCGTGGAGAGTTATCATCACGAGATTGCTAGCACAAGTAAGTGTGGTGATTATCCGCGACGTCTTGCTTCCGTTCGTCGAACAATTGGTGGTGTGTCTGAATTAGAGGTCCAATACTTGTGGGGCTCGAACTGAAGAACATCTGAACCAACTCGTTTCAAGCACGCTACGAGAGGTAATCCGTCCAACCCCCTTTGTGTAATTTGATTTTTGATTGAAACGCACGAACAACGCCTCTGGAGATACATGCATGGGTTTTATTTTCGCTGCGTTTTATATGTTTTATTTGCCTATGCAAGTTACGTGTATCCCAATAGTGGTATCAGAGCCAATCCTTAGGCGTTTTTGTGACATCCTGAAATTTGTAAGGCTTGTAAAAATAAATGATATTGGATCTTTGGGATTTAACGGACAATTATCGGATGCGAATTCTTTTGATCTGGAAAGATCAAGGTAGCCCTGAAGCTTAGATCATTAGGATTTAAATGGTTTCGTCGTGCCGTAGTCAACTCAAGGCTTGTAATGATCGTTTTACCCTCGGATATTATTCATAAAATCCAAAAGGCATAAATGTTGACTTGACCATGATGGGCCCCCTAGTCAACTCACCATCACCATCTTCTATCTCTCTCTTTTATCTTTCTCTCTCTTCTCTCTTTCTTCGCCCTCTTCCCCCTTCACCGGCCGACCCCTTCCCTCTCGGTCCCCCACCCTTTGCGCGCGCCGGCCAGCCTCCGCCGTCCACCCTTGCATGACGCCGTTGTCGCCATCCAGCTCGTCGCCAGTCGTCCGCGGCGCTCCAGCCTCACCGTCTCTCCGTCGTCTCCAACCGGAGCCCCGCCCGAGGCCTCTTCCTCACCCGACACCACCACCCGCACCACTCCGTCCTCCACAATCCTTCGCCTTCGCCGTCGCCGTGAGCTACCGCCATCGAGATCGCCACCCCTTGCCTCGTCGCCCGTCCGCTGTGCATCGCTGTTGTCCCTACCGAGCTCACCGTCATCGCCATGCCGCGACCCGCGCCACTGTCCATCGCCGTTCGCTGCTTTTCGCCAGTCGTCGTTGTCTGCCGTAGTTGTAGCCGCGTTCGCGACCTCGAGCAGAGCCCAGAGCCACATCGCCGCCAATCGTCGTTGTGAGTTAACCCCTAATCTTTGATTAGGCCGTTAATTACGCTTAGGATTAGATTAGATAGTTACCATGGTTAGATTAGATAGTTACCATGGTTAGTTAGATAGTTACTATGGTTAGTTAGATAGTTACTGTGGCTAGTTGATTAGTTACTGTGGTTAGAATAGACCAATTAGTTATCTGCTGTGTGGATGCATAGTCAACATCGAGGCAATTGCATATTGATAATTAACTGCCGTTGAACGCTGATTGGTTAATTGCTGGCTAACTTGAGTGCTTGATTGCTTGGATCTGCTGAGTTGTCACTTAGGGCAGAATATCCTATTTAACTGGAATTTATTAATTGTGTGACCAATTGCGTCCTTTGAGCATGAAAATGGCTTTTAGCCAAGTTTTGAGCATACTCGTGAATGTGACTGCATTGGGCTAATGCGAAGTAAGAACTGGTGTGTTTGTGTGGTCACACGATGGTTTAGTGTCACCTTAACGTAACTGGAGACGTGGCGGTACCCTTGTTGGCATGGGTCCATCGTCTAATATGTCCATGCCGGCGGGAATTTGGATTCACACGGCTTATTGGATGCACGATAGTTCGTGCCGGCAAGGTCAGAATAACACGACTGATCGGATACCGATTGCAGCTTGTGATGGACCGAAGTTCCTTACATGAAAGCCTGATATGTCCGCCTTAGGGGTCTTGAGGGGTATCAGTTGCCATCGTCGAAACGGAGTAGGACGACGTCCGGTCCTGCCGGAAGAGCACTAGCAATCGGGCTATGCTGTAGCGAGAGTGGAATATCTCTTGCGTTAATAACTAGAACACGTGTGTTGCATTGTGCATGAGTCATTGCTGAGTGTTCTGGTTGTGTGCTTTTGAATGTTTATGATTTAATGCCATGTGATATCTGTTGTGTGGCCAAGGCGGGGTAAGTTTGCATGTGATTGCCTGTTGACCGTTGGGTCGTGCCTATCTATTTGGTAGCTAGAGCGTGGCGTGTATCGCACACTATTGATCTGTCATCGTTCTTGTGTTGCTTGTTTAGGCCGCCTAGGTGAATCGACATCCTAATTGTACTTAGGCGTTGACTCACGGAGATTTTATATCTCATTTGTTGTCATTAACCATTTTTAGGTCCTTAGTATGGCTGTGCGTCACGTGAGGTTTAGAGTACCCGTCGACCAGTCCTTTTATATCAATTACCGTCCAGTCTCAGATTCGGATCATGCCTGGGAGCAGCAAGTGACGACTGTATGGGTCGATGAAGGGATGGGGCACTCAGTGGCTCATCTCTGCAAGGCCTGGTTCATGCGTCACGGTGTTGCTCTCTATGGATCGATTCGGGGGTTTGAGGGACCCTCGACCGAGACCCCAATTATCCGAGCGTGGAACCCGCTGGATTTTGATACACCAGATGGGGAGATAGTGAACCCTGGTCCTAACTCGAATGAGGAGGATCCCGAGACTCCGCCGGAGTACCATGGCCAGTGAACGAGCGTAGCTGTGAAGGTTCTTTTTTGTGGTAGTGTTTTAGTTGTGGTAGTTAGCCCCCTTAGCCCTGACCTAGTATCTTTTTGTTGGTCTTAGGAAGCAGCCCTGAAGAGTGGGCTTGTAGAGTTGTTCGCTTCCCCCTGGGCTAACTGAATATAAATAAAATATTTTGTGCAGTTGTTGTTTGTTGTTTCTGCTGCCGGCTGTCCCTACTTTTATTGCTGTCTGGGTTGTTGTTCGTTCTGCGTGCGCTTAACTGCAAGATAAAACGAACGGGTCGATGACGTACCTGGGATGTCATCCTTTTGACTTGAGGCATTTGGTACTGTCGCGTGCCCGAGGGTCATGGCGTGACAGCTTTCATGCGTTTAATTGATTTAGGTTCGTAGTAATTTTTGCATTCTAATGGCCAATTTTTATTTTAGTGAATTGTTCGCTCTTACGTGGCCTTTAGAAATTGATTATTTTATATGATAAATGTAATCAACCGAGCAAAAATTAGAACTAAATCAATTTTCAATCGAAAATTTGTGTTTAGTTTATTTTACGTATGAATTTTGCAAAATGATTTACAACTATGAATCTGGAAGCGACGACGCTTCTACAGCTTAGAAATACGCACGTGAAATTTATTTCGACGGCGTTGATTTCTTAATGCAGCTTGCGTTGCTCAACCATGAATTTGATTCATTGTAGAATTTTTTTTATGTGCCTTCCGACGCTTTAAATTATGAATTTATTGCTCACGTGGAAGGGTGGTGATCATGGAAAAATCCCTAATCAATGTGATTGTTGTATGGATGTATGTATGATTATTACAGGTATTTTTTGGGTTGTAATTATTAAATGGAGGTTGCGTCTTTCTTTTATTTTTCATGTAATATTTTATTTTTAGTGTAGTTTAGCATAGTCAATTGTTGATGTAAATGCTACGAGGATTATGTGGAGGAGCCGTTAAGCTAGAGAGCTCTATGGGCCCGGTTCACAAAGAGTTCAAGGAACCAAGAAGAAGTGAAAAGCAGCTCTCTGTTATTAAAATATTAAAATGGTTAAATGTTGTCTCATTAGCTCGAGACCCATTAAACCATAATTCCATGATCACCACGTAGGATAGATGTTTATGCGTTTGACATCTATTTATTTATTATGTTTATGTGAGCATGTTAAACCGGTTAATATGCAAAGTGAGATCTTTAATACTGACCAAAACCTCCTTAATAAAAATATTAAGTCGAAACGGGTTTCGAACTCGTGGCCTTTCGTCGTCGTGGTTTGATCTTATATTATAGTGGTTGATTGACCGGCTATGGATACATAGGGGCCAATTGTCATTCATAATAATGGACCACTCCATTAAGCATGTGATGTTGTGGGGTTGAAGTCGAATGATTTCCAATAACTATTAGGTGAGGGAATCGTTTGCGTTTTCAATACTTGCATGAGACGATGGGTTAAACTTAACTATCATCATGAAGTCAATAATTGTCAGGCGGGATTTTCATGGTCTAGAGGCCTAAGTTATGATTGGGACTCGGATATGATGCGTTGAATAAGTTGATTCACTCAATAAGTTCATAGAATACCAATAACTATCAGGTGAGGTGGACTATGGGCTGGTGGGACTCCAATCCCCACTAGTAATCTATATCCAACAAAGATTGCCGTTTCCCATTTTAAGGAGTATGGGATCCGAATTTAAATTTAGTGGGAGGTTCTATTTCATTTAAAGGCCAAAATGCAATAGTTACTTTGAAAGACAACGGCTAACAATTTATTTTCTGCACAGATATTTATTACTTTGAAAATGGTGAACACAAACCCGCTTGCTTCGATACTTGACAAGAATTGTTTGACTGGACCCAATTTCACCGACTAGGTGAGGAATTTGAGAATTGTTCTCAATTCAGAAAAACTCGAGTATGTGCTTGATGAAAAGATGACAACCTCCTTCCTGAGGGTGGGACCTAAGAGGAACGTGTCACTTATGATAAGTGGCATAGTGATGACTTAAAAGTTAGGTCATAAATGCTTGCTTCAATGAATAATGATTTTCAAAAGAAGTATGAAGCTGTGGAAGATGCTAGGTCGATCATATTGCACTAAAGGAATTCTTTGATGAGAATGGTCGAACCTCTAGATATGAGATATCTAAGGCATTGTACCGTATGAGGATGGCTGAGGGATCATCGGTTAATGATCATGTTTTGAAAATGATTTGGCGCATAGAAAAATTGGCTAGGCTAAATCTTGTCATGGATAATAACTTAGATATGGATTTGATCCTCCAATCTTTACCTGATTCCATCTCTGATTTTGTCCAAAATTTCCACATGCATAAGGTAGAGAAAACTCTTGCTGAGTTACATAACATGCTGGTAGTTTATGAGAAGGAAATGCACAACACGAGGCCTAATGTAGGCTATGGCTAAGGCTTCTTCTTCAAAGAGTAAGACTATTTTGAAGAAAAAGAAATGGAAGAAGCCTGTGAAAGCTGACGTGCACCAAAGTCCAAGGTTGAAAAAGGGAAATGTCATTACTGTGGTGTCATGAGGAACTATAAGAAGTATCTCGCGAGCTTGAAGGTCAAGCCCAAGAACTAACCATACGAAGGTATGGTGTCTATGCTTATTGAAACTAATCTTATGGTTAGTGCTGAATCCAACTTATGGATTCTAAATTCTACTGTAACCTTATATATTTGTATTTCTTTACAGAATCTGATATTGTCTCTAGCAATATCACCTAGAGAGGGGTGAATAGGTGATTCTGAACCAATTTCAATTCTAATTGCAGAATTTAAACGAATTCAAAATCAAAATAAGTTTAGTGGCAGGATGTGCAGAATTCTAAATACAAGAAAGAGAGTATAGAGTAAGAGAAAATTTGCATACCAAGTTTATAGTGGTTCGGCTTTAGCAAGCCTACGTCCATTCTCCCACGATGACAACCGATTGGACGGATTCCACTAAATGAATCGTTGAAAAGTAACAAAAGATGTCACACTTATCACTCTTACAAAGAACCTCTCAAAGATGAAAATTTTCAACTCTCGAAAACAAGAGAATGTGAATCTGAACAACTCAGCACTTTGGAATTGTAAGTTCTTGATCTCTCTCGCGACAGTCACTATTGATGTCCCTTTATACTACTTTGATCTCGAACTAGCCGTTACCAATGTCCTTCAAAGGATCTCTCCTTAATCGCTGATTGAACGCCACCAATCCTAATTGAATGAGATTGTATTTATGAAGATTTAGTAATCGTTGGAGTAGAGTTTGAACCCTTCAGATTCAGTCGCCCATACAACTAAATCCTTAGTTTCCATAAGTAGAGTTAATCCAAATCTCCAAGATATCTTTTCCTTAAAGGTAATATCCAATCGAGGATATTCTCCTGATTTGTTTGGAAAATAATCATGTCGATCAAATCTTACAGACTTCCATAAATAACGCGGCCAAACCGGAAATCTGCCAAACGTGGATCTTCAAAATCTAGCCAAAAAGATACTGCACAATATGATCATATTTCAGAAGCAGTCTTCAGAAGTACAAAGAGACTCGCTGAATCTGAATAAATTAGAACGGTGACTTTGAACTTCAGTAAAGTCTTTACTGACGTGTCACATAAGTCTTTTCGAGATTTAGTCTTCAGAGGCAACACCTTCCTCCATCTGAATAAAAGACTTCAACTATCTCAGAAGTAAATACGCAGCAACTTCACCTTGAGTTTGAATGCTAAGTTTGAAACAATACAAGCTTCTGTTCACGTGTTCATTCCTGCAATAAAGGTTTATTTGCATTAACCAAATTCTTTCTAAGCAAGGTAAGTTTTATCAAAATTAAAATATTCAGAAGGAATGTTTTCTCAACATCTGAAAATAAGAAGGATGCTGTGGCGAAATGAGATTATCCTGACATTTGCAAATGGAGCAAGAGTTGCTGCGTTAGCTATGAGAATGCTATTCAGAACATCATCTCTATACCACGTTTGGGTAAAGAGAATTATGAATTTTCTTTTGCTGATGATGTATGTTTTATTTATTATAATAGAACGTGTGTTGATTCTGGCTTGTTAACCAATAATATTTATACCATTATGATGTTCTGTAATGCGATTACCAATGTCAATAAGCAAAATAATCATGATGTAAATGCCATAACTAAACGCTCTAAAGATAGTCCAAATCCAAAGTATGTTTGGCATCTCCGATTACGTCATATTAGAGAAGATAGAATCAATAAGTTGAGTAATGATGGGTATATTGATCCATCCATGTTTGAGCCGTACTCGACTTGTGAGGCATGTCTTCTAGGAAAAATGACCAAAGTGCCCTTTGTAGGACATAGTGCGCGAGCTACTGACATACTGGGATTGATACATACAGATGTATGTGGACTAATTAATGAAACTGCTAGAGGTGGTTATTCTTACTTCATTACCTTTACCGATGATCATTCACGGTATGGCTATTTGTACTTAATGAAGTATAAATCCGAATCCTTTGAAAAGTTCCAGGAATTCAAGTCTGAAGTTGAGAAACAAACAGGAAAGAGTATTAAGGCTCTTCGATCTGATCGATGAGGTGAATACCTTAGTACTGAATTCTTGGACTATCTTAAAGATAATGACATTTTATCACAATGGACACCTCCTGCAACTCCAGAACATAATGGTATATCTGAAAGAAGAAATTGCACTTTATTAGATATAGTACGATCTATGATGAGTTACACCGATTTGCCTATATCCCTTTAGGGATATGCCCTTGAGACAGCTGCATATTTACTGAATAGAGTGTCGTCCAAATCTATTCCAACTACGCCCTATGAGATATGGCATAGTAGGAAACCAAGTCTTAATCTGTGACGGTCGAAATTTCTACGAGCAAATTAGTTAGTGTCAGACTTGGATTATTAGGAATTATATTTTGGGGGTTAATGAACTATAGTACGCAGACTATTTGAGCTGAGGAAATATTTTTGGGCGCGATAATTTTATTGGACCGTTTTATGTAAACTTTAGTACATGAAATTGGTCCCGACGCAAAACTTGGTTCTTGATTTAGACGCGAGACTCTCTAGCCAACCCACTCCAAACCTACCCTCTATATATATATATATAAACCCCCCTCTCTCTCTCTCTCTCTCTTCCCCTCATTTTCCCCTCCCCTTCGTGGACGACACCCCCTTCCCCGAACTCTCTCTCTCTCCCTCCCTCGATTCCTCCGCCCGCGACTCCTTCGCACGGTGCCGCGCCTTGCCGGGCCTTTCGACGGAGACGGTGGTAGTTACCACCTTGAGCTCCTTCCCGTGCCCATCTCGCTTTGACCCAGCTTTTCTCTCTTTGCCCGACGTTGTCTCTCGTTTTCGGTGGAGCCCGTACGACCCGCGAGTAAGGAGGAGGAGCAAAGTTCGTTGGTGACGATTCAAGCTTCATCCTTCGTCAAACTTCAATCCTAAGGAAAGTATACGTCTTACCTTACCTCTAGATGGTCTATCGCTCGTTTATTTTGGCATAGGATGATGGGTTGAAAAATGGGTATGCCAATTGACTTTTAGCTTGCATGGAGGGGAAAACGTTGATGCATGGGCGATCTATTTCTTGTTTCAACTTCGCTAGGACATGGGTAGTCGTAATATAGGAATCGATTGTTCTGCTTGTCGAAGAATGAGACGAATTGGAGTTGCACCGTGCATGAGCTTGGTTCGGCTGGATATATAGTGAGGGATGAATATTGAAGTTCAATAGTTGCAATCGGATTTATTTGTTTTGCAAACGACAAGGGATAGTCACGTCTTGAGGGGAGCTTGTATTGTTGTTACTTAAACAGTGTGGATTTGGAAACCGAGAGTAGGAGGATACTAGGCTTTATACGATGGGGAGCTGTTCATTTAGTCTGGTAGCTCATTAGTTCACTCTAACCGTTACTCGAGTGTTTGTTAACTAGAACTAGCTGGTTCACCATCAAATGAGTTCACGTATGGAGGGTTACACGACCCTATGCTCGTGTGAGTCGAGACAGAGACTTATCAAGAAGTTGCTTGGGGTTCACTTGACGAATTAGTATTCATAGCTGCGATCTGGGTCATTGTCTGCTAACCGTTGCTTTCTCATCCAAATGTTGGGGACAGGTTGCTTCGCGTAGGTTTCTGGTTTAGTGTACTCCATATTATGCTTGAATTGAATGAGATATTAGACAGTTTGGATGTTGGGTCAGACGTACTACTTGCTGAGTTACATACTCACCCCTCGTGGATTTCACTATTTCAATTGACAGGTATGCCGATCTCACCTGCGACTCCTTCCACCCGCTATGGTAACCCCTTGAGCTATTCCATCATTTGGGAGGAGCATGACCTACCAGACTACCCTTCTTGGCGTTTCTTTAAGCGCATTGTGGTGATGCTAATAGATATAGGGTTGTATGCTGAGTTGATACCCCTCCAGTTCGTATCGGTTTATGTGGAATTGTCTAGCCAGATTTTCGGCCCTCTTCCCTAGTCTTCATCTAGAGCCGATGAGAGTTGTGACATCCCAAATTTTGATAAATAATATTGGATTTTTTGGGTTTAAGGGATAATTATTGGACGCGATTTTATTGGTCTAGAAGGAGATTTGGGTTATCCTGAAGCGTCGGTCAAAGGAAATCAAACCGGTTTAATCAAGCCGCAGAACCTAGCGTCGAGATCCTTCGCGCCCGAACTTAGCCCTGACCAAACCATTGCGTGAAATTACCAAAATGCCCTCAGTCTTTAGTGCCAAATGACTACCCTACCCATCCCTAGCAAATTACCTTTTTCCCCTTGTTTATTCATATGAGACAAAAATCACTAATATGATTTGACTTGTGGACCCCACCCCATTAATTTCTTTTTCTCTCTCTCTTCTCTCTCTCTCTCTCCTCTCTCTCCCCCCCATTCGGCCGAGAACTCCCCCCTCTCCTCTCTTCCCCTTCCGTTTCCTCCGTCGCCGCCGCGGTGCCGAGTCACCAAGCCAACCGTGAACCGTCGATGGCCCGAGCTTCGCCAACCACCCGCCACCACCTCACCTCGTCGAGCCATGCCGCGAGCTGCTATCCGCCACTACCACCACTGCCCGGGCCGACCCACAGCCGCCCACGTGTGGTGCCGTCTGCCCGCGAGCCTCATTCGCCGACCCGGACGCCTCCGCCACCCGCGAGCAAACCAGTTCGTTTTGAGAGGACATGGACGTCAACCTCTTTTTGAGTAACTTGGAGTAGTGTTAACATCAACCCCGGCCTAGTTTCTTTTTTAGGGTTGTAGGTAGTAGCCCTGAGGTAGGGCTTGTAGATACGAACTTTTCAAGGTTAACAGTAAATAAATAAGATGAGTTTTTGCTATTTGCTGGTTGTTGATGTTTCTTGCTGCCTATCCCTGTCTTTATTATTTTTGTCTAGGGATGTTAGTCGTTTTCGTATGTGCTTAATTGAAAGATAAAATGGATTGGTTGACGAGATGCCTAGGACGTCGCCCTTAAATGACCCGAGGCGTTTAGTAGGGTTGTTGTGTGCCCGGGGGATCGGGGCATGACAACCCAGCCCAAGAGTAGTAGCAGCGACGGTGGCAAGGAGTAGACGATGGAGAGCTAATTAGGGGAGCAGGTGTACAGGTAGGCTTTTGTTTTGGGATGGCACGACAGCTACTTTTTTATGTGGCCGTGTGATGATGTTAGGGCGTCGATGGAGCAGGCTAGACATGGGTTGTGGAGATGGGGAGCCGATACCTTTTTGATTGCCTCCTAGTAAGTTGTTCTTCTTTTGGTTTGAAATGATGTACTAGAACGCCTATTATATATATAAAAGTAAGTATTTTCTAATTTGCTGAATGATCTTACTATTTATTGTAAGCCTATTAGTAAACCATAAGAGGCCGTACCCTTTAGGCGTGCCTACTCTTTACATGCACTTGTATGTCGGCCTAACCTGTCTATGTTAGTCTTCCGCATGCACCCTTTATTCTATGTAATAACAGATTAAAACAGATCACGTAATTAGTAAGAAGGTGGAACTCTGGGACGTCACATAATCATATTAAGATTTGGGGTTGTCCAGCGTTCGTTAAGAAGCTAAAAACGAAAAAGTTGGAGGCTAGGACTGAACAAGGTCGCTTCATTGGATATCCAAAAGAGACTCTTGGATATTATTTCTATTTTCATTCTGACCAAAGAGTTTCGGTCAACAGGCATGCTTCTTTTCTGGAGAATCAGTTCGTCCAAGAAGGTGGTGCTGGGCGGAAATAGTCTTACAAGAAGAAAATAATGAAGTACCAAACAACCAAGTTCGGACATCGATCTCTGATTTAGTGGGAGCTTCTGATACACAACCTCTTAGGAGGAGTGCGAGAACATCTCGTCTACCTATTCGTTATTGACACTCAGTTCAAGATGTTGAACCATTATTCATTGTGAATGATAGTGATCAACCGAGTGATCCTAACACCTATGAGGAGGCGATGTCGGACATCGATTCTGGTAAATGGCTAGAAGCCATGAAATCCGAAATGGATTCAATGTATTCCAACGATGTTTGGACTCTAGTTGATGTGCCTAATGATATTGTACCAATTGGCTATAAATGGATCTTCAAGAGGAAGATGAATGCTGATGGTCAAGTTGGAACTTACAAAGTACGGCTGGTGGAGAAAGGATATCGTCAAAAAGAAGGGATCGATTACGACAAAACTTTCTCACTTGTAGCCATGCTAAAATGCATTCAGATTATGTTGGCTATAGCCACACACCTTGATTATGAGATATTCCATATGGATGTCAAAACAGCTTTTATAAATGGTTTCCTCAAGGATGACATTATATGTGATGCGGTAGCATCTGATTATGTCACCAATGATACACCTGGTGTTAATGAGCAATCCTTGATTCCTTCCGCAAGTTCTGCATAATCATTATTCATTCAGACCAATGCTAATTTTGTTCACAACTTGCTTCGGTGGATCGTGTCTACATGAAGACTATCAACTAGGATTGTCGATAATAAAGTTTCGATTCTTTTCTTTCCAATAAGATAATCAATTCACCAGATTGATTGCTGTTGATTCCATGGCGATTCACCAGACTGATTGCTGAGCAGATTGATTGAAGATTCAAAGGCATATTCAAGATATGATTGATTACTGATTCGATGGAATATTCAAGATGTGATTGATTGCTAATTTCAAGCCATATCTTGCATAATTAGTTGCTGATTTGATGGCAAATCAAAGAGATATCAATGGGAGGCTGATTAGAGTTATTTCCTTTGATATTAGTAGATCTTTGAAGGTTGTATTGGTTAGGCAAGGTTGGTGGACGAATTTCTGTCATTTATTTCCTTTTCTATTTCATTTGTCTTAGTCTCTCTATATAGAGAGGAGTGCTCCATTGTAACGGAGATTTGATGAATGAATGAGAATTCCTCTCTTTAGTTGAATTTGCTTTATATCGGTTTCTTTAGCCTTGGAAATTGAATTCTTTCTCGGTGGTGAACCAAAAGCCCTTTAGTCTTGGTTGGTGGTTATCCTTTAAACCTCGGTGGTTAGCTTCTGTCTCGAATCCCGATTTTGATTCTTGGCTAGTGGTGCGTCCTTTAGGCCTTGATCTGATTGTTTCTACCCTTATTTGCGTTATTCCTTCGATATACTTTTCCATACACTCTGATCTATCCATTATTCCTTCCACAATCACTCAAAACATATTCGTCCGCCTCACGCACACATCAAATTGGTACCATAGCTCTAGATTGAACTCGTCTTGAGTGATTCCTTTTCTGCTATCAATATCAATTCTACAATGGGTGATCCAACAGTTCCAAGAGGCTTAACTTTAGAGCAACCCCACAACGAAAGGCGAGATCGTGCAATAAATCAACTCCAGCAACAAATGGAGCGAGTCCTCACCCTACTGGAGGACCAAGCGAGACGAGGACCGAGCGAGACAAGAACCACCGCCATGGGGACCTCCCATTAATCGTCCGCGCCGTGACGATCCTCACTCAAGTTCTGGTGATGAATCCAACAACACGGGAGGTGATTCTAGCGATTCAGACTGTTGAGCTAGTAGGAGAAGAGGAAGAAACAACAATAACGACCGCGATATCAAGGTAGAGGTACCTGAATTTGAAGGTAGCCTTAATCCTGATGATTTTATTGATTGGTTGCATGTTGTAGAACGAGTATTTAAGTTCAAATCATACTCGGATGAAAAGAGATGCAAGGTAGCTCTTAAATTTAAGAAGTATGCTTCGCTTTGGTGGGAAAACTTGAAAAATCAAAGAGTGCGGGAAGGAAAAAGTAGAGTTAAGTTTTGGAAAAAACTTAAGAAGCTTATAAAAAAGAGGTTCTTGCCTGTAAACTATAAGCAAGACCTGTTTCCAAAGCTAAACTCTCTTAAACAACATGGGTTGAGTGTTGAAGAGTATATTATGGAGTTTGAACAACTCCTTATGAATGTGATATTCCGGAAGTACAAGAGCAGACCATTGCTCGTTTCCTCGGAGGATTGAATCAGGATGTCAAAGATTTGGTTGAGCTTCAACCATATTGGACCTTCGAAAATATTTACAAACTGCCCATAAAGGTGGAGAAACAAGTGAAGCGTAGCAAAGGATGGTCAATCAGATCCTCAATAAATGGGGCATCCTTCTTTAGGGGTGCTTCTTCTAACAAGGCCGAGAGTACGTTAACGAAGGATAAAGGCAAGGAGAAAGCGGCAGAATCTTTCAAAGAACTTCCCAAGAAACCTGATGGTGAAGGAAGAAAATGCTTTAAATGCCATGGCTATGGGTATTTTCAGGCCAATTGTCCTAATCGGAGGGTTATGACCCTTCAAGAAATTGAAACAATTGATTTGAAACTTCAAGAGGCTGAACAAGAAAAAGAGGAGTTCGGATTAGAGAAGGATGAAGAGGTCATGGAAGAAGCTGATGACGGCGATGTGCTGGTTATCCGGAGGGCTTTACACACAATAGTTGCAGCAAATGTGGAGGAACAAAGGGAGAACATCTTCCAAACACGTTGCACAATCAATGGAAAGGTGTGTACGTTGATCATTGATGGAGGGAACTGCACCAATATGGCATCAACAACCATGATTGAGAAGTTGAAACTACCAACTTCTAAGCATCCTCAACCTTATAAGCTTCAATGGCTTAGCAAAGGAAGTGATCTCCAGGTAACCAAACAAGCTCTTATATCATTCTCAATGGGCAAGAGTTACCAAGATCAGGTCCTATGTGATATTATTCCTATGGGTGCATAATATTTATTGTTAGGAAGGCCTCGGCAATTTGATAGAAAAGCTGTTCATGATGGCCATAAAAATACTTACTCATTCCACAAGGAACAGAACACATCACTCTTGCACCTTTAAGCCTCTCTTTGATCCACAAAAACAAACTTGGGGTGGGAAACACTAGTAGTAAGGAAAACCTTTTCTTGAGTGAAACACGGGTTGAGAAAGCCATTCACAAAAAAAAGACCATTTTTGCTTTACTTGTGGTTGAGAGCAAAAGAGTGAGGTAGAGAGACCGTTACACCCTGAATTGTGTTCCTTGATGAATGAATTTAAAGATGTGTTTCCGGTAGATTTACCACCTAAATTATCTCCCTAGAGGGGTATTGAACATCAAATCGATCTACTTCTGGGTGCTTCGCTCCCCAACAAGGCTGCCTATCGATGCAATCTAGAAGAAACTTAGGAGTTACAAAGGCAAGTAGACGAGCTGATTGCTAGAGGATATGTAAGGGAAAGCATGAGCCCTTGTTTCGTTCCAACGCTACTTGTGCCAAAGAAGGATGGCTCTTTTAGAATGTGTGTGGATAGCCGAGCCATCAATAACATAACCATTAAGTATAAGTACCACATACCTAGACTTGATGATGTGCTTGATGAATTGTATGGCTCTACGGTGTTCTCCAAAATTGATTTAGAGGGTGGTTACCACCAAATCAGAATGAGGGCAGGAGATGAATGGAAGACAGCCTTCAAAATAAAGGAGGCTTCTATGAGTGGCTAGTTATGCCATTCGGACTTAATAATGCTCCAAGCACTTTCTTAAGGCTTTTGAATGAAGTACTTCGTCCTTTTATTGGACACTTTGTGGTTGTCTATTTTGATGATATTCTTGTATATAGCAAGGGCGAAGATGAGCATTTATCTCACTTGAAGCAAGTCTTTGGCTTCTTGAGAAAACAAAATCTTTACGCCAAGATGGAAAATGTGAGTTCTTCTCTTCGAGTGTGATATTCCTTGGTTATGTTATTTGCAAGGATGGGATTTTCGTAGATCAATCCAAGGTGGAGGCAATGAAGATGTGGCCAACTCCAAAGTCCATTTCTGATGTGAGGAGATTCCATGGTCTTGTCTCTTTTTACTGGAGATTTGTGAAGAACTTTAGCACCATTATGGCTCCCATTATTGAGTGCATAAAGAAGGGATCATTTGAGTGGACCAAGGCTGCCCATAATGCCTTTGAAGTTGTTAAACAAAAGCTTTGTGAGTCTCCTATTCTTGCCCTTCCAGATTTTGATACTGTATTTGAAGTTGAATGCGATGCTAGTGGTGTTAGGATCTGTGCTGTTCTTACCTTTGGCTTGTTTTAGTGAGAAGCTAACATAACCAAGAAAGAACTACTCTACTTATGATAAAGAGTTCGTTCTATGCCATCGTAAGGGCTCTTGAACATTGAAGTCACTATTTGAGGCCAAAGCAATTTGCTCTTCATTCTGATCATGAAGCCCTCAAATATATTAGTGGCCAACACAAACTCAACTTAAGGCATGCCAAATGGATAGAATTTCTTCAGTCCTTCTCTTTTGTCTCGAAATATAAACATGGCCACACTAATATTGTAGCAGATGCCTTATCAAGAAGATATTCCATGCCGGTTGTCATTGATTCACTTATTCTTGGATTTCATTTGATGAAAGAACTCTATTATGAAGATCCGGAGTTCTCATCCATCACTTTTGATTGCAAACATGGAAGTCATGGTGTTTATTCTATCCAAGATGGATTCCTCTTTAAAGGTAACAAACTCTGTGTGCCAAAGAGTTCATTTAAAGAGTTATTGATTCGTGAGGCACATGGTGGCGGATTGGCTGGACATTTCGGCTTCAACAAAACTCTTGAGGTGCTTCAAGAGCACTTTTATTGGCAAAAAATGATCGGAGATGTATATGTTGTTATCTCAAGGTGTGCGACTTGCCAAAGAGCCAAAAGTCATTTCCATCAGGGATTATATACTCCACTTCCCGTTCCTATTCAGCCCTGGGAAGATGTGAGTATGGATTTTATTGTGGCTCTTCCTAGGATTCAACGGGGAAAAGATGCTATTATGGTGGTTGTGGATCGGTTTTCTAAGATGGCTCATTTTGTGCCATGTCACAAGACAGATGATGCTTCTCATGTTGCAGATTTATACTTTAAGGAGATCATTCATTTGCATGGAGTTGCCAAAACCATCGTGTCTGATTGTGATTCCAAATTTCTGAGTTACTTCTGGAAGACTTTTTGGAGGATGTTTAGTACTCGACTCTTATTCAGCACCACTTGTTATCCCAAAACTGATGGCCAAACAGAGGTAACCAATCGCGCTCTCACTACTCTCCTTCGAGGTATGGTGAGTAAATCCTTGAAAGATTGGGATTTGACACTTGCACATGCTGAATTTGCTTATAATTGATCACTGAGCTACACTACTGGTCGATCACCTTTTGAAGTTGTGTATGGAATTAATCCGCTCACACCAATTGATTTAATTCCTATTCCATCCAACTCGCAAGTCAATTTCGATGGCAATGAAAGAGCTCAATCAATGAAGAAGCTTCATGAGCAGATTTGATGCAAGATTGATAGGACCAACGAGTCCTACAAGAAGCAAGCTAATCGGCATAGAAAGAAGGCTCATTTCCAACTAGGTGATCTTGTGTGGATTCATCTAAGGAAGGAAAGATTTTCATCCAAGCAAAAGAACAAGCTGATGCCGAGAGCCGATGGTCCATTTAAAGTTTTGGAGAGAATTGGCAATAATACGTATAAGATAGAACTTCCTTAAGAGTTTGGAGTTTCGGGGACTTTTAATGTAGGAGATCTATCTCCTTACTTGGAGGATGAAAACCTACCAGATTTGAGGTCAAATCTCAAACAACCCGGGGAGAATGATGTGGTAGTAGCTGATTATGTCACCAATGATACACCCGGTGTTAATGAGCAATTCTTGATTCCTTCCGCAAGTACTGCACAATCATTATTCATTCAGACCAAGGCTGATTTTGGTCACAACTTGCTTCAGTGGATCGTGTCTACATGAAGACTATCAACTAGGATTGTTGATAATAAAGGTTCGATTCTTTCCTTTCCAATAAGATAATCAATTCACCAGATTGATTGCTGCTGATTCCATGACGATTCGCCAGATTGATTACTGACTAGATTGATGATTCGATGGAATATTCAAGATGTGATTGATTGCAAATTTGAAGCCATATCTTGCCTAATTAGTTACTGATTTGATGGCAAATCAAAGAGATATCAATGGGAGGCTGAGTAGAGTTATTTCCTTTGATATTAGTAGATCTTTGAAGGTTGTATTGGTTAGGCACGGCTAGTGGACGAATTTCTATCCTTTATTTCCTTTTCTATTTCATTTGTCTTAGTCTCTCTATAAATAAAGAAGTGCTCTCCATTGTAACGCAAATTTGATGAATGAATGAGAATTCTTCTCTTGAGTTGAATTTGCTTTATATCGGTTTCTTTAGCCTTGGAAATTGGATTCTTCCTCGGTGGGGAACTAAAAGCCCTTTAGCATTGGTGGGTAGTTATCCTTTAAACCTTGGTGGTGAGCTTCTGTCCTGAATCCCGATTTTGATTCTTGGCTGGTGGTGCGTCCTTTAGGCCTTGATCTGATCGTTTCTACCCTTATTTGCGTTATTCCTTCGATATACATTCCTATACACTTTGATCTATCCAATATTCCTTCCACAATCACTCAAAACACATTCGCCCGCCTCACGCACACATCAATATGGAACAACCATAGGGTTTTGAATCTAGTGGTGAAAGTCGAAAGGTACGTAGGCTTAAGAGTCCATTTATGGACTCAAACAAGCCTCCAGAAGTTGGAACATCCATTTTGATGAGGTAGTCAAATCATTTGGCTTCATCAAAACCCGGATGAACCTTGTGTATATAAGAAGGTCAGTGGGAGCGCAATTGCGTTTCTAGTTATGTACGTCGATGATATACTTTTGATCGAGAATGATGTACCGTTGATATCATCAATCAAACTATTCTTGTCACAGAACTTCTCCATGAAAGCTTTAGGAGAGGCAACCTATATTTTAGGTATCAAGATTTATAGAGATAGATCGAGACGATTGATTGGCCTCTCACAGTTTACGTACATAGACAAAGTGTTAACACGATTTAACATGCAATGTTCCAAAAGAGGATTATTGCCTTTTAGGTATGAAATTCGCCTTTTCAAGGATATGTGTCCCAACACTCCTTAAGAAAGAGAGCAAATGGTGAAGATACCTTGCGCATCTGCTATTGGAAGCACAATGTATGCAATGCTATGTACCCGACCTGATATTGCGCATGTTGTAAGCATTACTAGCAGATATCAGTCTGATCCAGGAGAAGAGCACTGGATAGCAGTCAAGAATATCCTTAAGTACTTACGAAGGATTAATGATTTATTCTTGATATATGGAGAAGGAGAGTTTAAAGTTGAAGCTTATACTGATTTCGATTTTCAATCAAATCTTAATGACTATAAGTCTATATCTGGGTTTGTCTTTACACTCAGTGGTGGTACAGTTAGTTGGAAGAGTTCCAAACAGAGCATAACTGCTGATTCCACCACTGAGGCAGAGTATGTAGCCACTTTTGAAGTAGCGAAGGAAGCCGTTTGGATGAAGAAGTTCACTTCTAAACTTGAAGTAGTTCCTTCCATTGAGTAGCCAATTACATTGTTTTACGACAACAATGGGGCAATAGCTCAAGCTAAGGAACCAATGTCTCACAAGAAGTCCAAGCACATTGAGAAACGCTTCCATCTCATCAAAGAAATAGTTGGGAGAGGTGATATCACCTTGCAGAAAATTGTCTCAGCGAAAAACGTGGCCGATCCCTTTACTAAGGCCTACCTCAGTCTTCTTTTGAAAACACATTGACAAAATGGGTTGAGGTACCAGACAAGTTGGCTTTAGTGCAAGTGGGAGATTGTTAGAAATATGCCCTAAAGCAACCATGTAATAGTTACATGTTAGGGTTTTCAATTGTATTTCAATTTATTTTCAATTAATGGCAAAGACGTGTTTATTCATTTGTCCAATTATTTACATATATGAATAAATTTCATAAGATCAGTTGTGACTGGACCTATTCATGATACGTTGAGAATATGTGTGACGGGTTCACAGTTAGACTGAATCTTTAAACTGTTCCTGGTCGATGGATCATTGAATGGATATTAATGATCTTGTTGAGACTGGTGTGTTCTTAACTTCACCATTAAGTATTGGATATTTAAAGGAATGATGAGTCACAAGTCATTGGGTATTGCGATGCCCGAGTTAGAACACAGGTGCTTGTACTAGACAAGTTCACTGAACGTGACACCCATTGAACGATTAGCAACATAGAAGCTTTTAGCGTGGTCAATGTCTAATCGTTCATGCTCTGGTCTTGTGTAAATAATCGTTAGACCTGAGGCACATTGTTGACTTGTGTGTTGGATAGCTATGGTTCACAAGTGCGCATATTGGCGGTTCGTTGATCCGTCTATGTACTTGATGGTCATAGTTCATATACATACGAAGTCACATGTGTGCGCAAAATGAAATCTGTTTCCTTGTTACTTGCAAGGTATGATGTCCTATGGAATCTAGTTATGACAATGCATTGAAATCCTTGGCCAGGGTTATAATCGAGAATGAAATGTTCATGTCTCATATAAATGCATGTCGATTAGGTTTGTGCATATGATCGAATTGGTGGCTTGACAAATATTCCATGATCTTTGTTCGATCAGGAAATAGAAAGACAGAAGGATTGAATCACACTGTAACCAGAGCTGACATGTTCATTATGTTCTTAAAGCATTCACACTATCTAGGTAGCCATGACATATTGCTAGATGTTAATCATGGCTTGTAGGACATGGAGATTGATCGGAACAATCAATTCTCTTGGGAGTACTAATGTGTTCGTGCAAGTCTTACTGCCAGCTTAGTGATGAACCTAAAGATGTCACACATCGTAACCAATACATAACGACATTGAACGGGAAAGATGATATTGCAAATATGTTTGCAATCATGGCTATCTAAATAGTCGGATTGAAATTAAATTAAATGGAATTTAATTTAAATATTTTTTTTTGTCATTGACATATGTGCATATGATGCACACGCACGTCCTAAATCAACACATATTGATGTGCCTGAAATTGCGCACATGCTATGTGTGTGTGTGTGTGTATATATATATATATATATATATATATATATATATATGTGAGAAAAAAAAAAGGGTGACGCACAAGGTCAGATTTTTCTGACCATGTGCGCGGCCCACGATCAGCAAGTTGCTGACCGTGTGCCCCACCCACGATTAGTGAATCGTGGGTGTCTTCTCACGATCTGATCGTGGGTATTTTCTCACCATCAGCAACTCAAAATAATAATAATAATAATACAAAAACACAAAAAACCGAATGTGTAGAGGGTGCCATTGAAGGAAGTGTACGTATGAGCGAAAAAGGTTTTCTTTCCTAGTGTGTGCATTGTGAGAAAGAAATAGCAGAAAATTGTTCTCTCTATTTTTTTTTTCCTTGTGATCAAAATATTAAGAGCGTGGAGAGTTATCATCACGAGATTGCTAGCACAAGTAAGTGTGGTGATTATCCGCGACGTCTTTCTTCCGTTCGTCGAACGATTGGTTATGTGTCTAAACTAGAGGTCCGACATTTTATGGAGCTTGAACTGAAAAACATCTGAATCAACTCGTTTCAAGCACGCTACGAGAGGTAATCCATCTAACCCCCTTTGTGTAATTTGATTTTTGATTGAAACGCACGAACAACGCCTCTGGAGATACATGTATGGATTTTATTTCTGCTGCGTTTTATATGTTTTATTTACCTATGCATATTACGTGTATCCCAATACAATATTCCAATATATATGACGTTGGCATCACACGAAAAAGAATAGGAGATATCGTAAATATCTAGAATTGCAGCTAGTGTACCAAACATAACCTTAGGGCATTCATTTGATCTTGGATCATTTGGTATTATAATCTTCATCTACCAGGTGACCCTGGAGCAAATTGAACCTGACTTAACGTTTTCGATGCAACTGTGGACGGTAAATCTAGTCGACAGGAACAAGGCCCAAGAGAATAGAGAATCGATTAAATTGTCAATTTATTATTGCCCTGTCCCTGGGTTTAGTTTTTCCCCCAATGACACACAACATGCAAGGGAAAGAAAGCTATTGAGTCGATTGCATTGTATTTACCTAAAACTTTCAAAAAGTACAATTAAATCATAAAACTTGTCAGAAAGTGAATTGAGTCCTAAAACTTTCAAAAAGCGCAATCAAGTTCTAAAATTTGTCAAATTAATATAATCAAGCCCTTTTGTTAATTGTACTTTTTAAAAATTTTAGGACTCGATTGCATTTTCTTACAAGTTTTAGGACTTGATTATACATTTTGAAAGTTTTAGGACTCAATTGTATTTTCGTGATAAGTTTTAAGATTTTCAGTGTACTTATATATATATATCTTATTGAGAAAATACAAAAAAATATACCTCACTTTTCTTCCAAAGATCACTTTCATACCTCTAGCATTTGAAATGCAGATAACAACCCCCCTCCCTAATCCTGAAATGACCAAATTACCCCCTTAAGAGTGTCCCAAGCCCCGAATCCTCCAAAAACCATAATCCCAATCGCCCACAAACCTTGAGATTACGAGAGAAAAGAGCTCCCAAATAGAGGGAGTACCTTCTACGAGACTTTATCTTATACTGAAAACATGGCAACGCATATTTGTTGCCCCAAGGTCCTCGTTACATTGTTTTCCCGCATACGCTGCTCTTTTAGCACGCCTCACGGACAATACTCCGATTCATCTTTTGCCAGGTTTCAATGTACAAAAAATCATCATGGGAGGTTTGTAAAAGAATGCTAGGTCATTTGACTGCCCAATCGAACCTAAAATTCCATGGAATGCATGAATGCCTAATGCAATTTTAAAAGCACGCTTATGCTACCTTTAAAATTTTTAGGGTTAGTACCACCAAAAACCCCAAACTGGTACATCTGTGACAAACTTACCCAAAATTATTTTTTTGACCACAAAAAAAAAAAATCCAAACTGGTACACTTGTGACGAATTTACCTCAAACTATTTTTTTGACCATAAAAAATCCTAAACTGGTACAACTGTGATAAATTTATCCCAAATTAATTTTTTTTACCACAAAAAATCCCAAACTGGCACACATGTGACAAATTTACCCTATGTTAGTTTCCGTTAAATTGAGTTAATATCACAAAAAATCCCAAATTGATACACTTGTAACAAATAGAGGGTAACGTATACACCCGACAATTGCCACGTGTCATCCAACTCAGCAATTTGACGGTAAAATTTAACGAAAATTAACGGAGGGTAAATTTGTCACAACTGTACCAGTTTGGGGTAAAATTGTCACAGGTGTACCAGTTTGGGATTTTTGGTGGTAAAAAAAATAGTTTGGGGTAAATTTGTCATAAGTGTATCAGTTTGGAGTTTTTGGTGGTATTAACCCAAAATTTTAAGAAAATAGGCCTTGCTCAAATAGGATGAATAGAGTTTCAATACTTTTGCATGAGAAGGCCTAATTTTAGTTTATGAACAGAACGAATGTAATGTTTTGGGGAAACTTATCTTTTAGGAATGGGCCTTATTTATCATTGGGAGTGCAATAGGAAAAAATCCCTTGAAAAATGGTTAACTTGGTGAGATGTTGAGGCCGAACGAAAAAATTTTAAGGGCTTCTATTAAAAGAAAAATGGGTCCTACATCTAATGGGAAATTTAATGTGTTTTCTCGTTTTGAAAAATCTACGAAAATGGGCTTTGCCAAAGGGATTTTATTTGGGCAGTTCAAAAAATGCACGAGTTCATAAACCGAGGGAAAGGAATTAAAATGCTGAAAATAGGTGTCATGAACAAACAAGTTAGTGGCAACATAAAATTGCATAGTTATGTTATTGAGCTCGACAACGGCAAGCATCGAGCAACCTCATCGCTTTACTCGAGCAACCTTCAATGCCCAGTTTTTTTTTTTTTTTTCACGAAATTGATGCTAAGCTTGTAGGTGGAGCTGTTTTAGGGACCTCTACTATCAACACCCTCCCCGAGCCTATGGCGTTGCAATGCGGGTCTCTCCACTAGACCTTCGATCGGGGCCATCGTCGAGCATATCTTCCTGTAACCTAATCGACCGCGGAGGCTTTTTGCCAATCTCGGACGCAATTTGCACTGGGACTTTTACTTATTTTAGTACCTCTCCTTTTAATACATTTCTATGATTTGCTCTGCTCGTCATGTAACCAAATTAGTTCTCGATGACTTTAACATTTCATTTCCTCTTTGACCAGAATAAGAAAGAGAGCAAGAGCAATTGTAAAATAACTTATTCCACGAGTTAGGAATTTAAACTTGAGCCCTATCAAATTCACTATCTAGGTAGCTAATTGAAGGAAAAGCTAAACTTCAGGGAGCGAACTGCAATTTGGCGACGGTGAAAATTTTGGCGCCAAACGGAAACGCGCGGGATATTAGCTGAACCCCTTCTCTCTCTCTCTCTCTCTCTCTCTACCATCCTCGCTGTCGCGGTCTCTGTCTCTCGCGGCCGCCGCACATCAGTCGAGTAAGCAAGGTAAGCGCCGTATCTTTTCTGTTGTTGTTGGCTCTGCCTCTTGTGATCTAGGGTTTTCCCCCAAATTCAGGCGAGAGAGATTGTCGAACTGTTTCAATTCAAGCCCTAGGACACCAGATCTTCTCCTCCATGTGAAATTGTTTAGTCGAGTTGATAGGCCTGCTACAGAATGTTGAAGATACTTCGTCGGGCACACCTGACGCTTCAGATAAATAGGCGAATCTCAAGCTTTAGAACGCCAGGTTAGCCAGAGAACGCCGTGTCCGGCACCACCGGCGATCGATTGGAAATCGACCCAGCGATTTGATAACCCTGGCTGTGGCATCTTTCATTGGTTTTAAGATACATCTATTGCTGCTTTTACGAAGGAAACATGCGTGTCCCTTACTACTCCTTGCTTGTGCCAACTCAATTGCTTTTTGTGCCCCAAAAGACTTCTGCTTTTGTCCCTGGCTTCTTTCGATTAAAGAAGGAAGATTGAACAGTGCCTGCAGATTAACAGTCCCTGTAGAGTGTCTCGCAAGCTTGTTGTAACACACATCCCCTGTTCTAGTGCTTTATATGCTCTGGAGTCGCTGTCTATTTCTAGTTCTGAAGAGTGACTTGCAAGCTTGTTGTACTACACGTTCCCTGTTTCTAGTGCTGTATATGCACTGCAGTCGCTGTCTATGACTTGCTCAATGAGGATTAGACTGTTAGCAACATCTTAAGTAAGTTGCTTCCCATCGAGCTTCCCAATTTCTGGGATTAAGTGATTTGATACCCAGGAATGAGGGCATGTAATTGTGTTAAATCTAGTTTGACTTAGTTTAGTGAAAAGTACAGTGGCAAGCATGTCAGGGGAAGGAAGAAGGTCCTTTGGCTTGCTTTAGAAAAAGAATATGTCTGAAATGGGTTCTCTGGGTATCAAGAGTAAGATGCAATTTAACAATTCTTTGGAAGAATTGCTTATGGTCATTTTGGTTTTGGTTGTTCTTTTTACATGGTGACAGGCTTTGATAAGAGTTGGCGAGAGAGACAGAGAGAGATAGAAAGAGAAGGGGGGCAGATGGAACCATGTATGCTCAGTGTTTCGGGTGGAGCAGAAGCAGTTTTATCTCTTCAGGAAAATTCTTCAATCTCTGTTGCTTATCACCCTCTTTACAGCCCACGTGATGACCTAATTCTTCTTGAGCTCGATGAGAAGCTTCTTGATGATGTCATTCACCAGAGGTAAGCAGTAGTTTTTGCCTTTGTCAAACAATTATAGCATACGCGTTCCCTTGCCAATTTATTGGGTTTCTTTTCCAGGGTATTCTTAAGGGGACATCCTGATGAAAATGCAGTTTTCTGTACTCAGTCTAAGACATATGCTGTGAAGTTTGTGGGTACTTCTAACTCTGTACTCCTCATACCCTCTTCAAACCAAGTGCCAGAGGATGAAGGTTCACAGGATGGTAACCAGAAGAAGTGCGATCGTGATGTTGCATCTGTCATCAAATTGGCACCGGGTCATTTGGAACTTGTTGAGATTGCTCCTAAACTGGATAAGATTAAGCTGCTTCTGTCAGAGAATCCTTATAAGCTTGAGGATGTTTCGGCAATGGAGATGGAAGAGACAGAAACAAAGAAAATTGGATTGTATAGATGGCTCGATCTTGTAAATGAAGTCCAGGCAAGTGAAGAGGAGCTGAAATCTGGATTGAAGGCTCTTTCAGCGGTAGAGATCGGTGGACATTGGAGATTGGTAGATGAATCTTGCATTGGCATGATCCTGAAAATGCTTTTGCACAACTCAGTCTTGAATGACTGGACGCTGAGTGCACTCGATGAAGATGAAGTTCTCGATGTTCTGGAAGCAGATGGTTTCCCTCGCAAGATAGCACATCACTGTTTATCAGTGTATGGTGATAAGGTCGATGAGGGTGAAGGCAGATGTGTCTGGAGACTAAATGAGAGACGGGTTTGTGTGCATTATGCTGGAGATGTCCTTAGAGAAGGGAGAATGAGAATCGATAAATTTATTGACGAGTGGAAGAAGAGGGTGCCTGAGGAGATGCTTGCCAATTTTGAGATGTTAGATGGTGAAGTTTTGAAGGAAAAGCTCGGGGTTGAAACATGGGTACGATCATTTAAGGTTTCTTCATTGCCATCTGACCCATCTGAGCGGTTCTCCATTCTTTTCAAAGAACGTACCAAATGGGATTGGAGGGACCTAGAACCCTACATCAGGTTTGGGGAAATTACTTATGCGTAAATTGATATGTTAATGTACAAGTGTTCGTTTCAAAATGTTTTAAGTGAAATCCATATTTCAACGTCTGTTACAGGGATCTGAATGTTCCTGGTCTTTCTTTGGAAGGTCTACTCCTGAAATTCACCAGGAGAGTGCAATCTAGCTCTGAAGCAGAACCTGTTTTCAGTGCAAGATAGTTGGCTGACTTAAGAAGATTGAAATTACTCAGGTTTGTCCTTTAGCATCCTTGTGAATATTCTGAATGCTCAAGGGAGGTCACCTGAATAAAAATCAAAATTCAACATCATTCCGCACAAGAGGATGTCCATGTCTCATCATTTTTTCTATTTTAATGGAATATTTGTGTCTATGTTCTAGAATAACTGCTTAAAACTGATCAGGGCCAATAGACGGCTAATTATGTTCTGGTGGATTCTGTTACGGCAAGGCAAATCCGGAGATATGGTTATTGTGTCAGAATATCATGGCAATTGACTCCCTGTGGAGTATTCTGACTGTCAACTGTGTAGCTTGTCACAAATTGCTCTACACAATTCTGGGGAAGAAGCAACCTCTTAGTGCTAATTACCCATGTTATTGTAGTTGGAACCACAAATTATTTCAAAAGGCTTGAGACAGTGTGGGTATCAATGATGTCACACTTGCAATGATTCAAGGGCAAATCACTTCATATGTTTTAATTGTCCTTTCGACATAAAAATGTTTGTCCTTGAATTGTCGCCGTTGAAATATAGTTCAACGTAAATCTAAATTTGGGAGACTGAACTGCAATTTAGAACGAAGGTTAGGGACGAATATATATAGGTCCTTGGTTTTCCATTTAACTTATGCTATTTGTATGTCTTAGTTGAGTTGGTAAATGATATTGACAAGTATTGTCAAGGCTCTAAACAATTTTAAGTACTGAGTGTTGTGAGTCCGGTGTCTTCGTGACCAAATCGAGATGCACGGCGATGTTGCCGCAAAGCTCTTCGGTTCGATCTTGAATCCTTCAAGACCACGCAGGTCTCATTTGAATGATCAATATCCAGATCATCGGAACTATTGAGGTGCTTAGATAGACCATCGATTGCCTGTGCACGCGCTTCACGTAATCTGATCTGATCTTCGACCATTTTCACCGAGAACATGTCAAGCCATGCACCTTGCGTCTAGCGACTCGGGCAAGGTTTGGTGGATCCTTATTGCCAGAGTCAGTAATTTACAATCCAACTAGCACAGAAAGAGTCGACATCTCGTTGTAATAACACCATTAATCTATATGATCCGATCCCTTTTGTTACCTCTGTTGTCACTGGGGCCTTTGCCTAATGGAATAGTTAGTTCTTCACTCTAAAAAATTTGAAGATAAGTTTTGTACTCTATTAATTTTTCTTTTTTGATAGATTTACCACTCGAAACTAAAATCTTAATGCCTTAATTAGAAATGTTCCACTAAAATTAATAGTCTTAGCAACATAGATCTGATTTCAAGGTACTAATTGTAACTTTTCACTAGAGTAAGTAATTTACGAACTGACTTATGATTGATTCAATAGTAACTGTTATGTCTTTTTTCACGGATTTACCACCCAAAACGAATCTTAGCGGCTTAAATAGTAAGCTACCAGTTAAATTGATAGTAGGTTTGTCTTAAGTAAAAGTAAGTTAACACTAGGGTAAGTAATTTACGATCCGAGTTACAACAGTCGATGTCATAATCTTCTAATGAAAACTAAATCTTAGCTACTTAAATAGTAAGTTTATTAACAAAAAAAAAAAAGAGAGTAAGTTACCATTGAAATTAATAGGTTACCAATATAGCTGAGCTTTAAAGGTAGTATTTAGTAACTTATCACCAGAGTTATCGTACGACAAATAGCGCAGTAGCTTATAACGCCCCCTTAAGATGCCTTTGGGATGTTACGGCAACAACAGCATTCCAATACAATACCGCGGATAACATGAAAAACATGCCTAGAAACTCCTTGAATCACTGATCGAAAATGAGTACGTCATGCAACGGAACGTACCTTGATTTCCACAGATCATGATGCATGCGCGAGGCGGGCGAATGTCGTTTCGAGTGATGGATTGATGCGGGAGCATCAGGCTCTATCCATCGACTCACAAGCTCAACTCAGTCCTCGTCAGTTAATGCAACCGATTCTAAGTAACAACCGACAAGTTACAACATGATTTCGTCGGCAAGTCATGCAACATCGGTTTCCATTCAAGCCAAAGCAGGTTTTGTTCACAACTTGTTTCGGTGGGTTCATGAACAAGATGCCAAAGTGAAGAATAACAACCAAGATGTCGAAAGTAGAGTTACCGATTAAGGAGTTGTTGATTCTTCCTTGTCGGTTACGTTACCAATTGAAGAGTTGCTGATCCTTCTTTGTCGGTTATTGTCACGTCCTGATCCACGAGCACGCAGCAACCCTACCAAATGCCTCAGGTCATTTAAGGACGACCTCCCAGGCACGTCATCTACCCATTGATTTTATCTTTCAATTAAGCCTATGTGGAACGTTCTACTTCTCTAGACAGAAAATAAATGATAAGGATAGACAGCAGGAAAATTCAACAACTAGCAAGTAGCAGAAACTCATTTTATTTATATACATTAACACTGGAAAGCGAAACATCTACAAGCCCAACCTTAGGGCTGCTTCTTATGACCGACAAAAAGATACCGAGTCAGGGTAGGGTCAACACTACATCCAAAATCTCCATCAAAAGGGGGTCTCGACCTCCACCCCTACTCAGAGGTAATAGCCGGTTGGGGTCTCAGGGTCCTCCTCTGGGTCAGGCTTTGAGTCCTCCACTTCCCTGTTTGGAGTGTCGAGGTCCATCGGGTCCCAGGTGTGGACTTTCGGGGTTGTGGTCGGGGGTCCCTCAAACCCACGACAAGGCCCGTAGAGGACATCACCATGGCGAACAAACCAGGCTTTGAAGCGATGGGGCACTAGGCACCCCCTCCCTTCTTCTACCTAGAGTGTCGTCACGTGATGTTCCCAGATGCGGTTCGAACCTAGAACCAGATGGTACGTGACATCAAAGGACTGATCAAGTGACACCCCAAACCGTACCGGACGAACCTCCATCGCTAAGGACTTGAAAACATTTAACAACGACGGGTGAGATATAAAATCTCCGTGAGTCAACGCCTAAGTCCGAGCATGACATTGATTCACTCAGGACGGCCTATACATGCAGCACAGAACGATGACAGATCAATAGCGTGTGACTCTTGCAACGCTCTAGCTACCACATGATCAGGCACATAACTCAACAGTCAACCACCAATCACATGCAAACTTACCCCGCCTTGGCCGACACAGTAGTAACCAACATGGTATTCAAATCACACACAGACTAAGGTACACAACCAGAACACTCATCACAATCTCAGGCGTAATGCAATACACGCGTTCCGGTTATTAGCAAGAGATACTCCCCTCTCGCGCACAGCACAACCCCCTGGTACTCTCGGGAAGGTTAAGTTCTCTTCTGGCAGGACCGGACGTCGTCCATCCCCATCGGCGACGGCAACTGATAGCCTCTCAAGACCTCCAAGACGGACATACCAGGCTTTCTGGTAAGGAACTTCGGTCCATCACAAGCTGCGACCGGCATCCGATCAGCCGTGTTATTCCGAACACCATCGGCACGGACTGTCAGGCAACCAATAAGCTGTGTGATTTAGAACTCCCGCCGGCACGAACTTATTAGGCGACGAACCCAGACTATCAAGGGTACCGCCAATGTCACACCCCGACCCTCAAGCACGCGATAACCCTTCTAAACGTCATGTCAAAGGATGATATCCCAGGCACATCATCGACCCATTTCTTTTTATCTTTCCATTAAGCACATGCGGAAGCGATATAAAACCCTAGACAAGTAATCAAACAGGGATAGACAGTAGGCGATACATGAAACATACACACCCATTTTATTTATCTTCATTTAGCCCAATGGGAAAACGTACAGATCTACAAACTCATCTCCAGGGCCGTTGCCTATGCCTCACAAAAAGATACCAAGCAGGGCTAAGGGTTAACTACTACAGCCAAAAAGGCTACATCAAGAAGGACCTCCACGTCCACGTAAGCTCACTAATCGCCATCACTACAGACCTGTAAAACGGTTAACTATAACAAATGAGATATAAATCTCAATGAGCCAACGCCTAAGTTCGATTAGGACGTTGATTCACCTAAGCGGCCTACTCAAGCAGCACATAACAATGCAGGACACGGCCCAACGGCCAATAAGCAATCACATGCAAACTTACCTGCTTTAGCCACTCAACATATATCATGGCAATTAATCACAACGGGTCACGATACACAATCAAAACACACGTTAGTCATTTAGGCACTCAGGCACTATGCAACATGTGTGTTCCAATTATTAACGAAAGAGTCGCCCTACTCTCGCCACAGTACAACCTCACTGCTAGTACTCTTCCGGTTGTACCGAGCATCGTCCCACAACGTTCACGGCGACGGCAACTAATAGCCCCCTCAGGACCCCAAAGGGAAGCATATTAGGATTCCAATTTGGACTTCGGCCCATCACTAGCTGCGATCGGCTTCTGAAATAGTCGTATTATGCCGAACTCCCGCCGGTACGAACTGCCAGGCTTCGATAAGTCGTGGGATTCCGAACTCCCGCCGGCACGAAC
This sequence comes from Lenwebbia sp. NSW1173648, assembly GCA_029784005.1. Taxonomy (NCBI): domain Eukaryota; kingdom Viridiplantae; phylum Streptophyta; class Magnoliopsida; order Myrtales; family Myrtaceae; genus Lenwebbia; species Lenwebbia sp. NSW1173648. The sequence goes on from JARCGZ010000007.1 coordinate 14,033,195, forward strand.
TTATCAGGCAACGAATCCGAGTTATCACGGGTACCGTCCACGTCCCCAGTTACTTTAGGGTGACGTTTATCTATCGTGTGACCACACAACAACACAGGCAACCAGGCCAATTCATATCTTCGCATTTAGCCAATGCAAACTCAATCATGCTCAAAACTTGGCTCACGGACATTTCATGTTCAACTCGGTCCTCGGCCATTTTCATACTCAAAGCCACAGTTGGTCACACGGACGTTTAAAAATTTATTTAAACATTGCATTATAAAACAAGCATTCAGCAAAATGCGCAGTCCACACTCAAGCCTACAACCAGTCAATCAATCAGTGATCAAACATTCACTATTCAACAGCCGATAAATATCCGTACCCGGACTATTTATCTCTCTAACAAATATAAATCAGTCACGTCAATTTAACATAAAGCAGGCAATTACCCATTGTAACTATTTCACCTAACCACGGTAATTCCATTTAACCACAGTAACTAATTTATTCTACCACGGTAACTATATACTAACCATAATCAATAATTCACCTAACCACAGTAACTATTCTAACCACGGTAACTATCTAATTAACAACGGTAACTAATTAAACTAATCCTAAGTGCAATTAACGGCTTAATCAGGGATTAGGGGTTAACTCACTCGATAAAATGGTGGCGACGATCGGCGGAGATCGACGATGAGTGGCGGTCGGCGGCAGTTGGCGGCGACGGCGAAAAACTCCGGCGACGGGTCTACGGACTCATCTCGACGCTCCGGACTCGAATACGACGACGACACTCGTACGACGATGAATGGCGGCTGGACAGCGGTGGTCCAAGGCGAACGGCGGCAATGACAAGGTTGGTCGCGGTTCGGGCAAGCGGCAGCAAGTCGACGGAGTGGCTTGGCGGCCCGACGACAGTGGCTGGGTGGCTCGGTGAGATCACGGCAGGGGTGGCTGAGTCTCGCAGGGGTGCGGCGGTCGCGGCGAGGTGCGGCTAGGGCGAGCGGCGGCACAGTTGGACGGCGGCTCGGTGGTGGTCAACGGTGGTGCACGACCGACGCACAAGGAGAGGGAGAGGGGGTCGGTCGAGTGAGGGGTGAGAGAGAGAGAGTTAGAGTGAAAATGAAGAGAGAGAGAGAGAGAGAGAGAGAGAGAAGGGTAAAAAGGCTAGAGGGGCAAAATGGTAATTTGCCAAAAAGTCAAAGGATGAATAGTGATTTTGAGATATTTACTATGCATTAATGGCGTTCGGCTTATATGAATAATATCTGAGGGTATTTTGGTCATTTGCTAATTTAGGACTAGTTGGGCATTTGACTTAGTCGACTGAAGATATTTCGTTCAGGGTTAGGCTCGAGCGCGAAGAAGTAAGATGGTAGAATCTACGGCGCGACGAAACTAAACGAACTACAATTATCTACGCTTCAGTCGTTGCTCAAAGTCTTCCAGATCGAACAGTTCCGCGTCCGACAAATGTCACTCTATTTCTAAAGGTCTAATATTATTCATTTAATAAGCCTTGAAATTTCAAGACGTCACAGCCAACGTCCCCAAGTACGTTAGGGTGACGTTCAACCATCGTGTGTCCACACAAGCACGTTAGGCAATCAAGCCCGTTTTTATCGTCACGTTTAGTCCGATGCAATCACAATCATAGTCGTGCTCAAAACTAGGTTGGAAGCCGTTTTTCATACTCAAAAGACGCAGACGATCGCATGAACATTTGATTTTAGTTAAACATGGTATTCCAATATGGGTGAGATCAGTCATCAGATCCACACAAATAATATATATAAGCAATCAAGATACCCAGCAATTATCCAATCAGCACCCAATAATAATTAATTAGTTAATAATTAATTATCCGGACTAAGGTTAATTAACCTAACCATAATTAATTAACCCAATTATAATTAATTAAGATCATCTAATTAATTAATCCGACATCAATTAATTAACACTACATCAATTAATCGGCACAACAATAATTAACTAATCCATATTAGCTAATTAACCCGACCACAGTCAACTAGAATAACTACAGTTAAATAAAGTAACTACAGTTAAATAAAGTAACTATGGTTATTCTAATCTAACCATGATTAATTTAAAGTAACCATGGTTAAACTAAAGTAACTACGGTTACTCTAACCCAACTAAAGTTAATCTAACCCAACCATGGTTATCTAATTATCCTAACCCTAATTAAACTAAAGTAATGACCATTAAACTAAGCTAATCCACAATTACACTAAACTAATCTAATCCTAAGTGCAATTAACGACATAATCGGAGATTATGGGTTAACTCACAAACAATGATCGGCGACGACGGTGGTGGCGATGGCAATGGTGGCGCGCGGCGGCAACGAAGCTCGGGTCGGCTCGAGCGGCGGTCTCGGCTACAACAGAGACGACGAACGGCGGCTCGGCTCACGGTGGCTTGTAGAGGGAGCGCGGGCCGCTGCTGTTCGCAGTGGTGGAGGCGGCACGGGTCGGCGGGCAAGGCTACGGTGGATGGCGGGTCGCGGGGGGAGGGTGGCAGCGGCTGGTCGTGGGCGGAGGGGTGGCGACGATGGGTGGAGGGCGATCAATGGGTGAGTGGCGGTCCACGGCGCTCAACGGCTCGGGTCAGCTCGGCGAGGCTACGGCGGGGCGGTGGCGCGCGGGGGAGGCTCGCGGGTGGCTGTGGGGCTTTAAGGTGGCGGTGGCTAAGGAGGAGAAGGGGTGGAGATGGTGATGGTGGTGGTGGGTTTCAAGCAAAAGAAAGAAGAAGAGAAGAGGAAGAGGAGGGGGGGGGGGGTCGGTCGGCCGAAGGGGAAGGGAGAGAGAGAGAGAGAGAGAGAGAGAGAGAGAGAGAGAGAGAGAGAGAGAGTGATTAGAAATGCATTAATGAGGTGAGGCCCAAGGGTTAACTCACGTTAATGCTTTTTGTCTCTTATGCATAAAGTAAGGGCAATTTGGTAATTTGCTAGGGATGGTAGGTTAGTCTTTTGGCACAAACGACTGAAGGTATTCTGGTAGGTTCGCGTCAAGGGTTTGGTCATGGCCAGGTTCGGGCGCGAAGGGTCTCGACGCAAGGTTCTACGGCTCGACTAAACCGGTTTGATTTCTCTGACCGATGCTTCAGGATAAGCCAAATCCCTTTCTAGATCGATAAAAATTGCGTCCAGTAATTGTCTCTTAAATTTTAAAAATCCAATATTATTTTCCAGACTGAAACTCGCAATTAAAACCTTCGAATTTATTTATCTTACAGACCTCGAAATTTTGGGACGTCATAGTTACGTTTTTTGCTACCGATTCATCAAGATAGTTGCCGATTTCGAATCGGATCAACAACATATCAATGGGAGGCTGTCTTGGATAAAGTCCTTTGCTGTTTGTTGATCTCCAGAGGTGTTTATTGAGCTGCCCATGCTGAAAGACGAACTTAGAGTCTTTGTTTAGAGTGTTAGTTATTTCTGGTCAAGTGTCTTTAGTCATAGTCTTCAAGAGTCTTAATTGTTTTGTAAGTTTCAAGAGTTAAAGTTCTAGTTACTAGGTGTTTTATTGCATATTCTGGTTCCTAGGACTTTAATGTGTCTTCTAGTTCCCATGTCGATGCTAGTTGGTCTTTAATGTTTAGTCTATTTCCTCAGTCCGAGTCCCTCTATATAATAAGGCGAAATCTCAGTTGTAAGACAGACGATGATTTTGATGAATGAAAATAGAAATGAGAGTTTGCTCAGTTTGAGTGAATATTTTTGGAGAGTGGATATCTCATTGGTTTCTCTATCCGTGGAGAGTAGATTACTTGTCGGTGGTGAGCCAAAAAGCTCTTTATCCTTGGCTGATGATATCTTTAGGCCTTGGTGGTGAGCTTTTCTATCCCGAAGTCCTTTATCATCGGTTGGTAGTGTAGCCTTTATGCCGTGGTGGTGAGCTTTGTCAATCCCGATCTGTATCGTCAAGTGGTGGTGCGTCGTTTACGCCCTCGGTGTAGACGTATTCTATCAGTTACTTTACTATTCTACCGACTTATCCGTCAGTATCTATCCTGCATTTGCATACATTTATCGGTTTCCATGCCCCATACACTCTGATCTGTCCCGATTCTTTCATCCCTCACTCGAAACGACATTCGTCCACCCCATGAACGCATCCGATTAAGAGTTCGGTGCAGCCTTGAGAGAGAGTTCGTCCACCGATTTGGCGTTCGGGAGAGTAGCAGAAAACAACGCGAGTTTTCACTGTTCTTTTCACTATGAAGAAAGAACGTCGTCAGAAGACTCTTAGAGAAGACGTGATGAGACGTGATCTTATCATGTTCAAGTAACTGCCTTGGTAGTTGCTTGTGTAGGCCATGGGCTTGGGCTGGTTAGCCCAACATGGGCGGCTCACCCATAACCCATAAAACCCATCATTTCTCACTCGTCCATGATGGGCTGAATATAATTCTCTCTTCTCTGCAAGGTTCATATTAACAATAATCTGTACGATCAGCATACTATGAGAGCTCGTTGCAATACATCTGTTAGGAATATATAGCAGCTCAAACTATGGTTAGAATAATTAAAAGCTATCTTGTTTTTTTTCAAAAGTAATACTAGATAATTTTATATAGGTTTATACTAAACAATGACAAAATCAAATAATTGGATGAGATGGAATTAATCTTATTGGGACTTTTAATCAGATTAAACACACTTGTAGAAGTACGAATAGCCAATTAATACTCGGTTATTATTTGACACTTTCATAAGATTTCAAACAAGGTGTGATGAAATAAATTAATTTTTGGGAAATTCCAAATAAAGGCCTAAAGTGCTCTCATTTTCTTAAATAAGAGCATAAAGTGAATCTTATTTCAAATAAGGGGCTAAAGTGCCCTTATTGTTTTAAAGAAGGGCCTGACCAAGGGCATTTTTGTCAATTTTTTTTAAATTCCTTTTTTTTCTTTTTTCTTTTCTTTTTTCTCATTTATTTTTTTTCTTTTTTCCTTTTTTCCCCTCCTAACCGATGGCTGGCAAGGGCTGGGTGAGCTGAGGCCTCTCCGGCCACTAGGAAGGCTGACCCTTGCTAGGCCTTAAGGGATGTGAAGGAGATTGCGATAGTGACTGGGTGTTGGAGATTTTGAGTCCGCGGATTGGAACTTGCATGGAGTCGATTTTGCGCCAAATGAATGATAATAGCAAGAATGAGTCAACTAGAGTGAAAGGACAAACTTTCAAAGTGTACTGCTATCGAAACAAGACTTGCTCCCGATTCCCAACGTCTGCCCAGATCTCAATGCCATCGGAAAAGAAATTGATTTTTCATGGCACCCATCCCCGTGTCGGAGGTAAGTGGCAGCGAGGGAAATTCTCGGTCGCCCAGGCGAGGCCCTCACCGATGGCCGGCCATTACTTGAGACCGGCCGCCGGCGAGAAGGAAGGGAAAAAAAGTAAAAAGAAAGAACAAAAATGAAAAAAAAGACAGAAAAGAAAGTGTCATTTTCAAAAAAATAAATAATGAAAATGTCCTTCATCAAGCCATTCTTTAAAATAATGAGAGCACTTCAAGCCCTTATTGGGAATAAGATCTACTTTGTGTCGAATATCTATATTCGATCCTATCAAAGATGCAAGAAAGTAATGGAAATTCAGACAACACAAGATTTACGTGGTTCAGCAGGGGAGATGTTCCGCCTACCTACTTCCATGGGGAGATGAGATCTGTTTCACTAATAACGTAGAAAAGTGTACAGCTGGCACAAATTACAAAATTACAAAATTGCCCACATAGCCTAAAATATTTAACTTTCCCATATAAATTCTGCTATGACTGAACATAAAACGCCTCTGGAGGCTCGGGGGCGCTGCCTCTGCGACTCCCGCCGGGGCGGCCCCCCCGGACCCCCACCCGCTCACCGGGGAGCGGGACCCCCGTGCTGTCCAGTCGTCATGGGGCCTTTCGGAACCGCCTCATAATCTTTTGGATAACAGAATACAAGACATCAATCTCAACACTTTGGAAATAAGATTCATTTTAGGCCCTTATTTGAGAAAATGAATGCACTTCGAGCCTTTATTTTGAATTTTCCCTTAATATTTTGTCGGATAATAATGTAAGGACTAGTTTTGTAACTAAAAGAAAAGTACGAGGACTAAAATTAAACCGTCCTAAAGGTGCGAGGCTCAAAAGTGTAATTCTTTGAGAAACTTATCCATGTAGGTACCATGTCTCGATTTGTCGGTGCTGATTCAGCATTTTCCGTGCCCATTTGGATGGAAAATTCAACATTGTCTTTAAATTTTTGCTGGACAAAACTTTAAGGACGAAGTTGTAATAAATTACAATATGGAGAACAAAACTGAATTCGTGCAGCAGTATGAGGATAAATTTTGTAATTTCCCCTCATAATTATATTTAATTGTGAAGCTTTAGAAAGCAATTTTCGTATGTAAGGACAAAATTTAGTAAGTTACGGTAGGAATGTTCTTCGTTACAACAGATATGGCAATAGCCCATATCTTACAACTTATTTTACCCCCCTCGGAGATTGTTTTGTACCATGAGTAATAACTTCTAGGTATAATAGGATTACTTGTGGGGAAGAAGCATTTAGATTCATATCTTACAACAGAAGTGGCCTTGGTTTGACAGGTAGTGCAATAGCTTATGAGACGCGCTTACCGCATACGAGTTTTAAGGAAGTTACAACAACAACATCATTGGTTATATCTTATTGAGGCATAGCTTATACGTATTACGACGCCCCCTCAAACATTATTTTCTACATGGAGTACGTATTTAAGGTTGGCAAAATTACCCAATTAAGTCTTAAACATATTGTATGGCTACCATATAATCTTAAATATTTTAATTTGGCTAATGTAGTCCTAAACATTTGCGCGAAACTTCAATGTAGTCTTTTCAGCCAATTACCGTCAGAAATCGCTGACATAGAGATCCACAAGTTGTCCATGCCGGTGTGTCACATAGGACGGCCGATAATGATCGGATGCTTAATCAGCATTTTTTGGCGGCAATTGGCCATAACAACTATATTGAAATTTCAAGCAAATGTTTAGAAATATATTGACAAAATTGAATAGATTATGGACTGAATTAGCATACGTTCAATAGGTTTTGTTATATTTTGACTTTAAAATTAAAGATAAGGGTAGTTTAGACCATACACTTTTGTTTTAGGACTTTTTAGAGGGGGGCTATAAAAGGGATATGTTGCATATTACATTGCAAAGATTGCTTTCGCTTCTGCCCCGAAACCCTTTATTTTTCACTTCTTCTTGTTAGTTCTTTAGATCTTTAATTGTACGCTTGTACTCGTTATTGAAGATAGTGAAACCCCTCTCTCTCCCAGTGGTTTTTCCCGTTTTGGGTTTTCCACGTATATCGTGTCTCGTGCGTTTTTATTTTGCTTTCATCCTTCGCTATTTCACGCTTGAATTCGCACATCTCTTGGTGTTTTTTCGCAACAAATTGGTATCAAAGCGAAGGAATTTTGGTCTTTTTGTTCGAGATGGCATCTATCAAGTTCGAAGTGGCAACCTTCGATGGCCAAAACAATTTTGAGCTATGGAGGATCAAGATAAAGGCTTTGTTGCGTCGGGAAGGTTCGGTTAGAGCTTTGGATGGAAATTACCTCGATGATATGACTACGACAGAGATCGAGGAGATGGAAGAGATGGCGCACAGCACCATCCAATTATCATTGTTCGACAAGGTGCTTTGTGAGATCGCTGATAAAGAAACGGCTTCAGGATTGTGGCAAAAGCTGGAAAGTCTATACATGAAGAAATCTCTTACGACGAGATTATTTTTGAAGCAGCGTCTTTACACGCTAAAGATGCAAGAAGGTACTCTCTTATCCAAGAACATCTAGATGAATTTAATAAAGTCGTAATGGATATGAAAAATCTAGATTTGAAGTTAGATGATGAAGATCAAGCCCTAATTGTGTTATGCTCCCTACCGAGCTCGTATGAGAATTTTGTGAATTCTATGTTGTATGGAAGAGAATCCATAACTATTGAGGATGTGAAGACCTCGCTGAATTCCGCGGAGATGCATACAAAGTTGAATGCGAGCAGTAGTGCAGATAAAGCCGATGGCTTAGTTGTTAGGGGAAGGTCGAATCATCGGGATAGACGCGGTAATAGTAAAGGGCGTTCGAAGTCTAGGTCAGGCTACGACAAGAGAAAAGTTGAGTGTTACTATTGTCACAAATTCGGACACTATAAAAACGAGTGTCCTTTGTTCAAGTCTAAGGGGAAAAAGTCGATGGAGAGTTCTGATTAGGCTAGTCTGGTGAAAGATAATGAGTCTGCTAATGCAGACAATGTTCTTACTATTTTATCTTCAAATTGTCGTGTAGACGATGAATGGATTTTGGATTCGGCATGTTCATACCATATATGCCCAAATAGAGATTGGTTCCACACATATGAAAAAGTTAGTGGTGGTTCAGTTTTGATGGGCAACAATGCAGTTTGCAGGATTGTGGGTATTGGTACTGTGCGGATCAAATGTAATGACAATATAGTAAGAACTTTGACAGATGTTAGGCACATCCCAGATTTGAAGAAGAATCTTATTTCTTTGAGCAGCTTGGATTTCATTGGATGCATCTATACCGGTGGAGGTGGAGTTTTGAAAATTTCAAAGGGCTCCTTGATTGTGATGATAGGTAACAAGAAGAATGGTCTTTACGTTCTGTAGGGAAGTACCATTGTGGGTTCTCTAAATATATCTTCCTCTTCAAATTCTAATAAAATCAATATTGTGGCATATGCGGTTGGGCCACATGAGCGAAAGAGGAATGACTATCTTGAGTAAGCGCAGTTTACTCTGTGGGGAGAATACATCCCCACTTGACTTTTGTGAGCATTGTGTTTACGGGAAACAGCGCAGAGTTAGTTTCAGTACTAGGGTGCACTCGATGAAGGACACAGTTGACTATATTCACTCCGATTTGTGGGGACCTGCACAGGTTACATCTAAAGGTGGTGCAATTTATCTTCTGACATTTATTGATGACATTTTTAGGAAAGTCTGGGTTTATTTCTTAAAGCGTAAAAGTGACGTTTTTGATACGTTCAAGAAGTGGAAGATGTTGATTGAAAATCAAACTGGCAAGAAGATAAAGCGTCTCAGAATAGACAATGGTCTTGAGTTTTGCGGAGGTGATTTTAACAAGTATGTGAAGATTCAGGGATTGTTCGACGTCTAACAGTCAGGTATACACCTCAACAGAATGGGGTGGCGGAGCCCATGAACCGAACACTTTTAAAGAGAGCTAGATGTATGTTTTCTAATGCTGGACTTGAAAAAGATTTCTGGACTGAAGCTGTGAACACGGCATGTTATTTGGTGAATCGTTCTCCTTCTACTGCAATTGAATGTAAGACTCCAAATGAGGTATGGTCTAGTAAACCTTCTGATTATTCTATTTTGAAAGTATTTGGATGTCCCGCTTATTATCATGTAAAAGATGGTAAATTTGAACGTAGAGCCAAGAAAGGTATTTTCGTTGGTTATGCAGACGGTGTTAAGGGATATAGATTGTGGTGTTCTGACCCTTAGTCACCAAAGTTTATAATCAGTAGGGATGTTACTTTTGATGAAAATTTTATGCTTGATCAAAGAAAAGTTGTTGAGTCTACAGATATTCAAGAAGAGAATATAACGAAAAAGGTGGAGTTTAGTGTAGAGCATCCATGGAGAACCTCTGAAGATGTTCCTATTCAGTCAAAAAGTGATAGTGAGCAATAATACTCAGATTCGATTAAAGATGAAGTAGAAGAAGTTGAACAACCTCAGACTTTGGCTGTAGGGAGAGCTAAAAGGCAAATTAAGCCTCCCTAGAGGTATGGTTTTGCTGATTTGGTAGCTTATGCTCTTTCAGTTGCTGAAGAGCTTGGAATTGAAGAACCTTCTACATTCTGTGAAACTACTATTTGTTCTAAATCTGAGAAGCAACTTGTTGCGATGAATGAAGAGATAGAGTCTCTTTATAAGAACCAAACTTGGGATCTTGTGAAATTGCCAAGGGCAAAAGAGCTGTTGGATGCAAGTGGATCTTCAAAAGAAAGGAGGGAATTCCAGGGGTTGAAGATGAAAGATTCAAGGCACGTTTGGTAGCGAAGGGCTTTAGTCAAAAGGAAGGGATCGACTTTAATGAAGTGTTCTCTCCAATTGTGAAACATAGTTCCATTCGTGTGTTGCTCGCGTTAGTGGCCCTTTATGATCTAAAACTTGAGCAACTTGATGTCAAGACCGCTTTTCTGCATTGCGAGTTTGAGGAGACAATCTATATGTCTCAACCCGAGGGATTCGTTGTTGAGGGCAAACAAGATCACGTTTGCAGGTTGAAACGCTCCTTGTATGGTCTCAAGCAATCTTCACGTCAATGGTACAAGAGGTTTGATATCTTTATGTTAAGTCATGGCTACTCACGAAGTGCGCATGACAATTGTGTGTACTATAAGAGATTGCATGAGGGTTATTTTGTTTATTTGCTATTATATGTGGATGACATGCTTATTCCAACGAAGGACATGTCAGAGATACAATTGTTAAAGAGGCAACTTATTAGGGAATTTGAGATGAAGGATCTTGGAGCTGCCAAGAAAATTCTAGGTATGGAGATTCGCAGAGATAGACAGGTTGAGAAGTTATACCTTTCGCAGAAGGGGTATATTGAGAAAGTGCTTGAACGTTACGGCATGAAGAATGCTAAACCGGTAAGTACTCCTTTGGCGTCCCATTTTAGACTTTCTGTTTCTTTGTCGCCTAAAACCAAAGAAGAAGAAGATGAGATGTCTCAAGTTCCATATTCTAGTGCTGTGAGTAGTCTTATGTATGCTATGGTATGCACTCATCCAGACATTTCCCAGGCAGTTAGTGTTGTGAGCAGGTATATGGCAAATCCGGGTAAAGCTTACTGGCAAGCAGGGAAGTGGATTCTTCGGTATATCCGGGGTACCTCAGATGTTGGTTTGGTCTTTGATAGAGGTTGTAATACAGGGAATTCAGTTGTTGAGTGACGTCCCGGAATTTCAAGGCATATTATGTGAATAATATTGGACGATTGGAATTGAGTGACGTTTGTCAGACGCAGAATCATTCGATCTGAAGGTCGTTAGCCGTCGATCGAAGCGTAGTTAATTTAAGTTCGATTAGATTAGTCGCGCCGTAATTAGTCTTCGCCGTATTCCTTCGCGCCCGAGCCAACCCTGAACCAAATATTCTGAACCAGTCCTAAAATCGTCAGATTACCGAAATACCCTCAGATATTATTCATATACGCCAGAAACAATTAATACCGAATGACCGCGGGCCCCACCTCATTATTACAAAGTCAAATCACCTTTTTTGACCCCTTGGATATTACAAAAATGCCCTTTGACCATTGAAGTTACCATTTTGCCCTCAAAGGCAATTTTCTCTCTCCTCTCTCTCTCTTCCCTTTCTCTTCCCACGCATGGCAGCAGCAGCCCACCCCATTTCCCTTTTGCTTTTCACGTTGCCATCATCTTCTTCACTTCATCTTGCCGCCGCTCCGCCGCCGTCCGCCGTTCGCCGGACCGCCGCTCGACCGCCCGCCGAATCGCCACCGTTCACCACCTCACAGAACCACCATCCTCCGCCCGAGTCACCCGTCGCCCGAGCCACCGCCGTCCGCCCAAAAATCAGCAAACCCGAGAGCCCCGTTTTCCCGTTTTTCAGCGCGCGCCGGACTTGGAATCGCTCGTTTGAGCTCGTCCGGAGGGCGAATTGAGCTCCGTTTTCGCCTACGCGACCGTAAGACATTGGGCTACGTAGATATGAGGACGGATCTTCCATGAAGTTGCTGTATTTTCGTGGGTTGAACTGAACAGAGGCTGGTCGTTGGGGAAAAGGCGTGTTTTGCTTCAATTCAAGCTTCGCCGTCGTCCGCCGAGCTTGCCGGCCGCTCGTTGAGCTCCGTTGTCGTCGTTTGGCCTCTGTCCAGCCACTGTCCAGCCGCCGTTCGTCGTCGTCCGGTTGTCGTTTTGGAAATCCGACACCGTGGTTGCGTCCGGATCGACGAGGGGAGTTCGTAGGACCATTCGCCGGAATTTTCCGCCGGACCGCCGCCGCCGCTCATCGCCGATCGCCGCCGACCGTCGCCGCCAGTTGTCGAGTGAGTTAACCCATAATCCCTGATTAGGCTGTTAATTGCACTTAGGTTTAGTTTAATTAAGTAACGGTAAATAGATTAGTTAGTTACCGTAGTAACTGAATAGTTACTGTAGTTTAATTAGTTACCATGGTTAGACTATTTAGTTACTGTGGTTAGTTGGAATTACCGTGGTTAGGTAGAATAGTTACCATGGATAATTGCCTGCTTTGTGGTAATTAATTAGATTGGATTTATAACTGCTGTGGAGATAAATAGTCCGGATTCGGATATTTATCGGTGGATGAATAGTGAATGCATGATCACTGATTGATTGACTGTTTGATGGCTTGAGTGTGGATTGCGCATTTTTGCTGAATGATCCCACTTGTTTTAAATGCCATGTTTAAATAAATTTTTAAACGTTCGTGTGACCAATTGTGGTTTTGAGTACGAAAATGGCCAAGGGCCGAGTTGAACATGAAAATGGCCTTGAGCCGAGTTTTGAGCATGATTGAGTTTGCATTGGCTAAATGCGGAGATATGAATTGGCCTGATTGCCTGTGTTATTGTGTGGTCACACGATGGATAAACGTCACCCTAAAGTAACTGGGGACGTAGACGGTACCCGGGGTAACTCGGATCCGTGGCCTGATAAGTTCGTGCCGGCGGGAGTTCGGAATTCCACGACCTATCGGAAGCCTGGTAAGTTCGTGCCGGCGGGAGTTCGGAATTCCACGACTTATTGGAAGCCTGGCAATTCGTACCGGCGGGAGTTCGGAATACTACGATTGTTTCAGAAGCCGGTCGCAGCTAGTGATGGGCCGAAGTCCATATTGGAATCCTAATATGCTTACCTTAGGGGTCTTGAGGGGCTATTAGTTGCCGTCGTCGTGAACGTTGTGGGACGACGCCCGGTATAACCGGAAGAGTACTAGCAGTGAGGCTGTACTGTGGCGAGAGTGGGGCGATTCTTGCAGTAATAACTGGAACACGCATGTTGCATAGTGCCTGAGTGCTTGAATGCTTGAGTGATTGACGTGTGTTCTGGTTGTATACCTTGACCTGTTGTGTTTGAATGCCATGAGATATTTGTTGTGTGGCTGAAGGCAAGGTGAGTTGTATGTGGTTGTTTATTGGCCGTTGGCCCGTGTTGCTGCTTGGTATTGTAAGTTAGGCTGCTTGAGTGAATCAACGTCCTAATCGGACTTAGGCGTTGACTCATTGAGATGTATATCTCATTCGCTGTGGCTGATCGCCTTTCAGGTTCTCGTAATGGCGTGCCGGTAGCCCGGGGTACGAGTTGAGTTGCGGAGGAGCTTTTGGAGATTTATTGTGTATGATAGTTGGTAGTGGTGGTAGTAGACCCTTAGCCCTGCCTGGTATCTTTTGTGAGGCATAGGAAACAGCCCTGGAGATGGGTTTGTAGATCTATACGTTTTCCTGTTGGGCTAAATGAAGATAAATGAAATGGTGGTGTTGTTGTTGTATCTCCTACTTGTCTATCCATGTTTAATTATTTGTCCGGGATTTTATTTCGCTTCCGTATGCGTATAATTAAAAGATAAAAAAGTAAATGGGTCGATGATGTGCCTGGGAAATCATCCTTTGACCTGACGTTTGGTAGGGATGGTCGCGTACCTGAGGGTCGGGGCGTGACATCCCCGTTTTGGTATCAAAGCGTGGTTTGTGGAGTTATAAGGTGCGCTGGGTTTGGGATAGTCAATAGGATTGAAACCCCATGCTTGTGATTGCTGTTTGATTGTTGTTTAGTAGTAGACCTGAGTTCTCATTACGTGTTGCTTTGGGCGAGCAGGAGTCCTTACGGTCCTGCAGGATGAGCAACTGTAGCCGAAGAGTGCCCCGAGGTTGGGCAACTCAGGTGGATCCCGATATGGAGAGGGATCGTGTTCCGGGAGTACCCACGGAAAGGGTGGCTCCAGTTGTTCCTGAAGCGGTTGAGAACCGCGTTCCTGTTGCTCGTAGAGGCAGAGGAAGGGCCGCCCGAGCAAGACCCAGAGTGGGTAGAGTGGACGAACCAGAAATGCCTAGAGAAGGGGCAGTGCATGCAGATCCTAGAATGGACGGGATCCTGCAAGCGTTGGAAACTATGGGTAACCTGATGGGGCAGCAGATGAGGAACCAAGCTGTAGCTGCCATTCCACAGGAGGGTCCGTTAGCTGAAGACGGGATCCACAGGCCGCAGACTCACAGATTGGTGGAGCAGTTTATGAAGCTTCAGCCGCCGAGGTTTTCGGGAACTGGTGACCCGGAAGCTGCCACCTCTTGGATGGAGGATTTGGAAAACGCCTTTGCCTTATTAGGATGTTCTGAGGAAGAGAAGGTAACGCTGGCCGTTTACCAACTGCAGGGTAACGCTAGCTCGTGGTGGAAGGCCACGCAAGGAAGCGTGTTTCCCGAGGGTGCGATCCCGGAGTGGGGTGCCTTCGCGGAAGCCTTCTATAGCAAGTACTTCTCGGATTGTGCTCGAGAGCAAAAGATGGATGAGTTTCTGCATCTTCGTCAATATCAGTCGTCGGTGGACCAATATGAGGCAAAGTTTGCCGAGCTGTCCAAGTATGCACCGAGGATGGTAGAGAACTCTGAGGATAGGGCGAGGAGGTTCAGAAACGGGTTGAAGCCGGAGATCAAAAGTGTGTTGGTGCCGTTCAGCCTGAAGAACTACAATGAGCTATATGAGAAAGCTCAGCTGGTGGAAAGGGACATTGCTGAAAGGGCAACCGCATCTGGATCGCGGTTCGCTCCTGTGGTGAGAGATAACCGCAGATTCGGCAAAGGACCAATGGTGGGAAGCAGGTTCTCAATCCCGCCCAATCGGAGGAATGCTGTTGGGAAGCCTAGGTATCACCCCAATGGTGTGTGTCGACTTTGTAAGCGAAAACATGGATCAGCCCCGTGCCCTGGAAGGACAGGTGCTTGTTATGGTTGTGGTCGACATGGCCACCAAGTTAAAGACTGCCCGCAGAGACAAATGGGAAGGCTGATGCCGATGGAGCAGGGAGGACAGATGCGAGGGAACGCTCTGCATGACAACCTGAATCAACCCCACTAAAGAATAGTGTATTGTCTACGGTAGGATGTTCCGGTTGTAAGTTAGTCATAGGGGGTTGCGAGGAAGAGATAGACTCGAACTTTAGTTATGTATTTGAATATAAGTTTGAACTTGTGTTGTCTTCTAATGATTTTGGTTATCGGCTTTTATTAATGGCCCCGAGTAGTGATATGATAGAAATTTGCAATGCAATTCAGTTTAACCCATTGGAGGGGGTTAGTTTCGAGTTTGTTGAGAATTGAGAAGGAATCTTAATTCCCTTAAATTCGTCACTGGAGGTGACTCGTTTATGGGATAGTAGTTGTCAAGGCTAGTTGGTAACTGTAGTTAAACTATGGATTGAGGAACCAAGGATGGAGGACATCATAGTGGTGAGTGATTTTTCCGATATCTTTCCGCAAGAATTACCAAGGGATTGGTAGTAGCTTAGGCTACTTGTTAGATGAGAAGTTTGTCGATCAATCCATAGGTTTGATGATCTCTCTACCTTGAGGATATTGTATAGTGATTGACAGGGGAATGGACGATAAGTCGGAATGAGGACGACTTATTGATAGACTTGAATTGTGAATTCTGATGGTTAGTCCCGTGTAACAAATTGTGAATATGGAATTGCGATGGTTTGGTATCTGAGGATTATAGGCTTGAATCTGTAGCAGATCTTGAAGGTTTTAGATATCGATTGTTATTAAAGGGCCTTGGATGATGGTGTGAGGTTCGCAAGGAAGCGAACAGTAACCTTGGATTATGGGCTAGCTAGATTGCATGATTATAGGTCTATTATGAACGGCGACAAGAAATGGTTATATAGTCTGATTCTAAGTACCTAATCCTTGATATAATGGTCGCCTGTGGTATTTGAATGCTCAGTTTGAGATAAGGAACCGATATTGTGAAGGCATGTGAGATATGTGGTTCGTAGGGAAGCGAACGATGATTGTGAAGTGCTAAGCGTAGATTGAGATTGTGCTTGGTGGTTTAGGTATCAACTTTGGATGAAGGGCCAATCTAATTGAATGATTGTGATCTTGTTGTGGATAGCAACCAGGAAAGAGTGCTCTAGGTTGATTTTAAGTATCTGATCTTTGATGCAATGGTCGCTTATGATGCTAGAATGTTCAGGTAAATGCGAGAACTGTGGTTACGGAATGTAAGTGGTATGCGATACGAGTTTGGAAGTTGAGGTTACTCATGCACTGCACCGATTGGTTGCATTAGAAACGAGAGTTTGAGAGTGTACATGCATAAGCATATCATCGTTTTGTCGGACTTGATAAACCGTCACTTGGTATGGGACAAGCTGTACGGGATGCCTATAAACCGTAGTGAGACATGGTATGGGACGTGTTGAACGGGACCTTCTTAGTAGGTGCTTGACTTGGGGACGAACCAGACGAAAGCTGGTGGGCCTGTAACGACCCGGTCTAACGAGGGCGGGGAGTGATCGCCGGAGCAGAGAGGCTCGGACAAAGTGCGGCTCCTGACAGGCTTCTAAGATGGCGATGGGGACAGGGATGAACCAAGCCACACATTGAAAAGTGGGTCTAGGCGTTGTGCTAAGTCTGACTAGTTTTAAAAACTGCATCATTTTATTTAAAGTGCATGACATAGCATTACGTTTTGGTGAGTGAACTGATGAATGAAAGGATGAGTGGATTGAGATGCCGTGTACGAGAAATGCCTGAATGCCTGGTGGGAAGTTGGTGAAAGTCTGTTGTGATACCTCCGAGGTTGTTGCCGGAGAAGATCCCGTCTGTGTGAGGGATGTCTTGTTTGTGTGTGCCTGCAGTGATGTGTCCTGTAGAGGTCTAGATTGCACCACGGAATGCCTGGAGGTTGATTCCCAGAGATCCGAGGATTGCGTCAGACATGTTTGAAATTGTGTTATATGCGAAGACCGTAACCAACAGAATCCTAGGCATGGCATGTGATGTTGGCATCAAGGAAGGGCAGGAATGTGTACGTCCTGAGTGATAATGAACGCACTGTTTTGTGAAATGATATAGACATTATGGTCTTGATTGACGCCATGTAGATTGGCGAGTGAGAAACGAGCTTGAATTGTCCATAGAAAATTGTTAATGGACCGCAGGCTGGTATGGCTAGATAGATCTGTGAGTATTAGGATCGGTGAGAACCCCTTTAAATGGCATGAAAGCGGACATAGCCAAGCACGTGGCGATGTGTTTAATATGTCGGCAAGTGAAAGCGCAGTATTGTAAGGCTAGTGGATTGCTGCAGCCGCTTGAAATTCCAGAGTGGGAATGGAAGCATATCACGATGGACTTCGTGGTGGGGTTGCCAAGAAATTATAGAGGCAATGATTTAATTTGGGTCATAGTGGATAGACTGATGAAGTCTGCGTATTTCATCGCCGTGCAAAAGGACTTTGCATTGGATAGGTATGCTGATTGTACGTGCGATAGATAGTACATCTTCATGGAGTGCCAGTGACGATCACATCGGACTGTGATCCAAGATTCTCTGCCACCTTTTGAAAAAGCTTGCAGACTGCGATGGGAACAAAGCTGTAGTTTAGTACTGCTTATCATCCGCAGACGGATGGCCAGTCTGAAAGGACGATTCAGACGCTGGAGGACATGTTGCGGGCATGTGTATTGGATTTCAAAGGCAACTGGGAACGACAGCTTCATTTGGTTGAATTCGCCTACAACAACAGCTTTCAGCAGAGTATCAAGAAGGCACCTTTAGAAGCGTTGTATGGCAGGCCTTGTAGAACGCCAGTCTGTTGGGACGAAGTTGGTGAAAGGAAAATCACCAGTCCTGAGTTAGTACAGCAGTCGTTGGATACAGTGAAAATCATCAGAGAGAGGCTTAGGACTGCTCAGAGCCGTCAGAAAAGTTATGCCGACAAAAGACGCAGACCATTGGAGTTTCAAGTCGGTGATCATGTCTTTCTAAAGGTGTCGCCTATGAGAGGAACATCTCGTTTCGGCAAGAAAGGAAAGTTAAGCCCGAAGTATGTAGGGCCGTTCGAGATCTTGGAGCGGATTGGAAATCTGGCTTATCGTCTCGCGTTGCCACCGAGACTTGCTCAGGTACATGACGTATTCCATGTATCTATGTTAAGGAAGTACGAGCCTGATCCAGCTCACGTCTTAAGTTTTGAAGAGATCGAAGTGGACGAGCGTGTTTCGTACGTGGAACGTCCGGTGAGGATCGAAGACCGGACGGAACAGGTTCTGCGAAACAAGATAATCCCGTTGGTGAAGGTTGTTTGGCAACACCATGGAACCGAGGGAGCGACGTGGGAAAGTGAAGAGTCGATGAAGAATAGGTATCCTTTTCTTTTTGAGGCGGTGTAATATTTTAATTTCGGGGACGAAATTTCCCAAGGGGGGAAGAGTTGTGACGTCCCGGAATTTCAAGGCATATTATGTGAATAATATTGGACGATTGGAATTGAGTGACGTTTGTCAGACGCAGAATCATTCGATCTGAAGGTCGTTAGCCGTCGATCGAAGCGTAGTTAATTTAAGTTCGATTAGATTAGTCGCGCCGTAATTAGTCTTCGCCGTATTCCTTCGCGCCCGAGCCAACCCTGAACCAAATATTCTGAACCAGTCCTAAAATCGTCAGATTACCGAAATACCCTCAGATATTATTCATATACGCCAGAAACAATTAATACCGAATGACCGCGGGCCCCACCTCATTATTACAAAGTCAAATCACCTTTTTTGACCCCTTGGATATTACAAAAATGCCCTTTGACCATTGAAGTTACCATTTTGCCCTCAAAGGCAATTTTCTCTCTCCTCTCTCTCTCTTCCCTTTCTCTTCCCACGCATGGCAGCAGCAGCCCACCCCATTTCCCTTTTGCTTTTCACGTTGCCATCATCTTCTTCACTTCATCTTGTCGCCGCTCCGCCGCCGTCCGCCGTTCGCCGGACCGCCGCTCGACCGCCCGCCGAATCGCCACCGTTCACCACCTCACAGAACCACCATCCTCCGCCCGAGTCACCCGTCGCCCGAGCCACCGCCGTCCGCCCAAAAATCAGCAAACCCGAGAGCCCCGTTTTCCCGTTTTTCAGCGCGCGCCGGACTTGGAATCGCTCGTTTGAGCTCGTCCGGAGGGCGAATTGAGCTCCGTTTTCGCCTACGCGACCGTAAGACATTGGGCTACGTAGATATGAGGACGGATCTTCCATGAAGTTGCTGTATTTTCGTGGGTTGAACTGAACAGAGGCTGGTCGTTGGGGAAAAGGCGTGTTTTGCTTCGATTCAAGCTTCGCCGTCGTCCGCCGAGCTTGCCGGCCGCTCGTTGAGCTCCGTTGTCGTCGTTTGGCCTCTGTCCAGCCACTGTCCAGCCGCCGTTCGTCGTCGTCCGGTTGTCGTTTTGGAAATCCGACACCGTGGTTGCGTCCGGATCGACGAGGGGAGTTCGTAGGACCGTTCGCCGGAATTTTCCGCCGGACCGCCGCCGCCGCTCATCGCCGGTCGCCGCCGACCGTCGCCGCCAGTTGTCGAGTGAGTTAACCCCTAATCCCTGATTAGGCTGTTAATTGCACTTAGGTTTAGTTTAATTAAGTAACGGTAAATAGATTAGTTAGTTACCGTAGTAACTGAATAGTTACTGTAGTTTAATTAGTTACCATGGTTAGACTATTTAGTTACTGTGGTTAGTTGGAATTACCGTGGTTAGGTAGAATAGTTACCATGGATAATTGCCTGCTTTGTGGTAATTAATTAGATTGGATTTATAACTGCTGTGGAGATAAATAGTCCGGATTCGGATATTTATCGGTGGATGAATAGTGAATGCATGATCACTGATTGATTGACTGTTTGATGGCTTGAGTGTGGATTGCGCATTTTTGCTGAATGATCCCACTTGTTTTAAATGCCATGTTTAAATAAATTTTTAAACGTTCGTGTGACCAATTGTGGTTTTGAGTACGAAAATGGCCAAGGGCCGAGTTGAACATGAAAATGGCCTTGAGCCGAGTTTTGAGCATGATTGAGTTTGCATTGGCTAAATGCGGAGATATGAATTGGCCTGATTGCCTGTGTTATTGTGTGGTCACACGATGGATAAACGTCACCCTAAAGTAACTGGGGACGTAGACGGTACCCGGGGTAACTCGGATCCGTGGCCTGATAAGTTCGTGCCGGCAGGAGTTCGGAATTCCACGACCTATCGGAAGCCTGGTAAGTTCGTGCCGGCGGGAGTTCGGAATTCCACGACTTATTGGAAGCCTGGCAATTCGTACCGGCGGGAGTTCGGAATACTACGATTGTTTCAGAAGCCGGTCGCAGCTAGTGATGGGCCGAAGTCCATATTGGAATCCTAATATGCTTACCTTAGGGGTCTTGAGGGGCTATTAGTTGCCGTCGTCGTGAACGTTGTGGGACGACGCCCGGTATAACCGGAAGAGTACTAGCAGTGAGGCTGTACTGTGGCGAGAGTGGGGCGATTCTTGCAGTAATAACTGGAACACGCATGTTGCATAGTGCCTGAGTGCTTGAATGCTTGAGTGATTGACGTGTGTTCTGGTTGTATACCTTGACCTGTTGTGTTTGAATGCCATGAGATATTTGTTGTGTGGCTGAAGGCAAGGTGAGTTGTATGTGGTTGTTTATTGGCCGTTGGCCCGTGTTGCTGCTTGGTATTGTAAGTTAGGCTGCTTGAGTGAATCAACGTCCTAATCGGACTTAGGCGTTGACTCATTGAGATGTATATCTCATTCGCTGTGGCTGATCGCCTTTCAGGTTCTCGTAATGGCGTGCCGGTAGCCCGGGGTACGAGTTGAGTTGCGGAGGAGCTTTTGGAGATTTATTGTGTATGATAGTTGGTAGTGGTGGTAGTAGACCCTTAGCCCTGCCTGGTATCTTTTGTGAGGCATAGGAAACAGCCTTGGAGATGGGTTTGTAGATCTATACGTTTTCCTGTTGGGCTAAATGAAGATAAATGAAATGGTGGTGTTGTTGTTGTATCTCCTACTTGTCTATCCCTGTTTGATTATTTGTCCGGGATTTTATTTCGCTTCCGTATGCGTATAATTAAAAGATAAAAAAGTAAATGGGTCGATGATGTGCCTGGGAAATCATCCTTTGACCTGACGTTTGGTAGGGATGGTCGCGTACCTGAGGGTCGGGGCGTGACATGTTGGCTTCGTTGATTCTGACTATGCAGGTGATCTCGATAAAAGGAGATCTTTGACAGGTTATGTTTTTACGCTTGGTGGTTCCGCAGTTAGTTGGAGAGCAATTTTGCAGGACACGGTTGTTGTATCTACCACAGAAGCAGAGTACATGGCAGCAACGGAAGCAGTAAAGGAAGCTCTTTGGTTGAAGCATTTAGTTACAGAATTTGGGGTAAAGCAGGAGGGAGCCTCTGTTATCTTTTGCGATTACCAAAGTGCGATCCAGTTGACCAAGAACGCGATGTATCACGAGAGAACGAAACATATCGATATTCGTTATCACTTTGTGTGTGATGAGGTTGCTAAGGGTATAGTAACAATGAAGAAAGTACCTACAGCGGATAATCCAACAGATATGTTGACTAAATCAATTCCTTTGACCAAGTTCAAACATTGTTTGGACTTGGTTGGCATTTTCCCCATTTGAGTTACTTATGCGGAGTTGATGGCGTTTCATCCCTTATTTTCTACATCGAGTACACTCACGTAGGCTTAGGGGTGTGCGTTGTCGATTCCGCCGTTTGGCGGGTGGCCTTGTGTGGTCACTCTTGGTGGTGAGGGAGAGAGGTCTTCTAGCGTTTGGTAAAACGCTCTTCTGGAGATTTGAAGTCAAGGTGGATATTTGATATGTTTTGACTTTCAAATTAAAGATAATGGTAGTTTGGACCATGCACTTTTGTTTTAGGATTTTTTAGAGGGGGCTGTAAAAGAGATATGTTGCATATTACATTGCAACGCTTGCTTCTGCCCCGAGCTTTTCGCTTCTGCCCCGAAAACCTTTGTTTTTCACTTCCTCTTGTTAGATCTTTAGATTTTTTATTGTACGCTTGTACTCGTTATTGAAGATAGTGAAACCCCTCTCTCTTCCCGTGGTTTTTCCCGTTTTGGGTTTTCCACGTATATCGTGTCTCATACGTTTTTATTTTACTTTCATCCTTCGCTATTTCGCGCTTGAATTCTCACATCTCTTAGCGTTTTTCCGCAACAGGTTTAGAACTGATTGGATGATTATCGCATTTTAGGTTCAATAGGATATTTTGTGGGGCAAAGGCGTTTAGATCCATGCATTTGACCACGTAATAAGTAATAGGTATTATCAACGATGGTAATGACATTGATATTTAATTATGAAGTTTTAGAAAGCAATATTCACGTGGAAGCACAAAATTGAGAAAGATATGAGAGGAAGTTAAAACAGTTAATTATACGCAAGTTAAAACCATTAACCGATATTACTATCGAAGTATATAAGCAATGTATAATATACTAGCATAAAATGCCCTCACTTGTAAAACGAAGGACTGTTATTAGTCTACTGTCTACGAGCAGAAATATACGCACATTTGTAAACGGTAAACACAAAGTGATCATATACTAAACGCAGGTCGTAATCTACTATTGGGTCTGAGGACGACAAAACTATTATCTAATTGGTGCTTCCAATTGACCAGCTAGAGGTGGCAAAATGGGTCATAAATATTAAAAGGGTTGCATTGAATTTTAAAAACAAGCTTAAGTGGATAATAAATGGGTTACTTGACAATTTAATGGGTCTTAAAAGGATTTTAAATGGGTCATAAATGGGTTACTTAACTATCTTAAGTGAGTCATAAATAAGATTTCTGATTTTTTTTTATTTTTAAAATTGTTTTCTATCGTCAACCGCGCGCCGGTCACGGATCACTTGTCGCAGGTCGTCGGTCGTCAGCTGCCACTATTGGTCGTTGATTTTCGACCGTAGGTTGTTGCCGGCAGCCGGTCGGTGGCTGACGAAGGAAGAAGGAAATTTGGCGATTTCCCACAAAAAAGAAAAAAAAATAAAAAACAAAAAGTAGAAATTTATAAGAAACAAATTTTTTTTATGTATCTGACCAAAAAAATGAATTCTATATTAAATTTTTTTAGCAATATGTGTCGGGTCGAGTGTGAGTCGCTAGATTTGTATTGCATGGAAGTGTGTCAAAACAGTTTAAATGAGTCAATATGGGTCGGACCATTTTCGATCCAACCTACCCGTTTGACAGGTCTATCGGTGCTCGTAAAACCGGAACAATATGAAAAATTTACTCGTAGCTCGCAGTGGTAAGATAATTATTTGGTTCGTAAGTTATAACCATTAACTGAGATAACTACTGTGAAAGTACTCGTAGTTTACCATCGAAACATACACGCTAGTTGTAACTCTACAAACGCTTGGTAGTCTAGTATTGGGTTTGAAGATAGTATATTTGTTGTTTCATTGATAACTTACTAACAGTTGAACCGACTAATAAACACTACTCACAAAACTGCAACAATGTCAAAAATCTTATAGGAACTTATAGGGGTAAGAATGTTATTTCGTTCGTAAGTAACAACTGCTGACCTACAATGGTAAAATAGTTATTCCATTCCTAAGTAACGGTCGCTAAGGACGCTACTAGCAAACTATGTACGCATTCCTACTCTACAATCAGAACTATGCGCCACTTGTAAAATAAAATAACCAAAATGTCATCTATTATTGGTTTGTTTAAGATCAAATCGTTGTTTCATCGATAACTTACAAACAGTTACATTTCCACTTGTAAAATAAAAACAAGCGATAGTTTATATTGGATTCGTGGATGATAAAATTGTTGTTTTATAGGTAACTAACAAATAGTTAGGTGCCCACTTGCAAATTATAGAAACAAGTGGTAATCAACAATAGGGCTTGTGATCCTTACCCCCAAAAAAAAAAACATTAGGGCTTGTGAATGTTCCCTTCGGATTGAACGTTTTTATTTATCTATTGGCATATGGTTGGGCAGAGTCTCAATGTCAGGAGCCCCACTTAAAATCAGACATGAAACCAAAAAAAAAATGTTTAATTTTCGCCTTCTTGATTTCAACTCATGAGCAGACGAGAAATAATACGGTGAATGTACGTAAAACATAAAACAGAATGATCAGATCCGACAAACTCCACGCAAGATTTGTTATTCTCAACGGTTTAGATTCTATTTAATATGTAAACAGCCCTCATTTAATAATTTGTCATTAGCACATGGGTTCAACCTATGTGTTGGAAAAAAAAAACAATTGAGAAAAAGAAAATTGGTTTGTAAATAACAATTCAATTACATGCCCACATGTAAAGTCTAAAAACAAGTGGTAATCTACTATTGGATTTGTGGATGGTAGAATTTTTATTTCATTGTTTAGTTATAAACAGTTAGACCCGCTTGTGAAATTTAAAAACAAGTGATAATTTACTATTGGGTGTGAGGACCATAGAATTTTTGTTTCATTTTGTAATTTATTAAGAACTTATGCACTCACTTGTAAAATTCAAAAATTGTGGTAATTTACTATAGGTTATTTTTTATTTTTTTGGTCCCAAAAAAAAAAAATTGCGATGCTAGTCCTAGTTGACCAGGACTAATAAATCACAGTCACATTTACTTTCCATCAATATATAAAATTTACTACCGAAATTACGTGCTTTCCATCCAAGGAAACAGACTACCCTTTTTGGCAAATCGAATCTTAGAAATTGACTTTTGCTCATACGCTTTGTTAATTAAGTTCGTAAGTGGGTTGTGTGGGTTAATACCACGAAAAACTTCAAGCTGGTATACTCCTAATAAATTTATCCAAAACTAATTTTTTTACCATAAAAAACCCCAAAATGGTACACCTGTGACAAATTTACCTTCCATTAGTTTCCGTTATATTTTATTGTCAAATTACTGAGTTAGATGACACGTGACAGTTTACGGATGTAACCAGTTTGAAGTTTTACCCTCCGTTTGTTACATGTATACCAGTTTGGGGTTTTCATGGTATTAACCAAATTTAATGAAAATTAACAGATGGTAAATTTATCACATGTGTACCATTTTGGAATTTTCGGTGGTCAAAATATTAGTTTGGAGTAAATTTATCACACGTGTACCAGTTTATAGTTTTTATGTAGTAAAAAAATTAATTTGGGGTAAATTTATCACAGATATATCAGTTTGGAGTTTTTCGCGATATTAATTCTAATAAAAATTCAATAAAAAATGGAGGAAAATATAGTCAATAAATAAATCATTGTCGTAGACTCACGTTACGTCAACAATCTCTCTTTCGTGAAAGTTATTGTGGTCAGTGTCTGGACTGGTGGACACAGTTGCATGGTGTCTCTCGGCATGAGTGGACAATTTGTCTGCTTTAGACTGACCGGCAGTTCAAGACACCAAGTGCCGTGCGTATTTTGGATGTTATGCTTGCAATCATTGATTGCTGACTGAAGGCAAGTCTTCGATTCCAACTTATCCACTACATTCCACCTCAACCTTAATCTGTTTATCAACTTGTCAGAACCAGAGAAGAACATCTTTCTTCAAAAGCAAACGTCTACTAAATTTAGCATTTTCATATATTTGCAGAGAGTTTCCAAAGAAAGGCTAATGCAACTTTGTGAAACCAGTCAAGCCCATGAACGCTTGAATTTGTTCAAGAATTGGGACTGAGTGAGTGCATCTTTTCTCACTAGTTCCTGTACATATATATCACCAACTATCTTTACATGTTTGGGGGTCGCGAATACGTTTTCGTGTTCTACTGACGGCATAGTCAATGCTTTTTATTATACCTGAAAGAGTTCAGAATTTTCAGCTGCAACCTTGATCCAGAGCATGTAATTTGGAACGAATCCGCATGTTTGTATTTTACTTTCACTGCTTCAAATGTTCCAACATAAAAGGAACATTCTCTAGCTACTGCAGCATCAGATATGCCATACTAGTTTTCTTGAGACATCTGAATTCTCTCTTGTTCTCTTTCTTAATCAGGTGTGTAAGAGAGATTTTACTTGAGGTTGAAAGAAACAGTTTCAATGGGTGTCCTCGATCTGTTCGTCGTGGCCTTGATGCCGGTTCTGAAGGTGCTCTTGGTTACTGCTGTTGGCTCATTTCTGGCGATGGACTGCGTAAATCTGTTGGGCCTCGATGCAAAGCAACACATGAATAATGTAAGTTCTCTGTGCACTCGTTGCATTTTAAAGTAATTCTTCTATCCTCATTCAGCATCCTCATATGGTAACTTCATTTTTCAAGAAGTATTTCGCAGAATGATCACCTGTTTGTGTCTTGACAACTTGGCAAAAAGCCACTGTCAAATTTATAACGTCTCAGATGAACACTCTATGTCGATAATCTTTCTTGAGAGACTTGAATCTTCGTCTTTTTCACCTCTGAAAACCCACTCGTGTAAAGTTTCCTTTCAATCATCTTCACCTTCTGAAAAACTGTATGTGCCAATTTCCCTCTAGGGGATAAGAAGAAATTGTTAGATACTTGTTTCTCTATAATACAGAGAGCAGACAAAAAATTCTCAAACTCCCAAAGAGTTCTTTAGTAAGCAGTATGCTTCTCTGGTGTTATGTTCAACAATGATGGGACTCAGGAGAGGCTTTGGCTAGTCTGCAATTTCCGAATCCTCGACATCATTGTATGTGAACAGATAATAATGAGAGAGAGATCCTTCAAGTGCTTCATGGCCTTTCTGTTGTAAGGAAGCTGTTTCGGGCTTCTTGGTAGGCAATGAATAGGTCATTGCTCAAAAATCTGGATGGACTGCATTTTATTAGGGGGTCCTTAACAGCCATAGTATGTACTGATCCGATCTTTCATGAGCAGTTGGTGTTCTACGTATTCAGTCCATCGTTGATAGCAAGCAACTTGGCCGACACAATTACACTCAGCAGTTTGGCTACTTTGTGAGTTTAACCCCCTTTGAAGCTTCCGAAAACGTCCTAGTACAAGAGCTGATGAATTCTTTGTCGTTCAATTGTTTTAGATGGTTCATGCCGGTGAACATTCTTCTCACGTTCATTATTGGCTCGGCTCTCGCTTGGGTATTGATAAAACTCACAAGGACTCCCTGGCATCTCCGAAGCCTTGTTATCGGTTGCTGTGCAGCAGGTATGTGTATTTGGAACATTCTCTTCCAGAATATATAGTTGAAAATATTGCAATTTTCCAAATTACTCGTAGCGATATGATCGTTCTGAAATTCGATTCACCTCTTTAATTTTTACGATTTACCACTATAGATCGTTGTTCATTTTCTTAGGAAACTTGGGAAACTTGCTCTTGATTATAATTCCCGCTGTCTGCACCGAGACAAATAGTCCATTTGGTGATTCATCCACCTGCTCTACTTATGGCGAGGCATATGCTTCCCTGTCTATGGCGGTATTCCTTTCTATCATTCTTTTGTCTTTTTCGTTAAATTCCTCGAACCGTACTTTAAAGTTTGCCAATGTTCGACGGTCAAATTGCCGTAAGTGGTGGATAGTCCAAGTAATATTGTTTGCTCTCGGTCTAATCTAACTTGGTCACGAAGATACAGATAGACCATACTACCAATAAAAAGTATGTCAACATTTACCAAAACTTGCATTTGATTTGCTCCTTTTAGTTCTCTGTACAGTCCCTTTCATCTGAGTTATTGAATCATCTCATTTTCATTTTCAGATAGGCGCTGTGTACATATGGTCCTACGTGTACACACTCATGAGGATATCTGCAGAGAAGAGAGCTGAAGAAACAGACCCGAAGGACTCCATGGCAAGCCTAAATGCTGATGGAGTAACTTCAGGTGGACTTCCAGAGATCATCACGGAACCATTACTTGCTCCAGAGGATTCTTTTAGCCCTAACGACTGCATTAGCCAAGATGAAATTTATCAAACGAGGTTCGACGGAAAAACAAAGGTTCTTGACTTTAAGTTCTTCTACGACATCGATTTTTTAAAAGACAGAACTTTAGTTGGAAGGTTTTGGCCTATAATCGGTTGATGATCTCGTCATGAAAGTAGTGTTCTGAAGAACTTTCTCCTTGATATGTCAATTTGCGAAGTCACTGTATCATCCAACCAAAGAACTATTGAAGTTTGTTCGATGAATCGCAAGTATGCTCGTGAGTTAATCCTTACAGAAGGCATTTTCAGTAACAATCCTGAAGGAAGTTTATATGTATCTCATCACATTACTCCAAAGGCTATTCAGGAAGCTGATAATGGATCGTGTTAGAAGATGGTACTCAGAGAGACAGTTTTTCCTGGTTATGACTGACTTATTCCTAGGTCTTGAAATTTGACAACTGCAATCATCTGATTTTGGTAAAAAAGTCAGGAGAGAACCAAAGCAACTGAAATTTTATGACTACGTTCCTATTCATGTTCGTAGTCCAACTATACTGCAAACAACCTCCACTGTTAAATACTGTTTGCATATGGTGCTGACCATTTGATATGTACTCTCCAATAAAAAGCAACCGCCTCTGTTATACCTTTTGCATTACTAGTGTGTTATGTAACTGTCCTACGAGTTTACACAACCTTGATGAATTTTACTTGCTTTCGTTTTTTGTTAGATATCATTCTTCAAGAAGATCAGACAGCATATGACGACTATTACAGAGCATATCGACATAAAGAAGTTGTTTGCACCTTCTACAATGGCAGTGGTATGCTCACACTGCCTGTTATATTCTGCCAGTTTCAATTAGTATATATACATCAAAGCAAGCCAAAAAAGGGATACAAAATTACGGCACTCTTTTGTTGGCCAGGAAAAGTTAGCGCAGTTGGACATTGCTATCTCAGGCTGACTTCTCATAGCTTTTAAATAGATGGTTTATGACATCGGGTTCTGATTTTTCAAAGGATGTGTTAGAATGTTAGGATGCATATAAGATTGCATTCTGTTTCTCTTGCTTATTAAGATTCCAAGTCACCGTGAATATGATCTGCATAATTTCGCTAAAAATCTGCTGAAATTAGGTTAGACTATGTGCCTGTATAATATTCAGAACTGACTGTTTATACCTTAATTGTCTGCCAAAGTACATGTTACGAGATGACTCAAAGCATGACTGACTCAATATCAGTTGAGTCCGTCTATCAGTCATACTGGCCTCATACATTTTCCAATTGACTAGTGCTTTATACTCTAAGGGCGTTATGAAATCACAGAAAGATTACGGAATAAATGAGATAACAGGTAGATTTAACTCTATTCTCCCTTTATGGTCTCTCTAACCATATAACTATATAGGCTTTGAAAACACGTCTTGAGAGACATTTAAGACACGCTCTTCTGTATAGTGTTTAAATGCATTGAAGTTTAGTGAAATGGCAAGTAGCATGCCATCCATTCCTCATGCAGCACTTCCGTGCCAGCAAGAAACATTCACTAATGTGGCTTGTTCGTACTTATCCTTCTTCCAGATTATTGGTTTCATCATTGGAGTAGCATCTCCAATCCGGAAACTCATAATTGGTGATGATGCTCCTCTGCGCGTGATCTACACTGCGACAGATATGCTAGGGTAAGATTTCCATGACAAGAGTTTGTTCTGCTTCTCATGAAAGTAACTTGGTTTTCAGTGACCAGAGCCTCTTGCATGAAATTCCACATATCTGTTTCTTGCCCATTCATAAAAGAAATTTCACATCCTCTAATTACTTCTGTGTATGCTGCACAGGGAGGCTGCAATTCCATGTATCACTCTGATAATTGGAGCCAATCTTTTAAGAGGTAAAGTTTGAAGGCGAGTTTGATTTACCTTAGGCTCGAACCGTTTTAACAGTACTTCCAGGATTGAGTGACAGCACCCAGACAAAAATCATCTTATACTGTTTGACGCATCAGGTTTGAAGAGACCAAAAGTTAGTCCCATAGTTATTATAGGGGTTATCACGATCAGGTATATTGCCTTGCCATTGATTGGTATCGGTGTCGTTAAAGCTGCTCACCATTATGGCATGGTCGGATCAGACGCGCTATATCAGTTTACCCTCATGCTTCAATATGCCCTTCCACCCGCAATGAATGTCGGTAGGTCATCTCTCTCTCTATTTGTGATTGTTGGAGACAATTTATCCATTTGCCAACCTTCTCTTAGCATGCAAGAGGACAGAGGCAGACCCACTTAACTTTTGCAGTCTCTTTGAAACACAAACATTATCATGTCAATCTCGCCTTCTAGCAGAACGAACCAGATCAGAACTGAAATGATCCACTGCAGCATTGGGCTCTAGCACTGATTTTGCCTTGGGAAATTGTTGCAGGTACGATCACGCAGCTGCTGGAAGTGGGGGAGAGTGAATGTTCGATCATTTTGTTTTGGACATACGCCGTAGCATCCTTGAGCCTCACACTCTGGTCTACATTCTTCATGTGGATCGTCGCCTAAGTACATTCCATTCGTTTTTCCTTTCCCCGGGATGGCCGTCATACCTCAGTAGATCCTTAGCACTGGATGAACTTTGCAGTACAAAGATCTGTCATTCTTTTGTTAGAAGTAGCTGAATCTCACAGATGAGAGAAAAAGATGAAAGGATATATCGGCGGTTCAAAATGTTCTGTTTATTTCCTACAGGTATGATCGTCTAAAGCATCGGATCGTAACTGCGCGGAATCTGTCTATGATGTTTGCATCCGGTTTCTACTGTAGTCATTGATAGACCTTTCTACAGTTAACCCAGAAGCTCTTGTAATTCAGGATTATTGTGATTATATACATGGATGGACAGCAGATTGCTAGTGTTCCATAGCACTTATAGAACAGAGCTTCGTGCTAGTATATCGTGAACATGAGGTGGCAAATTGCTTACCCGGTCATGTGTTAGGAATTAAAAAACATGTTTCAACAAGTACCACCATTAATTAATAAATCGAAATATATCATATGTTTTAATGATGTACCGATGTGTATTTTTTGGGGTTATCGACGTAACGAAGTTACCAACTTTTATTCGAAATTACCAATTCTAATTCAATTGATGTACTAATAGTCGTCTCATTAGTATTAACTTTATACCTTTGCCAATTCTTTATCTTGCTTGATTTTGAGAAGTGCCGACATTTACTTAAATTTTCAAGATTATCGACTACTTTAATAATCTACCAAAAAAAAATTCTTATGACTTACCAACGCATTTGAAGTTACTAACTATTTTTCGAAATTGTCAACCTTAATTTGGCTAATGTAGAAACAATCGTCACATTCAGATACTTACTAATTTTTGTCTCCTATCAACATTTTATTTTGATAGATTTGAAAAGTTCCACATAACACTTTTTTATACTTCAAAGATTACGGATTACTTTAATAATCTACCAACATGTACTAACTTTTGTTCAAATTTACCAATTTTAATTTGACCGAGATACCAACATTTGTCATGTTAGGATACCGACTTTAGTCTCAGACAACCAACTTTTTATGTTGCTTGATATTGAGAAATGCCAACATGTGTCTATACTTCTAAAATTAACAGCCGCCTTAACGATCTAACAAACATTTTTATTTTCGCGGGATACTTACGTAGTAAACTTACTAACTTTTATTCGAAATTATCAACCTTAATTTGATTGATGTACCAATATTCGTCGTACTGAGATACCGAACTAACTCATCTCCCACCATCAATCATGCAAGTTTAAAATGTTCCTCCGTCAATATAAACCCTAGATCTGTTGATCGGGTTGTTTTGTTGTCGACTTGAAACGCGGAATTTATGCATGTTTCAGGTTGTCGTGTCGTCGAAATAGACTATACGATTTATGCATGTCTTAGACCATTGCGTTGTTGAAGTGAAATCCTAGATCTACACATATGTAGGCCGTTATTATGTGAAAATGAAATCCGATATCCATACTTATGTCGTAGAAATAATGAATTTTACGTAAAAATCGAAATATTTTATGTCCTTATGCTAGAATCCGTATTGTTGTTGGTAATATACAAATTGAAATCGTGAAAATTGCCCGATCGATTTTAACATATTGTATGGATGCTATTTTTGTCCTAAACTTTCCAATATTCGAAAATCCATTATAGTCCTTTAGGTCAATCTTCACCAAAAATCACCTATGTGACGGTCCAATCATCGCCGTTTGTCATATGTGGCGCACCACCACGTCAGCGATTAGTTTGGGGGTAAATGTGGCATGGGTGTACCGGTTCAGGAGTTTTTGCGACACAAAAATTAGTTCGGGGTAAATGTGGACCAGTGTATCAATTAGGAGGTTATTGAGGTATTATCCCATGCTATTGACCTTGCTTTGTACATCTTGCTTCCATGAGGTTCTTCTTTGACCCAGTACACCCACTTGTTTTACAATGCCTTCTTACCATCTGGTAATTGAGAAAACAACCAAGTTTTGTTCTTCTCGAATGAATTCAACTCATCCTGCGTTGCCAACTCCCACTTATTAGAATTTTGAACCTGCATTGCTTCTGAAAAATATTATGGTTTGCCAACATCAATTGTAACTAATTTTCAACACTGGAGAATACCTCTAAACAGGTTTTAAAGATATAATGCTAAATCTTTTCAAAGTGGGTGTTGGTGGTTTTTGTTTCGATTTTGAATCAGAGCTCATAGCAACAATTTTAGGATATCTAATGAAAACATTCTTTGGTCTCCAATTCAATCTTCCTAGTCTCCTCTGTTTGTTTCCTCACAGTAGATTGTGCCACAAAGTTGTCCTTGTACAACTTGCTTTCACTACATGCAACATCGTATCTTTTTGTAATTGCTTTATTTTGTTCGTTCAAGATCAATAGCCAAAATATTCACGACCATTTCTAATGAGAAAATATTTTTTAGCTTTTGTATCCAACTTATCTATATTTTCAGAATCTATGTGGAACTATGAAACATACTAAGAAACTTTCACATCCGAGATATTCACCTTCCTTTCAGTCCATTCTTCTTCTAGTATGATGTGTGCGTGGCCGAGTGATTCCGTCGGAAAGTGTTCCTGCGCGTAAAGTGTTGCGAACGGTTTCGATTGACTAAAGTGTATGGATGGTGTATGGGGGAATTTCAAGATTAAGTGTATGGATAGTGTAAGAGAACAGCAAAAAACCAATAGGAATCGAACTATATCGTGGCGTAAAGATATCACCAGCCAACAATATAGAATGAGGGATAGAACGATCCCCACCAAGGCCTAAAGATAACACCAGCCGAGGATAAAGATCGGGATTGGACAGAAGCTCACCACCATGGTATAAAGGCTATGCCACCAACTGAGGATAAAGGGCTTTTAGCTCACCACCAAGGAGTATCCACTCTCTAAGGATAAAGATGCCGAAGTGTTTAATATTCAACTCACCAAAGGAATTCTCATTCATTAACAATTGTCCCTTACAATGGAGAATACTCCTCTATTAATAGATGGACTAAGACAAACGAAATAGAAAGGAAACAAATAATCTCGTCCAAAACAAACGAAATAGAAAAAGGAAACAAATAATCTCGTCCACCAGCCTTGCACAGCCAACAGCCCTAAAAGATCTACTGATAATAAAGGAAACAACTCCAATCAGCCTCCCATTGATATGTCTTTGATTTGCCATCAAATCAGCAACTAATTAGGCAAGTCAGCTTCTGAGCTCGCCAACATCTGAGCTCACCATCGTCTGAGCTCCCCAACACCTGAGATTTGCCAACGTCTGAGCTCATCATCGTCTGAGCTCCCCAACATCTGAGCTCGCCAACGTCTGAGCTCCCCATTTTGTCAATGTCTGAGCTCACCATCGTCTGAGCTCCCCAACATTAGTCGATAGTCTTCATGTAGACACAATCCATTGAAGCAAGTTCTAACCAAAATCAGCCTTGGTCTGAATGAACAATGATTGTGCAGAATTTGCGGATGGAATCAAGGATTGCTCATTAACGCCGGGTGTATCATTGGTAACATAATCGGATGCTCCCGCGTCATTCTCCCCAGGTTGTTTGAGATTTGACCTCAAATCTGATAGGTCATCATGCTCCAAGTATGAAGATAGATCTCCCACATTAAAAGTCGCCGAAACTTTAAACTCTCTAGGAAGTTCTATTTTATACACATTGTCGCTAATTCTCTCCAGAACTTTAAATGGACCATCGGCTCTTGGCATCAGCTTGTTCTTTCGCTTGGATGGAAATCTTTCCTTCCTTAGATGAATCCACACGAGATCACTTGGTTGGAAATGAGTCTTCTTTCTATACCGATTAGCTTTCTTCTTGTAAGACTCATTGGTCTTCTCAATCTTGGAACGAATCTGCTCATGAAGCTTCTTCATCACTTGAGCTCTTTCTTTACTGTCACGCCCCGAGCCCCGGGCGCGCGACCATCCCTTCCAAACGTCAGGTCAAAGGATGATGTCCCAGGTAGATCATCGACCCATTTCTTTTATCTTATAATTAAGCACATGCGGAAGCGAATACACAACCCCGGACAACGAACAACAGGGATAGACAGAATAGGAACTACAACAAACAACAACAAACCCTTTTTCATTATTTGCTTGATTAGTTCACAATACACACATAATTTACACGAGTCCTCCTCGGACCGATCCCTTTAGACCCACAAAAAGATACCGGGTCGGGTCAGGGCGCACTACAGCCGATACACTACTGCTACGCTACCAGCTATAAACAAAAGACTTCCAAAGCTCCTCCGCAGCCTCAACCTGCGCGGCCATCTCGAAGACCTGAAAGGCGATCAGCCAAGCGCATGAGATATGAATCTCAGCGGGTCAACGCCTAAGTCCGATTAGGACGTTGATCACGACCTAACCATTCTATCGATCTAATCTCAACCTCAGAACAACAACCACATGCAACGTACCTCGCCTGGAGCCATACGACAGGTACAATATAATAAGGAATAAACAATGCATCAACCAATCAGCCAGAACACTCAGCAATGGTCATGCATTGTGCAACAAACGCGTTCCGGTCAGCCGGCCAAGAGATACCCCACTCTCGCCAAAGCACAGCCTCGCTGCTAGTACTCTTCCGGATTAACCGGGCGTCGTCCTACTACGTTACAGCGACGGCATCCGATGGCTCCCTCAAGACCCCTAAGGCGAGCACACCAGGGATAATTCCAGGAGGGACTACGGACCAACACCAGTTGCGACCGGCATCTCATCAGCCGTGTTATCCGGACGGTCCGTCACCGGGCACGGACTGACAAGCATCCAATAAGCCGTGGAATCCCGGACTGTACGTCGCCGGCACACAGACTTATCAGGCGGCGACCCATGCCAACAAGGGTATCGCCTGTGCCCCCAGTTACGTTAGGGTGACACGGTGAAACAACTGCATGACCTCGCGCTTAAAACCGGCTCTCAAGCCAAATCTCATTTTTGATGCTCAAACCTGGCCCACGGCCAATTTTATGCTCAAACTTGGCCAACGGCCATTTTCATGCTCAAACCTGACCAACGGCCATTTTTACATTCAAATCCGGCCCACGGTCATTTTCACACTCAAATCTGGCCCATGGCCATTTTCACACTCAAATCTGGCCCACGGCTATTTTCATGCTCAAATTCACAATAGATCACGCAAATAATAAATTTCCATTTAATATGGCATTTCGACCCTAGTGTGATCATTTAGCAATTTCATGCGCAATTAACACTCAGTCCGATCCACGATCGGACGCCACAAATTAGGCACAACAACATGCAATTAACCATGGTAACTATTCCACCTAGCCACGGTTAATTCAACTAACCACAGCAGTTAACTATTCTACCATGGTAACTATCTAATTTAACTATGGTAACTAATTAATCTAACCACAGTTAACTAACTAACCCAGGTAACTATCTATTAACTGCGGTAACTATTTAATCTAATTACGGTAACTAATTAATTAATCTAATTAGTGCAATTAACGGCCTAATCAGGGATTAGGGGTTAACTCACTCCTAAACTGGCGGCGACGGTCGGCGGCGACCGGCGGCGAGCGGCGGCGGCGGCGACGGCGGCAAATTTTCCGGCGACGCTCCTACGGACTCTCCTCGTCGATCCGGACGCAACCACGGTGTCGGATTTCCAAAACGACAACCGGACGACGATGAACGGCGGCTGGACAGCGGCTGGAAAACGGCCAAACAACGGAAACGGAGCTCAACGAGCGGCCGGCAAGCTCGGCAGAGCTTCGGCCAAGGTCCGGCGGGTCCTAGGTGGCTCCGGTGAAGCTCGGCGGACGACGGCGAGGCCCGGCGGTCGACGGGCAGCGGCTGAACAGGGGCGGCAGCGACAGCGGCTCGGCTGGGGCGGCACGGCGACGGCGAGGGCTAGGCGGGGCGCGCGACGGGCGGCGGTGGCTCGGGCGGCGGGCGGTGGAGCGACGGTTCAAGCCAAGAAGATGAAGCTGATGAAGATGGGATGAAGATGGCGTGAAGATGGCGTGAAAGTGGGCTGCCAAGCGTGGAAGTGGAAGGGAAAGAAGAGAGAGAAAGTAGAGAGAAAAAGGAAGAGAGAGAAAATTGGTCTTGAAGGGCATTTTGGACTTTTCAATGGTCCAATGGCATTTTGGTAATTTCACTAAAGTCAAAAAGGTGATTTGACCATGCATTTATGATGCGGGCCCCGCGGTCATTCGGTATTAATTGTTTCTGGCGTATATGAATAATATCTGAGGGTATTTCGGTAATCTGACGATTTAGGACTGGTTCAGAATATTTGGTTCAGGGTCGACGCGAGCGCGAAGGAATACGGCGAAGACTAATTACGGCGCGACTAATCTAATCGAACTATAATTATCTACGCTTCGATCGACGACTAACGACCTTCAGATCGAATGATTCCGCGTCCGACAAACGTCACTCAATTCCAACCGTCCAATATTATTCATATAATAGGTCTTGAAATTCCGGGACGTCACATTTACCGTCGAAATTGACTTGAGAGTTGGACGGAATTGGGATCAAATCGATTGGTGTGAGAGGATTAAGTCCATACACAACTT
The DNA here is from genome assembly GCA_029784005.1 of Lenwebbia sp. NSW1173648. NCBI lineage: Eukaryota > Viridiplantae > Streptophyta > Magnoliopsida > Myrtales > Myrtaceae > Lenwebbia > Lenwebbia sp. NSW1173648. The sequence goes on from JARCGZ010000007.1 coordinate 14,070,340, forward strand.
CAAAGGGTGAATGGCTAGTAGTATAGCTCGGTGATCGATTATAAGCAAATTCAGTATGGGCAAGCTTCAAATCCCAATCTTTCAAGGACTTACTTACCATAACTCGAAGGAGAATAGTAAGGGTACGATTGGTTACCTCCGTTTGGCTATCAGTTTGAGGATGAAAAGTTGTGCTGCATAGAAGTTTTGTACCGAGCAGTCTCCACAGCGTCTTCCAGAAGTAACTCAAGAACTTCGAGTCACGATCAGACACGATGGTTTTCGGCACTCCATGGAGGCGAATGATCTCCTTAAAATACACATCAGCAACATGAGAGGCATCATCCGTCTTATGACAAGGAACAAAATGAGCCATTTTAGAGAACCGATCAACAACCACCATGATGGCGTCTTTTCCCCTTTGAGTTCTCGAAAGAGCCACAATAAAATCCATGCTTATATCTTCCCAGGGTTGCAATGGAACTGGAAGTGGAGTATACAAACCCTCATGAAAATGACTCTTGGCTCTTTGACAAGTTGCACACCTTGAGATAATGGCATGCACGTCTCCATTCATCTTCGGCCAGTAGAAATGCTCTTGAAGAACCTCAAGAGTTTTGTTGATACCGAAATGGCCAGCTAATTCTCCACCATACGCTTCTCGAATCAGCAATTCTCTAAACGAGCTTGTTGGCACGCATAATTGATTTCCTTTGAAAAGAAACCCATCTCGGACAAAATAAGTGCCATGAACTCCACATTTATAGTTGGTGATGATGGATGAGAAATTGGGATCACCAGCATAAAGTTCTTTCATAGCTTGGAAACCAAGAATTCTCGAATCCAAAACAGCAAGCATAGAATATCTTCTTGACAAAGCATCGGCTACCACATTAGTATGGCCAGGTTTATATTTCGAGACAAATGAAAAGGATTGAAGGAATTCTACCCATTTAGCATGTCTCGAGTTGAGCTTGTGTTGGCCGCTAATAAACTTGGGGACCTCATTATCAGCATGAAGAACGAACTGCTTTGGCCTTAAGTAATGACTCCAATGATCTAGAGCTCACACAATGGCGTAGAACTCCTTATCATACGTTGAATAGTTTTTCTTGGAATCGGTCAGCTTCTCACTGAAATACACCAACGATTTTTGCTTTTGGACAAGAACAGCCCCAATGCCAACTCCACTTGCATCACATTCAACTTCAAATACTTTATCGAAATCAGGAAGGGCAAGAATAGGAGAATCACAAAATTTCTGCATGATTGCTTCAAAAGCATTGTGAGCAGCCTTTGTGTGACGTCCCAGGCCCGTCACAGTATCTACGTACAACACTGATTATCTGTTTATCAATTAACTGTCGACAAGCAAAGGAATGACATAAGAACACAAATAGGTAACCAGAAAGATCGGCACTTTTATTTACTAAAAACCGACTATGATCGATTTAGTTTTAAATACAACCAGGGAGATACATTGGGAGGGTCTCAAAAAGTTGCCTACCGCCTTTACCCGGTACATTGAAACAAAACCCAACTATTCAAAACACCATCTACATAAAAACTCCCACATGTCTAAGTCAGTCGATCTACACTCCAAAAGCGTCGGTTAGTGCTACACAGCTTTCACAGAGCTACATCTACCAAAACCAGGGTCTCTCTAGGCAGAACCACCACCAGCCATGTAGTCAAACGGAAGAGGGCTGATAAGTCCCAGTCCGCCCTCCAAGAGGCCGTAGATGGCCACAAAGTGATGGGGGATCTCTCCTACATCGAGCCCTCTATGGACCCACATCGTGCACGTAACTTGGACAAACTCTAAATCCAGTAATCTCGATACAACAAAAGGAGACAAATCCCATGACAGGCGAACCGGCACACCATAGGATGCAGTAGGGAGACTAGCCATGTCACTTACCAAAAAAAAAAATCAACGATGAAAGAGTGAGATAAAACTCAGCAAGTTAATTCTCTAAATCATCGACTAATCCCTCCAATGAGATAACAAGCAATAGTAAAACAGGAAGCGTAAGGGTGCCAATCCATCACAATCTTAGTATTCACCTAGAGATACATAGTATGCAGTGACACTAGAGTATGCTATACTATGAGATGTGATATGACCATTTGCACGTAAAGCATGTTACTCGTTACTATCATGACCCGACCATGAAAGTCATGCAATTGCGATATCGTCTTGTACCGCCTCCGAGACCAGCCCAGTCACACAGCAAGGTCACCCAGTCACACAGCAAGGTCTTCCTATAAACTCCATGGGGTATAATACGTCCTAGCACAAAGCTTATGCCCACGAACCTGAATTGGTCCACTTTCATGTTATGCAAGACCATGCTCGTGTACATGATTAATGGGTGTCTAATGTCGTGCCATGCTAGTTCCACAGAACCAGAGTCTTATTATCATATTCACAATAACTTGTATCAGGCAAATATCGAGTTCTCAGTTCATTTTGATCTAGCCATGTTAACCTCATTCACAAGCGTATCCCCAAATAACAACCATAAGTCAAGAAGTTGACTAATAAATGCAACATGGAAGATCACTCAACGATAACTCACACCGCATAACTCGAATTCTACCCCTAGGCTTCTCGGTCACCGGTCTATGATTGCACCTTCGCAAGTCATCGCCCATCGTACTCCTTTAACACATTCACTCAACTAGCTCCAAACTATTAGTAGGCTATCTTAGCAATATTAAGAGCACATCTATACCAGCAAACAACAAACCGGATCTGTCCTCTCACAGCCCGCTTATTCAATATTCAATTTCAATGACCCGATCTCCAGCTCTACAAAACCCGACACCACCAGAACCCCGTCTAGTCAAAATCGGTAACATGCAACAAGTCTACGATCGTGCACGCCCACACTTCCACCTCGGTCTACACCTACAAAACATCAATACATCGCCTTTTTGCGACGATTTAACTATCATCCAGGTTCGCCCAAGCCTCAAGGATATTATTCTTCTAAAATCTAAGACATGCAACGGAGATCAACTACAAACGATTGCCGAATTTGAAATTGCACTTACTGGACATAAACCGAGCAGTACATCACATTTCGCGGCCTAAAACCCAATCCGTAACATCCATTGCCTCAACTTGTCATTCATACGGTTAACTTTGATGAACTACAATTCGTCACCCTAAGACCGAGACCATGCAGCAGCTCACCCGCCACTTTGTTTACCGTTCCCGACCCACATTAGAAAAGTTAGTAAATGGGTTAGAAAATTGGCTCGCCTTAGTCTTTGTTGCACTTCTAAACTTGAGCTTGCCGAGTGGGTTCCTCTGTGTTGGCGCGGATCAGCTTCACCCGAGCGACGAAGAACCGCTGATGCAGAGGAAGTGGAGGTTCGCTACTGGCGACACCACCGAGGAAGGAGAAGAGAGGAATATGAGCTGCTTCTTTTTGTGTTTGCGTTGCCCCAGCTAGGCCAGTTAACCAAGTGGTCATATTGGGCTCACGTTCTTTGCTGGTGGGTGGGATAATTGGGCCTTGCTTTTATGGGCCCACGGCTGCTAGCTAAAAAAGAAGGGCCAGACGTCCAATTAGACTAGGCCGGTTCCATGCGGGCCTAGCCCTTCGCACTACCGTGTTGGATTGAGCAGAAGTTCTGTCATGGGGCCTCTACGAATAGATTCAATTGGGCCGGGGTCTTGACAATGGGCCGGACCCCAATCACTGTCTCTCGATCACCATCCTCTTTTCGGCCCATTACTAATTCAATGACTTTTAATCCGAATCCTCCGCTACTTCATTCTGCATAAGTCAGCTTTCTAATCCATTTCGTCTATATCTTATTTATTTAGAACTAATTAAGGGGCATTACACTTTGTCCATTCAAACGAACCCTTCTTCATACATTCGGTTATGGGAGCCATAATAGTACTGAAGTTCTTCACAAATCTCAGATAGAAAGATGCAAGGCCATGAAAACTTCTTACATCGGTGATAGATTTCGGTGTCGGTCACGATCTTATCGCTTCCACCTTAGACTAGTCAACGGAGATTCCATCCTTAGAAACCACATATCCATGGAATACAACGCTGGAAGAAAAGAATTCACACTTCTCCATCTTCTCAAAGAGCTTATGCTGCCTCAGAACATCAAATACATGTTTCAAGTGAGAAACATGCTCCTTCTCACTTCTGCTGTACACAAGAATATCATCAAAGTATACAACAACATAGTGACCTATAAAAGGACGAAGGACCTCGTTCATAAGCCTCATGAATGTACTCGGAGCATTAGAAAGTCTGAATGGCATAACCAGCCACTCATAAAGGCCTCCTTTTCTTCTTGAAAGCTGTTTTCCACTCATCACCTTCTCGCATTTGAATCTGGTGATAGCCACTCTGCAAGTATATCTTCGAAAACACAATTGAACCATATAATTCATCAAGCATATCATCAAGTCTAGGTATAGGGTACATATACTTAATGGTGATGTTGTTCATGGCTCGGCTATCCACGTACATTCTGAATGAGCCATCTTTCTTTGGCACTAGTACAGCCGGAATAGAACATGGGCTCATACTTTCTCAAACATAACCCTTTTCAATAAGCTCATTGACTTGCCGCTGCAACTCCGTTGTCTCTTCCAAATTACATCGGTACGCTGCTTTGTTCGGGAGAGAAGCACCAGGCAACAGATCAATGTGGTGCTCAATTCCTCTCAACTGAGGTAATCCAGTCGGTAACTCCTCCGGAAGCACATCTGCAAATTCTCTCAACAAGGAATGCATTTTCGAGTGCAAGGGTATCTCAATCTCACTCTTTTTCTCAACCATGAGCAAAGCATACACATTCTTTGCCTGCTAATAGCTCTCTCAACTCGAGTTTCATTCAAGAACAGATTCTCGTTTCTAGTGTTTCCCTCCCCAGGTTGATTTTTCGGTATCATGAATGGATTCAAGGGAACAAGAGTAATGCGTTTCTGTTCCTTGTGAAATGAATACGTGTTTTTACGCCCATTATGCACAACCTTTCTATCATACAGCCATGGTCTTCCTAATAACAAGCGGCATGCATCCATGGGAATAATGTCACATAGAATCTGGTCTTGGTTACTTATACCGATCGAAAATGAAATCAAGGTCCGTTTAGTTACCTTAAGATCACTTCCTTTGCTGAGCCAATGGAGTTTGTACAGTTGAGGATGCTTGGTAGTTGGTAACTTCAGTTTATCAACCAAAGTTGTTGACGCAACGTTAGTGCAGCTTCCTCCATCAACAATCATCGTACACACCTTCCCGTTAATGGTGCAACGGGTGTGGAAGATGTTCTCCTTTTGCTCATCATCTTCTGGGGAAATGTTGGAGTGTAAGGCTCTATGGATAACCAGATAATCGCCTTCATCAGCTTCCTCCACGAACTCTTCTTGTTCCTCAGATTTGGAACCATTGTGATAGGATTCATTCGCTTCATCTTCAATCTCCAACTCGATCTTCTCGGCCTCTTGACGAGTCATAACCCTCCGGTTAGGATAATTTGCTTGAAAATGCCCATAGCCAAGGCATTTAAAGCACTTTCCGTTGTCACCATCAGGTTTCTTGTTGGGCTCTTTGACGGATTCAACAGCCTTCGCTTTGTCTTTGTCTTTAGCCGATAAACTCTCAATCTTACTAGAAGAAGCACCCTTAAAGAAGGATGTTCCCCTTGTCAAGGTTCTGGAAGAAAACCTCTTGTTCTTCACTTGCTTCTCAACCTTCATTGCTAGTTTGCACACATCCTCGAAGGACCAATAAGGTTGAAGCTCAACCAAATCAGCAATTTCTCTATTCAAGCCACCAACGAAATGAGTAATGGTTTGCTCTTGTGATTCTGGAACATCACACCTCATCATGAGTTGCTCAAACTCCATGATGTATTCTTCTCTGCTCATCCCGTGTTGCTTAAGGGAATTCGGCTTTAGGAATAAGTCTTGTTTATAGTTCATGGGTAAGAATCTCTTCTTCATCAACTTCTTGAGTTTTTCCCATGAACGGATCTTTCTTTTCCTTCCCGGATTCATTGATTTTTCAGAGTTTCCCACCAAAGTGAAGCATGCTTTTTAAATTTAAGAACAACAACCTTGCATCTCTTTTCATTCGAGTAAGATTTGAACTCAAATACTTGTTCTATAGTATGCAACCAATCAATAAAATCATCGGGATTAAGGCTACCTTCAAATTTATGTACCTCTACCTTCACATCATAGTCGTTGTTGTTGTGCCTTCCTCTTCTCTTTGTAGCCTGATAGTCTGAATCGTTAGAATCACCTCCTGTGTTATTGGATTCATCATCGGAATCTGAACGAGGATCACCATGGCGCGGACGATTAATGGGGGGTTCCCGCTGCGGCGGATCTTGTCCCGCTCGGTTCTCCAATAGGGTGAGGACTCGCTCTGTTTGTTGCTGCAATTGGTTAATTGCACAATCTCGCATTTTGTTGTGGGCTTGCTCCAAAGTTAAGCCTCTTGGAACAGTTGAATCACCCATTGTAGAATGGTATTGATAGTAGAAAAGGAATCACTTAAGACGAGTTCAACCTAGAGCTCTGATACCAATTTGATGCGTACGTCGGCGAGTGATTTTGTCAGAAAGTGTTCCTGCGTGTAAAGTGTTGCAAATGGCTTCGATGGACTAAAGTGTATGGACGGTGTATGGGGGAATTTCAAGATTAAGTGTATGGATAGTATAAGAGAACAGCAAAGAACCAATAGGAATCGAACTATATCATAGCGTAAAGATATCCCCAGCCAACAATACAGAATGAGGGATAGAACGATCACCACCAAGGCCTAAAGATAACACCAGCCGAGGATAAGATCGGGATTGGAATGAAGCTCACTACCACGGTATAAAGGCTACGCCACCAATCGAGGATAAAGGGCTTTTGACTCACCACCAAGGAGTATCCACTCTCCAAGGATAAAGATGCCGAAGTGTTTAATATTCAACTCACCAAGAGGAATTCTCATTCATCAACAATTGTCCCTTACAATGGAGAACACTCCTCTATTAATAGAGAGACTAAGACAAACGAAATAGAAAAGGAAACAAATAATCTCGTCCAAAACAAACGAAATAGAAAAAGGAAACAAATAATCTCGTCCAAAACAAACGAAATAGAAAAAGGAACAAATAAACTCGTCCACCAGCCTTGCACAGCCAATAACAGCCCTAAAGATCTACTGATAATAAAGGAAACAACTCCAATCAGCCTCCCATTGATACGTCTTTGATTTGCCATCTAATTAGGCAAGTCAGCTTTTGAGTTCGCTAATGTCTGAGCTCACCATCGTCTGAGCTCCCCAACATCTGAGTTCGCCAACGTTTGAGTTCCCCATTTTGTCAACATCTGAGCTCACCATCGTTTGAGCTCCCCAACATTAGTCGATTGTCTTCATGTTGACACGATCCATTGAAGCAAGTTGTGACCAAAATCAGCCTTGGTCTGAATGAACAATGATTGTGCAGAACTTGCGGATGGAATCAAGCATTGCTCATTAACGCCGGGTGTATCATTGGTAACATAATCGGATGCTCCCGCATCATAGTAGCTTGAAATAAAGTGGAACTGAAGGTCCACTATTGATTAGAAATGGTGTTGTGTTAACCACATTGCCAAAAACGTCTTGGTTAATCATGTACATGTCCTCATACTTTCTGCATGCTCTTTCAGGGTTTTGTTCATCCTCTCAGCAACTCTATGTTGCTACGGTCTATTGGGAAATGGTCTTGTCATCCTGATTCTATTATCTGCACAAAACTATTTGAATTCCTTGCTATCATACTCACCACCATTTTTAGACCTTAGACATTTGATCTTTGGGTTGGTCTAATTCTTTACTTCAGCTTTCCGTCTCTCAAAAGTAAAAAACAAAAAATTTATTTTTGAGAAAATAAACTGATACCTTCCTAGTGGAGTCGTCAATTAATGTGATGTAGTAGTGCGAGCCTCCAAGGGAATGCACAGGGGATGGCCCAAAACATCTATAAGGAAAATTAGCAAAAAAGTCAAAAATCAATTGTTTGAATGCCAATTCAGATTTAAGGCTTTCATTTTGGCTAATTGAGTCCTAAATCATTTGGCAATTTGCCAACATAATCCTTCCTGCCAATTTTGGCCAGAAAATTGATAAAGTGGTACGGGCCGTCCTACATGGCACATGCACTCTGATGTGGACATTTTTTCAATAATTTATAGAAAACTTAATTTTTTGGAAATTTTTTACTATTCTTTTTCATTTCATTTTTTCTTGTCATTGTGGCAGGCAATGAGAGGGCTTGCAAGCCCTTATCGGCCACGAGCAAGGATCGCACGGCCATCGTTGAGGCCCCAGCAACTGTCACCATCCATGGTGAAACAAAAAAGAAAAGAGAAGAAAAGAAAAGAAAAGAAATTAGAATTTATAAAAAAATATATCAAATAAGGGCTTAAAGTTGGGGCTTTTTTTCAAAAAAAAAGGAACTAGAGTGGACATTGTCTTAAATAAATTTGTCAAAATGGGTCTAAAATTCATTTAATAAATCATAAGCCTTTAAATGGGTCATAAATTGGTCATAACAAACTTAGCAAGCCAGCATAATGGGTCTATAAAATAAATAGGCCAAAATAAGTGGGTTATAAATGGATCCATTGTGAACCCATTTACAACCCACTTAAGACCCCATTAAGAGGCCACTTCCCTTTTAACTCTTAATCCATAAGAGATCCAACAATTAACAGTTTTTTTTAATCTTTTATTTTTAAATTTTCAAAATTTACTTATAATTTTTTATATTTTCTTTTTTTTTTCCTTTTTTTCTTTTTTTTTCAAACAAGTGCGATAAGGGCTTCTCAGCCCTCGCTAGGTCTGAGCGAGGGTCGCCAACCCTCGCCGAACTTCGCAAGAAAAAAAAGGAAAAGAAAAGAAAGAAAAATAAAAAATAAATGAATATAAAAAATAAAAAATAATAAGAATAAAAAAATTTCTATCTTTTTAAAAAAATTATTAAATAAAAAATAAAAAATTCATTTAAAAAAAATAAAAATTTGTGCACTAAATTTGTATTGCATGAAAGTGCTTTAGCAATATGATTATTATAAAAAATTTATAAGAAACAAGTTTTCTTTGATTGGGATAAATATGAAAGTGTATTAGCAATATGAGTTGGGTTGGATATGCAATTTGCATTACGAATAAATTGGTCATAAACGAATTAAGGACCTGAAGTGGCTTATTCAGTCTCAAATAACGGTCTGACTTTGTGGATGGCTAAATTTTCATCGGTCGGCAAGCACATGCATCACTCATGCAATTTTCCTAGTGGGCATTTTCGTCTAGGACCTTTTCTTTTTGTTTCCTTCTTTCATTTATTTTTCTTTCTTTCTTTTTTCTCCATCCATTTCTTCTTCGTTCTTCATCTAAGCCTCTTCGGTTCATCTTCTTCTTTTGGAAACACGTCCAACTCTTCATCAATTGCACAAGCTTTACAGCGATCAACAACGACGGCTTGTCTTGGACTGGAGGACGCGACGACACCGGAGACCCCAAAACTAAGCCTAGGGCTTGATTTCAAGGTGATTGAAAACCACGCAGTGGTGATGAGCCCTCCAACGGTGGTGGTGACAATCAATGAACGACGATAATGTCTTGACTGGTTTCCTTTCTCACTGATATGACCCAATCTCCGATGCCAAAACATCGCGGGATCTTCTTCTACCTGCTCCGTGATATAGCTCTCATCACTGATCATTGTGATTCTCAGTAATTTCCACAACTTTCCACATCGTTCGCCTCTAGCAATCACTATAGATCCACGGGTTAGCTTGCATGAATACTTGTTGCTGGTGAAAGTAATACCAGCATCTGCCATAGTTCCCACAGAAATAAGATTCCTAGCAAGACCAGGAATATACATCACATTCGGAAGATTCTTGACTGTCCCATCTTTCATCTTCAACTTCACCTTTTCACAACCGATAATATCAAGCGTCATATCATCTCCCATCCACACTGTACCTCCCTGATGTGGCTCATAACAGCAAAACCAATTTCTATGAGGCGTCATGTGGAAAGACGCTCCAGTATCAATTATCCATGCATCGCAGTCAACTTGAGATGAGTTGCAAACGAGATACATGTCTCCTGTACTGTTGTCATCATCCTTCTTTGTACTAGAGGATGGTGACTCATCTCGCTTCTCTGAACCCACACTTTTGCTTCTGCAATCCTTCTTCAAGTATCTAGCTTTTTCACACTTCCAGCACTTTATCTCATATCGATCTCAGCTTTTAGATCTTCCTCTAGACTTATTCCTGACACCAAATCCGGATTTAGATCGCTCACTGTTCCTTCCTCTTACGAAAAGAGCCTCATTCGTTGCATTATCGGAACTTGCTCTCCTCATCTCCTCAGACAATAATGCAGATACAACATTCTCAAAGGATAACGCACTAACACCAGTGCCAATCAAAACAATTATATGTTCCCATGAATTCGGCAGTGAACACAGCAAAGTACATACTTTATCTTCCTCATCTAGATTAACATCAATAGACGCAAGCTGCCCACAGATAATATTAAACTCGTTTAAGTGTGGAGAAAAAGAATCACCTTCACTCATCCAAAGGTTGTACAGTCGCTTCAGCAGAAACAACTTGTTCACGAGCGATTTGCTCTGATAAAGGCTTCCCAGCTTTGTCCAGAGATCCTTCGCCGTCTTCTCAAAGGTCACATTCACTAAGACATTATCAGTGAGACATAGCCAGATCAGGCTTCGCGCCTTCTGATCGCTGCTGATCCATGCCTTCAATTGATTGGATGCGGACGCAATCTCCTCCTCCGTCGCCTTCTCCTTGGTAATCAGCTCAGGTTTATCTTCTTCGATCACGTACCACAAATCTCTGTCCACGAGCAAAGCCTCCACCTTCAACTTCCATAACTCGAAACCCTTTCCTCCGAACTTCTCTACTTCAATCCGTGATTGACCAGTCGACATCTTCCCAAGATTCAATTTTTCGGATCTCTCTTCACCAAGAAAAAAACCCTAACCTCAAACCTCGCTCTGATACCAAATGTTAGGATTCGGCGCACAATTAAGTCGAAGTAAAACGTAAAGCGAGAAAGAGAAATCGAGACACGAGATTTTATCCTAGTTCATTCTTAAACTAAGGCTACGTCCAGTAGAGGATTCCACTATAATTAACACCTCGCACCTCTCGTTACATCACTCAATTACAAGCGAAAAAGAGTATATATACTATTAGCTATTCATGAGCCTAAGCCCAAACTACTAATGAAAATTTACGGGCTTAAATCGTAAAAGCCCTTTGGTGTCTAGGGGCGCTACCCCCTTGAAACCCCCGCCGGGGCGGCTCCCCCGGACCCCCGCCTGCTCTGCGTGGAGCGGAACTCACGTGCTTTCCTATCGTATGGGAGTATGAACCACACCCCCAACAACTAGTACATTGATAATATGCCATTTGAACCTTTCCCTATCTAGTAGCTTAAACTATATGATTTCACTTGCATACGGTTTATTTGAAGGAAGATTTACCCGAAGACATTAAATATGGAGCTTTTGCCAGAGCATCCGTCTATAATATAACCGTCGCTCCTGGTCAATTGAGCTCACATAACATATGGATTGCAAAGGGGCCTATAGATCAAATTAGCATGATCGTAGTTGGTTGGATGGTGGTGATTAAGTTTATTGGCATAAAGAAGGTGATTGTGATGGAAAAATCCTAAGAATTATCTAAGTCTACTATCTCTCGCTTTATAGGTTTCTCAAGATCTCTATGGTAATACTCTTTCTCGGCTTTTCATATACTGGACGGTTAGGTTGAACATAATTGATGATTTAGCCATACGATTTTTTGAAAAAACCAATTACATCAAAGTTGGCTTAATTGTCGGAATTATTGTGACAGGGTAATGGTCACGATGGATGCTACAACTTGTTATGTCCAGGTTTTGTCCTTGTAGATAAGAAGGCACCCTTCAATGAACCCTTGGTTGGTTCCACTTATGGTGGAGTTCAACACGAGCTTCCGATCCAAGTCGAACAGGTAAGCATCATTTTGAATCAAACTCCCTGTTGTGATCTTCCACGAAATGAATATACTCTCTCTCGCTCTCTCAGAGATAATTCAACGCACACTATAGTTAATCCCTTAGGCCTTGATTGTTCACTATTAGAGTAATTAAATATTAAACCACGCCTTCATCCAACAGCTTAAGCTTTTAGAACAGTTGATAGTGGTCCCATAAAATCTCACATGGTATCAGAGCAAGAGGTGCTGAGTTTAAATCTTTCTAGGTTCCTATTTGTCTCGGAATGGAGAAAGTTTCTACCAACGAGACATGTAGAAAAATAGCCCCCAAGAGGACGTCTAATTTAGCTACATGCAAAAAATTTGAGTTAAATACACTCAAAGCATGAGCACCAAACTAGTATAGGAGTAAATCGAAGACAACCCGTATCTTTTACCAAACGCTCGAAACATATCAAATGACATATCTCAATCTCATTTCTGAATGAACCCTCACAATTTTTTGGTCAAATTTCAAAGAGGATATCATGTAATTTCAATGAATAATTACCCGAAAACTGAGAATAATCATGTGGCTATCTCCATAATCTAATGTGTTTCATTAGATTGATTGAGGTTTATGGTTCGAAATTTCATCCAAAAAATATGAAGATAGATCATCTTTCATATAGAAAGTTTTAAATCGATTTTACTTCTAATCAGGACCGTGCAACTGGGAATTGGTGGCTGATACTTGGTGACCCTCCAACTAAGATAGGTTATTGGCCAAAGGAGCTGTTTTTAAATCTGCGAGATGGTGCACAATATGTTGCTTGGGGAGGAGTTGGCGCTGCAGGAAGTAATGGAGTTTGTGCTCCAATGGGTAGTGGTCACAAGCCTGATGGTGATTCCACACATGCAACATTCTTTCGACAGCTAGAATGGATTAACAAATAAATATGGTGTACACGTCCATCCTCCGGAAGAAGTATCTAAAGGGGTGGACAAATCGAACGTCTATGATTTGCAATGCTATCGCGATTCATTGGGACAATCATTTGGCCACTGTTGTAGTTATGGAGGTCCCGGAGGTTATTGTATGGGATAGCAAGTCCATGAGAAGTTATTTCGAACTATTCAATAAGCAAAGTTGCAAGTTTATAATTCTACGTCTTTATCGCCAGTTATTTGTATCCCTTTTAATTCTGGAGATCGAGGTTGCAGTTACTAGAACTACCAAACTCGGGCTAGTTTCTTTGTCTCCCTTTTAATTGTCGAGATTGAGGCTGCAATTACCGTATCGAGCTGACTTGATCCACTTGGGCCAAGCTCCCAAAAGGAATACTTTGCATAATTACACAAGGTGAAGACACTTTAGGTTTAGTGTTGACTTATTGATCACTCAACATGGGATTCGGATCACCTAACATTGAGGTTTTTGTGACATGGGTAATATTACTCAAATCAGGCCGTTCATTTTCATTTGGACGGCCAAGAATGAGCCACGTCATTTGTTGAAGGGAAGGGAAAAAAATTGGGCGGGAATTTTTTTGGGATTTGAAAAATTTTGAATCCCAACCCTCTCTCAAATCAGGCCTTCCATTTTCATTTGGACGGCCTGATTTGAGTAATGCAACTCATGTCATAGAAACCCCAATGTTAGATGATCCGCTTCCCTCAACATGGACTCTCCCAACCTGACTTGAATTGTGAGAAACTCCCCCATTTAATTACCCAAAAAAAAAAAGTTTGACCAAAAAAAAAATTACCAAAAATGTCCTAAATATATTGCGTGGATGTCAATTCATCCTTAAACTTTTAATGATTTGTCAATGTAGACATTTTGGTCAATTTTGTCCGAAAGTCGCTGATGCGTACGCCACGGCTGACCCAATGCTGACATAGACGATTTTTGTAATTTTTCAAAAATTTTGCGAATTATTTTCCCTTTTAGTCAGCGAGGAACACGATAAGCGATGACTCTAAGCTGGCTCTTGCTCCAAAATAAGGGTGTCAATGAATATCCTGGATCAGCCCGAATTCAAGTTGAGAGCCCCAAAACCACAACGGCAGCACCAACAGTTCCCACTAAACGACGCCTCAGAGACCGATTGTATGCCCACATTCAGGATACTGCCCACACCCCCACACCCCGGGGGTTCTCTCAGTTCCCCACGCTAAACGACGCCACGTGAAGCCCACCTCCCCCTCCCCCTCCCCCACCCAATGCGTCGTTTTTGCATGTGCGTCCTGTCCCCGGGGGGCCGGCCATCATCGAGGTTCGCCGTAAACGGAGGAAGGAGGAAGAAAGAGAAATAAAAAATAATTTTTTTGAATTTTTTAAAAAATAAATAAATATGAAAAGAAAGTAAAGAAATTATTATAAAGAACTAAAGAGTGAGAGAGAAGAGAAAGAAAAGATGAGGAAAATATTTTTCACATTTTTTAAGGGATTTTTTATGAGTGAAAAATATTTTCCTAGATTATCTTATTTTTCACAAATCAAATACCGAAAAATTTGAAATTTTTTTTTATATTTAACGAAAATTTTTTTAAAATTTTTTTTTTTGCAAAACAAAAAGAAGGCTTGATGTATATGGCAAAAACCAATTCTCGAGATGAGACGATCGTCTCGAGATGAGACGATCGATCCATCGTACGTCCTCATTCCAGATCCTGCCCATCCACCCACCTCGTCGTTTCTCTCGGTCCCCCCACTAAACGACGCCACGTGAAGCCCACCTCCCCCTCCCCCACCCGACGCGTCGTTTTTGCATGTGCCTCCTGCCACTTCTTTATTAGAGTGTTCACGAATTGTCCCTCCCCTCGAATTCATTACTCTCTCTGATCGAGCTTTCACTTACGCTCAGGCTTTGAATAAAACACCACAGTGCCTATTTCTCGAGTAAGGGGGGGGTGATGCAGATGCTTTTGTCTCCTCTCCGGCTACAAGACGAGAAGTTTCGTCCTATCTCCGCCTTAATACGCGGCGATCCACCCGCTCACCATGCACGCCACGTCCCGCTTCCGCCGGAGACACTCGTCTTCGTGCATGCGCTTCCCTCCCCTGGATCCCCCACATCCTCTTCCCAGTTCCCATCTCTCTCTCTCTCTCCACCAACCTATATATACACGTGCAGACACTACCCTCGATTTGTGTCCAAGATATCGACAGCAAAATCTTGCTAGATGGCGCTTAAAGCGAGCCTCGCGGCATTCTCTCTCCTCTCGCTCTCTATCCTCCTGGCTGTGGCCTCGGCCAAGCAGGATCCGGAGCTGAAGCTGTGCCGGCACCAGTGCAAGGTCCAGCAGCAGTTCACTGAGGAGAAGAAGCGGCAGTGCAAGCAGCGGTGCGACGACTACGACCGCCAGAAGCAAGAGCGCGAGCGGGAAGAAGGCCGAGAGGTAGGCGGCCAGTGGTCTGTGGAGGGCGACCGGAAGCAGCTGAAGGAGTGCCAGAAGCAGTGCGAGAGGCGACAGAAGAAGGGACAGAGCAGGGAGCAGTACCAGCAGCGCTGCGTCGAGGCGTACGGACGGAAGGAAGAGGACCAGCTGGGGAAGAGGAGAGGAAAGGAGGAGGAGGAGGAGAGAGGGAGGAAGTGGGTTAGCGAGAGGTACGAGGAGGAGGAGGAAGAAGAACAAGAGAGAGAAGGACGAGAAGAGAGCGATAATCCTTACGTCTTCGAGACAGAGCACTTCAAAACCAAATTTGAGACCGAGCACGGAAGGGACCTCGTGCTCCCCGAGTTCGGCAAGAGGTCGAACCTCCTCCGCAGGATCGAGAACTTCCGGCTCGGGCTGCTCGAGGCCGAGCCCCACACCTTCGTGGTCCCGAGCCATTGCGACGCGGACGCCCTTCTCTTCATCGTCAAGGGTACGTAATATCTCATCACAAGCTCTGTTAGCTAGTTAGGGAAGTGAAGAAGGCCACGTGAATTCGACTTGAACTGACCAAGTTTTTTTTTTTTTTTTTTTTGTGAATTGTGTGGGACTGCGCGTGTAGGAAGAGGTACGATCACGCTGGTGCGAGAGAACAAGAGGCACAGCATCAACGTAGAGGAAGGCGACATAGTGAAGGTCAAGGCCGGGACTCCGGTCTACATGATCGACAGGGACCGAAATCAGAAGCTCGTTGTCGCCAAGCTCATCCAGCCAGTCAACCTCCCCGGCCATTTTGAGGTGATCATCGTATTTATTGCATCAAATTTGTTTCAGGTTTTACTCTACTTTTTGAAGATGTTGATTTCTTTTTATGTTTTGGTGAATTCCTACTTGCGGAAGTTCCATGGAGCTGGTGGTCAGAACCCTGAATCATTCTACACAGCGTTCAGCTGGGAGGTTCTTGAAGCTGCCTTGTAGGTAATTAATTTAATTAGGCTCACTCACGAGATTTGGGTTACCGGAGACAAGAATCTTTGAACTCGTATTTTGATAACATGTCTTTAATACTAGTTTTGAATCTAATCATGCATATGCAGACGGATCGGAACAAGTTGGAGAGGCTGTTCGGGCAACAGCAGCAAGGAGCCATAGTGAAAGCCTCGAGGGAGCAGATCGAGGCATTGAGCGGCCGCGAGGAAGGCGGCCGGTGGCCCTTCGGCGGCTCGCGCTCCTTCAACCTCTTCAACAAGCATCCTTTCCACGCGAACCAGCACGGCCAGTTGTACATCGCGGATAGAGAAGATCTGAGAGGATCTGAGAGAGCTGGAAGACATGGACGTCATGATCTCCTTCGCCAACATCACCCAGGCACGAATTGCATCTGTTCACTTTACTGTTAATTTGCGAATAGGTTTGAATTCCTTAACATCTTTCCTTAGGGATTGTATATTTTTTATTAGTCTCGTATCTTAACTATAGAACTTGAAAATGATGGGCAGGGGTCCATGATCGGTCCATACTACAACTCGAGGCCACCAAGATATCCTTCGTGACCGAAGGCGAGGGCTACCTAGAAATGGCATGCCCTCACCTCTCGTTGCAAAGGCATGGTGGCCGAAGCTCCGGCCACCAGCACCATCAGGGTGGCGGCGGCCAGACTCGGGGCTACCAGAAGGTGCGGGCCCTGCTGAGGCGCGGGACTGCATTCATCGCCCCGGCGGGACATCCGGTGGCCACGATCACGTCCAAGAACAGCAACCTCCAGATCGTGTGCTTCAAGGTGAACGCCGAGAACAACGTCAAGTATCCGCTCTCGGGGAGGAGGAACATAATAAACCTGATGGAGAGGGAGGCGAAGGAGCTGGCGTTCAACTTCCCGTCGAGGGATGTGGAGACGATCTTCAAGAGCCAGGAGGACGACTTCTTCGCCGGGCCGGAGGAGTGGCAAGAGGGGAAGAGAGGCTACTCCGACGAGTGAAGAGAGAGAGAGAGAGAGAGTAGTGTGCTTAGGAGGGGCTTTTTTTCAAAAAGGGGTCCCAAATTTATTTTTTTACCGATTTGGGGCTACTATTTAAAAATTTACCATTTTGGGGTCGGTTCGGGAGGGAGACCGCCGAACGGATCTCGTTCGGCAATCCACCGGCCGAACAGGGTCCCGTTCGGCAACACAGCTGCCGAACTAGGTCCGGTTCGGCAGTCCTACTGCCGAACTGGGCCTGATCGGCAGCCCAACTGCCGAACTGGGCCTGTTCGGCAGCCCAACTGCCGAACCGGGCCTGCCGAGGCCCCTTTTTTTTAAAAATTTCATATTTTTTTTACTTTTTTTAAATTATTTTATATTTATAACATTTAGTAAAATATAATTTTTATCTTTAAAGCTTATTTCTATAACATAATTAGTTGAAAATTTTATTAAGATATATAATTAATAAATAATTTAGTAAAAGAGCGTGGCCTTCTGTTCCAACAAATAATTAATAATAATTAAGAAGGGAGCCTTTCAAATTTGGCCGTATGAAAACAATAGCAGCTCATGTTTCGACGCGGCAATGACCGAGAATGGTCACAATGTTCCAGTGACAAAGATCGCCAGTTCTCACGATCTCCGCAATGAATTGCCTCATTCCTTGCCTTGATTCATGCCAGTCTCTGAGCTTGTCCATTTACATCAAATCTCCATCCGAGGATGTAATGAGAAGTTACTAACGAGCTGGTTAAGGACGAGAACCCCGTGTACATGGTCTCCTTCATGATCGGCGAAAGATCAATGGACAGTGCTAAAAGGGGAGTCTTCGATTTTTTGACACTGATAGGAGCTAATGTGACAAGCTCGACTGCCGAACCGAGGCCCCTTTTTTTTAAAATTTCATATTTTTTTACTTGTTTTTAATTATTTTATATTTATAACATTTAGTAAAATATAATTTTTATCTTTAAAGCTTATTTTTATAACATAATTAGTTGATGATGTTATTAAGATATATAATTAATAAATAATTTAGTAAAAGAACGGCCTTCTGTTCCAACAAATAATTAATAATAATTAAGATATGAAGATGACATATCCAGATTAAAAGAACATGGCTAACAATCCATGAGCTAAAAAAATCCAGTAAATCAAAATTATAAATACATAACAATCCTCAACCCTAATTAAATTCACTGATGATGTGGTCCTCCTATGCGGCCTCCTGTTCCGCAATCAGGTCGTTTCCGGTGTTCGGCACGTCTAGTATTGTACCGAGGACGAGATTCCGGATGAGTAGGATGTGTAGATGACAAAGGCATATCCTGTTGTGAGACGCATGGCTGTGTAGTGGATGCATCATCAATTTGAGTAAATATCCCACGCTCAGACGATACATATCCTGTAGAAGGGTATTGGAAAAAAGGAGAGAAGTCAAATCCTCCAGAAATCGGAGAATTAGCGGGAGTCTGGGGACGGTATCCCTCATGAAATGAGCCGGCAAACTGGGTGAACCCCGGAATAAAATCTGTCTGGCTAAACCCTAGAGTGAACCCCGGAGTGAAATTTGTCGTATGATAGGCCAAGGGGTAGGGGACGGCATCATTATCTTGATGAACTCGAGTGGTCCTCCGGGTCGACTGAACAGTCTCAGGTGGGTCATCCTCGTGCGGCCCAATGGGTGCTGCTGTAGGTGCTGGTTGAGGTGGTGGAATCATTGCCAACCGTCTCTCCTCATTGAAGGCGTATAGCATTGCCCTAGATATCTTCGCTATCTTTCGCATGTTCTCCCGCATGTTCTCCCGAGATGTAGCGGAACTTAATTGTACGATTTGTTCCACGCCATCACCCTGTTCATGAAATCAAAGTCAACGGAAGTTATCAAATGCCAATAATTTATGTTACTAAAAAATAAATTAATGAAGTAAATTAAAACTGTTTGCACGAATCACTACACCTATTGCACCTCCCGTGTAAGAAATCCACCTCCGTGTGTATGCACAGTACCACTCCATATATTCTGAATGATAGTGAAGTGGCTCCATTGCAGGATCAATAAGGACAATATAGTCAATACGATTGTTCCATATATCAATCCAATGTCAATGTTTTTCGATCCAATTCTTTGTAATTGGCCTTAATTCAATATCATGAAAATGTTTATGATCAAGGGGAGGAGTAGGTATTGGCTGCTGCATACCAAACTGACGAAGTACTCGGTTTGGATAATGCCACTCAACGATGTGAAAATAAATGAGTGGGACACGAGCCCTCCAAATGTGTTCTCCCCGCAGGCAGTAATCTGGTAGAGTCTGGAGAATGTCATCGGTGTAGGGCTCCCAAGTAATCTGTTATCGTATTAAAACATATCAAATTAAACGAAGAATTAATTTAAAAGCTAACATTACATTGTGTTGGTTGCTGGGATGACTTACATCTGCGGATGCCATTCTATCAAATTGGTAGTGCAGATGTGGCAAAGTATGTGTGGGGACCTTTGTTATCTATAAGGCTTGACTCCAGCTGCATAAACAAAAAAAACAAAAACAGTTACATATATTATACGCACTGAAAAACAATTATGACTCACGAACAGAAAAAGCAATAGATCACATATCGACTACCAAGAGGTGCATCTGGTAAAGGATCACGATTTCTAATGGATGGGGAGGCACAACTGAAGTGATCCCACGCCCATATCTGCAATACATGTAGGGCACCACTGATTTGGTGAGCTGATGGATCGGTCGCATTGCATAGCTCCCGATACAACCACGCAAGTGCTGCTGAACCCCAACTGTACTACGTAGGATCCTCGAGGTGCTCTAGTAATGGAAGAAAAATCAAACTAACCATGGCACCTGATTTGTCTGAAAAGATAGATCCTCCAACCAACTGGAGAATGAATGCCCTAGCATGCTGCAGTATGGTAACCTCAACGGCATCGTCAGGAATTACACCAAAGCGTCCTATCAGCCAGCTTATCTTTACCATTGAACCACGTATTTGACTGTTTGGGGGGCGCTCACCCAGTAGATTCTCACAAAGAGTGCCCCAATTCATATTAGTGGGGCCAGTGACTGCATCTCCATCTATGGGAAGCCCTGTTAGAACCGCGATATCCTGCAGTGTGATCGTGCATTCACCTTCCGGCATATGGAAGGTGTGAGTCTCGGGCCTCCACCGCTCAACCAAAGCTGTAATCAAATGCCAATCAACTTGCCAAAATCCCATTTTCCAAACTCCGTAAAATCCCGAAGCTCGAAGATACGGTACTATGCGATCATCAAGTTCAGGTTCGTGTAGCGTCGATCCATCTCGCTGACATCTAAAAGCTTGATTATCATCTATCTGTAAAATGTTACATTATTCGTTAGTAGCAATTTTATTACGATACAGCTGTTACAAATGACAGATGAACTGCTAAATTTCTTAATTACCTCAACGTTCCAGATGGCTTGTGATCTATGTCGGGTCTACTGTGTAAGTAGTGAATCATCCTCAAGTCCCGGCCGAATGTAATTCCTCTGTGCCATGTCTACAAATGGAACGAAGGAACTTAATAAATATTGCACAATTGTAATATTATAACATTACAAAAAAAATTCATATATCTAATTTACATAATTCACACAACTAAATTGAGTATGCAAATCAGATGTATTACATTTAATGTTCACACACTATCTAAATTTTATTCCTGGGCCGATCTGTATGCACAAGTTCGCCTGTTGTGCCCTGATTTTCCACAGTTGGTGCAATGGTTATGGGGTGTGCTACTACTCGGCGTACTCCAGTCCATCTCGTTATGTATCCGTGATGCACGGGGCCTTCCTTTCTTCCTAATACGGTTCGGGTTTGGCATTAATGGCAGATCGTCAAGTTCATGCCAGTAAGCAGGATTCCCCAATGGATGAAACATGTACTGATAGCACTGAAGTGTTCTATCCAACGTATAGAATTCATCTACGAACGCATGGTAATCAATTGCATGTTTTTGACATGCTGCAATTACGTGGGAACATGGGATTTTCATTTCTTGAAATTTCCCACATGTGCACGTTCGCAGGTTTAGGCGTACTATGTGTTTATGGCCCCATGTTCCTCTGGATCTATTATGTCTAGTTTGAACTTCAAAAATCCATCTATCAGAGTCGAACCGTGTCACATCATGCCTATTTGCTTTTTGACTATTTCGCTCGAGCTCGCCACCCGCAAATTGAGTATATATCCATACGTGGTCCTTCTGCCCCCTGTATGTCGTTCTTCTGGTGTCAAAAATAGTTGACCAACTGATAGAATATTTTATTCACCATAGTTGTTATTGGTAGAGCACGAAAATCCTTCAACATCCCATTAACCGATTCAACTAAATTCGTTGTCATCGATCCATATCTCATTCCTTTATCATAAGCCTTCGTCCATTTCTCCGTTGGAATCTGGTAACACCATTCAGCTGTTTGTGGATCCCACTCCCTAATTTTGTTCATCAAGCGTAAGAACTTCCGTCGTTGATTCTCGTAAGCTGTACATTACAACAATAATAAGTACTTGTCCCATAAATTTATGAACACGTCTTTTTTTCAAATTACGTAAATTTGAAAATTTACCTGCCATCTGAACAAGTCTTTTCCCATCGGCATTTTTGAATTGTTTATTGTAGTTGCTGACAACATGCCGAATGCAATATCTATGGTGGCCATGTGGAGGACTCCACTCTTCTATCTCCATTGCTTTCTGAATCCCGATATGCCTGTCTGATATTACACAAATATTTTCTCTATTAGTGACATATCTCCGCAATAGATCCATAAACCAAGTCTAATTGTCAACATTCTCCCGATCGACCACAGCAAATGCCAACGGAAATATATGATTGTTTCCATCAAATGAGGCTGCACAAAGGAGCGTTCCTCGGTATTTCCCGTACAAAAAAGTTCCATCAACAAATATCACGGGACGACAACTTTTGAAGCCTTCATTCGTCTGCTTGAAAGTCCAGAACATACGATTGAAAATCTTGCAATTTTGATCTAGGTTCATGTAATCATCGATCACAAAATGAGAACCTAGATTCATTAACTCAATTACATTCATAGACCTTCTCAACTGACCATACGACTCATTCCATCCTCCAAAAGTTTTGGCAATCGCCATTTGTTTAGCTGCCCAGGTTTTACGATAAGTAGGTTCGAAGCCCAGCTTGTCTTTAATCTCGGCCATTAGTGGCTTGATTTTGATATCTGGTTGGGTGGCAACCATTGCTTCTATCTGGCTGCAGAGGTACTTCTGATCAAGTTGCCGATGATCCCTTGACATTTGAGGATTACTACATGTATGTGGCCCACTGTACTTAATTATTTTCCAAAACACGTCACTCTCTTTAGTAGTTGCACGGAGCCTCAAACCACACGACCCATTTGGATTACCACACTTTATCACATATGTTAGCTTCTTTGTCTCACTACTGTGAAAGTGATGATTTCTTCTCGGAGAATACTCTTTCGCAGCCAACTGCACTGCATCCCGTGATGGAAATAACATCCCAACATGAAATTCTTTTGATGCATCAAACAACATATGGCCTGGCTTGGCTCTTGTATCTACTTGCATCATATCAAAGTCAATCTCTGAATAGGGCGATGGATGTACCAACGGCAAAATGGGATTACTACAATGGGTGTTGTAGTAATCCTCCGTATCGTCACCTCCGTCATCTTCTTCATCAATGTCATCACTACCGACCCATAAATCATCTTCTTCATCACTATCATTATCATCATTATCATCATACTCCACGTATTGATTATCCACACCAACGTCATCTTCACCAACATTGAAACCTCCCCCAGCTGAATCATTTATCACTTGGTGTTCATTTACAGTTGCATAAAATTCTAAAAACCACATAGAACCACATTGACGTGCAAACTGCTGGATTATTTGAACTGCAGCATCATTATGCACCTCCATAATGTCATATATAATACAACATGGTGTTAGAATTAGTTGTCTATACATCAGACTATGAATACACTGGTTTTCTGTTATATCAACTTACGCTCAATCGTAGCACGTAACTCATCAAATGTGGATATGTTTCCAAACTCAAACTTAGTAGATTGTCCACCTTCGTAATCATGTCCAGATTCATTTCGTACTATTCTACCTCCCCAGTGCACAGTCGCAAAAGATCTAGACGACATTTTGCTAAATAAAGAAATTACAAATTATTTCGCATCTAAAATTTAATAAATATTTTTCCATACACATTAACAAATTAACAAATTAACAAATTAACAAATTAACAAATGAACATTATAACTATCAATATAAAAAATGAAATAAATTCCATAACAAAATAAATAATAATATTACAACAAATGCAAATAGGGTAAAAAAATATTTACGAATTTAGGCATTTTTTAAAAATATTTATGGATTTAGGGCATGTGCGGCTGTTTTAGTCGCCAGTTTTCTATTTCGAAGGCTCGGAAAAGCGAACTCAACAGAAATGGGTTGGGCCAGTTGAATGTGGTCATTCCCCCATTTTCTGTGATTTTTGGAGATTTTTTGGAATTTTTCTGAGGCAATTTATCCATAAGGGGTAGAATCGTCATTTAGAAAGGAAGGACTAAAATCATCAAGAATAAGATCTAGTCAATTTCTTATGATTTCTGAGACTTTTCTGAATTTTTTTAAGATTTTTTCTGGAATTTTTCCAATTTTTTAAGAAATTTTTTATGATTTTTTTTATTTTTTTAGTGATTTTCTATTTTTTTCTGGATTTTTTTATTTATGTTTTTTATATTTTGCTGGCCTGGTCAACCCAATCAACCAGACCCCGGGCGCCCATTTTTTTAATTTTCTATTATTCTTTTAATTTTCTAATTTTATTTTTCCTTTTTTTTATTCATTTTCCGGACCGGGTCGGTTCGATCCAACCCACAAACCCGAATAGCCGGGCCAAACCCACTCGGCTTTGATTTTTTTTTTCTGATTTTTCTATTTTCTGGGAAATTTTTAGTATTATAGACAGATCCTACGGTCCACTCGGCTTTGATTTTTTTTTTTTGAATTTTTCTGATTTTTTTATTTTCTGGGAAATTTTTATTATTATAGACAGATCGTATGGTCCACTCGGCTTTGATTTTTTTTTTTGAATTTTTATGATTTTTCTATTTTCTGGGAAATTTTTATTATTATAGACAGATCGTATGGTCCACTCGGCTTTGATTTTTTTTTTTGAATTTTTATGATTTTTCTATTTTCTGGGAAATTTGTATTATTATAGACAGATCCTACGGTCCAGGTTTGCCCACGTGGCTAGCCCACGTCCGTTGGATTAGGCGACTAAAACCAACGGCTCAGATCTAATCTAAAACCAGATCTACATCGTCCAATCTAATTACTACATCCTCCGGTCCAGATCTAACCATGGTTTAATATGCACAAATATTTTTGTGAGACATGTAGATTCAGTTATTTTTTTAGTATTCTGAAAATTATATCCAATTAACCCTCCAAAATTTCGAACATCATGATGACAATATGGTTTAATATGCACAAAATTTTTCATGCGACATGCAAAACAGAGATATGTAGTACATCACAAAAACGAGATATTTTTTGGACCAAACAGCATGCAAAATAGCGTAAAATAACAGCGAAACAATGACTACACAACACTAAAACAGCATATTTTTCACACAAAAACGTGCTCAAATTAACCATAACAAGGATATAGGCATTACCTTGTATTGTCGAGCAAGATCCGGGCTTAAATTGTGCTGGTCAACACCTTTCTCGAATGGGACAACACGGTGGCACGGCAGGAAAAGCGTGCGTGCGGCGAGACGGGGGAAAAAGATGCTTCGTCTCCTCTAACTTCTCTGCTCTTCTCCTCTAACTTCTCTGCCGTGCATAAAAAAAATAACATGACATGTAATGAAAGGAAAAATGCGAAGGGTAGA
This sequence comes from Lenwebbia sp. NSW1173648, assembly GCA_029784005.1. NCBI lineage: Eukaryota > Viridiplantae > Streptophyta > Magnoliopsida > Myrtales > Myrtaceae > Lenwebbia > Lenwebbia sp. NSW1173648. The sequence goes on from JARCGZ010000007.1 coordinate 14,095,676, forward strand.
AGAAAACAAATTATAAAGTGAATCGTTACCTGATTCGATGGGGAGAAAACGTCGCCGGAATCAATAACGGGGATACGGAGATGTTGGGAATCGACGAGCGACCTCCAAATCTCTCTTTTCTCTCTGTGTTCTCTTTCGGTTCTCTCTCTTTTCTTCTCTTCTTCGTAACTTTCAGATTCTGATAAAAATATGGTGCCCCAATGCGCCTTTATCAGAAGCCTAAAGGCAGCTTGCAGGCTTCTTTATTGCTTCACGTGAAGCTATAAGCCTGCCTGCAGGCGCCTGACCTCTCGCGACGCTAGGTTTGCATGCGTCTGGCGTGAGGGTAGGAGGCTAGGCCTTCAGGGCGCTAGGGCATGAGGGCAGGATGCTAGGCGACTGGCGTGAATCTGCCTGCAAGAAAAGAGAGAGAAGGGGGGTCCCCTGTTCAAAGCCGAACACTTGGCGTGAGGGTGGTGGAGGGGGTCCCCTGGATCAAAGTGGAATGGGGAGGGAAGGTCCCCAGTTCAGCATTTCAAAGGCCGAACTGGGGGCCACGGAGGAGGCCGCCCCCCCAGTTCGGCATTTGAAATGCCGAAGTGGGCGGGGCAGGCGTGGGGGTCCCCCCCGGTTCGGCAGTAAAACTGCCGAACGGCCCAATCGGTGCCCACACCGCCGAACGGCATCCCAGTTTGGCAGTTTCACTGCCGAACTGGTTAGTTCGCCACCAAGACTGCCGAACCGACCCCAAAATGGTAAATTTTTAAATAGTAGCCCTAAATTGGTAAAAAAAAAAAATATTTGGGACCCCTTTTCGAAAAAAGCCCGCTTAGGAGGAGGCGAGTGATCAGGTTTTGGGTTTTATATGTGAAATATAAGAATGTGTATAGGGGAAGTACTCACTACGAAAGAAAGGAAGATGTAAAATACTACAAGAAGCTAACATAAATAAGACAGAATGCGATCCCTTCGATCTTTTGCCTAGGCTTTTGGGTCTTCTTCTTCTCTCGTCCCAACCCCTCCCACTCTTCTTTTCCAAAAGTATGACAAAAAAAAAAATTTGAGTGAGATTGGCTTGAAAATGGTTCGATTGAGCTATTTCCGTACAATACAAATTTAGCGATTCATATTCAATTCATATCCAACCCATATTGATCAAACATTTTTATATTTAATTTAAGTTAAAAAAATTTGTTTGTTATAAATTTTTATTTTCTCTTTTTTCTTTTTTAAATTTGTTCTTTTATTTTTCTTTTTCTAGGAATTTGTTGGATTTTCTTCTTCTTTTTCGTCGGTAACAACCGGTGACCATCGGACCATCGGTGATCGCTAGCAGTGACAAATGATCAGCCGGATTTCGTAGAAGAAAAAGGGAAACAAAAAATTATCATAAAATTAAAAAATCATAAAGAAATTTTATGATTTATTTAATTCTTTATGATTCACTTAAATAGATAGGTAAATTATTTTTGATTCATTTAAAATCTATTAAATTGTTAAGTAATTTATTTATGATCAAATGTAAACATGAATTAAAATATGGGTCTTACACCCATTTTCCTATCTCTACTCAAAAGTCTCTCGAGTTCTTGCATGTAATCATGCGCGCGATAGTAAAAATTGATATGGCGTCATCGTTTTTCGTTGTAATCACAACTGGAATCGAAGTCCTCGCACTTTTCATAAAAGGAAGAAGGTTGAGATATTGTTGAAATGATAAAGAAGTAAAAATAATCGGAGAAAAAGCCTAAATGAGTTGAGACGAAATAAAGAATGTTGAAATCAACAAAAGGGGTGACAAACAAGATAGGAGTGACAACCCATTTTCAAAAGCAGAAGCTGCAGGGCTGGAAAAGAGCCTGACTAGCCTTAACGGTGGGGGCTTTTGCGACGGTAGGAACGGTCAAATGTCTCAAAAAATAAAAAGATTTTGGGCTTCTTATTTATCTCGGCTTAATTTAGAATTGGGATCATCTGATTTGAAAAGGCTCGAGAAGCACTAATTTGAAAAGAGGAACTCTCTCGACCAAAAAAAAAAAAAAAAAGGAGGAACTCACACATATCCCAGAAAAGTAGAGCTTCATGAATAGGCTAAAATACATTACAAGTATCAAAATTTATGTACGGCGCTCACTTTAGTACCAAAATTTTCAAAACGATCACTTAAGTGCCAAAGTTTTGGAAAAACGCTCACTTTGGTGCCAACTCCGATTCAAGCTAACGTGGCTCGTCGAAAATCCGAAGTGACCTATTTTTTTTATTAATATTTGAGCTGACGTGGCTCGCCGGAGTTGGCACTGAAATAAGTGTTTTTCAAAAAAATTGACACTTAAGTGATCGTTTTGAAAGTTTTGGCACTAAAGTTGTCTTTTTTTTTTAAAGACACTTTAGTGATCGTTTTGAAAGTTTTGGTACTAAAGTGAGCGTCATACACAAGTTTTGACACTTATAGTGTACTTAAGCCTCGTGAATATGAAGAATGAAAAACAAAGGGAAATTTTCAATTAACGACTCGAAATTCTCTTATTTTCTCTAATAAGAGCTGAAAGTGGACCTTATTTCAAATAAGGCCTAAAGTGGATCTTATTTCAACAAAAGGGCCTGAAGTGCCCTTACTATTTCAAAAAAGAGCCTAAAGTGGATTGTTTCAAATAAGGGCCTGGAGTGGCCATATCAGTTTTAAAAAAAGGCCTCTCACCAGTTGATTAGGAGCATTTTTGTCATTTATTATTTTAATTTTTAATTTTTTTCTTTGTTTAATCCTCTTTTAGTTTTCTAATTTAAAAAAAAAACTAAATAAAAAAACACACCTATGGCAACCGTCGTCGCCCCATTGGCGGTGGGGCGGCATCCACAGGCTTGAGGCAACCCCTCCCGCCTTTGTTTCCTCTTTTTTTTTTCTTCTTTTTCTTTTTTTTAAATTTTTAATTTTTTAATTTAATTTACCTAAAAATAGAATTAAAATTATATTTTGAAGAAAATACCCCTCACCGGCCGGAATATTTAGCCGGCCAGTAAGGTGAGGCCCTTATATGAAATAGGCATAATCACTACAGGCCTTTGTTTGAAACAAAAATGGCACTTCATGCCCTTATTTGAAACAAGGACCACTTCAGGCCCTTATTTGAGAAAATGAGGGCACTTCGGGCCGTTAATTGGAATTTTCCCAAAAAAAAATTAAATACCAAGCGAAATTTTCAAATAAGGGCATAAAGTGTTCTCATTTTCTCAAATAAGGGTCTGAAGTGGACCTTGTCTCAAATAAGAACTTGAAGTATATTCATTATTTTAAAAAAGAGACTGACCGAAGGGCATTGTCATCATTTACTTTTTTGAGTTTTTTTTTTCAATTTTTTTTTCCTTTTCACTCTCCCCTCCATCACCGGCAAGGGCAACCCTAGCCCTCGCCTAGGCTGGTGATGGCCGGGGTTGTAGAGAATGCAAATTTTCTATGTTAATTACAAAGTGTCTCTCCGCTGCGGCGACTTTGCATTCCGTAGCAAAAGAGCTCTTCGAGATTTCTGCGGTAATTTGAGGTAAACAATGCACGATCTCGCCTCTGTGTTCGAATCATTTCTAGGGTGTTTGTGGGTTATATTTCCCCATGGTTGAAGGAGGAGCGAGATGAACTTGTGGATCTTGCTTATTTCTTATTGCTGTTTCTTTTCTTTCATTGGCTCGCAATTTTGTAAACATAGGAGATTTGGTGGAGAGCTATGAATTAGCTTGTGATTTCGCTCCATTTCGACTTCTGAGAGGAATGAAGAGAGTCGAGTAGGCAGATTGGTTGATTCGAGGATGCTAAATGCGCGCATGGCAACACTTCTGCTTCAGAAATCAACTTCTGGTCAGAAGTTGATTTTTCTACTTCTACTCCAGAAATTGATTTCTAATCATAGAAATTCGTTTGGTAACGGGTTAAAAATTTCTACTTCTGAAACATTACTTACACAAAATCTTTTATGAAAAATTATTGTCGGCAGCCGAAATTTTTTTACTTCATTTTTAAACTTTTTAAATTTCTATAAAAAATAAATTTTATTATTAAAAATATTATTTATTTTTTCCTCCGGCGGCTTGAGACGGCGACTCGACGGCGGCGGACAACAATTGGCGGCGATGGGCGAGGCGGCGGTCAACGGTTGGCGGCGGTTGGCGGCGGTTGGCGGCGACTGGCGATGGTCAGCGGTTAGCGGCTGGGGGGGCGGTCGCGGGCTGCAGTGGGCAGCAACAGTGGTCGGCGGTTGGTGGCCGCTGGCGGAGGTCGGCGGTGGGCCGTGGTTGTGGGCGGTGATGGGCAGTGGCTAGCGGAGGTCGGCAGTGGTTAGCAATGGGGGTCGGTCGGCAGGTGGCGGCCAGCGGAGGTCTGCCGTGGGCGGTGACGGGCGATGGTCGACGGTGGTCACCGGCGGCAGCCGAAGGAGGTCGGCGGTGGTTGGCAGTACGGGGCGATGGTCGCAGGCAGCGGTGGTCGCAGGCGGCGGTGGGCAACGACAAAGGTCAGCGGCAGGCGAAGGCGGGCATGGCTGAAAAGAGGGTGAGGCAAGAAGTACTTCTTGAGTTGAGAAGCAATTTTTTTTTATTTTCTCAAATTGGGAGAAAAACAACTTCAAAAGTGAAAATTCACTTCAGTAGTAGAAATTTCTTTCAGAAGTAAATTTTTTTACCAAATGGATTTCTGCTTCAGAAGTTAAATTACCAAACGGATTTTTGGTACAGAAGTACTTTTGGAGCAGAAATTCACTTTGCAGAAGTATGACCATGCGCACCCTGTAATGACCCGATTTTTCACACTGCTTAAGTTACGCATAGATTGGTACTCGTTGGACTTGAAATGAGGTTTAGGAAGATTATTACATTTAGCGCGACAGATTACTTGAGCTTGATAGTATATTTTGGGACACTATATATTTAATTTGGTCTCATAGAGCTATATACTTGCGAAATTGGGACCTGATCGAGTGACATGGACGCGTGTCGACAAGTGGCGCGTGAAATTACCACTTGTCAACGTGCCACGCCACCCCTTCTCTCTCCAACACCTCAACGACAACTCATCCCCGCCCCTCCACCTCATGCCTTCACCTATCACCCATGTGGCAGAACCATCACACCATCATCGATTCACCACTCCCCCTCCTTCTTCTCTACATATTTCTTCCTTCTTCTCCCATTTTGCTTGTTGTTACCACCTCCACCGAACAGCCCATAAATCTCTCTCCACACACTTTCTCCTCTCTCTCGTTCACATCTTCTTCATCTTCAACTTCATATCTCCTTCATCTCTTCTTCTCCTTGGTTACTTCTTGTTCACCCGAGCTTGGTGAAGCTCATGCCACAGTTCATCCCCGAGGTTGGTCGAAGTCGAGGGCGAGCAAGAACGAGCTCAATCGGTGCAACGATTCGTGGCGGTCTTGTGGTCTCTCGTGTGCGCACAGAAGAAGGCGAACTCGATTTGGAGTGGCGTTGGTTCCGTGGCGGTCTTGCTCATGTTCGTACGAAGGACGGAAGAGTTCGGAGTCGGCAAGGCGGTTCCGTGGTCAATTCGTACGAGACATCAAGCTATGGCAGCATGATAATTGTCTTCGCGTTGGCCATGGAGCGACAATGGTTCCGTGGTGGTCCATCCGTGCGTGAAACTAGGCGAGTAGAACTTCTAGCGCATCGACTTTTGGTTCGGGGATTCTTCCTGCATGTCGTGTTTATGGGCTTAATAGATGTTCTTGGGTGTCGGTGAAATTCGAGATGAATTGGGCGAGGCGGATTATAGGTCTTGGATGGGTTCGTGTTTGAGGAACGACGATAGCTTTGGGTGGACAAATAGATGTCTTGACTGGTCCGCTTGTTATGCTTATCGTTTAGACAGTCTGGGTATACCGAATTGTTGGTCTTACTTGTTCGGTGATTGTTGATTTGCGTTGCTTGCTGGGTGGATTGTCGATTCTGATAGTTGACGTGTTAGGGATTATACTCGCGGAGCTTTGGTTCACTCTCGTGGATCTAAGCTTTTTCAGATGAGCTAGCCTGTGAAGACGGCGGCGAGGGGTAGCCCGTGAACATTGGTGGAGAAGACGAAGCTCGCCGATGGTGCCGTTAGATTGGGAGTAGTCTTTGTAATCCTCTTAGTACACCTTGAACTTTGGTAAAGAACCGACTATAAAGTTGTATATAAACGCATAATAAATCCGTGATTTTGCTATACGTGATCGTGTGTACTATATCAGGTTAGTGAACTCATGAGGCCATACCCTTTAGGCGTGTCTGCCGTTTGTTCTGTATGCTCTTGTACCTTGTATGGCCGTTGATTGATTTTGGTTTATAGTCTTCCATATGCGCCAAGTATACTCTATAAAATAAAAGATTAAAGTAAAGCGCGAAGTTAGTAAGTAGGTGGCGGACTGGGACACCACACACTCTAATAAGCCAATTGGCCTGGAATATCTATGAATGATGCATCCCTTGTTTTGGCTCTTGGGGGATATCGGATAGGTTTAGTGCGGCAAGAGATGGATAGTTTGGGTTTGGGAGGCAGGTTTTTGTCGGTGTTGAGCAGGGGAGTGTTAGACTTGGAGTCTATGAAGCACCGACACGTGGTCAATGCGTGTCGGACTTCCGACGCGTAGTCAAGGAACCGGACACGCTGGCGACACGAGAGTCAGAGGGGATCTGGTGGAGGTCGGGGGAGAAGAGGAATTGCAGAGCACTTGGTAGCGAAGTTCGTCGGTGAGGGAGAGGTGGCACATGAGGTCGGAGGAGGCGAGGTAGGCATTGGGGACGGTGAGGACGGTGATGGCGGAGCACTGGGCCAGATCCGTGGGGCGATGGTGGTGGAGAGCAGGGTGGTGAAGGCGGAAAGTTTCGCGAAAGTGGAGAGATGTTTGGTGTTCCGTGGTCTCTCTCTTTATGCCCTAAGAACCCACCATGGGAAAAGAAAGAGAGAGAAAACAGAGCGTGCGAGGGAAGAGAGATAGAACAAAGCAGAAAAGAGAATGAGAGTGAAAAGTGAATGAGAGAGAGGTGACTAATCAATGCGATGGTGTGAGAGAGGTGAAGGGGTGACTGGTGAGTTAAGTGGTGGAGTGTCCGACATTTGAGATACTAGAGGATTTGCTCTTCTTCTTTTTATATATATATTTTTCTCTTTTCAAGTTTCGTGAATAGAATGAAATTAGAATGAAATGTGGGTAAATTTGTTAATTTGAAACAATGAATCGTATTAACAAACACTGAATTAATATTTTTAGTGTAAATTTATTTAAGGCTCTCTTTTATTATTTATTTGTGTTGTAGATTTGAATTAAATTAATTTGATTGAAATAATTATAAAAATAATAATTTATGATGTACATATAAAAATATATGTTTAATACACAACGTATTCCCAATGTGTCGGAATTCTCTATTTTTAAAAAATGACGTGTCAGCGTGTCGAGTGTCGGTGTCGGTGCTACTTAGCTTGGAGTCCTTAATGAACAAGCACCAATAGACCCACCTGGCTCACTCTTCCATGAGCCATCGACAACCGATGAATCTCATGACTAGTCTTGAAAGCAGTAGGCAACACAAGTCGTGGGCTTGAAACTAGGAGGTGTGCCAGCCTAGGCGAGGGCGAGGGTTGCCCTCCCTTGCTGGCGTTTGGCCAAGGTCGCCCTCGCCTGGGCTAGGCAGGCGCGACGCCGGCGATGGCTAGGGGACGAGAGAGGGAAAAAAGAAAAAAAAGAAAAGAAAAAAATAGAAAAAATAGAAAAATTCAAAAAAGTAAATAACGATAATGCCCTTCGGTCAGACCTTTCTTTGAAACAATGAGGACACTTCAGTCCCTTATTTGAAACAAGATCCACTTCAGGCCTTTATTTAAATTTTCTCTAAAAAAATTATCTTGAAATTTGAATCTCCTGGATGGAGATGCAAGGACCTAAAAATTACAAAATCAATCTTAAGATAACATGAGTGAAGAGTTTTAAATAAAATATTTTTTTTTATTGAACTCCATATCGAGTTTCTTTTTTAGGTTTTTTATGGGAACTGCTAGCCCAACAGTCTGACAGTAAAGTGGGTTATTTCTGACTATACGATCTCCCAATCAATGAGTGCCTTATGCAAAACACGCGGTGATGGTGTGTGGATCTACAGTTGAGATTGTACCATTCTTGACAGTACTGTGATGAAAACATTTCCCTTCTTTTATTCGGGAATGATATGCTCAAATTTTTTTCTTTAGTCGAAAAAAATATTCACTATCTAAAAGGTTAAATCTAAAACTTTTTGAGTCTGCTTAAATCTTTTATTTGGTGGAAGAATATCCACCAGAACTTGTGGATCAAATATCCACCAGATATTCACCTTAAATCTTTCCTTTAACTGGTGAAGTGAGTCTCCCATTTTCCATCTTTAACACCTGTGGCTAGCATTGCACCGTCCCTTTGGTGAAATAACAATACCATTCTGTATTCATTCCCTTTCGAAAAAATATTTTTCTGGAAGTGGTCACTTGTATCGCCTACAGAATTGAATGAACAAAATATATTTTCATCATTTACAAAAATGTTTAGGCATAACTTATTGTCGATAATAAAATTTTAACCGGTGTATTTTTTTTTTATCTATATCATTCATTTATCAGGGTTGTTTTTCTTCATGAAATTTTCCGAATATAAGGTTGAAGCTGTATTAGCATCGCTTGGGCATAATCACACCACAAAGGCCTTGAACCTCACCCAAATCTACGGCCATGTTTGGTTCAGCATTTCAAATGAGCTTTGGGGCTCTAAAGTCCCTTGGCCAAATGCAAATGTTATTTGGCTACTTTTTGACTCACTTCGAGGAGATGCAATTACATCTCAAATGCTCTCCAAAAGCCTTTAGCTCAAAGTACTTTCAGAGATACTTTGGAAAGTTGCATTTTCGAAATGCAACTACAATTTTTTATTTTATTTTCTCTTTTTTCTCCTTCTTCCTCCTTCCTTCGTCGGCCGCTGCCGGCCACCGCCGCCACCGTCTGTCGCCGCCTGTTGTCGCCGGCCGTAGGTCGCCAGCTACCGGATTATTATTATTTTCCTAATTTTAAACAAATTAAAATTAAAAAATATTAAATCGAGACACTAAATATTAAAAGTTTACCAAACAATATTTTCCTCAAAGTTGCATCCAAATGCACTTTTCAATTACAGTTCACCAAATAATATTTACATTTCACCAAACTCTTTTAGCTCAAAGATATTTACATTTTCTCAAAGTTCATTGAACAAATGCTGAACCAACAGGCCCTACGTCATCTCTTCAGTTCCAAAGGAAGAATCCATTTGGGCGGGAAGATTTCCCATTTCCCGCACCTCAAAACCCCTCTCAGTGTCTCTCTCCGTCTCTCTCTTTCTAATCACACGCGCTTTGAAGACGAAGCTGATGAAGTGAAACATCGTCGCCATTTTTTTCATCCTCGGGTTGCTAGAATGCCTCCAAGAAAGAGGGCTAATCCCTCTTCTTCTTCCGCGGCGAAGAAGCAGAATCAGAACCAGGCCTCCCAGCCTTCCAAGTACGGGATTCAGCACTTCTTCGAGCGCCACTCTCAGAACGCCGCCTCCGCCTCTCAGGACCCCCCTCCAGACCCTCGCGATTCGCGGTCTGGCGCCGCCTCAGGCTCTCCAGAACCTAAATCCACTGCGAATCGAGGCCAACCCGCTGCGCCGAGCTCAAAGAGTGGCCTTGATTTGGGGAAAATTGATGGTCAGAAGTCATTGCGTAATAAGGGGCGGGCGCGCAAAAGTTTGAGGGATTTGGACACTAATGCTGCTAATTCAAATCTTCTAGTTGGCGGGGATGCGTCGAGTTCGAGGGTTCTGAGCTCGGACATTGCTCAAGTGGAGTCGGGCTTTGAGAAGGCAAATCAGAATCGCATGACCGAAACATCCGAGAGGCTGGAAAATGGGGTTGTTTCAAATTGCGTGTCGCAAAGTACACCATCGGATAACTTGTCGAGGACTGGGGATCATGGGGAGGATACTGTTAGTCCCCTTCTAGTTTCGCCAGAGATGATGAAATCTATGTCTGTTAAACGCTTCAAGTTTTCACCGGGAATGGTAAGAGCTACTTGTCATGCCTGAAGGTGTTACTTTGAGGAGGAATCACTTTTATGAGGTTAATTAACTTTTAAACTTTGGTTCTTCTGCTTTTTGAGTCATCGGGCGCAGTATACTAGGATTGTTATTACTGAAGTCACCAAGTAAATTCAACGAAAAGATTTAAAATTTGAACTCGGATATGCAGGAAATGTTTTTTTCATCTTGTGTTTTACGGCTATGGCCCATTGTAAGGAGTTCTTTTGTTAACGTCATTGCTTGTACAACTGGCTACTGACCATGCATTTCCGGGGAACCTTGAATGACAGTTGATAAAGCAGAGCCAGGATGATGGGGGTGATGAAGTAACTTGGAAGATATCACCTGTAAATGAGCGATTGCAAACAGTTTCCAAGCACATGCCTGAGACAATAAAAGTTCTAGCAGAATCGTCAAGGCTAAGCTCTTCATACATTCGGCAATGCTCACAAATCAAGGTACACTTGCCACAGAGTTTTTTCTTGCTTTTCAAATTGTTTCGACTCTTAAATCCAATTGAAATAAGAATTTGCAGAGTACGCGAGAAGCAGCTGGCAGTGGTGGAATGTGCCTTTCTTCATCCTTCAAGAAGGCTTCTGGAAGATCTTGCTGTGCAAATTCATTGGGTGTGAAAAGGGTCAACCCAGATAAGAATACGGATCATGAAGGAAAATCATGCGAAGTCCTTACAACTCAAGTAGCCAGTCAACAAAGTCCTTTTCAGACTCCTCCGTCCTTATCTTATTGCCAGGATAAGGTAATTAATTTTATTCGTGCAAGATACCGGTTAGTTCTTTCTGATCTCATGATAAAAACAGAACAAGGGTCTACAAGAGGAAAGCAATTTTGCTTCTGAAACAGGTTGCTTGAACTATAATATTCTTTTTCAACTGTTAACTTTTTAATAGTTCTAGGAGATCCTATGGCTTTGTTTGGGAATTAGGGAAAACGGGAGGATTGGAAATTTGGGTGGAAAATTTGAAAATTTTAATCCTTTTTCTGAGTATGAAGTGAAGGGAAAGTTTAAATTGGGTTGATTTTCCTCTCTTTTCTTCAACTTCCACTCTCCCAAAGATAGCATAAAAGAATGAAAAATTGAAAACCAATTTCCATTCTTTGCATTAGTTCTCGCTAAGGGTGTGGCAATTCTTCTTTTGACGTTTTTCCTATGCATTGTTGTGCAGCCAGCTAACGGCACTGCATGCAATGGAGTATTGAATGAGCTTGGGCTTAGGCAGCACAAAAAGGTTTTCAGTTCCCATCTATTTTTGAGTTTATTCCTATTGCTGATCATTTTTCATTTCTATTTACCAATTTATTGCTGCTGTTTTCAAACGATATTCCAATGATAGGCTTCTAATATGTTTTGTCCTTACTCCTTAGGATATTTTGCTGGTCGCATCACCAGCCTTATGTCGTTTTTTCCTTATCCTTTTAGGCACTGATTGAGCTTTTAGATCAAGTTGAAGATGCCATCTCCATTGATGAACCACTACCTAATGTGCTCAAAGGGTGCTCATCAAAAGTTTGGAATGGCAAGTGTTGTCCAGTAAAAATTTGTTGTGATGCAAGAGTTGTAGTGCCACAGAAGACCAATACGTCATCTTTAAATGATATATTCCTAGTATTGGAGGTGCGTTGTCCTTCCATTTAGATGAGTTTCATCATACAAAGGAAATGCTTCAAAAGTCCTCATTAAATTGTTAATGAAATTCTCTAATTCAGTTATTTTCTGTGCCAGGTGGCAGAAAACAGTGGGTCTACCCCTCACAAGGTCGTGAAAATTTTCTTTCTGGCCATCTGGCTTTATGGAGGTGATAAATGGTAGTCATAAGATGTTACTCAATCAGCTTATTCATTTCAGGTTCTCCGTTTGTTGAATGAGCAAAATGGAGAGGAAAGGACTATTCATTTATGGGATGAGTGGTGGGTTGTCTGAGGTTTATATTCTCGCACTTCTTTTTTAGCTGCTTTGCCATGACCATGATTTCTAGTGCTCACGACATTTTCCTTCTTTCTCAAACCATGCTAAAGGTGCATTTGGTAGTTCATTGGGTTTAGGTGACTTTGATGCATGACAAAGTATTGCTGCTGGACTGTATTTTGGTATATATATATCGCTATTTGTTTTTCTCTCTAAAATCTTGACATGACATCTCATTTTAATTTCTTTACATATATACCTGCTCGTGGTTTATGTTGATCTTTCAGTTCTTGGTTAGTAAAGTGTACTTGTATATGAAAACAAACAGTTGTCCTGCTTGTTGCCTTGCACGCTGATGGAAGTTATCCTTATTTGTTTTCCAATCAATCTAAAACCTTCCATTAATTATTTAAATCAGCTGTCCGTCTACCTCTGTTATCTCATCCATGTTGTTTGCAGACTCCTTGTTGGACTGTGTTCTCTATTTGCAGCCTAGCTAGAACCGACGTGATCTATTCCTGAACTTATGGTGCTGTTCTTGGTCAGGTTTTACAGTATCATTTCACCTGGAGACACAGTAAATGTAATTGGGCAGTTTGGTGTCCAGGGGAAGTGTGATGTGAGTAGGGACAATAATCTTGTGATTGTTCACCCAGATCTCCTCGTGTCTGGAACTCGGGTAATGATTGGTTACTTATGTATGGTCTGAAATATTTTGCATAAGCATATGGAATCAACTATTCTTATTGTCCTAATCCTCACTTCTCTTGCCCCATTTTGTGAGCTTTCTATGCCAGTTGTGATGTCGTTATTATATAATTTATCTGGCCACATCATGTACTTCTAGGTTGCCGCAAGTTTTACCTGCCCAAGGAGAACTGTTCTGGATGAGAGGTTAAAATCCTCTGAGTACTCAACTGCAGCATTAATTGGAACCTTGCTGCATCAAATTTTTCAGGTTTAATTCTGAAAACTTCCCTTGCTACCTTCTAGCATTATCTTTATCAAATTCCTTGGAAAGTTCCTTTATGAAACTCATTTTCCACTATGGTGACCATTTGCAGGCTGGACTGGTGAAGGAGGAACCTACAAAGGAATTTTTAGATGAGTATGCTGGTTTAGTGCTCCAGAAAAATGTTGAGAGCTTGTATGCTTGTGGAGGTAGAACCCTGTAAAATTGTTGCCTTGTTATGCTGACTTGCAAATATGTCGGGCTTTTTCTTTGATTGGGCTTAAGAAAGACTGTTTCACTAACTAATAGGCCTTTCTTTTTGTGAATATGTATGAATCTTTCGGTATTTGATTTAAGATTATCTCCTGTCACATCTGACATGTCTTGTACAAAGTTCTTATGTCCTTTCTGGAATTGCAGTTAGTGAGAAAGATATCCTTGATACTTTGATCGAGGCAAACCCAAGATTATTGGACTGGATTACCCTTTTCAAAAAGTCACAGGTATGATGAAAATTACCTAATTTAAGCTTCTCTTGATTGCTTCAACACTCCTTCACATCCCATCCCCCCATTCATAATTATTCTATTATTTAGATACTGGAGAGGGAGAGAGGAATACTCAAACTACTATATCTTTACTCAAAATGGCTTAAAGAAAGATTGCATAGGAGGCCTATATGTAGAGCTTAGCTGTTAAAGTATGTCCCACATTGCTTGACATCGGATTTTAAATGCTCTTCATATTCATGTGGTCTCTCTCCACCTATAAGCTTAAGTTTTTGGGTTGGACTTTCTAACATGGTATCAGAGCTAATGCTATCCCTTTCGCGAATGTGCTTGGTAAAAAATTCCTCAAGAACTCCACGTGAATGTGCGTAGTCACAATTTCACGTGCCGTAATCCGATTTGCACGTGAGTGGGGGTGTTGAAGTATGTCCCACATTGCTTGACAACGGATTCTAAATGCTCTTCATATTCATGTGGTCTCCTTCTACCTATAAGCTTAAGCCTTTGGGTTGGACTTTCTAATATGTTGAGAGAAACAAGCTGAACTGAATGTTTGGTTAGGTCAATGTGACCCCAAGCTATCTATTTATAATAACTCCAAAACTCCAAGAATTACAATACTGCCCTTATTGTTATTCATAAAATAATTAAGAAAATAGATAAATAGGCCCTTATCGGCTGAATACTCTCAACACTCCCCCTCAGGTTGGAGCATAAATATCACACATGCCCAACTTGACTAAAACAGGATGAAACGATTTACTCCCTATTCCTTTAGTGAACACATCAGTAAGTTGATCACCGGACTGAACAAAGGGCATACAAATTAATCCACTCTCCAACTTCTCCTGGATAAAGTGTCTGACAATCTCCACATGTTTTGTACGATCATGCTGTACAGGATTGTGAGCAATACTAATGGCGGCCATATTATCACAATATAGCATCATAGGAAGATGAACGGATACACCAATATCTTCAAATAATTCTTTAAGCCATAACAGTTCACAAACTCCCTGTGCCATTGCACGAAACTCTGCTTCAGCACTAGACCGAGCAACCACATTCTGCTTTTTGTTGCGCCAAGTCACAAGATTCCCTTCTAAGAAAGTACAATACCCAGAAATAGACTTTCGGTTTAGAGATCCAACCCAATCAGCATCTGTATAAGCTTCAACCTTCAAGCCATCGTGAGGGGATAAAAGAATCCCTTTCCCAGGAGCAGATTTCAAATACCAAAGAATCCGAAGAACAGCATTCATATGAGTAGAGTATGGGTCGTGCATAAACTGACTCACTAGGCTCACAGCAATAGCAATATTAGCTCGGGTGTGGGACAAATAAATCAACTTGCCCACTAACCGTTGATAACGACCCTTATCCATTGGATCACCATCTTTTTCTCGAAGACGAGTATTGACCTCAATAGGTGTATGAGATGGATGACATCCTAATAACCCAACTTCTGTCAAAAGATCAAGGACATACTTTCTTTGGGATAGAAAGATACCCTTTGAAGATCGGGCAACTTCAATCCCAAGAAAGTACCGAAGCTTTCCAAAATCTTTTATCTCAAACTCTTGTCCGAGAAACTTCTTCAACCGGCTGATCTCATCACTATCATCCCCTGTGACAACAATGTCATCTACATAGACAATGAGAATAGTGATTTTAGCACTTGATTTCTTCACAAACAAAGTATGATCAGCATTGCTCTGTTTATACCCAATGGAGACCATAGCTCTTTGAAACCTATCAAACCAGACTCGAGGTGACTGCTTTAAACCATAAAGTGCATGTTTCAGGTTGCACACTTTACCTTGAGTTTTGTTACAAGAAAAATCTGGAGGAATCTCCATATACACCTCTTCTAACTCTCCATGAAGAAAGGCATTCTTCACATCTAGCTGTTAAAGATCCCATCCCTGGTTAACAACACACGAAAGTAGCACTTGAACAGTATTCAACTTGGCAACAAGAGCAAAGGTTTCTTGATAGTCAATCCCAAAAGTTTGAGTAAATCCCTTTGCCACTAACCGTGCTTTATATCTGTCCACAGTACCATCCATCTTTTGTTTGACTACAAACACCAACTTACATCTTACCGGTTGTTTCCCAAGAGGAAGGCCAACAAGATCCCACGTGTCATCTTTCTTCAAAGCATACATCTTCTCTACCATTGCTGCCTTCCACTTCTCATCTGCAAAAGCTTTCTGCCAATTTTGTGGAATAGAAACAGAAAATAGAGAAGACACAAAAGCACGATAAGAACTAGACAAAGAGTCATAAAAGACAAACTGGGATATAGGGTGTTGAGTACAAGTTCTAGTACCCCTTCGAAGTGCAATAGGAAGATTAGATGAAGAAACCTTACTAGAAAGAGTAGTAGAATCCGGATCCGAAGATGATGATTGAACAGGCAATGTATCAGTGGTCTTAACTTGCTTGTTGGTAGTGGGCTCCCTATGACGATATGTCTTCAATGTCTTACTACTACCAATAGTTTGCCTAACAGGTGTGGGAGTGGGAGTGGGAGTAGACTCGCTCTAAAGTGGTTGCTCTGTTATCTCCCCCTGTGGTACTGTACTATCCTCTTCTTGTGTTGCATTGTTCTTCTCTTGGAAAAGAGGAGAACACTCTTGGGAAGGAGGAGAACTTGTGTTCTCCTCTTGGGAAGTAGGAGAACCCTCTTGGGAAGGAGGAGAACCATCAGAGACCATCGGAGAAGAAGGGTAAGCAATATCTAGAGTGGGGAACACTTCTATACTTGGACACTCCCTCTGAAGAGGTGGAGCCGAATAATAGGAATTAGACTCGTGAAAAACCACATCCATAGATACAATGGTGCACCTAGAAGGAGAATGATAACACTTATAACCCTTTTGAGTAGCGGAATACCCAAGAAAAATGCAGCGGAGACCACGGGATTCCAACTTACTCTTAGAGGTGGTGCTGCGAGCATAACAAGCACAACAAAAATTTTTTGGGGTAAGAATAAAAGTCGATGATCCCTGTGAAACATCAATAGGTGTGCGAAAATCAAGAATTCTAGTAGGCATCCGATTTATTAAATAGGCAGCGGTTAATATAGCATCACTCCAATACTGAGTTGGGACATGATGGGCAAACATAAGAGACCAGCAACCTCTAACAAATGTCGGTTCTTTCTTTCGGCAACACCATTTTGTGCTGGGATATCAACACAACTGGTTTGATGAATAATGCCATGATTAGAGAGATACCGTTGAAATTGACCCTCAGTGTATTCAGTGCCATTGTCACTGCGAAGAATTTTCTAAGTGTCATTGAATTGAGTCTGGACCATTTTGTGAAAATTTTGAAAACAGTGAAAAACGTCACTCTTATGTTCCAACGAATAAACCCAAGTTGTACGAGAATGACAATCGATAAAAGTGACAAACCACCAATGACCGGAAATAGAAGTATGCCGAGAAGGACCCCACACATCAGTATGAACCACATGAAAAGGGAAACGGCTTTTATTATTTGAAGATGGATATGTTGAATGAGTTTGGTTAGCCAAAACACAGGTTTCACAAAAAAACTCATCTTTATTACAAGCTGAAATGAGACTAGGAAAAACTTTTTCTAAAGTTCCTAAAGGGGGATGACCTAATCTGCAGTGCCACTGATGGAGATCCGTCACTGCCGAATTAACTTGATAAGACGTAGAAGACGAAGTAGAAGTAGAAACTCCACTACCCTCGAGCAAATAAAGACCATCCAATCTACCATATCCAATCTCCTTCTCTGTTACCAGATTCTGGAAAACACAATAAAAAAGGAGATTAGTAGAGAATGATGGGATATGTAAAACAGAAGATAATGTAAAAGTGGAGGAACTATTGATAGACCCTTTTCCAGCAATGGAAGAGAGGGTTCCATCAGCTACGTGAACTTTGTCTTTGCCGGAAGTAGAGATATATTGCTGGGAGAGACTAGAAGAACCTGTCATGTGATCTGTAGCCCCTGTATCAATGATCCATGGCTCGGAAACAACAGATGTATTAAACCCCCCAAAGAAGACGACGAATTGGCAACCGTGGAGGAGGTAGCAGCAGCAGAAGCTTTCAGTAGACGTTGAAATGCCTGAAGTTCTTCTTGGGATAAATCGATATCAGTAGTAGGTGCAGTAGGTGCAGTTTTAGTATGGTTTACCTTGTTTTTTTTCCTTTCTTTGTGCCCTTTTTGCCTCAAAATCTGCAGGTTTTCCATGTAACTTCCAGCAGGTAGCCTTAGTGTGATACGGCCTATGACAATATTCACACTTCACAACCTCTTTAGAGGTATCAGACCGAAAGGACGAACCAGATTTGACAATAGTGCCAACACTGGTTTGTAGAGCAGATCGATCAACAGTAGAGGGATGAAGCATTGCTGTCCTACGGCATTCTTTGGAGTGAACTAGGGCATAGGACTGTTTCAGAGTAGGGAATGGAGACCGGCTAAGGACTTGAACACGTATCTGATCATATTCAATGTTTAATCCTGCCAAGAAATCATAAACTCTGATCTTGTCCACATGCCTCTTGTAGACCGCAACGTCCGCATCATTGGTTGGGTGATAATCGACATAATGATCTAGCTCTTGCCACAAACTCTGAAGCTCAGCATAATATTGAGATATAGTCATCTCCTTTTGAGTGGTGTCATGAACCTTTTTTCGAAGTTCATACACCTGTGCATCATTCCCTAGTTGACCATAAGTATCCCTAGCAGCCGACCAAATCTGTGCCACTGTATCAAGAAGCAAATATCCTTTTGCAATATGTGATTGCATCGAGTTAAGCAAAAAGGACATTATCAAAGCGTCGTTAGAGATCCACTTTTCCTAAGTAGTACTTGATGTAGTCGGCCTCGCAGAAGTGCCGTTGATATGTCCTGTAAGCCCCCGGCCTGCAATGGTCAAGAATGCCGATTGAGACCATATCAAATAATTTGTGCCGTCAAGCTTCATAGGGATCGCAGCAAAATTAATATAATCTACACGGCCATCTCCTACAGGTCCAGAGTTCACAGTTGAATCCTCAGACATTGTTTCTCAGCAATTGAACCACCAAAATATTGCCAAAAAAAGGCCAAAAGTTGGACAGAAGTCCTTTGATAGTAGGCTGAAGTTGTCCTCCAAAAAACAGCCAAATCAGATCAAGGGCAAGCAAAAATCGATTTTTTTCCAGGGTTTTGAAAACCTGAAAAAATAAATTCGATAATTTTAATTTTTCCCAAAGAATCTAAAAAAATAAATATGGTGGTCCACGAACTACAGTACTTTGGTCTTCACACACGAGAGGATTGTAGGCCAGCAGCAAGGCAGAAACAATCTTCAAACAAGAAGATCCAAAAAATCGCAGAAGGGGTTGAACCACCAATCGCAAACTGCAAAGAAACTTTAATTTATCTCATAGAGGTCAGGCTTAGGGCAGACACTAGATTCAAAGAATCACCTCATTAGTGCTGCCCTACGCTGTGAAAGAGAGCAAAGAAGAAGGTGAGAAGGAACTGAGGTAAGGCGAGAAGAGAAAAAAACTGAACTTAATATTTGGTTTGGTCAATGTGACCCCAAGCTATCTATTTATAATAAAGCCAAAACGCCAACAATTACAATATTGCCGTTATTGCTATTATTCATAAAATAATAAAGAAAATAGACACATAGGCCCCTATCGGCTGAATACTCTCAACATTAGCGATACTTACATAAAATCCAAATATCTAGTATCTACCTATCAACTTATTTTTAATGCTAGTAGACATACTTCAACAGATTTTAAAATCCTTTTTTTGTTACTAGGATTAGTTCATCTTCTATATATACTAGTGAGAGATACTTGTGCGCCTGTTGAACGAGATAGAAGTTTGGTTGGTCAATTCAATGTATATTTAGTTGAAAAAGTTTTTGCCCTAAAATTTAAGCTGTCAAGAAACTTGCTCACTATGTAAATTTAACACACTTCTTAACACACTCCCTTGTGTGCCAGTCAATGTTGATGAGATAACTAGGGAATCTACAAGACTAGTGACATATATAAAACTTATTTCCATAGGCCAAAATCCAACCTCTGCGTGAGGGGAAGTGTGGTAGTATTTACATCTTAAACCATGCCTTCATCTAAATGCTAAAACAATTTACATTATCAAGTTTCACAATTGTGATGATCATGATAGACGAAATTGCTTACTGATCAATCAACTTTGGAAATATTATTTAGTTTCTCTTTATTTGCTTGATGACAAAGACACGCATCATAGGTATATGAGGATAAGACTAAAAATATCTTGCTAATCACATGGACCAAGTAAGGGCTGAGCTAAACTCTTGGTGGGTGATCTAAACATGAGACTTTTTGATAATTGGGGCAATGGGCAATTGAACCTGTGCGCTGGCTGGCAAATGTCTGTTCCTTGATCAGCAAGTGAACAGATGGTGTTTTCTGTTCTTTTCTTTATGCTGATATCTGTCCTCTTACAGCTCTCTTCAAGGTTTGCTGGATGCTAATAAGGTGTATGAAATAAGTTTGTATTTATTCCGCCTCACAGAGGCACCTCAAATCCGTTTTGGCCTAACAAATTTTTCGTCTTCTACAGCAAAGACTTGTCGTTCCATTCATGCTCTTTGCATTGCATCTTCATTTATAAGAATAATTATACAATTATTAGTTGATTGGAACGTATGGAACTCATAAATTGCTGCCAGTTTCAGAAAGCTCCCACAGTTGATTTTGGATCTGATGATGGGCTTAAGAAGGTCAACATATCTGAGGTTAGATGTCCACCCATCTCTTTTTTCTGATAGATCCTTATTGATTGATCTGCTCCTTTGTTCAATCACTTTACGAACTTATTTTTCAGGATCCATATGAATGTTCTAGTTTTGTTGTTAAGTCCCCTTGACATCTGATGCTACTTGTGGCTATCGGAAATGAATCCATGAGAAACTGTTCTTTTAATTTTAAATAGAAGTAACTGTTGTTTATGATTGTTCACGTGTATTTTTTTTCCAGACAAGGGCCCCAGGGCCTCTTTCCTGTAGAGAAAATTATTATAACCATAATCATAGTATGTTAATATTGTTTATTTCTATTTCATGTAATTTAATGTGCATACTAGTTGAAAATTTGTCATTTTTCCTATCCTCTGTTTTTATGTAAGCGTGTGGTAACAGAACTCCGCAACCTTTTCATGTAGGTGATTGATATAGAGGAGATGTCCTGGGCACCCAAGTATGGATTAAAAGGAATGATCGATGCTTCTGTCAGAGTAACAGTTGAATCAAATACTTCTGGTGTTGTGGAAAAGATTGTGCCTTTAGAATTCAAATCTGGCAAAGGTCCTAATGGCCAGGCATGTCTATATGTACCATTGGTGTTCTTATGGATGTGCCAAAGCAGGACTCTTTTGCAAATCATTTATGCCATTATCAACGGCATCCCAATCTTTCAATTCATAGTTTGTCATTTTTGCAGTCATCAATGGAACATTGTGCACAAGTGATATTGTACACACTCCTTATGTCTGAAAGGTTTGCTACAATTAGCCATTTTTCTGATATTCATGCCCTGTATTGGAGCAATGATTTTTATTGCTTTTGTTACTGTCTTTTGTCTATTTACAGATACTTGAAGCCAATTGATTCTGGTCTTTTGTATTACCTCCAGTCAGATCACACTCATGTAAGGTTAATTTTATCTTGGTGGATTTGTTGTTGGTTAAATTTCATCTTTGTGGTTGTGTTGTTTTTAGTCTCCTACATGTCAAGTTTGCATTGATGACTTGTGTAGGGAATTACTGTTCGGAGATCTGACTTGGTGGGCCTGATCATGCGTCGAAATGAACTTGCTACTTATATCCTTAAGGCGCTAACAACTAGGCAACTCCCACCGATGTTACAGGTCAGCATATTTGCCATCTTTGACAATGTTTTGGTGTAAACACTTTTCTTAGATTTTGTTTGCATCTGTTTCCTCAGAGTCCTAGTATTTGCAAAGGTTGTCGGCATATTGATGTCTGCACCCTCTATCACAAGGTAAACTTTATCCTTAAAACTCTGATGGTTTAGTTCTGTTTTCTTTTTGTTTTTTGTTGTCCAATCCATTAAGTTTTGGATAATATGATGATGTATCCTCCAATAGCATTAAGCAAGATCAGATTCCATACTCCCCTTATGAGCCAAGTAAATCTTTTATCTTCTGAAATTAGTTAGCTTGAGCTTGTCATTTGTCTAAGTGCAGTTGCTCATACACAGATTTTCCTTATGTATAATAACAAATAGGATAATTCCGGTTTGTCTTGAGGTATATGACGAGTGGAGACTATCATAAATTGACAGATGGTGAAATTGTTTAGTTTTTGTCAGAAATATGGATTTAAAATTTGGAAACACTGAATCTGCCATCCAATCATCTTTGAATGGATCCTGGTTAAGACAAGCCAATGTTACTTGTCTCTTGATACCCATCCATTCAGTGGTTTACAAATGACTGACACTTCACGCTATATGCCTCCAATACTAGGCCTAAATCCAAATTATCGGGATCCTTGTTTCTTTCAGATTTTGTGTCACTAGGATATTTTCAGTATGGCATGAAATTCTTGCTGCAATTTTTATTGCCTCGTCCAATGGCCAAAGAACACTGGTCACCTCTGGGGTTACCACCCTTGTCGCTGATATGATGTACAACTCTACAGGCACATGGGGGAAGCACAGAAAACAGCGGACTGTCCGACCTTTTCAATGCATATACTAACCACTTAACAACTGCGCATTCTGATTTCTTGAGACATTGGGATCGGTTGATTGACTTAGAAGCTAGAGAGGCAGAGGTGCAATTGATGATACCAAGTTGCAGTTGATAATTCATAGACAGAGAAATGAACAGAGAACTGACAACTGTATTTTGTTTTTTCAGCACAGGAAGAAAGGACTATGGAGGTCACAAAATTCAAGGCGTGATGAGTCTATTTGTTCCCTTTCTTCTCTTGTTCTCGACACATCAGATAAAGTGACAAGTCGCATGACTTCGAGAGACAACAGGTTTACCTATCGGTTCTTGGTTCAGAAATTGACTTCCGAACAAGCGGAAAGATTTGTTGGAAATACTCCAAGTGCCGGAGATTCTACGACAACTGGTTTTGCTTGCAAACTTTCAAGGGGAGACATTGTGGTATCATTTTTCCTCTGACTTATGACATACCACTTTATTGCGTTTTCAATTCATGTCAATTGGGGAAGAATATGTCTCCATCTTAAAGGAAATGAACTCAATCATACATACTAAATTAGTGTGGTTCATATATTTTATAAGATTCTCATCATGCACAACACGCTTCTCTACTTTCCTTTACTACTTTCCTTTTAATGGTAATCATGATCTAACTAATACTTCATTTAGATATTGAGCACTGAATCTGGCCGGCGAGCAATTGCCAGTGGAGTCATTTCTGATATCAGCCGCTTCCATGTTTCTGTAAGTAAATGTGTAGAAAGCTTCATTTGGTTTTATCTTTTGTTAGTGAGCTCGTAAAACCCTGCAAATTCTAGGTGTCTTTTTCCAAGCGTCTACGGCTTCCAGGAAGCAGTCCTCTGTCTGAGGTACAAGATCTTGTAAACGAGGTATGGCGTATTGACAAAGACGAAATCATAACGTCCTTTTCTGTTATGAGGTACTTTTGATTCCATTCCAATTTAGTTGATTGAGAATTTTCCTTCTTGTTGGACCAAATCATTTGCTTTCATTCAACTGCATTTACCATTTTTTATTTGGAAGGTTCAACCTTGTACAACTTTTTCGGCAAGATGCACAAAGTTCTCATCTTAGGAAATTAATTGTTGACCTCGAGGTGAGTTTGTCACCAGTTTCATATAACCTAAATTCTGCTGGTGTAATCTGCTAATTTTTGGCAACTGGGTGTTGACTTGCACTCCCCAATTCCACATAGCCTCCTAGATTTGACAGTGGATGTATATTTAGTCAAGACCCTGCTATATCCTACGTGTGGTCTGAGGAGAAATTGAATGATGACCAGCGTCGAGCGATAGTTAAGGTCCTCTCTAAAACTTAGCTATACATACATTGTCGCACTTTTTTTCCTCTAGCTCACTAATCGATGAGTTGTGTTTTTCACAGTCGTAGTGATATTGTTTCAGATACTTACAGCAAAGGATTACACCTCAATACTAGGAATGCCTGGAACAGGCAAGACATCGACCATGGTGCATGCTGTGAAGGCCTTGTTAATGAGAGGTGCATCAATCTTGCTTACGTCCTACACAAACTCTGCAGTTGATAATTTGCTTATCAAATTGAAGGATCAGGTCATTATTTAATGCTTCTGACATTTTCTTATTCTCGCAACGAGCACATTATAAATGAGCAGACCCATGTTAGAATTGCTAGTTTTCGTTCTGTTTTAAATTTTTCACGGACCTTGTAAAGTTTAGTGGAGATGGAATGATAGAAGAAACATTCTGAACGAGTATTACTAAAATTTGGCATAGAATGTAATTCCCGGTCAATTCAAAGTAAATACACTAAACTGATCATCTTCACCTTAGTTGTTTTTCTCTTGCGCCACCCATCACCTGTGATGTATTGACATAATTTTAGTGTATCTCTATCCCATACAGAATTTAAATTTCCAAATGAAGTGTGAGGATATAAAGAAAAATTCTTCCTTTGTAAGAAACAAAAACAAGATGCCGTTGTTTGGGCAGTGGGGTGGTCCATGTGAAGGTGGTTTTATTAACTGATGATATCTTTCACTGGTGGGATTCCTTATATCCTTATGGTGATGTCATGGATCGTGGCTAATTGTTAGATAGCCGAAACTATGCTGAAGCATATAAAGCAGTTTACCTGTCTATATCTTGATTTATCATTTGTGTTGTACCCAGGACATCAGTTGGATCAACTCAAAAATGAAGTTATGACTATGTTAATGCTGAACTTAACTGTAAATGGACAAATATAACAAAGTTCGGAAAGTGGCAGTGTAGCTCGAGCCAATTAAATATTCATAACGCAAATAGAACTTAATATGTTGCAAAATCAGATATTGAAGCAATTTGAAATGATTAGGTGGTCATGGGTAATGGTACTTCTCATCAAGATGAGTTTCAATCATGAAACTGCTGCCATATTGTATTGACTTGAACAAAATCAAGGCTGACGTTAGACACCGGATAATGTGATTTATGATGGACGAACTGTTAAGACCAAAAACTAGAGAAGCCTAAAATGTTGACTTACGTGGATTTCAAATAATATGATAGATTACGAAATAGATTAGTCAATGGATTTCAAATGATTTGTTAGATCTATCAGCAAATGGAAATATATTAATTTAACTAAGACTTTGTATATTCAATCAAGAGATATGAAGTGTTCAACCTTTAATTGAATTTACCAAGTCGATTGAGTTTGTTGAGAGAAAAAAACTGAACTAAATGCTTGGTTAGGTCAATGTGACCCTAAGCTAGCTATTTATAATAAAGCCAAAAAGGCCACAATTACAATATTGCCCTTATTGCTGCCATACATAAAAATAATAAAGAAAAGAGACATATGCCCCTATTCGCCAAATACTCTCAACACTGTCCCTCAAGTTGGAGCATAGATGTATACATGCCCAACTTGACTAAAATAGGATGAAACGATTTATCCCTTAATCCTTTAGTGAACACATCAGCACGTTGATCGCCGGATTGAACAAAGGGCATACAAATTACACCACTCTTTGACTTCTCTTTGATAAAGTGCCTGTCAATCTCCACATGTTTCGTACGGTCATGTCGTACAGATTTGTGAGCAATATTAATGGCGGCCTTATTATCACAATATAGCATCATTGGAATAGGAACAGATACACCAAGATCTTCAAGTAATCCTTTAAGCCATAACAGCTCACAAACTCCTTGTGCTATCGCACGAAACTCTGCTTCAGCACTAGACCGAGCAACCACATTTTGCTTTTTGCTGCGCCAAGTCACAAGATTCCCTCGTAAGAAAGTACAATGCCCAGAAATAGACTTTCGATCAGGAGATCCAGCCCAATCAGCATCTGTATAGGCTTCAACTTTCAAGCGATCATGAGGAGACAGAAGAATCCCTTTCCCAGGAGCAGATTTTAAATATCGAAGGATCCGAAGAACAACATTTATACGAGTAGAGTGTGGATCATGCATAATCTGACTCACTAGGCTCACGGCAAAAGCAATATCAGATCGGGTGTGAGACAGATAAATCAACTTTCCCACTAACCGCCGATAACGACCCTTGTCCACTGGATCACCATCCTTCTCTTGAAGACGAGTATTGACCTCAATAGGTGTATCAAAGGGATGACATCCCAATAACCCAACTTCTGTCAAACGATCAAGAACATACTTCCTTTGGGATAGAAAGATACCTTTTGCAGATCTAGCAACTTCAATCCCAAGAAAGTACCGAAGCTTTCCAAGATCCTTTACGTTGAACTCTTGTCCAAGAAATTTCTTTAATTGGTTGATCTCATCACTATCATTCCTTGTGAGAACAATGTCATCTACATAGACAATGAGAATGGTGATTTTAGCACCTGATTTCTTCATAAAGTATGATCAGCATCGCTCTGTTTATACCTAGTAGAGACCATAGCTCTCTGAAACCTACCAAACCAGGCTCGAGGTGACTACTTTAAACCATAAAGTGCATGTTTCAGCTTGCACACTTTGCCTTGAGTTTTGTCACAAGAAAAACCCGGAGGAATCTCCATATACACCTCTTCTAACTCTCCATGAAGAAAGGCATTCTTCACATCTAACTGTTAAAGATCCCATCCCTGGTTAACAACACACGAAAGTAGCACTCGAACAGTATTCAACTTGGCAACAAGAGCAAAGGTTTCTTGATAGTCAATCCCAAAGGTTTGAGTGAATCCCTTTGCCACTAACCGTGTCTTATATCTATCCACAATACCATCCATCTTATGTTTGACTACAAACACCCACTTACATCCTACCGGTTGTTTCCCAGGAGGAAGAACAACAAGATCCCACGTGCCATTTTTCTTCAAAGCATACATTTCCTCCACCATTGCTGCTTTCCACTTCTGATCTGCAAAAGCTTCCCGTCAATTTTGTGGAATAGAAACAAAAGATAGAGAAGACACAAAAGTACGATAAGAGCTAGACAAAGAGTCATATGAGACAAAATGGGATATAGGGTGTTGAGTACAAGTTCTAGTACCCTTTCGAAGTGCAATAGGAAGATCAGAAGGAGAAAACTCACCAGAAGGAGCAATAGAATCCGGATTCGGAGATGATGACTGAACATGCAATGTATCAATGGTCTTAACCTGCTTGTTGGTAGTGGGATCGCCACGACGGTATGTCTTCAATATCTTACTATTATCAATAGTTTGCCTAACAGGTGTGAGAGTTGTCTCCCCTTGAAGCGGTTGCTCTATTCTCTCCCCCTGTGATACTTTACCATCCTCTTCTTGTGTTGCATTGCTCTCCTCTTGGGAAGGAGGAGGACCATCAGAGGCTATTGAAGGAGAAGGGTAACTAATATCCACAGGAACATCCAGAATGGGCAACACCTCTACACTAGGACACTCCCCCTGAAGAGGTGGAGCCGAATAATAGGAATTAGATTCACAAAAAACTACATCTATAGATACAATGGTGCGCCTCGAAGGAGGATGATAACACTTATAACCCTTTTGAGTAGCTGAATACCCAAGAAAAATGCAGCGGAGACCACGGGGTTCCAACTTACTTTTAGAGGCGGTGTTACGAGCATAACAAACACAACCAAAATTTTTTGGGGGAAGAATAAAAGTGGACGATCCTTGTAAAACATCAATAGGTGTGCGGAAATCAAGAATTCTAGTTGGCATCCAATTGATTAAATAGGCAATCGTTAAGATAGCATCACTCCAATATTGAGCTGGGACATGACTGGCAAACATAAAAGACCTAGCGACCTCTAACAAATGTCGATTCTTTCTTTCGGCAACACCATTTTGTGCTGGGGTATCAACACAACTGGTCTAATGAATAATGCCATGATCAGAGAGATATCGTTGAAATTGACCCTCAGTGTACTTTGTGCCATTGTCACTACGAAGAATTTTCAAAGTGGCGTTGAACTGAGTCTGAACCATTTTGTGAAAGATTTGAAAACAGTGAAAAAGGTCATTCTTGTGTTTCAACAAATAAATCCAAGTTGAAAGAGAATGACAATCGATAAAAGTGACAAACCATCACTGACTGGAAATAGAAGTATGCCGGGAAGGACCCCACACATCAGTATGAATCACATGAAAAGGGAAACGACTTTTATTATTTGAAGATGAATATGTTGAACGAGTTTGTTTAGCCAAAACACAGGCTTCACAAAAAAACTCATCTTTATTACAAGCTGAAATGAAACTAGGAAAAACTTTTTCTAAAGTTCCTAAAGGGGGATGACCTAATCTACAATGCCACTGATGAAGATCTGTCAATGCCAAATTAACTTGATGAGGCGTAGAAGACAAAGTAGAAGTAAAAACCCCATTACCCTCGAGTAGATAAAGACCACCATCCAATCTACCATATCTCCGTTACCAAATCCTGGAAAGCACAATAAGAAGGAAAAAAGGTTACTCTATAGTTTAAGTCTCGAGTCAGACTATCGATAGAAAAGAGATTAGTAGAGAATGATGGAATATGTAAAACATAAGGCAAGGGAAGAGTGGAGGAACAATTGATAGACCCTTTTCCAGCAATGGAAGAGAAGGTTCCATCAGCTACGCGAACTTTGTCTCTATCGGAAGTTGGGGTATATTGATGAAAGAGACTAGAAGAACCTGTCATGTGATCTGTAGCCCCTGTATCAATGATCCATGGGCTGGAAACAACAAATATATTAAACCCCCCAAATAAGATACTTGAAGTGGCTAGGTTTGAAGCAAAGGAGAAGACGAATTGGCAACCGTGGAGGAGGCAGCAACAGTACAAGCTTTCTGTAGATGTTGAAATGCCGGAAGTTCTTCCTGGGATAAGCCGATATCAGTAGTAGGTGCAGCAGGAACAATTTCAATATGATTTGCCTTTATTTGTGCCCTTTTTGCCTCAAAATCTACAAGTTTTCCATGTAACTTCCAGCAGGTAGCCTTAGTATGTTACGGCCTATGACAATGTTCACACTTCACCACCTCCTTAGAGGTATCATCAGATTGAAAGGACGAACCAGATTTGGCAATAGTGCCAGCACTGGTTTGTAGAGCAGATCGATCAACAGTAGAGGGATGAAGCATTGTTGTCCTACGGCTTTCTTCAGAGTGAACTAGGGCATATGACTGTTCCAGAGTAGGGAATGGAGACCGGCTAAGGACTTGAACACGTATATGATCATATTCAACGTTTAATCCTGCCAAGAAATCATAAACTCTGATCTTGTACACATGCCTCTTGTAGGCAGCAACGTCTACATCATTGGTTGGGTGATAATCGGCATAATGATCTAGCTCTTGCCACAAACTCCGAAGCTCAGCATAATATTGAGATATAGTCATCTCCTTCTGAGTGGTGTCATGAACCCTTTTCCAAAGTTCATACACTTGTGCATCATTCCCAAGTTGACCATAAGTATCCCTTGCATCAACTACTTTAAATTTTGACCCAAAAAAAAAAAAAAACTGCTTTAAATGCCAGGATAAATTAACATAACCTTTTCTGACAGATAGTAGATTAACTGAAATACATTGTTGCTTAGCCTACAATCTGAAGTATGTATAGTGCAACCTTTTAATTGAAAGTGAGAAGTATAGTAATGCCAATAGCACTGTTAAGTTTCCTAGTAAAAACCTGGGCAGATTAAAGTTTATGACATGCTAGCAGATATTTTGATGATTTACGTTTGATTATCTCTTGTAGAAGATGTAAAATGTTTCTGAGAGTGGAATTAATCAAATGTAAATTGTGATTTCTCAAAGTAGGGAAGGCCAAATCTAACTCCGCCTAAAGTATATGATATGAAGTGCGACTTTGTATGACCAAAAGTTAGGCACGTTAAATTCTTTGAAGAAGTGAAAAAAATGGGCTTCATCTGTGGGTAGGGGGAAGTATGGGTGCACTGTCCCGAGTCACTCCTATTTGGGCTATGCTATATTGCCATATCCTTCTGACTGGTCCACAGACATTTGGCACTAAAAGATGTGTGTGTTTGATTGTCCAGTCTTCTGCATGCATCTTCTTTGGAATGCTACTAAATATAGCTTGTTACAGGGCATTGACTTTGTTCGTATCGGAAGACCAGAAGTCGTGCATGAAGAAGTCAGAGAACATTGCTTTTCAGGTCCAATAGACCCCTCTCATAAGAGCATTGTTTGAAGTCTCCGTTGATGTTTGTCATAATCTTTAGATATCTAACTTGCAGAAAAGGGCATGCAAAGTGTTGATGGAATAAAACTACGATTAGAGCAGGTCAAAGTTGTTGCTGTTACGTGTCTAGGGATAACGAGTCCACTCCTTGCAAGCAAGAGATTTGATGTTTGCATCATGGATGAAGCTGGCCAGACAACCCTGCCAGTGAGTATTCTTTAGCTCTGGTTGATGAAAATTATCTACAAGATGACTCTTGCGATGTGACTAGGAAGTTGTTTGGTTTAGTGAGATTTCATTAATGTAGTTTGAATTCAGACTAATATTGGAGTAATGACTATGGATGACCTGGTTATTATCCGAGCAGTGAACTTGGTCATTCTAGAGTTAACCCCTTTCAAACAGCTAGTCTAAGATTTAAAATGTCCTTCTCACCAAAACAAAAAACCCCTTCAAATATCCACTTGTTCTTTAAGCTGTAGATTTTATATGAAGTGTTTTTTTTTTTTTTTTGGTAAAGAAATATATATGAAGTGTTTTATGTCCATTGTTATGGAGAATGCAGAATTTTGCACTCTGTTTGTGTATGCAAGATTCTTTGAAGGTTTCCCAATTGTCACTTCAACTTTCAAAAAAGATGTTTACTGTGGGATTTAGAATTTCCGCTGGAGTGAAATGTCTTCAATGAGGATACCAGGGTTAAGCTAGCTTTTAGGGTCCCTTTGGAAAAACTGAAGTGGAAGCTTTCATCTTATTACGAAAAAGAAATAACTGGAAGCAATCAGAGTATTGGCAGCAACCTGGCACAGAAAGAAAATTATAATTGAACAGGACATTATGTTGGTGTTCTGGAAAAACCTCTTCTAAAGCAAAAGTATATGAAACGCACAGCTACCCTTTTTAACTTATAGCTCTCTTACTAGTTTCCTGATGTGCAAAACTGAAATACCTGACTTCTCTTGCAAATTTATTTTACTGAGTATTTCTTATATATGGGGATGATAAGTTCTCTGGAAAGAGATGAAAGGCTTGCGTGAAAGCAAAAAGGCTAGAGTTTCACAGAGATAAATAGTATTCTGGAGTAACGATGGGTAAGATTTCCAACAGTGGTTTATCTGAGATGATCATATTGTCCCTAATTAATTGTCTTATGTGTGTTCACAATATGGGAAAGCTCCTGAGCATGTGTTATTGCATTGCAAATTAGCTGTCAAAATCTAAGGAGAAGCTCAAAGCCTAAGTTAAAATTCTGGGCTCCTCTGAGTTAATCTCTTATTAGGTCTCTACGAATTAAATATGAAAGTTTGTTCTGGATGTTTTCGTCCTTTGGAAATTTTTGTGCAATGTCTCGGAAAGAATGGACTTCTGAAGGAAATTTCTCCTGTTCATTTTTTCAATCATATGTCATGAAAGAGAGTGAGAGATTTTCTGCAGAATGATACTTTGGATGACTGAAGAGAAGTCCTTGAAATGGACAAAGTAACAGTAGTTGTTGACTCTGAATGATTCGGGGAAGGCAGTGGTACAGATGAATCATGAGGGATAGCCATTTAGGTGTCAAAGGCATCATGAGATATTGTTCCTTTTCCAATCATTGGTCTTAGAGTCATTTGAAGAATTTTAACTTTTTCACATTTGAATGCAGCAAAAGATTTTGCGTACTGCTTCTCTCTATCACTGATGGTTCATTTAGGATGAGCGTTAATGATGGGATCTAATGTTTTATTTTATTATTTTCATCTGTTTTTGTACGGCATTTATGTCTTTACAGAAGTTTTGTGGTGATGCCCTTTAGTTCAATTTCCCAGTATCTGAAAAGATATGTTGATGTTATAACATTCTTCAGGTATCCCTAGGGCCACTGATGTTTGCTTCAGCATTTGTCCTTGTTGGTGATCATTATCAACTTCCTCCACTTGTTCAGGTGGCTATTGTATCTACTTTCATTTCAATTGCTGAAGTTTGTCCCCTAAACATTTTAATTATTAAACTTCATGCGCTGATTGCATTCCAGAGCATAGAGGCTCGAGAGAATGGACTGGGTATCAGTTTGTTCTGTAGGCTTTCAGAAGCACATCCTCAAGCAATTTCAGCACTGCAAAGCCAGGTTGGTTGTTGACTAGATCAAGTCTATGCGCTATAAATTCTTTAGTTGATCACTAACAAATAATTTTATGTTACAGTATCGTATGTGCCAGGGAATAATGCAACTAGCGAATGCCTTAATATATGGTGACAGACTGCGTTGTGGTTCCTCTGATGTTGCAAATGCCAAGCTTAATTTTGCTAAGAAGCTCTATTCATCTTGGCTAAAGGAGGTAAACTTCAGTTTATTAAGATTTATCAGGGTTCTGTGGTAGTTAGAAACGTGGTTCCTTAAAGTAGTATAAAAGGACATGCTTCTTTCAGCCAAAGAAAGGACACGATTTTGCATGCTCATTTCAACAGTGCATATTTCACTACTACTGTATGAAATGAGTGTGGGGTTTGATCTCTTACATGCTTCCAATCTAATGGGATGTGATGCCAAAGCCTGTTGTAATGTGAAACTAATACTTGAGTTTCTTCACCTCAACAAGTCGTAAGTATTATTTAGGGGCAAAAGTGAAGATTTTATAATGAAGCATCATTGCGAATCCGTTCCAGTTCCATTTCAACACTTTACTCTGTTAAGTTTTCATTTAATCTTCAGGTCTTCTTCTTCTTCACTTAGCTAAAGTTTGAATTTGCTGTCTTCTGTATCTTCAGTAAACTCGTGGATGTAGAGATATTTACTAACATACAACCTATTGTAGGTTTTGGAACCAGGTACACCAGTTGTATTTCTGAACACTGGTTTGTGTCAAGAACTCTTTCTGGTTATCGTGAATCATTTTGCTTCTCTTTTTTTGGCATCATTTTAAAATATTGTCCTTTAATGCTTAGATCTGCTGCCTGCTTTTGAAGAAAAAGATCACAAGACTTTAAAGAATCCAATAGAAGCTTGCATCATTGGGAAGGTACAATTTTTGCAGTAGCAATTTTATTTTGGGCAGTGCGGGAATGATATTTTCTTGGTCAGCAGTAATGATTAAGAATGGCAAAAAGAAATAAAAATTAACTGAAAAAAAGATTTTCTCCCTTTTACCTTTTCTTTGTATGAGTCATAATACGGGTTTGGAGCTTTCACCAGACCATCTCCTGGATTTGGTAATTGCAGATAGCAGAGGAACTTGTAGAAAGTGGAATCGAGGAAGAAGACATTGGCATCATTACTCCCTATAACTCCCAAGCAGATCTCATCCGTGAGGCTGTTTGCAGAACCTCTGTGGAGATTCACACTATTGATAAATACCAGGTTAGGCTTGGTATAAACATGAAAAATTCTCTTTTATTATCATGACAGAGAACTGAATCCATAAGATTTCAGAAATTGAGATAAATTTTTGCAGAGAAGACTTGGGGGTCTATTAGAGTACCAGAAGTGAAAATTTTGATGCACTTGCTGGCTCACTGACTTTTAATTGCATTTCAGATGAATGGCCTACTAATTAAAAACAAGAAGAAAGACGAGCAACCTGTTATTGGTAGACCTTCATATAGTAGTTAATTTTTACTCATAAAATTAATAGGCTGTCTAATCTGTACAGAAGACGAATGACTTGTATAGTGAATAACGTACTCGTTAGTAATTTGTAACATTCGTAGTAAAAATGAGGTGTCCAGCAAACTGCATGGTCATTACCTTGTAAGTTAATGACCAACAATTATTTTAATTTACCAACAGGATTTGCTATGGTCAAGTTGATAAGGAGGTAATTGACATCGATGAAATTCTACTGGTGGCTATCTATTTTACCAAGTAAATTAGTAAATTAGATTAGAATGCAATAATGTGAAGTCATGTACCAAAGGGTACTTGAATTTATCAATGGATAAACTAGAGGTTCTGTCCACAACTGACTACAAAAGCTTAAGTTGTTAGAGTGTCGTAATTACTTTTGCTCATGAAAAGGCGATTTGATGACGAAAGCCTTAGGCATGCAGACCCGATGCATGTCGGTGTAAGAATAAGCAAACCCATAACGGGTTGTGGGGGGACGGTTAGCAATTCAAGAACTCTAACTCTGCTATCAGCTTAAAGTTAAATGTGCAATCATTTATTCTAAAAGTTAAAGTTGTTAAGAGTGCAGCACAAAATGAATTTGTCTTAACAGATATCAAACTTTATCAATATAAACAGCAGTAAATATTTGACAAAGTTACTAGCATGCATTCAAATTTCCTAATGTTCAACAAATTATGAATGTTTGAAAAGTAACACATTTGAATTTACAAAATAGGATAACAAGAAAACTTCCTACATGAAATAGGATAAGGATTCCGTATATGTTCTTGAGCCTGCTGCTAGGGCACTCTTTAACAATTCCTTTTCGTTATGCAAGCATGGCTTGTGAAATGTCTGTTCTTTTCACCTCAGTGCTTACTTTTCCTCTTCCTTCTCATTCTTCTTTTGCCTGTAACTTTCTTGGAAATGGGTATAATTTCACACTGAGCCTTCTGTTACTTTTGTCCAGGGACGTGATAAAGATTGCATATTGGTTTCCTTTGTGAGGTCTAACAAAGAGGGCAATCATTGTAACTCCTCACTACTTGGTGATTGGCATAGGATCAATGTGGCTCTTACGCGCGCCAAGGTAAGCAAACCATGCCATTATACTTCAAAAGCTTTGGGTCTTAGAATCTGGTCTTTCCAAAATATGGCTAGGATCACAGAACAATGGTTTTCTCAACATCCGGCTTTAACATTTACTAATGATAGTGAAATCCTATTTAGCTGATTTTCTAAGAAGATATGTTTACTTCGTGCAGTATGGAATGGCAACCCTTTTCCCCTCATCGTCCTAATAGTCGGAATTTATTTGGAATATACCACTAGGGGTGGAAAACCCAGTTGAGTTTATTTCTACCACTAGGTTTTCAGACTGACAATTTTGCACTTGTCCTTCGCCAAATTCTTGTACATCTCAGGGAGAATAAATGTGGCTTTCACTTTCTTTTATGTTTTAATCTAGTTTAGCACGTTGAAGTGTTAAAAACAGAGGAAAAAATGCGTAGTTTTACTATGTTCTCCTCGTAATAAACACTTGATCTATCATTTTCACAAGTTTCAAATGTCTGGCGACAAGCATTAAGTTTACAAAATATTTGGAAGTTTGGCCTGCTGGTTTACTACCTTTTTTGAGAATCTCCTGACCCTAAGCTGTTTTTACTCTATCTTCGTTCAAGAGTACACATACTTGCTCATGTTCTAACAAGTGGATAACTATGAATTTGGCACGAGATAGAGTTGATTTAGTACATTAACAACAGTAACCTCATGTCCATGTTTTATCAACTCGCAAGGTGAATGAAATCATCTATAAGTTTGTGTCTGTGTAGAAGTTTGTGTTCTGGTGTGGGCGACATCCCTCTCCTTGTTAAATGAGGAAAAAAACATCGGTATGATAGTCCTGTCAATATTCCTAGCAATCTCACTAGTGCAATTTGCTGTCTAATGTAGAAAAAGTTGATTATGGTGGGATCGCTTGGCACACTATCGAAGCTCCCTCTGTTGAAGCTTCTTATTGAGAATGTTGATAAGCAGTCGGGCATTTTGAGTTTGTCCAAGGAGGATTTCAGCCACACAGAATGTCTAAAGAGATGCTCTCATACCGAGAGAAATTAATTCACGACCCTTTCACATTTCTGAAAGGCAAGAAAATTTTGACTCTTCCTGATGGTTTTGTTGATTGAAATGTATAGATAGATAAAGGAGAAGCAGAGTCCTGTTGTATGATTAGTCCCAGCCATGTATCTCTCTCAAGAAAAGCAGAGTCCTATTGTATGATTAATCCTAGCCATGCATCTCTCTCGGTTGCAGCTGAGTAAGTTGTTAGGTTCCTCAATCCTCATGTTGCAAAATGTCATCGCTGAAAGTGCACATCGCTCATTCAAGTAAATACTACATGATTATACTAGCTCGTAAATCTTTATATAAGTCTTTAGACATTTACTTTGTACTGAACATGTTCTATAGGTAGTGTTATCTAGCATATTTGAAACATGTAAAGGATATGATGTTAAGTTTGCGACATAGTTATTAGATGTGTAACGTCAATTAACCAGTTTAGAGCAGTTTGATTAATTGAAATTAAGAGATACTGTATTTACGTAGAAACACGAATAGTTGACTGCACATGCGGCGAGTGACGTGCACATGACATGTATAAAAATAAATGACTTTTCTGAAACTAACAATCAAATTTGTGTACATGCTTCTTTTTCTTGGTCGGAAAATTCTTTATGAAACGTTTCTCATACCATATTTATATATGTATTTGCAAAATTCGATTTGATTTTGTCGCGATCGAGAATTAGGCTAACGGATTATCATGTTAATTAAATTAACTAACTCAATTCAGATCCTCCCAAGTCTACTAAATCGCAACTTAAGTTTGACTTTTTCACAAAATTATTCGATTTGGAGCCGTCACTAATTGTTTTTAGGTAGGCTGATTAGATATCTAAATAAATTAACGGGAGAATTAATTTATTTTTGCGAACAAGAGGAAATGAGTTCGGAGATTTGGTTATATTAATTTGAAAAAATTAATGCTTTTTCGATACCAAATTTTATGAAAAATTCCTTTCGATTGATGACATGAATTGATTGATTTTTAGTTAGAAGAATGTAAATAAAGGACCATATGATACTTGAAAAAAATGAATGCTTTGTTTTTTTGTTTTGTTTTACAAATAAGAACAAAAATGAAAAAATGAACAAAGATAAACAAAAATGCTCAAAATATACTTTTAATTCTGAATTTTTCGATTAATTCGCTTGTACTCAAAGATTAGGGTCTGAGAGAATTTTATTCGCAACGTACTTTTAAATTCGAGTTAGTAAGCGAATACGGTATAGAATAACATCATCTCTTAATACAAAGGGCGGATTACGAAATTCTATACAAATTACTGACCTATTCCATAAGATCATGGTTAGGGTATGTGATTTATTTTTCCGAAAGGATAAGGCACAATGGAGCATATATTATGGACATGTTTGTTTATAATTATGCAAACTTTATGATAAAATAAACAACTAAACAAACATGACTAGTGTGACATTATGAAATTTGACCTATTTCCGGGATTTATAAAATGAATGGATATTTTGTTGATACGCTGCAATTGAATCTCACTCAGAATTGAGAGAAGACTAACCGTTAGGGGAAGGCTAATTAGGAATTAAGTACGTGGACCTAGAGACTCGATTTTGGATTGGTGCTTTGGCCATAAGGATTGGCGAGGAATATTTTGTACCACTATAGGCCGATCCAAGAAGGGTTATAGGGCGATTTGTAAATGCCATGCAATTGGATCGCGGGTGATTTCGTTATACCATCGTATGGATTGCAAACTTCTCAAAATCAATTTCTAAAGATCGCGACCACCGGTACTAGTGATTGACCCTCGCAATTACATGACAACCAAGGTTGTCATAATTCGAGTAACTCAAGCGCGATTAGATGAAAAATCGATCGCGGGTCGATACGCGTAACTCCTAAAAGCCGCCCGTTGGTTTGAGATTTGCTAAGGTCGTAATCAATCGATTTTGATCGCGAATTAGATTTCTGATTCGGGCGTCGAATTTTCAAAGATATCGCCACTAATATTTGGACGTCGCCTCATTGGGGTTCAGTGTTCGTTGGCCAGCCATACCAGTCGCCTGAACCAAAATTCCCGACCTGTCCTAAAGTTGCAAATTACCAATTTTATCACTCGGCATTTATTTGCAAGAGCCAAATTAATTGATGAGGCTTTTATTTTGGCTTTTTCCTTATCAAACCCCATCACCAACCCCCACTCACTCTTCACCCTATCATATCCAAAGGAAATCCAAAATCTTAACTACCCTCACTAACCCCCACTCAAGACTCAAGCAAGAAGGGGATGAGCTCTTGACATTCTCTCTCCTACCTTGAATCGCCTTGGCCGAACTCTCTCTCACCCTCTCCTCCCTCACCATCGTCGTCTAGCCTCCACGCCGTCGCCGGTCCAGCCCCCAAGTCACTGCCGACCAGCCCTTGCTTCGCCGTCGTCCAACTCGCCGTGCTGTCGTCCACCACCGCTGCTGCCTTGGGGATTTGATAGGTCATCAATGGACTAGCTTAGATGTTGGAATTAATGGATTTTAGTGGCTGTCGAAGTTACTGTTCATCGAAAACGAACACTGTTCATTGAAGGAAGTTACTGTTCATTGAAGAAAAATACTGTTCATTGAAGGTCCAAAAATTTAAAAGTGTTTGGGATGATTTTGAGAGCTCATGGGTGATGATTTAAGTGGTTAGTGTAGTATGTTGATCTTAGATGGGTTTATGGATGAATTTCACTTGAATTTGGTTGATTAGTGTGCATTGTGGGCTGATTTGGGGGCTGTCCTTAGGGGACCCCGAAAATTGGGACTTGCATGTTGATGTTGGGATGCTTGGGAATGCATTTGAAGCATTCGATAGTATGGTTGGGGTGGTGGAAATTGGTTGTGTTCAAATGCTTTGTATGTGGCTCGGTTTAGAGCATTTTGTGCAAACGTGAATTTCGGTTTAACTTAGTTGTACTCTGGATTGTGTGGTTGAATGATGATCTTATGATGTGCACGTGTGGTTGTGCGAGCTGTTTGTTTGAATTATGCCTTGATACGTGTTACGCGAGGCTCGCTCTGAAAAGTTATGCATTGTGATGATTATATGTGAATTGAACCCTGAGGCGTTAAACACGGGGTGTTGTGCAATCCTGAGGCATTAAACGCGGGATTTGATGTCTGACTGGGCTTTGGACTCGAATCTGATGCGTTAAACGCAGGTTGTGACGCGTACCTGAGGCGTTAAACGTGGGTTGCGATCTTTTCAGATTTGAGCTATATATATATGTATGTATATGTGGTGCATTGCTGGGTACCAAGTGTTAGAGTTGTGATCTGAGCTTGTTGGGCTAATTGTGTTGGTTATATCTTGTTGGCTTTCTCTACGGTGTGGAACTGTAGTCTGGATAGTTGAGACTGCATGCTAGGTTGGTCTGGGGATACTTGTTGTCCTAAGCGAGACTTAAGGGTGAGTTTATTGAGATTTATTCTCATAGTTGTAAGTAAAACATTTCAGACCCCTGACCCTGAGGAAGCATGGTTCTGCCGCCACGTTTTGGGATACCAAAGCATATAGAGCGCTATGTGATGAAGTACACCAAGAGCGATGGCGAAGTTTATTTTAGGCACTATAGTACAGTATGAATAGATGTAGGCAAGGATCACTGGAAGCCCCATACCTACGTAGCGTGGTCCTAGAGAGTTGGAGACGAGGTAGTTGGTCCTCTGCGAGGTTTCGATGTTCCTAATGCCGATGGCGGAGTGTGGGAACCCATGGAGCTAGACCCAGTGGAGACGATGCCAGCTGACGGAGAGGTTACTGATCCGGACACCGGACCCGATGAGTTCGAGCTTGAGGAGGAGCCGATGGAGTCGGATCCAGAGGAGGAACCGATGGAATCAGACCCTGAGCCGGAGTTGTCGTCTGATGGTGGGGACTGAAGACATAGTTAGGTTCCCTCTCCCTTTTGGTATATCCCCATAGCGGATATAGGCTGGTAGATCACCGATTCCTTTTTGTAGCGCGTGGTCGCTTTTGGGTGAACTTGTTCGTTTGTGTAAGCAGATGTTATGTTTTATGTTATGATTATTATGCCTTGCATTCTCTCTCTTCTATATTCCTCTCTCTTATTGTTGTCTGGGTGTTGAGTTCGTTTCTGCTAGCGTTCGCTTTAAGATCTTAAGCATTTGATCTGGGTTGGCGACTAGTCTTGGGTTGTCGCATCTCTTTCGACCGTCGTGGGATGTTGGCGCGCTCGTGGGACGCGGGGCGTGACAACTAGATAATGAAAATCATTCAGATGAGAAGTCAACTTTAGCTCCAAATTTTCGAAAAAATGTGAGGGATGGCCGAAAATATGAGATGGGGGCCACTTCCTTATCCAAAATTCAATCTTAATTTTTTTTTTTGAGAAAAATTATCCATTTATGATTCGCAAAATAATTCAGATAATTTCTAAAAAAAAATCATCATCCAATCCACCATATTTCATCCATAACACCATATATCCACTAAAGATAAGACAATTCAACCAATTTGATGAGTGTGAGATAATTATCCAGAGCAAAGATTATTCATGATAAATTAGATATTATCCAATTCAGATATTCTAAAAAAATTAGATAAAGTCCAATTCAGCACAATCATTATCCCGAACAACAAGATATCATCTAAATAACCAAGGATAAGATAATTCAATCAACCAAGATAAAAATCAAAGCAAGGATTATCCACACTCCAAGAGGAATTCGACCAATAGGAGGGGATATGCCGAAAATTAAGTCTTGTTTCACGAAAATTCTTATCTTTTTCCGCTTTAACCAATTTGATCTAAAAATTATGAATAATTTTTCGAGAAAAGATATTTCCCAATCAATTTCATCAATTCTCAGAAAATTCAATCAAATTCAATCAATTTCATGATCAAATTAACCTTGCTAAAAAAAGCAGAATTTTTATGCTATAGAGATCAATTTTCGGTTTTCATTAGCAAAATCAACAAAAAGGTTAATTTTTCAGTTTTGATTGCAAGTCAACATGTGATCATCAAACACATATGCAAGTTGTCAAATTAACAAGCATGAATTGCAATCAAAGTTGAGAATTTTTACCTTTTTCAAGCCAAATTCCAGCACGCGTGCAATCTGGAAATTTGGTCCAAAATTGCACCCTTTTTTTGACCCGGATTTGTTAATGATTGTGCTCCGGATTGCACAAATTCTAAAACCAAACAACAGTTATATTAAGCACCAAATAATTATGGAAAAATAGGGCTGATTAACTTCAGAATCGAAGCTGAATAGTGGCTGGACAAAGGCTCGGATCGATGGGACAACTCAGGTGGATGGTGGCGGGCTGAGCTTGATGGCTGATCAAGAACACCGGGCGGCTGAGTAGGGACATCGGTGAGCCTCAGGGGTGGTCGGAGGAGCTGCTGGATGGTAGTGAATAGAGGCTGAGGCAGGGTGATGGCGTGTGAACAGCTTTGCGGGGTCTCGGCCTTGCTTGCTTTGATGAGATCCTCCTCTCTCTCTTTCGATTTTCCACTCTGAATTTTCTGAGCTCGAATATTAGAATTGCCGACCTTAGTTCCTTAGATAGCCCTATTATTTATAGAGTTCAAGAATTACTAATCCTAGTCAGAGTAGGATTCGTTACGAACCGTCGGATTAGTAATCCTAGCTAGGGTAGGACTCGATACTAGCCGTTACATTAAAATTTCTGATCCTGAAAGAGTCCGAATCAAACAAAACTCTTTGTTATTTTCGGCCAGATAGAGATAGAGTTCTAGTTTTCTAAAACTCTAATTTTCAGCAAAGATAGGATAAATAAATTCTAAATTAATTTGATCCTCAAGGAGTCCAGATCTGCTGAAATACTTATGATATTTTCAGCCAAATAAAGGTGATCGTGATGGTGGCCGAATTCTCCAACTCCCGTGGGCTCGATGGTGACATCTCGGGCTTCAATCGGACCTTACTTAATTAAATGGATAATTAACTAAGGGCCTCACATAATTAAATAACTAAAATGGGCTGGTTTGAATTTAAAGTTAGGTCCAATTCCCTATATAATTTGGCACACTCACCTACACCCCTTGGCCGAATTTTCTGATCAAATTATGGGCTTGTCTCGTATTTTCGGGCTCAAATTAAGGCTTTTCAAAATAATAGATAATTAATTAAAAGCCTTATTAAACTAAATGGACTTTAATGAATTAAATTGAGTTTGAAAATGGGTCCAAATAGCTTAGATGAATTCGACACTATGTCATCCCCCATTGCCGAAAATTTTAGATGAATCCTGGTTCAGTCGCCTGTCAAGTTAAGCTCACATCTGGCCTGAATGCAATTGATAATGCATGACTAACAGAAATTAAATATGTAATGTACGAGAAATTATTTTTGGTGACAATTAATTCTCATTTTTATGTAATATAAATGAAAAAGGAAAAAAAAAAATTAGGTGTCAACAGCTGCCCCTCTTTGAATGGAGGCTCGTAGAGGTTTCGCTCAAAGACCAAATTGAACCTAAATTTTGACAATGCAAAGGAATGATGATGATTTTTGTGGGAGTTTTAATCCCATTTTCTTATGAAAATGATGTATGATATGCAGAACTGTAAATAACATATGTTAAGACTTCTCCGCTCCAAGGAAATAGATTAAAGAAACCTACACATGGATCGCACATGAAATATCGGCCTTACCAGATACTTCATAATGCTGGTGATTACCTTGATTCTAAGCTTCTCTTGTGGATGCAAGAACCTCAAGGTACTGGGGTCTATCTGTTACCAGAAATCTCATTCTGATGTGAGATAGCGCGAGACATATTGATAATGAATTTTTCGAGATCACGAGAGCATGTTGACGTGAGTCGGTAAAGGATGTATCACCCGAATCAAATCGATGTGAATACAAAAGAGGGTGTATTGAATGAATCTCATCAATACGAATACAAAAAGGGATGTGTCACACGAATCTCATCAGTGTGAACACAAAAGGGGTGTGTCGCACGAATCTCATCAGTGCGAACACGAAAAGGGATGTGTTGCTCGAATCTTATCAAAACAAACACAGAGAGGCGTATCATACGAATCTCATATGTATGAACATGAAAAGGGGTGGGTCACACGAATCTCATCAGTGTGAACACCAAAGGGATGTGTCGCACATCAGCGCAAACACTAAAAGGACCATGTCGACCGAATCTCATTAAGACGAACACGAAAAGGGGTGTGTCACATGAATCTCATCAGTATGAACACAAAAAGGAGCGTGTTGCTTGAATCTCATCAAAGCGAGCACGGAAAGGAGTGAAAATGATAACTTGAATCAGCAGACCTTGTCAATCTTGAAAAAGGGTTCAGAAAACTTACTTGGATTTTCTAAGTTAAAGTATTGATAGGTTGATTGTGTCATTACTGTTTGTGCACTTGAAACAGAGGTTAAAGCAATTATTCACATAAAACCAATGTGACATTATATGTCAACAAATCTTGTGAGCTTTTGCCTGTATTACAAAGCTTCAATGAGGAATTTTATCAATAAGGAAATTTGGCTGATCCTTTTGATAAATTGGATCAAATTGAATGAGGAACCTTCAGTCAGAAAAGACTTTCACTCACTCTCATGAAAAGGCTTTTTGAAACCCGATCATTGATACGGGTATGAGAATCACTCAGAATTGTCACCTTCACGCTTGACAAGGGTCCGGGAATTCTTGTAATCAGTATGACCAGACCAATCTAAGAGGTCTTTGCAAGGACCATAATGTAGGCTTGGTCAAAGGTTTACCAAAGGGGACTCAT
Organism: Lenwebbia sp. NSW1173648; assembly: GCA_029784005.1. Taxonomy (NCBI): domain Eukaryota; kingdom Viridiplantae; phylum Streptophyta; class Magnoliopsida; order Myrtales; family Myrtaceae; genus Lenwebbia; species Lenwebbia sp. NSW1173648. The sequence goes on from JARCGZ010000007.1 coordinate 14,138,979, forward strand.
ATGAGAGTCATTTGCTTTTGAAATGAAATGATATTATCAGCTGTATCGGGTTTACAAGTCAGGAACCCTGCAAAAATGAGATAAAATGATCTTGCTCGTACTTTCTTCGAGCGATATTTATAAACCTTTGAAATCGTACGTTAACTCAAGTGCCCTAAATCTGAAGAGACTTTGGTAAGGGTTATAACGTAGGTTGGGTAGGCGTGAAAATGAAATGCCTATTCAAAGCAAAAGGGATTGACGTAGGAAGAATTCGTGATCATCCATTTTTGATACTTCGAGCACCGTTGCTTGTGTCGGCAAGCATTTTCCTTCCAATTTTCCACAAATGATCTTCTGAGGAACATACTTGAGGACAACTTCATCCGAGGTCTCCCTTTCTTTCCTTTTGAAGATTTTTTCTTTTCGAGAGAACTTCTTCTTCTTTTTTTCTTTTTTAAGACAAAGAGCTTGAGATTTTCTTTTTCTTTCCCCTCTTGTTTTGCCGAAATTTTTCGTCTCTTTTTTTTTTGAAGAAAGGAAAGACCTCGTTCGAAGACAAATCTTTTCGAATTTCAACTTCCTCGAGAGCATTCATCAGATACCTTGAGATGATTTTTATTATTCACCACGAGAATGATCACCAACCGGGTCGTGAGAATTGAATCCGCCACTCAAATGGGGTAAGCAAGGGATTGACTGTGTGTAGGGATATGGAAAGAAATGCTCTTCGTCATGTCTAAAGCACTTGAGCTAACATAGAATTCGCATGAAATAAATACACTTGAAGATTGATGCAAGTGAAAGCAAGAAAATTCTAACTATCCTTGAACTTTCTAGAAATTGCCCCGATGTGGGATTGTTCTTGATAGGGATAAGAAATGAATCCGCCGTTCAAGGGGTTAAACAAGGGTAACCTGTAGTGTATGGATAGAGGAAACGAATGCCTCTCATCACTTTTGTAGTCATACTTTTCGCGAGATAACCTTTACTTTGTCAGCATGGAATTTTTCTTACTCATCTCACTGGGGATTAGAAATGTAGGACGTGTATGGAAATGGCTTGCCTTCATTAACCTGGCGTTTCTCATTCAATATGATCACTTCATAGGATTAAAACAGATTGCCCCACTGAAATATTCCTCTAGTGAAAATTAGTAATATAAACAAAAGCAGACAAAAATAGATGCATGAAAATTTTGAGCTAAAAAATGAACGTCATAACTTGATTAATCAAAAATGTCAAAATAAATCAAGTGTAATACTTCTTTACAGCATCAGCATTGACAGGACTGGTAAACACACGACCGTCCATCTCAGCTAGGATCAGAGCGCCGCCTGGAAGCACCTTCTTCATGATGTATAGTCCACCGTAGTTCGAAGCAAATTTTCCTTCTGGAAGTGGAACTATTGATAACAGTTTTCGCAAAACAAGGTCACCCACCTGGAAATATTGAGGCTGGAACTTCTTATTAAAGGACTTAGCGACCCTCTGCTGGTAGTACTGGCCATGGCATAGAGCTTTGAGCCACTTCTCATAAATTAAATTCAGTTGATCCATTCTCTATTGGATCCAATCTGCTTCAGTCAGCTTGACTTGGTAAAGTATACGTAGGGACGGGATCTTTACTTCGACTGGCAATACTACTTCCATGCCGTAAACAAGAGAATATGGTGTTGCCCCAGTTGATGTTTGGATTGAGGTTCGATACGCCATAAGTGTAAAAGGTAACCTTTCATGCCAATCTAGATAATTCTAAGCCGTTTTGGCTAAAATCTTGTTGATGTTCTTATTGGTTGCTTCAACCACTCCATTCATCTGAGGACGGTGAGGGGAAGAGTTAGGATGCTTAGGATGCTTGATCTTGAATTCCTTGAACAACTCGTCAATCAGCTTGTTATTCAAGTTTGACCAATTATCGGTGATTATGGCCTCAGGTGAACCATATCGAGCAATGATATCCCGATGAATGAATCTCACCACATTTCGTGCTGTGATTGCGACATACGAAGCTGCTTCAATCCATTTAGAAAAAATCAATGGTGACCAGAATGAACTGATGCCCATTAGATGCCTTCGGATTAATAGGGCCAATCACATCGATGCCTCACATGGAGAATGGCCTTGGTTCTGATAACTGATGCAATTCATTCGGAGGGGCATTAATCTTGTCTTCGTGGATCTAACATTTTTGACAACTTCGAACATGCTCATTACAGTCGCTCTCTAGGGTGAGCCAGTAATATCCCAACCTCATGATCTTCTTGGCTAGCATGTGGCCGTTCATATGTGGACCACAAACTCCTTCATGCACTTCCATCATCAGATGAACTGCCTCAGTGGAATCGTTGCACCTCAAAAGGACTGAATCGTAAGACTGCTTGTACAAACTCTCTCCGCTCAGGAAGAACTTCGAGGTCATCTTCTTTATGTACCTTTGATCAGCTGCGGTACGTTTCTTAGGAAACTTCTTCTTTTGAATGTAATTCTTAATATCGTGATACCACGATTTGCCATTAGGCTCCTCAATTGTGGCCATCCAATAGGCCGGCTTCCGCAAAACCTCAATCGTCAGAGGCTCTACTTCTAGACCATCAGTGACTTGCAACATTGATGACAAGGTTGCCAATGCATTAGCGAACTGATTATGAGTTCTGGATAAATACTCGAACGAGATGTCATCAAACTCTTCCACTAATTCGTCCAGATAGTCATGATATGGTAACAATTTAGCGTCCTGTGTCTTCCATTGGCCCACGGTCTGAAGGATAATTAGGGCGGAATCTCCGAACACCTTGAGTCGGGAGATCCTCATCTCGATTGCGGCTTGTACCCCACGAATGCATGCCTCATACTCCGCTATATTGTGAGTACAAGGAAATAGCAGCTTTGCTGCTATTGGATAGTGTTGCCCGCCCGGGGATATCAAGATCGCTCCAATACCTGACCCAGATAAATTCACAGCTCCATCAAAATACATGATCCAGGTATAATCATCTATCGACATGATTCGGTCCTCGGGATGATCAATATCTTCATTTTGCCTCGGATTCTCGGCCAGGTCATCAGCTAGGACCCGTCCTTTGACTGACTTTGTCACGCCCCGTGTCCTCCGAGCGCGCTAACATCTCGCAACCGTCGATAAGATTGCGACATCCCAGGACTTGTCGCAGACCCAGATCAAATGCTTAAAAACAACGCTAACGGAAGCAATTCAAAAACACCCCATTCAACAATAATACAAGAGGGATAGAGATAGAGAGAACAATACATCAAACGATAACTTTAATAAACAAAGCTTGAGGTTCGGACTACACTAGGCAACCATGCACAACGAAAAGGGTCGATGGTCGCTCTACCCTAACTCCTCTACTACGAGGGTAAACAAAAGGGAAATGGTAGCTACTCTAATCCTCGACTCCACCACCATCAGACGATGGCTCCGGCTCAGGGTCTGAATCCATAGGTTCCTCCTCAGGGTCCGAATCCATCGGCTCCTCTTCGGGATCTGACTCTTCAAGTTCAGTATCCGGGCTAGTAACCACACCATCAGGAGGAGCAGCCACCATTGGGTCCCATTCGCCAACTTCATCATAGGGTATGTCGAATCCCCTAAGCGGTCCAATGGTCTGATTCCCATCGTAAAAGAACCAAGCCAGATAGGTATGAGCCTTCCAATATGTGTCACCCTTATTCACCCAAACTGTGCTAGCATGCTTAGTGTATACTCCGCCTCCTCCTACTGGGTACTCAGTCATCATATAGTCTATATCCATAGGTACCCCAAAACGCTGCGGTGGATCGTTCATTCTCAAGGTCGGGGATCTGAAAGGTTTTACTTACAACTATGAGAATAAATCTCAATAAGCTAACCCCTAAGCCTCGCTTAGGACAACACGTACTCCTAGACCAACCTAGCATGCAGTTTAAACTACCCAAACTAACAATTCCACAACGCAAGGAAAACAGACAAGGCACAACCAGCATAATTAATCCAACAAGCTTATGTTACAAACTCCAACACTTGGTACTCAGCGATGCATCACATAAACGTATATAAACATATATATAGCTCAAGTCTGACAGAATCGCGATCCCCGTTTAACGCCTCAGGTACGCGTCACAACCCGCGTTTAACGCATCAGGTTTGGGTCCAAAGCCCTATCAGACATCATATCTCGCGTTTAACGCCTCAGGATTGCACAACACCCCGCGTTTAACACCTCAGGGTTCAAATCACAAATGGACATCACAATGCATTGATTTCCAAAGCAAGTCTCGCGTAACACACCTCAAGGCACAACTCAGACATACGGCCCACACTACTACACGTGCACACCGTGAGACCATAAATCAATCCACACACTCAAGGCACAAGTAATTCAACCCTCAATTCACATTTGCACAAAACGCCTCAAATCGAGTCACATGCAAAACATTCGAGTACAACCAATTATCACCGTACCAATCATACTCTCTAATGCCTCAAGAACATTCCCAAGCATTCAATATCAACATACAAGGTTCCAAATTTCGGGTCCCCAAAGGGCAGCCCCTAATCAGCCCATAAGTGCACATTAAGCCAATCAATTCAAGTGAAAATCACTCAATAACCAACCAAGGGTTAACATACCACACTAATCACTCATCTAACCACCTAAATCATCATTCCAAGCTCTCAAGATCATCCCAAACACTTTCAAATTTTCGAATGTTCAATGAACAGTACCGAATCTTCAATGAACAGTAACATGGCAGCCCTAAAAATTCACTAATTCTACTCGTAATCTAGTCCATTGGTAACCTATCATCCTACTCAAAGATTAGAGGTTTTCTTACTTGGATTTAAGCTTTGAAAACCCAAAATCAAGCCAAGATCAGCCCCCTAGACTCCACGGCAGTAGCGGCGGTGAACGGCGGCACGGCGAACTGGTCGGTCAGTTGGCGGTGTAACGGGCGGCTAGGCAAGGCGGCGGCTCGGCGACGGACGGCGGTGCAACGGAGGAGGAGAGGGAGAGGGAAGTGGTCGGCCAAGGGGGGAGGGGTTCAAGGGAGGAGAGAGGGATCCAAGAGGCTTCATCCAATTCTTAGCCTTGAGTGAGGGTTAGTGAGAGTTGGTGAGATTTTGGATTTCTTAGGATAGGATAAGATGAACAGGTTAGTGGGAGTTGGTGGGTTCTTGATGAGGAAGAAGCCAAGAACACAAGTCTCATCAAATAATTTGGCTCTTGCAAATAAATGTCTGGAGTTAAATTGGCAATCTGCAACTTTAGGACTAGTCGAAAATTTTGGTTCAGGCGACTGGTATGGTTGGCCAGCGAACACTGAACCCCAATGAGGCGACGTCCAAATATTAACGATGATATCCTTGAAAATTCGATGCCCGAATTCGGAATCTAATTCGCGGTCAAAACCGATTGATTGAGACTTTAGTAAATCTCAAACCAACGGGCGGCTTTTAGGAGTTACGCGTACCGACCCGCGATCCATTTATCATCTAATCGCGTTTGGGATACTCGAATTATGGAGGCCTTGGTTGTTATGTAATTGCGGGGGTCAATCACTAGTATCGGAGGACGCGATCTTTAGAAATTGGTTTTGGGACGTTTGCAATTCATACGTTGGTCAAGCGGAATCACTTGCGATCCAATTGTATGGTATTTACAAATCGCTCTATAACCGTTCTTCGATCGGCCAATAATGGTACAAAATATTCTCTCGCCAATCCTTATGGCCAAGGCATCAATCCATAATCGAGTCTCTAGGTCCATGTACTTAATTCGTAGTTAGCCTTTCGCTAACGGTTAGTTTTCTCGAGAGTGATCAATTCTGAGTGAGATTAAACTGCAGCGCATCAACAAGATATCCATTCATTTTATAAATCCTGGAAATGGGTCGAATTTTAGAATGTCACAACTCTTCCCCCCTTACAAAAATTTCGTCCTCGAAATTTACAGCAAAACAAACTATCCAAACAAATGGGGGTGTTGACGCCTCATTTCTTCCTCGGTTTCTCGGGTGGCTCCTTCGGTCCCATGATGCTCCCAAACTACTTTCACCAGCTGGACTGTCTTGTTCCTCAGAACCTGTTCTCTTCTATCCTCTATCCGGACTGGCCTCTCCACATATGAAACTCTGTCGTCCATTTCGATGACTTCATGATCGAGTATATGAGTCGGGTCTGGCTCGTACTTCCTCAGCATCCACACGTGAAAGACATTGTGAACTTGCGACAAGTTCGATGGCAAGGAGAGACGGTTGGCTAAGGTCTCGATTCACTCCAAAATCTCAAATGGACCGACGTACCTCGGACTCAGCTTTCCTTTCTTACCAAATCGAGACAACCCTCGCATCGGTGAAACCTTGAGGAAGACGTGATCTCACTCCTGAAATTCCAAAGGTCTATGCCGCTTGTCTGCATAACTCTTTTGACGACTCTAAGCGGTCTTCAGCTTTTCTCGGATTACCTTTACTGCCTCAATTGACTGCTGAACCAACTCTGGACCCGTTATACTCCTGTCACCAACCTCATCCCCACACATTGGGGTTCTGCACGCTCTGCCATACAATGCCTCAAACGGTGCCATTCTGATACTCTGCTGATAACTATTGTTGTAAGCAAACTCGACCAGATGCAACTATTCTTCCCATCCTCCTTTGAAGTCTATTAAGCACGCCCGCAAAATATCCTCAAGTGTCTGTATCATCCTCTCTGATTGACCGTCTGTCTGTGGGTGATAAGCTATACTGAACTGCAGTTTCGTTCCTAAAGCCGTCTGTAAACTCTTCCAAAAGTTAGAGGTGAACCTAGGGTCACGGTCCGAAGTAACAGTCACTGGAACTCCATGAAGACGCACTATCTGACGCACGTACAACTCCGCCAACCTATCCAAAGCGAAATCCTTTTGCACGGCGATGAAGTGTGCAGACTTCGTTAACCTGTCCACCACAACCCAAATCGAATCATTGCCCCTCTGGCACCTTGGTAAGCTTGTCACGAAGTCTATCGTGATATGCTCCCATTTCCATTCAGAAATTTCTAACGGTCGTAAAAGTCTACCAGGCTTATAGTGTTGTGCCTTTACTTGTTGGCAGGTCAAACACTTAGCCACGTGCTTGGCCAGATCCACTTTCATTTCGTTCCACCAGTAATGCTGACGCAAATTCTGATACATCTTCGTGCTGCCCGAGTGGATACTGTAATTGCTCCGGTGAGCTTTTGAAAAAATTTCTTCCTTTAGCTCCTCATCGTTGGGCATGCACAAACGCCCACGAAACTTCAAGATCCCGTCCTCGAATACTTGAAATTCAGGTTTTCTCTTAGTTGCGTCCATACCCACAATCTTCTGGCTATCAGGGTCCGTAGATTGCGATGCCTCAATCTTCGTTTGAATCTCCGGCTCTATTCTCAGAGTAGCTAACAAACTTGAGAGGTGACATACCTCGAACTTAAATTCCGAATCTCTTATTCCCTTGAGCAGAGTCCACTCCTTAACCATCATATGCGCTACGCTCGATTTCCGACTCAGTGCATCCGCGACTTTATTAGCCTTCCCAGGGTGGTATAGAATATCACAGTCGTAGTCCTTAAGCAATTCCATCCAACGGCGTTGTCTCATGTTCAGCTCCTGTTGGGAAAATAGGTACTTTAAGCTTTGATGGTCCGTGTAGATTTGAAACCTTTCTCCAATCAAATAGTGTCTCCAAATCTTCAATGCAAAGATGATCGCTGCAAGCTCCAAGTCGTGCGTCAGGTAGTTCAGTTCGTGAGGACTCAATTGTTGCGATGCGTATGCAACCACTCTACCATGCTGCATTAGAACGCATCCTAATCTTTTCAGCGACGCATCACTATAGATCTCAAACCCTCCGGGACCAGACGGTATCGTCAACACTGGTACGGTCGTTAGCTTATGCTTAAGCTCTTGAAAACTCCCTTCGCACATATCTGTCCATTCAAACCTCGTTTCCTTCTTCAATAACCGCGTCATCGGAGTAGCTATCAATGAGAATGTTTCGACAAACCGTCTGTAATACCCCGCCAGACCCAGAAAACTGTAAACCTCTATAACTGACGTCGGTCTTGGCCAATTCCCAACTGCTTCGATCTTTGTCGGATCCACCGAGATTCCATCTCTAGAGATTATGTGACCAAGAAACGCTACCCGATTGAGCCAGAACTCACACTTACTAAACTTGGCGTAGAGCGCGTGTTCTCTTAGGGTCTGTAGCACCACACTTAGGTGTTCCTCATGTTCTTCAGGGCTCTTCGAGTACACCAGGATGTCGTCGATGAATACTATGACAAACTAATCCAAGAACTTCTTGAATATCCGATTCATTATATCCATGAAGGCAGCTGGGGCAGTAGTCAGTCCAAAAGGCATGACGGCGAATTCGTAATGTCCATACGTAGTACGAAATGCCGTTTTCGGTATGTCCTCCTTCTTGATCCTTAGCTGATGATAACCCGTCCTTAGATCACTCTTAGAGAACACTGCCGTCCCTTGCAGTTGATCGAACAAGTCGTCAATCCTTGGTAGTGGGTACTTGTTCTTGACGGTCACCTGATTAAGTTACCGATAGTCAATGCACAAATGCAATGACCCATCCTTTTTCCTCACAAACAGTACTGGTGCTCCCCACGGTGATGCACTAGGGAGAATGAATCCCTTATCCAGCAGTTCCTGCATCTGAACCTTCAGCTCCTTCAACTCTGACAAGGCCATCCTGTAGGGCGCTCTAGAGATTGGCTCCGTCCCAAGGGCTAACTCGATTGCAAACTCCACTTCTCTTTTTGGTGCAATCCCGGCAATTTTTGAGGAAAGACATCAGGAAAATTGCGCACCACGACTATGTCTTCTATCCTTGTTTCCATGATCGACGAATCCACAACAGACGCTAGGAATCCTTAACACCCTTCATCTAGCAGCTTAGTCACCTCAAGTGACGAAATCCAAGGGATCGAGGTTCCTCCTCAGCTTCCTACAAATTCATATCTAGGATGACCAATCGGATTAAATTGGATCACCCTGCTACCACAGTCCATCATAGCCCTTTGTCTCACTAACCAGTCCATCCCTATTATGACGTCAAAATCATGCATAGTCAAAACTGCAAAGTCTATCAGTTCCTCCCTACTTCCGATGGCTATCTTACAATTCGAGCATCCTAGTGAAATCAGTACTTTATCCGTTAGAGGTGTGGTAACATGCAGCATTACTCCTAACGGTTTCAGTTCAATTCTAGCCAAATTCACAAATTGTTCAGATACAAAAGAATGGGACGCTCTCGGATCAAACAAGGCATAAGCGGCATGATCACATAAAGAGACGGTACCTGTGATCACGCTTGGAGCATCTTCCGCCTCCTAACATGCCATTGCAAAAACTCTTCCTTGTGCTGGCGGTCAGTTCTGGTTATTCTGCGACGTGGCTCCAGTCTGAGGTCCCATTCGGGGTTGCTGTGGTTGGAATCTTGGTCCTGTAGCTTGATTAAGGCAATTCCTTATTTGATGACCATGCTGGCCACACTTGAAGTAAGCCCCCATCCTACCAGGGCAAGGGCCATTCTCGTGCCTCCTCCCGCAAGATCGACACACCATGCCAGATTGGTATGCCAGCTTCCCGAAATTCTTCTTGACATGAGGGACAAAACGTCTCTTTCCTTCCATCGGCTTCTTCCCAAAGTATCGATTGTCGCTATTAGGCGCATACTGCGATCTAGATGCGATAGCCCTCTCATTCATATCTCGCTCCACCATCTGAGCTCTCTCATATAGCTCATTGTAATCCCTCAGATTTATGAGTATTAGCTGACTACGGAGCTCCGGCTTCAGCCCATCTCGAAACCTCATCGCTCTGTCTAACGGGTTCTCGACCATTCTCGGTGCGAACTTGGACAGCCTAGCAAACTCTGCTTCGTACTGGTCGACTGACATCTGATTCTGACGAAGTCGCAGAAATTCTGTCATCTTCCTTTCTTGTGCCGTCTTAGAGAAGTATTTTCCATTGAAGGTTTCTACAAAAGCGGTCCAGGTTGGAACCGTACCTACGGGAAAAATCCTTCCTTGGTAGCCTCCCACCAATCATTAGCGTTGCCCTGTAGCTGGTACACTACCAGCGTAACCTTCTCCTCCTCAGTGCACCCCAGCAGTGCAAATGCCTTTCCCAATTCCTCAATCCAACGAGAGGCAGCCTCAGGGTCACCCTTCCCGTCAAACTTGGACGGCCTCAGCTTTAGAAACTGTTCCACCAGTTGATGCATCTGACGATTTCCCTGTACATCTCCTTGGTTACCATTGTGACCATTAGCAGCGGTAACGGCAGCCTCAGCAGCTTGGGCAACCGTAGCAGCTCGTTCTTGAGCCTGCCTCCCCATCAGATTCCCTATCTCTTCTAAGGCTCTAATGACCCCCTCCATTCTAGGGTCCTCTACCTTTGGTCTTGCTCGAGAGCTAGACGCTCTACTAGATCCTCTACCTTGTCTGCTCATCCTCACAGGGTTCCCACATACCTAACCTGCTATAATTCCGTCAAGAAATTAGAGACCTAAACCATTTACTCAAGTCTATCAGCTCTAAGCAACAGCTCACAACATCTACAACAACAACAATAATGGTCACAAAGCAAGCAGCCACAAGAACACACACAACACCGATCTTGCTCTTACCTCAATTCCTGCTGCACCTGCAACTTAGCATAATAACGACTCGCTACCCATCAAACCAACAGCTACTAACAGAATAGCACGGAACACTCAGCGTGATGCAAAGCCAATCTACCAATCACAAGCGCAAGCTCACACCACATGCATAACGCGTTAAACCCTAGCGAACTACTAAGGTCTCTCTACCTACTATCCTCAAAACAATCACTCCTTATCACTCCAAGGCTCAACCAACTTGGATCGAGCTGACCTTGCTCTGATACCAATTCAACGAGGATGTCACGCCCCTTGTCCTTCGAGCGCGCTAACATCCCGCAACGGATGATAAGATTGCGACATCCTAGGACTTGTCGCCGACCCAGATCAAATGCTTAAAAACAACGCTAACGGAAGCAATTCAAAAACACCCTATTCAACAATAATACAAGAGGGATAGGGATAGAGAGAACAATACATCAAACGATAACTTTAATAAACATAGCTTGAGGTTCGGACTACACAAGGCAACCATGCACAATAAAAAGGGTCGATGGTCGCTCTTCCCTAACTCCTCTACTACGAGGGTAAACAACAGGGGAAGGGTAGCTACTCTAATCCTCGACTCCACCACCATCAGATGACGGCTCCGGCTCACGGTCTGAATCCATAGGTTCCTCCTCAGGGTCCGACTCCATCGGCTCCACTTCGGGATCTGACTCCATCGGCTCCTCTTCTAGATCTGACTCCATCGGCTCCTCTTTGGGATCTGACTCTTCAAGTCCAGTATCCGAGCTAGTGACCACGCTATCAGGAGGAGCAGCCACCATCGGGTCCCATTCTCCAACTCCATCATAGGGTATGTCGAATCCCCTAAGCGGTCCAATAGTTTGATTCCCGTCGTAAAAGAACCAAGCCAGATAGGTATGAACCTTCCAATGTGTGTCACCCTCATTCACCCAAATAGTGCTAGCATGCTTAGTGTATACTCCACCTCCTCCTACTGGGTACTCAGTCACCATACAGTCTATATCCATAGGTACCCCAAAACGCTGTGGTGGATCGTTCATCCTCAAGGTCGGGGATCTGAACGGTTTTACTTACAACTATGAGAATAAATCTCAATAAGCTAATCCCTAAGCCTCGCTTAGGACAACACGTACTCCTAGACCAACCTAGCATACAGTTTAAACTACCCAGACTAACAATTCCACAACGCAAGGAAAACAAATAAGGCACTACCGGCACAATTAATCCAACAAGCTCAGGTTACAAACTCCAACACTTGGTACTCAGCGATGCATCACATAAACCTATATAAACGTATATATAGCTCAAGTCTGAAAGGTTCGCGATCTGCGTTTAACGCCTCAGGTACGCGTCACAACCCGCGTTTAACGCATCAAGTTCGGGTCCAAAGCCCTGTCAGACATCATATCCCGCGTTTAACACCTCAGGATTGTACAACACCCCGCGTTTATTGCCTCAGGGTTCAAATCACAAATGATCATTACAATGCATTGATTTCCAAAGCAAGCATCGCGTAACACGCCTCAAGGTACAACTCAGACATACGGCCCACACTACCACACGTGCACACCGTGAGACCATAAATCAATCCACACACTCAAGGCACAAGTAATTCAACCCTCAATTCACATTTGCACAAAACTCCTCAAACCGAGCCACATGCAAAACATTCGAGTACAACCAATTATCACAGCACCAATCATACTCTCTAATGCCTCAAGAACATTCCCAAGCATTCAATATCAACATACAAGGTTCCAAATTTCGGGTCCCCAAAGGGCAGCCCCTAATCAGCCCACAAGTGCACATTAAGCCAATCAATTCAAGTGAAAATCACTCAATAACCAACCAAGGGTTAACATACCACACTAATCACTCATCTAACCACCTAAATCATCATTCCAAGCTCTCAAGATCATCCCAAACACTTTCAAATTTTCGGACCTTCAATGAACAGTGCCGAATCTTCAATGAACAGTAACATGGCAGCCCTAAAAATTCACTAATTCTACTCGTAATTTAGTCCATTGGTAACCTATCATCCTACTCAAAGATTAGAGGGTTGCTTACTTGGATTTAAGCTTGCAAATAAATGTCTGGAGTAAAATTGGCAATCTGCAACTTTAGGACTGGTTAGAAATTTTGGTTCAGGCGATTGGTATGGTTGGCCAATGAACACTGAACCCCAATGAGGCGACGTCCAAATATTAACGATGATATCCTCGAAAATTCGATGCCCGAATCCGGAATCTAATTTGCGGTCAAAATCGATTGATTGCGACTTTAGTAAATCTCAAACCAACGGGCGGCTTTTAGGAGTTACGCGTATCGACCCGCGATTAATTTATCATCTAATTGCGTTTGAGCTACTTGAATTATGGCAGCCTTGGTTGTCATGTAATTACGGAGGTCAATCACTAGTACCGGAGGACGCGATCTTTAGAAATTGGTTTTGGGACGTTTGCAATTGATACGTTGGAGAAGCGGAATCACCCGCGATCCAATTGTATGGTATTTACAAATCGCTCTATAACCGTTGTTGGATCGGCCTATAATGGTACAAAATATTCACTCGCCAATCCTTTTGGCCAAGGCATCAATCCATAATCGAGTCTCTAAGTCTACGTACTTAATTCCTAGTTAGCCTTTCCCTAACGGTTAGTCTTCTCGAGAGTGATCAATTCTGAGTGAGATTAAACTGTAGCACATCAACAAGATATCCATTCATTTTATAAATCCCAAAAATGGGTCGAATTTCAGAATGTCACAGACTTTTGTGACAAGTATTGGATATCAAACTCGGAAATAAGGATTTGCCACTTCAGGAGCTTCCCAACCAAGGTCGACTACTTCAATAAGTACTTGATAGGATCACATTCTATCTCTTAAAGGATCTGGTAATGCATGGTATATTGGGATGAGGCTAGCGTTATCACCTAGAGGGGGTGAATAGATGAATTTAAGGAACTTTAAGAAATTAATGCAGAATATAACTAATCTACTCAGAACTTCATTCAGATGATATTAGCTAGTAAGATTCGATATTCTCTCAAAAGAAGAACTTCGTTCAGATGAGGCTATTAGGATGATCTAAGAAGCTCTCAGATGCAGCGCCGTGCACACAACTACTTTCACAGATATGTAAGCAAAGAGATTAAGGGAAAGAGAATGTGCACAGAGGATTTGTAGTGGTTCGGCTTGTTTAAGCCTTCATCCACTTCTTCACGCCGGCAGCCAATCGGCTAGATTCCACTAGATAATAACTTAGAGGTTACAGCTCAGTGATCTCTCTTGAGTCGAAAGACTTCCCGCCTAACACTCAACACTCGAATGTACACCTCTAAGTATTACAGTGTATAGATCAGGGTAAATATAAAACATTGAAGCTCTCATGATCTTGAAATTTTGAACTCTATTCCCTCTTACGCCAACACTTTTCTCTTTGGCCTTGAGATGTCCTTTTATACTCTTCCACCTCCAACTACCTGTTGCAAGGCCTCTAGAGGATCGCTCTCCAAACTTCCCATTTGGACGAGACTGTATCTCAAGAAGATCCGTAGCCGCTGAGGTCGACAAAGGAAAGTGTTCCCCGTTAGATCAAATCGCCCATACAATCGTGATCCTGGTTTCCATAGATGACGTTCTTCATTAGGAAGGTCACGCTCGTCTCCCTTAATCCGCATCCTTGATTGATCTTCAAGATTGAGAATCTTCAAGAATGATCCAGCTCGATTACTAGCCGTTGTGATGATGTAATATGTCAATTAAACCATCTTCAATTTTATCTCTTGATATTCTGATTGTTACGCATGAAACAATTCTCTCAGAGCTTGAACCTCATTCCAACGTCTAAGCTCGATACAACGTTTGAGCTCGATACAGCGTCTGAGTCCCTCAGAACATCGTCTGGGCATATCTTTCTAGATTCAATCCTGTGTATCCCACACCTATGGATAATCTGCAAATCAAGTATTTCATCACATTAATTCAGATATAAGAGATCATGGATTGTTTTCTCAACTTCAAAATCAATTAGGGATTTTTCTCAACAATCTCCTCCTTTTTTATGATGACAAAACTATCCTTATAAATATATCAAATGTTGTATAAGTACGTGAGTAACATAATGTTACTCAAAGAGAGTTTTACTAGACAATGATATATTAAATAGTGCATTAGCAAAAAGATAAGTTCTGGGATAAAAACAATTCAGAGTAAGATTCTGTTTTGTGTTCAAAACTTCTAAAACCTATCTCAGAGCTTATGAATCTAGCTCGTTTGTCAAAGTTATAGGTTTCAATTCGTTTTCGATCTGAGAATTTTAAGAGACTGTGTCAGAGCATGAAAAGGATATAGATTTCATTTGAAGGCTCAGTACTTGAAGTCTCATATCCTGTATCAGAGCTTATAAGGTCTTATCTATTTCTCAGATTTTCAAGTCATTTATTTTAATTTCGATTTGAGAAACTTAACAGCTTATATCAGAGCATTATGAAAAACCGATTCAGACTGAAGCTACAGATTTAGAGCATGGGTTTAAAGCAAATTCACATAAGTATATCGTTGTAGAATGACGTGAGTTATTCTCAGAACCCGTTCCTGTGATATTCTCGGAACCTGTGAGAACTTGTATCATTCTCAAAACCTGTATGTATAGAATGACTTATGTCATTCTCAGAACCTGTTCTCCTTAGATTGTAACTCTGATACTCGTACAGAACATGTTCCTACAAATCATTATGTTCTTGTTCTTGCAAATCATTATGTTCTCCTTTTGCAGTAAATAATCATAGATATTTATATCTCTTCCCCCTTTTTATCATCAGCACAAAAGGCATGGATCGAACTAGCAGGTGTATATTCAATCAGAGCATAAAAAGGTTCAATCATAGTAATAAAATATTTGTGCAATTTCAACAAACTCAAAATCATCCAAATCTTAAAACAGAACCAAATTTGATAAAATAAGTGAATGGAATGAGTTCTATTTTGGCAGATTTGGGGCTTGAGTGGTTGTGGGTGGCACAAAGTTTGAAGGAAGTTAGATCAGAGCGTATTTGGATAGTTGTTCCACCTTTAAATCAAATGCTGCTTTCAAGTTGAATATTTTTCTGTCCATGTGTTCCATCTACAATGCAGCAAAGCTCGCATCTGAGGTCCTTTCTTTCCTCAGTTTCGAAAGTTCAAAATCCACTTTATCCTTCAGTTCATCAACATCCAGATGCAGTGATGTCCATAAGTCTATAATCATTTGCTCCATTCCTTTTTGCCTGTGCAGGATTTCTCTTAGTAACTCTGAGTTTGTAGCTTCAGCCATGTCATCTTATGTCTGAGTACTAGCATTAGAAGACTCCCCCTGAGTCCTAGCTTGTTTCGCAAACGAAGATGGTGGAGTGTCCTACAGAGTAGGATCTGAGGCATTCTTGCTTGGGGTTCCATCTACTGTGCCAGCAGCATTAATGTCCATCTTCTGTGGACTACCATTCTCATTTTCCTCCCCCTCTGAGATATTTACTTGCTCGATCTGTTCTTCTTCAAACTGTGCTTCCATAACATCAGTTTGAGTTTCCTTCTCAGTCTCTGTCTGAACTTCCATCTGGTCCAAATTTTCAGTCTCCATTTGATCAATTGTTTGCTGAAAGGGCTCTGGAATTTCAGATTGTTCAATTTCTTTATCCTCAACTAGGACATCCTCATCTTTCTCTATCTCTTCCCCCTCCTCTTCTTTCTCTTCTTCTTTCTTTTCTTCCCCTCTTCTTCCTTTTCCTTCTATTGCTGCTCCGTCTGAGCTGCAATCTCATCCTCTAAGGTTGTCTTCACAATGGTCTAAATAATTTCATCAATTTCACTATCACTAACCACGGAACTCTCAGATGTTTGTTGATCTGACTCACTTCTGATTCTCTCAAGCAACTTCTGAGCAAGTTTCCTTCTTTTCTATCTAGGCTTGGTGGACTTGTGAGCCAACATTTTCATCCTCCTCTTTTGAGTGGATTCAGAGGATGGACCTACAGGTGAAGGACTTGTAGTTTGTTCAGTAGGCAAAGATTCTATTGCTGATGGCTCTGCTACAGAAGGTTCAATCTGCATAGCCTCTGCTGTTTCAGTTGCTGCAAAGGAAGATCTACCAGCACCACAATCTTCTTCCTATCCTTCCACTACCCATCTGCAAATTTATATCCCATCTTGACCATCATAGCTTCACCAGTAATACCATCAGGAAGTTGCAAGGATCTGAGTCTCTCGGGTATGTCTATTTTCAGTTATTCAAAGATTCTGGTGATCGATGAACCATATGGTAGCTGTCCCTTATTCTTTCTTACAGTTCTAAGCATATGTAGAAACACCAAATGAGGAAGAGAAAGGGGCTTGCCATTTAGAGTAGCCCAGATGATCTTTGCTTCATAACGGGATACATCTATTTTTGAGGATCCTTTGGGTCTAAGGCAGTTTATGACTACCTTATGTAGAACAATATATTTCGGAGGGAAATGATTGTGTTCAATGTGTGGCTTGTTTGTTCTGGTGAGATTGGGATTGCCAGACAAAACTTTATAGGCATTTTCATCTGAGATAGGGATAGGAATGAAAACAGATTGCTCAGAGCTTAGAATCTCTGCAGGTTCTGAAGCACTCAGAATGAAATCTTGTCCAAAGAAAGAGAATTGAATGTGATTTTTATTGGGCATAGAAAAGTTGGAATAAAAGTAAGCAGTCAATTCAAGATAACAGGGAATGTTTAAAGAGCAAAGAGTTTGTAAGTGCAGATTCGAAAGCAAGGAAGAAATTTGCAAACTGCTCCTATCGAAATTCTCGAAATCAACAGGTCTATTATTCATAAAAGTTCTAGCAAGCAAAGACCTGAAGTATTGATGATGGTCATTAGATTTGAATATCCCGTCCTCTTGACCTTGTTTCACCACAAACTTCATTTCCATACCTCCAAAATGAGAATACAATTTCTCATCATCTTCATCTCTCACAAATTCAGTTTGAGAGTTAGGCTCAGATTTTGCCTTAGTTCTAGAAGGTTCACCTACCTTCTCCTTTCCTTTCTCAGTTTTTATAAATTCTTTCTCAGCCTTTTTGGCTAAATGTGTCGCTTCCCTGGATTCCCTTCATCATAGCTCTGTAAGTCTCTTTCATTGTGAAATCCATTTTGTTTGATCAGAAATTTGATCGCCTCTTCACTCTTTCCTTGAGCTCTCATATTGCGAATTGTAAGAGTGATTTTCCTAGCCAATCTAATTTTGCTTTCAGAACCAAGAGCAGTCTGTTTCATAGGAATAGTTACCTTACTTGCAAGTTGATGAATTAGCTCTTGCATCTTGCGAGCTTTAGCCTCGATGGATGTTTCAGAAGTGGACTCAGATTGATCAACCTTGCTCGTTTCCTCAATTCTTTGTTCTTCATTATCTTCATCTGAAGGGCTTGAGAGTTCATAATGAGTTAGAGCGTCAATCGGTGCCCTAGAACCACGAAACTCCAGACGACCGGAGCGATGAGTACCCTTGGTGTTTTTCTTTGCCAATGAAGAACTTTTAGGTGCGATGGAAGAATTTGAGTAGGGCTTGAGAGGAACTTACGAAAGAAAGGATTCAGGAATGAATTCGAACAAGAGAGTGTATGATTGAGGGTTTTCCTTTTGAGAGACAGATGACTGTTCGAGAGATTTTTCGTGATGAAAGAATTTGAAGGAAGTGACGGTTCATTCTAAACCTTTTGTCTTAACTATTTTTGAAATCCGCTCTAAGACCGTTTGAAATCCAATTTCCAAAAATAAAATATCATAAATTATGTTTGGAAAATAAATATTCTATCAATTCAATCAATATAGTCACTTCAATCATAATATTTGACAGAATATTTAAAAAGATTGAGATTGTGTGTACCTTATTTGTTGCAAAAAATAACTACTTACGCGCCAGAAGTTTGAACGATCAAACCTGATGTGAGTGTTGTTCAGATGATGACATCCTCAAATGATGCGTTCGTTCAAAGGTTTCATTCAAGCATTTGTATCTCCTCAGATGATGCTTTTGGTTATCCTCAGATGTTGAGCAAATTCTAAAGCTTTGCTTCAGATGTTGAATTTCCTCAAATGTTTTTTTTTTTTGGTAAAGATGAATTTCCTCAGATGTTGCGTTTTGCTCAGAATCAGATTTTAACCTGTCTTGGAGACAACTTAAACATGCATAATAGTAATACCCAATTCTTGTCTAATATATTCAAAAGAATTCCTTTCGAGGGGCTTTGTGAATATATCAGCTAATTGATGCTTCGAATCAACAAATTGAATATTAACATCTCCATTATGCACATGATCACGAATGAAATGATATTTAATTTCAATATGCTTAGCTCGAGAGTGCAGAATTGGATTCTTTGTGAGGTTGATTGCATTGGTGTTGTCACACTTGATTTCCACTTTTGAGGTTTCAACACTAAAGTCCCTCAGTTGTTGCTTCATCCACAAGATTTGAACACAGCAACTCCCCAAAGAGACATATTCAGCTTTTGCGGTTGATAGTGCCACAGTGTTTTGTTTCTTTGAATGCCAAGACACTAGCATGGATCCCAGAAGTTGACATGTTCCTGGGGTGCTTTTCCTGTCTAATTTGCAACTTGCAAGATCAGCATCTGAGTAGCCCTGTAAAGTAAGTTCTGAGGTCTTTGGATACCATAATCTGAGATTAGGATTGGTTCCAATATATTTTATGATCCTCTTTACTACAGACAGATGAGATTCCTTAGGATCTGATTGAAATCTGGCGTACATACACACACTAAAGATGATGTCAGGTCTAGAAGCAGTAAGATATAATAGAGAACCGATCATGCTTCTATATAGCTTTTGATAAACATGTTTGCCCCGTTCATCCTTATCTAGCTTGGATGAAGAAGACATTGGTGATTCAATTTTCTTACAGTTTTCTTGACCAAACTTCTTCACAATTTCCTTCACATACTTCTCTTGATGTATGAAGGTTCATTGTTCTGTTTGATTCACTTGAAGTCCAAGGAAGAAAGTGAGTTCTCCCATCATGCTCATTTCAAACTCACTCTGCATGATCTGAGAGAAATTTTTGCAAAGTTTTTCGTTAGAAGAACCAAATATGATATCATCAACATATATTTGAATGAGCAAGATATCTTTACCTTCCTTTTTGATAGATAGAGTTGTATCTACTTTACCTTTTTCAAAACCTTTATTAACAAGGAAGTTACTTAACCTCTCATACTAGGCTCGCGGTGCTTGTTTGAGTCCATACGGAGCTTTCTTGGGTTATAGACATGATCTGAGCTCTTTGGATCTTCAAATCCTGGTGGTTGTTCCATGTACACTTCTTCCTTAATGTAACCATTCAAAAATGCGCTCTTGACATCCATCTGATATAGCTTGAAGTCATTGTAGCAAGCATAGGCTAGGAGCAATCTAACAGATTGGAGTCTTGCTACGGGAGCATACATTTCATCGTAGTCAATCCCCTCTTCTTGAGAGTATCCCTTTGCTATGAGTTTTGCCTTATTTCTAGTAACTTTGCCCTTATCATCCAATTTGTTTTTGAATACCCATTTGGTTCCAATGATTGGATGACCCTTGGGTCTGGGCACTAGTTCCCAAACTTCACCGAGTTTGAATTGATGTAGCTCTTGTTGCATTGCTTCGATCCAGCTTTCGTCTGCAAGAGCCTCTTCAATTCCTTTGGGTTCTACTTCAGATACAAGTGCAAAAGCATTTATGGCATTCTTGAATTTGGATCTGGTCTTGATTCCTTCTTCTATATCTCCGATGATAAGATTTGTAGGATGACTGGATTTGTATTTCTAGTTCTTGTTTCTACTGTACCGTTCATCTTCTGGAGAAGGATCTTGCTCTGCGTTCTCAGATGATGTAGCAGTTTGAGTATCATTGATGTTTTGAGTGGTTTTAGGTAATATACTATCAGAAGTTTGCTCAGATGATGGATTCCTCTTAGATGATGTGGTGATTTCAGCGCCTATCTTTTGAGTGTCATTTCCATCTTCAAATCTCACGTTCATTGATTCTTTAACTGTTCTTGAGTTCTTGTTGAAGACTCTATATGCCTTGCTTGAAGTGAAATATCCAAGAAATACACCTTCGTCTGATCTTTCATCAAACTTACCCGGCCATTCATTCGAATTCTTGAGGATAAAATATTTACAGCCAAATACATGAAAGTATGCTATGCTTGGTTTCTTGCCTTTTTAAAGCTCATAGGGGGTTTTCTCAAGTAATGGTCTCAGAAAAACTCGATTTATGATGTAGCATGCAGTAGAAATAGCTTCTGCCCAAAAATGAGGACGAGCTTTGCTTTCAATCAAGAGCGTTCGAGCCATTTCTTGTAAAGATCGATTTTTCCTTTCAACTACTCCATTTTGCTGAGGAGTATAAGGAGACGAAAATTTATGTTGAAAACCATTTTGATCACAAAGGTCTACAAAGATTTGGTTTTCAAATTCTTCCCCATGATCAGTTTTGATGCTGGAAATTGAATAACCTTTTTCGTTTTGAACTTTCTATGAAAAAATTTCAAAGTATGAAAATGCATCATTCTTATGTGCAAGGAAGAAAACCCAAGTAAATCTAGTATAGTCATCTACCATTACTAGACAATACTTTTTACCTCCAATGCTCTAGGTTCTTGTTGGTCCAAAGACTTCCATGTGTAAAAACTGCAGAGCATGGTTAGTGGAAACTTGACTTATTGACTTGTAAGAATTTCTTACTTGTTTTCCAAGGGTGCTAGGGACACCAAGTTTTGCTTGCTCAAATCTAGCATCTGGGAGTCCTCTCACAAGCCTTCTTTAGGAAAGCTTTGAGATTTGTTTGAAACTTATGTGTCCTAGCTTCTTGTGCCAAAGTTCTGAGTCGTCTTTGACTGATACTAGACATTTCACATCCTCAGATGATGCATCCAGAAGATACATATTACCATGTCTGTTTTCGGTGAATGAGCACTTATTGTCCCAGCTAACACCTGAGCATGTATCCTCCACAAAAGAGATTTTATATCCAATATCACACAACTGGCTTATGCTAATAAGATTGAAATTCAAACCCTTAACCAATGAGACGTCATTAATGAAGAGGTTGCCAATCTTTACGGTTCCTTTGCCAATGATTGTTCCTTTGTTGTTGCCACCAAAGGAGACACTTCCTCCATCAAATTTGGTAAGATTGATGAATATCTTGGAATCTCCAGTCATGTGTCTAGAACACCCACTATCAAGGTACCATTTGTTTATTCTTTTCATTGGTACCTACAAACATCAAAGGAATTCAAGTTTTCTTTGGTATCCAAATCTGTTTGGGTCCTTTTGGGTTAGTGGAGTTTGCAAATCTCAAAATATCTCCTGTTGGTCTCTAGATCTTAGGACAATAATGATGTGGGAGAGTATTAATAGTGCGTTTTTGGACTGATTGGACAGGCAGAAATCCCAACGGAAGTCAAGGGGAGGATGACCGACGGACTCTAAAATTGTCGACTTTGGAACTCAATGATCAGGAGGTTGTTTCGCTTCAACCGATCGAAATTGAGTTCCAAAGTCGACAATTTTCGAGTCCGTCGGTCATCCTTCCCTCGACTTCCGTTGGGATTTTTGCCTGTCCAATCGGTCCAAAAACGCACTACTAATATTCTCCACATCAAATAACTTCTGGAATGCCTTGGATCACTGCAGTTTGTGCATTTTAAGACGTTGTCTCTCAAATCTTATAAATTGCTTATGCAAGTGATTCTATACGCTTGTTTCGAAAGTCTTCTTCTGAGTCTTTCTTTTACCTTTGGAAAATCATTTTTCAATTCACTTTCCGTTTGAAAACCAAGTCCAGACTTATTATAGTAAGGAACTTGTATAGAAAGAATATGTTGTAAAGTTTTTGAACTAGAGGAAAACTTTTTATTGATATCTGAAATTTCCTTTTTCAAACAATCGTTTTCCATTTTCATAGAAACGTTTTCCTTTTTCAAAGATTCTTTTTCGATTTTCCAATCTTCATTTTTCTTACAAATCAAATATGAGTTTTCCTTGATTTGAGAAAATTCGCTTTCGAGAAAATTTACTTTATCTTTTTGAGAAATATCATTTTTCTTTAAACAAGCAATTTCCTTTTTCAATTCAGAAAGCCTTTTAAGAGCAATTATATAATCTGAACACAATTCATCTTTATATTCAAATACCTCAAAGGAATGTTAGTAAAAGTTACTTCAGATTCATCCTCAGAGTCTGAGATGGCCATTATACAGATATTAGCAAATTCCTCATCATTTTTACATTTTGTGTCGCTCCAAGTTTCAGCTTTTAGAGCTTTCTTGAATTTTTCATCCTTTCCTTTCTTCTTTAGAAGAGAACAGTTTGGTTTGATGTGCCATCTCTTTTTGCATTCATAGCAAATCACATCTTTGCTTTCGTCTTTGTCACTAGATGATCGTCTCAGATCATGTTGCTTGAAATCTCTTTTGCCTTTGAAATTTTTGCTTTTATTTGCCATTCTTCTGAACCTCTTGACCATGAGTGCTAGTTCCTCATCGTCTTCATCTTCAGAGTCTGGGATATCAGAATCAGCATTAGATTTCAAAGCAATGGATTTCTTACCTCTCGATTGAGTTTCCTCATTGATTCTTTCATTCTCTTAGGATTGAAGAGTTCCAATAAGTTCATCCATGGACAATGGTGAGATCCTCTGAGTCTCTCTAATGGAAGTTTTGATATTGTCCCATTCTTTTGTGAGTGCCCTTAGGAGTTTATTCACTCGCATCGGTCTAGACACAGGTTGCCTATGATAGGTGAGACCATTCACTATTTCAGTGAATCTGTTGAACATCTCTTTCACCATTTTCATTAGGCTTCATCTTGAAAGCTTCGTACTAGCCAAGGAGTATGTTGACTTTAGTCTCATTGACTCTGTCCGTTCCTTCATAGGTTACATAGAGCTTGTCCCAATTCGCCTTTTGATGAGGAACAATCTGCAATACGTTTGTATTCAGTGGGAGATAATGCACTATAAAAAGAATAAATAGCCTTAGCCTCTAGAGCATCTCTCTTTGCTAATTCAATAGCAGATAGAGCAGCTGTGAGAGTAGGATTGGTGTTGTCCCTAGCGTTTGAGCCGCCTGAAGTGCTTGCGGATGGATCAACCCCTTTTTGCACTACATCCCATATCTATGGATCTTGGCATCTGAGATATGCTTTAAATTTATTCTGCTAATCACTGTAATCTTTTCTTTTGAAGTAAGGTGGCATGTTGTTGCTTCCTCCTTCAATATAAGTGGGAGCAAAATTGCTAGCCATAGAGATCGTTAGCTCACAAGTAATGACACTTCAATAAAAATACGAGCACTAGACTCTGATACCAATTGATGAGGCTAGCGTTATCACTTAGAGGGGGTGAATAGGTGAATTTAAGGAATTTTAAGAAATTAATGCAGAATATAACTAATCTGCTCAGAACTTCGTTCAGATGATATTAGCTAGTAAGATTTGAGATTCTCTCAAAAGCAGAACTTCGTTCAGATGATGCTATTAGGATGATCTAAGAAGCTCTTAGATGCAGCGCCATGCATACAACTACTTTCACAGATATGTAAGAAAAGAGATTAAGGGAAAGAGAATGTGCACAGAGGATTTGTAGTGGTTCGACTTGTTTAAGCCTACGTCCACTTCTTCACGCTGGCAGCCAATTGGCTGGATTCCACTAGATAATAGCTCAGAGGTTACAGCTCAGTGATCTCTCTTGATTCGATAGACTTCCCCCGCTTAACACTTAACACTCGAATGTACACCTCTAAGTATTACAGTGTATAAATCATGGTGAATATAAAACGTTGAAGCTCTCACGATCTTGAAATTTTGAACTCTATTCCCTCTACACTAACACTTTTCTCTTCGGCCTTGAGATGTCCTTTTATACTCCTCTACCTCCAACTATCCATTACAAGACCTCCAGAGAATCGTTCTCCAAACTTCCCATTTGGACGAGACTGTACCTCAAGAAGATCTTGTAGCCGTTGAGGTCGACAAAGGAAAGTGTTCCCCATTGGATCAAATCGCCCATACAATCGTGATCCTGGGTTTCCATAGATGGAGTTCTTCATTAGGAAGGTCACGCTCGTCTCCCTTAATCCGCATCCCTAATTGATCTTCAAGATTGAGAATCTTCAAGAATGATCCAGCTCGATTACTAGCCTTTGTGATGATGTAATCTGTCAATTAAATCATCTTCAATTATATCTCTTGATATTCTAATTGTTGCGCATGAAATACTTCTCTCAGAGCTTGAGCCTCATTCCAACGTCTAAGCTCCCCTGCTCAACGTCTAAGCTCTTCACAACATTTGAGCTTGATACAACTCTGAGTCCCTCAGAACATCGTCTGAGCATATATTTCTAGATTCAATCCTGTGTATCCCACACCTACGGATAATCTACAAATCAAGTATTTCATCGCATTAATTCAGATATAAGAGATCATGGATTGTTTTGTCAACTTTAAAATTAATTAGGGGTTTTTCTCAACATATTGCCGAAGCCTGTGTAGCACCCAGACCAGCGCTGCACACGTCTTTTCTGCTTCAGAGTAGTTCGTCGTGAATTTCTTACTCAGATAGTAGATAGTCCGTTCCTTTCCATCCCCTTGACTTTCCTGAGCAAGCATCGCGCCCAGATACTCACTATGGATGGTGAGATAAAGGATCAAAGGTTGCCCCGGCGTGGGTGGAACGAGCATGGGCCGATTCATTAGGTGATGCTTCAACTTCTCAAATGCCTCTTCACATTCACTGTCCCATTCGACTAGCGCATTCTTCCTTAACAACTTGAGGAATGGCTTAGCGGTTTCAAACAACTAGGAGATGAATCGGATGATGTAGTTCAATCTGCCCATGAGACTCCGAACTCCCTTGATGGTCGTTAGTGGTTTGAGTTCACAAATAACTTTTACTTTGGATGGGTCGATTTCAATACCCTTATTACTAACAATAAACCCGAGGAACTTACCTGAAATAGCACCGAACATGAACTTGGCCGTGTTAAGGAGCAATTTGAATTTGCGAAGCCTTTCAAATAGCTTCGCCAAAGTCTCCATGTGATCCTCTTCGCACCGAGTCTTCGTAATCATATCATCGACATAGACCTCGATCTCTTTATGCATCATGTCGTGGAATAAGGTAACCATCGCTCGTTGGTAAGTTGCTCCGGCATTCTTGAGACCGAAGGGCATGACCTTGTAATGGAACACTCCCTAAGGGGTTGTGAACGCCGTCTTTTCCTTGTCTTCTTCATTCATCGGGATTTGATTATAACCCGAGAAACCATCCATAAATGAGAATAGCTCGAATCCTCCCGTACTATCGATAAGCACGTCAATATGAGGGAGCAGGAAGTCATCCTTCGGGCTGGCTTTGTTCAGGTCACGGTAGTCTATACAAACCCAAACACGATCGTCTTTCTTTAATATCGAAACTATGTTGGCGACCCAACGACGATATTGGGTAACCTCACTGAACCCGACGTCGATCAGCTTCATGACCTCTTCTTCAATCTTCTTTGCCAGTTCTAGTTTAGCCTTGCGTTACTTCTGCTTCTTAGGCTTAATCGAGGGATCAGTCGATAAATAATGTTTGACGATCGATCGATCAAGACCTGGCATATCTGCATATAACCAGGAAAAGATGTCTTGGTAATCTTTCAAAAGATTCTCCAGATGCTCAGCCATATCTTTGGCGAGTTTTTCCCCAATCTTCACCTCTTTAGGATCCTCCGCATCATCGAGATTGATCGATACGGTTTCCTCAATGGTCAGAGGCTTAGATTTCTCATGATGCTCCAAGCTTTGATGTATTTCCTCGTCATTTGTGTCGGAATCATCCGAGTCATGGACGTCGCATATAATTGGATCCACCGTTTCTCCCTCCTCATATTTGCCCCTGAAACATAAAGTAACAGAGTCAAAAGGATAAACAGGGTTTAACACGATTCATGTGCTCTTTCTTAATTTTTGAATTTTTTGTTTTTTAAGACCTTGGGACGAGAATTCTTGAGGAAGCCCAAACCTCAGTCCTTACCATAGATGAATTTTGTTTTTTCAATCGTTGGTTATTGTCATTGGGTTGCTTCGGTGTGCTTCAACAAGATTCCAAAATACAATGAAAAACTTATGTAATTTCATTGATAATAAATCAATCGAATTACATGATATTGAAATGGAAATCCTAAGAGTGTGACATGAATGAAATGAAAAGTCCTAGAAATTAATAAAAACTCCCATGAACGGGGAGTGCAAAAACATAAAAGCGTTACTCTAAGTCTAATCCCTCCAGCGGATCATCAAATATAGCATTTACGGGCGGCTTCAGAGGCTTCTTGACGAGGTAAGTCCCTTCACGATCTACATCAATCGAGCTGCCAATATCATCAGCTTCATCGACCTGTATCAGGTCTTCAAATACAGCAGTAATGGTCAAGTCCCCGAACCAGTCAGCCAGGTAGGGCATGCCATTATCGTCAGCATCAAGAACCATTGGCTCAGGTTTCTAGTTCTTTGACGAGTCGGGGAACACTATCCCTAGATCATCATATTGGCTTAACTCATCATAGCCACCAACCACTCCAGCCGAACGGAAAGTTTCGGAAAGAGGCGGCGATGACGGATTACACT
Source organism: Lenwebbia sp. NSW1173648 (assembly GCA_029784005.1). Lineage (NCBI taxonomy): Eukaryota > Viridiplantae > Streptophyta > Magnoliopsida > Myrtales > Myrtaceae > Lenwebbia > Lenwebbia sp. NSW1173648. The sequence continues at coordinate 14,166,312 of JARCGZ010000007.1, forward strand.
CAGGCTGTCCACGGCCTATCAGACCTTGGCCTCCTCGACCAGCTCGACCACATCTGCGCCCATGATCATACCTACCTCGTCCACGGTATTCAGCTCTGTGATATCCTAAATCAGTCGTATGGGATTGCCCGTTTACTTCAATTGGGGCACGGATCCCCTGACCGTGCCTACCTAATCTAGTGCTAGGCTCAAATCCGTTGCTCACCATTACCTTAGCAACCATGACAGAGGTATTAGATAGCTCCAAGATTGGCAAAGGTCTCTCTGGTGAAGCGTGAATCGTGTGTACCAGCTCGAAAGAGTGGTATGAATCTTCCTCGGTGTGATCCGGCTCAATATAAGGAATAGCCATCTCATTGTAAATACGAAAATCTTCCTCTCCATGAACAATGACCAGCTTTTGCTCAACCACAAACTTGATCTTTTGATGGAGATTGGATGGAACAGCCCCGGCATTATGGATCCACGGGCGGCCTAGTAAGAGATTGAAAGCCGAAGGGATATCCAGCACTTGAAACAGGACATCGAACACAGAAGGACCGACTATATCTCTAGATTGATTTGTCCCATGACATTCTTCTTCACTCCATCAAAAGCCCTGATCGATAGCTTGGCCGCTTATATCCTGGCCAGGTCGATACCTAAGCGATTCAGTGTAGCCAGAGGACACAAATTCAAAGCCGACCCATTATCAACCAGCACTCGGGCCACATGGGTCTATTTATGTTTGATCGAGATGTGCAAAGCTTTATTATGGCCCCTTCCCTCTGCCGGGATCTCGTCATCAGCGAATGCAAAGGATCGCCCCGATGAAGTTCTACATCTTGTCTTCGTCGATATCTTTAGGCACATGAACTTCCCCCAACACCTTCATCAAAGAGTTCCGGTGTTTCTCAGACGATTGGAGGAGCTCTAGCAAAGAGACTTGAGCTGACAACTTGCGTAGTTGATCACCCACGCAATATTCACTCGCCTTGATAACCGCCAAGAACCCCTTCGCTTCTTTGTCCGTAGCCTGCTTGGTCAGTTGGTCATTGTTGTAAGCACATCCAGACCTCGTTACCAAGGCTAACTCTAAATCATAAGACCATGGCACTGCTTTATCATCCTCGTATGGGATTGATGTGATGTGATTACAAAAGTATCAGGCACGGTGATCCCTAGTTCATTGTCAGAAGCATCCTTCAGGGCGGGCATATCGACTAACTCTGGGTCTGCCTTGATCTGGTTGGCCATCTCATCCTCTATTGACTCATCCTCAATCTTTGGTTCGACTTGAGTGGTTAATGCAGCCAGCTCTTCATCACAGTTAATGACGATTTGGGGAATGGTAGCCACCACCCCAGTTTGGCTTGTGTATACGATCATTCCATATTGCATCAAACTGAGGACCTTTTATCTTATATGATCTAACGACACGACATCCCCACTTCGGAAATAACCCGCTCGAACTAGGGCATCAAAAACATCAGAGACCCGAACCCTAACACTTTTGATCGGGTTTGTCTCAGCTCTAAAGATGGCATTGACCTTCCTTTCATGATTGGGCAAGGGGTTGTTCTGAACATTTGGTGGACTGAGAATGCTCGAGATTCGAGTAAGTTCTGGATGCGGTTTTTAAGAGCATAGCATTCATCCTACAGTGCCGAGGCTCACCATGATGATAATCACACTTCTTAGTCGGGTCACACTTAGGAAAAAATGCATCGTTCGCTCGCATCAGCTCTATCGTCAACAACTCCTTGCGTAGGATAGCTAAGACCTGAGAAGGAGTACCTGGGAGTGGGGTGTACCATCGGTTGCTACACCAATTTACACTTTGGTTCTATGAACCGAAATTGGCATGTTGCTGGTTAGGGACCTGTACCTTGGGCACCTGAACCTGAGGCTTCTTCACATAAGTCATGTTCACCTGCGGGGCTGGTTTCTTATCTTTCTTGGTTGGGAATCGCTTAGCGTTAGAGCTAGCGTCGCCATACCATCCTTTCTTTAAACCGATCTTGACCTCTTCACACATCGAAATGAGTTGGCTAAATGATGACGCAGCGGTTCCAAGCAATCGGGACCGCATGGCCTGATGAGGGGTAGAGACGAATAACCTCATGAGCTCACGCTCCGGTGGCTCTAGCCTTAGCTGAGCCGCAATGTTCCTCCACCTAGTGGCATAATGCTTCACGGTTTCTCCCTTTTTCATCTCTGCCTGCTCCCGATCTTCTCTAGAGATGATGATGTCCAGGTTAAACCCGAAGTGCTTAACAAATGCATTTGCAGCTTCTTCCCAATTCTCCATACAGTTGATGTTATAATTTGTGTATCATCTCATGGCCGCATCCTTCAGACTGGCCTGGAAAGTCTGAACCATCAAGGAGCCATTAGCAACATACTTGTTCATTCGTGCCTAATACATCTGCACGTGCTGGATTGGGTTGGAAGTGCCATCATATTTCTCGAAGTCGGGCATCTTGAACTTATCAGGGACCTGTACCTTAGTATAGATGGATAGGTCGATGGGAGCCAGGCTATGCGTCCCTTTAACTTCTCTCAGACATTGTTCTATCCGGGCTATGATCTTCATGGCTTCCTCGTTCATCCCCCCGGTTACAAGGCCGGCTTGGGGCATTGAGGTCATAGGTGACGCGCCGAAGCTAGCACTGGCCAAAATAACATCATCTAGTGGCAGAGTACAAGTAGGGGCATGATCTGGAATTTTGTCAGGATTGTCCGCCTTAGGAGGTGGAGGAGGTGCCATGGGTTGAGGAGCCAAGCTAGACGGCTGCAGCTTGGTTGTGAAACTAGCCATCATTCTTTCCATCATGTGAGACATCATTCCCTCAAATCGCTCATTCATGGCATCCATCTGCTCCTTGAAAGCCTCTTGGACTGCTGCATTGATCCCGGCTCTATCAGCCATCTTCCTCACTCTCAATCAAGTATTATAAGTATGTGGAGTATCTGGGATGAATTACCTACAAAAGTACATCAATATGATCAGTATGATAAATGAAAATGAAGAGTCGATCCATGGCTCTAGACCCACTCACACGACCTGACTTGACTCACAACCACGACCCAGGGAAATTCCAATTCCGTCGGATTTTGGCAATAAATTCGTGAAAAATCATGGAGTGGTCAAAATGACGAAAACATTTACAAACATGTAGTCCAGACAATGAAAAATAACTTTCATGTTTTGACCTAAGGCTGAAAATATAAGGATCAATATAGTTTAATTCTTGTTTGGAAAATTTTCGTCCAAAAAATTGGTTTGTCCGGTTTTAGTTTAAGGGATAGATGGGCCATCAAAAATGCGAATTAAGGTCTGAAAATTTGTAGATTACTATTTCCAATCCCATTCTACCACTTTCATGTTTTTACTTCATTCAAAAGATCCCATTTATTGGTGGCAATTGGCGGAATAAGAGTGAAGTCAGAAAATCGTGAAATTTCAGACTGCTTCGCCTTGATCATTAATTCCTCCATAAATGGAAAACGTATCGGATTGATCTCAAAATTTTTGTCAAGGTATATTAGGATGCTCCGGACATTTCTTATGAAGATATGATGTTCTAGTTTTGGACAAAAAAATTATAAAATTCGTGCGTTACAGCAAGGTCGACCAGAAATAGAATCCTTCATAAAACTAGAATTAACAAGAGAAGTACTGCAACTCATGAACTCGAAAGATAAATGCCCTAAACAAACGAACTAGAATTGAAAAGATATAAACGAAAAGACATGACTCGACGAGACAAGACTGGATCTATCACTTCCGAGGATGCTTTGATGGACCGGCTTCAGTCTTTGATCGCTTGAGTGCCTTCCTCGCAATGATCACCTCCTCATATGCTTCGGCTAGTAATCGCCTAAGCTCGTTGTTTGTGTGCCGAGCTGGAGTGATGTCAGGGAGCTTCGGACGCCAGGCCGAGGGAATGGAGTGCTTCAGACGGTATTCCTTTATGGATCGATATACCTCATCAGCGGACTTCAATGGCTTTCTCGGGAAGCTAAGCTTCATGGCATGGCAAGCTGCCCATAAGTAGCAAGTAGATATAATTGTCTCCTCATGCTCTGGGATGAGGTTCTCGAAGTTCAAGTGAACTTTCTCGGATGGGAGAGGTGGAGGCATCTTCTGCACGCATCCGAATTGCCGTATGACCCAAGGAGGGTAATACTCTGCTGTTCTAGCGAAACCCAGCAAAGGAACTGGTCTAGCTTGCCCCGAAGTAAGACGAGCTACCTTACCTTCGAACCAGCTAGCTTTCTCCATTAGAGAGACGTGGCGGTCAGATCCCTCATGAGTGTTAGCCATTCAGAAAAGTGATAATCGGGACACTCATCTTTTTTATTTTTGAAAACAACGACCGGAGGGGCATAATTCCTAAGCTTGTCGACCGATACAAGCTTTTGACACTCTTTGATATATGAGAGGAACCATATTTGCAAGAGTTCGGCTGGTGCTCGCAAAGCCTTGGCCTTGCCCCGCTTATATTTGTTCAGAGAAATAAATGTTTCAACGAGCACGGCCATGAAAAATTCTTTTCTTCGCAAACTTGCTGGGTAAAATGAGCCATATTCGGATTGATGGAGTTCTTATGGTGAGGGAACACTATCAACCCGAAGAAGGCGATTAGGAAAATTTTCCTTCTTGCAAAGAATCAACCTTGTTAAAACAGTCAATCAAAAGCGAAAATGGGCAATTCCCATAGTTTGCTTTCAAAATCCTCCAAACGACAGAAGTTTCAACTTTCAAAAACTCAGCTAACACCACAGAGGAATCAGACCCCAAGTATGGACAAATGAGTTCAAAGTCCAACGACTTACCAATGAACACGCTATACTCCTCCAAGGTAGGTGTGAGCTCGGGCTTACCAAGCAAAAAGGTGGCCGTCTCAAGGACCCAACATTGAGCTAATGTGTGGATAATGCCAACAAGGACCTTGATATCAAGCAACAGGAGCAACTTCCCCAGTCTGCGTTCCACATATTTGCGTGTCGTCTGATTAAGCTGTGCAAACCAATCAGCCAGGTCGGCCTTGGACATTATAATGATGCGAATATTATCGTGCCCCATGGAGTGATAGACCAATACAATGACACACCTAACAGCCATGGACCGACTCAAATTAAGTATAGGAAAAGTACATGTACAAAAAAGATAAAAAATCACGGGCTTAGAGACAAGCATAATGATGTTCATGCTGTTGAGAAAAACCCCTAATTGATTTTGAATTTGACAAAACAATCCATGATATCTTATATCTGAGTTAATGCGATGAAATACTTAATTTGCAGATTATCCGAAGGTGTGGGAAACACAGGATTGAATTTGGCAAAACGTGCTCAGACGTTGATTGAAGAGCTCAAACATTGAGCGGAAGTCAGCGATTGCCCAGTTGATGATCCGAGAGTGGTGTCTCCTGGAGGAAGTACGAGATGCAGAGTTTAAGCTAGAGGTAGGCCGTCTGTCAAGTTTGATGGCTACGTTAAGAGTCGAACCAGAAGTGCAAGCAAGAATCAAGACCTTCCAGTCGACAGATCCTGAGATTCAGAAGATCATTCAAGACGACTCAGAGAAGAGAAAGGATGACTTTAAGGTAACTGAGGACGGAATACTGAAGTTTAAAGGACGTTTATGTGTACCTGCTGATGAAGGCCTTAGAGAGTAAATCTTGTTAGAGGGACATCGTAGCAGTTACAGTGTTCATCCGGGTAGTACGAAGATGTACCAAAATCTGAGACAGTATTATTGGTGGAGTGGTATGAAAGTTGACATAGCAAGGCATATGGCGAAATGTCTGACGTGTCAACAAGTCAAGGCCCAGCATTGTAAGCTTGGAGGACTGTTACAACCGCTTGAGATTCCAGAATGGAAGTGGCAGCACATCACGATGGATTTCTTGACTGGTTTACTTAGGAGTCAGCGAGGCAATGATGCGATTTGGGTCATAATGGACAGATTAACAAAGTCTGCTCACTTCATCGCGGTACAAAAGGACTTCACATTGGGAAGGTTAGCAGATTTATATGTACGCCTGATCGTACATCTTCATGGAGTGCCAGTGACGATCACTTCAGATCGTGATCCTAAGTTCACTGCAATATTTTGGAAAAGCTTGCACTGCGTTGGGAACGAAGCTGCAGTTTAGTACTGCCTATCATCCGCAGACGGATGGCCAGTCTGAAAGGACGATTCATACGCTTGAGGACATGTTACGAGCATGTGTATTGGATTTCAAGTGTAATTAGCAAGATCAGCTTCACTTGGTCGAATTCGCCTACAACAATAGTTACCAACAGAGCATCAAGATGGCACCGTTTGAAGCATTGTATGGGAAACCTTGCAGAACGCCAATTTGTTGGGATGAGGTCGGAGAAAGGAAGATCACTGGTCCTGAGTTGGTACAACAGTCAATAGACACTGTCAAGGTTGTTAGAGAAAGACTCAAGACAGCCTAGAGCCGTCAGAAGAGTTATGCCGACAAGCGAGGTAGACCGTTGGAGTTTCGAGTAGGCGAGCATGTCTTTTTAAAGGTGTCGCCTATGAGAGGGACATCTCGTTTTGGCAAAAAGGGAAAGTTGAGCCCGAGATATGTTGGGCCGTTCAAGATCTTAGAGCGGATTGGGAATCTGGCTTATCATCTCGCGTTGCCACCGAAACGTGCTCAGGTACATGACGTATTCCATGTATCGATGTTGAGAAAGTACGAGCCGGATCCAGCTCATGTTTTGAGCTTTGAAGAAATTGAAATGGATGAGCGTGTGTCGTACGTGGAAAGTCTGATAAGGATCGAGGACAGAAAGGAGCAGGTGTTGCGGACCAAGACAATCCCTTTAGTTAAGGTGATTTGGCAACATCATGGAACAGAAGGTGCAACTTGGGAAAGCGAAGAGGCAACGGAGAATTTGTAAGGTTTTCTGTTTGGAATTGTATGATGTATTAATTTCGGTGATGAAATTTCCTAAGGGGGGAAGAGTTGTGAAGTCCTGAAATTTCAAGGCCTATTAAATGAATAATATTGGACCTTGAGAAATCAAGTAACATTTATTGGACGCGAAATTGTTCGATCTGGGAGGCCTTGATCAACGACTGAAGCGTAGATAATTGTAGTTCATCTAGTGCCGTTGCGTCGTAGATTCTACCGTCGTTTTTCCTTCGCGCCCGAGCCTAACCCTTAACCAAATGTCCAACTAGTTCTAAAATTAGTAAATGACCAAAATACCATCATATATTATTCATATAAACCAAATATCATTAATACTGACTTGACCGTGGGTCTCGCACCATAAATGCACATCAACTCAAAGTCAAGATCACTATTCACCCTTTTTGACTTTTGGCAAATTACCAAAATGCCATTGACTTTCTCTCTCTTCTCTCTCTCTCTTTCATGGCCGGCCACCCCCTTCCCCTCACTCTCTCATTTCATCTTTGGACCACCATCTTCACCTTTATCATCTCTCCCTCTCCTTCGCCGTGCCACAGACTGCCACCGCGCCGCCCTAATGCCGCTCACCGTTCGCCCTAGCCGCTGTAAGGTCGTCGCCGAGCCACTCGAGCACCGCGGGCCACCCCCACCGCCCAAAACCGGCCCTGTTCAGCCCCCTTAGCCGCTGTCCAGCTACCGAACAGCCTCGCTGCAGCCTCGTCGTTGCCGCCGTGAGCTCTACCTAGCTAGCCGTTGCCTTTCGCCCATTCGTCGAGCTTGTAGTTATCATTTCGCCGTGAAACCAGCCGCTGTCCGCCACTATTTCGTCGCTTTCCGTTCATCGTCGTTGTCCGCCGTCGTCATAATCGAGTTCGGAGCGTCGAGATGAGTCCATTAACCACTCACCGAAGTTTTCCGTCACCGCCGCCGACCGCCGCTCATCGCCTATCAGCGTCGATCGTCGCCGCCAATCGCCGAGTGAGTTAACCCATAATCCCTGATTAGACTGTTGATTACACTTAGTAGTTAATTAAATAGTTACCGTAGCTGATTAGCTAGTTACTGCAGTTAAATTAGATAGTTACCGTGGTTAGATAGTTAACTGCGGTTAGATTAAATAGTTACTATGGTTAGGTTAATTAGTTACTATGGTAAGATTTAATAATTACTGTGGCTAGTTGAATTACCGTGGTTAGGTGGAATAGTTACCATGGGTAATTGCTTTGTCTACCGTAGTTCGGTTAGACCTGTTTACTGATTGGTTGACTAGCGTGTTGATTGCGCGTTTTCCCTGAATGATCACACCTAGGTCAGAATTCCATGTTAATTGAAATTGAGTATTCGTGTCACCAATTGTGAATTTCAATCATGAAAATGGCTGTTAGCCGAGTTTTGAGCATACTCGTGAGTGTGACTGCATTGGGCTAATGTGAAGTAAGAACTGGTTGTTTGCCTGATGTGTTTGTGTAGTCACACGATGGTTAATCGTTCCCTAACGTGATTGGGAGCATAGGACGGTACTCCTGGTGGGTCCGTCGCTTGATATGTTCGTGCCGGCGACGTACAGTCCGGAATCCCACGTCTTATCGGTTGCACGACAGTTCGTGCCTGCGACATACAGTCCGGATAAACACAACTATTCGGATGCCGGTCGCAGCTTGTGATGGGTCGAAGTCCTTACGGAACTACCTGGTATGCTTGCCTTAGGGATCTTGAGGGACCAGCGGATGCCGTCGCTGTAACAAGGTAGGACGACGCCTAGTTCGGCCGGAAGAGTACTAGTAGTGAGGCTGTACTGTGGCGAGAGTGGTGTATCTCTTGCATGAATAACCGGAAAACCGCTTGTTGCATAGTGCTTGAATACCTGAGAGTTGGATGTGTGTTGGCTATATGCCTTATCCTGTTGTTCCTTATTACCATGAGATATTTGTCGTGTGGCTCAAGGCAAGGTGAGTTGTATGTGGTTGTTTATTGGCTGTTGAGTCGTGCTTCTGTTTAGTAGCTAGAGCGTGGCGTACATTGCACGTTGTTGATATGCCATCGCATGGTTAGGCCGCCTGAGTGAATCAACGTCCTAATCGGACTTAGGCGTTGACTCATTGAGATTTATATCTCATTCGTTGTAGTAAACCACTTTTACAGGTCCTTGAAATGGTGGAGAGGCACGTTAGGTTCGGAGTACCTGTCGACCAGCCCGTGCATATCAATCACCGGCAGGGTTTGGGTCCGGGTCCGGGTTCGGGTTCAGATTAGACACGGGAGCAATACGTGACTACGGTGTGGGTCGATGAGGGGTTGCACCACTATGTGGCGCATATCTTCAAGGCCTGTTACATGCATCACAGGGACGCTTTCTATGGGCCAATTCGAGGGTTTGAGGGACCTTCGAATGAAACCCCGATCGTCCGATCTTGGAACCCTCTGGATTTTGATACGCTAGACGGGGAGATAGAGAATCCTGACCCTGTGGAGTAGGACCCCAAGGAGGAGCTCGAAGTGGCCTAGTGGTACACGGATTGACTGAATCGAGGTGGCCAGTGACCGCGGACATGGAGGTCCCTTTTGGGAGTTAGTTTTGGTTGTAGATAGCCCTAGACCCGACCCGGTATCTTTTTATGGGTCTTAAGAAACGGCCTTGGAGATGGGCTTGTAGATCGAATGTTTCCCCAGCTAACTGGTATATAAATAAAATGGTGTTGTTGTTGTTGTTGTATCTCCTGCTTTTCTATCCCTGTTGTATTATTTTCTGAGGTTTTATATCGCTTCTGCATGTGCTTAATTGAAAGATAAAAAAATAGGTCGATGATATGCCTAGGATGTTATCTTTAACCTAACGAATGGAAGGGTTGTCGTGTGCCTAAGGGTCAGGGTGTGATAGTAAGTCAATTTTCTAATGGATAATGATGCACAAGTCAATGGTAAGTCAATTGGATAAAGATAAGAAGAATGTCATTTTCAAGCATTAATTGAAAAGATAAAATCAATGTCGTTTCCAAGTAATTAATGCTAGAATAAGATTGATGTTGCTTTCGAGTAATTAATGCTAGGATAAGATTAATGTCGCTTTCAAGCATTAATGGTAAGGGATAAGCATCAAGTCATTATCAAATTTAATGCATAAGATAAGGATGCATATCTACCATATAAGTGGACCAATAGAATACCGATAAGTGGCTAATCTAAGAGCCTAAGATATCTAGAGTTTGAGGTGGACCAATGAGGAAGAGACATGTAAATAGATTCTAGAAGGAAGTTAGGTGGACTAATCATAAAAAAGATAAAGATGAATTGACTAAGACTTATGATATAAATGCATTCGCATTGTAGAAAACTTGTCGAGGAAGGTTATCAATAAATGCATTCACATTTGTAGAAAACTTATCGAGGAAGGTCATTCACACTGTAGAAAACTTAACGAGCAAGTTCATTAATGAAGAAACTTGGGGAAGAAGTTGGAAAACTACTATAAATAGGGGTGGGGTTTCTTCAATTCCCATAACCACCAATCGCCTCTTTTTTTCCCTCTCCCTCACGTGCTCCCTCTCTCTCTCTCTCTCTCTCACGCCTCTCCCTCCCCTCCTTCACGCTAGTCTCTCTCCCATGGCACCATCGTGCCGCTTCACGCTGTCGCCATGCCACCTCAAGCCGCCACTGTTACGTTCGCCGCCGTCGTGCCGCCTCACGCAGTGCCACCGTCATCCCACCGTCCTTCGTAATCTTAGTTCGGGTTCCTTTAATCGTAGTAGAATACGGTAGTCCGGTAAATGGGTAAATGGGTTTTCTAGATCCAACGCGGTAATATCCGTTTGTTACTTGATTTAGTGTTGCATTAACGTATGATTATGTGTGCGTTAATGTGTTTCATGGCATTAACGACAAGTTTTTATTTTAAAATTGCAAGGGAAAAGTTGAGGACGCCAAACGGGGACAGATCGAAGGAAAAACGGGACTTGCCCAGGCAAGACAGGTGGGGACCAACCTGACCTAGATCCGGTTGAGCTTGGGTCCAGCCAAGCCTGGCCCAACAGAGCACGGAATGGCCCTGCTGGGCTTGAGCCGGACTGGTCTGGACCGGTTCTAGACCAAATCCGAACCGGCCCAACCCAGCCGGGCGCAAATCGGCTCTATTTTGGACCTGTTTGGGCGGTCCGGATGGCCAATTCGGTCCTGAGTTCCGCCGGTTCGATTTGTCGGGTCGTACGCCACCTGATAAACTCCTCGTTCGGCTCTCGTCGTCCTGTTATTTTCAAAGTTTTACATGTTGACTAATGATGAAGATAATAATCAAAGCATGCATGTGCAAGAATGTGATTGTCATTAAAAGACATTGACGCGACACCATTAGTGAGAAAAGCAACGGTGTAGGGGCTATGGGGTAAACGACGTATTTTATTGGCCGTTGCTCGTGACAATGGATTCATGTGCCATTATTCGCTAAAATTTTTACTTGAGGCAATGGCGTAAACGTCGTTTACTTAATGATATGAAGTAAAAGTGCCGTTGTACACATGCAGTGACGACGTTGCTCGGTACCGAAACTTCCCGATGTGGGACTTGGGGAGGGGATGCCCAAAAGTGAAAAGAGAAATTGCATCGAATGCATTTACATGTTTATTTGAAAAGAAATTGCATCGGATGCATTAACATGTTTATTTGAAAGGAAAATGCGTCAATTGCATTTACATGTTTTTATGAAACTGATTTGAACAATGATCGATAATGCATGACATCCTTTATTAATGGATCACAAGATAGCTTTGGTTAAAATGTATTTACACCACCAAGTTGGGTATCAGACTGATACTCTCGCCTTAGACCTAGAAATATTCATTTACTAGACTGTTCGCTCACCCCATTATTTTTTAGGTGCAAAATGGAATTTTCGCAGGAACCGTTGTTCAGATTTCCTACTCGTATGACTCACCTAAAAAGGACCATTATTGATGTAGAAACTGGCAAGACATACGTCCACATCACTGCGATCGTATGGATAGATGTTGGCCTGGCCAATCAGATTCTCGTCCAATTCGTCTCCTAGCATGAATAGATGGAGGTAGGAATGATGCATGGTCCGCTGCGCAACTTTAATGGACCACAGGGATTCCAAAGCGGAGCTAGGCCTTAGACAAGCCGTTTGGGGGAGTAAGGTAGACCCGTCCCAAGTTAGTTGTTTAATATGATGGGGTAGCGACTATGGCTAGTAATCGGATAACCTCCAATCATTTTTGGTGGTATGATAGATTGGGAGGTCCTGTGTGGTTTGGTTGTGAGAGAAGCTTCCCTACATTTGGATATATAGAAAATAGGGAAGGCGAGGTATTGTTACGTTGTAACAGAAGGGATGCCTACCACTATATAAGATATCGTATGTTTCAAATTGTCCTGGAAGTTGCTATGTCTGTTAGATTAATTTAGCTATTAACGCTTCCGCAATTTAAGAATAAAGGTTGGCAGAAAATAAGGAAATAATTTGCTTAGAAATAATTAGTCTAATCTCTAGAGTCTCTAGAAGTCTATAGATAGAAAGTGACGACCCTAGGACCCTTGCCCCGTTTCTGATTATTCTATATTTATTTTTCTTCTATATTTTATTTATTTGCTCTGGGAGTTTTTCTATCTATAGACTTCTAAAGACCCTCATGATTAGACTAAATATTTGTAATCAAATTATTTCCTTATTTTTTGCCAACCTTATTCTTAAATTGCGGAAGCGTTAATAGCTAAATTAATCTAATAGACATAGCAACTTCTAGGACAATTTGAAACATACGATATCTTATATAGTGGTAGGCATCCCTTCTGCTACAACATAAACACTACCTCGCCTTCCCTATTTTCTATACATCCAAAATATAGGGAAGCTTCTCTCACAATCAAACCACACAGGACCTCCCAATCTATCTTACCACCAAAAATGATTAGAGGCTATCCGATTACTAGCCATAGTCACTATCCCGTCATATTAAACCACTAACTTGGGACGGGTCTACCTTACTCCCCCAAACAGCTTGTATAAGGCGCAACTGCACCTTGGAATCCTGGTGGTCTATTAAAGTTACGCAGCGGACCACGCATCATTCCTGCCTCTATCTATTCATGCTAGGAGACAAATTGGACGGGGATCTGATCGGCCAGGCCAACATCTATCCATACGGTCGCAGTGATGTGGACGTATGTCTTGCCAGTTTCTACATCAATAACGGTCCTTTTTAGGTGAGTCATACGAGTAGGAAATCAGAACAATGGTTCCTGTGGAAATTCCATTTTGCACTTGAAAAATAATGGGGTGAGTGAGCAGCCCAGTAAATGAATATTTCTAGACCTAAGATAGGAGTATCAGTTTGATACCCAACTTGGTGGTGTAAATACATTTTAACCAAAGCTATCTTGTGATCCATTAATAAAGGATGTCATGCATTATCGATCATTGTTCAAATCAGTTTCATAAAAATATATAAATGCAATTGACGCATTTTCCTTTCAAATAAATATGTAAATGCAATCGACGCAATTTCTTTTCAAATAAACATGTAAATGCATTCGATACAATTTCTTTTCAAATAAACATGTAAATGCATCCAATGCAATTTCTTTTCAAATAAACATGTAAATGCATTCGATACAATTTCTCTTTTCACTTTTGGGCATCCTCTCCCCGAGTCTCACATCGAGAACTTTCGGTATCGGGCAACGTCGTCACTGCACGTGTACGACGGTACTTTCACTTCATATCATTAAGTAAACGATGTCTAGCCATCACCTCAAGTAAAACTTTTAGCGAATGACAGCACATGAATCCGTTGTCACGAGCAACGGCGGATAAAATATGTCGTTTACCCCCAGCCCCTACACCGTTGCTTTTCTTGATAACGGTGGCGCGTCGATGTCTTTTAATGACAATCACATTCTTGTACCCGCATGCTTCGATTATTATCTTCATCATTAGTCAACATGTAAAACTTTGAAAATAACGGGATGACGAGAACGGAACGAGGAATTTATCGGGTGGCGTACGACCCGACAAATCGAATCGGCCGTCCGGACCGTCCAAACTGGTCCAAAAGAGAAACGGTTTGCGCCTGGCTGGGTTAGCTCGATTCAGATCTGGTCTGGAACCGATCTAGACTAGTCCGGCTCAAGCCTAGAAAGGCCATTCCATGCTCTGTTGGGCCGAGCTTGGCAGAACCAAGGCCCGACCGGATTTGGGTCGGGCTGGTCCCGGCCTGTCTTGCCTCGGCGAGTCCCATTTTTCCTTCGATCGGTCCCCATTTAGTGTCGTCGACTTTTCCCTTGCAATTTTAAAACAAAAACGTGTCGTTAATGCCATAAAACACATTAACGCACACATAATCATACGTTAATGCAACACTAAATCAAGTAACAAAGGATATTACCGAGTTAGATCTAGAAAACCCATTTACCTCTTTACCAGACTACCGTATTCTACTACGATGAATGGAACCCAAACTAAGATTACAAAGGACGGCGGGACAATGGCGGCACGGCGGTGGCGAACGTGACGGCGGCGGCGGCTTGAGGCGGCATAGCGACGGCGTGAAGCAGCACGGTGGTGCCATGGGAGAGAGAGTAGCGTGAGGGAGGGGAGGGAGAGGCGTGAGAGAGAGGGAGAGGGAGCACGTGAGGGAGAGGGAAAAGAAGAGGCAATTGGTGGTTGTGGGAATTGAAGAAACCCCACACCTATTTATAGTAGTTTTCCATCTTCTTCCTCAAGTTTCTTCATTAATGAACTTGCTCGTTAAGCTTTCTACAATGTGAATGCATTCATTAATGACCTTCCTCGACAAGTTTTCTACAAATGTGAATGCATTTATTAATAACCTTCCTCGACAAGTTTTCTACAATGTAAATGCATTTATATCATAAATCTTAGTCAATTGATCCTTATCTTTTTATGATTGGTCCACCTAGCTTCCTTCTAGAATCTATTTACTTGTCTCTTTCTCATTGGTCCACCTCAAACTCTAGATATCTTAAGCTCTTAGATTAGCCACTTATCGGCATTCTATTGGTCCACTTGTATGGTAGATATGTATCCTTATCTTATGCATTAAATTTGTTAATGACTTGATGCTTATCCCTTACCATTAATGCTTGAAAGCGACATTAATCATATTCTAGCATTAATTGCTTGAAAACGATATTGATTTTATCTTTTCAATTAATGCTTGAAAATGACATACTTTTTATCCTTATCCAATTGACTTACTATTATCATTGACTTACCATTGACTTGTGCATTCTTATCCATTAGAAAATTGACTTATAGTTGACTTCGCATTGACTTCGTTCTTATCTTTTAGAAAATTGACTTATAATTGACTTAATTGACTTAATATTAATCTTCCTACTTCATTTGATTTATAGATATCGAATTTAAGAATATTATATTTTCTACTGCAAAATTTCTGAAAGACCTCTTAAATAGACTAAGTAATAACTTTCTTAAGAAACTTCAAAATAATTTTCCTGAAAAGCTACTAATTAGCTTCTTCTAAAATTTCTTAAAGATCGTGTCTGAAAAATTTATGTTACCCTCTAATTATTTCTAATGTGAGGAAATTCGGGATGTCACATAAGCAAAGCCCAATTAAGGATGAGTACTAATGGGTTTGCAAAGAACCCAATTTTACTGGTGTCAGGCCTGGGTCCATCGAGGTCGAGCCTAGTTCCTTGGCCACATGGTTCGAGTCTAAAGAGGTTGGGTCCAAGTCCCTCAAGGGTGAGCCAAAGACCCCGGTGCCCGTGTCAGGGTCGACAAACGTCGGTCTCGAGACCCCAGTGCCCGCTCCCAAGTCCACAAAGGTTTAGCTCAGGTCCCTCGAGATTGGGCTAGGATCTCGGTGCCCATGCCCAAGTCCCTTGAGGCCAATTTTAAAGCCTATTTGTTTTGAAAAAAATAATACTTTTGCAAACATCAGCGCGGTGCTCACCTACATCACTACGTTGCTCATGTACCACAAGAAGTTCTAGACCACGACCCGACTGGAGCACCTAAGCTGCATCACAGACTTGGTGAGTCGGTCCATGGAGTCGCCCATTCTTTAGTGTCCAAAACTTAAGTAGTTAAGAATTGGAACCTGAATTGGGTCATGTATGTGTTGGTGTCGCGACCTAAAATTCAAGGTTTTCAGGTTAATGGATTATTAGATTAATTATTCAACTAACCAAATTCGGACTTTCCCAAGCCCATGCCCAATTTGCAACTTAAGGTTCAAATGATTAATATGCAAAAGATTTTTAATTGGAGTCGCCACTAATCGTTTATGGTAGGTTGATTAGAAACCTAAATAAAATAGCGAGAGAAATATTTTATTTCTGCGAACTAGAGATTATGAGTTCGGGGACTTGATTATGTTAATTTTTCAATTAACGCCCTTTCGGTACCATTTTATTTCATGAAAAATGTTTGTCAGGCAACTTGATTAAACTTTAACCTAAACCATTAACAAAGGTTATCGTGTGGGTGCGCAATCAATTAACTGAACAATCAGCTCTCAATGGTAATTGTAGGAAGCATGCGCAACAGAATTATCTTTTGGACTTTTTTATTTATGAAAAAGTAAAGGACTAACCTATATGCAATGCATAACATCAATAATGATTTTTTTTTGTATTTTCGGAATTAATTATAACCCTAAATGAAACTGTGCCAAAATACTTTATATCTCATATATTTTAGGATTTAAATTGCACTAAACCCTAAATTATTAAAGATTAAGTATTTTTTACATGAATTACACTTTTTAAGATGTAACTTTACATGAAAATGCAATCTCATCTAAATATTTACAAATTAAGATGCAATTTTATTTAAACATGACAATTGATTAATTCAATATCTTTTAGGATTTTGAAAATTCACATCATGCGATGGGACAATTTGAAGAATATGCAATCAATCAAATAATTCAAAATAGGAAAGTGATATATTCAAATCAATTCAGAATTTTCGCTATTTCTTTTGAATTAATTTTTGGTCTAAAGCCTTATAGACCAAAAATAAAACCCAAGATACCCGCTATGGAAATAATTATATCTAAAGCTTATAGATATAATTAAAACCGCATGTGCGGTTGCGATTAGGAAATTTCCTAATTTGACCTGTATTGCAAAAGATATGCAAAATATTTCAAGATATGCAAAAAATCACAGAATAGGCAATACAATGTTCAAAATCCGAGTTAACAAATTATACCCAAAATTCACAAGATTGCCTTTCCAATTTTGATTTTTGCACCAAGCTTGACGACCAAGTTTCGACTCTTCGGACCGGTTCGGATGCGAATTCGTACGAGGTCGCAGCTGGGCTCTCGGTTTCGGTGGGGATGCTTGCGACTTCGCAGTGTTAGCTTCAATGGTTTTCAGTGGTCAACCAGCAGGGATCAACTTGTCTGGAAAATCTGCATTATGTAAGAAGGCCATTGTGGGTCGTTAAATGAACCGTGAAGAACAACTCTGAACCCACAGCTATATTGGTGAATTCAATAGCAAAGGCGATACACCTGGACAATGAAGAACAACGAATTTGACTAAGAGATAAACACCAAAGATTAATGGGCAGCAAATAAAAAGATAAACTCTGGGGACCGTGAAGTGAAAAACGGCAAAATCAACAGTAGCAACGTGGACTTGGACGATCGAACGCCAAAGCTGCAACGCTTGCAGGTCTTGAAGGGCGGGTCTCAAAAGCTTTGACTATGAACCAACTGGAAGGACTCCAATAACCACCACAGAGAAACTTTTCTCTCTCACTTTATGGGCAAAGTCAGCCTTCTCCGTTTGACCAATTCCTCCACTATGGCGATAGAATTTGGAGTTCCTGTGAAGAAGCTTGGACTTGGACGGGATTTTTCAGAGTGAAGCCTGGATGACTAGTGTACCCCTTTCACGAACGTCGTCTTTCCTTTTTTCTTCTTGTCCTCCCCTGTACGTGCTCTCTAATGGTGCCATGTGAGCGAATTTGTGTGGCCTCCTCGTTTCGCATGGATCTCGCCCGAATCGTTGGTCGAACTTGCTGGAAATCGTAAAAGCGCCTCGGACGTTGCTCGTTTAGAGGAGACCGGAAGTGTGGTCGGGGTTCCGACTTCACTGGGTTTTCATAAGAAGCTCGCCAAAACACATTGGAGGTGAAATACCTCTTCTTGTTGGGAACCTGCAGGAACCAATTAAAGTGCAACAGAGGGATAATCTAGACATAATACTAAAAACAACCCACTGCACGTTCGCATAGAGGAGAGTCGGTGATAGATGCAACGATGGAGTGTGGGATTTGTTCCCATGAATGAGATTGATCAAGCAATCTCAGTGGGCGAATGTTAGAGAAATCGGATATGCAAAGTCCTCGACATCTCTTTGAACTTGTGAACATCTCTTTGAACTTGTGAAGCCCTCTTCTGATTCCCAACTTGTGAAGTCCCACGTCTCCACTTTCTCTCTGTGCATGGACGTCTCTTTGAACTTCACCGTGGAGAACCAGTTCTCCTTTGGCACGGCCGTATATATTGAAGTGTCTGTGGCTTGACTACATCAGATTTACCACATCTGTACCCAATATTTTCTCGTGCTGTCTTCTCCCTTTGATCTTTCTCTGCACTTTTTTTTGCCGTGAGTAAAAAATTCTGAACCCCTTTCAATGGCCGTGTATTCTGAATTTTTGTGGCCCTTCTGCTTTGATTTTTATTTTGTCGGAAAAATAAACTTGCATTACTAACTCTTAAAGGTTCTTACATAAAGGCCCAACCAAGGGGCATCAACACAAAATAACTTCCAAAGGGATTGGGGAGGGGAAGAGACCCAAAGGACCGGAATACAATTGACCCGATGCATTTTGGCAACCTAATCGGCTACCTGATTGGCATCTCTCTTGCAGTGGACCAACGAAATGTTTTGGTTTTGGGCTAGGATTTGTTGGGCTTCGCAGATTAAGGATTCGGCCTCCCAGTACAGACCTACCGTTGACCGCACGAACTACACCCAAGGAGTCAGACTCACGGACACCAGAAGCTCCAGAAGCTTCTTCTCTCTTAGCTCCTTTTTGGCTCTGAGGAACTTCAGACCAGCAACTAGGGCGTTTGCTTCGGCTACCAGAGGTGCAAGATCTGATTTTTCCGGCAAATCCATCCAGAAAATCCTGGCAAAAAAATAAAAATAAAATAAAATAGGAAAAAGCCTTCAGGACCAATCTATTCGATGGAGACTGTATTCTATATCATGGTCATACCACGTGTCACTTATGGAACAAGTCGATAGAAAACGAAATGAGTATTTACTTGATGGTAAATAAGATGATATACATATCATGCGGATAATGTTACTGTTCTGCCTCGTAGTATAACCGTTACATGAACTATCTTTTCCTACTAGAGATGAAATTAAAAATTTCTTTGCTAATTCAACTTTTAGCAATAAAAGATGAGTAGTGTTGTGGCTAGGAGATGCAATCCATTTTAGGTATGTCAATTTGTGTAGGATTATTAGTTGAAACGAAACATGCAAAAACATCGAATGATAGGAAGGCGCATCTATCTATACACACCGAAAAAAAGTGGCTAAAAATGGAGTTTTGTAGCTAAGCGCATTAGCACAAAGTTTCTCCCCCTCCTAATTCTCTTGATACTTGTTATTATATACTACACACTTTCAAGGATGAAAAAAAAAAAAATCAATTGAGCCACTTAGACCGTATGCAAGCATAATAGTCAAGAAATGCCTATCAACCAATTAGAAGATATAATCTAGTTTTTATTTTGTATATACTGAATGTATAACGTCTCTATTATTATCAAACAAGTGCTATGGAAATTGTGTTAAGTCATATTCATTTCATTTCAAGTTATCAGTTTATCTAGAGACTTATTAGTACACGAACATCATTCAATTTTCAACAACAAAGTGATAATAAAATTTAGAGTATTGGGAAGATTATCAATATCTAGTATTATTCTTTTTTAGCATATCAAAATTAAGATATCAACAAATATACAACGCCACTACCTCGTTTTCGCGACAAGGGGGGCAAATTAGTTTGAGTAGAA
The DNA here is from genome assembly GCA_029784005.1 of Lenwebbia sp. NSW1173648. NCBI lineage: Eukaryota > Viridiplantae > Streptophyta > Magnoliopsida > Myrtales > Myrtaceae > Lenwebbia > Lenwebbia sp. NSW1173648. The sequence goes on from JARCGZ010000007.1 coordinate 14,186,293, forward strand.
TGGACCAAACTGACAAAAATTAAAAATCTAAGGACCATATTGAATACTAACTAAAGGTTTCGGTTCAGTTTAGACATTGCCCAAATGAAAACATTCTGCAACGAGAAGTGTAAAGCCTCTTTCCTGGTACCCAGACATCGAAGACCTCGGTAGAAGTGTAAAGCCTCGATCTTGAAGGAAAGAATAAAAGATTGAAAAATGGCGATGACGAAGCCCATGCTTCTTCCAGATGTACGGCTGGAGACGAAGAAAACTCCCCCAGACGGTAATGGTGGAGTACTACTTCCTTCCACCAACCTTCAAAAGCCAGCGCTTTCTCTCTCTAAACCTTCTTGGGTTGTCAGGACGGAGGCAAGTCTTTTTATCTGTTGAACTAACACTCCTTGTATGACGCGTTTCGATTTCCTGCCTTGAAATTTACACTGATTCTCGCATTTCATGGTCGTGGCGGATGTAATTTCCGGGGAATTCTTAATGGTCGCAGTCGAATGTGCATAGAGAGGTTCGAAAGAAGCCAGAACCCCCTTGCGTTGTCTGCCATGGGAGTGGAAGAATCGATTGTCACCATTGCCGCGGAAAAGGTTTCTCTCTCTCTCTCTCTCTCTCTCTCTCTCAGTGGCAAACCCAGATAGTTTTGTCACATATGAGCTCAGATTATTGGTGAAATCTCCTGAATTGTTGTAAGTAAATACTATTGCATCGAGTACCCTAGCGGCCGGGAGCCGGCGACTACCACGAGCCACCCTCGGGTTTGACTTTGGATGTGTGTCATCGTGCGAACGGCCGTTCTGATGACAGAATCTTTGTAGGACCAAGTCATACATGTTCATGCCGTAGCCTTAAAGAGAAAAAGAAAGGAAAGAGAAAAGAGGAGAGCATAATAACAATGACCAGATTCCTTGTTTTACCCCTTCATTGTTTGAATGAACGATTAGCTGTTGAGTGTGCTCGCTGAGTGTTGCTTTCCTGCTACTAGTCAATCTCTATTCTATTGTGTGTAGAACATTGTTGGCAGTTTAGTCGTGGTAATTAGTTGCGTGAGCTCCTCCTCGTTCATAGATAGAGCCTCTATCCTAAATCTAATCTACTTGGAGTAATGCTGCAATTAATAGCTGGAGTTGTAAAAAATTATAAAGTATCGCTAGCTTTCGTCGAGGTCTTGATCAGAATAGAAATGTTGTTTGCAAGAGATTATGCTCGTGCAACACTGTTGCAAATGTTTGCTTGTAGATATATCGTGGGGATGAACTTCATTAGTTTCCAAATGCGAGGGCATAGGTCGACCTTATGCATTGTTCTTACGAGAGAGATTAAGTATAGTTCTCTCTTTTCGGTATTGGCAGTTAATTCAGACTTGTCCTAACTAGGATGGGAGAAAGTATCTCTCTAGGGTGGATAGTGAAGACACGAAAGCAACTGCTACCGAGTGTTTTGAAGAAAGCCCATTGTATTACTAGTGATCCGGTTCAGACTTTTGAGTTATGGACCATAACTTATGGTGGCTTGACAAGAGGGTGAAGCTCCACATATGGTCAAGCGCTGATAGTCTACTTTTTTCCGAGCAAAGCGGCCACCAGGCTTATGCCTATAGCTTCCATCCACATAAGAGTCTGTATGAATAGTTTGTTGTAATCACAGTGGTCTGCTTCAATGCTGCTGCTTGTTCCATAACAATACGTGCACTGTCGCTATACCTTCCCTGGAATTTCACCTTTTGCTGCCTGGCTTATTCTGCATCTCTTCTGGTTCTGGTCTCTTTTGCATGGTCTTACTTTATTTTGGCTTAGCTCAGTTATCCTGATTTACTGGGCTCGTGCTTTTATAATGTCATAGGAAGGACAAACAATGTTCACTTGAAGATGCTTCCAAGAGGGGAGTGGCCAAAATGGTGAGGCATCCAACCCATCCATTCAATATGACCATTAATTCTCGTGACTGATGAATAAGCACAGTTTTTCTAACAGTAACTGTGCAAGTAGCATTGGTCTAAGATTCACCAGATTGCCTGGCAGGTGCTGGACATGTGGTGGCAGCGGCCTTGAATACTGCTCACGATGCCTTGGCACCGGAGAATACAGGTATATAATGGGCTTCCAGTTTATGAAGAGGGAGACTAAAGAGAGTGCAGATAGTGGAAGATATCAGTATGAAGCGAATGAAGATTGTCGAAGTACTGCGGATCGACTCCTCAATGGTGACTAGTTTGTGCAAAATTTCATTGCCGTGAAGGATGTGGTTCGGCTAACTTCGTCATTGGATGTTGCCAAATGTTGCAGCTCAAGTATCTAAACTACCGGAGGTTTGCCGGCTCTGAATGTCTTCTTTTCAGTCTATGGGTGACATACAAATGTCATGGCAGCAGCACCGAGAATCTTGAAATTCACTGGTGAACAGCACACCCTTAAATCGGTCGAGGAAGATTGGTCAAACAGATGGGATGTAGATCGCATATTTCCTTACTTTCTAGGTTTGAGTTTGAGGATTGAAATCATTGTTAGTGGTGTGAGAGTGAAAACAGCTGCTGCTATGATGATAATATTACTGATTCTGATAAAAAGAATATTCAACTGCTACTGCTGTTAGCCTAAAACTGCTGCTATGATGATGGACTGAGAGTCCGAGCATGCTCTGCATGACTCAGACTTCGTTGATAACTCAAACCAGGGAGCTTATATATCCTCATGGTTGTGAAAATCTCCCTTACTTTTTAGCTCTTTTTATCGTGTGCCTGAGGGAATTGAACAAATTTTTGGGTGAGCCGAAAACCGCACCAGCATCTGTATTTGCTTATGTCGTAATTGAGTTCTTGCGAATCCACCTGAAGAAATCTTGGATTAAAGACAGTGCAGCAACTCTATCAAAAGCGAGAAAAAATTTTGGGCTGCAACGAAATTCGCTCGCTTTGACCACACTACAGCTGCTAGTTGCTATTGAAGCCAGCTGAAACCCTTACACTGGGAGTTCACAAAAAATAAATAGAAAGAAAGCGAATCCTTTACAGATGGTCATTCTAAAGACAGTAAAAACGCATTATCTAGCACAGCATTGCGAGATCAACAGACGATGGCGCGCATAGGTACAGGTAAGGGCATGGAACAGGTTAAAATAAATACGGCTTCAAGTTACTGCGGCTTTCACCCGGACTTCCGAATTGTGAATGATTAGGTCGGGATCCTTTATTGGACTCTTCTCCTGGAATATCATCCTCATCATGGTAGATATTCTCAGCCATCTGCCATATTTGAAGGATGTTGTCCTCAGCCACGCTGGCTACGACCCAGTCTTCACACGGGTTCCATGAAAAGTCCGAAATTTTACTTGTATGGCCACCATGAATGAAGAGCAACTCAGGCGGCCCATCTTCAGCATCCTCCGGCGTCTGCTCTTCATCGATCCTGAAATAGAACCACCACAATATGCATTGGCTATTGTTACACGTCTCTTTTTACCATCAATAACACTTCACCACAAGGATAGGCGCAAACATGAGCATTTATCATCTTAAATAATTCTTCTACTCATAATCAATACAGGAAAGTTTGAGAAGATTCTAAAATTGTGGATTCATGATAAATATCATGGGGTCATTCAATGTTATGTCAGATAAATATCATGATTGTCATCAGCGCCCTTTCGGTGCCTAAGTTGAGCGGTTTTCTAACCTAAAATTTCATGCATATGTCTTTGAGGTAAGGTAAGCCCTAATGTCTAGGGAATCATGCAGAGGGAGTGACTATCCTACCAATCACGGCTAGATAAGGAAGGTGCGCAAATCAAGAAATCAATACGTGCAGATAAATCAAATCAAAACATCACCCAATTGGTCACATGACAAGCCTAGTGAAGCTCTATGAGCTTAGAGAATGAACAATTAAGGTTCGGAAATCGTTTGGGAAAGTTTGGGTCAAAATGACCGAAGGGGAAAAACAGTTATTTTTGAAGGATCGAGAACCCAAAATCAATAAAAATGGGTCAAACCAGTTGAATGTGGTCATTTCCCATTTTTCATGATTTTTGGAAATTTTTCTAAATTTTTTAGAATTTTTTTTTATTTATGAATTTTTCCCTTTTTTGGATTTTAAAAAGATTTTCGGAATTTTTTATTAATTTTTTTTATTTTCCGGACCCGATCGGGTTGACCCAGCCCACAGACCCGAAGGACACGGCCCAGACCCACGCGGATCTGACCCGAGCCCAAAACGACACAGTTTTGGAATTTTTATATTTTTTTCTAATTTTTCTAATTTTTTTTTATCATTTTCTGAGAATTTTTTATTAAGCGCCAGATCCAACGGCTCAGAACGGATCACGTGGCTAGTCCACGCCCGCTGGATCGGCAGACTAAGACGGACGGTCGAGATCATCCGATGACTAGATCTCAGCCATTCAACCTTCATACTAGAATCTACGGCTAGGATTAGACTAGAAGACCGATCTCAACCGTTCATTATTTTTATTTTCTGAAAATATTTTATAATTCGACAATTGATTTTTATTTTTTTTTTTCATAAAAACCAGATCTGGACACGTGGCACCACCCCCACCGTCCGATCTATCCTTTTATTGTTATTATCAGAAAAGAACATTCTAACGGCCACGCCGACGTGGCATCTGACCTGGCACGCCACGTGGAGCCACGTCAGCGCCACGTCGAACTTTGACCGAGTCAACGGATGCTGACTGGACTCATCTCCTACCTCTCGACGATGTAGAATGGACGGTCGAGAACTCTTCAGCATCATCCAACGGTGAAACCTCAACCAAACGAGACGAAATCGGTCCTGATCGATTCGTCTCGATGCACAGATTAACATACTCGAAAATCAGTCGAAGATATCAACAGGAACTACACTAATCGAGCTCGAACCAGTACGGCCATGGCAACTTAAATCATGCAAACCAGAACGTATCAGACTAATTCCTTCGCAGAGCACACTCAAATCAAGTTCAGAAAACTTACCTGCAGGTCCGATTGACCTAGGGAAGTCGCGACAGGTATGGCTATGGCGAGAGGTTCGACTCGAAGGTTTCGTGCGAAATCGATGCAAAACAAGAATGCGATTGTACTTAGAGTAGTTCAGAGAGTAAAACGCCTCAACTAATTGCAAGAATGGAGGTCGGAGACGAGCTCCGCCATGTGAACACACAGAGGAAGTTGAGAGAGGGAACTACCTTTTCCGAGATCGTCGAGCCGCGAGAGTTAGTGCGATTGACTCCCTGGAGCTCTATGAAGCTTCCTGAGGTGGTGGCGTGGCTCGATTCCTCCTGAATCGTAGTAGCCGAGCTCGCACAGTTGAAGCTCGAAGCTCGAGTCAATGGCGGATGCAGAGCGAATCCTCTCTCTCTCTCTCTCTCTCTCTCTCTCTCTCTCTCTCTCTCTCTCTCTCTCTCTCCTGTTTCTTCGCGAGCAAGAATGAGCCTCCCTCCTGGCCAAAACACGTCGACCCCTTCTTATCCACTTCAAATTGATTTTCGCGCGCACGGGGGAGGGGGAACCGACTGGGATCCGCACATGACCACGTGCATTTTGGCACGTCGACGGGGAAGAGACGATGGTAACTCCGTTCAGCTCCGTCAACTTCTCCGTTGAGCACAAATGAGACGCGAATTGGTTTAGTTTTACAAAGGTTGACTTTTGTGGACTCGCGACGTTGACCGAGTTCGTCCGACCAGCTCCGGTGACCTCTGGAGCTGAAATTGGGTGCACCGGGATCGGAATAATGGTGGCTATAAAGCCCACCTCTTATTGGGTTCGATTGAGGTCGGATTCGCCGTCAATTTTGGCCACAAAGTTTGGCTCTCCTCGGGCGTTTGAACCTGCGCGTGAAGGGGAGTTGGGGAAGATGAAGGTCAACCGGGTCTGCAGGTCGAATCCGGTCTGACCCGGCAGATCCGGTTGATCGAATTTTCTCAAATTGACCCTGAAAATCTCAAAAAAAAAAAAATTCAAATTAAACCACAAAATTGGAATCAGGGGCATGAAATGTATCGGAAAATGTCAAAATTGGGCAAAAATTGTGTCCAATTATGCAAAAGCCCCAAATTTGAGTTTTGACCCGAGAATTGAAATTTACAAAATCCAAACCCTAGATGGCCAAATTGGACCAAACTACCATTACCAATTGATTCAGAAAGTCAAAAACTAGGGGGTGACGGGCTTAGATTCTCAATTTAGTCACTGGAAAGAATTTAATTTCACTTTAATCAAAATTCAGGGATTAAATTGAAAAATCTAAGTTCAATTTGGTCCAATTCGCCTAAATTGAGCAATCCCTTGAACAATTGGACTAAAATATAGTTTTTGGTAATAGAGTGGGATGTCACGACTCTAAAAATGTGAAAATGGGAAATTAAAAATGTAAAATGCTATTTTTGAATTAATTCAGAATTATGCTCAAAGAAGGAACATATAATCCCGAATCAGATTTTTGATTTTTTAAAAGGCCAAAATGAAAAGGAAGTCGAAATAAAAATATTGGCTATTTTTCTGTATTTTTGTGGCCTCAAATACTATTTTAATTGATTTTCCAAGCATTTTTTTTTTATTTTTGGAAAATATAAAAAATGTGAAAAATCTGAAAAATTATTTTTTGTTCAAAAATGGATCCTTAGGTTTGTCCAAGGCTTTCAAAGTTGATTTTGCAATTTTATGAATTTTTATGGATTTTCTATGCATTTTCTAAGACTGATAAAAAAATCAGGTGTCAACAGCTGCCCCTCTTTGAGAGGGATCTTGGAAGAGATTACTTTCAAAGACAAGACGACACCTGAGATTCAATCGACTTGACTAGGGAAAACTTGAAAAAGTCGTGACGTCCAACTCACATACCTTTCTTTGTAAGCTTGAGTCCAAGCTGCATTTTGTTCTTTTTGATATGAGAGAGAGAAAGGAAGAGATATTTACCTTATGCTTATCTGGTGGTCGCATGGATACTACAGAGCTGATTAGGACGGAATGAGAACCTAAGGCTTCGCTATGAGAATACCCTAGGGGAATAAAAAATTGACCCGTTTGGTAGGTCACCCCATAGAAGATCATAATGAAAAGATTCTAATGATTAAAATGATTAAGATTTGACCCGTATGGTAGGTCACCCCATAGAAGATCCTAATGAAAGGATTCTATTGATTGAAATGATTTAGACTTGACCCGTATGGTAGGTCACCCCATAGAAGATCCTAATGAAAGGATTCTATTGATTAAAATGATTTAGACTTGACCCGTATGGTAGGTCACCCCATAGAAGATCATAATGAAAGGATTCTATTGATTAAAATGATTTAACGGATCCTTCCTTAACACGGATTCATCGGAGAATACCCTAATGCTGCTTTTCAGGCAAACAGAAGGCGTATGGATTACAAAGATTGATTTAGGGTGCTATTTTGAGATCTGGGGACACCAGGAAACCTGCAGAAGCTTGAACCCGATTTTTCTTACCAAAAAGATTTCAAGCATTCCAAATATCTCAAGTCTTCAAGATTGGTCATGCTCCTATGAGGATCGTCTAGGAGTCATGTAGAATTTTCTCAACAGATGCAAGGTGATGTAGGAGGTCATCCGAAACATCTTGCAACATAACAAGTATGATAAAAAAATCCCTTACGATGATGATTTTGAATCAAATGACCTAAAATTTCCAAAAGAGTTTGACTATAATATCAATTGGAGTATACTCATCAAAGATGGTTCCTCACAATATCGCTCTCTGAATGGTTTTATTTCCTCACTTGGGAAATTTCTAAGAACACTCAAATTTTCGCTCGAAACCCATGTCTAGAATTTCGGGACTATTTGCAGTGCATATGATTTGATTGATCAGGTCTTTTAAGGGACCGTAATGTTGGGCTTAGTTAAAGGCTTATGCAACGGATAGGCACTTTGAGGTTTATCAATGAATCAAATTTTGAAAATATCTCCTTCGAATTTACAAGTCAAGAACCTTGAAGATAAGATAAGACAAGATTGTACTTACTCCTTTAGGCAGTAGCTTCTTATGTGAAATCACGCATTGGCTTGAAACATCTCGATCTGAAAAGCTTTCGGGATAGGTTGTAACATTGGTTCCAAGCAGGCTTGAAAAATGCCATATTTTCAGAAAGATGGGTATGAAAGGTTGGTGATCACCTTTGCATCATTACCAATTATCACATCCACTGGGGGTAGATTTATACTTCCAAACTTCAAAAATCTCCAAAAATGCCCATTTTCAATTAAGCCATAGAGACCGTTTCTTTTATTGTCATTTGTGTTGACAGACTCTGTCTTTTTGACCTGATTATTTTGTTCTGGTCAATTTCATTTTAAATTTCATAATTTTTTCAATGACGGGCTTTAGCCTTGCTTTTACCATGCACTTTGCTTTTGCTAGCCCCCTAACTCCTAATCATTCTTACCTTTGACACGATCATTGTATTTTCCTCAATTTCATTTCAAACATCATGGCTTTTTCTTTCAATGAGAGGCTTCGGCCTATTGTTGGTAAATCATATGCATTGCCCCAGTGTAGGGAGGTCATCCCCAACTGGGCTTAGAAATGAAGTTTCAAAGGCTCAAATTGGCTCATCAAAGGATAAAGTGTTTGGGAATAGAGAAATGAAATGCTCTTCCTTACTTCAAGTGTTTTAAGCTTCCACAGGATATCACCTGGAGCTATCACAAAAGGTTGACGCAAGTTAGCACAATAAAGTCTTACATTGATCTTTTCTCCAAGAAATCAACTAATGAGCCTCCAAATTGCCCCGATATGGGGTGGTTCTTGATAGGGTTGTTTTGAGAATTCTCTCTTCATAGGCTCAAAATGGGTTTGCAAAGGATTAATATGTGTTTAGGATAGAGAAATGAATACGCATTCCATCATTTCAATCCATGTAATCACTGCAAATGATCCCTACGTTCATAGACAAGGGTTTTGTTCTCACCATTTTATCATTCATCACTCAAGTGTATAGGGATGTGTTTAGGCATAGTTTGCCTCTCATCTTCTGAGTCACTCCACATGATTGGTCTAAAACACCATCATTTAGAAATCCATTTCAATTTTCAACAGAAATTAACCTCGTCAGGACTTTGATTCATGATGTATGTTTCAAACACGTTTTGGATAACTTTAAAGCTTTTTAAAACTCAAAATGCAGATGAAGTGAATTTGAAGGCTTTAAGATTTTTTGATAGATCAAAATCACAAAACGTCATGCCTTAGACAATCTTTAAAAAGGTTAAGAATGTGGGGATACTTACCTTCTCGCCGTGGCTGGAGCTCCCTAGGGAAAAGAAATGATTGAGTATCGGTGTGCGTTCCTAAATTTTAAACCGGAACGATACAACTTTTACCCTTTGTCGTGGTTTGTGTACTCCAACGGGTATTCTATCAAAGCAAACCAAACGTTGTGGTGAGTCGATGTTCCTTTTTGAATGAATGCATTTTACCTGTCTTCGGGACCATTTCCTATCTTTTAATTTGAATGGAACTGCGTCGAGTTACTCTTTTCATCCGGAAGTTTTCTTTCGACCTGTAATATGAAAAGAGTGCAAATATATGCATGTATGCATGAAATGTATGTGGAAGTCCTTAATATGGCTCAGACATCCATTGAGGACACGAAAGCTTGATTGATTCTCTGCTTTATTCAAGGGTAATATTTCTTAACAGCATCTACGTTTACAAAATTTGCTAATTCCTCAACGTCCATGTTTACAAGGATTAGGGCACCGCCAGGTAGAGCTTTCTGGACCACATATGGGCCCTCATAATTTGGCGTGAACTTGCCCCTAGAATGTGAGGCGTTCGGAAGCGTCTTCTTCACGACTAGATCCCCGATCATGAATTTTCTGGGCCTGACTTTCCGGTTAAACGATTTAGCCACCCTTTTCTGATAGGCTTGCCCATGACAAATAGCTTTGAAGCATTTTTCATCAATTAGATTCAACTGTTCATACCTCTATTGGATCCATTCGGTCTTCGGGAGTCTAGCTTGGGATAGAATCCGTAGGGAAGGAATTTCAACCTCTACTAGTAGGACTGCTTCCATACCGTATACTAAAGAGTAGGGAGTTGCCCCTATTAAAGCCCGAATCGAAGTTCGGTATGCCATCAAGGCGTACGACAGTCTCTCATGCCAATCGCGAAAATTCTCCGCAGTCTTAGATAGGATTTTCTTGATGTTCTTATTTGCCGCCTCCACAGCCCAATTCATTTGTGGGCGATAAGGAGATGAATTAAGATGGCAAATCTTAAAGCGATTCAGTAGGTCATCGACCACCTTATTGTTCAAGTTAGACCCATTGTCTGTGATGATTGCCTAAGGCGCCCCATATCTAGAGATGATATCTCGCTTGATAAATTTCGCCACGCTCTTTACTGTGACATTGGCGTATGAATTAGCCTCGATCTATTTGGTAAAGTAATCAATTGCTACCAGAACAAATTTATGTCCGTTTGAAGCTTTAGGGTTGATTGGTCCAATCATATCAATACCCCACATAGAAAAAGGCCACGCTTCGGACATCTGGTGAAGTTCATTCGGAGGCGCATTAATTCTGTCCCCATAAACCTGGCATTGGTGGCAGGATCTACATGTTGATTGCAATCTAACTCCATGGTCATCTAGTAATAACCGAGTCTCATAATCTTCTTAGCAAGGAGATGGCCGTTCATATGTGGCCCGCATTCTCCCTCATGGATTTCTTTCCTGACCAGATTTGCTTCTTTAGCATCTACGCATCTTAGTAAAACCGAATCAAATGATTTCTTGTATAGAGTTTGGCCACTAAGGAAGAATTTCGTAGCCGTCTTGGCTATGTATTTCCTATCTCCAATTTGGCTCCCTTGAGGATACTCACCTTTCGACAGGTAATTTTTAATGTCATGATACCAAGGTTGATCATCGAATCCTTCTTCAATTACCATGCAATAGGCCGGTTGCTTGATGATGTCAATCCTTAAAGGTTCAATGTCCATACCATTCACCACTTGCAACATGGATGATAGGGTAGCCAAGGTGTCGGCGAAATGATTCTGAGTCCTTGGCAGTTATTCAAAATCGATTTCTTCGAATCCCTTAACCAATTCTTCCAAAAATCTATGATAAGGGACAAGCTTGGGATCCTTTGTCTTCCACTACCTTGGGTATATAAGATGATCAGCATGGAATCCCCATAAACTTGCAATTTCTTTACTTTCATGGTGAGGGCCAATTGTAGCCCCAGAATGCAAGCATCATATTCAAAAATGTATTGGTGCACGGGAATCTAGCTTGGATACGACTGGATAATGTTGACCTTCTGGGGATATCAAGATTGCCCTAGTTCCGGATCCGGTAAGGTTTACGACACCATCAAAGTATATTGTCCATTTTTCTTCGGACAGGTTCGAAATGTGGTTTTCCGACTCCTGATTATTCAAGAGCTTATGTCCCTGTGCATTTTCTATCAACATATCTGCTATGGCTCTTCTTTTGACCGACTTCTGAGTTGAACTTCTAATGTCAAATTCTGATAGCAAGTCCCGCCACTTAGCTAATTTTTTGATTAAGGACGGCTTCTCTAAAAGGTATCTGATCGGGTCGTTTTCTGTGATCAACTGAATCTGGTGATGGAGGGTATATTGCCTCAACCTGCGGAGTACCCACACTAGGGCTACACATGTTCTTTCGACCGTGGAGTAATTCATCTCAGATGCAGTGAATTTCTTGCTTAGGTAATAGATTGCTCGTTCCTTGTTATCCTCTGGGTTTGTTTGTGCCAACAAAGCTCCCAAAGATTCCTGGAGAACGGTCAGATATAGAGTCAATGGAAAGCCGGGCATGGGTGGCATGAGGACGGGTGGCGAAATGAGATACTCCTTAATTCTTTCCAATGCCTGATGGCATTTGGAATCCCAATTCACCTTGGCACCTCTCCTTAACAACGTAAAGAATAGTTTTGCTATTTCAGAGAGCTGAGAGATGAATCTGGGGATATAATTCAATCTTCCCAACAAACTCCTCACTTCTTTGACAGTCGTGGGGGTTGCAATATCGTGTATCGCCTTGATCTTAGAAGGATTAATTTCAATTCCTCGATTACTCACCATGAATCCAAGGAGTTTTCCCGACTGTGCCCCAAATATGCATTTAGTGGGGTTCAACTTTAATTTGTACTTCCGGAGTCGTTCAAATAACTTTCTCAATACTCGAACATGCTCTTCCTCAGATTTAGACTTCGCGATCATATTGTCCACATAGTCTTCAATTTCTTTGTGCATCATATCATGAAACAGAGCCACCATAGCTCTTTGATATGTTGCCCCAGCATTTTTCAAACCGAAAGGCATGATCTTATAACAGAAGGTGCCCCAAGGTGTTATGAATGTAGTTTTAGCTTTATCTTCTTCTTTCAAAAGGATTTGATTATATCCGGAGAATCCATCCATAAATGAGAATTGTTCGAAACCGGCTGTGCTATCGACAAGGACGTTAATATGTGGTAGAGGGAAATCGTCCTTCGGGCTTGCCTTATTCAGATCGCAATAATCCACGCAGACTCTGACTCTCCTGTCTTTCTTCATTACTGGGACGATGTTAGCAACCCATTCGGGATAAGGGATCACTTCAATAAATCCGACCTTGAGTAGTTTCATCACTTCTTCTTCTATTTTCTTAGACAGCTCTGGTTTTGTTCGTCGAAGTTTCTGTTTCTTTGGGGGAATACTTGGATCAATCGAGAGTGCATGTTCTACAATACTCGGATCCAAACCTGGTATGTCCGCGTAGGACCAAGCAAAGATGTCTTGATATTCACTAAGGAGTTCAATTAAACGGGATGCTTCTGACGACGATAATCTTTCCCCAACTTTTACTTCCTTCACGTTCTCAGAATTCCCTAATTGACAGCAACTGTACCCTCCGAGGTTAAGGGCGTATATTCCTTATATCGGCTCCAATCTCGTTTAATATCTCTCATATTGTCATTTTCTTCCTCCTCGATCCCACAAGAAAAGTCATCAGGACGGTCTGAGCCACATAATAACCTGTTATGCATATGATGGAGGGTATGCTTGAAATGTTATGAGCATGGTTAGTATTGCATAATTACTAATACAAGTGTATGAATTTTCCTTGAAAAATATTTTGAAAGATGTTTTAGGAGAAAAAGGAAAAGGGGGGCTGATCCTCATGTCATCGGACGTTCTTGCTCCTTAGAAATCATTTGAGAAAATAGGAATCATGTGGCAAATTAGGCCTCAAGCTTCAAAGATTTGAAATTAAGTGTCATCATCGGGCTGATTTGTTGTTCCACATGTCCTTAATAAAACTTGTGAGACTTTTATTAGATGCTAAATGGACCGCATTACAACATATACTGCTTGGACCAATGGTCGAAGATCCAAGGGTGTTTTTTAATGACGAAAGCATCAACAAAATTCAAATTGCAAGTAAGCTATAATACAGATATCTAAATGCATTAGAAGGCAAAAAAGGAAGGTAGAGCCTTTTTACTCGGGCGGGGTGAAATCTTCGTCAAGCCACTCGATGATGACATTGACGGCGTCTTCAAGAAATGGATTGGACATATCAGGATCTGGTATTGTCTGAATTTCTTCATCTGTCAGCCACTTGGGATATTTAGAGAAGTACTAATCCAATAAGCTGCCAAATACTTTCGCTTTGCCTTTCCAGGCTCCGGAGCCAATAAAGGAGTTACCTCTACCTCTACGGCCTCCATGGCTCTCATTTCGGCCTTTGCCTCGATGTCTATGATATCCTCTTAGGGTAGAGTCCTTGCTGGACTCACCTGTATACCCAAGATCGGTTCAGCACTCATTAGAATCCAACTGGAGAGGTTCACGAATCCCTTGACCATACTTCCCCAAACCTCCTCCGGGGATAAAGCCGTAAGCCAATAATATCTTCATAGGTATCATAGTATGTCTAGAAGGCATATGCGTTTTTATCTTGGTTTCGAGAGGCGTATGCGCCACGGCTACTAACTCAAGCGAGTGGTAACTTGACTCCTCTTTTCGTTCTGGCTCCAGATAAGGAACCGCGCTTTTCTGGTAAGAAGCGAAATCCATTTCCCTGTGTATTGTAATTACCTTGCCGTCTATTACGAATCAGACTTTCTGATGCAAGCTTGAAGGTACGGCGCCAGCTGTATGTATCCATGGTCTTCCCAGCAGAAAACAAAGGCACTAGGTAGATCCATGACTTGAAATTCGCTGGAGAACTTGACTGGCCCGATAAAGACATCCAGCTCAATTTCTCCTACGACGGTCTTTCTCATCCCGTCAAATGCTCGGATTGTCACCTTAGAAGCGCGGATTAATTCTTCTTTTATGCCCAAACTCCTTAATGTGGCCAAAGGACATATGTTGAATGCAGATTCATTGTCCACCAACACATGGGACACTTGCTTACCACGATATCTCACGGATATGTATAGGGCCTTGTTATGAGCCCACCCATCTATAGGGAAATCCTCATCCGAAAAGGATATTTGATCTTTTAGTAGAATAGATCCGACGAAGTCTTCTAACTGCGTCTCGTTAATAATTTCAGGTATGTAAACCTCGTTTAGCACCTTTAGTAGGGCATTCTTGTGCTTCTCCGAGTTGACAAAAAGTTCCAACAGTGAGATCTGGGCTGGCATTTTCCTCATTTGTTCTATCACTTCGAATTCACTTGACCTGATGGTGGATAACACCTTTTCAGCGTCTTCTTTCGTTACTTGCCTTTTTTCGAACTCACCCTATCTAGGTGCATAACATCTCCCGGATCTCCTAATGACATCTATCTCATTCGTGCCATAGTCCCAAGGTACTGTTTTAGAATCGTAAACCTCTGGCGGTGGGACTTTTATCACGATGGTTTCAACTTTTTCATTCTGCCCTACCTCGACATCACTCAATTCAAATTCGGATAGCGCTATCACTAGATGTTCAATGGGATCACTTTCAGCCTCTTCCCAATTGTCTATCTGATCCAGTTTGATCAAGAATGAGACTTTTGATTCTATCATTGCGATTAATTCATCTTCATCGATGTCCTCAGAATTATAGCCACCATATGGTCTTACATGTGACATACCTGCAGACTCGGTTGAAGGTGAAAAATCATTCCACTGACGGCGGTCTCTTACTGGGGCTATTTCAAGAGAGGTATCAACCTGATTAAAAATTCCCTTATTTCTACCCTCACTCCTTCGGAGGATGCTTTCATGCCTCATACTAATGCTTACCAAATGCTTGAAGGACTGAAAACTGTACGCATGCCTACGGTCGAAGTATTTTCAAGGAAGAGCCTTCAGGAAGTACTCCACCATCTCTCTTTCGGTCAGAGGGGGTAGAAGTTGCCTAGCTTGCAGATTCCATCTGTGTGCGTACACCTTGAATTCCTCATTCTCATCCATGGTAATGAGGGCCAGATCATCTTTAGTGACGGTGAACTTTAGATTAGCCTCGAATCGTCGCATAAATTGTTCCGAGAAATCTTCTCAATTTAGAATCCATTCCAAATCGATGGACCGATACCAATACAAAGCTGGGCCTATCAGACTGTGCTGAAAAGTGTCGATAAGGATCTGATCGTGTTCGTGGTGGCCGATCATTCTGTGAAGGTAATATGAAATATGATCCAAAGGGCAACCGGTACCGTCAAACTTCTGCGGGATGTCATTAACCGATTAACCCGATGGGGTCTCGTACTTCTTCCTTAGGCAATGAGCTCCTTTAATTTCGATACCATGTTGGCCAAGTCCTTAGACTGCTCTTTTAAGCTGACTAACCTATGGCTTTACCATTCGATCACCCTTCTCAGCTCTAACATCTGGTAACTTTCCTACGCGCGTGGCACATTAATATGGGCTGCTATTCTGTATAATTCGGATATCGTAGAGACCAAATGATCCATGTTTCTTTCCACGGTCGCGAGCCGATCATGGGTTTCTAAGTTCCCTTCCTCCTTCTCGAGAGTATTATGATCGTGAATATCCTCATCAATTGCACAGACCCATCCATCCTTGACGGGGTCATCCATTCCGTCCCAACCGTCAAGGATGATGTCTTCAGATTTGATAAAGAAACTCGGAGGAATCAAGTAAAGCACATGAAAGTTATAACCTCCACTCTCCTGCCCTAGTGTATCAACAATATCACCTCTTTTCAGGGCTTTCTGCGAAAATCTCTTATCAGCCTAATGAGCTTTCTTACGGCGAACTTCATCTTTGTCTATCTCTTCTTTTGCTGCATGTTATCACTACTCATGGCATATTCTAAAGGAATCTTCCACGAGTCCCCACTATTAGCCTCCAGTTTAAACTCATCGGAGGACAAGTCGACTGTCAAACGGGTGTCGTCGATCATGAAGCCATTAACTTGATCAATAATTTCCAAGGCGGTCATCTTCGCGAGACATCGCATCTTTTCCTCTCTTGAGGCCTCCCTTTCAATGGGGTACGCAGAAGCCCGTTCCAACATTTCGTGTAGCTTTGTCAGGTCCACCACGAGTTCTAGCTTATCAACGTCATTCTCATCCCAAATAGCATTCACCTCTTTATGCTCTGGTAGAGGTTTGTTGCACATTCGGCTCTGCTTTGTCGAATTCTAGCATTCTCCCATCTATCAGTACTTGTACTTTGTACTTAAGCGCGATTTAGTTATCCACATTGTGCCCCTTCTCGCCCATGTGATAGGCGCATAATTGGGTCTCGTCGAATCTAGAAAATCTGGGAGGAATGGATCTCGGAGGTTCTTTAGCAACTTGGATAGTGGACGAGGCAACGGTGTAAAAATCGACGGAGCCTTCTTTTTCGGTTCAAACTTCTTCGGGGCTGACCACGATGCGCCACCCTGGGTCGGGGTGGAGTCTGTGAATTTCTTTGGCCTCGATGGATTAGGCACGAAAGCGACTTCGCCCGAATTATCCCGTTCCCTTTTGGCGGGGTAGTGCCGTTTAAAAGCCGATTCAGGTATGCGCTTTTCCCTCATGGCCCATTGATGGCGCTCCGCAACCTTAATAATATGTGCAAAAGTCTGGCACCCTGAGGTATTCAGCTTCTCAAAGTAGTCATATGGTAGTGAAGGCCAACTAGCCCCGAAATTTTCCTTTAGTCGATCTTGTTGTCGTGTTGCCTATTCAGCTGCAAACTAGTATTAGGGGATCGAGGAGTTGCTGTCACTTTAATTTTCTTTTGCCGCAGGTTTTGTGCGGTTTATGTTGCTGCCACGGATCAAGGTTGCTATCAAGGTTGATTTTCTTGTTGTTTGGTGTCAAAAACCGCTACTGTCCAGTTCGGTTTACTCTGCTGTTTGGTGTTGAATCCTCTGTTGTTCGGCATCTATTTCGACTATTGTTCGGATACAATTCGAGTTGTTGTTTGGGCGTGGTTCAAGCTCCTGTTTGGTGATGATTCCCCTGCTATTTGGTGCCAATTTTCACTAATATTTGGTGCTAGTTTTATCCTTGTTTGATTGCTGTTCGGGGACATTTCCCACTATTGTCCAGGGCTGTCTTGAATGCTATTTGGAGTTGGAACTTACTGCTGTTCTATGCCGTTCCTTAGCTTCTATTCGACACTGGTTTCTCTAATGTTCAGTGTTTAAGAATGTGGTTATCTGGCCTCGTTTCTTTCGTTGTTTGGCGCATGAGTTCCGTGTCAATTGGTGCTCAAATTTGCTGCTTTTTGGTTTGTTTTCCTTGTTGTTTTTTACCTTAATCTTGTGCGAACAGCTCATTGTTTAGCCATGAGTTCATCCGACTATTCAGCTATGCAAAGGAGTCCAAAAGGGTCCCGATTGAGCCCTAGCTAAGAATGTGAGCCTCCCCACCAAGCAAGCTTGATCCATAAGGCAACGTGGCATTCGAATTAGGCTTTCGGATTTATCCAAATTAAGATCATGTGAATAATCTCGGGCTGTCATCTCAAGTTGACAACGATTGATGGAGACATTTTTTTCGCTCCATTCAAGTATCCCCTCATTAGCACTATTTCTGAAGACCCGCAGATGATGCTGGCACAAGCACAATTGAGTTAACCGTTAATGGGCAAGGGGCAAATTCTTAACTCCAACTATGCATCAGGCCCGATCAATCCTCGTACAGCCCCACACATGAATGTCGAGCCCCGAAGTGAGCTAGAATTACTTGACCGATCTCAGTTCATCGACCAGTTGAAGTGGATCCATGCTTCACCTTCAACCAATCCTTCGATCATGCCGTATCAGTAGACAAAAAATGGGGCAAAACCAAGGCCGCCCGATCTCAAGAGGGAGTATCTCTACTTAGGTTTGATTGGTTCTGAAAATGACATTTTGTTTTTCTTCTCGCAGGGTCAAGTGTCGTTTGCCAAAGCCCGTGATCAAATTCTCAACATTGGTTATATCTGGGGCAATCCCAGATTTTTGCAAAGCTATGGCCATTCGATATGATCCATTCTGACGAAAATGGGGCAAACCGACAATAAACGTCGATTTGAAAAGGGGTGTACATCTTCTCTAACTTATTCAGTTTTGAAGGTGACACTCTAATTTCCTTCCTGCAGGAGCATATGATCAACATGATAGTCCTTGCCATGGAATAACTAGACTTGTCGAATCATCGCTCGGCGCATTTCTCATGAACGTCTTTTTGAACAGGGATAACCAGAACATCTCGAGTCATCACTTGACTCATTCACACATGCTTTTTCCTTTCGCAGGGGCAAAGTCAGAGACAAGCTACTCCTCGGCTCGAGGATTACTTTCATAACTTGTTTGATCTATTCACATGAGTAGGGGGCAATCCACAATTCTCCATTCCCCGAGAATTTTCTCATGCTTGCATATTCTGTTCTTCAAGCAAATACATTTTCATAAAGCATGATAAGCTGTTTGAAATTGTTACATTTGTATGCTGGAAAATGTTCACACATTGCATGGTTTATGCATGACTATCCTACATGTTCAATTTACCAACTATGAATAGGGAGTATAAACTGAATATGATGCATTGAATGTACAGAATGGGGCATGACAGGATGATGAAAGGCAAGTCATTTCCACACATGTCCTGCGTCTTAATCCCCAGTGAGCTGAGCGTAGATAAGTTCCGTATTGCTTGAGGTAATGGGTTTTCTCGCAAAAGGTACGATAGCCAAAGTGAAGAGGCATTCATTTCTCCATACTAAACACTTTAGGTGTCCATTGCAAACCCCTTTGAGCGGTGGTTTCATTTCTTTACCCCTGTCAAGAACCATCCCACATCGAGGCAAAACGAAGGTAATTCCAACAGAAGCGTGAGGTAAATGGCTAGAAATTTTTTTGCTCAGACTAACATCAATCTTCGAGTGTTTTTTTGCATTATACTCGAACTTTAATTCAAGTACTTTAGGATGATGAAGAGCATTCATTTCTCTATCACATACACTCTACCCTTTTGCATGGCCTACTTGAGTCTGCAAATTCATTTTTTAAACCTTTGTTAGTGATCATTGCTTATTCGAAAGCGAAGATGGCGCTTTTCCGAAGGAGCAGAATTGAAGAAGATCGGGTCAATAGATAATTCCCGAATGAACTCATTTCATTTGCTAATATGCATGTCTGGCATCATTTTTGTAAATTATCTTTTGTTGTAATTCCTTACAAAAAAAAAAGGATTCAAAATCACGGGATTTGAAAAGAGAAAGAGAGCAAATGCAGCCAAAAAGAAAAGGGCCTGCTCCCCAAAAAAGAAAAAAGAAAAATCGAGACTTCAGGAAAAAAAATTCTAGGCGTCGAAGAAAAAAAAGGAAAGGAAAACGGGAGTCGGGAGTAAGAAAAGCAAAGGCTGATCCCATGAAAAATCCCGGGCGGTAAAAAAGCAAAGTGCCTATCAAAAGCAAGGGCCCATTCAATCCTTGTTCATTTGTAAAGTACTTCTGAATTTTGAATGTACATTTTTGCATGTTATTCTTGTAAATTCCAAAAGGATTGGGCTGTAAAGAAGACTCTCTAGAGAGGTTAGTTTGCAAAGTGCAATTCCTAGCAGAAGACTACCATCCCTCAGACAATGATGGTATCCTTTGAAGACTAATTCAGAAGGCCGAGATCGGTGACAAGACATCAATGATCACGATCATCAAGCCATTCTCCCACATTTTCTGAGCCAAAATGAGCCTTTTCATTTCTCAGTCCCTAATCCTAACCTACGTTACAACCCTTGAAAGTCTCTTCTGATTAGGGCACTTGAGTTAACATAGGGTTGAATGATTTTAAGCATTGCTCGAAGAAGTTCGAGCAAGATTATTTCTCTATCATTTTTACAGGATTCTTGACTTGTAAACCCGGAGCAGATGATGAAGATTCTCTTTCAAAAAAGCCTTGACTCCACAGAGAGTCCCCTTTTGTGAACCTTTGACCTAGCCCTCATTACGATCCTAATCAAGATCTCCAGATCGGCTTGGTCGTACCAATTGCGAGATTACTCAGACCCTTGTCGAATGCGAGTATGGTAAGATTGAGTGATTCTCTTGAATCTTGCAGCCAGGATAAATAGCTTTTCTCAAGAGTGAGAGAAAGCTCTTTCGGACTAAAGTTCCCCATTCAGGTTACATTCGAGGTATTCATGACCTGATAATCTCCCTGAGCAGAATTGGTAATGCAAACTCGACAGAATAGTTATGCATAAACCACATTATGAGTTACTACATCATACACAGACTATTTCTAATCATTGCAAACTCAGCCGAGTGGTTTTGCATGAACTCATTGATGAATATGCTTGCACATGTTACCTCTGACACTGTTTGACAGGAAGCGCATTCCCAATGTTTGAATTATCTCCCGAGGTCTTGAAATTCATCCAAGGATTATTGAATGCACAAGCCCTCTAACGAGTGTTACCAAGCAATCTTCCAGATCCTCAGGTGAATAGACGGGTACAACGTGGTTGACCCGACTATTCTTGACCACTAGAGGAGAATTCATGTATGTTTTCTAATCGCCCTTCAGAATCTTGCTTCACATTGACACTTGGTCAATTCAAGTTGACATCTTTTTTGCACAAATGCTTCACCTGATCAACTCAGGTAGCATTACCTACACCTTTTACACAAATGCTTCACCTGATCAGCTCAGGCAGCATTGCCTACACCTTCTACGCAAATGCTTCACCTGATCAGCTCAGGCAGCATTGCCTACACCTTCTACGCAAATGCTTCACCTGATCAGCTCAGGCGGCATTGTTTACACCTTCTACGCAAATGCTTCACCTGATCAACTCAGGCGGTATTGATTGCACCTTCTACACAAATGCTCACCTGATTAGCTCAGGCGACATTGATTGCACCTTCTACACAAATGCTTCACCTGATCAGCTCAGGCGGCATTGATTGCCTACACCTTCCACACAAATGCTCTTTCTGATTCATCTCAGACGACACATCCTTTTTATGATTCGCGCTGTGAGATTCGCGACACAAACCCCTTTTTTGTATTTACACTAATAAGATCAGTGTGATACATCATTTGATGTGATTCATGCTATGAGATTCTCGACACATCCTTTTTATTCATACGCACCTTGACGTAATTAGCATTGTGAGATTCGCAACACATCCCTCTTCAAACAATATATAGTGCTCAGGCTGATGAGATTTGCTTGACGCACACTTTTGTGAATTCGAGCTAATTTTTGGGTTCATGATTGATTCGGTCTCGTGATATCAGAAAATTCAATATATCTTGCGCTGTCTCGCATCAAAATGAGAGTTCTGATAACATATGGGCCCTAGTACCTTGAGATCCTTGCATCCACAAAAAGAAGCTTGGAAATCAAGAGAATCATCGCCAGCACCATGAGGTGTCCGGTGAGACCGATGTCTCATGTGTGATCCATGTGCAGGTTTCTCTAATACGTTTCCTTCGAGCGAAGAAGGAGTCTTAGCACATGTTATTTATAGTTCTGCATATCATGCGTCACTTCATTCGCATAGAAAATGGGATCAAGTCCCGCAAAAATCATCATTCATTTGCATTGTCAAAATTTAGGGTTCAATTTTGTCTTTGAGCGAAACCTCTGCGAGCCTCCACTCAAAGAGGGGTAGCTATTGACACCTAGATTTTGATTTTTCATTTTTTCATTTATATTGCACAAAATTGAGAATTAATTCTCAAAAAAAAAATATTTCCTCGTGCATTGCATTTTTATTTTTCTCATGCATCGCATTTTTTGCATTAGCGATGAGGGATTTGAGCTTGAATTGAACAGGCAACTGAACTTAAATTAGCAGGAAATTTTTGGCAAATTGGAATCAATAATGCCGAAAATATGAAGAGGCTTGGACCCATTTTTTCGAATGCTATTCAGTCCATTTTTGCTCAATTTAATTTTAAGGCTTTTAATTAATTAATTTAATTAAAGCCCGATTCGAGCCTAAAAATGCGCGAACAAGCCCGCGAGGACTGAAATTTTTGGCTGGCCCAAGACACACCTTCTATGGCCGAAAATACTAAGGTCTTTTAATAGATTAGGACTCTTTCGAGATCAGTTTTTTAATTTAACGGTCCTAATCTAATGCTGGAGTCTCAGCGTAATCCTACGGTCCTTAATAACTCCTACTAGGGCTAGGATTGATCCAACTCTATAAATACTAACCTAAGCTTAGGGTTCAGAGGAGGCCACTCATCTATCATACACGGCCACAAGAAGTCAGAGGCTCGTCTCCTTCCTCGGGGCCATTCATTGATAACACACGGCCATGGGAAGCTTCTGACGTTTCTTATGCAGGGCAGATTGAGAGAAAGCTATGAGAAGAGGGCGACCATTCACCTTTTTTTTACGGCCACAGAGAGCATCGCTCTCTTTGCTTCTCGATGGAGAACCCACAGGAAGAGACTAGTTACAAGGACCCACGGTCTTCGTGGGGGAGAGAGATCATAATACACGGAGCACTTGGTGGTAGAGAAGTCAAAGAAAAGGGAGAGTTCCTCCTTGAAGACATCCACCGCATTGAGAAAGCATCGAAGGAGGACCCGTGAGAAGACCAACACGCGCTAGTAAGAGAACGAAGCATTATTTCTCTCCATAATTGTTGCGCACGGGACTTCGATCTCATCGTACTGCACCAAAGCTGAAATCTCGGGCCACGAATCAGCGCACATCACGCCTCTACTCCATAGTTCCCCCATCGCACCAGTACCAACACAACTAGGCGATCTTGCTGTGTTCCTGATCTGCGACCAGCACCGCAAGGATGATCTGTCCCTTGGCACTCTCTATTCTACGAGTTACCTGAGTCTCGTCGGATAATCCTCGAAATAAGTCTCGCTCGAGCATCCCTGTCTCGAGCAAACCACCAGCTTCGCTGAGTTTCTAAGTCCAAGTTCCTGGCGTTCTATTCCATCAAGTGCAAGTCGAAGCCATCATCAAACCAAGCTAATCCTCCAGCAACACTAAAAGGAGTTATCATTTTCCTACAAAATTGTGACCTTGCCTTTTCCTTCTGTGAAAAGAATGCACGAGAGACACATCATGCCCACATGGACGCATAACAATACATGAAACAAATTAGTGAGAGCAGTCAATGGCCCAACGAACAAGTGTTCAATTAGAAAACATGAAGCACTGACTTATTTTCCTCTGATTGTCTAGGTGTGATAAAGCAATTCGGCAATTCCAGCGAAGGATTGCTTTCCGAAGTCCAAGCAAAACCGGTCCAAAAGTCATGAACTTGGTGCGCAAGTTTGGCGCAAATTCAAACTTGGGAAGGCAATTTCTCGAAGATATCTCGGCTGTGGTTGTCTCTTCCCATGATGCCAACGAGATGAATCGGTCTTGAATCCAAGGGGTGTGTTTTGGAGGTGGCCTAGCATCGCTAGGTGTCCAGCTGTTTCTGGACTGCTGATCAGCCCATTCTCGAGGTTGATCCAGCCATGTTCTTGATCTTAATTGATATCTAACTCAGCTTCGTTATCGTGCTAGAATATCCTTGCTGTTTGAGGTCTATTTTTGCGACAAATCAAGCTCAAAAGGGGCAACTTTGAGCAAATTTCTAGCTTGCGTGTGTGCAGATTTTTGGAGCAAAGCGAAGGTAACTTTCTAGACTCTTGATTGCAAATCAATGTTGATTTGATTGGAAACTCGCACATATGTTCTTGATGTTCAATGAATGTATATGATTTGCAGTCGAAAACCAAAGTTCAAACCTTTCTTTATTTTTAAACAAAAATTTTCAATTGATTATCAAAATAGAAACTTTATGTTGCTTTGATGTATTGCCTTCAACCGGCTATGTTATGCCGTCCGTAGCATGGAGTCATTTCAAACGCTTTACATCTTAGTATATGAAGATTGTTTTTACTTTGATTGTTAATTGACTGATTTTGTGGCACTCTTTCCCCATTGCCGAAATTGACTCGTTGAGGGGTGAAAAAAAAACCCTAAACCCAAACCCGAACGTGTTCTATTCGTAGCCATTTAGATACGATCTGTTCGGATTAATAAAAAGGGGAAGTTAGCCAATTCGATCTATAACCGCTTAGATCCGATTCGTTGTCTTCTCAAATCAATTTTGGCTTTAGAGAAGTTGGATTTTTTCGAAAAATTCAAGAGGAGTATCCGTGGATTGTATCGTGATTATTTGTTTTGGATATTCGTTGATTTGTTTTGGATTATCATGTTTGCTTTGGATTGTTATCTTATCTTGTTTAAGCTTCATAAGAAAAATTCTGAAAATTTTAGTAAGATATGGTTTCTTAGAAACCCTAACTAATTGAAATCTTAGGAAAGATAAGCTTTCTATATCATTGGAAACTGGAAACTTGGAGTGAACATCAAGATAAGGGATTATCCATGCATATCCTAAAAAGTTCGAAAATGCTAAAAAAAATACCAAAAAATTCTGCTCATATCTTTTGTCTCATGCATATTCCATGTCATACTTGCATATCTTGCACACATTCATGTAGCATAATTTTCGAATATCATCATATCTTCATACCATATTTTCAAAAAATATCACTTGCATATCGCATTGCATGTTTTGCATATCCACTTGCATATTTTTATATTATCTCATATCATGTGCGCATACCATACTTTCGAGTACCATTGCATTTTTGTTCCACCATATTTTCTATATATCACACGTCATCTTTTCCGCATTTTGCACAAGTTGCTATATCATGTTGTTGCATATTTCATGCTTTGTGATGTCGCATGCTAATACATTGCATAGCATTGTTTGCCATGCCATAATTTGATTGTCATTATGTTATGCCATGCCATTACCATGTCATTGTATTTTTGCATGTCTCATGTTCATATTATGTCCGCATATTTGCACGTTTCATATGCCATGTTCGCATATCACATGCTTGCGTGCCACCATGATTTTAGTCATATTCGCATATTGCATGTCTTTACCGTCGAATTTGTCTTGCATGTTCATATAGGTTAGTTTTGTCATGTCATTATTTTGCACATCATTTAGCATGCCCTTACTTTCTTTTATTGCAATGGCATCTTGTTGTATGTTTTGGCATAGCATTATACCCCGTCATTTAGTATAGCTTCATGTCATTGCATTCATGTCATTCATGCATTCCACCTAAAAAAAGTGAGCACAAAAAGAACACCTCACTTGAGCTTAAAAGTAAATCAAGCATGGGTTGCCAAATTAGGATTTTCATGAAATTTAAGGTACCGAAAGGGCATTAGTTTAAATTAACTAGTGTAATCAAGTCGGCGAATCCCCTAATCTCCGGTTCGTAGAAGTGAGGTATTTCTCCCGATACCTTGCTTAGGTTTCTAATCAACCTACCAAGAATGATTAGTGGCGACTCCAACCTTTAAATCATTTGAAATTTAAATTCAAAACCTAAGTTGCGATTTGATAAGACTTTGGAGAGTTCGTATTAGGTTAGCTTTGAATTAGCCAGATAATCCATTAACCTAAAGAAACCCGTTTTTTTCGGTCGTGACAACAATTGAACTGAATTGTAATTTTTGGCAATAGAGTGGGATGTCACGACTCTAAAAATGTGAAAATGGGAAATTAAAAATCTAAAAATGTAATTTTTTGAATTAATTCGGAATTATGTTCAAACAGAGAACGTATAATCCCGAATAAAATTTTCAAAATTTTAAAGGGTCAAAATGAAAAGGAAATAAAAATAAAAATATTGGCTATTTTTCTGTATTTTTGTGGCCTCAAATGTTATTTTTCTTGATTTTTCAAGTATTTTTCTATTTTTTGAAAATATAAGAAAATGCGAAAAATATGAAAAATTATTGTTTGTTCAAAAATGGATCCTTAGGCTTGGCCAAGGCTTCCAAAATTGATTTTACAATTTTATGAATTTTTATGAATTTTCTTAATAATAAAATGACCAAAAATCAGGTGTCAACATTTGCCCCTTTTTTTAGAGGGCTCTCGGGAGAAACCATTTTTGAAGACAAGGTGACACCTGAAATTTGAACGACTCAATTGGGAAAAAATTTAAAACAATCGTCGTGAAAACCGACTCACATACATTTCTGTGTAAGCTTAAGTCCAAATTCCATTCTACTCCTTTTGATGTGAGAGAGAGAGAGAGGAAGAGAGACTTACCTGAAGCTTACCCGTCTGCCGCACGGGTGTGGTTGATTTGCTTGCTTTGAATGAGAACCTAAGGCTTCATTATAAGAATACCCTAGGAGGTTACCCCATAGAAGATTCCTATTGAATGGAATGCAAGGATTAAAATGATTAAGATTGGCTCGTGTGGTAGGTCACCCCATAGAAGATTCCTATTGAAAGGATTCTAAGGATTAAAATAATTAAGATTTGACCCATATGGTAGGTCACCCCATGAAGATTCCTATTGAAAGGATTCCAAGGATTAAAATGATTAAGATTTGACTCGTATGGTAGGTCACGCCATAGAAGATTCATATTGAAAGGATTCGAGGGATTAAAATGATTAAGATTTGACCCGTATGGTAGGTTACCCCATAGAAGATCCATATTGAAAGGATTCTAAGGATTAAAATGATTAAGATTTAACCCGTATGGTAGGTCACCCCATAAAGGATTGACTCTTAAGGATAGAGATAGCTAGAAAGAATGACTCGTGAGGACAGAGTCTAGCGTAAAAAAATGACTCGTAAGGACAGAGTCTAGCCTGAAAGATTGGATCATCCTTTATCAAGGAATCACCAAAGAATATCCTAATGTTGCTTTTTAAGGCAGACTGAAGAGATATGGTTTCAAAGATTGATTTTGGGGTGCTATTCTGGGATCTGGTGTAAACTAGGAAACCTGTAAAAGCTCAAATCCTGAATTATCTTACCAATGTGGGTGCCATTCTAGGATCTGGGGGAACTAGGAGACTGCAGAAGCTCAAACCCTAAAGTATCTTACCAATGCGGGTGCCATTCTAGGATCTAGGGGAACTAGGAAACCTGCAGAAGCTCAAACCCTGAATTATCTTACCAATGTGGTGTCATTCTAGGATCTTGGGGAACTAGGAAACCTACAGAAGCGCAAACTCGACTTGTCTTACCAATGTGGGTGCCATTATGAGATCTGGGGGAATCAGGAAACCTGCAGAAGCTCAAACCCTAAATTATCTTACCAATGTGGGTGCCATTCTGGGATCTGGGGGAACCAGGAAACCTGCAGAAGCTCAAACCCTGAATAGATGTATAGGTACGACATTGGATCGAGCCTTGAAGATAGTGGAGATGACGAAGCTTATTGATGGCGCTAATAGGTTGGGAGTAGTTATCGAACATTGGATTGTAATTTTGAACTTTTGTAAAGGATCATTTAAAGAATAAATGGATATATACGTAAACTCAATCTTTTTTCCATGTCTATTGCTTGCGAATCGTGTGTCTTATTAGGCGAGAAAACCCTATTAAGACCTTATCCTTAGGCGTCGTGCCTGCTGCTTATTTTCCATGCACTTGTTTTCTATTTCGTCTTCCGCTCGCGCCCATTATCAGTAATGATATCAGATTAAAAATAGACTTAGGATAAGGGTCGCTACAATTTCCTTGGAGTAGAGAAATCTTAACACATGTCATTTACAGTCTTGCATTTCATGCATCATGTCATTTGCATAAAAAAATGGGATTAAGACTCCAAAAAAAAAAACTCATCATTTGCATTTGCATTGTCAAAATTTAGGTTCAATTTTGTTTTTGAGTGAAACCTTTGCGAGCCTCCACTCAAAGAGGGGCAGCTTTTGACACCTAAATTTTGATTTTTCTTTTTCAATTTCGTTCTACACAAAAATAAGGATTAACTTTAGTCCTCGCCAAAAAATAATTATTTTTAATGCATAGCATATTTTATTTTCTTACTCATGCATTGCATTTACGTTGTTTGGAACGGCGGTGCGAAATCAAACTCAAATTGACAGACGATCGGACGAAGCATAGTATGTAAAATTCGGGCAAACATGAGGGGGGTTTTGCCGAAAATTGTAAGAGGGCTTGGACCTTGTTTTCAGATTTAATTCATCTCATTTTTGCTCAATTAATTGTAAAGGCTTTTAGTTAATTATTTATTCGCTTAATTAAATCCTGATTTGAGCCCAAAAAATGCGCGATAAAGCCCCCAAGAATCAAAATTTTTGGCTGGCCCATGTACATCATTATTTGGCCGAAACTTTGAAGAGTCTTAGTCCATTGGGACTCTTTAAAAATCTGAATCTTAAGAGTTTTAAGTAATCAAGACTTCTAAAAATCAGAATTTCTAATCTGACGGTCCTAATGTAATCCTACAACCCAAGTCTAATCCTACGGTCTATAATCAATCCTACTAGGACTAGGATTAGCTTAGGTCTATATAACCTAATTTAAGCCTAGGGTTTAATGGAGGCCACATAATTGCAAGACACGGCCACACAAAGAATAGAGAAATACGAGAGTTCTGTGTAAAGAACAGATTCTCCATATTGGGCTGCAATTTGGCGAGACAGATCGTCAGGTAGTGCCACGATTTGTTGCCATTGTCGCCAAGGTCTGAGCCTCCTCTGCTGCGGTCGACTCTTCTTGGATTTTCCTGGGTGAGTTCCACGCTGCTCCTACTCCTCTGACGCCTAACAGCCACGTCCAGAACGTTAAGCTTTGGCTGAGCTGCTGTTGGGAGCCGAGAAAAATCACTCCCCGTTTCCTTCCACTGATCAGTGCTAGAGCTTTGCTGTTCGTGGGTTCTGTTTCGTCATCCTTCTGCCCAGAAAACCTTTGCTGATCGGTCCAGGTTTGGTTGCTGCCCAAGTGCTGTTTTTTGCTCCAAATTAGCCTAATTCTTCTACTGTTCAGCCACGAAAAGAGGCATACGAACAGGCTTTGTCGTGCCCTTGTTGCTGATCATCAATCAAGTCAAGTTTGGTCCCCAAGTTTTCTTATGCAATTCTCGCAATTACGCTCAGAAAATCTAGAGTTTTCACGTGAGAAAGAAGAGAAAAAGAAAGCGAATAAAAGTTCCTCAACCGAAGTTTTTCATGGAGGATCACGGTTTGCCTTTTTGGCCATCAATGTTCTTCTTCCTCCCTTGTTGATCATTATTTGCTGCTGTAAAAACCAGGAGAACAGTTAGCCCAACCCATGCCAATCTAGCTTGCTCGTGTTCTGTGACCCACTGTTCGGTGGGGGACTTCAATTTCTACCGGTCAATTATTTGCTCCACCCTTTGCCCTTCGTTCGGGCACCTCTGCTGCTGTTCGTGGTCAATTTAGCTGCTGTCCAGCAGTTTCTTAGTTGCTGTTCAAGGCGATTTCAGCACCGCTCGGAGTCCAAAGCAACCCCGTTTTGGGGTCTTCTCACCTGATCTTTAAGTGCAGGTTTTTATCAATTGTTCAAGACCAATTCCTTGGTGCTCGATGTGTTTTTTTGCAGCTGTCCAAGGAGGATTGCACGCGAACTTCTAAGTCCATCATCGAATTTTTTACGTCACCTGCGGATCGATTGATAGAAGGAACATAATTTGACAATCTTGTCGAATTAGGTCGCGACACTTGCGCGTGTGCAGATGTTTTGCGGGAGCGTAGAGGTAACTTCCTAGACTTTTGATTGTAAATCAACACTCGTTTGATTGGGAATTTGCATGTATGTTCTTGATGTTCAATGAACATATACCAGTTTGCAATTGAAAAAAAAAATTCAAACTTTTTTTGATTAAAAAAAAATTCTCAATTGATTGTCAAAGTAGAAACTTTCTAATGTTGCTTTGATGTATTATCTTCAACCGACCATGTTATGCCGTCCACAGCCTAGAGTGGTTTGAAATGTTTTACATTTTAGTATATTAAGATTTTTTTTTTTACTTTGATGATTAATTGACTGATTTTATGATACTCTTTCCCCATGGCCGAAATTTGACTCATTGAGGGGTAAAAAAAATTAAACACAAACCCAGACGTATTCTATCCGTAGCCATTCGGATACGATCCGTTCGGATTAATAAAAGGGGAAGTTGGCCAATTCGATCTATAACCGCTTAAATCCGATTCGCTATCTTCTCAAATCAATTTTGGGTTTAGGGATGTTGTAATTTTTCGAAAAATTCAAGAGGAATATCCGTGGATTGTATTGTGATTATTTGTTTTGGATATTTATTGATTTGTTTTGGATTATAATGTTTGCTTTGAATTATTATCTTATCTTGTTTGAGCTTCATAAAAAAACTGAAAATTTTAGTAAGATATGGTTTTTTAGAAACCCTATCTAATTGAAATTTTAGGAAAGATAGGCTTCTTAGAAAGCTTATCTAATTGGAAATTTGGAGTGAAATCAAGATAAGGAACTATCCATGCATATCCTAAAAAATTCTAAAATTCTAAAAAAAATACCCAAAAAAATCTGCTCAATATCTCATGTCATCTTTGCATGCTCGCATATCTCATGTCTCGTTGCATATTTCTTCGCATATCTTGTATATTTTTGTGTTATCTTATGTCATGTGTGCATACCATATTTTCGAATATCATTGCATCTCCTTACCATATTTTTTTTCAAAAATTTGCATTCCCATGTCGCATGCTAATACTTTGCATATCACTGTCCATACCATAATTTGATTGCCGTTATGCTACGCCATGCCATTACCATATCTTTATATTTTGCGCATCTCATCTTCACATGTTTTGCATATCTCATGTTGCATGTTCATATATGTAGCATATCTCATGTTTTATCATGTCGCATATTTGCACGTCATATTTTCGTAAGTCGCATCATTCTGGCACGTTTTGATTGATTAGTTAATGTTTCGCATATAGGATAGAATTGTTTGCTTCGCATATTTTGCCTGTCTTTTCTATGATCCTTGTGTCATTTAGCATAATGTGCATGGCATATCATTTTGTCATTTAGGTAGAATTCATTGTTTTAGCATTCATATCATTCATGTAAACAAGTGAAAACACAAAAACACCTCAGTTGAGCTTCAAGTAAAATTCAATCAAGCTTGAGTTGCCAAATTAGGGTTTTCATGAAATTTAAGGTACCGAAAGGACATTAGTTTTAACTAACTAGTGTAATCAAGTCCTCGAATCTCTAATCTCTAGTTCGTAGAAGTAAGGTATTTCTCCCGATACGTTACTTAGGTTTCTAATCAACCTATCAAGAAATGATTAGTGGCGACTCCAAACTTTAAATCATCTGAACATTAAATTCAAAACCAAAGTTGCGATTTTGTAGGGCTTGGGAGAGTCCGTATTAGGTTAGCCGTTTGATGAATATAATAATCCATTAGCCTAAGGAAACTCGTTTTTTTAGGTCGCGACACCCTTCCATGCATAAAGCGGGTTGTGTGAAACCCTTCAAAACCTTTGGTTGAGCAATGCTGGATGTTCTTCTTCCCGCGCGCGAATGCTTCAGAGACGTCACGCCTCGACCCTCGGGCACACGACAACCTTGTCAAACGTCTCAAGTCAAAGGGACGACATCCCAGGTATGCCATCCACCCATTCATTTTATCTTGTAGTTAAGCACATGCCGAACGAACAACAATCCAGATAGAATTAAGAGTAGGGACAGTCAGCAGGTAAAACAACAACCAATAGTAGCACAAACCATTTTATTTATATTCAGTTAACCCAAGGGAAGCGAACACGTCTACAAGCCCACACTTCAGGGCTACTTTCTAAGACCATCAAAATGATACCGGGTCAAGACTAGGGGCTAACTACAACAACCAAAAGCTACCACCAAAAAGGAGCCTCCACTTCAATGCTCGCTCACTAGCCGAGGTTACTAGGCCAGCCATAGTACTCAGGCGGAGTCTTAGGGTCCTCCTCGTCCGGGTTCGATTCAGGGTCCACCACCTCCCCATCCGAGGTATCTAGATCCATCGAATCCCACGTTCGGATCACAAGGGTCGTAGTTGGGGGTCCATCAAACTCCCGAATGGGCCCGAAGAGATCATCCTCGTGACGGACGAACCAGGCCTTAAAACGATGAGGCACCAGGTGCCCCATCCCTTCTTCGACTCAGAGGGTCGTCGCGTGTTGTTTCCACATACGATCAGAATTTGGGATCGGATGATGTAGGATATCAAAAGATTGGTCGAGAGACACTGCGAACCGGACTAGACGGACTTCCATACTACGGACATGAAAACGGTTAGCAACAACAAATGAGATATAAAATCCCCATGAGTCAACGCCTAAGTCCGAGTAGGACGTCGATTCACCCAAGCGGCCTAAACATATAACGCAAGAACGATGATAGATCAATAGCGTGCGGTGCACGCTACGCTCTAGCAACCAAACAGGTAGGCACAACTCAGCAGCCAATAGACAATCACATGCAAGCTTACCCCGCCTTGGCCCATGCATCAATAATCACATGGCATTCAATCATAAATAGGCCAAAGCACACAACTAGAACATTCAGCAATGACTCATGCACAATGCAACATGCGTGTTCCAGTTATTAATGCAAGAGATACTCCACTATCACCACAACACAGCCCGACTGCTAGTGCTCTTCCAGCAAGATCGAGCGTCGTCCCCCTCCATCCAACGATGGCATCCGATAGCCCCTCAAGACCCTTAAGGCGCACATACCAGGCTTTCCGGTAAGGAACTTCGGTCCATCATAAGCTGCGACCGGCATCCAATTAGCCGTGTGATTCTGGCCCAGCCGGCACGGACTATCGTGCATCCAACAAGCCGTGTGAATCCGACCCAGCCGGCATTGACATATTAGGCGACGAACCCAAGCCATCAAGGGTACCGCCACGTCCCTTGTTACGTTAGGGTGACGCTAAACCATCATGTGACCACATAAACACACCAGGCAACCAAGTTAGTTCATATCTTCAGATTTAATCCAATGCAGTCACATTCCTAATCATGCTTAAAACTCTGCTAACAGCCATTTTCATGCTTAAGTATGCAATTTGACTTCACACGAGGTCACATGAATGTGCACATTATCCACAAGACTTTGCATCTTTAAAAGGGTTATCAATCACCTTAACCGGACATGTATGCACAAGCAACGTGTATAGCAACTCCAAACAATCAACACTCAAGTCAACCAACAATTAACCAATCAGCATTCCGCAATCATTTAACAGTAGATAATTATCTCGAGTCTGACTATTTATCTCCACAACAGTTAATTATGCAGACTATAACTAATTAACCTGGCCTCAGCTAATTAACCGATCGTAATCCATGGGCAGATACAGTTAATTAGGGCAACTACAATTAATCCACACTAATCATGGTAACTAATTAAACTAACCACGGTAACTAACTAATCTAACCACGGTACCTACTAATCTAACCACGGTAACTAATTAAACTAATCATAACTGCAATTAACGACCTAATTAGTTATTAGGGGTTAACTCACAACGATGACCGGCGACGGCGGCGACGCGGCTTCAGCTCGGCTCGAGGTCGCGGACGCAGCTACGACGAAGGCGGACGACGGTAACTCGCGGATGGCGGCGAATGGCGTCAGACAAAGGCGACGTGACGGTGCTGAGGGCACGGTTGCGGCACGGCGGAGCTTGGCAGCGGCACACAAACGGGTAGTAGAGCTCGGGAACGAAGGGACGGTGACCAACGGCGGTGAAGGGGAGCCGCGGGCCTCGGTGAGCTCGGCGACGGAGATGGCAAGGCGACGATGGAGGTAGACGGCGGGAGAGCGACGCGGCAGGCTGGAGGTCTCGGCGGTAACGGCGGCTGGCTCAGGGGACGGGCTGCTGACGACGGCGGCGGTGGCTCGCGAGGGGAAAATGAGAGAGGAGGTGGGTCGGGCTTGCGGGGCTACGGAGGGGGTCACAGGTGGCCGGGTGGCGTGGCACGAGCTTGGAGGAGCTGCGGAGGTGTTGGCAGAGGCGACGACGAGCGGCACCGGCAAAGGGAGGAGGTGGCAGTGGCTAGCCGGCGCGCGCAAGGGGACCGAGAGGGAGAGAGAGAGAGAGAGAGAGAGAGAGAGAGAGAGAGAGAGAGAGAGAGAGAGAGAGAGAGAGAGAGAGAGAGAAGATTATGGTGATGGGTTGGTGTGGATTTAACAAGGGGGCCCACAAATTCAAATCAGAATTAATGATTTTCTGCTTATATGAATAATATCCGAGGGCAAAATGGTCAGTTGGAAATTTAGGTCTGGTTGATCATTTGGCATAGACGACTAAAGGTATTTCGGTCAGGATTAAGCTCCGGCGCGAAGGAATTCGACGCTAAAGTCTACAGCGCGATAAAACCAATTAAACCCTTCTGGCCTATGCTTCATGTGCTACCAAGATCCTTCCATATCAAATAAATTCGCGTCCGATAATCGTCCATTAATTTCAAAAAATCCAATATTATTTATTTTACAAGCCTTGAAATTTCTGGACGTCACAACTCTTCCCTCCTTAGGGAATTTCGTCACCGAAATTAAACCCTTACACAACTTCAAAAAAGAAAAGGGTACTGACTCTTCATAGCCTCTTCGCTTTCCCACGTTGCTCCTTCTGTTCCATGGTGTTGCCAAATCACCTTAACAAAAGGGATCGTCTTATTTCGCAGCACTTGCTCTTTCCTATCCTCGATCCTCATCGAACGTTCCACGGACGTTACACGCTCATCCACTTCAATCTCTTCAAAACTCAACACATGAACTGGACCAGGCTCATACTTCCTCAACATCGATACATGAAAAACGTCATGCACCTGAGCAAGTCTTGGTGGCAACGCAAGACGACAAGCTAGATTTTCAATCCGCTCCAGAATCTCAAATGGTCCAACATACCTCGGGCTTAACTTTCCTTTCTTGCCAAAATGAGATGTCCCTCACATAGACGACACCTTGAGAAAAACATGATCACCCACTTGAAACTCCAAAGGTCTGCGCCGCTTGTCAGCGTAACTCTTCTGACGGCTCTAGGCTGTCCTAAGCCTTTCTCTGATGACCTTGACAGCATCCAACGACTGTTGCACCAACTCAGGACCAGTGATCTTCCTTTCACCAACCTCATTCCAACAAATGGGCATCCTGCAAGCCTTACCATACAGTGCTTCGAACGGTGCCATCTTGATACTCTGCTGATAACTATTGTTGTAGGCAAACTCGACCAAATAAAGCTGCTCCTCCCAACTACCCTTGAAATCCAAGACACAGGCTCGTAACATATCCTCAAGCATCTGAATCGCCCTTTCAGACTGGCCATCCGTCTGTGGGAGATAAGCCGTACTGAACTATAGCTTCATTCCCAACGCAGTTTGCAAGCTGTTCCAAAAGGTAGTAGTGAACCTGGGGTCACGATCCGATGTGACTGTCACTAGCACTCCATGAAAACGCACAATCTGACGTACATATAGCTCTATAACCTGTCCAAAGTGAAGTTCTTTCGCACAGCGATGAAGTGAGCAGACTTCGTCAATCTATCCACAACAACCCAAATCGAATCATTGCCTCGCTGACTCCTTGGCAAACCCGTCATGAAGTCCATCGTGATATGTTCCCACTTCCACTCTAGAATCTCAAGCGGTTGTAGCAGTCCACCAGGCTTACAATGTTGCGCCTTGAACTGCTGGCACGTCAAACACTTCGCCACGTGCTTGGCTATGTCAGCCTTCATACCACTCCACCAAAAGTACTCCCTCAAATTCTGATACATGTTCGTATTGCCCGGATGAATACTGTAACTGCTACGATGTGCCTCCGATAAGATTTCCTCCCTAAGACCTTTATCGGCAGGCACGCAAAAAACGTCCTCGAAACTTTAGTATCCCATCCTCGGCTACCTGGAAGTCGGCTTTACTTTGCTCTGAGCCCTCTTGAAGGATTCTTTGAATGGTAGGATCCGTCGACTGCAAAGTCTTAACTCTTGCCTGCACATCTGGCTCAATCCTCAACGTAACCATCGGATTTGACAGACGGCCTACCTCTAACCTAAAATCTGAATCTCGCACTTCCTCCCGAAGACGCCACTCTCGGACCATTAACTGGGCAATTGCTGACTTTCGACTCAACACATCTGCAACCTTGTTAGCCTTAGTCGGATGATACAGAATCTCATAGTCATAATCCTTAAGAAGTTCCATCCAACGGCACTGCCGCATGTTCAGCTCCTTTTGAGAGAACAGATACTTAAGACTCTGATGATCAGTGTAGACCTAAAACCTCTCTCCAACCAGATAATGCCTCCAAATCTTAAGAGCAAAGACGATCGCTACTAACTCCAAATTGTACGTCGGATAGTTCAATTCATGAGGTCTCAACTGATAAGATGCGTACGCAACCACTCTCCCATATTGCATAAGAACGCAGCCTAACCCCTTAAAAGATGCATCGCTATAAATCTCATAACATCCGGGACCAAACGGTATTGTCAAAATAGGAGCCGTAGTTAGCTTGTGCTTAAGCTCTTGGAAACTAAGCTCGCACTTATCCGTCCAATCGAATCTCCCGTCCTTCAACAGACGCGTCAGTGGCATAGCTATCACAGAGAATCTTTCCATGAAACACCTGTAATAGCCTTTCAATCCTAAGAAACTTCAGACCTCTGTCACTGTCGTTGCCCTCGGCCAATCCATGATCGCTTCAATCTTAACTAGACCCACAGATATCCCTTCTTCAGAAATCATGTGACCAAGGAAAGCTACGCGAGTCAGCCAAAACTCGCACTTACTGAACTTAGCAAATAGCTGATGCTCCCGAAGTGTTCCCAATACTATTCTCAGATGCTGCTCATGATCCTCAAATTCCTCAAATACACTAAGATATCGTCAATAAACACAATGATGAATCTGTCCAAATACTC
Organism: Lenwebbia sp. NSW1173648; assembly: GCA_029784005.1. Taxonomy (NCBI): domain Eukaryota; kingdom Viridiplantae; phylum Streptophyta; class Magnoliopsida; order Myrtales; family Myrtaceae; genus Lenwebbia; species Lenwebbia sp. NSW1173648. Next base: position 14,223,482 of record JARCGZ010000007.1, read on the forward strand.
CTTGAACGCCCTATTCATCAAATTCATGAAAGCAGCTGGGGCATTTATTAGACCAAACGGCATTACGGTAAACTCATAATGACCGTAACCCGTCCTGAATGTCGTATTCAGTATATCCTCCTTCTTAATCCTTAACTGATGATATCTCGTCCGTAGATCGATCTTGGAAAACATCATAGCTCCTTGAAGTTGGTCAAACAAATCGTCGATCCTTGGCAACGGATACTTGTTCTTAACTATCACCTGATTGAGCTGACGGTAATCGATGCACAGACGTAAGGATCCATCCTTCTTCCTTACGAATAACACAGGCGCTCCCCATGGAGACGCACTAGGACGAATAAATCCTTTGTCCAACAACTCTTGCATTTGTACCTTCAACTCCTTAAGTTCTGACAATGCCATCCGATATGGTGCTTTGGATATCGACTCCGTTCCTGGGGCTAACTCAACCACAAACTCTATTTCCCTCTCTGGCGGCAATCCAGGCAACTCCTACGGAAAGACATCCGAAAAATCGCATACCACAGCGATATCTTCCATCCTTGATTCCTCAACCAACACAACAATCACAGACGCCAAATAACCTTGGCAGCCACTACCCAACAACTGAGTCACTTCCAGCGACGAAACCAAGGGGATTGAGGCTCCCCCTCGGTTCCCAACGAACTCAAAACTAACCCCATCCAGCGAGTTAAACCGAATGGTCTTACGATGGCAATCCATCACAACCCTTTGCTTAGTAAGCCAATCCATACCAACAATAACATCAAAGTCAAACATTGCCAGCATAATCTAATCTATCCTTTCCTCGCGACCATCTACAACCAGCTTATAGCTAGGGCAACCTACCGCGAACACTACACTATTCTTAAGTGGCGTAGAAATCTTAAAAACCGTCCCCAACGGCTTCAGACCCAACCCAACTAACTTAACAAACTGCTCAACAACAAATGAATGCGAACCTCCAGGATCAAACAAAGCATAAGCTACTTGATTATGCAAGAGGATCGTACCTGTAACGGTCAGCGAATCCTTCACCTCCTCACGGGTTATAGCATACACCCTTTCTTGCAATGGCAGCCGATTCTGGTGGTTCTATGGAACGTTCCCTCGCATCTGTCCTCCCTGCTATATCGACATCTGCCTCCCCATCTGTCTCTATGGGCAGTCTCTCACCAGGTGGCTGTGCTGACCACATCCATAACAAGCACCCATCTTCCCAGGGCACGGGGCTGATCAATGCATCTACTTATAGAGCTGACACACACCATTGGGGCGATACAACGGCTTCCCAACGGCATTCCTCCAGTTGGGTGGGATAGGATACCTTCCTCTTACCATTGGTCCTTTCCCAAACCTCTGGTTATCCCTTACAGCAGGCGCAAGCCACAATCCAGATGCGGCTGCCCTCTCAGCCATGTCCCTTTCTACCAGCTGGGCCCTCTCATACAGCTCGTTGTAATCCTTAAGATTCAATGGCACTAGCAAACCCTTGATCTCCGATTTCAATCTATCTCGGAACCTTCTTGCCCTATCTACAGGGTCCTCAACCATCCTCGGTGCATACTTCGATAACTCAGCAACCTTCGCCTCGTACTGATCCATAGACAACTGATTCTGACGAAGGCGTAGGAACTCAGCCATCTTCTATTCTCGTGCATAGTCCGAGAAGTACTTTCCATTAAAAGTCTCCATGAAGGCATCCCACCCCGGGATCGCACCTTCGGGAAAAGTCCTTCCTTGCGTGGCATTCCACCACGTGCTAGCGTTACCCTGCAGTTGGTACATTGCCAGTGTCACTTTCTACTCCTTGGAACACCTCAACAAGGCGAAGATCTTCTCCAGCTCCTCGATCCAAGTGATTGCGGTCTCCGGGTCACCTGCCCCCGAAAACTTCGACAGCTTGAGCTTTAGAAACGGCTCCACTAGCTTGTGTGTCCGCGGCTTACCAATCCAGTTTCCAGCCAACGGGTCTTCTTGGGGGACGGCAGCAGCAGCAGGAGCTTGGTTCCTCACTTGCTGCCCCATCAGATCTCCTAAGGCTTCCAACGCCTGTAGGATCCCATCCACTCTAGGATCCTCCTAAGCTGCCCTTTCTTTAGGCCTACCTCTCAGATTACGGTCATCTGTCCTATAGGACCTTACGGACTCCTGCTCCCCCAAAGGCAACACGTAATGAGAATTCAGGACTACAACCTAACAGAAAATTGAACAATAATCACATGCACATGGTTTTAATCCTACTAACTATCCCAAAACCCAGTGCAACTTATCACTCCAGTCCATGACCAAGTGGTTTAGGTTGACCTTGCACTGATACCACTTAGACGGGGTTGTCACGCCCCGATCCTCGGGCACGCAACAACCCTGCCAAACGTCTTAGGTCAAAGGGACGACATCCCAGGTATGCTATCGACCCATTCATTTTATCTTGTAGTTAGGCACACGTGGAATGAACAACAACCCAGATAGAATTAAGAGCAGGGATAGCCAGCAGGAAAAACAACAACCAACAGCAGCACAAACCATTTTATTTATATTCAGTTAACCCAAGGGAAGCGAATACATCTATAAGCCCACTCTTTAGAGCTGCTTCCTATGACCATCAAAAAGATACCAGGTCAGGGCTAGGGGCTAACTATAACAACCAAAAGCTACCATAAAAAAGGAGCCTTCGCTTCAACGCTCGCTCACTGGCCGAGGTTACTAGGCCAGCCATAGTACTTAGGCGGAGTCTTAGGGTCCATCATCTCCCCCTTCGGGATATCTAGATCTATTGAATCCCACATTCGGATCACAGGGATCGCAGTCGGGGGTCTATCGAACACCCGAATAAGCCTAAAGAGATCATCCCCGTGACGAACGAACTAGGCCTTAAAATGATGAGGCACCAGGTGCCTCATCCCTTCTTCAACCTAGAGGGTCGTCACGTGTTGTTCCCACACACAATCAGAATTTGGGATCGGATTATGCAAGATATCAAAAGATTGGTCGAAAGGCACCCCGAATCGGACTGGACAGACTTTCATAATACGGACTTGAAAACGAATAGCAACAACAAATGAGATATAAAATCTCCATGAGTCAACGCCTAAGTCCGAGTAGGACGTCGATTCACCTAGGCGGCCTAAACATGCAACGCAAGAACGATGGTAGATTTTTTGCGTACGGTGCACGCCATGCTCTAGCTACCAAATAGGTAGGCACAACTCAATAGCCAATAGACAATCACATGCAAGCTTACCCCCCCTTGGCCCATGCATCAGTAATCACATGACATTCGATCATAAACAGGCCAAAGCACACAACCAGAATACTTAGCAATGACTCATGCATAATGCAACAGGCGTGTTCCAGTAATTAACGCAAGAGATACTCCACTCTCGCCACAGCAGAGCCCGACCGCTAGTGCTCTTCCAGTAGGATCAAGCGTCGTCCCGCTACATCCAGCGACGGCAACCGATAGCCCCTCAGGACCCTTAAGGCTTTTCGGTAAGGAACTTCGATCCATCACAAGCTATCGGCATCCAATCAGTCGTGTGATTCTGGCCTAGCCGGTACGGACTATCGTGCATCCAATAAGCCGTGTGAATCTGACTCAGCCGGCATTGACATATTAGGCAACGAACCCAAGCCATCAAGGGTACCGCCACGTCCCCTGTTACGTTAGGGTGACGCTAAACCATCGTGTGACCACATAAATACACCAGGCAACCAAGCCAGTTCATATCTTCAGATTTAGTCCAATGCAGTCACATTCCTAATCATGCTCAAAACTCGGCTAATAGCCATTTTCATGCTTAAGTATGCAATTTGACTTCACACGAGGTCACATGAATGTGCACATTATCCACCAGACTTTGCATCTATAAAAGGGTGATCAATCACCTTAACCGGACATGTATGCACAAGCAACGTGTATAGCAACTCCAAACAATCAACACTTAAGTCAACCAATAATTAACCAATCAGCATTCCACAATCGTTTAACAGTAGATAATTATCTCGAGTCTGACTATTTATCTCCACAATAGTTAATTAGGCCGACTACAACTAATTGACTCGGCCTCAGCTAATTAACCGATCGCAATCAACGGGCAAATATAGTTAATACACACTAATCATGGTAAATAATTAAATTAACCACAGTAACTAACTAATCTAACCACGGTACCTAACTAATCTAACCACGGTAACTAATTAAACTAATCATAACGGCATGCGAGCGACGCGTGGGGTGGAGGTCTTGGCGGTAACGGCGGCTGGCTCAGGCGACTGACAACGGCGGCGGCGACTGGCGAGGGGAAAAGGAGAGAGGAGAAGGTGGGTCGGGCTCCCGGGGCTAGGGGTTCGCGGGTGGCTGGTCGACATGGCACGAGCTTAAAGGGGCGACGACGAGCTCGGCGGAGGTGCTTGGGGCGGCGACGGCGAGCGGCACCGGCGGAGGGAGGAGGTGGCGGTGGCTACCGGCGCGCGTAAGCGGACCGAGAGGGATAGAGTTCGGGTGGTGAGAGGGAGAGAGAGAGAGAGAGAGAGAGAGAGAGAGAGAGAGAGAGAGAGAGAGAGAGAGAGAAGATTATGGTGATGGGTTGGTGGGGATTTGACAAGGGAGGCCATAAATTCAAATCAGAATTAATGATTTTTGGCTTATATGAATAATATCCGAGGGCAAAATGGTCATTTGGTAATTTAGGTTTGGTTGGTCGTTTGGCACAAACGACTGAAGGCATTTCGATCAGGATTATGCTCGGGCGTGAAGGAATTCGACGCTAAAGTCTGCGATGCGACAAAACCAATTAAACCCTACTAGCCTACGCTTCAGGGGCTACCAAGATCATTCCAGATCAAATAAATTCAAGTTCGATAATTGTCGCTTAATTCCTAAAAATCCATTATTATTTATTTTACAAACCTTGAAATTTCAGGACGTCACATGGGGACACCATATCTTTCCTAATTTTGACAGTGGCGTTTGTTTGAATCAAATGAATGACTTACAAGAATGATGCACAATATAACTAAAGAACATACAATGCATGGAGTGCGTAAAATGCATGCTAAAATTAAATGAATTACAAGATGGAAGTAAGAAAAGCTTACCAACCAGACTCAGAAGATGACTCTTTTTTTTAGGCATACCAGCGATCCAGAGACATGCGCATGAGACAAGTGAGGTTAGACTCTAGAAATCAAAAAGGATAGGTATGGACCTAAGGTAAAAGGTTCCCAATAGGCAGGTTGATAAATTCGTCCACAAGGGCAATCAACAATAAGTGGGTAGAATCCCCTGATCTGAATAGCGACGGAGATCGAATATGGTCACCCCGATGTAAACCGGTGCCAGAGCCTCGCATATCGATACCCTATCTATGGATATCTAAAGGGGTGCTTCACGACCTAGGTTTGGGCGCTTGTGTGTGATAGTGTCGTGATCGTCAAATCGATGCAGTAACATGCACATCAGTTGGTATCTGACATCGCTTCTAAAGTGTACGAAATAAACAATCAACCCCAAACACCATATCTGCATAAAATATGTCTGCATAGACTCCACCCGTTATAACTCCCATCTACAACAACATTTAACACATATGGTTAGGGGACTTACCTCACCTTCAAGAGCATCTGTAGAAACACAAGGTTAGAAAAAGCACTCAACTTTTTGATCGGCTCAAGTCCTCTATAGGTCTAAAAATAACGTCCCCAGTGGAGTCGTCAGTCTGTCGCGACCCTCCCGAAGGTGGGGCTAAAGGATTGTCGGGATCTCGTCCGCTCGATAGGACGGACAATGAGATCGAGGCGCGGGCCCTCCCAAGCCCATACCAAATTGAGTCAGGGAGGAATTTTAAAATCGCATTCGACCTTAGTGTGGTCGAGTGACATGTGATAAGTGTGCATACCACTAATCTTTTTTTTTTAGGGTAGATTAGAAACCCTACCGAGCGATTGGGAGAGACCATTCGGTTCTGCGAAAATCAGAGAAGAGGGTTCTGGGACGTTGTTACGCCGACCTTTCGGCACCTAAGTTGAGTGAATTTCTTAACTAGAGATTTCATGCAAACGTCTCGGGGTGAGGTAAGCTCTAACACCTAAAAGGATTCATGCATATGGAGAATGACTATCCTATTAAGGACAATCAATGATTGAAAGTGCGCAAATCAAGGAATCAAGACGTGCAGATAAATCACATCAAAACATCACATGGCACGCCTAGTAGAGCTCTAAGGGCTTACAGAATGCATCATTGAGGTTCACGGGTACTCTGGGAATGTTTGGGACCAAGTGTCCAAAAGGGAAAAATGGTCATTTTCGAGAGCTTGGGAACCAAAATCAACAAAAACGGGTCAGACCAGTTGAATGTGGTCATTTTTCATTTTTTGTGATTTTTGGGGATTTTTTTGGAATTTCTCTTGAGACAATTTGCCCATAAGGAGCAAAGTCGCCATTTAGGAAGAAAGAGGGGGCAAAACCATCAAAAATAGGATTGGGCAACTAATTTGACCAATTTCCTAATTTTGAGATTTTTCTAAATTTTTTAGAATTTTTTGGAATTTTTTTAAAAAAATTAGAATTTTTTAAGATTTTTCCAATTTTTTGAATTTTAAAATGATTTTCTGATTTTTATTTATTTTTCTTTGAATTTTTATTTATTTTTCAGACCATGTTGAGTAGACCCATATACCCAAAAACACGGCCCAAACCCACAAGGATCCTACTCGGAGCAAAACGACGCAGTTTTGGACATGTTTTATATTTTTTCGAATTTTTCGAATTTTTTTTATATTTTCTGCAGATTTTTTTTATTCCTACGAGATCGAACGGAGACCAAATCCTAACCGTCCAATTGCTATACTCGAACCAACGGGCGAGATCGAACCAGGAGACCAAATCTCGACCGTCCATTTTTATTTTTCGAAAATGATTTTAAAATTCTAAAATATATATTTTTATTTCTAAAAAGCGCCAAATCGCAATGAGTGGCACCACCCCCACCGTCCAATCTGGATATTTTTTTTATAATTCAGAAACGAAAGTAATCGCTTGCGCTAACGTGGCCACCACGTGGTGCCACGTTAGCGCCATGAGGGCATTGACCGGTCAACGTTCTCGTGAGGAAGATGATCCTTCAACAACCGAGACTACTCCGACGAGATCCAACGGTGAAATCTCGACGGATTTGGCCAATCTGGGCACTGATGGAAAGCTCATCACCTCTAGATCAACATACCTAAATCCTAGCCTGATCTAACTGTTCAACCTAGACTCGACGAGCTCGAACTAGCTCAGCCATGGCAGATCTATACGTGCAAACTAGGGCATAACTAGAGCTAAAAATCACAGAGCACACTCACATGAAGTCTAGGAGACTTTCCTAAGGTCCTGATCGACCTGTAAGTTGCCAGGATTTGCTCGCGAGCTCAAGACAAGTTTGAGGTATTTCGAAGTTCGGCCATGGCTTCTCGGAGGAAGTTGAGCTTCGAGGCTAGGTTGCAAAGCTTCCTTAGGCCTTCAGAAAGCTTGAGGGAGCGATCCTGGAGCTCGACCTTGCCTCTAGTGCTTTGGCAAAGTCCTGCAAGCTTCTATTCGAGCTTCCGGCTAGGGCGGTCGCCGAGCTCTCCGAGAGCTTTCTCTCTCCCCCCCCCCCTCTCTCTCTCTCTCTCTCTCTCTCTCTCTCTCTCTCTCTCTCTCTCTATTGCGTCTGTTGCACGAATGAACTCCTCCTAACTGAAAACGCGTTGAGTTGCTTATATAGCTCTCGGCTTGAAATTTTTGGGCGCGGGAATGGGCTTTGTAGACTTACACCAGCACGTGAGACCACATGCCTTATGGTCAAATCGGTACTGGAGGAGTTTGGCATTCCGGCGAGCTCAATCATTACTTCGGTGAGCTCGAATTACCCGCGAATTGAGCTTGGTTTTGGCTTAGAATGACTTGGGCATTTCCACGGTGAAGGTGGAGCTGGTCAGAGTAGCTCCGGCGGACCCAAGCTGAGAGACCAGTCTCAATCGGATTAGAAGGGGGAGGCTTCAAAGCCCACCCACCATTGCCATTGATTCCCACCAGGAAGAGCTCCAATTTCTCGATCAAAATTTGGTCTTCTTGGGCATTTTGAACCTGCGCACGAAGGCAATGGGGGCAATGGTCTACAGTGCGGGTCGTCGGGTCGGATCCGGTCCGACCCGACAGTCCAAAAAATGTCAAATTGACCTGCAAGACCTTGGAATTAGTCAAATTAAACCCCAAAATTGAATTTAGGGGCATGAATTGCATTTGGAAATGCTAAGATTGGGCAGAAATTATGTCGAATTATGCAAAAGCCCCAATTTTTCTATTTAATCCGAAAGTCCATTTTGAGAAATCCAAACCCTAAATGGCCAAATTGGATCAAATCAATGCCACTAATCGATTCAAAAGGTTGAAAACTAGACAGGCTTAGAATTTCGAATTGGTCCTTGAAATTTTTTTAATTTCATTTTGAACAAAACCAGGGACTAAATTGAAAAATATTTATGCAGTTTAGTCTTTTTGGCCAAAATTGAACAATTTCTTGAAAAATTGGACTAAAATAAAATTCAAGGGACCTGAGGCAAATGTCACGACTCATAAAAAGTTAAAATGGGAAATTAAAGGGCTAAAACGTAATTTTTGGCTCAATTTGGGCTTATGCTCAATGAAGAAGCCTATAATTTTGAATTGAATTTTTCAAAATTTGTTTGACCAAAATGAAAATGGAATTAAAATAAAAATATTGACTATTTTCGTGTATTTTTGTGGCCTCAAATGCTATTTTTCTTGATTTTTCAATTATTTTCCTATTTTTTGAAAATATTAAAAAAATGCAAAAAATATGAAAAATTATTTTTTGTTCAGAAATGGTTCCTTAGACCTACCAAGGCTTCCAATGTTGATTTTTCAATTTTATGAAGTTTTATGAATTTTCTAAAAAAGAATACTGATAAAACATCAAATGTCAACAACTAGTCCTTTGAATGCTAATGCAGTCAAGAAGTATTATCCATGAATAAAGCTGAAGCTTCATTAACCTCCTTTCCCCATGGATGTCCAAGTCACATTAGGACCATTGCATGCATCTCATGCATATATACATACATATGCATCCTCTTTTGTGTTGTAGGTCGGAAGGGAACTTCAAGATGTGGTAAGCCAATTTGGACGACCTTATCTGGACCAAAAGACTTCAACAATGAGTTCCTAGGTAGGTCACCCCATAGAAGATTCCTAATGAAAGGATTCTAATGATTAAAATGATTAAGATTTGACCCGGCACCCCATAGAAGATTCCTAATGAAAGGATTTTAATGATTAAAATGAACCGATCCTCCCTTAACATGGATTCACCGGAGAATACCCTAATGTCCCTTTTGGGCGGACAAAAGAAGGTAAGGATTTAAAGAAGGATCATCCGCTATCGTGGAATCACCCGAGAAATACCTTGATGTCGCCTCTTAGATGAACAACAGGAGTATGGATTAAAAGCTCGATTTTGGGTGTTATTCTGAGGTCTGGGGGCACTAGGAAACCTGCAGAAGCTTAAACTCGATTTTTTTCTCGCCAACGAGGGTGTCCTTCTAGGATCTGGGGATGCCAGGAAACCTGCAGAAGTTCAAACCCTATTTTTCTTACTAGAGAGGGTTCTTCTAGGGTCTGGGTATACCAAGAAACCTGCAGAAGCTTGAACCCTATTTTCCTTACCATAGAGGCAGAGATTAAACGATTTCAAGTATTCCAAATATCTCAAGTCTTCAAGATGGGTCATGCTCCTATGATGATCGTCTAGGATTCATATAGAATTTTCTCAACAGGTGCAATGTGATGCAGGAGGTTGTCCGAAACATCTTGCGACATAACAAATATGACAAAAAATCCTTTACGATGATGATTTTGAATCAAATGATCTAAAATTTCCAAAAGAGTCTAGTTAAAACATCAATTGGAATATACTCATCAAAGAGGATTCCTCAAGATCTCACTCTTTGAATAGTTTTGCTTCCTCACTTGGGAAAATTTCTAAGAACACTTAAATTATCGCTTGAAACCCAGGTCTAGAATTTCGGGATTATTTGCAGTGCATACATTCTGATTGATCAGAGAAGATCTTTTAAGGGACCGTAATATAGGTTTGGTCAAAGGCTTATTCAAGGGATAGGCACTTTGAGGCTTAAAAATGAATCAAATTTTGAAGATATCTGCTTCAGATTTACAAGTCAAGAACCTCGAAGATAAGATAAGACAAGACAAGATTGTGCTTACTCCTTTGGGTAGTAGCTTCTTGTATGAAATCCCACATCTGCTTAAAACATCTCAATCAGAGGAAGCTTCGGGATGGGTTGTAATGTGGGTTCAAAGTAGGCTTGAAAGAGACCATATTTTCAGAAAGGTAGGTATTAAAGGTTGGCGATCACCTTTGCATCATTACTAATTATCATATCCGCTGGGGATAGGTTTATATCTTTAAGCTTCAGAAGTCCCCCAAATGCTTGTCTTTTAACTAAGCTCTAGAGGTCATTTCCTTTGTTTTTAATCTTTGCTAGCAGACTGTGCCTTTTGACATGATCATTTTGCTTTCCTCAATCACACTTCAAATCTTATCATTTTTTCATTGACAGGCTTTGGCCTTGCTCTTACCAGGCGCTTTGCTTTTACTAGCCCTCTAACTCCTATCTGCTTACGCCTTTCGACCCTTTTCTAGGTCGAACTTAAAGGACTTTCCAATTACAACTTTGATTTTCTATTGGAACATCATATGCATTGCCCCAGTGTAGGGTGGTGATCACTAACTAGGCTTAGAAATGAAGATTTAAAGGCTCAAATTGACTTATCAAAGGATAATGTGTTTGGGATAGAGAAATGAAACGTTGTCCTTTGTTTCAAGATGTTTCATGCTTCCATGGGACATCACCTGAAGCTATCACAAAAAGGTTGATGCAAGTTAGCACAATAAAGTCTTACCTTGATCTTTTCTCCAAGATATCAACCAATGAACCTCCAGACATGCCCTAGTATGGGGTGGTTCTGGACAGGGTTGTTTTAAAAAATTTCCTTTCATGGGCTCAAAATGGGTTTACAACAGATTATCGCGTGTTTAGGATAGAAAAATGAACATGCCTTTCGTCGTTTCAGTCTATGTAATCACTGCAAATGAACCCTACATTCATAGACAAGGGTTTTTATTTCACCCTTTCATCGCTCATCACTCAAGTGTGTAGGGACGTGGTTTGCCTCTCATCTTCTGAGTTACTCCATTTGATAGGTTCTAAACATCCTCATTTGGAAATCCAATTCAATTTTCAACAGAAATCAACCCCCGTGGGGATTTAGGATGCATGATGTATGTCTCAAGCATGTTTTGTCTCAAGTCAGTAGACAAACTCGAGTGTGTAGTCTAGTTGGATTCCGGTGCCGTCGAGTATTTCCCTTGGCTGGCGATCATCATCGCTTTCATCTTAGCAATTATGGTAGCTACCATGTTCATTTGTGTTTCGAGGTTAACCACTTTAGGGGCTAGCTCCTCTTGCTCCATTCTTAGTCGCCTTGTTTAACTGCGAGTTCTCGTGATTGGAAGTTATCACCCGTTTTCCAAATGGTTAAGTCAGAATCATGAGACTGAAGAAATAAGGTTTCGAATCGTAAAACCTCCTTATATCATGTTCATGTGAGGCTAATGGGAAGAAAGGCTCATTCATGAGCCTTAGCCTCATGTGAATGGTCTTTCTCCTCATTTACCGCAAATGAGCATGCAATTAAAAAGGGTATAATCTGTGATAGTTTCCCCCTTTTTTTGCTAGATTAAGAAAGACATACTGAATGAGCGTAGATGAAGAAGAAATGAGTTTAATACAACTAGAATCTCTCAAAGATGTTCAAAATGACTTAAACTGCAACATTCACATATTAAAATTAGATGGGGGAGAATCATCTATCCAATCCGAAGACGTTTAGGATCTAAGGTGTCCTTGATGTCCTCCGATCTTTTTGAATCCCACATATAAGGATCTTCATCGTCCTCGGGGGACAACGATCCCATGTATTCGAGTACATACGGCTCCACTCCGAGCTCATGAGGGATGATATCTTCTGGGACTTTCGGCACCACTTCGGGTTCTTGAGGGATTACATGTTCTGGAATGTATGGCTCAACCAGAGACTGTCGATATTCTTTAAACATCTTGATGTACTCCTCGGAAGCTAGGTGCACATTCATCTCCTCATCAAGATGATCAGGCCATTCCACTTCCTGTAAGGAGGAGTTCTTCAAGGCATGGATTATGAGATCGATCTTGGCTTGATAGAGCGCCTTGGTTTCCTTGGTGAGTTCCCCTCGTGGTAGATCAAAAGTGAAAATTCCGGGACATACTGCTAATGGGATTTCTTGTAACATACCGAATTGTCTCACCACTCTAATTGGATAATAAGCAATTCCACCTGTGCAACCCAGTAGTGGGATGGGATTTTCGTCCATCCCAGTGATGCAGGCTTCTAATATCCTTGGTCAGGTTAAGCACCATCGTAGTTATTTTTGGCTCCAAATCTTCAAGCAATTTAGATCATTTTTTAAAGAATAATTTTGGGACGGAGGATTGGCATTTTAGGAAGGATCCAAGTGGATGAACGTGTTGGCTGATTTCGTAATACCCAACACGGAGATTGAAAGTCTTAATGTCCAAAACAAACCACATATGCATAAGACCATTGGGTGCTTGAAAAGTACCCTTTTCGGAGGATCGAAAATGGTTTAGAGAAAGGAAGGTTTCAGCTAAGATCCTGTAGGAGTAATTCCAACGATAACTGGCTTGTTGAGCAATGTGGACTATGGAAGGGTCAAACGTGGTTCCAGAAGTAGGGAACATGATGAATGCAAAGAAGGCTAAAATGAATGCTCTGCCTAACCTATGACCAGTGTCAATTGGGAGGGTAGAGTAATTGTTATATAGGCATGAAAGGGTGAACCTACCGGAATTGGCTTTGAAAGTCTTTCCCATCTCGGAAGTCTTGAGATGGAGAAACTTTGATTATTCTTGGGTGGAGTCCTTTCCCAAGAGGGGTTGCACAATACGTTCTTCAAAATCCACTCTGATAATGGTGGAATACTCCTCAAGAGTCGACGTGATCTCCAAACTCCTGAAGTTGAAAGTCAAAGTCTCTAGATCCCAGAACCTGGCCAAGGCATGAATAAGGGCGGGTTGATAATCCACTTTAATGAGCTTTACTAGGTGTCCCAAACGCTCCTTGACATATGTTCGATTATCCGGGTTGAGGCGGCTCCACCATGCTGAGAGCTCGTTACGTGGGATCGGAATGATCTTGATATCCAATTTCCTAATCTAATTTTAAAATACGCGAAAAAGCAACCTAAGGTTAATTATCACGGATTATTATGCAATATGAATGAGGATGTGATGCAAATGTCATGAAAATGGACTAATTCAATTCCATGTTTCCTTTTGGTGAAATAAGGGTTAAAAACTCTCATTCAACCAAAAGATGTCAAATGAAGAGTTTTAAACCAGATTTCTCTCAAAGGAATTATGCAATTGGTTAGGATCTCTCAAATGATTGAAATGAAAGCCATTATCACATCCATCCGTTAAAATCTTCAAAGAAGTCTAAATAGTGCGATTACAGTTTAAGAGATCCCTAATACAACTAGATCTAAAGAGATGAAATAGAAATGATCACCAGGAGTGAAATCCAACATCTAAACTTCAGAAATGAAATCTAAGGCAAATGGATGTGATAAAAGCCAAGGATGCCCCAAATTGGGTCCAAAGCTATCTGTTCCGGGTCGGGCTCCTTCGGACTAGCACATGTATCCATCCATCTCAGAATCGCTAGATGATATCGCCAATAAGTCACATCTGGATAAGGTAATTGGCTTCCTTGGCACAGGTTTCTTGTTGGAAGAGGAGTATATAGCGGTGCTTTCCATGCTAACCTTGCGCTCACGTTCTCCCAAGGTAGGCCGCCTAAATCTCATTGCTAGCGACCCTCTTAATACAACCCTGGTAGTGCGTGGCTTTCTTATCACTAGGGGACGCCAGGCTTTTGTCTTCGCTTTCTCAGTATGGCGAAGCCTCTTTGCTTCTTGAATCTTGATCCACTCCACAACTTCACGATCTACCTCCATCTCACTCAAATGTACAACGACGTGGGAATTCCTAGAGTGGAGGAGGTTACGTCTAGTGAGTTCCCTCCCGTGGACAAATCGGAGTGCTTGGAATGAACCTGAACCAACAGTGTTGTGGTGTCGCATGACCTTCCGTTCCAATGTGAACACATCGGGGACTTTTGAACCCATTTGGAGAAACCATCCTCTATCCTAAAAGGAAAAATGGCTTTCAAACCAATCATTCGAATGATCTTTGAAATGACGTACGGTATGCGTGCTATGCGTAATTTTAAAATGCATGAGAAATGAATTGCAAAGTTCCAAATAAGAAGACCTTACCGATCGGGTTCCCCTTTTTTATATGTTTGGTTTTAGGTAAACCAACCTTCCATTTCACATGCGCATGAGACAAGTGAGGTTGAACTCTAAAAATCAAAGAGGACTAGGGTATGGACCTAAAAAGGCTCCCATTATCCGGCTTAATAAATTCGTCCCCAAGCGCAATCAAACGCAATAGGGTAGAATCACTAATTCGGATAACAAGCGGGATCGTATATGGTCAACTCAGGCTCAATCAAACGCTAAAGCGTCGCATACAAATCCCTATCTATGGCGACCTAATAGGGTGTTCGAGGCTTGGGTTTAGGCGCTTGTGTGTACCGTCAGAAAATGCAAGGTCATGCACAGTAGTGGATATCAAAACAGCGCTCCAAAATTGCGAGTAATAAACAATCACACCCAATACACCAAACCTGCACAAAATATGTCAACATACACTCCTGCCATTATAACTCCCATCTGCAAAAATATTTAACACGTTCAGTCAGGGGACTTACCTCACCTTCAAGCGCATCTGCAGAAAATTAGGTTAGAAAAGCAATCCACTTTTTAATCGGCTCAAGTTCTCTAATGTCCCCAGCGGAGTCACCAGTCTGTTGTGACTCTCTCGCGGGAAATCTCGATTTTCGAGGGTTAATGGATTGTCGAGTCCATTTTTAGAAGAATGGAACTCGACGCGGGCCCTCCCAGGCCCTACCAAATTGCGTCAAAGGAGGAATTTTCAAATCGGGTCAACCTTTAGTATGGTCGGGTGACATGTGAATAGTGTACATGCCAACGGAGTCGCCACCAATCATTTTTTGGAGGGTATGATCGGAAACCCTATCGAGCGGTTGGGAGAGTCTGTTCGATTCTGCAAAAACCAAAGAAGAGGGTTCATGGACTTAGTTACGTCAAGATTGTCATCGACACCCTTTCGGTACCTAAGTTGATCGATTTTCTAACCTAAGATTTGTTGACACCTAAATTTTGATTTTTCCTTTTTCGTTTATATTGCACGGAAATGAGAATTAATTAATTTTAGTTCTCACCAAAAAATGAACTCTCGTGCATTGCATATTTAAGTTCTCTGTCAGTCACTTGCATTCAGGCCAGAGGTGAGGCAATTGAGCTTCGATTTGACAAGTGACTGAACCAAAAATTTATCTAAAATATCCGGTAATGGGTATAAGGTGTGCCAAATTTCTGAGAGGGCTTGGACCCGATTTCAAATTCAATTCAGCCTATTTTGGGTCATTTAAATAGACGAGGCTTTTAATTAATTGCCAATTTAATTAATTAAAGCTCGAATTGAGCCCGAGATTGCACAATATGGCCCACAGGGGTGAAATTTTCGGCCATACCCATAATGCCCCCTCTTGGCCGAAATTTGATGAAGGTTCTAGAAAGATAGGGCTCTTCCAAAGTTCAAATTAATTAGGAATTAAGAGTCCTACTCTAGCTAGAGATTAGAGTTTCAAGAAATTAAAACTTTATCTCTAATTTGGCTGAAAATAACAGAGAGTCTTGCCGGATCTGGACTCTTCCAAGGGCCAATACAATTATATATACACGGCCATAGAATAGAGAAGAAGGAGGCGAAGGAAAATCCACACAAGGCAGAAAAATTTAGAGAGGGGAGAGAGGATAGAGAGTGAGTCCAGCCGAAGATCTCCTCCATGGAGGCCCCTACTGTTGCGATATTGGCTTGCACATAATGCCAAAAGAGTGACGCCTTAAAGAAAGCTTCACACGTTCTGGAGGGAGCCGCAGGTCTTGCACGAAAGCCAAAGGAGGGCCTGGCAATTCTTCACAAGGCCACTCACGAATTCATTATCATACACGGCACAACAGAGAGCGCAGCAGAGAAAGCAAAAGAGAGAAAGGGAGGCGACATTGCAGGCCAAAAGGAGGAGGAAAAATCCAAAAAGGGTACTTTCTTTTTCTCTCGATCTCTAACTAACTCCCTCTCTCTAGTTGCCTTCGTAGACACCACCCTCCGAAGAAGGAAGGAGGTCTGCACACAGAAGGAGTCAAAAGCTTTTTCCTTTCAACGCCACATACAATGAAAAAGCGTGAGAGATCAGGGAGGAAAAAGTCAAATCAGAGGTAAAATAGTGTGGTCTTGTTATTGCTTCATTGTTGCAGGTTTCCGTGCGAATAGCCCATCCATGCCTCATCTCCATCGAGCTCCTTCACGTAAAAGGGGAACCAAAAGAAAAACGGGAGAAAGAGTAGAAGCACGCTCACTACTTCTTCCAGTTGCTCCCGCCTGAATCTGCCGAGTCGCTTTCTCTTTACGGCGTACGCCCGACGATCCCAGCATCCGATTAAACTGAAACCTCCACAAGCTAGACATCCGTTGCTAAGGGACAGCCACCAACAGCTGCGAGCTTGGTCGATCCGTCATCTGTGCCACGAAGCCGAGCTGGATAGTCCCTTGGTGCCCGACGAGGAGTCGATCCCGTGTTGCTCTCTACATCCGAGACGAAGCTAAGTCTGCCTCCGATCTCGACGAGCCATCTCGAACAATAGTTTCAACGAGTTTGGTCCTGCGACGTGTTCTCGCGATGATCTCGAAGTGTGCCTCCGTACCAAGTCCGACGATTCGTCCAAGGTCTCCAGTAACTGGCGATGATCTCCTTCGAATCAAGCGACTCATCTGTGAAGTCCTCATCCTGTGAAGCTATAAAGGTTTTGCTCACGGAATTCACTTGCAGAAGAGCGCCAAAGGATAACGGAACGCAGGTGAGAAAAAGACATCTCCAGTATTACGGCTCAGGTATAAAGTATAAGCCAAAGGGATTGATGAAGAAATTTTCCTGAAGTTCCTTCACCGCTACTGCCACGACACAAAAGAGAGAAGAAAGCTTCATGTGAAGCAAGTGGAAGAACCCACTCTTAAGTCCACGGTCAAACAAGAGTTATCAGAATTATGGTTAATTTTAAATCGTGGATTTGTCTTCTTTTGTGTTTTTGTCCAGATCTGAATATTAATATTGTGGGCTCTGTGACTTTTTTCCATGCAAGCAAAAGAATAGCTTGGGCGTGTGATGACCGCACACCTTGAAGGGAAGAATAGACCGTAGTGCTTCTTCGCCACCGATCGCCGTTCACCCTTGTTCGCACGGGCAATTACAAAATAAGTGTCATCATCCCACAAGCACAGCCGTCGAACCCCACCGGTCCTCCATCCACAATAGCTGAGCTATCCGTGATCCGAAGATTGCATCTTCGAAATTTGGATAACATTCGAATCAGGTAACAATCCATATCCTTGAATATTTTTCCGAATTTGTTACTTGATTGATTGCACATTCATGTGAATATTTTGCATATCTTTAGATATTGCGGATAAATTTTGCTCTAATGATTTTTTTTGATGTCGTGGATAAAATTGGTTCGGTTGGATAATTATCCAAATTTTTGAGAATTATCTAAATTATTTTGCAAATCTTAAAGATAATTTTCTCAGATTAAGACCGAACTTTGGATGAGGGAAGGTGGACCCCACTTTCATATTTTCGGCCACCCCTCTTTTATTTTCGAAAATTTAAATGAGATGGTCCATCATTGTTTTTTTTTTTCATTAGTCATATTTGTTTGATTGTTATAAAGTTTGCACATTTATAAACAAACATGCCCATAATGTATGCTCTCCTGTGTCTTGTGCCTTCGGTAAAATAAAATCGCTTGCCTTAGCCACGATCTTGTGGAATGGAATAGTGATTTGTATGGAATTTCGCGTTCTGCCCTTTGTCAAAAGAGGTGATGTTATTCCATACCCCCCAATTTGCTGACTGACTCGAATCTAAGAGTACGTTGCGAATAAAGTTCTACTCTAGCCCTAATCTTTGGGAATGAGTGAATTTTTCGGAAAAATTCGGAAATTAAAGGTACATTATGGGTATTTTTGTTTATTTTTGTTCATCCTTTTGTTTGCTTATTTTTGCTTACTAATTTTCGAAAAAAATAAAAAAAATCATTTGCATGTCATATAGTTTTAGATCATGCTTTGCCATGTCATATAGTATAGTTTGCATTCACATTTTCTCAAAGAAAAAATAAAAACAGTCAGTTCACTTCATCAATCTAAAGGGATTTTTCATGAAATCTGGTACCGAAAGGGCATTAATTTTTTCTAAATTAATGTAATCAAGTCTCCGGACCCATTTTCTCTGGTTCGTGGAAATAAATTAATTCTCCCCATTAATTTATTTAGGTTCTAATATGCCTACCAAACAAAGATTAGTGGCGGCTCCAATTGAATTAATTTTGCATGAAATCATACCTAAGTTGTGATTCGGTAGGACTTGGGAGGGTCCGAATTAGGTTAGTTAATTAACCTGATAATCCGTTAGCCTAATTTTAGGTCGCGACAGCTTGGCGACTCCGTTGGGGAGTGGAATTTTTAATTTCTTCGAAAATTAAGGGAGCACAGAATTTTTTATTTTCGAAAGATTAAATTTAATTTTTTGAAAAAATAAACCCCTTGGAAATTTTCGAGAAAATAGAAATTTGCTTGTGGACTTAGGCCATTTGATTTTCATGATTTATCCTTGATTGTGGATTTTTTATTGTGGTTGGTTCTTGGGTTTCTGGATTGGTTGTTCTAGATTATATCTTAATGACCACAAATCATTTAATGGTGAATGGCTCTTCAATTTCTGGTGATTTTTGCAGGTTTATGTGATTTTTAGCTTTGCCTTAAATTGCTTTACTTTATGCAAATTTTCCATGATGGAGTGTTTATACATGTTGTGCATGATTCACGACATTGCATCAGACCTTAAAATGTTAGATGAGCCTAGGATGGTGTCTGGGCAAGACTCTTCCCGGCCTCAGGATGGAGGAGTGGATGACCTTGCCTTCGACCCCGACTATGTCAAGGTTCCCCGCACTGGCTTGAATCTAATGGCACGAGAGGAATTCTTGATATCCCATAAGCTTAAAGGTGCTAAATAAGGACCCGAATCAACGGGTACGATTTGCCCTTTAATGCTCTAAAAACTCGGCTAATAATCCATGCATTGAACATCATGCCGCTTGTCTTTGAATCCATCATGGTCGTTTTGTTAGGCAAGTACTCGTTTTATTCTGAGTCGGTCCATGGCTTAGGTGAGTCGTTGTGTTGGCCTATCACTTCATGGGGCTCGATAACATCCGTACCGTCATTATGTCCAAGGCCGACCTGGCTGACTGGTTGGCACAACTCAATCAGATAGCCCGTGCATATGTGGAGCATCGATTAGGAAAGCTGTTGTTATTGCTGGACATTAAGGTTCGGGTCGGTATCATTCATGCACTGGCTCATTGTTGGGTCCCTAAGACGGCCACGTTCTTATTTGGTAAGCATGAGGTTACACCTACATTAGAGGAATATAGCGCGCTTATTGGTAAGTCCCTGGACTCTGATCTGATCCGTCCATATTTGATAGTAGACGCCTCTATGATTCTAGCCGAGTTCTTGAAAGTCGAGATTTCCGCCGTCCAGAGGGCTCTGAAATCGAATTATGGGAATTGCTCATTCACTTTTCTGATCGATTGTTTTAATAAGGCAGACGCCTTGCAGAAGGGAAAGATTTTTATTCTTGCATTCTTTGGGTTGATAGTGTTTCCACATCATAAGAACTCTATCAATTCGAGTATGGCTCATCTGGCTCAGCAAGTTGTGAGGAAAAGAATTTTATTGTGACCTTGCTCGTTGAAACATTCATCTCGTTGAATAAGTATAAGCGGGGCAAGGCCAAGGTCTTGCGAGCACCGATCGAGCTCCTACAGGTTTGGTTTCTCTCTCATATAAAGGAATGTCAGCATCTAGTGTCAATTGATGAGCTTAGGAACTATGCTCATCCGATGGTTATCTTCGAGAGTAAGCAGCAGAAATGTCCTGATTATCATTTTTCTGAGTGGCTGAAGCTTAGAAGGGATCCGGCCACCAAGACCCTTCAGTTGCGTGCTAGCTGGTTCCAAGGTAGGGTGGCTCACCTTGTTTCAAGGCAAGCCTGATCAGTTCCGCTATTGGGTTTCACCGGAACAGCTGAGTATTATCCGCCTCGAGTTATACGGAAATTTGGATTTGTTCAGAGGATGCCTCCACCTCTCCCGGCCAATCAAGTCCACTTGAATTACGAGAACCTGATATTAGAGCACGAGCAGACAGTTATCACCACATGTTGTCTATGCGCAGCCTGTCACCCCACGAAGCTGAGTTTCCCGAGGAAGCCGTTGGAGCCCGCGGATGAGGTGTATCGATCCATGAAAGAGTACCGTCTAAAGCACTCTATCCCCGAGGCCTGGCGTCCGAAGCTCCCTGATATCACTCCGGCACAGTACACGAACAACGAGCTTAGGCGGTTGCTGGCCGAAGCATATGATGAGATCAAGATGGCAAGGAAGGCACTCAAGCTAGCACAGGACGGGGCCGGACCATCGAAGCACCCCCGGAAGTGATAGACTTAGTCCCGTCTAGTCGAGTCGTGTCCTTTACTTATGTCGTTTCAATTCGAGTAGGTTTGTTTAGGGCGTTTATGTCATGAGTCGTGGAGATGTAACATTTTCACTTTGATTTCTATTTAATGAAGGTTTCTGATTCTGGTTGACCATGTTCCGTTGTACGATTTTTATAATTTTTTACGCTCGGATCTAGCACTTCTGGTCTTCATAAGAAATGTTTATAAGGCCCTCATCTATCTTGTCAAAAAATTTCACACCGATCCAATGCGTTTCCTATTTATCACGGGATTAACGGTCGGGGTACAGTGGACTGGAATTGCACCCGTTTCCTTACTACAGGGCTTGTTTCATCATTTGGGCCTATTAAAAGAATTTTTTAGTCAAACCACAAAGAATGAAAGTTGAAGGTTGGTATTTGAAATAGAGGCCCACAAAATTTTGGACTTTGATTCTCATTTTTAATGTCCCTTTCGTTCTTTAAACAAAGGTCGGACAAAACAGTTTTCTGGGCCACATTTTTCCGAAAGAGTATTAAACTGCATTGATCCGTGAATTTTCATCTTTGGAACAAAACATGAAAGTTGTTCAACATTATCTTGGTTACATGCTCGTAAATTTTCGTGATATTTTGATCATTCCATGATTTATCGTGAATTTTCTCCCACAACCCGACGGAACTGGGATTGCCTGAATCACAGTCATGAGTCAAGTCAGGTCATGTGGGTCAGTCCGGTCTAGAGCCATGGATCAGCTCGTCATTTCCACTCATCATACTGATCATATTGATCTACTTTTTAAGGTAATTTGCCACCGATACCTCACTCTCTCAGTGGCAAGGAAAATGGCTGACAAAGCTGAGATTAATGCAGCAGTCCAAGAGGCTCTAAAGGAGCAGATGGATGCCATGAACGAACAGATGAACGGTCTACTTAATCTCACTGAGAGTATTGTCTGCCTGTTGAAGCATCTGGTCAAGGCAAATCAAGCACTTTCTCTGTCCGACACCAATTCCTATTTTGGTATGCCCGGTCAGAATGCAAAGACTTCTCCTGACCCGGTTAGGTTCAACCGATATCTTGGCCCCGTCGTCTCTTATCAACGACATGTCACTAGGATGTCTCAGCACCGTGATTGCCAGAGGCATGTCATCCCAGACCGATCCCCGGTCCCGAAGGGAAGAGAGTTCATTCAACTCCCTGCGGCCATATCTATTATCTGGCCCATACTGCTGAAGAAAGGATTAGTCCACAAGGAAAAGGAATTTTCTAGGATTGAAGATGCCCACAGTTTTGATCGGGAAAAATCTTGTGACTTCTATTGTGGCCGCCCCGACCACTCGCTAGAAGAGTGTCTCACATTGAGGACCCGGATCCAGGACATGATTGATGCTGGGGATCTCACGTTCCGTGCTTGGGAGTGTTGTGATGGAAACCCAGACTTACTGATCGTCCCGAGCATGCTGTGGGAACATCCCGACTGGGTCAAAGACATAGGCAACAAGGAGATATGGGGCACACTAGGGCAACCGAGCGGAGGATACAATTTCATGGTCAAGTATTCTACACCTCTGAGACATAATGCCTATCCCTGTGGTGCTACCTGGGATACCTGAGATGATTGACAGTCGACCAGAAATCGGTCAGAGCTACTCATCGGCATCATCATCAAACAAGCTCCTTGAGCAATCAGGTGATGGTCCATTTATTTTCTTGCACTCCCCTGCATGGGAGATTTTATTTGCTTTCTAGGATTTTTCATTTCCATTCATATTGCACTCTTAGGATTTCCCTTTTCAATGTCATTGTAATTCGATTGATGCATGATCAATAAAATTACAAGGTTTTTCATTACATTTTGGAATCTTGTTGAGGCATACTAAACCAACCCAATGACGATAACCAACGATTGAAATTTTGTTATCCATGGTAAGTATTGAGGGTTGGGCTTCTCAAGAATTCTCGTCCCAAGGTTTTCAAAAACAAAAAGGTTTTTCAGAAATGGCTGGCATGCGGTTTAACCCTGTTTGTCCTACTAATCCATTTGCTATATGTTTCAGAATCAATTCATGGGCAAGGGGGGAGATTATAGACTCCAACTATGCATCGCTCGATCGATCCTCAGACAAGTCCCTGAGTGGGTTTTGAGCCTCGTGGCTCACGATCGAGCCGGAAATTCTTGGTTGATCCTAGTTCATCAACTAGTTGCGGTAGATCCGTGCTTCGCCAACAATCATTGCCCGTGTCAGGCAATTGAGCTACTGGTCAGCTTGAGTATGATTGACATTGGCCCGACCAAGTCAAAATGCTAGAAGAGCATGATATAGTCATCATTGGCTACAGAGGATATCATGAATGGATCGAGAAAGGATTAGCCTGTCACATTGATGTATCAACCACTATGATGCTTCAATCCTGGCTAGGAACAACACCAATAGCAAGCCAAGGCTATCTCTAAACGGGCATTGGTGCCCACAATAGCTCTGTAGCCGGCCATTCATCAGTGCTCGGCTAGACCAATCAAATGCACAACGATCCTTGCATCAAGTCTCAGCATCAGCCGTCGTCGATCCCTGTATCGGTCAGCACTACCTTTGGCTGTCTTTTGATCAACCCCATATTGATCATTGGGGCAATCCTCGACCGATCCCTTGGTTGATTCATCAGTAGTACTACCCCAATCAAATATCAATCCGGTCTAATACTTTTGAGAATGGCCTGGGTCAGTAGAGGATCATCCACGAAGCTTCCATCCCCTAGATAATTCAAGACAGGAGTACACCTAGCTTGAACAGGGGCATCTACGACCGTCAAGGGCGTAACAAAAAGATGTCCAACACAGCCGTGACTCAGCTTGATTAAATGTACCAGCCAACTCATACACCAGTCCACCGGCCAATCGAGCTTGATTCCTTTGCCCTCGATCGATCCTTAATCGTGCGGTATCAGTCGACGAAAGACGAGACAAAATTAGGGCCTCCCGATCTTAAAGTGGGTATCTTTTGCCAAGCTCGATCATTTCTGAAAGATGACCTTCTTTTTTTCTTGCAGGTGCCAAGATAGGAAGCATGACCCTAATTTGCTATCGCGGAAGTAAATGAATGATCGGGATATCATGGGTCTTCGCCTGTTTTTTAGGACTCCATTCACGCACCCTTTTCTCGTGCAGGATCAAGCATAGGAATGATATGCCTATCAAAGCTGGAAATCAAACTGCCAACTCGAGGCATACCTAGAGGAAATCTCGGATTATGCTACCCGACATAGCCTACTATGACAGACAGAAAGCGAGACAAATCCAAGACGGCCTGACCTCAAGAGAGAGTATATCTTGCATAGCCTGATCATTTTTTGAAATAATGACCCTCTATTTTTCCTCCTTGCAGGGTCAAGTGGTGAAACGCATCATTTGCCAAAGCCCGGAATCAAATTCTAAACATCGGTCATATCTGGGGGGAATTGCAGATTTTTGCAAAGCTACAATCATCTGACATGATCCATTCTGACGAAAATGGGGCAAATCGATAGTGAACCCTCACTTGGATAAAGGGAGTTGTGTTTTCTCTATCTCATGATATTTTCAAGATAACACTCATACTTTCCTTCTCGCAGGAGCATGCGACTGACCATGATGATCAACACCAATGAACAACCAGAACATCTCAAGTCTTTACTCGACTTATTATTCGTTCATGTGTCTCCTTGTGCTGGGGCAAAGTCAGGGGTAATTCATTCCTCGACACGAGGACTAAGCTCCCCAACTTGTTTGATCCATTCACGCGTTCTGGGGCAACTCAATTTCTCTCGTTCCTGAGAATTCTTTTTCATACTTGCACGTCTGATCCTTAAGCAGAAGCATAAGATTTTCATGAAATATGATTGATGCTTGAAGGTGCTTACACATCGCATGGTTTATGTATGATTATTCTTCATGTTTAATTTACCAACTCTGAATAGGGAGTATGAATTGAATATGATGCATCGAATGTACAAAATGGGGCATGACAGGATGACGAAAGGCAAGTCATTTCCACACACATCCTGCATTCTAATCCCCAGTGAGTTGAGAGGTAGCTAGACTCTACATTCTCAAGGTAAAGGGTTTTCTCGCAAAAGGTACGATAGCCGAAGTGATGGAGGCATTCATTTCTCAATCCCAAATAGTACAGGTGTCCATTGATTAACCTCTTGAGTGGCGGTTTCATTTCTTTACCCCTGTCAAGAACCACCCTACACCGGGGTCCAAACGGAGGTAATTCCAAAAGCAGCATGAGGTAAATGGTTAGAAATTTTCTTGCTCAAACTAACATCAATCTTCTGGTGTTTCTTTGCATTATACTCAAACATTAATTCAAGTGCCATAATATGACGAAGAGCATTCATTTCTCTATCCTACACACTTATATCCTTTGCATAGCCCACTTGAGCCTGCAAATTCATTTCTTCATCCTTTGTTGGTGATCATTACCATTCCGAGATGACGACGGCACCATCTCTAAGTGGAAGAACTCAGAAGAGAATCGGGTCAATAGAGAATTCCCGAGTGAACTCATCTTGTATGTTAGATTGTTCATGTAATGTCTAGCATCATTTTTGTAAATTATCTATGTTGCTATAATTCCTGATCACGGGAATGAAAAAAGCAAGCAAATACAGCCTGAAAGAAAAGGGCCCGCTCCCGTAAAAAAAAAAAGAGAAGAGAAACCTCTTCTTGAAAAAAAAAAATGGAAGAAGAAGAAATCTCTTCCCAAAAAAAAAAAAAAAGAAGAAAATTCGGGAATCGAGAGTAAGAAAAGCAAAGGCTGATCTCACAAAAAATCCCAGGCGAAAAAAGCAAAATGCCTATCAAAAGCAAGGCCAATGCCCATTCAATCCTTGTTCATTTGTAAAGTACTTCTGAACTTTAAATGTATATATTTGCATGCTCTTTGTTGTAAATCCCCAAAGAGTTCGAGATGTAAAAGAAAATTTCCAGAGAAGAGGGATTGCGAAATGCAATTTCCAACGAGAGTCCATACCATTCTCAAGAAATGATGGTATCCTTTGAAGACTATTCTAGAAAGGTCGAGATCGGTGACAAGACAACTACGATCACCAACATCAAATCCTTCTCATATACATTTTCTAAGCTAAAACAAGCCTTTTCGTTTCTCAGTCCCCGATCCTAACCTACGTTACCACCTTTCAAAGTCTCTTCTGATTATGGTACTTGAGTTAACGTAGAGTTAAATGATTTTGAGCATCGCTCGAAGAAGTTCGAGCAAGATTATTTCTCTCTCATTTTTGCAGGGTTCTTGACTTGTAAACCCGGAGCAGATGATAAAATCTTCTTTTTCAATAGCCTAGACTCGACAGAGAATCCCCTTTGGTAAACCTTTGGCCTAGCCTCATTACGGTCCTAATCAAGACCTCCAGATTGGCTCGGTTGTACCAATTGCGAGATTACTCGGACCCTTATCGAATGCGCAGATGGTAAGTTGAGTGATTTCTCTTGAATCCTGCAGTTAGGATAAACAGCTTTTCTCGAGAGTGAGAGAAAGCCCTTTCGGACTAAAGTTCCCCATTCAGGTTACATTCGAGGTATTCACGACACGATGACCTCCCTAAATAGAATTGGTAGTGCAAACTTGACAGAATGGTTATGTATAAACCACATTATGAATCATACACATTTTGTTCCTAATCATTGCAAACTCAGCTGAATGGTTTTGCATGAACCGATTGAATTCTAGCATATATGTTTGCATTGTTACCTCTGACACCGTCTGACAGGTAGCGCATTCCCTATGTTCGAGTTACCTTCCGAGGTCTCGAAATTTATCCGAGGATTATTGAATAAACAAGCCCTCAGGTAAGTATATCTTCAGCCTAAATCTTTCAAGAGAATGAATACTTATGGTTGTCAAAATACACGAAACCATTGCACATTGGATCATTCAGGTATCCGCCTTCTTTAGTGAAGCGTGATTTTTATAAAATGCATGTCGCACTAACATTGGTTTTGTTTATGCGCATGATTATACTTCAAGAGAACAAGCAGGCATGACGCAGTTAGCTTGTCTACTCCTCGACCATTTGTTCAGGAGAATCCAGGTAAGTTTTCTGAACCATTGTTCTATGAAATTATCTGTTTCTCGTGTTTGCGTTGATGTGATTTCGCCCTGTGAGTTGGCGACTCATCTATGTAGCACATTTGGTTTGTAATTTCGCCCTGTGAGATTGGCGACACATTCCTTTTATGCACGCTTTGATGTGATTTCGCCCTGTGAGATTGGCGACACATTTCTTTTATGCATACCTTGGTTGTGATTTCGCCTTGTGAGATTGGCGACACATCCTTTTTATGCAGCACGGTTTGTGATTTCGCCCTATGAGATTGGCGACACATTCCTTTTTATGCACATTTGGTTTGTGATTTCGCCCTGTGAGATTGGCGACGCATTCCTTTTATGCACACGTTGATGTGATTTCGCGCTGTGAGATTCGCGACACATCTCCCTTGACGTGATTCTGCGCTGTGAGATTCGTGGACACGTCTCTTTCTTATACACCCTTTGATGTGATTCTGCGCTGTGAGATTCGCGGACACGTCTTTTCTTATTTATGTCTTCAAACTAATTTTCCGGTTCATGATTGATTCACTCTCATGATATCGGAAGAACACTTTCAACATATCTTGCGCTATCTTACATCAGAAAGAAATTTCTGATAACAGATGAGGCCCCAATGCCTTAAGATCCTTGCATCCCCAGGAAGAGCTTGGAAATTAAGGAATCATCAGTATTACAAAATGTCTGGTAAAACAGGTATTTCATATGCGATCCATGTGTAGGTCTTCCTATTCTATTCCATGGAAGAAAGAAGTCTTGGCATGTGTTAATTACAGTCTTGCATTTCATACATCATCTTTATCTGCATAGAAAATGGGATTAAAACCCCACCAAAAATTATCATTCATTATTTGCATTGTCAAAATTTAGGGTTCAATTCTGTCTTTGAGCGAAACCTCTGCGAACCTCCACTCAAAGAGGGGCAGCTGTTGACACCTAAATTTTGATTTTTCCTTTTTCGTTTATATTGCACGGAAATGAGAATTAATTAATTTTAGTTCTCACCAAAAAATGAACTCTCGTGCATTGCATATTTAAGTTCTCTGTCAGTCACTTGCATTCAGGCCAGAGGTGAGGCAATTGAGCTTAGATTTGACAAGTGACTAAACCAAAAATTTATCTAAAATCTCCGGTAATGGGTATAAGGTGTGCCAAATTTCTTAGAGGGTTTGGACCCGATTTCAAATTCAATTCAGCCTATTTTGGGTCATTTAAATAGACGAGGCTTTTAATTAATTGCCAATTTAATTAATTACATCCCGAATTGAGCCCGAGATTGCACAATATGGCCCATAGGGGTGAAATTTTCGGCCATACCCATAATGCCCCCTCTTGGCCGAAATTTGATGAAGGTTCTAGAAAGATAGGGCTCTTCCAAAGTTCAAATTAATTAGGAATTAAGAGTCCTACTCTAGCTAGAGATTAGAGTTTCAAGAAATTAAAACTCTATCTCTAATTTGGCTGAAAATAACAGAGAGTCTTGCCGGATCTGGACTCTTCCAAGGGCCAATACAATTATATATACACGGCCATAGAATAGAGAAGAAGGAGGCGAAGGAAAATCCACACAAGGCAGAAAAATTTAGAGAGGGGAGAGAGGATAGAGAGTGAGTCCAGCCGAAGATCTCCTCCATGGAGGCCCCTACTATTGCGATATTGGCTTGCACATAATGCCAAAAGAGTGACGCCTTAAAGAAAGCTTCACACGTTCTGGAGGGAGCCGCAGGTCTTGCACGAAAGCCAAAGGAGGGCCAGACAATTCTTCACAAGGCCACTCACGAATTCATTATCATACACGGCACAACAGAGAGCGCAGCAGAGAAAGCAAAAGAGAGAAAGGGAGGCGACATTGCAGGCCAAAAGGAGGAGGAAAAATCCAAAAAGGGTACTTTCTTTTTCTCTCGATCTCTAACTAACTCCCTCTCTCTAGTTGCCTTCGTAGACACCACCCTCCGAAGAAGGAAGGAGGTCTGCACACAGAAGGAGTCAAAAGCTTTTTCCTTTCAACGCCACATACAATGAAAAAGCGTGAGAGATCAGGGAGGAAAAAGTCAAATCAGAGGTAAAAAAGTGTGGTCTTGTTATTGCTTCATTGTTGCAGGTTTCCGTGCGAATAGCCCATCCATGCCTCATCTCCATCGAGCTCCTTCACGTAAAAGGGGAACCAAAAGGAAAACGGGAGAAAGAGTAGAAGCACGCTCACTACTTCTTCCAGTTGCTCCCGCCTGAATCTGCCGAGTCGCTTTCTCTTTACGGCGTACGCCCGACGATCCCAGCATCCGATTAAACTGAAACCTCCACAAGCTAGACATCCGTTGCTAAGGGACAGCCAACAGCTGCGAGCTTGGTCGATCCGTCATCTGTGCCACGAAGCCGAGCTGGATAGTCCCTTGGTGCCCGACGAGGAGTCGATCCCGTGTTGCTCTCTACATCCGAGACGAAGCTAAGTCTGCCTCCGATCTCGACGAGCCATCTCGAACAATAGTTTCAACGAGTTTGGTCCTGCGACGTGTTCTCGCGATGATCTCGAAGTGTGCCTCTGTACCAAGTCCGACGATTCGTCCAAGGTCTCCAGTAACTGGCGATGATCTCCTTCGAATCAAGCGACTCATCTGTGAAGTCCTCATCCTGTGAAGCTATAAAGGTTTTGCTCACGGAATTCACTTGCAGAAGAGCGCCAAAGGATAACGGAACGCAGGTGAGAAAAAGACATCTCCAGTATTACGGCTCAGGTATAAAGTATAAGCCAAAGGGATTGATGAAGAAATTTTCCTGAAGTTCCTTCACCGCTACTGCCACGACACAAAAGAGAGAAGAAAGCTTCATGTGAAGCAAGTGGAAGAACCCACTCTTAAGTCCACGGTCAAACAAGAGTTATCAGAATTATGGTTAATTTTAAATCGTGGATTTGTCTTCTTTTGTGTTTTTGTCCAGATCTGAATATTAATATTGTGGGCTCTGTGACTTTATTCCATGCAAGCAAAAGAATAGCTTGGGCGTGTGATGACCGCACACCTTGAAGGGAAGAATAGACCGTAGTGCTTCTTCGCCACCGATCGCCGTTCACCCTTGTTCGCACGGGCAATTACAAAATAAGTGTCATCATCCCACAAGCACAGCCGTCGAACCCCACCGGTCCTCCATCCACAATAGCTGAGCTATCCGTGATCTGAAGATTGCATCTTCGAAATTTGGATAACATTCGAATCAGGTAACAATCCATATCCTTGAATATTTTTCCGAATTTGTTACTTGATTGATTGCACATTCATGTGAATATTTTGCATATCTTTAGATATTGCGGATAAATTTTGCTCTAATGATTTTTTTTTTGATGTCGTGGATAAAATTGGTTCGGTTGGATAATTATCCAAATTTTTGAGAATTATCTAAATTATTTTGCAAATCTTAAAGATAATTTTCTCAGATTAAGACCGAACTTTGGATGAGGGAAGGTGGACCCCACTTTCATATTTTCGGCCACCCCTCTTTTATTTTCGAAAATTTAAATGAGATGGTCCATCATTGTTTTTTTTTTCATTAGTCATGTTTGTTTGATTGTTATAAAGTTTGCACATTTATAAACAAACATGCCCATAATGTATGCTCCCCTGTGTCTTGTGCCTTCGGTAAAATAAAATCACTTGCCTTAGCCACGATCTTGTGGAATGGAATAATGATTTGTATGGAATTTCGCGTTCTGCCCTTTGTCAAAAGAGGTGATGTTATTCTATACCACCCAATTCGCTGACTGACTCGAATCTAAGAGTACATTGCGAATAAAGTTCTACTCTAGCCCTAATCTTTGGGAATGAGTGAATTTTTCGGAAAAATTCAGAAATTAAAGGTACATTATGGGTATTTTTGTTTATTTTTGTTCATCCTTTTGTTTGCTTATTTTTGCTTACTAATTTTCGAAAAAAATAAAAAAAAATCATTTGCGTGTCATATAGTTTTAGATCATGCTTTGCCATGTCATATAGTATAGTTTGCATTCACATTTTCTCCAAGAAAAAATAAAAACAGTCAGTTCACTTCATCAATCTAAAGAGATTTTTCATGAAATCTGGTACCGAAAGGGCATTAATTTTTTCTAAATTAATGTAATCAAGTCTCCGGACCCATTTTCTCTGGTTCGTGGAAATAAATTAATTCTCCCCGTTAATTTATTTAGGTTCTAATCTACCTACCAAACAAAGATTAGTGGCGGCTCCAATTGAATTAATTTTGCATGAAATCATACCTAAGTTGCGATTCGGTAGGACTTGGGAGGGTCCGAATTAGGTTAGTTAATTAACCTGATAATCCGTTAGCCTAATTTTAGGTCGCGACAAGATTTCATGCAGATGTCTCGAGGTAAGGTAAGCCCTAATGTTTAGGGAATCATGCAGATGGGAATTTTCTAGCTTATCAATCACAATCATGAATTAAAAGTACGCAAATCAAGGCAATCTTGAATGTGCAGATAAAACACATCACAATCAAGTCAAGGAAAGCCTAGTAAAGCTCTATGAGCTTAGAGAATACACCATTGAAGTTTAGGGGTAGTTTGGGAAAGTTTGGGTCAAATTGACTAGAATGGCAAAACGGTCATTTTTGAAGGGTCGGAGACCCAAAATCAATGAAAATGGGTCAAACCAGTTGAATGTGGTCATTTCCTGTTTTTCATGATTTTTGGGAATTTTTCTGAATTTTTCCTGATTTTTCTATTTTTTTAGAATTTTTTATCAATTTTTCTAATTTTTTTGATTTTTTAATGATTTTCTAAAATTTTATTAATTTTTTATTAGTTTCCCGACCGGGTCAGGTTGACCCGGCCCACAGATCCGAAGGACCCGACCCAAACCCAAGCGGATCTAACCTGGGCCCAAAACGACGCAGGCCCTGTTTGGTTTAGCATTTAGCCAAGGGACTTTGGGAAAATGCAAATACGTTTGAGTTAAAGGGGTTTGGTGAAATGCAAATACTGTTTGGTAAATTATAATTAAAAAGTGCATTTGAATGCAACTTTGAGGAAAATGCTGTTTGGTAAACTTTAAATCTGAAAAGTTCTTTGGTGTCCCAATTTAATATTTTTTAACTTTAATTTGTTTAAAATTAGGAAAAAAACAATCACTAGCTGTCGGCGGTGGGGGCAGCGGCCGACGGTGGGGGCGGCAGCCAACGGTGGTGGCGGGCGGCGATGGCAGTGGGGAACGGCGACGGCAGTGGGGAACGGCAACGGCGGCGGCCAGCGGGCTGGCGGCGGTGGGGGGCGACGGTGGTGGCCAGCGGTGGGGGGCATGACGGCAGTGGCCGGCCGGGGGCGGGGGGCGGCGACAGCTGTGGCCGGTGGGCGGGCGGTGGCGGCCGGCGATGGGGGATGGCGAAGGTGGCGGCCAGCGGCTAGTGAGGGGCGGCGGCCGGCGGTGGGGGCTGTGGCGGCGGCGGTGGCGGTGGCCAATGACCGGCGGTGGGGACGATGGCGGCCTACGGGCTGCGACGGCCGGCGGCGGGCAGCGACGGCGGGAGGGCGGGCAACGGCGGGGACCCGCGGGCAACGGCCGAAGGAAGGACGAAGAAGGAGAAAAGAATAAACTAAGATAAAATAATAAATTGAAGTTGCATTTCGAAAAAGCTACTTTCCAAAGTATCTCTTGAGGTACTTTGGGCAAAGGGACTTTAGAGAGCATTTGAGATGCAATTGCATCTCCCCAATCTGAGTCAAAAAAAATAACCAAACAGCATTTACATTTGGCCAAGAGACTTTAGAGCCCCAATGCTAATTTGCAATGCTGAACCAAATAGGCCCGCAGTTTTGGATTTTTTAAATATTTTTTAATATTTTTATTCGAATTTTCTAATTTTTTTTAGATTTTCTGAGAGTTTTTATTAAGCGCCAAATCCAGCGGCTAAAAAAGGAACACATGGCTGATCCAGGACGTTGGATCCGCTTACTAAAAACAATGGCTAGGATTAAACCAAGACCGAATCTAAACCGTCTAAACAGATTACCGAGATTGACGGCCACGATAACTCTAGAAGATTCAACCTAGGCCGTCCGATCCAAAATTTTATTATTATTTTTTATTTCTGAAAATTTTTTATAAAACGCAAAATGATTTTTTATTTTTCAAAAAGGCCAGATCGAGACGCGTGGCACCACCCCCACCTTCCGATCATTTTGTTATATTTTTTATCCTAAAACTAATATAACCGTCTGAGCCGACGTAGCGTCCACGTCAGACTTTGACCGGGTCAACATGCTGACGTGGCGCTGACGCAGCATGCCACGTCAGATTTTGACCGAGTCAATATGCTGACTGGGCTTCGTCTTCTCCCCTGTGCAGAGACTAAACAGACGGCCGAAGGACCTCCGGCGACATCCACCGGTGAATCCCATTCTGATCGACCTAATTCTAGCACCTATCAACTCTAAATCCAGTCCAGACTAACATATCTAAATCTTAGAGCAATCCGACGGCTAAATCAGCCAGAATCAAGCTTGCACAGTACGAACATGGTGGAACCTAAACATGCAAACTATAGCATAACTTTGACCCAAAAAAAAAAACTATAGCATAACTATTCAATTCAATCACAGAGAAGCTTCGTAGGGAGTTCAGAACACTTACCTCAAGCTCGGATCGAGCTCCAAATCGCCATATTTTCCTCGCCAAGTCGTGACAATTCCACGACTGGTTGGAGGTTCGACTCGGAGAAACTATGCAAAATCGAAGAATAAACGAGATACGATGGTGCTCAGTGATGTTCAATGAGTAAGACGCCTAAAAAAAAAATCAAGAATAATGACCGGAATCGAGTTCCGCCATGGATGTGCAGAATGAAGCTCGAAGCGGCGACTTACCGTTTTAGGGATCGGCAAGCTTCGAGATTGGTCGCGATTGGATCCTTGGAGCTCAGGGGAGCTTCCGGAAGTGATGGCGTGGCCTAATGTGGCCGGAGACACCGCGGCTGAGCTCGCACAGTCGAAGCTCGAAGCTCGCGTCAATGGCAAACGCAGAGCGAATCCTCTCTCTCTCTCTCTCTCTCTCTCTCTCTCTCTCTCTCTCTCTCTCTCTCTCTCTCTCTCCATTCTGTTTGCGTCTGGTGAACTGAATGAGCCCCTCCCTCCTGACAAAGATGCGTCAAGTTTGATATATCTTTGTTTGAAAATTTTCACGCGCGAGAAGGGGGGCCGACCGACTTGGTTTTGCACATGACACAACGTGCGTTTAGGTTAGATCGGCGCCGGAGGACCTAAGTAATTCCAACAATCCCATTTGGTATCCCGGCGAGGCCGAATTAGCTCAAAATTGAGCTGGTTTGTGCAATGGTTGACTTCGAGCCCGCCGCGACATTGACCGGCTCCGCCATTTCAGCTCTAGCCACCATTGACCATGGGACTTGGCTCAATCGGTGCAGAAGCTTGGGGACTTTAAAGCCCAGTCGGTGGGAGCTTCAATTATCGCCGGAGGGCCGTCAATTTAGTCGTCAAATCTCACCCGCATTGACTGGTTCTGAGCATGCACGCTCGAAGTATTTGGGGAAGATGACACTGTGCGGGTCGTTGGGTCGGATCTAGTCTGACTCAACAGACCCAACAGACCCGACAGTCCAAAAATCACGAAATT
Source organism: Lenwebbia sp. NSW1173648 (assembly GCA_029784005.1). Classification (NCBI taxonomy): domain Eukaryota; kingdom Viridiplantae; phylum Streptophyta; class Magnoliopsida; order Myrtales; family Myrtaceae; genus Lenwebbia; species Lenwebbia sp. NSW1173648. The sequence continues at coordinate 14,258,106 of JARCGZ010000007.1, forward strand.
GACCTGAAAAATCTTGAAATTTGTCGTCCCTTTCTTATCTTCCTAAGCGCCTCCAGGAACCTCGTTTTTGCATGTTTATGCTCCAGGTAGTGTGCACTCCGGGTATAGAAACAGTTCTCGCTTCGGGTACGGTTGCGTCCCGTGAGTTCTCTCCCTTGCATGAAGCGATATGCCAGAAGCGTATCGGGCTCATTAGTATGGCGTCTGACAACCATGCACTCATATGTGAACATCTCGGAAATCTTCAACCAACTCGGGACATCCATCTATGATCTACTTACAAACGGTAGCTTTCATTTCAATCATTCAAGCGATTACAAAATGCTTTGAAACGTGCTCAAATTGATAAAAATGCATGATATGTATGAAAAATGAATTACATGTTTAAAATGAGAAGACCTTACCAACCGTACTCTCTTTTTTGGGTTTTTGGTTTTAGGTATACTAACCGACTATTCACATGCGCATGAGACAAGTGAGGGTTGACTCTAGAAATCAAAAAAGAGGATAAGGTATGGACCTAAAAAGGTTCCTATCATTCGGCTCAATAAATTCGTCCCCAAGCGCAATCAAATGTAAGAGGGTAGAATCACTAACCCGGATGACGAGCGGGATTGAATACGGTCAACCCACGCGCAATCAAACGCAAGAGCTTTACATCTAGATCCCTATCTATGGTGACCTAAAAGAGTGTTGGCGGCTTGGGTTTAGGCTCTTGTGTGTGCAGTATCATGATTCTCAGAATATGGAAAGTCATGCACAACATTTAATATCAAAATAGCTCTTCAAAATTGCACAAAGTAAACAATCAACCTCAACTCCATATCTGCATAAAACATGTCAGCACACACTCCACCTTTTATGACTCCCATCTGTACAACATTTAACACATTTGGTCATGGGACTTACCTCACCTTCAAGTGCATCTGCATAAAAATCAGGTTAAAAAAGCAATCAACTTTTTAATTGGCTCAAGTCCTCTAAATTCCCTAGTGGAGTCGCCATTCTGTCGCGACCCTCTCGAGAAATTTCGATTTCGATGGTTAATGGATTGCCGGGATCTCGTATACTCGATTGGATAAATGAAATCGAGGCGCAGGCCCTCCCAGGCCCATACCAAATCGTGCCAAGGAGAAATTTATATCGAGGTCGACCTTAGTGCGGTCGGGTGACATGTGATAAGTGTACATGCCATCGGAGTCGCCACTAATAATTTTTTTAGGGGTATGATCGGAAACCCTATCGAGCGGTCGGGAGTGTCCGTTCGATTCTACGAAAACCAGAGAAGAGGGTTTGGGGACTTAGTTACGTCGAGATTGTCATCGACGCCCTTTCGGTACCTAAGTTGATCGATTTTCTAACCTAAGATTTCATGCAAATGACTCGAAGGGTAAGGTAAGCTCTAATTTCTAAGGGTGTCATGCAGATGGGAATTTTCTAGCCTATCAATCACAGTCAAGAGTCGAAAGTGCGCAAATCAAGGTAATCAAGAACGTGCGGATAAAACACATCACAATCATCACACAAAGTGGCACATGACAAGCCTAGTGAAGCCCTAAAGGCTTAGAGAATACGTCTTTAAAGTTCAAGGGTAGTTTGGGAACGTTTGGGTCAAATTGACCAAAGGGGCAAAATGGTCAATGAAAATGGGTCAAACCAGTTTAATGTGGTCATTTCCCATTTTTCATGATTTTTGGGAATTTGTTTGAATTTTTCCTAATTTTTTTAATTTTTTTAGAATTTTTTATGAAGTTTTTTGAATTTTTTTTTATTGATTTTCTTTTTTTTAATTTTATTTTTTAATTTTTCGGACCTGGTCAACCAGGTCCACAAACCCGAAGACCCGGTCCAGGCCCACGCGGGTTCAGATCGACACTAAAACGACACCGCTTTTCTTTTTCATTAATTTTTTTTTGAATTTTTTTATGATTTTTATGATTTTTTGATAAATATAAAAAAAAATCCCCAGATCCAACGGTCTACGATGGACCACATGGCTAATCCACGCTCACTGGATAGGCAGACTAAGACGGACGGCCGAGATCGAACGGTGACCAAATCTCAACCGTTCGACCAGGTTACTAGATCCTACGGCCATGATCGCACGGCAAGACCAAATCTCGACCGTCCGATTCAATATTTTATTTTATTTTTATTTGAAAATTATACTCTGAATATCCCCTACTGACGTGGACGCCACGTGTCATGCCACGTCAGCACCATGTCACACTAACTACGGATATCCTCCGAGTTGAAGTGCTACGCGACGCCACGTCAGACGTTGACCGGTCAACAGAGTTGACTAGTCTTCGTCTTCTTCGCGAGGCTTGAAGGAATGAATAGCCGAGAGTTTCCCGACAACATCCGACGGTGAAACCTCGACCGATCGACCTGAAACCGGTGCCGATCGAACCCTAATCTATTCCAGATCAACATATCTAAAACTTAACGAGATCTAACGGCTAAACATGCACTAATCGAGCTCACACAAAGCTCGGCCATGACAATCCAATCACACAATACAGAGCATAACTATTCAATAGCTTCGCAAGGCAGCATCACAGTGAGTTCAGGAGACTTACCTGAGGTCCTGATCGAGCTCTAGGTTGCCAAATTTGGCAAACCAAGTCACGATAGATCTAGCTATGGCGGAGGTTTCGACTCGAGGTTTTCTCGCGCAATCGATGCAAAAACAATATGCGATGATGCTCAGTGATGTTCAATGAGTAAGACGCCTCAAAAATTTCCAAGAATGGTGGCCGGAGTTGATCTCCACCATGGATGCGCAGAGTGAAGCTCGAAGTGGCGACTTACCATTTTAGGGATCGGCGAGCTTCGAGACTGGACTCGATCGGATCCTTGGAGCTCAGGGAAGCTTCTGGAGGTGGTGGCGTGACCTGGCGTGGTCGGAGACGCCGTAGCTGAGCTCGCACAGTCCGAGCTCAAAGGTGCGACAATGGTGTCGCGGAGATCTCTCTCTCTCTCTCTCTCTCTCTCTCTCTCTCTCTCTCTCTCTCTCTCTCTCTCTCTCAATTTTGTTGTGTCTGGTGAATCGAATGAGGCCTCTCTTCGCCAAAATGCGTGGATTGAACCTTTATATAATTTGAACCAATTTACGTGGCACGGGGGACACCCACCGACTTACTTCCGCACGTGAGACCACGTGCCAAATGGCCTTAACGGTGCTGGAGACGATGGGGGTTCCGTCTGGTTTCGTTTGGACCTCTGTTGGGCGCGAATTGGTGTTCGATTTGGCCAAAATTGAGTTCGGGTGTCCGCGGGTGCAGTCGAGGCAGAAATTGAATTCGCCACTCTAGCTCCGGCCACCGCTGGCCATGGAAATCGGTGCGATCGGAGCGAAATGAGGTGGCGCACAATGCCCACCCCATGGCACTCTCAATTATGGTCGGAAAGGGGTCCAATTTTCTAGCCAAAATTTGCTCCTTCTCGGCTATTGAACCTGCGCGCGAAAGCCATATGGGAAGATGATGGTCGACCGGGTCTGTGGGTCAAATCTGGTCAGACCCGATAGACCTGGTCGATCGAATATTCTCAAATTGACCTTGAAAATCTCAATTTTTTCAAATTAAACCACAAAATTGGAATCAAGGGCATAAAATCTATCAAAATATGCAAACAAAATATACGAAACCCCCAAATTCACATTTCGACCCGAAATTGAAATTCGCAGAATCCAAACCCCAAACGGCCAAATTGGACCAAACCACCACCACCTATCGATTCATAAGGTTGAAAACTAAGGGGTGACGAGCTCGAATTTTCAATTTGGTCCTTGAAAAAATTTTAATTTCATTTTAATCAATTACCAGGGACTAAATTGAAAAATTTCAGTTCAATTTGGTCCAATTCACCTAAATTGAGCAATTTCTTGAACAATTGGACTGACTTGTAATTTTTGGTAATAGAGTGAGATGTCACGACACTAAAAATGTGAAAATGGGAAATTAAAGGGCTAAAATACAATTTTTTGAATTAATTCGGGATTATGTTCAAAGAGGGAACATATAATCCCGAATCAAATTGTCAAAATTTTAAAAGGTCGAAATGAAAAGGAAATAAAAATAAAAATATTGACTATTTTTCTGTATTTTTGTTACCTCAAATGCTATTTTTTCTGATTTTTCAAGTATTTTCCTATTTTTTCGAAAATACTAAAAAAATGCGAAAATTATGAAAAATTATTTTCTGTTCAAAAATGGATCCTTAGGCTTGGCCAAGGTTTCCAACATTGATTTTTGTAATTTTATGAATTTTTATGGATTTTCTATGAATTTTTCAAAAATAAAATGACCAAAAATCAGGTGTCAACACTATGGAGTTAGAGAGGCAATGATTCGATTTGGGTTGTGGTGGACAAATTGATGAAGTATACTCACTTCATCACTGTGCGAAAGGACTTCACTTTGGACAGGTTGGCAATATTGTATGTGCGTCAGATAGTGCGTCTTCATGGAGTGCCAGTGACGGTCACATCGGATGGTGATCCCAGGTTCACTGTCACCTTTTGAAAGAGTTTGCAGACTGTGTTGGGAACAAAGCTATAGTTCAGTACGACTTTTCACCGGCAGACGGATGGCCAATCTGAAAGGACGATTTAGACGCTCGAGGATATGTTGCGAGCCTGTGTCTTGAAATAGTTTGCCTGCAATAATAATTATCAGCAGAGTATCAAGATGGCACATTTTAAAGCGCTGTATGGTAGGGCTTGCAGGACGCCAGTTTGTTGGGGCGAGGTTGGTGAGAGGAAGATCACTGGTCCTGAGTTGGTCATCAGAGAAAGACTTAGGACAGCCTAGAGCCGTCAGAAGAGTTACATCGATAAGCGGCGCAAACCTTTGGAGTGTCAAGTGGGCGATTATGTTTTTCTAAAGGTGTCGCCTATGCGAGGGACATCCCGTTTTGGTAAGCAAGGAAAGTTAAGCCCGAGGTATGTATGACCGTTTGAGATTTTGGATAGGATTGAAAATCTGGCTTATCATCTCGCGTTGCAATCGAGACTTGCTCAAGTGCATGACGTTTTCCATGTATCGATGTTGAGGAAGTATGAGCCTAATCCAGCTCACGTGTTGAGTTTTGAAGAGATTGAAGTGGATGAGCGTGTGTCGTACGTGGAACGTTCGGTGAGAATCGAAGATAGGAAAGAGCAAGTGCTGCGGAATAAGACGATTCCTTTGGTAAAGGTGATTTGGCAACACCATGGAATGGAAGGAGCAACGTGGGAAAGCGAGGAGGCTATGAAGAGTCAGTACCATTTTCTTTTCGAGGTTGTGTAATGGCTTAATTTCGGGGACGAAATTCCTAAGGAGGGAAGAGTTGCGATGTCCCGAAATTTCGAGGCTTGTAGAATAAATAATATTAGATTTTTGAGGTTTAAGAGATAATTATCGGACGCGATTTTGTTTGATCTGGAAGGATCTTGGTAGACCCTAAAGCGTAGGTTAGTAGGATTTAGCTAGTTTAGTCGCGCCGTAGAATTTAGTGTCGTGACCCTTCACGCCCGAGTTTAACCCTGATCGAAATACTTTCAGTCGTTTGTGCTAAATGACTAACTAGTCCCGAATTACCAAATGACCAAATCGCCCTCAGATATTATGCATTAAGCCAAAACTACTAATGGGATTTGACCCATGGCGGGCCCCACCTCACATCACCAACCACCCATCACCATCACCCACTCTCTCTCTTCCTTTTTCCCTCTTCTTTCTCTCTCTCCTCTCTCTCTCTTTCCCCCCTCTCTCCTCCCCTTGGCCGAACTCCCTTTCCCCCTCCTCCTCCCTTGCGCGCACGCCGGCCACCCTCCACCATCCACCTCCGCCTTCGCCATTGCCGCCCGTCGCCGGTCACCCGCGGTCCCGTTGCCGCGCCGTCTCACCCCTCCGCTGCTCTATCGCTCGTCGCCACCCCCACCGAGCCGAACTCCTCCCCCTCTTCTTCCCATTCTTCTTCAACCGCGCTACAGCCTCTATCCGCCACCTCCATCGTCGTAGACCAGCCCCATCGCAGCTCGCCACCACCCCTCGCCGCCGCGACCAACCACCCCGCGAATAGCCATCCTCTCCTCTACCGAAGCCCGTGAGCTTCGCTAGCCTAGCCTCACCTCGCCACCGTTCGCTCGTCGTTGTCTATCCGAGCTTCACCCCGAGCTCGCCGTGTCGCCCGCGCCTCGACCTGCTCTCCTCTGCGCCGTCACTGCCATGCCGCCGCCGCTGTCCATCGCCGTTCCGAGCCTCATGCGAGTAGCCGTCGTCCGCCATCGTCGTAGCCGCGTCCGCGACCCAAGCCGAGCTGAAGCCGAAGCCGCGCCGCCGCCGCAGTCGTCGCTGGCCATTGTTGTGAGTTAACCCTTAATGTCTGATCATGTCATTAATTGCACTTATGATTAGATTATTTAGTTATCGTGGTTAGATTAATTAGTTACCGTGGTTAGATTAATTAATTACCATGGTTAGGACGACTGTTTAATTAACTGTTGTTGAGATAAATAGTCTAAGTCGAGATATTTGTCTGTTATTAAATGCTTTGGGTGCTGATTGGTTAATTGCTGATTTACTTGAGTGTTTGATTGCGTGGATCTGCTGAGTGATCACCCATGTCAGAATATCATGTTTAATTGAAATCGAATATCTGTGTGATCAACTACGTCTTTCGAGCATGAAAATGGCTGTTAGCCAGATTTTGAGCATGATTGTGAATGTTATTGCATTGGGCTAATACGAAGATAAGAATTGGTTTGGTTGCCTGGTGTGTTTGTGTGGTCACACGATGGTTGAGCGTCACCCTAACGTAACTAGGGACGTTGGCGGTACCCTTGATGGCTTGGGTTCGTCGCCTGATATGTCCATACCGGCTGGGTCGGAATCACACGGCTTATCGGTTGCCTAATAGTCCATGCCGATGGTCTTCGAAATAACACGGCTGATCAGATGCCGGTCGCAACTTGTGACGGACCGAAGTTCCTTACCGAAAAGCCTGGTATATCCTCCTTAGGGGTCTTGAGGGGTTATCGATTGTCGTCGCTGGATGAAGCGGGACGACGCCCAGTCTTGCCGGAAGAGCACTAGCGATCGGGCTATGCTGTGGTCGAGAGTGGACTATCTCTCGCATTAATAACTGGAATACGCATGTTGCATTATGCATGAGTTATTGTTGAGTGCTCTGGTTGTGTGCCTTGAGCTGTACTTGATTGAATGCCATGTGATTACTGCTGTGTGGGCCAAGGCGGGGTAAGCTTGCATGTGATTGTCTATTGGCTGTTGAGCTATGCCTATCTGTTTGGTAGTAGCTAGAACGTGGCGTGCATCGCACGCTATTGATCTGCCATCGCTTTATATTGCATGTTTAGGCCGCCTGGGTGAATTGACGTCCTACTCGGACTTAGGCATTAACTCATGGAGATTTAATATCTCATTTGTCATTGTTAACTATTTTGCAGGTTCATAGTATGGAAGTCCGCCCAGTTAGATTTGGGGTGCCACTCGACTAGTCATTCGATATCACATACGACCCGGTCCTAGATTCGGATCATATTTGGGAGCATCACATGACGACTCTCTGGGTTGAGGAAGGGATGGAACACTTAGTGCCTCATCGCTCCAAGGCCTGGTTTGTCCGCCAAGACGATGCTCTCTACGGGCCCATTCGGGAGTTTGAGGGACCCCCAACTACGACCCCGGTGATCCGGATGTGCGATCCGATGGATAAAGATACCCCGGGTAGGGAGGTGGTGGATCCTGAACCCAACTCGGATGAGGAGGACCTTGAGACTCCGCCTGGTTACCACAGTTGGTGAGCGAGCGTGGTGGTAGAGGTCCCTTTTTGGTTAGAGCGTTTGGTAGTTGTAGTTAACCCCTAGCCCTGACCCGATATCTTTTTGGTGGTCTTAGGAAGCAGCACTGAAGAGTGGGCTTGTAGATGTACTTGCTTCCCTAGGTTAACAATATATAAATAAAATGGTCTTTTGTTGTTATTGGTTGTTGTTTTTCCTGCCGACTGTCCCTATTGCTTATTTCTGTTTGGGGTTATTATTCGTTTCGTGAGCGCTTAATTGCAAGATAAAATGAATGGGTCAATGACGTACCTGGGATGTCGTCCTTTTGACCTGAGGCATTTGGTACTATCGTGCGCCTGTGAGTCGGGGCGTGACATGTGCTAAATTTATTTAGGCTATTAGAGCCATTTTAAGCTTAATTCAGCCCATTTAAATTATTATTTTGGGAAAAGGCTTAATATAAATGCACATTTTATTGGAAAAAGCCTAATTAGAGTCCAAAATTGCGCGAATGAACCCACGATGGAAGGGAAATTCGGCTAAGGCCATTCCATGGCGTGTGCTGAAATTTTTATGGTGATTGAACTTATTTTCAGATTTAATTTAGCCCATAAGGCCTTTATTTAATTAGTTTTAATTAATTAAAAATCGATTGGAGCCCAAAATCGCACGAGATAGCCCACGAGGGTTTAGGAAAATTCAGCCAACCCAGGTATATACCTCTATTGGCTGAAAATTGCAAGAGTTTTAAGATATTTGGACTCCTCAAAGTTTAATTAAATTCTGAATTTTTCAAATTGAGGAATTCTACTTTAGCTAGGAATCCTACTTTAACTAGGATTAGAGCTCTCTATTGCCTATAAATAGAGCCTTATGCCTTAGGTAATGGACACACACACTATTCAGAATTTTCGGAAGCAAAAGGGAGAAAGAGCAAGAGGATCTCGGCTAAGGAGCAAGCCCCGATCGAGACCCCTCGCTGTTCGTGCATTGCCATCGTCCGCTGTGCACTCTCGACGTCGTCCAACTACCGTACGTCGTCCAGCCGCCACTGCTCAGCTGATCAATGTCCCTAGCCGGCCGCCGGTGCAACCCGATCCGACGCCTTTTATCCGTCTGCTACCGCACGGTACTAGCTACTGATCAGCCACTATTTTGTGGTTGATCAACCCCGTTTTAGTCATAAATTGAGATCTAACCTAGCTGCTATCTTGTGTTAGAAAATCTGCTATTCGGGGGCTGCTTTTTCGCTGCAAATCAAGTCCAAAATGTGTTGTTTTTTGGGCGAGTTTCGTTGGTTGTGCAAGTGCAGAATTTTGCTCGATAAAATGGTGAGTTCTTTTAAGCTTTGATTGCAAGATATGTGATGTTTGATTGGAAACTTGCACATATTTTTCTGAATCTAAATGATTTCGCAATCAAACTTGAGAAGTAAAAACCTTTTTTGATCAAAAAGAAAGAACTTTTGTCGTTTATCAAAGCTCGAACTTTTTGAGACGTGCTTTGTCATATCACTTTCAATCAACCATGTATGTCGCTAGTCGCTCCTCGCCGTGCTTGAACCTAGAGTCGCTTGAATCACATTACGACTTTGCATGTCAAACATCGTTTGTTCATTGATAGACGACTCGGTTCACAATTTTAGCAAAAAAATCGAAAATTAGAACCTTTCGCACGAAAATTCTGATTTTTTTTAGAAAGTTCGATTTGCTTGATAAACTTGGTTGAATTCTTTGCATATTTTTTAGAATTGACAAAATTTAATTGGAACATATCTTTTCTCAAAACTGCAAATTATTTGACATGTTTCTCAAGACTAAATTGGATGAATTGCGCCTTTGGAAAAGACCATGAAGGGGTTATAAAAGAATTAAGGGTTTTCGTGCAAAATTGGATTTTCGAATTTATCATGTCATGGGATGATTCTTGCATTGTCCTTATCTTTCGCATATTCGTTTGTCTTTGCATATCTCATGTTTAGTTTAGTTATATTGATTGTTTGATTGTTCTGTTTGATTGTTCTGTGCTATGTTAAAGTTTGCACTTAAATAAAAAATCATGCTCATAATACATGCTCCCCTTTGTGTCTTGTCCCTTCGGAATACGTACATTAAGGCATTAATTTGACTTCTATTTTGAAGTACAATTGTGCCCGTAGATGCAAATTATACATCTAACCCTCGATTTTGAGGGGTGGATTGATAACTCCAAATAGAATTTCATGATTTGCCCTATGTATGTAGGGGTGACAGTAATTCTATATTCAACTCGTATCCCGGCCCTAATGTAAGGGTATGTTACGAATTAAATTGGAATTTTCGGAATTTAAGGTATATTATGGGCAAAATTGTTTATTTTTGTTCAAATTTTGTGTTTTTCCCTTTTAATTAAATTCCTAAAAAATACCAAAAAGATGACACCTTTTTCTTAAGGTAAATCACATTTTTTCATGCTTCTCATGTCAAAAATAACATTTAATATAAGTTGGGATTTTGGGAAATCAATTTCTTAAACTATAATGAATGTTATTTCACTTTAGGGTAGTTTTCACCTTTATTTTTCATAAATCCGAAAATTCAGAAAAATACCAAAAAAATGTCATCCTCATTGCATAGCATATAATTTAGAATCATATTTTCCATGTCATGCACGTCATTCACGCATATTTTGCCATGTCGTATAGGTTAGTTGCATTTGCATTACACCTAATAAGAGAAAACCCTAAACCACCAAATCAAATATTTTTCATGGAAATTGGTACCGAAAGGGCATTAATTGAAAAATTAATGTAACCAAGTCCCCGAACTCATAATCTCTGGTTCGTAGAAATAAAATAGTTCTCCCGCTATTTTATTTAGGTTTCTAATCAACCTACTAAAAAATGATTAGTGGCGACTCCAAGATAAATCTTTGCATGAAATTGAACCTAAGTTGCGAATTGGTAGGGTTTGGGAGAATCCAAATTAGGTTAGTCAAATAATTAACCTAATAATCCATTAGCCTAATTTTAGGTCACGACAACATGCGAGTGGAAAATTTTCTCTTTGTTTATAATTTTGCCGTAGTAGTATGTCAAAGACATGTATGTTCATTGTTCATTCCCCGGGCTTTCCTCGGCGAGGGAATACCATCACAGACCTTAATGAGGGAAACAGGAGTTACAAGACTTTGACTGTCTGATCTGTGAGGCTGTCTCTGTTTCCGGAGAAGTATGAACTCTTAGGAATCAAAATGCGGCAGTTGGTTCAGTGTACTTTGAGCTCTTTCATGGGGTTAGTGCCATTCAGCTATACAGACAGCAAATTCCTTGGACGGTGGAATCCAATCTCTTCTCATGGATATGTGTTAAATATGTCTTTGAATTTTATGTATCCAGTCCGACATATATTTCGTGCAGCCCAAAAGAAGAGAAAAAGTAGAGGTTTACTGAGGCTAGGGTTTTCATGTTTGTTATGTAGAGAGTTTTTCGTTTTATGTAATTGTCGCGAGCCGTGTGCTTTAACGATTTTGTACTCTCTTTGATCATAGTGGAATTTCGTTTCGCCTCGCCCGTGGACATAGATCGCCTCGATCGAACCACGTAAAATCCTGGTGTTCTGTCTTTGTTTTCTGCGTTTCGTTATAACAAACTGGTATCAGAGCAGCGTTCGTGTCGAGAGGATTCTTTGAGATGGCATCTTTGAAGTTTTAGATTGCATCTTTTGACGGACAGAACAATTTCGATTTATGGAGAATAAAGATGAAGGCTTTATTGAGGCGAGAGGGTTCGGTTAAGGCGCTGGATGAAAATTATCCAGATGACATGTCCACGGCTGAGATTGAAGAGATGGATGAGAAGGCGCATAGCGCAATCCAGTTGTCTCTAGATGACAAGGTGTTGCGAGAAGTCGCCGATGAGGATACAGCGGCTGGTCTCTAGAAGAAGCTGGAAAGTCTCTACATGAAGAAGTCTTTAACATCGAGACTTTATTTGAAGCAACGTCTTTATACCCTAAAGATGCGTGAAGGTACGCCTGTTCAGGAACACTTGGATGAGTTTAATAAAATTGTTCATGATATGAAAAATTTAGATATTAAACTCGAGGATGAAGATCAAGCTTTGATCGTGTTATGTTCACTGGCTGCCTCATATGAAAATTTTGTGAACTCGATGCTTTATGGACGTGAATCCATAACTTTAGAGGATGTTAAAACATCTTTGAATTCTGCTGAACTGAGAACAAAATTGAATGGGAATACTAGTGTAGACAAAGCAGATGGTTTGCTTGTGAGAGGCAGGACTAACAGCAGGGATAAAGGTTTCCGTGGAAAATCTGTTAATCGTTCAAAATCTAGGCAACCTGGAGATAAGATGAACGTTGAGTGCTACTATTGTCACAAGAGAGGACATTACAAATCAGATTGTTTTTTGCTCAAGAGGAAGGATAAGCAGCATGGTCAACAAAAACAAGATGTGGCGAATGTTGCTAATGAAAAAGGGTCTAATGCATCAGACAGTGTTCTTACGGCATGCTCTGCTGTTTATTTCCCCAACGATATTTGGATAATGGATTCAGGAGCATCATATCACATGTGCCCAAATAGGGAATGGTTCACCACATACGAGCCAATTAGTGGTGGATCAGTCTTGATGGGAAACGATGCTGTTTGCCAAGTTGCGAATATTGGTACTGTTCGGATTAAATGCCACGACAATGCAGTGAGAACCTTGACAGAAGTCAGGCATATACCAGACTTAAAGAAGAACCTCATCTCGTTGAGCAGCTTGGATTCCATTGGTGTGTGTACTCTGGTGGAGGTGGAGTTCTCAAAGTCTCTAAAGACAATCTGGTTGTGATGAAAGGAAGCAAGGTGAATCACTTGTATCATCTGCAGGGTAGCACAGTTATGGGTCTATCAACTGGCACATCAAATTCTATTTCTGATAATGATAGAACAAAACTGTGGCATATGCGTTTGGGCCACATGAGTGAGCGTGGCATGACAGTTTTGTGTAAACGCGGTTTACTTTGTGGTGAGCAAACAACCTCACTAGATTTCTGTGAGCACTGTGTTCTTGGCAAGCAATGCAGAGTTAGATTCAGTACGGGCACGCATTCGACAAAGGGCACACTCGACTACATCCATTCTGATTTATGGGGACCAGCACAGGTTCCATCCAAGGGTGGTGCTCTTTACTTTGTGACGTTCATTGATGATTATTCCAGGAAGGTTTGGGTTTATTTTCTGAAAAGAAAAAGTGAGGTGTTTGAAACCTTCAAGAAGTGGAAAGCCCTTGTTGAGAATCAAACAGGGAAGAAGATCAAACGTTTGAGGACCGATAATGGTCTTGAGTTATGTGGTGGCGATTTTAATGAATTTTGTGCATATGCGGGTATCGTTCGACACCGTACGGTTAGGCACACTCCTCAGCAAAATGGAGTGGCAGAACGTATGAACAGAACCCTATTGGAGAGAGCAAGATGCATGCTCTCTAATGCTGGCATGGAAAAGGATTTTTGGGCTGAAGCTGTTAACACAGCTTGTTATGTGGTTAATCGCTCTCCTTCAATAGCGATAGAATGCAAGACTCCTTTTGAGATGTGGTCAGGTAAGCCTTGTGATTATTCTAATCTAAAAGTTTTTGGTTGCCCTGCTTATTATCATGTTAAGGATGGTAAGTTAGAACCTAGAGCAAAGAAATGTATCTTTGTTTGGTATGCTGATGGAGTGAAAGGTTATCGTTTGTGGTGTTAGGAACCTAACTCATCTAAGTTCATTATTAGTAGGGATGTTACTTTTAATGAACTGTTTATGCTTGATCAAAAGAATATTGCTGATGAGTCTGCAGGAAAACATTATAGTGATATGAATGAGGTGGAGGTTCAGGTGGAGCTTCTAGAAAAGACCTCTCAGAATGTTTTGAGCGAACAAACTGCTACTGTTGATTCAAGTTCAGATGAGGAAGTTTTAGATGAGGTGGAGCAGCCATACTCTATTGCTACTGGCAGAGAAAGGAGGCAGACTCGAGCTCCTAAAAAATATGGGTTTTTTGATCTTGTGGCTTATGCTCTTACGACAGCAGAAGATATGGGTATTCAAGAACCTTCTACCTATACTGAAGCTGTTACTTGCACAGAATCAGAGAAATGGGTTGTTGCTATGGTTGAAGAACTTGAATCACTTCACAAGAACCAGACTTGGGACTTGGTGTCGTTGCCTAAGGGAAAAAGAGTCATTGGATGTAAATGGGTCTTCAAGAAAAAGGAAGGAATTCCTGGTGTCGAAAATGCTAGATACAAGGCACGGCTTGTAGCTAAAGGCTACAATCAGAAGGAGGGAATTGATTATGATGAAGTGTTCTCTCCCGTGGTAAAACACATTTCCATTCGTGTGTTGTTGGCTATTGTTGCTCAATTTGACTTAGAGCTCGAGCAACTTGATGTGAAGACAGCTTTTTTGCATGGTGAGCTTGAGGAGACCATTTATATGGCCCAACCAGAGGGCTATTATGTAGAAGGCAAGGAAGATCATGTCTGCAGATTGAAGAAATCCTTGATGGTTTGAAGCAGTCTCCAAGACAGTGGTATAAGAGATTCGACAGCTTTATGATAGGGAGTGGTTATCATAGGAGCAGCTATGATAGTTGTGTCTACTTCAGGAAGGGTTCAGATGGATCCTTTGTCTATCTTCTCTTATACGTGGATGATATGCTTATTGCTGCAAAGAACATATTAAATGTGTTGATCTTGAAGATTCGTCTCAGTGCGGAGTTCGAGATGAAAGATTTGGGTCCTGCCAAGAAGATCTTAGGAATGGAGATTCAGAGGGACAGAAAAGCAGGGAAGTTATATCTCTCACAAAGGAGTTATATTTAGAAGGTACTTAAGAAGTTTGGCATGCAAAACGCTAAGCCTGTCAGTACACCTTTAGCTTCTCATTTTAGACTCTCAACCGTACATTCACCTCAATCAGAAGTTGAGGAGGCTGCAATGTCTCGTGTCCCATACTCCAGTGCAGTTGGTAGCATGATGTATGCTATGGTATGCACACGTCCCGATATTGCACAGGCAGTTAGTGTGGTTAGTAGATATATGGCGCATCCTGGAAAGGTCCATTGGCAGGCAGTGAAATGGATACTTAGGTATCTCAAAGGCTCCGCAGAGCTGGGCCTAGTGTTTGATAGAAATGTTTCTAATGGTACCTGTGTTATGGGTTTTGTGGATTCTGATTATGCAGGTGATCTTGATAAGAGAAGATCTTTGACTGGCTATCTTTTCACACTATCTGGCTCGGTTATTAGTTGGAGGTCAACTTTACAGTCGACAGTTGCTTTGTCTACTACAGAGGCAGAGTATATGGCAGCAGCAGAAGTAGTGAAAGAAGCTATTTGGTTAAGGAACCTTGTTCAGGAACTTGGGCTCCAACAGGAAGACAATTCAGTTGTCTTTTGTGACAATCAGAGTGCTATACACTTGATTAAAAATCAAGCATATCATGAAAGGACTAAGCACATCGAGATCAGGTACCACTTTATTCGAGAGGCAGTTGCTGAGAGAAATATGATGGTAAAGAAAATTGGTACTGCTGATAATCCTGCTGATATGTTGACCAAGACAGTCCCCGCCAACAAGTTTAAGCATTGCTTGAACTTGATTGGCATGCTTGGTTGAGTTTTGCCCCCTTTTTGGGGCTTGGTGGCGAGGTGAATGAAAGTTCTACAAATGTTTTTGAAGTGGATATGTTCTTTCGTTGCATCCCTTGTTTCCTACATCGAGTTAGCTCACGTAGGCTTAGGGATGCTGGGAGAATGTGTTCGGCTTCTTGATTGCTGAAAATTCAAGCCAAGGTGGAGATGTGTTAAATATGTCTTTGAATTTTATGTATCCAGTCCGACATATATTTCGTGCAGCCTAAAAGAAGAGAAAAGGTAGAGGTTTAGTTCGCGACGTTGGAGGGTTGGGTCGATAGGCCCAACCCGGAGCGAGCGGAAACATATCTTTATGGGGGTTCGGGGGCAACACCCCCGAGAAATTTTTTTTTGGGGCCTTATTTACTGAGGCTAGGGTTTTCATGTTTGTTATGTAGAGATTTTTTTGTTTTATGTAATTGTCGCGAGCCGTGCACTTTAGCGATTTTGTACTCTCTTTGATCATAGTGGAATTTCGTTTCGCCTCGATCGAACCACGTAAAATCCTGGTGTTCTGTCTTTGTTTTCTGCGTTTCGTCATAACAATATGCATCATCACTTCAGAGATGCCTGGCACCGGGGGAATTTCTTTGTCTGAATGCAGTCCGAGTCCATTTCATTCATTGGATATGTGAGTCTCATAGGTTAGATTCACGTGGGACCTTGGCTAGGATGAATCAAATAAAATAGACTCAGATTCCATATTTTTCATGCGCAAGATTTTTTTTTCATAGACTGAGTCCAATGGATTGGATCCATCTCGTCCCTTAAGCGTGTGGGCCGCTCGCATGGAGCTCATTTGGAACACACATAATCGGTCGTTAGACTCAATATATTCTTGCATGGTATCTGATCAAACGGATGAGATGAATCAAATTAAGTAGACTCGGATCAAGTATTTTCCCTATACAAAAAACAAAAACAAAACTTTCGTAAACCGAGTCCACTATATTGGATCCATCTTGTTCATTCATCATGTGGGCCCGTCATCGGGGAACGCACACGTATCAACTGCCAAACTTCACCTATTTCTAGCATGGCAAAGGTCAAAAAAAAGAAGTCATGACTAGAAAGGAATAAACGAAAAATATTCTTCCAATGATATAAATTAATGTCGATAATGAAAATATTTTTATTAATCGATTACTTCGAGCAATGCAAGCAATCTTTTTCAAGAAAATATTTTTCAAGTCATTGATTTTTCGCGAAACAAATAAAGTCTTAATGTCTCGTCTACTCATGCAACTTCGCCATCTCTGTGATTCCGCTTTAATAACAATTTTCAGACGACATTGTGATTTAGCGTTCTACTCCCAAGGTATGTTAATAATCTCATCTTTTTCCATGAGGATTCGCCCGGCAAGCAAATTCTCCAATTCGGGGAGTTCAAGCAACTGAAAGCACAATAGACCATCATCTAATGAAGTAATAAAGCAAAGGGACAATTCTCTGTATAGAAGGAAAATGGAAATGGATGTTTCAGGGATCCTCAATATCTTCTGGTTCTCCCAAACCAGGTGCATGAACCGCAGAGAGAGAGAGAGAGAGAGAATATGACCAAAGTAGACTCTCATCGTACACCAGGTGTTCCATATATAAAAAGTTGAGACCTGCCAAAGCAATGTTCTTGGAGTTGAATATAGGCATCCAACACAATTCCCCGCATCTCGACCCAAAAAAAAATAAATATATATTCCACCCTGCGAACTCAGGTAATTTTATTCTACACAATCACAACATTCTCAAAGCAGCTGCCCGAGCTAGTACTTCACAGTCGCACCAACTGTTCGGCTAAGCTTGCGGTTGAGGAGCATCTGGCTGGTTTTCTGGCATGGCATCTTGAAAAGCAGGTATCTCGCTGTATGCCTTGTGCAACTTTGACAAGATAGGATATTGACTCTACAAAAGTAGTTAAGGAGCAATGAACTGGATATTTCTTGATGCATGATAAACCAAGACACTAATGAAATTTGAGCAACCATTTGCAGATGTAGTTTTTTCATTTTATTCTGGCCGTCACATATAAATGTGAGTTCAGAATGATTTATTTCATCTATGTGCAGTTTATGGGGACCTTCTGTTATTTACAAAATGTCCAATTATAGATAATGGTTCTGCAGTATACTACTGATCCCCAGTGCCACTCTTTATTTAAAGTTTGTTGTAGAAGAGTATCTAAGAAGAAATTTAATTCTGAACTCTATATGATATGAACTTTAGATGCTTAGGCAAGAGAATTACCATGTCCATATTGAACCACTTGACTGCCGCATAAATCTGGGGTGCCAGGAAAACATCGGCCTACACATGATTTATTTGATCACTAGAACAAATAGAACAAGATGGCAAGCTTCTAAGTGTAAAGACGGGAAGAGAATTCATTCTGGATCAACAGACATAAGCATAGCATAAGATCTATCTTTCATTAATCAGGTATAAGGGTTCTAGATGTGCGACTCATTTTCCTTTAAGGACCAGAAGCACTTTTGACTTCGGATCATTTGCAGCATAAACAGCTCATCCTCCAGAACTGAGCACCAAATTATACTGTGGTCAGAAGAAAAAGAAACTCATCAAAGTGTCTTTTCTCACAACGAGCTTACTAAAATTAACATTAGTAGTGATGCAGTATGGGGGTTTCTTCTTCCCACGGTCAGTCCGTGAATCCGTCACATACATGAACTCATAAGCACTTCATGATGTGTCAATTCTCCTAACATTAACCTAATGATGCAGTAGAAAGAGAGGAGGAATAGGCATGATGGATCTGTGAATAGCTGTGAAAACATGACCGTGACAAAGATATAAGAACAAACAAGATGGAACGAAAGATAGAAGCTGCTTTCAGTAAAAAGACAGCCCAGAAATCAAACCAGACAAACTTCGTCTCCCGTGGCATATTTTCCAGCATGGTCTGCTAACACCTTCTCAAGTGCTGAAACATGTAAGCACCAGTTTTACCGCTCTAAAAGTTGAATTTGTTTATCCATTATATCAGCAGAAGAAAAAGAGAACAATCGAGGATTCAAGAAATTTCATCCTTAGCACCGAAAAAGATATCTAGTCATCATAGACCAGCTAAAAACAATCAGAACTGTTCTATGCTTCACCATAAATTGAAACTCCAACTTCTGTAACAAAAAACAAACTGACAAAGAAGAAAAGTCCCAAGCAAATGAAGCTAGAAAGAAAGATCTGAATAAACTAATAGCTCGTAGGGCATATGGTATAGCTAAGTACAGAAGTTACCACTTTGAAAGGAGGTGCTTCAGCTTTTCTGGGGTGTTAGGCAACACTTCACAGCTGCAACACCCAACTGTCGCAGTTTCACCCAATTTCCAGGTGTTGCAACTTGAAGCACATGTTTCCAAACATAAGTTTTACGATATATCACAGTACAGCTACAACTAAACCAAATTTATTTTCAGACTCTTTGTGTAGAAGAATCAGAAAGGCCTTTAACATGAACAATGAAGAAAAAGCATACTGCACAATCATGTGGGAAATATTATAGCAATAGCAACCCTACATTTAGCTTCAATTCATGCTATACTAGTAAGAGACCATAATTACGCATTATTAGAATCCATTATCCAATAATGGTTTCGGAAATGAAGGGTGAAGAAAATGGACTGCACCCTGAGCACAGTGATGGAGGAAAAACCATGGGAATCTAACCTAGATTGAGCTGCATTACATGCTACACCAGTAGGAGCCTATAATTGTAGTTGGAATCTGGTGTTCTCACAGAAAGAGGAATCTATATTCAACAGGATTTAGCAGAGAATTAGCCTAACCAAGTATCAATTAGGGAAGTTTCTTCTCAAAATTTGATAAGACCCTCCAGAACATATTCTTCTGTTCATTCCAACACAAAGTCAAGTTCAACTAACAAGAGCAAGCTTGAATTACTCCTCAGACAAATTTAGATGGTAATTCCCTTAAAAGAGGTTCTCATATTTAACAGGACTAAGCACTGGATCATCACCACTACCAGACAGGACTGATCATTGTCAATTTGATATATTCACGAAACACATTCCTAAGTTGTGGCAATGGTCTCAATTTATAAGGTGTAGATAATTGCAACTAGAAGGTTCCCTCCTCGAGTTAAATTATTTCCTCTATCCTAAACTATTTAACTATAAAACTGCTTCGAAATTAAACCACTCCGATTATGCAGAAGGAAAATCAACCAAAAATCAGCAAAGCATCTGCTCAAGGGAAAGCTATCACCTATCTGACCTTCGCAACTTGTGCACATACAATCATGCTATCAGAAAGGAAGACATCCATCTCCACCCACAACCCAAACAAAACAAAAAAGGAGGAGGAGGAAAACGAGAGGGAAAAAAGCAGCATGTGAAGGATGGAAGGAGCTCAACAGAGTTATCGATATTACTTAAATGTACCTGAAAAACCTCTTCCAATATGATATTGAACCCAACCAAGCGGTTCACGGGGACCAACTTTCTCCTCAATAAATTTCTGTGATGCAACAGTTGCCCAGTCACATTCCGTTATATTGAAAGCAGATACTGAGAGGAACAATTGACTTCCTCAGATATTTACCAGAACATAGAGATTCTGAAAAGGTTGTATGCTTGAAGAAACAATATTTGCAGCCTAAACAATAAAGACCAAGTTACTGAACAGAAAAGAAGCCATAAAATCCAGAACAGAAAGTCAACATGAAAAAACACATCATGTATTTATTCTCCAACCATTGCTGTTTGTTAGTCTTGACATATGTGTCGCGACCTAAAATTAGACTAACGGATTATCAGGTTAATTAACTAACCTAATTCGGACCCTCCCAAGTCCTACCGAATCGCAACTTAGGATATGATTTCATGCAAAATTATTAATTGGAGCCGCCACTAATCTTTATTTGGTAGGTAGATTAGAACCTAAATAAATTAATGGGAGAATTAATTTATTTCCACGAACCAGAGAAAATGGGTCCGGAGACTTGATTACATTAATTTAGAGAAAATTAATGCCCTTTCGGTACCAGATTTCATGAAAAATCCCTGTAGATTGATAAAGTGAATTGACTATTTTTACTTTTTCTTTGAGAAAATGTGAATGCAAACTATACAATATGGCATGGCAAAGTATGATCTAAATCTATATGACATGCAAAGGATTTTTTTATTTTTTTCCAAAAATTAGTAAGCAAAAATAAGCAAACAAAAGGATGAACAAAAATAAACAAAAATACCCATAATGTACCTTTAACTTCCGAATTTTTCGAAAAATTCACTCATTCCCAAAGATTAGGGCTAGAGTAGAACTTTATTCGCAACGTACTCTTAAATTCGAGTCAGTAAGCGAATTGGGGGTATGGAATAACATCACCTCTTTTGACAAAGGGCAGAACGCGAAATTCCATACAAATCACTATCCCATTCCACAAGATCGTGGCTAAGGCAAGTGATTTTATTTTACCGAAGGCACAAGACACAGGGGAGCATACATTATGGGCATGTTTGTTTATAAATGTGCAAACTTTATAACAATCAAGCAATCAAACAAACATGACAAAAATAAAAGCAAAAGTGAGCCAAATTGATTTAATTTTTTTTCGAAAATTTGAAGGGGTGGCCGAAATTTTGAGAGTGGGGTCCACCTTTCCTCACCAAAATTCAATTTTGAAAATTATCCACAAGATTTGCGAAAATAATTCGGATAATTCTCAAAAAATCATATAATTATCTAACCACCCAAACCGTATCCGTAACATTGAATATCCATAAAAGACAATTCAATTCAACCAATTCAATGATCATCAGATAATTATTCGAAGCAAAAGATATCTGCAACCGACCAAATACTATCCAATCAAGCATGCTTCTTATCCGTAACATGAAAATATTATCGGACAACACAGGATAAGATCATTCGAACAAACATGGTGCAAATTCAAGCCAGGGATATCCACCATCAAACAAATCAGACCAAGATAAAGCATGTGTGCCAAAAATTCAATTCCAATTCAGCAAAAACTGAACAATTTTCAATTCTGAAAATTAAATGTTTGCCAATTAAAACAATCAATTTCCAAGTGATGCATATGGTTCAATCAATTTCATGATCCAATTAAACTTGCTTGAAAAAATCAGAATTTTACCCCAAGAGAATCCGATTTTTCGGTTCTTAACATAACTTAATAAAAAAAAGATTGAATTTTCACTCTAATTGCAAATCAAAGATGCTCATCAAAACGATAAAACATACATGCATGTTTTCCAAGTAAAACAAACATGAATTGCAATCAAAGGTAAAGAGAAATCATACCTTTTCAAAGCAAATTCCAGCACGCGCGCGTTCGACGTAAACCGCCCAAAACAGTCCCTTGTGAGCCGAATTTGAGCTCTAAACCTCAAGGGACCTTAACATCAAACAGCGACCAATCAATGAGCAAAATAGAGTCTGAATAAGGGAAAAACAGCGCAGAAGCAGCAAGGGAAAACGCACTAAACAGCCACTGTTTTGAGCGTCAAACAGTGGCAAAATACTGAGCTAATCAACAGAGAGAAACCAGGCTGAACAGCGACCGTTTTAACACCGAACAGCAGCCGAAGTTGCACCGAACAGCAAAGTAATCGACCCCGAACAATGAGCTGAAAATCCCCAAAGTTAACCCCCGAACAGCCGTAGGATATGCTTTGATCAATGAACAAGGACGTCACGAAACAGATCCGAATGGCGAAGACTTTGGCGTGACTGTATCGGCGGCTGGGCAGCACGACAGGTGTGCTTTATTGAGCGCCAATGAGGAAACTCGTAGATAGAGCTGCGGGTCGTTGAACTCCAAGCGATGTTAGATGGAGGCGCAAGAACTCAGATGCTGTGATGGACTTTTTCCGAGGACACGAGGACGTCATCAACGCAGCAGTGGACTGATCGGGAGTGAGCAAGGCAGGAGGCTCGATCTTGGACTTGGAGGATGATGGATTCGCTGAAATTGTTGATTCCCTTCGTGACACCTTGACACAATTGAAAGAAAACCAAACCAGGACTTCACAAAAAGATAAAAGAAAAGTCAGAATTTTATTGAGAATCGAGAACTCCTCTAATATTGTTAGACTTGTTCACTGTAGCTCCCTCCGATATTCCGCTGGTGTTTGTCTTCTAGCTCCCTCTGCTCCACTCGTGAGACCACAAGTCGTCGAGGACTCCCTCCGAACTTTCTTTATGGTATTTGGCACTTCCGATGACGAAGCCTGCAAATTTTGACTCCTACGATCAAAGCCTTGTGGATCTGTGCAGCTTCCTCTCGGACCACCCTTGGACTCTTCTTTTGTGAGTCGCATATATGAGGACAACTGGAGAGAGAAAAATCAGAGATTGAGCGAGAGAGAGAGCCTCCTTTTCTGACTTCCTCCCCTCTTTTTCTTCTCCGAATTGCCGTATCTTTTGAATGAATCGGCCCCCACGAGGAAGAAGAAGTCCCCCTCTTGTATGTGTTTTTGCCGTGTATTATAATTGTATTGGCCCCTGGAAGAGTCCAGATCCGGCAAGACTCTCTGTTATTTTCAGCCAAATTAGAGATAGAGTTTTAATTTCTTGAAACTCTAATCTCTAGCTAGAGTAGGACTCTTAATTCCTAATTAATTTGAACTTTGGAAGAGCCCTATCCTTCTAGAACCTTCATCAAATTTCGGCAATCTCATGGTTATTCTCAGCTGAATTTTATTTCATTCTTTTAAGCTTATTCACGCAAAATTCTGAGCTTAAATTAGGCTTTTCCTAATAATGTGCATTTAATCAAGCCTTTTTCCAAATAAATCATTTAAATGGACTTAATTAAGCTCAAAAATAAATTATAGAAAATTCGGCACATCCTCCCACGCTCTGGCCGAAAATCTCAAGATGTGCTCTAGTCCAGTTGCCTGTCAAATTAAAGCTCAACCTGTGCCGTTAATGTAAAAATGCAATGCATGAAAAAATAAAAAATGCAATGCATGAGTAAATATTTTTTGTGAGAATTACTTCTCATTTTTGTGCAATATATATGAAAAAATGAAAAATCAAAATTTAGGTGTCAACAATATGTTGTAATCTATTGGTACTTGACACCTCTTCGTCATCTCCCTATTGCACCTCAGCCTAGTGTCACCCAGCAAATTGACTCCTTAGTTGTCACCACCCACATAGCCAGAATCCTCGTCCCACTCTCTGAATTTTATAGCTGGTGGCTCTGGCCTAACCCCCAAGGCAGTTACAGATATAGTTCAACCAAAATTTAGGTAATTTAAAGAGATTTGGCAAAATTTTAGCAGAAAAATGACGATTTGGTGTATTCTTTTGAGGGAAAAAAGAAAGGATGGAGGCTGGGGTCACACTCACATCCAGCCTTTATTGCTGGTACTGGAAGTTGTGGCAAAGTCGTTTGCCTGAACAGATTTCGACAGAAGGTTTATATGCATGTCATCGGCCAAGCAATCACCTTATAGATCCACATGCAACAAAAAGCTGGTGGAACAATTTAACACTTATTAAGGTATTTATTATGTTGCTAGATTCTTCACAGATGGACATGGAAGAGAAGGAAAAGCCTCCAAAGGTCATAACCTTTTTACCTGATAGTTGATAGCCCTTTTCCTCAAATCACTGGGCAACAGTGGGTGGTGCTGAGGATATTTCTCTTCTAGATACTGCAAGGCATAAAAGATATGTTACAGCCACAGCCTACACAAGAAAGTCTCTAAAATGGTGAAGAGTCCTCCATGCACAGTAATATGATAAGTGAAGGAATTGGAAGTTGCAAATTCTCACCAGTAGGATAGCAAATGAGTCTGAAATTACAAAGTCCCCATCAGCCAATGCAGGCACATAATTAATCGGATTAACCTTTGAGAACTCTACCATTTGGAAAAAGCAAAACAGCAGTGAGAAGAACTATATCCAATCATGAATATGAAGGACTTGACTATCTACTGCCACACAAAAAAGGCAAAGTCACTTCTACCTAGTACTTAGAAAATCAAAGAATGTCACAACCGGGTAACTGACAAACAGGCATGTCTTTGTTACCCTTGCTATAATACACTCCCTTTGTCCTTTACTTAAAATTAATCTCCCGAAAAGAAAGGAGGTAAAGCGGGGTATATGCAGCAAGGCATATGACAAAAAAACATTCTCACAGTTTCATGTCAGGAGAAGTAACTGGCAGCATGACCTCATTTGCTAGATTATGACGATCTCATGCTGTTCAAAGGTAACTAAGTGCAAGCAAGTCTTTTTCTGGAAGGAACTTATGACATGGTTAAACACAAATTGGGTCATACATGACAACGCAACTGGTGCCAACAGACACATTATTCGGACGGCTATAGAGGGAACAAAGCGAGCAAAAAGAAAAAACATATAGAAAAACATTATAGTTAATAATTGACAGGCAACAGGTCAACATTTAGAGTGAAATGAGAGGATGTGTAACAGAAGTGAAGCATGAATGACCAAAAAATCTCCTTAAAGTCTTCTGTGAACTCTCCACACCCAGCATCATTGCTTCTCAGTCTATATGGGCTATTCCAGTAATATTGACATCTGATTCACTGTGTAAGACTTTCTTCAACCACCATTAAAGATATTCGGCTGCTGGAGGAAAGAAGTAACACAATAGATGCTGAAAACCATGAGTAGACAAATTATTTTCATACAGTCAGACTGGAAAACATAACCATGTTAAGACAAGTTTCCTCTCCCATCACCTAGCCAACAGATTGAAATTACAACCCTAATCAACAATTCCCATCATAATCATGCAAACTGATTGAAATGAAGGAATGATTTAATCATGGGCCTCCCAAAGATAAAGCAAATGATAAACACGACCAGAGCACCACATCAACTCAGGATAACAAGGAGGAAAAAAAAAAAGAGGGAACAGCCAAAGAAGGACTCACCTGCACCGATTTGTTCCCTCTTCAGCAAATTCACAGGAACGTACTCGTACTCAAGCCCTTCAAACCCCAAAAATTGTCACCATCATCATCATATCGCACCAGACAATAATTCAAGCAAAATTACCTCTAAGCACTAATCGAGCGAAGCATAAAGTCCCCTCCAAAAAATTTCCCACTCAAGAAACCAAAAAAAAATCAATAAAACGCCGTGGAAACAAAATCTTAGCTCAAACTTCAGCAGGCCAACAATTGCAACAAACAGCACGAACATAAACGGAAGGCGAGAGAGGGGAAGGCCACATGCGCGGAGCCAGACCTTTCAAGTTGAGGGCGATACGGACACGGAAAGAGCAGGAGCTCCTAAAGTTGCTGTACAGCTTCAGCTTCGACGGCACGTCCGCTCCGGTAGCAACACCGACCGCCGCCGCCTGATCACAAACAAACCGTTGGGAGAATCCATCAGACATCCGGGGAACACGTAACCCGCCAGAGAATCATCAGATTATCGATCGACAAGAAGACGATGAAGATGCGCACCATGATCGAGCAGTTGACCGGCGATCAAAGAAGCAAGCGAGCCACTCTCGGTGTGTGTGGTCTCCGCTCCGGGAGTGGACATATTTAATAATGATACGAACATTTCTTTTTGCATTTTAAATTTCTTAATCATACCAAAAACTAATATCTTAATCATGTTATTCCCGATACTTATTTAATTTAATCATGCTATTTCTACCCTGATTTTTGTTTTGGCACTCCCTAATATAGCGTCTTTACCATATTACCCCTGCCGTCCCTCTCTGATAGTTGGTAAATGCAAGATTTTGCTTAGAAAGTTAAGTGAAAGTTGAAAAATAATAAGAGACTTGTTCTGTCAAAGATAACAAAAGTTGCTAACAGGAAGAAAAACACCAAACGGGT
This sequence comes from Lenwebbia sp. NSW1173648, assembly GCA_029784005.1. Classification (NCBI taxonomy): domain Eukaryota; kingdom Viridiplantae; phylum Streptophyta; class Magnoliopsida; order Myrtales; family Myrtaceae; genus Lenwebbia; species Lenwebbia sp. NSW1173648. The sequence goes on from JARCGZ010000007.1 coordinate 14,284,402, forward strand.
GTTAGGAACTAACTAAAATAAGAGTTAGTAATGCAAATTAATTGGTAATTTGATCGTAAAAAAGGGCCAATAAGTAAGCAAATAAATGTTAAAACTTAATAAAAATTGGTAAATTAAAAATAAACTATAACGGCGTGAATTTCACCCGTACCCCAATCCCAGTGAACCGCCTTCGGGTTATAGTCCTCAATGGGAGGAATCTTTATCACCACTGGCTGAATCTTGCCATTCTCTTCTTTTGAGATATCGTCCGTTTCATCATCAGAAAGCGTAATCACAACCGATTCAATGGAGTAATCATCATCTCCATTCCAGTTATCTACTTCATCGAGATTAATCACGAAAGAAGTCATTATATCAACCACTCCGACTAGGTCATCTTCGTTAAGCTTCTCTGTGTTGCTCCAACAATCAGGCTCAATAGATGGAGTCTTACCAAACATTTTTGGAGGTGAAACATCTAGCTTGTGAGGACAGGGTTCTTGACCGCGTCTCTTTAGAGAACTAACAACTCCACCTCTTTTGGAGGTTTCTCCACGATTCTCCTCACTCCTGAATTTACTATACTGTATAACCCGTTCTACTCTTCCTCCAACTTTCACTAAGTGTGAAAATTGATTCATAACTGAATGAGACCATCCGATTGAGGAATTCATACGAAAGCGCCTTCAAGAAGTAATCTATCAACTCCTTTTAGTCAGTGGAGGGTGAACTCGAGCGGCTTGGATCCTCCACCTGTGCGCAAAGAATTTAAAAGCTTCATCCTTTTCCTTGACTATATGAATCAAATCTTCTCTAGTGGGAATGATTCCCATGTTGAACTCATGTAACTGTAAGAATTGGTTGGCCAAATCTTCCCATTCTGATATCCACTCAAGGTCAAGAACCATGACAAAGCGGGACCCTATGACGGCCTGAATTTCGTGAGTTATTATGTAGCAAGTAAAGTAAACCATGTAATGAAGTTTATGTTGGAAATGCGAGACTACCGATGTTGATTGAGTTGTGGACATTTATGTGAGTTGATCCGGTTGAGTAGTCCCGGAATTGAGTGCGAATGATCCACCATGAACCCCCTACCCAACTGACCACCCCTCTCCTCTTATTATAAAAACTCCCTTCTCTCTCTCCTCCCTCTCTTTTCTCTCCTCCCTCTCTTTTCTCTCTTCTCGCGCACGACTACTCCCCTCATCCCCCTCGTTTGCTCCGCCACCACCAACCGACCCACACCGCTACTCCACCAGCCACCCCGACACTTCGGCGCCACCAGCCCGACGTCGGCAACGACCCCAGGTCCCTCACGAGCTCAGCCTCACCGCCGATTGACCGAGACCTTGCTCCCTAGCCCCTTAGACCCACAAACATCGTGAAGGAGAGAAAGTCGATCGGAGCTCCTTCCTTCGCCGTTTTCACTCCCGTTAGCTTCGTGGACGATCTAAGGCAAGTAAAGCCTCTAAATTTGCTGCTGGCTTGTCGATTTATCTCTCAATTGGTTGTGATGAGATGAATTGGTTACGGGCATGGCCGATGGAAATTGTCTTGCATGAGCTAGGAAACGGGTTTGCATGTTAGATCTATTGCTTGATTTGAAGACCTGTGAGCTTGAATTAGTGGAATTGGTGAGCTGATCGTGTTGATTTATGTCGAAAGAATGTGAATTTCGGTGTCGCCTATTACTGGGTTTCGGCCGTGTGTGTGTGTCATGTGCAAAAGAGGTTCGGCTGTGTACTCTATAGGGCGTGTGAAGTGTGCTTGAATTGTGTGTGAGTGAACTTGGTCGCCCGCTTGATTGTGCGTGTCAATGGTGAGAGCAAGTCTCGGCCGTGAGCTGTGTTTGGGCGTGAGAATTGTGGAATTCACCTTTGGCCGTGAGCCTTGAGTTGGAGTGAGAATCGTGGTGTCTCATAGTCATGTACGTCCTTTTAGAGTGTCAGATTCCATTGCATCTAAGAATCTAAGCATGAGTTGTGTCTTTGCACTGAGAATGTGAACGGATGAGTATATGTGATTGAGTTGTCTTGCCTGTTGTGCCTATGGTGGATGGTCGGTTGTTCGATGTTATGATTACATTTGTGATTGAGAAACTGATAATGAACCAAGGGTCCCGTCAACCTGTGTCCCGATGAGGACGATTGATATCCGCTTGTGTCCGGACGATACCCCGTGGGAGCCGAAGGGAAATCAGGAAGTCCACGGCCTGTGTCTCGTTGGAATGGAATGCATGAGGCCTGTGTCCCTCATGATTCCCAGGAGTAAGGGAGAATTGAGGCTTGTGCCCCTCATGATTCCCATGGCCGGTGTCCCATAAACGATAAGCTGAGGTGTATATCCCTCAAAATCGAGGCCTGTGTCCCTCGGAGATGAAAATGAGGTATGTGTCCCTCATGTAACCATGGCCTGTGTCCCATGGAAAACTGGTAAAGAAGTGAAAACTAATGATTGGCATGTGGTCATCTACTTGTTCATGTGCTTGTTAGGTCGGATTATGCTAAGCGTGCATTCACCTAAGAGTTTCATGTTTGCCTATCTTTGATGTCAAGTCCTCCTTGATTTGGTGATGGATTGAGAGTTAGCTGTTGAGTTAGTTGTTTTTACTGGCTGAGCTATTAGCTCACTATTGTTGTTAAACTGTTTTTTAGACTAACTAGGTATGTCGATTCCTCCCGCTATTCCCACCCTTCGTTATGGTGCACCAGTTGACTTTAGTCATTCATGGGAGGATTATCATGACCCCAAACTTCCGTTGTAGTGCTTTCGTATGCTGGTTTCTGTTGTATGGATAGATGTAGGTTTACTAGAGACACTGGTTCCGCTCGTTTTGTGTCGCTGTTCATGAGAGATGAAACGGCTCAACTGACAGGACCGTTACTGTGACATTCTAAAATTCGATCCATTTTCAGGATTTATGAAATGAATGAATATCTCGTTGATGCTCTTTAGATAAATTTCACTCGAAATTGATCACTCTTGAGAAGACTAACCGTTAGGGAGAGGCTAGCTAGGAATTTAGTACGTGGACCAAAAGACTTGACCATGGATTAACACTTTGGCCATAAGGATTGCCGATGGAATATTTTGGACCACTATGGACCGATCCAAGAATGGTTAAGGAACGGTTTGCCATAGCTATGCAATTGGATCATAGGTGATTTCGTTTGACCATCGTATGGATTGCAAACGTCCATATACCAATTTCTAACGATCGCGACCTCCGATACGAGTGATTGACCCTCGTAATTACATGACAACCAAGGTCGCCGTGGTTTGAGTAACTTAAACGTGACTTGATGATAATCAATCGCGGGTCGATACGCGTAACTCCTACAAGCCGTCCGATGGTTGAGATATGCTAAAAGTCGCAATCGATCAATTTTGGCCACGAATTAGACTCCGAAATTGGGTATTGAACTTTCAAGGATAACATTACTAATATTTTAGACGTCGCCTCATTTGGTTCAGCTATTCATCGATCCGCCCTGTTAGTCGTTTATGCCAAAATTCCTGACCTGTCCTAAATTTGCAGTTTACCAAATTGCCCTCGGGTATTAATTTGCAAGAGCCAAATTATTAATGGGATTTGAATTTTGTCTTTTTCCTCATTAATAAACCCCCAACCACCCCACTCACCATCCTTTAGTCACTCCCACCTTTATGTCACATCAAATAATTTTTCCAAGCTTCCCCTCCAAGTTTCCTCTCTTCTTCCTACTTTCTCTCTCCTTTCTCTCTCATTTTCTCTCCTCTCCTTCCCTTTGGCCGAAAATTCTCTCCCTCTCCTCCCCCTCTTGCGCGCCTCGCCGCTGTTTAGCCACCACCGTGCCACCACCTCCGCCCGTCCATCCAGCCACCACCTCACCGCCGTCCGCCGCTATTGCTGCTCGATTTTAGGGCTGTTGCAGCTGGTTTTTGTGGGATTTCAAGCTTAGATTGTGGTAAGCGACTTCCTAAACCTTGATTAGGTCAATAAGTGACCTTTGGATGAAGTTAGGAGTGGATTTAAGCGAGATTTGAGGGCTGGCGTGGTATTATTCATGGCTGATCCGAGAATGAAATATTGGTGGATGTTCTTGAGTAATTGAAATGCGATCATATATGGTTAGATAGGGTTGGTTGTGAGTAATTTAGATTATCCTTGTTTGGGTGATTTGATCGAATGGCTTAAATGGGAGATTTGTGTGCAATTTTGTGACTTGAATTGGCTGATTATGTTTATTACACGATCGCGTGGCGAATCCGTATATTTGGGGGCTGATCGTGATAATTGTGTAGTACATTTTGGTTGATCTTGGTCTATGCATAATTGGGTGGACGACGCTATTCGTATGATTATTTTATACCCTGATACGTGTTACGCGGGGTTTGTCGGTGGAAATTGTGTAGTAGTGGTGTTCGTGTGATTATCTTAAACCCCGATGCGTTATGACGCGGGGAATTGATTATCTTATACCCTCATGCGTTATTATGTGGGGAACTCTGATGCGTTATTACGCGGGAGTTGAGCTAATCCTGATGCTTTAAATGCGGGATGTTGTTGCGCCCGACGGGGTAGAGGATCGCCAGCCTGATACGTTAAACGCGGGTTATGCCGTAGACCTGATGCGTGTTACGCGGGTCGTATATATATAATCTGTATTATTGAGTGTGATGGGTTTTGAGGATGCTAAGTGTTTGGCATGTGCGTTGGACACGTTTGGGTTATTAATTATTGTTGTGCGTGGATATGCAATGCTGTGATTTCAAGATGTTCTACGGATAGTTGTGGCTTAGTGGTTCCATTTTGGTGTTTAGTAGAATGGTTGCCTCGGTCGTTAGACTTGCATGTTTAGGGTGCTCCAGAGGAACGTGTCATCCTAAGCGAGGCTTAGGGAGTTAGCTTATTGAGATTTATTCTCATTGTTGTATCACAAACCTTTTAGACCCCCAACCCTGAGAATGTATGGCCCTCTGAAGCGTTTTGGGATCCCGATGGATATTGATCGGGTGGTGACGGAGTATCCGGTTGGAGATGGTAAGGTGTATTTTAGGCATGCTAGTACCGTTTGGGTGAACATGGGGGATACGTTTTGGAAGCCTCAGACCTTTTTGGCGTGGACCTGTAGAGTTGGGGACGTGTTAGTCGGCCCACCTCAGGGTTTTGATGTGCCCTACGACGGAGTTGGAGAGTGGGACCCTATAGAGTTAGACCCCATGGAGATCTTTCCCCTTGATGGCGAGGTGACTAGCCCAGATACCGGTCCTGAAGACTCGGATCCCGAGATTGAGCTTATGGAATTTGACCCGGAGCCGGAGGCATCGTTTGTAGATGGCGGGGGTTGTGCACTAGTGTAGCTACCCTTTTCTTTTTGTATACTCTCTTGGAAGAGGAGTTGGGGTAGGACGACCACTGATCCTTTTTGTTGCACGTGGTTGTCTCTGGTAGTTTGTATATGTATATATTGGATCGAGTATTATGTTTATGAAAGCTGTTGTTTGGTGCATTTAATTCTCTCTCTTCTATCCATCTTCTTTGTATGTTGTACGGGGTGTTTTAATTTGCTTCCGCTAGTATTCACCTTTAAGGGTTTAGTCTGGGTCAGCGACAAGTCCTTGGATGTCGCAATTTTATCGGCCATGCGGGATGTTGGCGCTCTCGTAGGGCACGGGCCGTGACAGTTACCTTTTTTGCCTTCGAATGATGATAGTGACGACAATACCAGTGCAGTGTAGTAGCAATGTTTAAGGGTTGCCGGTGACTGTGGTACATGCAGGTTTTGAGGAAACAAGTACAGCTATCACTTTTTGGGGAAGTGCCGTAGTAGCTTGGTGTTTGGATAAGGGTGGTGGCAATGGAGGATAGTAATGTCGTAGTTTAGTGGAGTAGCTATGTTGTTATCCCAGCTGTTTGTCTTAAACATAATGTAAGAACGCTTGTAATAGTATATGTATGTATATAAGTGTGTGGAAACAAGTGTTATATGACGTGCATGCCAGGTTTTCTATGTTGAGTTATTGTCAGATGAAGTATCCATTACGCTTTTTGTATGTGCCTCTGGTTTATAATTTTAATATCATATATAAATAGAGCTTGTAGAAAAGTGGCGTGCTTGGGTCGTCACAGCTCTGTTTAAATTGGTGTCAAAGCGTAGGGTTATATCTAGAGTGATAAGGTGAGCTAGTGATTGAAGTGTTTGATAGGCGCGCGCGTTTAAAACTTTACAAGTGCATGAGTTTGTGATTGTTTCTGATTGGCAGTAACGTATGTTACTTATTAGTTAGGGTGAGTATTGGCCATCAGCTGCTAAAACACAATATGTTGGCCAATGTGCAGAAGGCCCTGAGGCAAGATGAGAAAATTAGGTGGAACCGCAGGAGCAGGCCCATGGGCAACTGTTGGGAACGACCCTCGAGTCGATGGACTGTTAGAAGCTGTGGCTCATGTGAGAGCCGTTTTTTGAGGGACAAGCTTAACAGCAGGCAGTTGCGAACGTAGGAATTGGAGAGTGTCGTATTCAAGGCTTGGTTGAGTAATTCCTGAAACTAAAACCGCCTAAGTTTACTAGAAGTGGAAGTCCTGAGGAGGCTGAGAAATGGATCAAAGGGTTGGAAAAGGTGTTCGGGTTGCTCAGTTGTACTGATGCAAAAGGTTCTGTTGGCTGATGTTGACACTTGATTTTTAATCCGTTTTTCTTTAGAAAAATCTTTAAAAATACAATAAAAATTCATAAATTTTGAAAATCAACTTTGGAAGCCTTGGCCAAGCTAAGAAACCAATTTTGAGCAAAAAATATTTTTCGAATTTTTTTTGAATTTCTGAAATTTCTTTTAATTAGAAAATAACCCAAAAATAAGAAAAATAGCATTTGTGACCAGAAAAATACGAAAAAAATAGTCATTGGTCTTTTTTTTTAATTCCAATTGCATTTTGGCCACTTTAAACCCCAAAAATTCAATCAGGAACCTCAATCTCCAAAAATTTGCATTTAGGTCCCTAGTTTTCTAAAAATATCAAATTGAGTCCTTTTTAACCATCTTTTCACTTTGAGTCAACTATGACATTTGATCTAAGGACTATGGGTAATTGAAATTTCAAACCAATTTTAGCAATTTCACGCTCGAATCATGTCAATTGGACCAAAGTCAATTTTAGACATTTGGGTCAATTAAGATGAGATTGGCTATGCCCACGATACAATTTCAAGATAATCGAAGCAATCGGGATGCAATGAGAATCGAGCCAACGCATCAATTCGGATCAAGCTAGTCCATTTACATGAAATAATTCTAAGCTTCAAAATAAATTTGGTTCACGGGGTTCAATTACAGCTTAGAAAATCAAATGGGGTCAGCAAATGAAGAAGCTTTCCTCATGCCCACGTGTATGTCCACGTCATTAACACCCCCGCTTCATCACATGGAATATGGCTCTCTTCCACATGGTTGCACGTGAGAAGAAGGGACTGAAGGAAGCAAAGGAAAGCTAGAATGAAATCATAAGGGAGGACAACGCCATCGGGGGTAACTCGCACGATTCTTCTAGAATGGATGAGCTGGAGGTAGCCATAACTGATTCAGTTGAAAGGGATAAAAAAGAAGAAGAAGAAGAAAAGAATCAGTTTGAGAGGATCATCCATCGTCATCCTCAAGTAGAGGAGAGCAGAAAAAACACAAAAAAAGGCAGGGGAGTGGGTTCTTTGACTCCAGAAGAATTCGCCGAGAGATTATAGAAAGAGAAAGAGGAGAGGAGATCGGGAGCTTGGACTGTCGCAATTTGGGGAGAGAGAGATCGAGCGCTCCCAGTGTTGATTCACGAACGATCAGACCTTTGTAGATTTTGGGTTGAGCTTCATCAAAGCTTCAGAGAGCCTCCAGACGATCTCCGAGCGTCACCATCGCCGTCAAACAGGTTCGTCATTCTCGATCTCGCCTTGCTCTGCTTCTGTTCTTGATTGGCTGCATATTTGGTTCGATTCAATCTTCGATTGAATCGAAACAAATCTGATAGTTTACGACTATCCTAGTAGTTAGTATAGTCTGAATCGATCATCGGTTTTGCTTGATATTATTCATAACTCGTCGATGATTTCGTTTTATCATATTTTCGAATCTGTCCTCTAGGTGTTCGACGAATTGATTTTTGGCATAATTGAGGTGTTGAACCTCTGATCATGCTTGTGTGACTTCGCTTCTGCGCAATTTTTGTTGCGACTTGGGCCTGGAACTGTTCTCATGCTTCGATCTTACCCTGTTTGTGCATTTAAACAACATAAACCACGCGAATCGAACTTTGGCTTGGACCTCGACGGCACCGCGTTCGACGACCGTCAACGAGTGTCGTGCAAAGCTTAGGGCGTTCAGGTAAGACCTTTGAACCTTCTCTGCACTCACTATGACTAGAAAGTGTGAAATGAATGGTTGAAAACTGAGGAAAATCGTTCGCCGGAATCTAAAAAAATTGTTGACTTGGGGGTGTTGATGGCTTAATCAGTATTTAAAAAAAGAATAAAAACAAAGAATAAAAAATGTGGATAATAAATGGGCTGGTTTAAGTGTGCACAGATTTTAGGATTGGGCCTATTAGAAAAGAAAATTGAACAAAAAGAAATAAAATTTGGGCCGAGCCCAAGGTGTGGCTTTTCTCTTCGACCGACCCGGGACCCAATATGGTCTGGGCCGGGCGCCCGAGAGGAGTGGGCCGGGTCAACCCGATCCCGTCCAGAATTAATAATTTTTTTTATTCAATTCAAAAAAATAATAAAATAAATAAAAATCGAAAAATCATTTTAAAAATAAAAAATTGGAAAAATCATAAAAAAAAACTCTAACTTTTTTTTGGAAAAATCCCAAAATTTTTTAAAAAATTTGGAAAAATCTCAAAAATTAGGAAATGATTAAATCAAATGGCCAATCCTTTTTTTTTTGTGACGATTTTGCTCCTTTTTCCTTTTCCTAAATGATGATTTTACCCCTTATGGGTAAATCATCTCAAGAAAAATTTCAAAAAATTCCCAAAAATCAATTTTTTTTTTGAAAATGACCGCATCCAACTGGTTTGACCCTTTTTTTTGTCGATTTTTATTCCCGAGCCTTAAAAAATGTCCATTTTACCCCTCTGGACACTTTATCCCAAACTTTCCTAAACTACCCCTGAACTTCAATGATGCATTCTCTAAGCCCTTAGTGCTTCACTAGGCTTGCCATGTACCACTTTGTGTGATGATTGTGATGCATTTTATCCGCACGTTCATGCTTACCTTGATTTGCACACTTTTAATTATTGACTGTGATTGTTAGGCTAGAAAATTTCCATCTACATGACACCCTTAGACGTTAGAGCTTACCTTATCCCGCGGGTCATCTGCATGAAATCTCAAGTTAGAAAATCGATCAACTTAGGTACCGAAAGGGCGTCGATGACATCCTTGACGTAACTAAGTCCTCGAACCCTTTTCTTTGGTTTTCGCGAAACAGAACAGTCTCTCCCAACCGCTCGATAGGGTTTTCGATCATACCCTCCAAGAAATGATTGGTGGCGACTTCGATAGCATGTACACTTATCACATGTCACCCGACCACACTAAGGTCGACCTTGATATAAATTCTTCCTTGACGCGATTTGGTATGGGCCTAGGAGGGCCCGCGCCTCGATCCCTTAGGTCATATCGAGCGGACGAGATACTTGGCAATCCATTAACCCTAAAAAATTCACGAAAAATTTCGGTAGGGTCGCGACAGCTAAATACCAACTTGAAGGGAATACGGAGCATTGGTGGAGAGCCTCAAGGGATGTTGTGTTCCCGCTTGACGCAATAGTTATTTGGGAGAATTTCATTCAAGCCTTTAATGATGAGCATTTCTTTGACTGTGCTAGAGATAAGAAGATAGCGGAGTTTATGCAACTGACTCAAGGTAATATGATAGTGGATCAATATGAGGCAAGGTTTGCTGAACTATCCAGGTTTGCTCCTAGAATGGTGGAACACGATGAAGATAGGGCTAAACGATTTCTGAATGGCTTAAGGACAGACATCCGAAAGCAACTGGTACCCTTGGATATAGAGACTACAATGCCCTTTATAGACGAGCTCGACTGATGGAACATGAGCTGATTAAGGAAAGGAAAGAAATGATGCCGTAGAGAAGACCTACCATCAATCAGGAGAGAGGCAAAAGGCCAATGACATGGGGACGACCGCCATACATCGAAAAAAGGCGTGACTTTGGACGAGATGGAAGGATGGGAAACTGCTAGGGAATTGAGCGGATGCCTTACCCGAAGGATGTACCGTACTTTGAGAATCGAAGATGCTTTGGATGTGGACAACGAGGACACTTAAACAAAAGCTGCCCTCGGCTTGGACAACCGCAACCACCCGTAGCAAGCCATGCTCCGGAATGGCAAGAGCGATCGGGAAATCTACAAAGACCACCAGCGCAAAGAAGAGTTTATGCGATTACTCAGGTGGAAGCGAAGGCTTCTAAGACCACTATAACAGGTACGCTTTCCTTGTGCGATCGAGAGGCCTATGCTTTGTTTGATACGGGTGCAACTCATTCCTTTGTTTCTATACGATTTGCACAGTCTGGTAGAATTAAGTCTAAATTATTAGAAGTATCACTTAGCGTCTCGACCCCTACTAAAGGACTAGGTTGTATCTACATTGGTATGTTTGAATTGTGAGATTGTGATAGGAGGGCAAAGTCGGACAATAGATTTGATAATAATGGATCTGTATGACTTTGATGTTATTATTGGAATGGATTGGCTTAGTAAGGTATGAGCCCACGTGGATTGTTATCGAAAAATAATCCAATTTTACCCATTGCACGGACCTAGCTTTGACTTTGTGGGAAATGGAGTGACATCGTCTGTGCCAATGATCTCGGCAATTGAGGCGCAACAACTCTTGGATAGAGGATGTCAAGGATATTTAGCAGCAATACAAGATGTCACTAAGAGTGAAAGAAAAGACCTTGAGGACCTCTTGGTGGTTTGAGATTTTCCGAATGTGTTTCCTGAGGAATTACCAAGACTACCGCCAGGACGAGAAGTAGAGTTTGTGATTGAAGTAGCCCATAGTACAGAACCCATATCAAAGACCCCCTATCAGATGGCATTGACGGAACTAAAGGAGTTAAAGGAACAATTACAAGAATTGCTTGATAGAGGATTTATTAGACCAAGTGCGTCATCATGGGGTGTGCCAGTGTTATTTGTGAGGAAGAAGGATGGGTCTCTACGTCTCTACATCGACTATAGACAACTGAACCAGGTAACGATAAAAAATAAGTACCCATTACCTAGGATTGATGATTTGTTTGATCAGTTACAAGGGGCGACGGTATTCTCGAAGATTGATCTAAGATCAGGATACCATCAATTAAGAATCAAGGCGGAGGATATACCTAAGACGGCATTCCGGACTAGTTATGGACACTATGAATTTCTAGTCATGCCGTTTGGTTTAACTAATGTACCTGCAGCCTTCATGGACCTAATGAACAGGGTGTTCAAGCCGTATTTAGATCGGTTCGTTATAGTGTTTATTGATGATATCCTGATATATTCAAAAGGACCAGAAGAACACGAGTATCATATGAGAAAAGTACTCCAGACCTTAAGGGAGCGCAGTTTGTATGCCAAGTTCAATAAGTGTGAATTTTGGTTGGATCGAGTGGTATTTTTGGGTCATGTAGTGATGGGTGAAGGAATATCGGTAGACCCCGATAAGATTAAAGCTGTATTGGATTGGCCAAGACCAACGATGGTAACGAAAATCTGAAGTTTTCTAGGACTTGTAGGGTATTATCGGAGATTTGTCGATGATTTCTCCCGTTTAGCTATGCCCTTGACCAAGTTAACAAGGAAGGATATGAAGTTTGGATGGACAGAAGAGTGTGAAAGTAGCTTTCGACAATTTAAAGAGAAGTTAACTACGGCTCCGGTGTTAACGATACCATCGGATCTGGAGGGTTTGTGGTATATAGTGATGCTTCCCATAAAGGATTGGGTTGCGTACTGATGCAACATGGAAAAGTAGTTGCTGATGCCTCCAGACAACTAAAGCCGTATGAGCTAAATTACCAGACGCATGACTTAGAGTTAGCGGCAATCGTCTTTGCATTGAAAATTTAGAGACATCACCTATATGGAGAAAAGTTTGAGATTTTCACCGACCATCAGAGTTTGAAATATTTGTTCTCTCCGAAGGAATTAAACATGAGGCAAAGACGGTGGATGGAGCTGTTGAAAGATTATGACTGTGAAATTTTATACCACCCGAGAAGCGAACAAGGTAGTTGATGCCCTTAGTCGAATGTCCGCTATGATGGCAAGTATGATGGTTCGAGAATGGAATTTGTTAGAAGAAGTGTCTCGCTTGGACTTTAAACTGGAAATGGATAGTGTCGCTAGGATCCTAGCAAGTTTGAAAATCGAACCAGAAGTTTTTCGAAGGGCTAAGGAGTTACAACAATCGGACCCTGAACTCTTGAAGATTAGAGAAGGAATACTCGAAGGGAAGAAGCCAAACTTCCAATTGACGGGTGATGGAGTAATACTTTTTTCAGGGACAACTGTGTGTACCTAAGGACGAGGAGTTAAGGAAAGGGATATTGACAGAAGCACACTGGAGTAGCTATAGTATCCATCCTGGAAATACAAAGATGTACTAGAACCTTCGCCAGCATTATTAGTGGGATGGAATGAAAAGAGATGTCGCGGAACACGTATCGAGGTGCATGACCTGTCAGTTGGTAAAGGCAGAGCATTGTAAGCCAGCGGGAATGCTGAAGCCGCTGGAAATACCTGAATGGAAGTGGGAACATATAACCATGAATTATGTACAAGGATTACCAAGAATGCCCATAGGTCATGACTCTATTTGGGTAATAGTTGATCAGTTGACAAAATCAGCACATTTTCTGCCCGTGCGAGTGGATTATGCACTTAGCAAGCTAGCGGACTTGTATATGGAGGAAATAATGCGATTACATGAAGTGCCGGTTACTATAATGACAGATCGAGACTCGAGATTCACGGCAAACTTTTGGAAAAGTCTTCAAGTTGCTTTGGGGACGAAGTTGCTATACAATATTGCTTTCCACCCACAAACTGATGGACAATCGAAGAGAGTAATTCAAATATTGGAAGATATGCTACGAGCATGCGTGATTGACTTTAATAGTGGTTGTGTGACATCCCAAAATTCCGACATTTGTAAGATAATTGAATTCAATGGATTTTAACCACGAATTCTTTTCTGATAAATGATATTGGATTTTTGAGATTTAAGGGACAATAGTTGGACGTTGATTTATTGAATTGAAAACGATATTGAAAAACCTAAGGCATTGGACAAGGGAAATAAGGACGGATCAAGCGAGTCAGGATAATCGAGCCGTCAAACTAAAGTGTCGAGGCCATTGGCGCCCGAGCCTAGTCCTGGCCAAACCTTAGAAGTGAATTTAACATTTTGCCCCTAAAGGTAAATTTACTATTGTGCCCTTTTGCCTTAAAATGATAATTTTACCATTTTACCCTTGATGCTAAATTACCAAAGTGCCCTCAATCATTTGTGCCAAATGACTAACCTACCCTTACTTGTGAAATTACATTTTTACCCCTAGCATTTATGGCAATAGGACAAAAACCATTATGAGCCTTTTTGGACTTGGCCCCACCACCTTTTCTTCTTCTTCTTTCTTCCCCCAATTGGCCGACCCTCCCTCCTCCCTTCTCCCATTTTCGGCCACCACTATCTCTCCCTCTTCAAGCTTTATATTGTGGCCGCCCACTCCAAGCTCCACCGTCGCGCCGTCCACCGCCGTTTGTTGTCGTCGCGGAGCTGAACTCCTGTCCGCCGTGCCACATCGTGTTGAACCGTTGCACCCGTGACAACCACCACACGAGCCACTGTCCGCCATGCTGCCCAACCACTGCGCCTGGAACACTGTGCAACCGAGTCGCGTCGTCGTTGCCGCGCGCCACCCACAGCCTATCCATCGAACCGCCACCTGCGGGTCCCCGTGTCACCGAGATGAGCCCGTAGCCGAGCCGCACCCGCGAGTCGTCGCCTCCGCCGAATAACCGCTGTGCGTTGCCCGCATCGCCGAACCGCGCGCCCTAGTCGTCACCGTCACCATCGCCGTCGTTGTCGCCGATCGTTTAGTTTGTGAGTTAACCTCCTAATTCTTGATTAGGTTATTAATTATGTTTATGGTTAGTTTAGATTAGGTTAATTGTGATTAGTTTATGCTAATTGTGATTAAATGAGTATTAACCATGGTTAGGTTATATTAATCAAGGTTGGGTTAGGTTAACTATGGTTGGGTTAGTTGACATTGGTTAGGTTAATTAACCATAGTTACTTTTGGTTAACTGTGGTTGGATTAATTAACAGTAGTTACTTTTATTAACTATAGTTACTTTTTGTTAATCATGGTTGGGTTAATTAACCTTAGTTACCTTTTTGCTAATTATGGTGGGGTTAATAAACTAAGGTTGAGTTAATTAACTGTAGTCGAGTTAATTAACTGTGGTTGGATTAAATAATAATAATAATAATTATTCTTATTTGGTGATGATTTGGTGATTGTCTTGTACCCTTGAATGCATATATAAACATGATCATAATCACCCATATTTGAGATTGAATTGCTATATCGAAAAATAAATTTTTGGGCCCGTAATTAAGGATGTACTATGAGGTAGCGCCAGATTATTATGTTTTCATGTTCGAAAAATCCAGTACTGTGTAAAAATGAGGAACACCAAGTTTGACAATAAACAAATGTCCCTGTGATCACGTGTGAATTTTTTATTGTATTATTTTTAGCATGAAAAATTACAATCAGTTGAGTTGTGAGCACAACCATGTTTGCATTGGGCTAAATGCGAAGATATGAACTTGCATGATTGTTTGGTGTGCTCGTGTGGTCACATGATGGAAATTGTCACCCGAGGGTACTTGGGTACGACACCTGTTATGTCCGTGCCGGAGGGAGTTCGGAATCACACGGCTTATCGAATGCCCGACAGTCCGTGCCGGCGGGAGTTCAGAATCACACGGCTGGACAGATGCCAGTCGCGGCTTGTGCCGGAATGACGCTCCTTACAGGAATGCCTGATATATCCGGCCCAGGGGTACTATGGGGATTATCGATTGCCGTACCCGACAGAGCGGGACGATGCCCGGTCATGCCGGAAGACCGCCAACCTTTGGGTTGTGATGTGGCCCAGTGGTAATTAATAACCAAAATACGTGTGATGCATTATGCATTCGAGATTGTGATGGGTATTCTAGTTGTGTACCTTAATTTGTGTGTTTTATGTATAATGTCATGTTGATACTGTGCAAAGTGTGTGCCAAGGCGGGGTAAGTGCGCATGTGGTTGATGGTTAACTGGTGGAGTCAAGTACTTGATCACGTAGTAACTAGAGCGTTGCGGAAGTCGCACGCTATTGATCTGTTATCGACATCAACCTGCATGTTTAGGCCACCCTGAGCAAATCAACACCCTAATCGAGGTTAGGGCGTTGACTCACGGAGATATTATATCTCATCCGTTATTGTTAACCATTTTCAAGACCATAGCGATGGAGAGTAGACTAGTATGGATCGGGGTGCCCATCGATCAGACCCCGGCTGACTACTAGCTCTGTGGTGGATGTGGGAGTCGATCTCTTTTTGAGTAGCCTGGAGTAGCATTAAATGCAACCCTGACATGGTATCTTTTTGTTAGTCGTGGGAAGTGACCCTGAGGTGGGGCTTGTAGGTGCGTACTTCCCATGGTTAATGGTAAATAAATAAAATGAGCTTTTGTTGTATGATGGTTGTGGGTTTCCTTTCTAGATATCCCTATTGTTATGTTTGTCTGGTGAAGTGATTCATTTTCGTATGCGCTTAATTGAAAGATAAAATAAATGGGTCGACGACGTGCTTGGGACGTCGCCCTTAAATGACACAAGGTGTTTGGTTGGGTTGTTGTGTGCCCAGGGATCAGGGTGTGACAACCCCGCCCAAGAGTGGTATCAGAGTAAGGTCAGCCTGATTCGCTTGGTCATAGCTTGGAGTGATAAGGTGCATTGGGTTTTGGGATAGTTAGTAGGATTAAAACCCCGTGCTTATGATTGTTGATTGAATTTTAGATTGCTGTTCTTAAGTTCTCGTGGCATGTCGACCTTGGGCGAGCATGATTCCGTAAGGTTCCTACGAGATGAGCAACCGTAATCCGAGAGTGCCTAGAGAAAGGGCGCCTCAGGAGGATCCTAGAGTGGATTGGATTCTGTAGGCATTGGAAGCCCTTGGGGACATTATAAGGTAACAAGTAAGGAATCAAGCTGCTGCCGCCGCCTCGAATAGAGACTTGTTGGCTAGAAACGAGAATGGTGGGCAGCCGATGAATAAGTTGGTGGAACATTTTCTAAAGCTCAAGCCGCCGAAGTTTACAGGAGCGGGTGATCCAGAGGCTGCAACCTCTTGGATCAAGGAGTTGGAGAAGGCTTTTGCCTTGCTGAGGTGCTCCGAAGAGGATAAAGTGACGCTGGCCGTTTACCAACTGCAAGGTAACGCTAGCACGTGGTGGGAAGCCGCGCGGGGAAGGATCTTTTCAGAAGGTATGGTTCCGGTGTGGGATGCCTTCGTCAAAGCCTTCAATGGAAGGTACTTTTCGGACTGTGCGCGGGAGCAGAAGATGGCTGAGTTCCTGCGTCTTCGACAGAATTAGCTGTCAGTGAATTAGTACAAGGCGAAGCTCGCCGAACTGTCGAAGTATGTGCTAAGGATGATCGTTGATCATGTGGATAGGGCAAGGAGATTTCGGGATGGACTAAAACCCGAAATCAAGGATCAGCTAGTGTTGCTAAATCTCAAGGATTATAATGAGCTGTATGAGAGGGCACAGCTTGTGGACACAAACATGACCGAAAGGGCAGTCGCATTTGGATCACGATTTGCACCTCCTGCTAAGGATGGTCATCGGTTCGGGAAATGGCCGATGATAGGAGGAAAGCATTCCATTTGCCCCAACTAAAGGAACGCTGTGGGGAAGCCGACATACAACCCTAATAGTGTGTGCCGATTCTGTAATCGGAGGCATGGAACAGCCTAGTGCCCTTTTAGGATGGGAGCCTACTTTGGTTGTAGTCAGCGCAGCCACTAAGTGAGGGATTGCCCGCAAAGACCAATGGGAGTGCAAGTATCGTCGCCGTGAGAAGGACAACCGCAAGGGAACGCTCCGTAGGACAACCTGAATCGACCCCCAATGCAAGGACGAATGTATATTGTCACCCGAGAGGAGGCGAGGGACTCGCCAACCATTACAGGTACGGTCTTCTTGCACAATCATGTAACTTATGCGTTGTTTGATCCAAGAGCCACGCATTCCTTTGTTGTTGAGCAATTTGTCAAGTTAGTAGGGTTAAGTCCGAAACCGTTAGCAACGATTTTTACGATTTCTACCCCGTTAAAGGATAGTGTTTTCTCTACGGTAGGATGTTCCGGTTGTAAGTTGGTTATAAGTAGTCGCGAGGAAAAGATAGATTTAATTGTGCTGGCGATGTATGACTTTGATGTCATTATTGGTATGGATTGGCTCACGAAGCGACGAGCTCGATGGATTGCTATCGCAAGGCAATTCAGTTTAACCCGTTGGGTGGGGTTAGCTTTGAGTTTGTTGGAAACCGAGGGGGAGCATTGACTCCCTTGATTTCGTTGCTTGAGGTGACTCGTCTATTGGATAATGGTTGTCAAGGCTATTTGGCGACCATGGTTGACACATCGATTGAAGAACCAAGGATGGAGGACATTGCTGTGGTATGTGAGTTTTTTGATATTTTTCCGCAAGAATTGCTAGGATTACCATTGGAAAAGGGAAATAGAGTTTGTCATTGAGTTAATCCCTAGAACGAAGCCGATTGCCAAAGCACTGTATCGTATGGCGTTGTTGGAACTCAAGGAATTGAAGGTGCAGATGCAAGAGTTGCTCGACAAGGGATTCATTCGCCCTAGTGCATCGCCTTGGGGAGCGCCGGTGTTGTTCGTAAGGAAGAAAGATGGATCATTGCGACTTTGCATCGATTATCGGTAACTCAATCAAGTGACGATCAAGAATAAGTACCCGTTGCCAAGGATCGATGATTTGTTTGACCAACTTCAAGGAGTTTCGGTATTTTCCAAGATCGACCTACGGACGAGATATCACCAGTTGAGGATTAAGAAGGAGGATATACCGAAGATGGCATTTTGAACGCCTTATGGTGACTATGAGTTCACCGTAATGCCGTTTAGTCTAACAAAAGCCCCTGCTACTTTCATAGATTTGATGAACCGGGTGTTCAAGGAGTATTTTGATCGATTTGTCATCGTGTTCATCGACGACATCTCGATATACTCGAGGAGTTATGAGGAACATGAGCAGCATCTGAGGACGATACTACAAATCCTACGGGAACATAAGTTGTATGCCAAGTTCAGTAAATGCGAGTTTTGACTAACTCGTGTAGCTTTCCTTGGTCATGTGATCTCTGTGCTTCAAGGATATTGTGTAGTGATCGACAAGTGGATTGGACGAGAAGTCGAAATGGTAGCGACTTACTGGTAGGCTTGAATTGTGAAGTTGATGGTTAGCCCTGTATGACTGATTGTGGATATGGAATTGTAATAGATTGATATTGTGGATCTTAGGCTTGGACATGTGCTGTATCTTGATGGTTTTAGTTATCGATCGTATCGAAATGCCTTGAATGATGATTGAGGTCCACAAGAAAGCGAACGATGACTTTGGATGAAAGGCCTGTTTGATTCTATGACATTGATTCTGAATGGGTAGTGACCAAACTTGAGATTTACAGAGTGACCTAGGCTTCCGATCCTTGTTGATGAATTGGTCACTTGTGGTGATAGATTAGTCAGTTAAGATGAGGATTGATGTGAAAATGAGTGATACGTGAAGAGCAGTGAGGACGATCATGCATTGCACGAGATTCTTACATTAAAACTACTGAGTTTTGAAATGTGCATGCATGAGCATATCATCGTTTTGTCAGACTTGATAAACCGTCAGCTTGGTATGGGACGAGATTAACGGGATACCTACAAACCGTAGTGAAGTATGGTTTGGGATGTGTGGAACGGGACTCTCTTCGTAGATGTATGACTTGGGACAATTGTAACGACCAGGTCTGATGAGGGCGGGTAGTGATCGCCGGGGCAGAGAGACTCGAACAAGGAGCGGCTCCTGGCAAGCTTCTAAGATAGCGATGGGGGTAGGAATGACCCAAGCCATACATTGAAAGGGACGAGTCTAGGTATCGTGCTAAATCTGACTTGTTTACGAAATCTAAAGATGTTTTTCGAGATTTCTAGTTTTTCGAGTGAAAGAGTTTCGAACTAAACTATTTTCGACTTTCGAAATATTTTCCTGAATTTGAATAGAATGAGTTTTGTGGTAACATACATAGCATTACGTTTCGGACGATGGATAGTGACAAACGGATGAGATGCCATGGATATGAGAAATGCCTGAATGCCTTGTGGATATTGGTGAAAGTCGAGCGTTTGTGTTGTACATCTGTTGTGTTCAGAGAGGGCCCCTACTGTATGATCAGAGTAACCTTGGAATGTTATGAGACCCACACGAGCTAGGCTGTAGCACCCCCACTTTGGGTACTACTAGCAGAGCTGTGACGCCCAGGCTGTCACACCTAACTATTTCCACTATTCTAGGGTTATTCTCAAGCAGCGGAAGAAATTTAATTTCAGATTCGAATAAGAGCAACATATTAATACTCAAACGATACACACAAACAACATAGCATTAGATTATAAACAATGCAAGTTCAGCTTGCCTTACATAGTCGATTAGGTCATAAGTCATAGAAAACATCAACTGGTATATCATGTACTCCCTAGCCCTGACTATACATGGAACTACACGTACTAGTTGGTTCCAAAACAAAGTACCGCAACTCAACCTCCAGCTGTGCGGTCTTCCAATAACACATCACCATCTCGGCCATATCCCATCCCTACTAGGCTGCTGCTGCGGCTGTTCCCCCTCCGGCGGCTCCACCATCGGCATCGTCATCATTGTCGCCTCCATCAAATAAATCATGAGGGATCGAGCCCTCACGATGTTCATCAATAACCATGAAAACGGACACAAACTTGTAGATCACTAGGGCTAAGCCGAAGCCAATGTTGACCTTGAGGGTAGCGATGAGACGGGTGAAAGTGATCCAGTGCTCGTTCGGAATGTCAAACTCCTAGGTTTCAGTCTCTAACTCAATCGGTAGACCGTAGCGGGTGCTAGGGGGTATCGGGATAGAGCCCATGTTTGTCAGTCTAAAATATCGTAATACCACAAGTGTAAGACATCTTAGCGAGCAAATCGAAACACTCTAACACTCACTCGATTCATCATACCAGTCGAGTCTACAGTCAACCAAATTACCATTTCAGCAAGGATATTAATTAGAATTCAATTCACAACAAGGGATTATATGGAGGATGTTAAATGCTTATGCATGAATGTATGCACTTCCGGATACCTCATGTGCCATCGTTGCACCCGTGTTCAATTACCGATTCATAATAACGTTACTTTTGCCCAGCCTCGATGCCGCCCTTCATGGCAACTCCTACGCCAATGGAATCCCTCGCTCTGAGGCTTTGCGTCAGCACGCGATCCTCCTGGCGCCAGAACCAGGGCATCCCGACTCCCGCGGGGTACAATTGAGCTCATAACATTTCCATGGCCCCCAACCCCGTTCGCCTATGAATGTAGTGCAATGCAAGACAATGCATATGCTATATGCTAGGCTTAAGTTACACGTCTCAGCTACAATGATCACATCAAGCTTTCGAAAACAATTCGATATCCGACACATATATCTAACCACCCGGATTTCCAATTCACCGTGCTCATATTAAAGAATCATAAATTAGTTCATTTTACTTCCATTTCAGATACAATTCTTGTACAACCATTTCCACATATTACTAGTCCAGACTACGATTCGAGCACCCCTACTTAGTCTCGGCCGACCCTCGATTATACTACTACTATACTTCAATTTACGTTACAATAGTTCAAAGCCCACACTAGTTGAGTACGTATAATCAAACAAGAGAGGGCGAGAGGGCATGATTTACTCACCGAGGGTCCACAGCAACAATCGAACTCGGCTTGAGCTCCGGTGGAAATGGCTACTGACAGTGGTGGTGAGAACTCGAGCAACCAAGAGTGTCTTCACCTTGAGCTTCTTGGAGAGGAATTGCAATGCAAAACTAACGAAGTTTACGGAGCAACCTCCCGATTTTAGGGGCTGCCGGGCGAATTCATTGAGGAAGGCCATCAAATGATGGCTTTCCCTTCCCTATGCACCTCATCATCGCCTCCCATGCTCATGATGACCTAAATTTGCTGAGTTTAGGAAGTAATATGCCAAGTGGCAGGTCTCTCGCACGCACTACCATCACTTATCACACGGCAACTTCATCCTCTCCTTCAATTTTGCGACCGGCCACCTCTATTTCCTAGCCCATCCAATGTCGCACAACATCTCTTGGTCGTGGTCCACGTATTACGGCTCAGTATGACCTTAAATCAATTTTATTCAAAGAGAAAATCCATCTTTAGGTGTACGCAATTAATCGCACCTCTACACACATTGGATTTATAGAAATTTAATTTAGGTCAGGCGGAATTTCCATGATATAATTCCCAGTAATTCAATTATTCATTAAAATGTGACGTTGCACATTTTCTAATCGATTGCACCCTATATAACTTATTGCGAATACCCTTCGCAATATTTCCAAAATGACCTTCATATAGGGTTATGAACTTTCAGTTTCACTATATAAAGTCTTAAGGGCACTATTTGACACCATATTCCAAAGAAATGACTTTTATTAATAAGGGCATTTGTATCTCGAATTACAATCCATTTGATAGTAATTGACATTACAGTCAGAAAGGACACTAATTTAGAGAGCTGGTTTCCAAGATGCTACAGTTCCTCCCTCCGTAAGAAAATTGCGTCCTCGCAATTTAAGCCTTTGTTCCATCTTCAAACAGTTCCGTATACTATCGCTTCATCAGTTCCTCACTTTCCCAGGTGGCTTCCTCCGTATCATGATGTTACCACAATACTTTGACCAAAGGGACGACTTTGTTTCTCAGAACCTGTTCCCTTCGATCCAATATTCCTACCGGTTTCTCTTCGTATTGTACATGCTCGTCCACATCAACTATATCATAATCTATTACATGAGTAGGATCTGGTTGGTATTTCCTCAGCATTGACACGTGGAAGACATCATGAACCTGTGATAATCTAGGTGGTAATGCCAGTCTGTAAGCTGTATTCCCAATTCTCTCCAATATCTCGAATGGTCCTACGAATCAGGGACTTAATTTGTCTTTCTTTCCAAATCGGGATATTCCTCTCATAGGTGACACTTTTAAGAGAACATAATCTCCAACTTCAAATTCCAATGGTCATCGACATTTATTAGCGTATTTCTTTTGCCGACTTTGTGTAGTTTTCAGATGGTCTCGAACTACTCGCACCGTCTCCGTGGTAATTTGACTAATTCTAGGCATGTGCTACTCCGCTCACCTACTTCCTCCCAATAGATGGGGGTTCAATAAGTCCGCTCATACAATGCTTCAAACGGTGACATACCAATACTTCGCAGATAGATGCTATTGTAGGCAAATTCAACTAGAGGTAATTTCTCCTCCCAGTTGGCTTTGAAATCTATAATGCATGACCGTAACATGTCTTTGAGAATTTGTATTACCCGTTCTGTCTGTCCGTCCATTTGAGGATGAAAGGCTGTACTAAACTGAAGTTTTGTTCCTAGAGCTTCTTGTAAGCTTTTCTAGAATCTCGCAGTGAATCTTGAGTCTTAGTCTGATGTTATAGTCACTGGCACGCCATGCAATCGAACGATGTGCTTTACATATATATCGGCGAGTCTTTCCAAAGAAGAATCTTTTCTTACATGTAAGAAATGGGTTGATTTAGTTAATCTATCCACAATGACCCATATAGAATCGTGTCCGTGTGACGTCCTTGGTAGTCCTTGTACAAAATCCATTGTGATGTGTTCCCATTTTCATTCAGGAATCTCTAATGGTTTTAATAGCCCTACCGGTTTACGATTCTCTACTTTCACTTGTTGACATGTAAGGCATTTGGCGACATATTCGGCAATATCTCTTTTCATCCCATTCCATCGGTAATGTTTGCGAATGTTCTGGTACATTTTGGTGCTCCTCGGGTGAATGCTATATCCACTTCAATGAGCTTCATTTAATATGTCCCGTTTAAGCGTTCCATCATTTGGCACATACAGTCGTCCATGGTACTTTAGTACACCATCTTCAGTCACTTGAAAACCCGATTTGTTTTCTTCTAGTATTTCTTCTTTAATCTTTGTAGTCTTGGGGTCCTCCTATTGCAAAGTTCTGATCTTCTGTAAAATTTCAGGCTCAATCCTCAGAGTTGCTACTAAGCTTGACAATTCGTCGACCTCTAGTTTGTACTCTGAGCTTGCCATTTCTTCAATTAGATTCCATTCTCTCACCATCAAGTTGGTGATAACCACTCTTGTGTTTTTCCTGATGAGCGCATCCGCTACTTTATTCGCCTTTCTAGGGTGATACAGAATCTCACAGTCATAATCCTTTAACAGTTCCATCCACTGTCTTTGTCTCATATTCAATTCCTTTTGTGAAAATAGGTATTTCAAGCTCTTGTGGTCGGTGTAGACTTCGAATTTCTCCCCATACAGGTAGTGCCACCATATCTTCAGAGCAAATATTACCACTGCTAGTTCCAAATCGTGTGTCGGATAATTCTTTTCGTAAGGTCTCAATTGGCATGAGGCATAAGCAACTACCTTTCCGTGTTGCATAAGGACACACCTAAGTCCTTGATGAGAAGCATCGCTATACACGATGTACCCACCTGGTCCTAATGGAATTGTCAATACTGGTGCTGTCATTAGCTTATCCTTTAATTCTTGAAAACTTTTCTCACACTCTTCAGTCCATTCAAACTTTGTATCCTTTCTAGTTAATTGTGTCGGCGGACCCACAATCGTGGAGAATCGTTCCACAAAGCTTCTATAATATCCCGCAAGTCCTAAAAAACTTCGAATTTCAGTCACAGTGGTAGGTCTAGGCCAATTCACTACGGCTTCAATTTTGGCTGAGTCGACCATTTTTCCTTCACCACTAACCACGTGTCCCAAGAAAACCACTTGATCCAGCCAAAACCCATATTTACTAAACTTAGCATACAGTTGATGTTCACGAAGCATTTGCAACGTCCTCCTTAAGTGTTCCTTGTGCTCCTCTTCCTCTTTGGAGTAAACCAGGATATTGTCAATGAAAACAATGACAAATTGATCTAGATATGGCTTGAATATGCGATTCATTAGATCCATGAATGCCGCGGGTGCATTAGTCAATCCGAATGGCATCACCAAGAATTCATAATGTCCGTATCTAGTCCTGAGGCAATCTTGGGAATATCTTCTTCCCTAATTCTCAACTGATGATATCCAGACCGTAAGTCGATTTTTGAAAACATAGAGGCACCTTGTAATTGATCAAACAGATCATCAATCCTTGGTAACGGGTATTTATTCTTGATCGTTACCTTGTTTAGTTGTTTGTAGTCTATATAGAGCCTTAAGGATCCATCCTTCTTTTTAACAAACAAAACTGGCTCTCCCTAAACGATGTACTTGGGCGAATGAATCCCCAATCTAGTAACTCATGGAGTTGCACCTTCAACTTCTTTAACTCTGTCAGAGCCATCCGATATGGAGCTTTCGATATTGGTTCCGCTCTAGGGATTAATTCGATCACAAACTCAATTTCTCTCTCTGGAGGTAATCTTGGAAGTTCTTCAGGAAAGCCATCAGGAAACTCTTAAACTATCAGAATTTCTTCAAATTTCCTCTCCTTCTTAGTTTTGCCCTGCACCACTGCCAGATATCCCTAGCATCCCTCCACTAGTAATCAACAAGCTTCTACGGCCGATATGAGAATTCCAGATGTTCTCGTCCAATTCCCTATGAATTCAAAACTAGGACTATTTGGTGGATTAATCTGAACTACTTTCCTATAGCAATCCACCTTGGCTCTTTGTTGATGAAGCCAATCCATCCTAACTATAATGTCAAAGTCATACATTGCTAAGACTATCAAGTCTATCATCATACTCCGATTCTCAATAGTGATCTCAGGCTTAAGTACATTATAAGTGCCAAAACTTGTGTACGGCGTTCACTTTAGTGCCAAAACTTTCAAAACGATCACTTAAGTGCCAAATTTTTTGAAATGTGATCACTTCAGTGCCAAAACTTTCAAAATGATCACTTAAGTGTCAATTGTTTTGAAAAACGATCACTTCAGTGCCAATTTTTTTGAAAAAATGCTCACTTTAGTGCCAACTCCGGCGAGCCATGTCAACTCAAATATTAACAAAAAATAGACCATGTTAGATTTTCGGTGAGCCACGTCAGCTCAAATTGGAGTTGGCACTGAAGTGGTCATTTTTCAAAAAAAAAAATTGGCACTTAAGTGATCGTTTTGAAAGTTTTGGCACTAAAGTGAGCGTCATACAAAAGTTTTGGCACTTGTAGTGTACTTTAGCTGTGATCTCATAATTTCCACATCCTATGGTTAGTAACATGTTATCTTTAAGTGGAGTAGTTACTACTAGGGGCTCATCAAGCAATTCAGTATGCAGTTCATGTAACTTCACATATTGTGCTGAGACGAATGAGTGAGTGGCTCCAGTATCAAATAGTGCGTACGCTTTATGACCATTAATAGAGAGCGTACTTGATATGATAGTTTTGGAAGCCAAGGCTTCCTCTTGGGTTACTGCATACACTCGTCCCTGAGTAGAAGGTCTTTGGGTAGTTCTGGTTTGACGCAATCCACCTGCTCCTCCAAATCCATTCAATCTATACATTCTAGGCCCACTCGATCCATTGGTTCCTCCTGCCAAGGTCTGTTGTACCTACGGTGGCATTCTTGTTTGGAACTACGGCCCTTCATAAGGACAATCTCTTCTTATATGTCCATATCGTCTGCATCCAAAACAGTGCCTACTTCTCCTACATGATCCACTCCCGTGAAATTGACCACACTTATTACAAGCGTTGTTTGCTCGAATCATCATAGATCTCTGTCCCTATCCACCACTACTTCCCGCCTGACCAAATTGTCCAAAGTTAGGTCTCTTATTTGCATTATATCCTGATCCTCCGAATTGGTTTGGTCGCTTGTCTCGCCTAAGGTTTCCCTGAGGAACCAAGAATCTTGGCCTTGTCTGTGTCACTATCTCCATTTCTTCCTTTCTGAGTTCCTCTTCAATCAACAAAGCCCTACTGTAGAGTTCATTATAATCCCTAATATTAAAGGGCACCAACTGTCTCCTTATCTCTGTCTTGAGACCATTTAGAAATCTCTTTGCCCTCTCTATAGGATTCTCAACCAGACGGGGCGCATACCTAGACAACTCAGAAAATTTTACCTCGTATTGATATATAGTTGTATTGCCATGCGTTAGTTGCACAAACTCAGCCATCTTCTTATCTCTGACGCTATCCGAGAGATATTGATTGTTAAAAGCCTCCACAAAACGATTCCATGCAACTTCCGTACCTTTAGGGAAAACTATCCTCTTGGTAGCCATCCACTAATACTTGGCATTTCTCGCAAGTTGATGTTCCAATAGGATCAGTCGATTCGTATCAGTACAATTCAGAAGGCCGAATAGTTCCTCCATTTCATCTATCCAACTCTCGGCATCTTTTGGAGTTCCCATTCCGGTAAACTTAGATGGCTTCAATTTTAGAAAATGTTCCACCAATCCTTGTATACATAGTTCTCCAGTCACGTTGTTTACTGCCGCCTGCTGCTGAACTTGCCGCTGGAGCAAAGCCCCCACATTTGCCAATGCTACCAAAATTCCATCGATCCTCGAATCTCTAGGGCTTGCTCCTGAGGAAGACACCCCTACCCTCGGCATTATGCTGTTCTTCTGCACATGGATCATCCTTCGTTAATTTCCTTTCCTTATTGTCATTTATCTAGTACTTCACAACCACAAGCAGTAGATAAATCGGTAATAAAGCATCATACTACCTACCGAGTATACTACTCGTATCCTATGAGTAGCTAATACTCTAATGATGGCATGGTATAAACGAGCTACTCATCTTGTTTATCCAAACCGAACAATCACATGCATCGAAAATTTTAGACCGTTTCATGCCCTAACTCCTCCAATGTAGCGCACCTTATCACTCCAGATAAACCTCAGGCTCTGATACCAACTCATGGCTGTAGCACCCCCACTTCAAGTACTACTACCAGAGCTGTGACGCCTAGGCCATCACACCTAACTATTTCCATTATTCCAAGGTTATTCTCAAGCAGCGGAAGAAATTTGATTTCAGATTCGAATAGGAGCAACACATTAATACTCAAACGATACACACAAACAACATAGCATTAGATTATAAAAAAAGCAAGTTCAACTTGCCTTACATAGTCGATTAGGTCATAAGTCATATAAAACATCAACTGAGATTTCATGTACTCCCTAGCACCGACTATACATGGAACTACACCTACTAGTTGGTTCCAAAACAAAATACCGTAACTCAACCTCTAGCTGTGCGGTCTTCCAAAAACACATCACCCTCTCAGCCATATCCCATCCCCACTAGGCTACTGTTGTGGCTGTTCCCCCTCTAGCGGCTCCACTATCAGCGTTATCATCGTCATCACCTCCATCAAATAAATCATGAGGGATCGGGCCCTCACAATGTCCGTTAATGACCATGAAAACAGACACAAACTTGTAGATCACTAGGGCTAAGCCGACGCCAATGTCGACCTTAAGGGTAGCGATGACATGAGTGAAAGTGATCACGTGCTCATTCGGAATGTTAAACTCCTAGGTTTCAGTCTCTAACTCAATCGGTAGACCATAGCGGGAACCAGTGGGTATCGGGATAGAGACCATGCTTGTCAGTCTTGTTGAGAAAAACCCATAATTGATTTTGAAGTTGACAAAATAATTTATGATCTCTTATATCTGAATTAATGCGATGAAATACTTGATTTGTAGATTATCCGTAGGTGTGGGATACACAGGATTGAATTTGGAAAGATATGCTTAGACGATGTTCTAGGGGACTCAGACGTTGTAACGAGCTCAAACGTTGTTTGAAGAGATCATACGATGAGCGGGGGAGCTCAGGCATTGTGAGGAGCTCAGATGTTGGAATGACGCTCAAGCTTTGAAAGAAGTATTTCATGTGCAACAATCAGAATATCAAGAGATATAATTGAAGATGATTTAATTGACAGATTACATCACCACAACGGCTAGTAATCGAGCTGGATCATTCTTGAAGATTCTTAATCTTGAAGATCAATCAAGGATGCGGATTAAGGGAGACGAGCGTGACCTTCCTAATGAAGAACTCCATCTATGGAAACCCAGGATCACGATTGTATGGGCGATTTGATCCAACGGGAAACACTTTCCTTTGTCGACCGCAACGGCTACGAGATCTTCTTGAGATATAGTCTCGTCCAAACGGGAAGTTTGGAGAGCCATCCTCTGGAGGCCTTGCAACGGGTAGTTGGAGGTGGAGGAGTATAAAAAGACATCTCAAGGTCGAAGAGAAAAAAAGTTGACGTAAGAGGGAATAGAGTTCAAAATTCCAAGATCGTGATAGCTTCAACGTTTTACATTCGAGTGTTGAGTGTTAGGCGGGAAGTCTTTCGACTCAAGAGAGATCACTAAGCTATAACCTCTGAGCTATTATCTAGTGGAATCCAGCCGATTGGCTACCAGCATGAAGAAGTTGACGTACGCTTGTATAATGCCGAACCACTATAAATCCTCTGTGCACATTCTCTTTCCCTTAATCTATTTGTCTACATATCTGTGAAAGTAGTTGTGTGCATGGCGCTGCATTTGAGAATTTCTTAGATCTTCCTAGTAGAATCATCTGAACGAAGTTCTGCTTCTAAAGGAATCTTAGATTTTGCTAGATAATATCATTTAAACGAAGTTTTGAGCAGATTAGTTATATTAATGCAAGCTGGATAAGAATGAACATGGCAAATAGGTTGATCAGAAGCTATATAGAAGCATGATCGGCCCTTTATTGTATCTTACTGCTTTTAGACCTGACATTACCTTTAGTGTGTGTATGTGCGCCAGATTTCAATTAGATCCTAAGGAATCTCATCTGTCTGCAGTAAAGAGGATCATAAACCAATCCTAATATCGGATTATGGTATCCAAAGACCTCAGAACTTACTTTACAAGGCTACTCAGATGCTGATCTTTCAGGTTGCAAATTAGACAGGAAAAGCACCTTAGGAACATGTCAACTTCTAGGATCCATGCTAGTGTCTTGGCATTCAAAGAAACAAAACACTGTAGCACTATCAACCGCAGAAGCTGAATATGTCGCCTTGGGGAGTTGCTATGCTCAGATCTTATGGATGAAGCAACAACTGAGGAACTTTGGTGTTGAAACCTCAAACGTGTAAATCAAGTGTGACAACACCAATGCAATCAACCTCACAAATAATCTAATTCTGCACTCTCGAGCTAAAGCATATTGAAATTAAGCATCATTTCATTCGTGATCACGTGCATAATGGTGATGTTAATATTCAATTTGTTGACTCTAAGCATCAATTAGCTAATATAATCACGAAGCCATTAGAAAAGAATTCTTTTGGATATATTAGATAAGAATTGGGTATTACTATTATGCCTGTTTAAGTTGTCTTCAAAACAGGTTAAAATCTACTTCTGAGCAAAACGCAACATCTGAGGAAATTCAACATTTGAAGAAAAACTTCAGAATTTGCTCAACATCCGAGGATAATCAAAAGCATCATTTGAGGAGGTCATCATCTGAACAACATTCACATCAGGTTTGATCGTTTAAACTTTTGGCACGTAAGTAGTTATTTTTGGCAACAAATAAGGTACGCGCAATCTCAATCTTTTTAAATATTCTGCGAAATATTATGATTATTGTGTTTATCCTGATTGAGTTGATTGAATATTATGTTTCCAAAAATAATTTTTCAAATCTTCTCAAAATATTTTATTTTTGGAAATCACATCTCAAATCTCTTAACTGTCAAGAGCAGTTTCTTATTTTGGTTAAAAAAAAATATTAACACTAAAATGTCACCCCTATTTTACGACTACTCTTGCAAAAACTTAATTTTTACTTCTTGCCCAGAAATCCTCTCTCGAAAGAACTTTTCCCCAAATTCTCTCTGCGATTTCACTCCCGAACTTTCAATCTCTCAATTCCTTCAATTCTCTCCAAAAATTCTTCAATGGCACCCAAGAACTCCTCTGTCGCGTAGTAACCCACTACTAGCTCTCGTCGATCAGGTAGATTGGAGATGCGAGGACCTAGGGCTCCAATTGATGCTCCAACTCAGTTCTATTTCTCCAATTCTTCAAACGAAGGAAGCGGAGATCAGAGACATAAGGAAAGGAGCAGTGTTCCTCAGATTGAACCTGCTGCTGCAACCCCTGCTACTGAAGCCTCAAAAGTTGAGACCCCTGCAATAGTCAAGGCCAGAAAGATGCAGGAGATCAAGGATAAACTCTCCAAGGAGGTACCTAATGCTGCCGAAAGGGCTGCTCTTCCTGTAGATGTTAGGATTAGACTAGCAAGAAGAGTCACTAATTTAATTCGTGTTATGTGGATGCACGGAAGATCAGAGAAGGATATTAAGGAATTTGTGAATATACATGGATTTCGTGATGAAGGAGAAATGCAAGGATTTGATTCTATGCTAACTCAAAAGGAGATTCGGCAGGCTTTGAAAGTAGGGGCAGAATTTGAGAAAAATAAGCCCAAATCATCTGAACCTCTAGAAAGGGAAAAGAGAAGGCTAGTGAACCTTCAAGGGCTGAGGAAGCACAGTTTGCTTCGACTGAAGCACAATTTGAAGGAGATAAGGGAGAGAAAGAAGCCATATTTGAAATTGTGGTGATTAGTGATCATCTGAGGGATGATGATGATGAGATGATCTATGCTCACTTTAAGGGCATGGTGATGAAATTTTTAGTAAAAGTGGGAAAGGCAAACATGATTTTCAGATCCAAGGAGCATCAGGAATACTTCAATTCTCTGCTTGCTAGAACTGCTATGGCTAACAGGCCAGTTGACCTTGAGTACTTTGACAAAAATGGTTTGCAGATCCTTAATCTGCTTTCCAATATGTATTTGTAAACTCTCTGTTCTCTAAATCTCTGTATTACCCTGAGTTGACTGCCTACTTTTACTCCAACTTCTCTATGATCTCTAGAGAAGACATTCAGTTCTCATTCTTTAGACAAAACATCATTTTGAGTGCTGCAAAACTTGCTGAAATTATAAGTTCTGAGCTGTCCACTTTCACTCCCATTCTGATCTTAGAAGATGCTGTCTATAGTGAACTCTCTAGAAATCCAAACCTCTCCAGAGCAAACAAAGCTCATATTGAACACCACCACTTTCCTCTTAGAGCGATCATTCTGCATAAGGTAGTCATCAACCGCCTTAGGCCCAAAGGTTCCTCCAAAACTAATGTTTCTCGGTATGAGGCCAAAATCATCTAGGCCATTCTCAATGGAAAAGCTTTCTCTCTTCCACACATGATCTTCCTGCATATGCGCAGAACTGTCAAGAAGAAAAAGGGACAGATGCCATATAGCTCATTGATCACCAGGATCTTTGAGAATCTACAGATAGAAATTCCTCAAGGAAGTATCGGTGAATCAATGTTTGTGAAGATGGGATACAAATTTACAGATGGTAAATGGAGGGATAGGAAGAAGAATGTAGTGCTAATAGATCTTCCTCCTACTTAGACTGAAACAGGAGAGGCTACTTAGATTGAACCTTCAATCGTAAAACCTTCAACAACAGAAGCCTCACCTGCTGAACAAACTACAGATGCTTCTCCTGCAGGACCATCCTCAAAATCCACTCGAAAGAGGAGGATGAAAATATTAGCTTACAAGTCAACAAAGCTAGTTCAGAAGAAGAGAAAACTAGCCCAGATGTTGCTTGAAAGGATTATAACTGAGTCCGATAAGCAAATATCTGAGAGTTCCGTGGTTAGGGATAGTGAAATTGATGAAATTATTCAGACCATTGTGAAAACAACCGTAGAGGATGAGATTGCAGCTCAGATGGAGCAACAACAAAAGGAAAAGGAAGAGGAGGAGAAGAAAGAGAAAGAAGAGAAAGAAGAAGATGAGGAAGAGATAGAGAAAGAAGAGGATGTCCTAGTCGAGGACAAAGAAATTGAACAATCTGAAATTCCTGAGCCTGTACAGCACTCAGATCAGATGGAGACTCAGATGGACTCTAAGAAAGAAATTCAAGCTGATGTTGCAATGGAAGCACAATTTGAAGAAGAGCAGAACGAGCAATTAAATATCTCTAAGTTTGTTTTGGAAAATGTAGCTCAAGGAGATGCGCAGAAGGAGCAACATCTGAGGGGAAAGAAAATGAGAATGGTAGTCCACAGAAGATGGATATTGGTGTTCAGACAGAAGATCCTACTCTATAGGACACTCCACTATCTTCATATGGGAGATAAGCTAGGACTCAGGGGGAGTCTTCCAATGTTGGTGTTCAGACATAAGATGATATAGCTGAAGCTACAAACTCAGAGTTACTAAGAGGAATGGAGCAGATGATTTTAGACTTGTGGACATCACTACATCTAGATGTTGATGAACTTCAGGACAAAATGGATTTTGAACTTCAAAAGCTAAGGAGAGATAGGACCTCAGATGCAAGCTTTGCTGCTCTGTAGATGGAGCACATGGACAGGAAGCTATTCAACCTCAAAACTGCATTTGACCTAAAGTTGGAACAGCTATCCAAATTTTCCTTGGTCCAACTCCCTTCAGACTTGTCCCACCATCCACTCAAGCCCCATCCTCATCTACTCTAGCCCCAAATCTTCCAAAAATAGAACTCGTTTTTCACTCTCTTATTTCGTCAAATTTTGGTTATGTTTTAAGACTTAGAAGTTTTTGGGTTTTGTTTTAAATCTGAATTTACTTGCACAAAGTTTTATTCTGGATATTTAGCTTGCACAGTTTATTGATTGAACTTAATTGAGGGCTCATTGAATACTTTTACTAGTTCGATCCATGCCTTTTGTGCTAGTGACAAAAAGGGGGAGAGATATAAATATCCCTGATTATTTACTGCAAAAGGAGATCATTTACAAGAACATGTTCTGTACGAGTATCAGAGTTACAATCTAAGGAGAACAGCTTCTGAGAACATTTGCAAGAACAGGTTCTGTACGAGTATCAGAGTTACAATCTAAGGAGAATAGGTTTTGAGAATGACATAAGTCATTCTATGCATACAAGTTTTGAGAATGATACAAGTTCTTACAGGTTCTGAGAATATCATAGAAACAGATTCTGAGAATGACTCAAGTCATTCTGCTTACAAGTTCTAAGTAACGACACACTTATATGATTTCGCTCTGAACCTATATCTTGCTATGCTTTAAATCTATATCTACGGTCTGAATCTATTTTTCATAATGCTCTTATATGGCTATTAAGTTTATAGCTTCTCAAATCGAAATTAAAATGAATGACTTGAAAATCTGAGAAATGAGTTAGACCTTATAAGCTCTGATACAAGATATGAGATTTCAAGTACTGAGCCTTGAAATGAAATCTATATCCTTTTCATGCATCCGATACAGTCTCTTAAAATTCTCAAAACGAAAATGAATTAAAACCTATAACTCTGAGAAACGAGCTAGATTTCATAAGCTCTTAAACAAGTTTTAGAAGTTCTAAAGATGAAACAGAATCTTACTCTGAATTGTTTTTATCCAAGAACTTATCTTTTTGCTAATGCACTACATGATATACCATTGTCTAGCAAAAATTACTTTGAGTAACAAAACATCATGTTACTCACTTATACAACATTTGATACATTCATAAGGATAGTTTTGTCATCATCAAAAATGGGAAGATTGTTGAGAAAAACCCCTCAATTGATTTTGAAGTTGACAAAACAATCCGTGATCTCTTATATTTGAATTAATGCGATGAAACACCTGATTTACAGATTATCCGTAGGTGTGGGATACACAAGATGAATCTGGAAAGATATGCTCAGACGATGTTCTAAGGGACTCAGACGCTATTTGAAGAGCTCAAACGATGAGCGGGGGAGCTCAGACGTTGAAATGACGCTCAAGCTTTGAGAGAAGTATTTCATGCGCAACAATCAGAACATCAAGAGATATAATTGAAGATGATTTAATTGATAGATTACATCATCACAACGGCTAGTAATCGAGCTGGATCATTCTTGAAGATTCTCAAT
Organism: Lenwebbia sp. NSW1173648; assembly: GCA_029784005.1. Classification (NCBI taxonomy): domain Eukaryota; kingdom Viridiplantae; phylum Streptophyta; class Magnoliopsida; order Myrtales; family Myrtaceae; genus Lenwebbia; species Lenwebbia sp. NSW1173648. The sequence continues at coordinate 14,318,841 of JARCGZ010000007.1, forward strand.
CTTGAAGATCAATCAAGGATGCGGATTAAGAGAGATGAGCGTGACATTCCTAATGAAGAACTCCATCTAGGGAAACTCAGGATCACGATTGTATGGGAGATTTGATTCGACGGGGAACACTTTCCTTTGTCAACCTTAGCGGCTACGAGATCTTCTTGAGATACAGTCTCGTCCAAACGGGAAGTTTGGAGAGTGATCCTCTAGAGGCCCCTGTTGACACCTAAATTTTGATTTTTCTTAAAATATTCATTTTTGCATAAAAAATGAGAACTAGCTTTAGTTCTCGTAAAAAAATAATTAATTAAGTTTTCATGCATAGCATATTTTCTTACTCATGCATTGCATTTGCATTATTTGGAACGGCGGCGAGGGAATTGAGCTTAGTTTATCGGGCGACTGAACTTAAATTGACAATAAAATTTTCGCCAATCGAGGGGAGTTTGTGCCAAGGTCTTGAGGCCTAATCTGAGGTTAAATCAGCCCATTTAATGTTTAATTTGAAAAAAAAAGCCTTTTAATTAAAAATGCCCATTAATTAAGAAAAAGGTTTTATGGACAGAATATTTTGTCTCCGGATCAAATTGCGACTATCCAAAGTTGATGGACTATTTCGCAAATAAAGAAAATAAGGCGAAACCCTAGCTCACTATTATAAATAGGTGCGTTAGGGTTCACATCAAGGAGGCCGCATTCATTGAAGACACGGGAAATTTTGGGGAGGCCACTCACAATAGAATATACGGCCAAAAAGAAATTCACGTCACGAGAGGGAGGTCTCTCTCTAGTTTTGATCGGTGCTCCAAAGAGAGAAAGGGAGGGCCTTCTTCTCTGACATTGACAAGGAGAAGGCGTCCTTCCACACCACAGAGAAGACAAGAGGGGATCGATTCATGGTCAAGAAAATCACTCCAAGTCTGGTGTTCTCCTCCATCAGACTGAGGCCACTGTCAAGCAATACAAAAGGGAGTTCTTTTTAAAATTGATTTACTTGATCTTGTTTTCTTCTCCTTTTGGAGTCACGCGTAAGAAGACATATTTCCAATTCTACTTTGCGGTGCCTTTTGTTCTTTATGTGTAGGTTATTTGTATGGTTGGTCAAGACATCGCAACGGTTCGTTTCTAGTTGCGCCATCTCCCACGACCCAACAACAGCTCAGTCATCCTGACGGAAGTCCACAGTGGCAACGTCGCTTGTCGCGCTCGTGAGGTTCAACCCCCAGCTGCGATTCAACGGATTCGAGAGTCCCATCGATGAAGCCAAGCAATAACCGTGAGTTTTGTCGATCATCAAACTGAGTGTCGCCATTGTGTTCTTGCCCGACCATCCAGACGTTGATGCAGCTATTCCTGATCACAACCGGTGGACTTCATCACTACGAAGCTACCTAGCTGACTGGCATGAACAATATCATGGCCTTAGCTCACGCTCCTGCAAGTTTCTGTGTCAACAACGGACAAAGGATTTGTCAATTTCCTTGTCACATCAGCATTGTTCTTAATGTTTATAAACTGTTCAATCGTATTCAAAAAGTCTATTTGCAGGTTCTGGAAGCACCCATGAAGGGGATGTAATCAAGGCCATTCTATGCAAATAAGGAGATCCCTTCACTTATTTTTTTTTCCCTAACATGCAGGCTTGCACGTACAGGGGCATATGGTTCATCAATTCCAATATTGGCAATCCCGAGGGCTATTCTTGATCAATGCTTTACAGGGTTCCACTTCCCGGTTTAATCTGCCATATCTAGCTCTTCTAATCAACGACTCGGTGGCCCTCATTGTAAGGAGTTCTCTGACAAGTCTTCATCATGAGTGTCTTCATTCACAAAGATGGCGTGATTGTGAATGCTCCCGAGAGCACCGCTGGACTAAATTCAGAGCATCATCGTGTGCCACCGAGAGTCCCTTGCCGATCCATGAGCCGATCGTCATCCATCGTCGGTTCGAATTTGGGAGCTCATCCGCTAATTGGGTAACAATCCTTATCCTTGAATATTGTTTCGAATTTGTTACTTGATTTGGTTTGATTGCATATCCAAGTTGAATTTTCCGCATATCTTATATCCCGTGGATAAGTATTGCTTCGATAGAACATATCTTTTGAATATGGTGATTATCTGAAAATATCTTTTAAAAGTCTCGAAAGATAATTGCTTAAACTTTAAAAGATATGAAATATGTCGTGGATAAGGATTGTGTTGAATTGGACTTCATCTAATTTTTTAGAATATCTGAAGTGGATAATATCAGACTTGTTGTGGATAGTCCTTCGCTTCGAATAATTATCTCCTAATCATCGAATTGGTTGAATTTTCTCATCTCTTACGGATATTCGATGATGTGGATATGGTTTGTTGGTTTGGATAATTATCCAATCTTTGAGAATTATCTGAATTATTTTTGTAAATCCTAAAGATAATTTTCTCAAATTAAAATCGAACATTGGATGAGGAAAGGCGGACCCCACTCTCATATTTTCGGCCGCCCCTCCTTGTTTTTCTAAATTTAATAAAGTTTGATTGTTTTATCTTTAGTCATGTTTGTTTGATTGTTTGCTTGTTATAAAGTTTGCATATTTATAAATAAACATGCCCATAATGTATGCTCCCCTTGTGTCTTGTGCCTTCGGAAAATAAAAACCACTTGCCTTAGCCACGATCTTGTGGAATGGGATGATGATTTGTATAGAATTTCGTGTTCTGCCCTTTGTCAAAAGGGACGATGTTATTCCATACCCCCTAATTCGCTTACTAACTCGAATCTAAGAGTACGTTGCGAATAAAGTTCTACTCTAGCCTTAATCTTTGGGAATGAGTGAATTTTTCGGAAAAATTCAGAAATTAAAGGTACATTATGGGCATTTTTGTTTATTTTTGTTCATCCTTTTGTTTGCTTATTTTTGCTTACTAATTTTCGAAAAAAAAAATCATTTGCATGTCATATAGTTTTAGATCATACTTTGCCATGTCATATAGTATAGTTTGCATTCACATTTTCTCAAAGAAAAAATAAAAACAGTCAGTTCACTTCATCAATCTAAAGGGATTTTTCATGAAATATGGTACCGACAGGGCATTAATTTTTTCTAAATTAATGTAATCAAGTCTCCGGACCCATTTTCTCTGGTTCGTGGAAATAAATTAATTCTCCCGTTAATTTATTTAGGTTCTAATCTACCTACCAAACAAAGATTAGTGGCGGCTCCAATTGAATTAATTTTGCATGAAATCATACCTAAGTTGCGATTCGGTAGGACTTGGGAGGGTCCGAATTAGGTTAGTTAATTAACCTGATAATCCGTTAGCCTAATTTTAGGTCGCGACAGCCCCTTGCAATGGGTAGTTGGAGGTGGAATAGTATAAAAGGACATCTGAGAGAAAAAAAGTTGGCGTAAGAGGAAATAGAGTTCAAAATTCCAAGTTCGCGAGAGCTTCAACGTTTTACATTCACCCTGATCTATACACTGTAATACTTAGAGGTGTATATTCGAGTGTTGAGTGTTAGGCAGGGAAGTCTTTCGACTCAATTGACATCACTGAGCTGTAACCTCTGAGCTATTATGTAGTGGAATTCAGTCGATTGGCTGCTAGCGTAAAGAAGTGGATGTAGGCTTGAATAAAGTCGAACCACTATAAATCCTCTATGCACATTCTCTTTCCCTTAATCTCTTTGTCTACATATCTGTGAAAGTAGTTGTGTGGACGGCCGTTGCATCTGAGAATTTCTTAGATCTTCCTAGTAGCATCGTCTGAACGAAGTTCTGCTTCTGAAGGAACCTCAGACCTTACTAGATAATATCATCTGAATGACGTTCTGAGCAGATTAATTATATTCCGCATTAATTTCATAAAATTCCTTAAAATCACCTATTCACCCCCCGCTAGGTGATAACGCTAGCCTCAACAAGTCTAAAATATTGTAATACCACAAGTGTAAGACATCTTAGCGAGTAAATTGAAACACTCTAACAATCACTCGATTCATCATACCACTCGAGTCTACAGTCAACCAAATTACCATTTCAATAGGGATATTAATCAGAATTCAATTCACAACAAGGGATCATATGGATGATGTGAAATGCTTATGCATGAATGTATGCACTTTCGGATACCACATGTGCCATCATTGCACCCGTGTTCAATTACCAATTCATAACAACATTACTTTTGGCCGGCCTCGATGCTGTCCTTCATGGCAACTCCTACGCCCATGGAATTCCTCGCTCCGAGGCTTCGCGTCAACACACGGACCTCTTGGCGCTACAACCAGGGCATCCCGACTCCCGCGGGGTACAATTGAGCTCATAACATTTTCGTGGCCCCAACCTCGTCCGCCTATGAATGTAGTGCAATGCAAGACAATGTATATGCCATATGCTAGGCTTAACTTACACGTCTCGGCCACAATGATCATATCAAGCTTTCGAAAACAATTCGATATCGGACACATATATCCAACCACGCAGATTTCCAATTCACCGTGCTCATATTAAGGAATCATAAATTAGTTCATTTTACTACCATTTCAAATACAATTCTTGTACAACCATTTCCACATATAACTAGTCTAGAATACGATTCGAGCACCCCTACTTAGTCTAGGCCGACCCTCGATTATACTACTACTATACTTCAATTTACGTTACAACAGTTCGAAGCCCACACTAGTTGAGTACATATAATCAAGCAAGAGGGAGAGAGGGCAGAATTTACTCGCCTAGGGTCCACAGCAACAATCGAACTTGGCTTGAGCTCCGGTGGAAATGGCAGCTAACGATGGTGGTGAGAACCCGAGCAACCGAGAGTGTCTTTGCCTTGAGCTTCTTGGAGAGGAATTGCACCGCAAAACTAATGAAGTTTGCAGAGCAATCTCTCGATTTTAGGGGCTGCCGGGCGGATTCAATGAGGAAGGCCATCATAATGATGGCTTTCCCTTCCCCATGCACCTCATCATCACCTCCCAAGCTCATGATGAGCTAAATTTACTGAGTTTATGAAGTAATCTGCTAAGTGGCGGGTCTCTCGCACCCACTACCATCACATATCACACGGCAACTTCGTCCTCTCCTTCAATTTTGCGACCGGTCACCTCTATTGCCTAGCCCATCCAATGTCGCACAACATCTCTTTGCCGTGGTCCAAGTATTACGGCTCATTGTAACCTTAAACTAATTTATTCCAAGAGAAAATCCATCTTTAGACGTAGGCAATTAATCACGCCTCTACACACATTGGATTTATAGAAATTTAATTTAGGTTAGGCGGAATTTCCATGATATAATTCACAGTAATTCAATTATTCATTAAAATGTGACGTTGCACATTTTCTAGTAGATTGCACCCTATATAACTTATTGCGAATACCCTTCGCAATATATCCAAAATGACCTTCATATAGGGTTAGGGACTTTTAGTTTCACTATGTAAAGTCTTAAGGGCACTATCTGACACCTATTCCAAAGAAAGGACTTTTATTAAAAGGGACATTTCTATCTCGAATTGCAATCCACTTGATAGTAATTGAGCATTACAGTCAGAAAGGACACTATGTCTGGTTATGTTTGATGGACATTGTGGTCCTGGATGACGCCATGTGGATGGCGAGTATGAGAAACGAGCTTGAAATGTTCGTAGTAATTGTGAGGGAATTGTGAGTGTATGGCATACTGGTATTGCTAGATAGATCTTTGAGTATTAGGGTCAATGAGGACCCCTGTCATTGGTTAAGATTGCGGGATGTGGTGATTCCCGGAGAATCGGTGATCAGAGAAAGATGGGTGAGAACGTAGTACGACCACATACTTTAATTGAGATGTGAACTTTAGGGGATCTCAGGTTTGCTAAGGAGGAGACAAGGACTGAATTTCGAGGACGAAATTTCTTGAGGGGAAAGTTGTGACATCCCAAAGTTCTAACATTTGTAAGATAATTGAATTCGATGGATTTTAACCACGAATTCTTTTATGATAAAGGATATTGGATTTTCGAGGTTTAAGGGACAATAGTTAGACGTTAATTTATTGAATTGAAAAGGACATTGGAAAATCCTAAGGCATTGGACAAAGGAAATTAGGACGGATTAAGCGAGCCGGGATAATCAAGCCGTCAAACTGAAGTGTCGAGACCATTCGCACCCGAGCCTAGTCCTGGCCGAACCTTAGAAGTGAATTTACCATTTTGCCCATAAAGGTAAATTTACTGTTTTGCCCTTTTGCCTTGAAATGACAATTTTACCCCTTTGCAAAATTACCATTTTACCCTTGATGCTAAATTACCAAAGTGCCGTCAATCATTTGTGCCAAATGACTAGCCTACCCTTGCTTGTGACATTACATTTTTACCCCTAGAATTTATGGCAATAGGACAAAAACAATTATGAGACTTTTTGGACTTGGCCCCACCACCTTTTCTTCTTCTTCTTTCTTCCCCCAATTGGCCGACCCTCCCTCCTCCCTTCTCCCATTTTCAGCCACCACCATCTCTCCCTCTCCAAGCTTTATTTTGTAGCCGCCCACTCGAAGCTCCGCCGCTGCGCCGCCCACTGCCGTTCGTTGTCTTCGCCGAGCCGAACCGCCATCCGCCGTGCTACACCGTGTTGAACCGTCGCACCCGTGACCATCACCGCCCGAGCCATCGTCCTCCGTGCCGCCCAACCGCCGTGCCCGAAGTCGCGGGGCCGAGTCGCATCATCGTCGCCGCGTGCCACCCACAGTCGCACCATCGAACCCCAGCCCGCGGGTCCCCGTGTCGCCAAGACGAGCCCAAAGCCGAGCCGCTCCTGTAAGTTGTCGCTGCTGTGCGTCGTCTGCATTACCGAACCGTGCACCCTAATCCTTGATTAGGTTGTCAATTACATTTAGGGTTAGTTTAGATTAGGTAAATTGTGATTAGTTTATGCTAATTATGATTAGATGAGTATTAACCATGGTTAGGTTATATTAATCAAGGTTGTGTTAGGTTAATTAACTATGGTTGGGTTAGTTGACTTTTGTTAGGTTAATTACCCATAGTTAATTTTGGTTAACTGTGGTTGGGTTAATTAACCATAGTTACTTTTATTAACTATAATTACTTTTTGTTAATCATGGTTAGGTTAATTAACCATAGTTACCTTTTTGCTAATTATTGAGGGGCTAATTAACTAAGGTTGAATTAATTAATTGTAGTCGGGTTAATTAACCGTGGTTGGATTAAATAATAATAATAATAATCATTATTATTATTTGGTGATGATTTGGTGATTGTCTTGTGCCCTTGAATGTATATATAGACATGATTATAATCACCTATATTTGAGATTGAATTGCTATACCAAAAGATGAATTTTTGGGCGTGTAATTAAGGACGTACTATGAGGTAGCGCCAGATTGTTACGTTTTCGTATTTGAAAAATCCAGTACGGTGTAAAAAAGAGGAATACCAAGTTTGACAATAAACGTATGTCCCTGTGATCACGTGTGAATTTTTTATTGTATTATTTTTAGCATGAAAAATTACAATCAGTTGAGTTGTGAGCATGACCATGTGTGCATTGGGTTAAATGCGAAGATATGAACTGGCATGATTGTCTAGTGTGCTCGTGTGGTCACCTGGTGGAAACCGTCATCCGAGGGTTTTGCTCGAAAAAATTCACTCCTTCTCGGCCGATTGAACCTGTGTGCCAAAGCCATTCGGGAAGATGATGGTCGACCGGGTTTGTGGGTCGAATCCAGTCAGACCCGACAGACCCGATCAATAGAACATTCTCAAATTGACCCTGAAAATCTCAAATTTTTTCAAATTAAACCACAAAATTGGAATCAGGGGCATGAAATCTATAAAAAAAAAGTGTTTTTCCCCAAAAATATGCAAGAAATTATACGAAACCCCCAAATTCACATTTCAACCCGAAATTGAAATTTGCAGAATCCAAACCCCAAACGGCCAAATTGGACCCAACCACCACCACCAATTGATTCAGTAGGTCGAAAGCTAGGGGGTGACGATCTCGGATTTTCAATTTGGCCTCTAGAAAAAGTTTAATTTCATTTTAATCGATTCCCAAGGACTAAATTGAAAAATTTCAGTTCAATTTAGTCCAATTTGCCTAAATTGAGTAGTTTCTTGAACAATTGGACTGACTTGTAATTTTCGGTAATAGAGTGGGATGTCACGACTCTAAAAATGTGAAAATGGGAAATTAAAGAGCCAAAATGCAATTTTTTGAATTAATTCGGGATTATGTTCAAAGAGGGAACATATAATCCCAAATCATATTTTCAAAATTTTAAAAGGTCAAAATGAAAAAGAAATTAAAATAAAAATATTGACTATTTTTCTGTATTTTTGTGGCCTCAAATGCTATTGTTTCTAATTTTCCAAGTATTTTCCTATTTTCTGAAAATACTAAAAAAATGAAAAATTATGAAAAATTATTTTTTGTTCAAAAAGGGATCCTTAGGCTTGGCCAAGGTTTCCAAAGTTGATTTTTGTAATTTTATGAATTTTTATGGATTTTCTATGAATTTTTCAAAAATAAAATGACCAAAAATAAGGTGTCAACAGCTGCCCCTCTTTGAGAGGGATCTCGGGAGAGATCACTTTCAAAGACAAGGTGACACCTGAAATTTAATTGACTCGACTGGGGAAAATTTTTAAAAAGAAGTCGTGACATCCGACTCACGCATCTTTCCATGTAAGCTTAGGTCTAGATTCCATTCTGTTCCTTTCGATGTGAGAGAGAGAAAGGGAGAGAGACTTACCTGAAGCTCACCTGTTGTCCGCGCGGATATTGTTGATTTGCTTGCTTTGGATGAGAACCTAAGACTTTGTTATAAGAATACCTTAGGGGGAATTAACATTTGACCCGTATGGTAGGTCACCCCGTAGAAGATTCCTATAGAAAGGATTTTAAGGATTAAAAAGACGACTTGTCCTGTAGAAAGGACTTGTCTGAGTGAATATCTATAATAAAGGATTTGTTGAAGAAATGCCTGTAGGAAGGACTTTGGAAGTTTGCTAAAAGAATGCCTGTAAGAAGGATTTTGGGAATAGTTTACCTTGTGAAGGGTTTACCGAGGGAATGCCTATAGGAAGGACCCTGGGCATTTGCTAGAAGAATGCCTGTAGGAAGAACTTTGGGAATGGTTTACCCTATGAAGGGTTCACCGTGGGGAATGCCTGTAGCAAGGACCTTGGGAATTTGCTAGAAGAATGCATGTATGAAGGACTTTGGGAATGGTTTACCTTGTGAAGGGTTCACCGGGGGGAATGCTTATAGGAAGGACTTTTAGGGGTTTACTAGAAGGATGCCTGCAGGAAGGACTTTGGGGATGGTTTACCCTATGAAGGGTTCACGGCCTTGGGGGGGGGGGGGAGGGGGAATGCCTGTAGGAAGGACTAACCCAATTTTTCTTACTAAAGGGGGCGTCTTTCTAGGATCTAGGGGAAGCCAGGATACTTGCAGAAGCTCAAACCCTAAATTATCTTACCAATGTGGACCTTTCCAATGTGGGTGCCATTATGGGATCTGGGGAAAGCCAGGATACCTGCAGAAGCTCAAACCCTAAATTATCTTATCAATGTGGATCTTACCAATGGGGTGCCATTCTAGGATCTAGGGGAAGCCAAGATACCTGTAGAAGCTCAAACTCTGAATTATCTTATCAATGTGGATCTTACCAATGTGGGTGTCATTCTGGGATCTGGGGGAAGCCAGGACACCTACAGAAGCTCAAACCCAGAAGCTCAAACCCTGAATTTTCTTATTAATGTGGATCTTATCAATGTGGGTGCCATTCTGGGATCTGGGGGCAGCCAGGATACCTGCAGAAGCTCAATCCCTGATTTATCTCCTGATTAAAAGATTTCAAATATTTCACATGAGCTGTGCTCCTATGATGATTATCTAGGAGTCATGCGACGTGCTTTTTCCTCAAATGCAATATGATGAAGGAGATTATCCAAAACATCTTGCAACAATATCTAACATGATCAAAAATCCCTTATGGGGATGATTTTGAATCAAATGATTTGAAATCTCCAAAAGAGTTTGACTGAAATATCAATTGGAATATACTCATCGAAGAGGGCTCCTCACAATCTCGCTCTTCGAATGGTTGTGTTTCTCATTGGGGAAAATTTCTAAGAACACTCAAATTATCGCTCGAAACCTATGTTTAGAATTTCGAGACTATTTGTAGAGCATACATTCTGATTGATCAGAGAAGGTCTTTTGAGGGACCGTAATGTTGTTTTGGTCAAAGGCTATTGAAGTATAGAATTGAATCATTTTTTGAAAGTATCTCATTCAGGTGTACAAGTCAAGAACCTCGAAGATAAGATAAGACAAGGTTGTACTTACTCCTTTAAGTAGTAGCTTCTTATGTGAAATCCTGCATCGACTTGAAACATCTTGATCGAAAAAGCTTTTGGGATAGGTTGTAACATTGGTTCAATGTAGGCTTGAAAAGGGCCATATTTTCAGAAAGAGGGGTATTAAAGGTTGGTGATCACTTTTGCATCATTACCAATTATCATATTCACTAGGGATAGACTTATACTTTCAAACTTCTAGAGTTTCTTGAATGCTCATTTTCAATTAAGCCCTAGATATAATTTCTTTTAATTTTATTTTTGTTGACAGACTTTGCCTTTTGACATGATCATTTTGTTCCCTTCAATCACATTTCAAATCTCATGATTTTTCAATGACGGGCTTTGGCCTTGCTTTTACTAGGCACTTTGCTTTTGCTAGCCCTCTAACTCCTAATCATTCTTGCCTTTTGACATAATCATTTTGTTTTCCTCCATTACATTTCAAACATCATGGCTTTTTTTTGAATGAGGGGCTTCGGCCTTGCTCTTACCAGGTATTTGCTCTTGCTAGACCCCTAACTCTTAATCACTTTTGCTTATTGACTCTTTCCTAGAATGAGTTCTAAGGACCTTTCCGTTTATAACTTCTCTCTTTTGTTGGCAAATCATATGCATTGCCCCAATGTAGGAAGGTGATCACCAACTGGGTTCAGAAATGAAACTTCAAAGGCTCAAATTGGCTCATCAAAGGGTAAAGTATTTAGGATAGAGAAATGAAATGCTCTTCCTTACTTTAATATGTTTTAAGCTTTCACGAGATATCACCTGAAGCTATCATAAAAAGGTTGATGCAAGTTAGCACAATAAAGTCTTACCTTGATCTTTTCTCCAAGAAATCAACCAATAAACCTCCAAATTGCCTCGGTGTGGGGGTGGTTCTTGACATGGTTATTTTGAGAATTCTCCGTTCACAGGCTCAAAATGGGTTTGCAAAGGATTAACATGTGTTTAGGATAGAGAAATAAACATGCCTTTTGTCGTTTCAATCCATGTAATCACTGCAAATGATCCCTACATTCATAGACAAGGGTTTTTATCTCACCTTTTTCTTATCACTCATCTCTCGAGTGTGTAGAGACGTGTTTGGGCATAGTTTGCCTCTCGTCTTCTAAGCTATTCCATTTGATAAGTCTTAGACATTCTCATTTGGAGATTCATTTCAATTTCATCAAAATTCAATTTCCATCGGGAATCCTGATGCATGATGTATGCTTCAAACATATTTGGAAAACCTCAAAAGTTTTTGAATTTGAATTTGATGTGATTTTAAAGGTTTCAAAAATTCTGTCGACAGATCAAATCACGGATCATTACGACCTAGACAGCTTTAGAGGTTCGAGGGAAAGGGATACTTACCTGTTCACCACGATTGTAGCTCCTTGGGGATACAAAAGGGAAAACCAAATTGGTTAGGATTTATAGATTCAAATAAGGTACCAGTCATCCTTGCAGGTGTTCTTCTGAATTCTGGATATTCCTCTAGCTTTTTGAACTTGAGGTTAATCCATGGCTATTATTCTTCTTTTGAGCGTCTCCATTTGGGGACCTGAAATTTCAAGAGAGAAAGTGCATATATATGCATGGATGCATGGGGTGCATATAGCTAATCTAGATGTGACTCGGATCCGCTAGGGAAAGAGGTGTGAATAAACCCTCTGAAATCATTTCAAGGGTAATACTTCTTGACTGCGTCCGCATTTACAGGACTTGTCAGCTCTTCTCCGTCCATGTTTACAAGGATTAAAGCACCCCCAAGCAGTACTTTTCGAACTACATAAGGGCCTTCATAATTCAGTGTAAATTTGCCTCTGGGGTGTGAGGCATTTGGGAGCGTCTTCTTTATAACTAGATCCCTAGCTGTGAAATTTCTAGGTCTGATCTTTCGGTTGAACGATTTAGCCACCCGTTTCTGATAAACTTGACCGTGACAAATGGCCTTCAAGCGTTTCTCGTCGATTAGATTCAACTGCTCATATCTCTGCCGAGTCCATTCGGCATCTGAGAACTTGGCGTGGGATAGAACCCGTAGTGAAGGAATTTCAACTTCTACTGGCAAGACTGCTTCCATACCATATACCAAGGAGTAGAGCGTTGCCCCTGTTGAAGCACGAATAGAAGTTCGGTACGCCATTAGTGCATATGGCAACCTCTCATGCCAATCTCGGTAACTTTTCGCAGTCTTGGACATGATTCTTTTGATGTTCTTATTTGCCGCTTCCACAGCTCCATTCATTTGTGGGCGATAAGGAGAGGAATTGAGGTGCGGATCTTAAAATGAGCCAGTAGATCGTCAACCACCTTATTGTTCAAATTCAAACCATTATCGGTAATGATCGCCTTGGGGGTACCATATTTGGCAATTATGTCTCGCTTCATAAATCTGGCTACAGTTTTTGTAGTGACATTGGCATATGAATTGGCCTCGATCCATTTAGTAAAATAATCGATAGCCACCAGAATAAAGCGATATCCATTTGAAGCTTTAGGGTTGATTGGCCCAATCATATTGATCCCCCATATGGAGAAAGGCCATGCCTCGGACATCTGATGAAGTTTATTCGGAGGTCCATTAATTTTGTCCCAATAAACCTGACATTGGTGGCAGGACCTCACATGTTGGTTGTAGTCCGACTCCATGGTCATCTAATAATAACCGAGTCTCATAATATTTTTAGCGAGGAGATGGCCATTCATATGTGGTCCGCATTCTCCCTTGTGAATTTCTTTCTTAAGCAGACTTGCTTCCTTGGCGTCTATGCATCTTAGTAAAATCGAATCAAAGAACTTCTTGTATAAAGTCTGACTGCTGAGGAAAAACTTCGTAGCCATCTTAGCTATATATTTCCTATCTCCTATCAGGCTCCCTTGAGGATATTCACCCTTCAATAGGTAGTTTTTGATGTCATGATACCGGGGTTGATCATTAAATCCCTCTTCAATTACCATGCAGTACGCTGGTCTTTCTATGATGTCAAATTTTAAAGGTTCTATGTCTATGCTATTCACCACTTACAGCATGGATGATAGGGTTGCTAAAGCGTTAGCAAAGTGGTTCTACGTCCTTGGCAGGTATTCAAACTCAATCTCCTCAAATTCTTCAATCATTATCTCCAGGAATTTATGATAAGGGATAAGTTTGGGATCCTTAGTCTTCCACTCACCTTGGGTTTACAAAAGATGATCAGCATGGAGTCCCCATAGACTTGTAGTTTCTTCACCTTCATGGAGAGGGCTAATTGTAACCCCAGAATGCAAGGTTCATATTCATAAATATTGTTGGTACATGGGAATACCAGCTTTTCAGCGACTAGATAGTGTTGGCCCTCTAGGGATATTAAGATTGTCCCAGTTCTGGATCCAGTAAGGTTAACGGCACCATCAAAGTACATGGTCCACTTTTCATCAGACAAGTTCAAAATATGATCTTCCTCTTCCTCATCATGTGGGATTTCATGTCTCTGAGCACTTTCTGCCAACATATCTGCATTGGCTCTTCCTTTGATGGACTTTTGAGTCGAACTCCTAATGTCAAATTCTGATAGGAGGACCTGCCATTTAGCTAGTTTTTCGATTAAGGATGGTTTTTTCTAACAAATACCTGACCGGGTCATTTTCTATGACGAATTGAATATGGTGATGAAGGGTATACTGTCTCAATCTATGGAGCACCCACATGAAGGCTACGCATGTCTTCTTGGCATCGGGATAATTCATCTTAGGTGCGGTGAATTTCTTACTCAAATAATAGATCGCCCGCTCCTTGTTATCTTACGGGCTCGTCTGGGCTAGTAGAGCTCCTAAAGACTCATGGTGGATAGTGAGATATAGGGTTAGAGGAGAACCCAGAATTGGGGGTGCTAAGACCGGCGGTTGAATGAGATATTCTTTGATCTTCTCCAGCGCCTGGTGACATTCAGAGTTTCATTTCACCTTGGCACCCTTCCTCAATAATTTAAAGAACGGCTTTGCCATATCAGAAAGCTAACATATGAATCTGGCAATATAATTCAATCTCCACAATAGACTTCTCACTTCGTTTACCGTTGTGGAGGTTCCAATTTTCCGCATCACCTTGATTTTGGAAGGATCAATTTCGATTCCTCGGTTGCTCACCCTAAACCCAAGGAGTTTGCCTAATTGTACTCCGAATATACATTTTGCGGGGTTCAACCTCAACTTATACTTTCGGAGCCTTTCGAATAGCTTCTTTAACACTTGGACATGGTCTTCTTCGGGTCTAGACTTTGCGATCATGTCATCTACATACTCTTCAATCTCTTTGTGCATCATATCGTGGAATAGAGCCACCATAGCTCTCTGATAGGTTGCTCTGGTGTTTTTCAAACCGAAAGGCATGACTTTGTAACAAAAGGTGCCCCATGGCGTTATATAGGAGGTTTTAGCTTTATCCTCCTCTTTCAAGAGAATCTGATTATACTTGGAGAATCCATCCACGAATGAGAATAGTTCAAAGCCAGCAGTACTGTCAACGAGGACGTCAATATGTGGCAAAGGAAAGTCATCTTTCGGACTTGCCTTATTTAGATCGTGATAATCCACGTAAACCCTAACTCCCCCGTCTTTCTTCATGACTGGGACGATGTTGGCAACCCATTCAGGGTAAGGGATAACTTCAATAAATCCCATCTTGAGTAACTTCATCACTTCTTTTTCGATTTTCTTGGATAACTTAGGTTTCATCCGTCGAAGTTTTTGTTTCTTTGGCGGAACGCTTGGATCATTCGGTAGCGAATGCTCCACAATATTCGGATCCAACCCTGGCATGTCCGCGTATGACCAAGCAAAGACGTCTTGATACTCATTAAGGAGCTGAATTAATCGTGCTGCCTCAAATGATGACAATCTCTCCCCGATTTTGACTTCTCTTACATTCTTAGAATCTCCCAGATTAACTATAGCTGTGCTTTCAGTAGTCAAAGGCTTATATTCATCGTGTCGACTCCAGTTCTGCCTAATATCACCGAGATCACCATCCTCTTCTTCTTCAACCTCATAAGAGTAATCGTTAGGATTATCCGAGTCACATAATAACCTGTTATGCATATGAGGGATGGTATGCCTGAAATGTTATAAGCATGGTTAGTATTCTATAACCAGCCAATATCAATGCATGAATTTCATGGAAAAACATTTTGAAAGATGTTTTAGGAGAAAAGGATAAAGAAGGGTGCTTATCCTCATTTCATCAGACATTTTAGCTCCCTCAAAAACATTTGGGAAACTAGGAATCATGTAGCAAATCAGGCCTCAAGCTTCAAAATTTTGAAGTCAAATGTCATCATCGGACTGATTTGTTATTCCTCATGTCCTTAATAAACTTGAGAGGCTTTTATTAAATGCAAATGGACCGCACTACGGCATATACTACTCGGACCAACGGTCAAAGGTCCAAGGATGTTATCTAATGACAAATGCAACAACTGAATTCAAATTGAGAGAAAGAAATGACTCGGAATTAAAATACATTAAAAGGAAAGGGAGAAGAAGCCTCTTTACTTAGGTAGATCAGCGTCGTCTGCAAACCACTCAATAATGACATGAACTCGATCATCAGAGAAAGGATTGGATAGATCCGATTTAGTTGCCATGCTAACATCTTCGTCCTTGAGCCATTTGGTATTTTTAGAGAACATTCGAGTCAGCGGATTATCAGACATTTTACCCTTGCCCTTCCAGGCGCTCAATCCAATGAAGTGACCGTTTCGATTTCCATAGCGTCCCTGGCCTTTTCCTCGGCCTCGGCCTCGACTTCCAGAATGGTCCCTTGAGGAAGAACCATCATATTGAGTTTTATACCCCAAACCTACCTTTCTGTCATTAGATATCAAATGAAGCGGTTCATGTATTCCTTGGGCATGTTTTCCCAAACCAACCCCAGGAATATAGCCGTATGCCAGAAGGATCTTTCCAGCCATAATAGATGGTGTAGAGAACTCAGGGGTTCTAACCTTGGTCCCAGCCGGGACGTACATGATAGATACCAATTCCAGAGAATTATAGCTAGACTCCTCTTTTGCTTGCGGTTCAATATAAGGAACCAATCCCCTTAGGTACGCACGATGTTCCACCTCCCCCAATACGGTAACCAGCTTACCGTTAATCACAAACTTGAGCTTCTGATGTAGGCTAGAGGGAATCGCGCCCGCCACATGTATCCACGGTCTCCCCAGCAGGAAGGAGAACGCGCTTGGGATATCGAGCACTTGAAATGGGATGGTGAACCACACCGGCCCGATCATGACATCCAGTTCAATCTCACCTCCCACGTGTTTTTCCATTCTGTCAAATGTGCGGATCGTGGCCTTCGAAGTTCTAACAAGGTCCTCACTTATCCCCAAACTCCTCAGAGTGGCTAAGGGGCATATATTAAATGCGAAGCCATTGTCCACCAATACAGGAGACACTGCTTTTCCGTGGCACCTGATTGAAATATAAAGGGCCTTATTATGAGCCTGCCCTTCTATGGAGAAGTCTTCATCTGAGAACGAGATCTGATCTTTCAAAAGTATTGTTCCTACAAAATCCTCAAACTATACTTCGTTGATTGTTTCAGGCACCTGTATCTTGCCCAATACTTTCATCAGGGCGTTCTTGTGTTTCTTAGAATTTATGAAGAGATCCAGTAGGGA
Source organism: Lenwebbia sp. NSW1173648 (assembly GCA_029784005.1). NCBI lineage: Eukaryota > Viridiplantae > Streptophyta > Magnoliopsida > Myrtales > Myrtaceae > Lenwebbia > Lenwebbia sp. NSW1173648. The sequence continues at coordinate 14,335,849 of JARCGZ010000007.1, forward strand.
TATCTGCGCCGGCATCTTCCGTAACTACTCTATGATCTCATATTCACTCGTTCTTACCACTGATTGCAATTGTTCAACACTTTCTCTCATCATCGTTTTTTCTCAGGTTCACCTTCTCTAGGCGCATAACACCTTCCTGATCTCATGACTGCATCTATTTTGCCCGTATCGTAGTCCCATGGTATCGCCTTCAAATCATATCCCTCTACTGGAGGGACTTTTATCACAATCGGTTTGATGTCTTCTTTCAGTCTTGTTGAGGTATCATCTAGCTCCATACCAGTTAGCGCTATTACTAGGTGCTCGATGGGATCATTTTCAAACTTGTTCAAGCTATCCACTTCATTTAACCTGATTACATAGGGAGTTTTTGTCTCCACCATGCCGACAAGCTCATCCTCATCTAGCTCTTCAGAATTATAACCGCCATACGGCCTCATATGGGACGCTCATTCATCGGGAATGCCACTATGCTCCTTTTTGCTTTCGACCTTATTTCTCCGGATGATACCTTCATGCCTTACACTGATGATTACTAAGTGCTCGAAAGATTGAAACCCATATGCGTACATACGGTTGAAATACTCTTGAGGTAGAGCTTTGATGCATGCGTGAGGTGGGCGAATATGTTTTGAGTGATTGTGGAAGGAATAGTGGATAGATCAAAGTGTATAGATGGTGTATGGGGAGAACTTCGGGATTAAGTGAATGGATAGTGTAAGAGAACAGCAAAGAACTAATAGGAATCGAACTATATCGTTGCGTAAAGATATCACCAGCCAACAATAGTGTCACACCCCGCGTCCTACGAGCGCGCGACACCCCCTCAGCTCCGGTAGATAGAGATGCGATAACCCAGGACTAGTCGCCGACCCAGATCAAATGCTTAATAACTTAAAGCGAACGCTAGCGAAAACGAAACTCAACACCCAGACAACAATAAGAGAGAGGGATAGAGAAGAGAGAGAATGCAAGGCACAACTAACCATATCATAAAACATAACAGTTGCTTACACAAAAGAACAAGTCCATCGAAAGCGACCACGCGCTACAAAAAGGAATCGGTGGTCTACTAACCTATATCCGCAACAGGGATATACCAAAAAGGGAAAGGGAACTTAACTATGTCTTCAGTCCCCACCATCAGATGACAACTCCAGCTTAGGGTCAGACTCCATTGGCTCTTACTCGGGATTCCAAAACGTGGCGGTTGTGCTACCATCCTCAAGGTCGGGGGTCTGAAAAGATGGTTGGATACAACAATGAGATAAATCTTAATAAGCTACACCCTAAACCCCGCTTAGGATAACACGTACCCCAGGCCAACCTAACATGCATTTCTAACCCAACCAGACTAGCAGTCCAATAATACCTAGAGTCTAAAATCACCAAATCACACATGCCCTCTCACAGCTCAAGCACACAACAATGCAAATAAGGTACAACGCGAGCCTACAATCCAACCTATCCAGACTAGCTCTCCACCACATAGCATTCAACAATGCACCTCAGATATATATATGCATACCAGTCTGTATAAGACTTGACCCGCGTTTAACGCATCAGATCAGCGCCACCACCCGCGTTTAACGTATCAGGTTCATGGGAGATACAATGCCTTGTCAGGGGCCACATCCCTTGTAATAACGCCTCAGGATTGGTTCAACACCCCGCGAAATAACGCCTCAGGGTTCCATGCGGAATAACGCCTCAGGGTATAATAATCACATTCCTCGCGTTATATAGGCGCCTCAGGGTTTATGTAAGAGCCGTGGCGTCCCAGGCTCGCCACGTCACTAACGAGATTTAAACCGATTAATTAAAGACAAGCACATAAGCAGTTAATACAAACAGCACTTTTATTTACTAAAGGCCGATAAAGGTCGAATCAGTTTTGGATACACCAAGGAGAAAACATCGGGAAGGCCTAAAAAAGTCGCCTATCGCCTCTACCCGATACGTCAAGAAAAACCTAAACACCCACGGCAAGTACATCCAAAAGCTCCCCGGTCCGTACACCAGTCGATACCCAACCCCAAAAAGTCACCGTCGGTTAGTGCTGAACATCGCTACATAAACATATATAAACAGACCATGCCCCCACTAAGACATGTAATCAAAAGGTAGAGGGCCGAGGAACCCCAGGTCGTCCTCCAACCGGCCGTAGATGGCCACTAGACGATGTGGGACTACTCCCACATCGAGCCCTCCGTTGATCCAAAGAACGCAAGTAACCCGTACGAACTCCAAGTCGGGTAATTCGGGTAAAGAAAACGGTGACACCTCCCAGGACAGGTGGACAGGTACACCATAGGAGATAGTGGGGGGACTGGCCATAGCTACTTACCTAAAAAGAATCAACAACAACAGAGTGAGAAATAATCTCAGTAAGTCATTTCTCTAATGCACCGACTAATACAACCAATGAGGTAGTCAAGCAACGACAAAACTGATAGGAATCAAGATCTCAGGTATTCAGAGTTTGGTGATCCCCCTAAACACTACGCACACAGAGACGATAAAAATATGATATGTCATGAAATGTGAACGTGCTCGTATGCACGTGAGTCATACCAATCAACGCTATCATGCCCCGGCCAATTAAGTCTTATAACATGCAATATCGTCTCATACCGCCTCAAAGACCGACCCAGTCACACAACAGGGCCACCCAGTCACACAGCAGGGTCTTCCCATACACTCCATGGGGAAAATCAATTCGAGCGCAATGTCCAATACCATGAGCTGTACTAGACCCAGGCTCACGGTGTGTAAAACCATGTCACGTTTCACCACGATGAATGATATATGTTATGACATGCCATATTCTGTAACAACGAATCTTGCTATTATAAAAGCATCACGAAAACGTCTACCGTTAATTACCAAAAGCAAACGAATACTAGAGTAAATAGACCCAAGACCAGTCATGCACTCCACGTTTGAACACCACGACTAAACACCTCTACCTATTGCTAATTCCACTTAGGTCCTGAAATTTGAGGTCTCCACAATTGATCGTGCTTTTCTGTGCTTTGCCTTCACAGTCCGAAACTACCTCACAGGACCATTCCAAAGTGACACCACGACCTTCCCATCCTTCCTTATTTGGCCCTACCCTCTCGATTGCTCCAACCCATATGCACCAACTCTTCCTTCTTGAATTCAAACCTATCTACAGAACAGAGGTGGTGCAATCTCTTCGCACTCCACAGTCCGCGCCACCCCTGGTCCAACCGTCTTCCACAAATTCCACGGTGACTAAATCTAACACCACCATTCAAGACTACCAAAACCCAGCAAGGTGGTCCAAGAAGCCAGCAACATTGTCTCATAGATTCAGTGCTGAGCTCCTCCACTCGACGTCGCTCACACCCATTAGCGTAACCACCAGGTCTTGTGATTGGACAACAAATTCGTTTGGTTTAAGGCCTCCAATTAACATTCACAATGTCAGTTTTGCTACAACGCCTCCGTTTACACCAGGACTGAACTAGCCAGCCACCTATCCAGACTTAGTCTATTGTTCTCGATCCACATTGGGAGGATTAGCTAACGAATTAAAGAAATGACTCACCTCAGTCTTTGTCGTACGATTGTTCTTGAAGTGTCGAATGGTTGCCTCTGGACTGGTGCGGACCAGCTTCACCCGAGCGACGGAAATGGCGGACACAGAGGAGGAGAAAGCTTCGCTGCTGGGTGATACTACCGAAAAAGGAGAAGTGAAGAAGATGGGCTTCTTTCCTTGAGACTTTGTTGCTTCCAATTGGGCTATACCTTCATACGGTCGGCTGGCCCTCAAGAATATGCTGATGGGTGGCGATTGGGCCATGCGGCCCAAGGTTAACAGCTAAGGAAAAAAATACCATTGGGTTGAGCCGGTTTTCCATTGGGTTGGGTCGGTCTCGTGCGGTCAAACCTTCCGCACCGTCCGATGACTCAAGCCAGAATGGACCGATATTCTTCAACGAGTCCGACACGGTCAAATTCATTTAAACTGAGCTTTTAATACTAGGCCGGTCCAACTTACTCCCTCTTGGTCCCGTTCTCGTTTTAGGCCCAAATATTAATTCAATGACTTATTCCGAATCGTCCGCTACTTCATATCACGAAAGTCAGCTTTCTAATCCATTTTGTTTATTTTCGATTAATTTACAACTATTTAAAGGGGCGTTACAGTTTAAGACTTTCACATTCCCCACATCATAACGCCTCAGGGTTTAAGCAAACATTCATATATGCATAATATCAAACAACGAGCCCCGTGTCATAACGCCTCAGGGTCTCAAGCACATGAACATCATAAACATCAATTCCAAGCGTACCTCTCGTAAACACGCATTAAGGCTAAGCTACACAGTCAAACCACAACGTCCACTCAATGGACCACATGACAACCAAACTAAGGCATCAAGCTATACACATGCTACGTACTTCGATCTAAAAGCGACGGTTTACTCTAAGGTCGCGCACGACGCACATTCAAGCAAATCAAACCACACATGGCGCACCAAGCCCTCTTGGCCAAACACATCATCACACGTGCACATCCAGCATTCAACAAACATGCCACGCGAAACAAGGCATGATCAACTCAGCCTCTAACTTGCACACGCGCACATAATCTCATTTTCCCAAACATGAATGTCGTTCTCCCACGATCCACTCCATCTAACACCTCAATAACACTCATCAAGCCTCAAGATACCACCTAGCAAGCTCCTATGATCATCCTAAGCCGTTTCTAATTTCTGGATCTTTGATGAATAGTGATTTCCTTCAATGAACAGTGAAATCCTTCGATGAATAGTACCATGGCAGCCCCTAAAATCCACTAAATCCTCTCCTAATCAAGCCTAGTAGTTACCCATTAGCCTACTCAAGGTTTAGGAAGCGGCTTACTTGAGATCGAGCTTGAAAATCGACAAAACCAAGTCGAACAAACCCTCCAAGCTCTCGGCAATTCACGGCTGTCCACGGCGATCCACGGTAGTTGCAAGGCTGATCGGAGGTGGCTGGATGGTTCGGCAGTGGCTGGGTAAGGCGGCGGTCCGAGCGGCGGCTTGGTGGGCGACGGACGACGGGTCTCCACCGACCAGCCTCTGTGCAGCTCAGTTCCACGAAAATACAATAGTTTCTTTGATGATGAGCCTTCAGATCCTCGTAACCCTTGATCTAATGATGACATAGGCAAAAACGGAGCTCGATTCGCCTTCCGGACGAGCTCAAACAAGCAATTTCAAGTCGGACGCACGCTGAAATCCGAGAAGGCGGGCGAGCAAGGGAAAGAGAGAGAGAGATTCGGTCTTGGCAGGGGAGAGAGAGAGAGAGAGAGAGAGAGAGAGAGAGAGAGAGAGAGAGAGAGAGAGAAAGCAAGTGAGGAGAGAGAGAAGGAAGCTTGGTACTATTCATCGATGGGACATAAAGTAAGGATTTGATATAAAGGTGGAGATGTGACTTGGGTTGGTGAGGGGTGGTTGGGAGCATTTATGGAGATGGGATAAAAGCATAAATATCCCATTAATGCTTTTGGATCTTGCAAATAAATATCCGGGGGTGGTTCTGTAATCTGCTCACTCTGACTGATCTGCTAACACTGAAACCTCTGCAGTCTGGCAGACCGACGAACACTGAACCAACTGAGGAGATGTCCTAAATATTAGTTATGTTATTCTTGAATATTCGATGCCCAAATTCGGAATCCGATTCGCGGCCAAACTCGATCGACTATAACTTTAGAAAATTTCAAACTAACGGGTGGCTTTTAGGAGTTACGCGTATCGATCCGTAATTTATTCAAATTTAGGTCCATGTACTTAAATTCCTAGTTAGCCTTTCCCTTATGGTTAGTCTCCTCAAGAGTGATCAGTTCTGAGTGAGATTACTCTAAAGTACATCAATGAGACATCCATTCATTTCATAAATCTCGAAAGTGGGTCAAATTTCAGAATGTCACAACTCTTCCCCCCTTACAAGAATTTCGTCCTTGAAATTTACAACAAAACTAACTATCCAAATATATGGGGGTGCTGATGCCTCATTTCTTCTTCGTTTTCCCAGGTGGCTCATTCGGTCCCATGGTGCTCCCAAATCACCTTCACCAACTACACTGTCTTGTTCCTCAGAACCTGTTCCTTTCTGTCCTCTATCAGAACTGGTCTCTCCATATACGAAACTCTGTCATCAACCTTGATGACTTCATGATCGAGTATATGAGTCGGGTCTGGCTGGTACTTCCTTAATATCGACACGTGAAACACATTGTGAACCTGTGAAAAATTTGGCGGCAAAGCGAGACGATAGGCTAAAGTCCTAATTCGTTCTAAAATCTCGAATGGACCTACGTATCTCGGACTCAGCTTTCCTTTCTTTCCAAACTGAGATAAACCTCGCATCGGCAAAACCTTAAGGAAGACATGATCTCCCACTTGGAATTCCAAAGGCCTATGTCGCTTATCTGCATAACTCTTCTGGCGACTCTACGTAGCCTTCAACCTTTCTTGGATTACCTTTACTACTTCTACTGACTGCTGAACCAACTCTGGACTCGTTATACTTCGTTCACCAACCTCATCCCAGCACACTGGAGTTCTACAAGCTCTGCCATACAATGCCTCGAACGGTGCCATTCTGATACTCTGCTAATAACTGTTATTGTAGGCAAACTCGACTAGATGTAACTGCTCCTCCCAGCCTCCTTTAAAATCTAGCACGCACGCCCTTAACATGTCCTCAAGAGTCTGTATTGTCCTCTCTGACTGCCCGTCTGTCTGAGGATGATACGCTGTACTGAACTGCAGTTTTGATCCCAAGGCAATCTGCAAACTCTTCTAAAAGTTAGATGTGAACCTAGGGTTACGGTCCGAAGTGACAGTCACTGGTACTCCATGAAGACGTACTATCTGACGCACATACAACTCCGCCAACCTATCCAAATCGAGATCCTTTCGCACTGCAATGAAGTGAGCTGACTTCGTCAATCTGTCGACGATCACCCAAATCGAATCATGACCTTTCTGGCTCCTAGGAAAACTTGTCACGAAGTCCATCGTGATATGTTCCCACTTCCACTCGGGAATTTTCAACGGTTGAAGCAGTCCATCAGGTTTATAGTGTTGTGCCTTCACTTGTTGGCACGTCAAACATTTAGCCACATGCTTGGCCACGTCGACTTTCATTCCATTCCACCAGTAATGCAGATGCAAATTTTGATACATCTTTGTACTGCCCGGATGAATACTGTAGTTGGTTCGATGAGCTTCTGACAAAATCTCCTCCTTTAGTTCCTCGTCATTGGGCACACATAGACGTCCACGGAACTTCATGATCCTGTCTTCGGATACTTGAAAGTCAGGTTTCCTCTTAGCTGCATCCATACTCAGGATCTTCTGAATATCAAGGTCTGTAGATTGCGATACCTTAATTTTCAACTGAATCTCCGGTTCAATTCTCAAGATAGCCAGCAGACTTGAGAGGTGACCTACCTCTAACTTAAACTTTGAATCTCTTATTCCTTCGAGCAGGGTCCATTCCTTAACCAACGTATGTGCGATGCTCGACTTCCGACTAAGTGCATCCGTAACCTTATTAGCCTTTCCAGGGTGATACAAGATGTCGCAGTCGTAGTCCTTAAGCAATTCCATCCAATGGCACTGTCTCATATTCAGCTCCCTTTGGGAAAACAAGTACTTTAAACTCTGATGGTCCTTATAGATCTGCAACCTTTCCCCAACCAAATAGTGTCTCCAGATCTTCAATACAAAGACAATCGCTGTAAGCTCCAAGTCGTGCATTGGGTAGTTCGATTCATGAGGCCTCAGCTATCGCGATGCGTATACAACAACTCTACTATGCTACATTAGAACGCATCGTAATCCCTTTAGCGACGCATCACTATAGATCTCAAATCCTCCGGGACCAGATGGTATAGTCAACACTAGTGCGGTCGTTAGCTTATGCTTAAGCTCTTGAAAACTTCCTTCGTACCTATCTGTCCATTCAAACCTCGTCTCCTTCTTCAATAACCGTGTGATCGGAGTAGCTATCGACGAGAATCCGTCCATGAATCGTCTGTAATACCCCGCCAGACCTAGAAAACTGCGAACCTTTGTAACTGACGTCGATCTTGGCCAGTTCTCAACTGCTTCAATCTTTATCGGATCCACTGAGATTCCATCTACAGAGATTATATGACCAAGAAACGCTACCCGATTGAGCCAGAACTCGCACTTACTAAACTTGGCGTAGAGTGCGTGTTTTCTTAGGGTCCGTAGAACCATACTTAGGTGTTTCTCATGTTCCTCAAGGCTCTTCGAGTACATTAGGATGTCATCGATGAACACTATGATGACTTGATCCAAAAACTCCTTGAATATTCGATTCATCATATCCATGAAGGCAACGGGGGCATTGGTCAATCCAAAAGGCATGACGGTGAACTCGTAATGTCCATATCTAGTACGGAACGCTTTCTTTGGTATGTCCTCCTTCTTGATCCTTAACTGATGATAGCCCGTCCTTAGGTCTATCTTGGAGAACACTGTTGTCCCTTGCAGTTGATCGAACAAGTCATCGATCCTTGGCAGTGGGTACTTGTTCTTGATGGTCACCTAGTTCAACTGCCGATAATCAATGCACAACCGCAATGACCCGTTTTTCTTCCTCACAAACAGCACTGGTGCTCCCCACGGCGACGTACTAGGACAAATGAATCCCTTATCCAGCAGTTCTTGCATTTGAACCTTCAGCTCCTTCAATTCTGACAAAGCCATCCTGTAGGGCGCTCTAGAGATTGGCTCCGTCCTAAAGGCTAACTCAATCACGAATTCCACTTCCCTTTCAGGTGGCAATCCCAGCAATTCTTGAAGAAAGACAATGGGAAAATTGCGCACCACAGCTATATCCTCTAGCCTTGATTCCTTGATCGACGAATCCACAACAGACGCTAGGAATCCTTGACACCCTTCATCTAGCAGCTTAGTCACCTCAAGTGACGAGATCCAAGGGATCGAGGTTCCTCCTCGGCTTCCCACAAACTCGAATCTAGGATGACCAATCGGATTAAATTGGATCACCCTGCCACCACAATCCATAATAGCTGTTTGCTTCACTAACCAGTTCATTCCAATTATCACGTCGAAGTCGTACATAGTCAGACTGCCAAGTATATCAACTCCTCCCTACCACCAACGACTATCTTACAGTCCAGACATCCTAAGGAGACTAGCACTTTATCCTTTAGAGGTGTTGTAACATGCAGTACTACTTCTAACAGTTTCGATTTCATGTCAGCTAAAACCACAAACTGAGTAGAAACAAAGGAGCGCAACGCTCCCGGATCAAATAAAGCATAGGTAGCATGATCACACAGAGAGACGATACCTGCAATCACTCCTGGAGCATTCTCTACATCCCTTCACTCCACAGCATAAACTCTTCCTTGAGCCATGGTCTGTTTTGGTTATTCTGCGGCGCGACTCCAGCTGGAGGTCCTATCCGAGGTTGCTGTTGTTGAAACCGTGGTCCAGCAGCCTGATTCTGACAATTCCTCACATGATGATCTTACTGGCCACATCTAAAGCATGCTCCCATCCTACCAGGGCAAGGACCATTTCCATGTTTTCTTTCACACGATCGACACACCATGCCAGATTGGTATGCCGACTTCCCGAGATTCTTCTAAACAGGAGGGACGAAACGCATGTTTCCTTCCATTGGCCTCTTCCCAAAGTGGCGGTTGTCCCTTGTAGGCGCATACCGCGATCCAGATGCGGCAGCCCTCTCATTCATGTCTCGCACCACCATCTGAGCCCTCTCATATAGCTCATTGTAATCCCTCAAATTCAGAAGTATCAGCTGACTACGAAGCTCTGGCTTCAACCCATCCCCGAACCTCCTTGCTTTGTCCAATGGGTTCTCTGCCATCCACAGTGCGAAACTTGGACAGTCTGGCAAACTCTACCTCGTACTGATCAACTGTCATCTGGTTCTGACGAAGCTTAGAAACTCTGTCAACTTTCGCTCCTGTGCCGTCTTAGAGAAGTACTTTCCGTAGAAGGTCTCCATAAAAGCAGTCCAATTCGGAACTGTACCTACAGGGAAGGTACTTCCTTTGGTAGCCTCCCACCAATCGTTGGCACTATCCTGAAGTTGGTACACTGCCAGTGTAACCTTTTTTTTCCTCCGTGCACCCCAAAAGTGCAAACGCTTTTCCCAGTTCCTTAATCCAACGAGTGCCAGCCTCAGGATCACCTTTCCCGTCAAACTTAGACGGCTTCAATTTCAAGAACTGCTCAACTAGCTGATGCATCTGACGATTTCCCTAACCATTCCCCTGATTCCTATTGTGTCCATTTGCAGCGGCGACGGCAGCCTCAGCAGCTTGGGCAACCGTGGCAGCTCGTTCATGAGCCTGCCTCCCTAATAAATTTCCTATTTCCTCCAAGGCTCTCATGACCCCTTCCATTCTATGGTTCTCCACTGCTGCTCTCGCCTGCGAGCTAGACACTCCACCAAATCCTCTACCTCGTCTGCTCATCCTCATAGGATTCTCACACACCTAAGCCTGTTATAATTTCGCCAAGGAATTAGAGACCTAAGCCAACTACTCAAGCCTAGCAGATCTAAGCAACAGTTCTCAACATCCAACATAGGCAAACAGCCACGAGGCAAACATCCACAAGTACTCAAACAGTACAGATCGCCACAACGATCACCAGGCAAGCAGCCACAAAATAAGCCACAAGGGTACACAAGCTAACAAAGTCTAGCTCTTACCTCAACTCCTACCGCACATGCAACTTAGCACGATTATCACACGCTACTCAACAAGCTCAACAAATGCTACCACAACAACACAAAGCACTCTGGCTATACCAAGGCAAGTCTACCAATCACAGGCATAGACTCACGCCACATGTGGAACGGGCCAAACTCTAGCGAGTCACTAAGGTCTCTCTACCTACTATCCTCAAAACCAACACTCCTTATCACTCCAAGGCTCAACCAACTTGGAACGAGCTGACCTTGTACTGATACCAATTCAAGTGGGGATGTCACGCCTCGCGTCCTACGAGCGCCCAACACCCCCTCAGCTCCGGTCGATAGAGATGCGACAACCCAGGACTAGTCGCCGACCCAGATCAAATGCTTAATAACTTAAAGTGACCGCTAGCGGAAACGAAACTCAACACCTAGACAACAATAAGAGAGAGGGATAGAGAAGAGAGAGAATGCAAGGCACAACTAACCATATCATAAAACATAACAGTTGCTTACACAAAAGAACAAGTCCACCAGTAAGCGACCACGCGCTACAAAAAGGAATCGGTGGTCTACTAACCTATATCCGCTACAGGGATATACCAAAAAGGGAAAGGGAACCTAATTATGTCTTCAGTTCCCACCATCAGACGACAACTCCGGCTCAGGGTCAGACTCCATTGGCTCTTCCTCGGGATTCCAAAACGTGGCGGTTGTGCTACCATCCTCAAGGTCGGGGGTCTGAAAATGTGGTTGGATATAACAATGAGATAAATCTCAATAAGCTACACCCTAAACCCCGCTTAGGATAACATGTACCCTAGGCCAACCTAACATGCATTTCTAACCCAACCAGACTAGCAGTCCAACAATACCCAAAGTCTGAAATCACCAAATCACACCTGCCCTCTCACAGCTCAAGCATACAACAATGCAAACAAGGTACAACGCGAGCCGACAATCCAACCTATTAGACTAGCTCTCCACCACATAGCATTCAACAATGCACCTCAGATATATATATGCATATCAGTCTGTATAAGACTTGACCCGTGTTTAACGCATCAGGTCAGCGCCGCCACCCGCGTTTAACGTATCAGGTTCATGGGCGATACAATGCCTCGTCAAGCGCCATATCCCACGTAATAACACCACAGGATTGGCTCAACACCCCGCGTAATAACACCTCCGGGTTCCCCGCGTAATAACCCATCAAGGTATAATAACCACATTCCTCGCGTCATATAGGAAGCTCAAGGTTTAAGACTTTCGCATTTCGCGCGTCATAACGCTTCAGGGTTAAACAGACATTCATATTGCATAATATCAAACAACGAGCCCCGTGTCATAACGCCTCAAGGTCTCAAGCACATGAACATTATAAACATCAATTCCAAGCGTACCTCGCGTAAACACGCATCAAGGCTAAGCAACACAGTCGAACCACAACGTCCACTCAATGTACCACATGACAACCAAACTAAGGCATCAAGCCATACACATGCCACGTACTTCGATCTAAAATGATGGTTTACTCTATGGTCGCGCACGATGCACATTCAAGCAAATCAAGCCACACATGGCGCACCAGGCCCTCTTGGCCGAACACATCATCACACGTGCACATCCAGTATTCAACAAACACGCCACGCGAAACAAGGCACAATCAACTCAGCCTATAACTTGCACACGAGCACATAATCTCATTTCTAGGCATAATCTCATTTTCCCAAACATGAGTGTCGTTCTCCCACGATCCACTCCATCTAACACCTCAATAACAATCATCAAGCCTCAAGATACCACATAGCAAGCTCCTATGATCATCCTAAGTCGTTTCGAATTTCTGGATCTTCGATGAATAGTGATTTCCTTCGATGAACAGTGAAATCCTTCGATGAACAGTACCATGGCAGCCCCTAAAATCCACTAAATCCTCTTCTAATCAAGCCTAGTAGTTACCCATTAGCCTACTCAAGGTTTAGGAAGCGGCTTACTTGAGATCGAGCTTGAAAACCGACGAAACCGAGTCGAACAAACCCTCCAAGCTCTTGGCAATCCACGGCTGTCCACGGCGGTCCACGGCGATCCACGGCAGCTGCAAAGCTGATCGGAGGTAGCTGGATGGTTTGGCAGTGGCTGGGCAAGGCGGCGGTTCGAGCGGCAGCTTGGCGGGTGACGGACGGCGGGTCTCCACCGATCAGCCTCTATGCAGCTCAGTTCCACGAAAATACAATGGTTTCTTTGATGAACAGCCTTTAGATCCTCGTACCCCTCGATCTAATGATCATGTAGACGAAAATGGAGCTCGATTCGCCTTTTGGACGAGCTCAAACAAGAAATTTCAAGTCGGACGCGCGCTGAAATCCAAGAAGGCGGGCGAGCGAGGGAAAGAGAGAGAGAGATTCGGTCTTGGCAAGAGAGAGAGAGAGAGAGAGAGAGAGAGAGAGAGAGGTGTTCTTGCTTTTCCAAAAGAAGGGAGAGAGAAAGCATGTGAGGAGAGAGAGAAGGAAGCTTGTCCAAAAAGCTTAGTACTATTCATCGATGGAACATAAAGCAAGGATTTGATATAAAGGTGGAGATGTGACTTGGGTTGGTGAGGGGTCGTTGGGAGCATTTATGGAGATGGGACAAAAGCATAAATATCCCACTAATGCTTTTGGATCTTGCAAATAAATATCCGGGGGTGGTTCTATAATCTGCCCACTCTGACTGATCTGCTAACACTGAAACCTCTATAGTCTGGCGGACCGACGAACACTGAACCAACTGATGCGATGTCCTAAATATTAGTTATGTTATTCTTGAATATTCGATGCCCAAATTCGGAGTCCGATTCGCTGCCAAACTCGATTGACTATCATTTCAAAAAATCTCAAACTAACGGGTGGCTTTTAGGAGTTACGCGTATTGACCTGTAATTTATTCAAATTTAGGTCAACGTACTTAAATTCCTAGTTAGCCTTTCCCTTACGGTTAGTCTCCTCAAGAGTGATCAGTTCTGAGTGAGATTACTCTAAAGTACATCAACGAGACATCCATTCATTTCATAAATCCCGAAAGTGGGTCGAATTTCAGAATGTCACAAATAGAGATCGAAGGATAGAACGATCACTATCAAGGCCTAAAGATAACACCAGCCGAGGAAAGAGATCGAGATTGAACAGAAGCTCACTACCACGGTATAAAGGCTACGCCACCAATCGAGGATAAAGAGCTTTTGGCTCACCACCAAGGAGTATCCACTCTCCAAGGATAAAGATGCCGAAGTGTTTACAATTCAACTCACAAAGAGGAATTCTCATTCATCAACAATGGTTTGCTTATAATCAAGAACACTTCTCTATTAATGGAGGAACAAACGAAATAAGAAAAGGAAACAAATAATCCCTTCCACCAGCCTTGCACAGCCAATATCAATCTTAGAAGATCTACCAATATCAAAGGAAACAACTCCAATCAGCCTCCCATTGATATATATTTCTTTGGGCAGCAAATCGGCAACAAATTAGGCAAGTCAAATTGTGAGTTCGCCAACATCTGAGCTTACCAAAGTCTGGGCTCACTATCATCTGAGCTTGCCATCGTTTGGGCTCACTATCATCTGAGCTTGCCATCATCTGAGCTCTCCATCGTCCGAGTTCACCAACATCTGAACTCGCCATCGTCTGAGCCCTCCATCGTCTAAGCTTCCCAACTTCTGAGCATCCTAGTCGATAGTCTTCATGTAGATACAATCCATTGAAGCAAGTTGTGACCAAATTCAGTCTTGGCCTGAATGAAAAATGATTGTTTAGAACTTGCGAATGGAATCAAGGTTTGCTCATTAACATTGGGTGTATCATTGCTGGCATGATCGGATGCTACTGCATCATTCTCCTCGGGTTGTTTGAGATTTGACCTCAAATTTGGTAGGTCTTCATCCTCCAAGTAAGAAGATAGATCTCCTACATTAAAAGTCGCCGAAAACTCCAAATTCTCTAGGAAGTTCGATTTTATACGCATTGTTGCCAATTCTCTCCAGAACTTTAAATGGACCTCCAGCTCTCGGCATTAGCTTGTTCTTTCGCCTGGATGGAAATCTTTCCTTCCTTAGATGAATCCACACCAAATCACCTGGTTGGAAATGAGTCTTCTTTCTATGCCAATTAGCTTTCTTCTTGTAAGACTCATTGGTCTTCTCAATTTTGGAACAAATCTATTCATGAATTTCTTCATCACTTGAATTCTTTCTTTACCGTCGAAGTTGATTTGCGAGTTGGACGGAATCGAGATCAAATCGATCGGTGTGAGAGGATTAAGTCCATACATAACTTCAAATAGTGATTGACCAGTGGTATAGCTTGGTGATCGATTATAAGCAAATTCAGCATGGGTAAGCTTCAAATCCTAATCTTTCAAGGACTTACTTACCATTCCTCTAAGGAGAGTAGTAAGAGTGCGATTGATTACCTCTGTTTGGCCATCGGTTCAAGGATGGCAGGTTGTGCTGAATAGAAGTCTTGTACCGAGCATTCTCCATAGGGTCTTCTAGAAGTAACTCAAGAACTTTGAGTCACGATTAGACATGATGGTTTTCGACACTCCTTGTAGGCGAATGATCTCCTTAAAATATAAATCAGCAATATGAGAGGCATCATCCGTCTTATGACATGGAACAAAATGTGCCATTTTAGAGAACCGGTCAACAACCACCATGATGGCGTCCTTTCCCCTTTGAGTTCTCAGAAGAGCCATAATAAAATCCATGCTTACATCTTCCCAGGGCTACAATGGAAATGGAAATTGGAGTATACATACCCTCATGAAAATGACTCTTGGCTCTTTGACAAGTTGCACACCTTGAGATAATGGCATGCACATCTCCATTCATCTTTGGCCAGTAGAAATGCTGTTGAAGAACCTCAAGAGTTTTATTGATACCGAAATGGCCCGCTAATCCTCCATCATGTGCTTCTCGGATCAGCAATTCTCTAAACGAGCTCGTCGGCATGCATAACCGATTTCCTTTGAAAAGAAACCCATCTTGGATAGAATTAGTGCCCTGAACTCTACGTTTATAGTTGGCGATGATGGATGAGAAATTGGGATCACCAGCATAAAGTTCTTTCATAGCTTGGAAACCAAGGATTCTCGAATCCAAAACAGCAAGCATAGAATATCTTCTTGACAAAGCATCGGCTACCACATTAGTATGGCCAAGTTTATATTTTGAGACAAACGAAAAAGATTGAAGGAATTCTACACATTTAGCATGTCTCGAGTTGAGCTTGTGTTGGCCGCTAATAAATTTGAGGGCCTCATGATCTGAATGAAGAACAAACTACTTTGGTCTCAAGTAATGACTCCAATGATCTAGAGCTCGCACAATAGCATAGAACTCCTTATCATATGTCGAATAATATTTCTTGGAGTCAGTCAGCTTCTCACTGAAATACGCCAACGGTTTTTGCTCTTGGACAAGAACAGCCCCAACACCAACTCCACTTGCATCACATTCAACTTCAAATACTTTATCGAAATCAGAAAGGGCAAGAATATGAGACTCACAAAGTTTCTGCTTAATGGCTTCAAAAGCATTATAAGTAGCCTTTGTCCATTCAAAAGAACCTCTCTTCATACATTCGATTATGGGAGCCATAACAGTACTAAAGTTCTTCACAAATCTACGATAGAAAGATGCAAGACCATGAAAACTTCTTACATCGGTGATAGATTTCGGTGTCGGCCATGAAATTATTGCTTCCACCTTAGACTGATCAACGGAGATTCCATCCTTAGAAACCACATATCCAAGGAATATAATGCTGGAAGAGAAGAATTCACATGTGACATTCTGAATTCCGACCCCATTTCGAAGTTTATGAATGAATAAAATGCGTATCGATGTATTTCAGTAATCTCGCTCAGAATTGATCTCTCTAGAGTCGACTGACCAAAAGGGAATGGCTAAATAGGATCTAAGTACGTGGACTAAAGAACTCGATTGCGGAGTAATACCCTGACCAAAAGGATTATCGAGGGTATATTTTGGACCATCGCTGGCCGATCTAAGATTAGTGTCAGAACGATTTGCTAGTATTATGTAATTGGTTCGCGGGTGATTCCGCTTGACCATAGCATAATTTGCAAATAGCTCTGAACTGATTTCTGACGATCACGTCCTTTTGGGACTAGCAATTACTCTCATAATTACATGACAACCAATGTCGCCGTGGTTCAAATAATTCTTAAGCGTGACACAAATCACGGGTCGATACGCATAACTCCTACGAGCCGCCCATCAATTTGAGATGTACTGAATTTGCGATCGGTCGATTTTGAGTGCGAAGTAGACTTCGAAATTAGAGGCCGGACATTTAAGGATTCCAATATAAATAAATTGGACGTCGTCTCATCGAGGACAGTATAGATTGTGTAGCGCTCCACATGAATTAGAAAAGTGAAAATTTGGACTGCAGAGTGGAATTACCATTTTTACCCCTGAGTTGTTGTTCAGACCCTTGAAATTTGATGAGGACATTTTGGTCATTCAACCCTCACCCTCTTGACTGAAAATTTCCAAGGGTATATTGGTCAAAAGAGCTCTTGCAAGAGACCAATTTCCCCATGTGCTCTTAAAAACCCTATTTTCCCCATCACCAACTAGCACTATTCATGCAATATTCCTAATGTTCCATCCCCCAACCCCATGAACCACTCCACTCAAGCCTTCCCTCTCTCCCTCCTCTTGATAATTTTGAAATCTCTCCCTCTCCCTCATTCCTCTTCTTCGGTCGAACCACTTCCCTCACTCGCTCTCATTTTCACTCACTTCCTCAAGCTCTCACTCTCTCGATTCCTCTCACTCTCTCGAGCTCACGGTGGAGCTCCAAGCTGGTACCACCATCACCGAAGCTTCTCCTCTCCTCCTTCGCCGCCGTTGTCGTCGTAGAACTGCCGGTCGCCCGTGGCACCGCCGATTGAGCCGTGAGCATTGGAGGCCGCCTTGCTCGGTTCATTTGGCCACTTTAGAGGCCCATCCCGAAGTAAATCTGGTCGTGGAGAGTTGCTGTGTTTCCTTGGCTTGTTCTTGCTGCAAATCAAGGGTAAGTTGCTTCTAATCTTACCTTAGGACTATAGGTTACTAAGGAGCTTGTTAGATGTTGATTGAGATACTTTTAGTGGCTGTTTTGGGCGTGAAAAGGGGGAACCGGGGCTGATTTGTGGAGATCAAGTGATGCTTACGTGTGCTAGAGTATTAAACGTGCAATCTGTGGTTGATTTGTGATTAGATGATCGACCTAATGTGTATGTTAGGACCAAGCGATTATTTGTGGCGTATGAGCATGATTAAATGTCCAAGTGGTGTAATGGTACTTATGAGGAAAATTTATGTCATGGTGTTACTTGTGGAGTTACCAAGGTTGTTGATTGAGTCCTAAGTATTCGGTTCGGGCTAGTGGATGCGATATGTTGCATCATCTTGTTGATTGGACCCTAGCTATTCAGCCGTGACTAAATGAATTGGGAAATTGATGATTGAATCCTTGTTATGCCCTAGAGTATTCGGCCATGTGATGAATGGTGCGAGCCAATTATTGAGAATTTGGCTTAATTTCCTTATACTCGATCATGAAGTATTAAAATGTGGGTCGACTGAAGTGTGGGCATGGAATGCAATTTGTATGCTCTGGTTGTGATAATATGCATATATAAACCTTGAGGCGCCTATATGACGTGGGAAATGTGATTATTAAATCCCGAGGCGCCTATATGACGCGGGGAATGTGATTATTAAACCCTGAGGCACCTATATGACGCGGGGAATGTGATTATTAAGCCTAAGACATTATTACGCGAGCCAGATTATTGAACTATATGCTGCTATGCCTGAAGCAATAATCGCGAGACTAATTGTTGGAATTGAGCCATATTAAGCTTAGCAGTACTCTGTGATTGATGTGATGTTAAGTGCCTAAGTATGAAGCTCAGTCTTAGTGGAATAATTGAATATTGATTGAAAGCATGCGTAGTGCCAGTTTATTTATAAATCTGATTGAGATGCCGATCGTCTTTTGAAATCCCTTTTTTTGATTCTATGCTTTATAAAATGGCTCGGAGGTGCTGTAAACCTAGAGTAGGCTTAGGACTAACTTACTAGGATTATATCTCACCCCCTCGTGGGACCAACTTTTCGAACCCTATGTCTTGACCTGTCTGCGATGCCGACACTTTTTGGATTGCTGAAGAATTTTGAGTCCGTGACCACATTGTACCCGGGCCAAGTGTACTATAAGAGGGCTGGTACTCTATGGGTAGATGATGGAGGCGATAGCTGGACGCCGCATACCTTTGTGTCTTGGACATATAAGGACGGAGACACGCTTTTTGGGCCGTTGAGAGATTGTGTCATACCGGACGAGGTGCTAAGAGCCGCAAGACACATGGAGGCTGTCGTTCCCGAGGATGGATCTGCCGAGTGGGAGCCCGTGGTTAAGCCCGAGCCTGAGCTTCCGGAGCCTGAGGACCCTGGTGAGGACGGAGGGATTGTAGAGCCGAGGGGTGCTGATAATGACCCCATAGACACTTTTGAGTCCGAGCTGGAGGTGGAGTTTGAGGAGTCAGAGCCCGAGATGATAGAGGTGTATGAGACGAACGTTCCCATCGAGCATGCTCCACCTGCTGCTGAGTCCACGGATGGCGAGTCTAACCCTTAGGCATAGTTGAGCCTCCTGACCTTTTGAACACCTTCCAAGATAGGTGTAGTTTTAGTTGGGCTGCCCCTTTTGTTTAGTTGACCACCTCTCCCTGTTTCATTATAGGTACCGTTTTCATTATGTTGTAAGAATGATCCTAATTTTTCTATTTAATGCAGTTCTCGTCTTTTGAAGTCATCTTGTTGATATTGTTGTATGAAGTTTGTCGTTGTTTCCGCATATGTATTTCATTCCGCATTCGCGTATTCGCCGTTCGATTCTGGGATTACTATTAAGTAACGGTATTCGAGGGATGTTGGTGCGCTCAGAGGATACGGGGTGTGACATCACACTTCTCCATCTTCGCAAAGAGCTTATGCTGCCTCAGAAGATCAAATACATGTTTCAAGTGAGAAACATGCTCTTTCTCATTTCTGCTGTACACAAGGATATCATCAAAGTATACAACAACATAGTGACCTATAAAAGGATGAAGGACTTCGTTCATAAGCTTCATGAATGTACTCCGAGCATTAGAGAGTCCGAATGGCATAACCAGCTACTCATAGAGGCCTCCTTTCGTCTTGAAAGCTGTTTTCCAATTATCACCTTCTCGCATTCGAATCTAGTGATAGCCACTCCGTAAGTCTATCTTTGAAAACACAGTCGAACCATGTAATTCATCAAGCATATCATCAAGTCTAGGTATAGGGTACTTATACTTAATGGTGATGTTGTTGATGGCACGGCTATCCACGCACATCCTGAATGAGCCATCTTTCCTTGGCACGAGTAGAGCCGGAACAGACCATGGGCTCATACTTTCTCGAACATAGCCCTTTTTAATAAGTTCATTGACTTGCCACTGTAGCTCCTTTATCTCTTCTGGGTTACATCGGTACACTGCTTTGTTCGGAAGAGAAGCACCGGGCAACAGATCAATGTTGTGCTCAATCCCCTAAATGGAGGTAATCTAGCCGGCAACTCCTCCAGAAACATATCTTCAAATTCTCTCAACAAGGATTGCATTTTCGGGTGCAAGGGTTTCTCAATCTCACTCTTTTTCTCAACCATGAGCAAAGCATACACATTTTTTTGCTTGCTAATGGCTCTCTCAACCCGAGTTTTATTCAAGAACAGACTCTCTTTTCTAGTGTTTCCCTCTCCAGGTTGATTTTTCGGTATCAAGAATGGATTCAAGGGAACAAGAGTAATGCATTTCTATTCCTTGTGAAACGAATATGTGTTTTTACGCCCATCATGCACAACCTTTCTATCATACAACCTAGTCTTCCTAACAACAAGTGGCATGCATCCATGGGAATAACGTCACATAGAATCTGGTCTTGGTAACTTTTGCCGATTGAAAACTAAATCAAGGTTCGTTTAGTTACCGTAAGATCAATTCCTTTGCTGAGCCATTGGAGTTTGTACGGTTGAGGATGTTTGGAAGTCAGTAACTTTAGTTTATCAACCAAAGTTGTTGACGCAACATTGGTGCAGCTTCCTCCATCAACAATCATCGTACACACCTTCCCGTTAATGGTGCAATGGGTGTGGAAGATGTTTTCTCTTAGCTCATCATCTTCTGGGGAAACGTTGGAGTGTAAGGCTCTTCGGATGACCAGATAATCGCCACCATCAACTTTCTCCACGAACTCTTCTTGTTCCTCAGATTCGAAACCATTGTGATTAGATTCATTCGCTTCATCTTGAATCTCTAACTCAATCTTCTCGGCCTCTTGAAGAGTTATAACTCTCCGGTTAGGACAATTTGCTTGAAAATGCCCATAGCTAAGGCATTTAAAGAACTTTCAATTGTCACCATTAGGTTTCTTGTTGGGTTCTTTGACGAGTTCAGTAGCCTTCGCTTTGTCTTTGTCTTTAGCCAATGAACTCTCAATCTTACTAGAAGAAGCACCCTTAAAGAAGGATGTTCCCCTTGTCGGGGTTCTAGAAGACAACCTCTTGCTCTTCACTTGCTTCTCAACCGTCATTGCTAGTTTGTACACATCCTTGAAGGACCAATAAGGTTGAAGCTCAACCAAATCGGCAATTTCCCTGTTCAAGCCACCAAGGAAATGAGCAGTAGTTTGCTCTTGTGATTTTGGAACATCGTACATCATCATGAGTTGCTCAAACTCCCTGATGTATTCCTCTATGCTAATCCCGTGTTGCTTAAGGAAATTCAGCTTAAGGAATAAGTCTTGTTTATAGTTCATGGGTAAGAATCTCTTCTTCATCAACTTCTTGAGTTTTTCCCACGAACAATCTTTCTTTTGCCGTCCCGGATTCTTTGATTTTTAGATTTTCCCACCAAAGTGAAGCATACTTCTTAAATTTAAGAACAACAACTTTGCATCTCTTTTCATCCGAGTAAGATTTAAACTCAAATACTCGTTCTATAGTGTGCAACCAATAAATAAAATCATCGGGATTAAGGCTACCTTCAAATTCAGGTACCTCTACCTTCACATCGCGGTCGTTGTTATTGTACCTTCCCCTTCTCCTTCTAGTTCGATAGTCTAAGTCACTAGAATCACCTCCATTGTTATTGGATTCATCATCTGAATCTGAATGAGGATCGTCAAGGTGCGGGTGATTATTGGGAGGTTCCCGTGGCGGCAGATCTTGTCCCGCTCGGTTCTCCAAAAGGGTGAGGACCCTCTCCATTTGTTGCTGCAATTGGTTTATTGCACGATCTCGTCTCTCATTATGGGCTTGTTCCAAAGTGAAGCCTCTTAGAACTGTTGGATCACCCATTGTAGAATAATATTGATAGCAGAAAAGGAATCACTCAAAACGAGTTCAACCTAGAGCTCTGATACCAAATTTGATGCGTGCGTGACGTGGGCGAATGTGTTTTGAGTGATTGTGGAAGGAATAATGGATAGATCAGAGTGTATGGATGGTGTATGGGGGGAATTTCGGGATTAAGTGAATGGATAGTGTAAGAGAACAGCAAAAAACCAATAGGAATCGAACTAGATCATGGCGTAAAGATATCACCAGCCAACAACACAGATCGAAGGATAGAACGATCACTACTAAGGCCTAAAGATAACACCAGCCGAGGAAAGAGATCGAGATTGAATAGAAGCCCACCACCACGGTATAAAGGCTACGCCACCAACCGAGGATAAATGGCTTTTGGCTCACCACCAAGGAGTATCCACTCTCCAAGGATAAAGATGCTGAAGTGTTTACAATTCAACTCACAAAGAGGAATTCTCATTCATCAACAATGGTCTGCTTACAATCAAGAACGCTCCTCTATTAATGGAGGAACAAACGAAATAAGAAAAGGAAACAAATAATCTCGTCCAAAATAAATGAAATAAGAAAAGGAAACAAACAATCTCATCCACCAGCCTTGCACAGCCAATATCAATCTTAGAAGATCTATCGATATCAAAGGAAATAACTCCAATCAGCCTCCTATTGGTATATATTTGATTGGGCAACAAATTAGCCAAGTCAGATTGTGAGTTCGCCAACATCTGAGCTTGCCATCGTTTGGCTCACTATCATCTGAGCTGGCCATCGTCTGAGCTCTCCATCGTCTGAACTCGCCATCGTCTGAGCTTCCCAACTTCTGAGCATCCTAGTCGATAGTCTCATGTAGATACGATCCATTGAACCAAGTTGTGACCAAATTCAATCTTGGCCTAAATGAAAAATGATTGTTCAGAACTTGCGAATGGAATCAAGGTTTGCTCATTGACTTGGGGTGTATCATTAGTGGCATGATCGGATGCTACCGCATCATGCTTTTCGAAAATATTCCACTAGTTCCCTTTCTAAGAGTGGCGGTAAAAGCTGCATAGCTTGTAGTTTCCACCTGTGTGCGAACACCCTGAATTCCTCATCCTCATCCATGGTAATGAGGGCCAGATCGTCTTTACTGATAGTGAACTTCAGATTGGCCTCAAACCACCTCATGAATTGCTCTGAGAAATCTTCGTAATCCAGGATCCAATCCAGATGCACTGACTGGTACCAGTATAAGGCCGGTTCGATTAGGCTGCGCTTAGAAGTTATTAATGAGAACTGGATTGTCTTCGTGATAATCGATCATTTTATGGAGGTAATACGAAATGTGATCCAAAGGGCACCCTTTACCATCAAACTTTTGCGGGAACATCACCATTTGATCCATTCGATGAGGGGTCGTATTTCTTCTACGAACGATGAACTCTTTTAGTTTCGATATCATGTTAGCTAGGTCCTTAGACTTCTCCTCCAGATTGGCCATGCGACGGATTTGCCATTCTACCATTCTTCTCAATTCCAGCATATGGTAATCTTCCTCCATCCGTGGAATATTGATGTTGGCCGCTACACGAGATAGCTCGAATACCATTGAGACCAAATGATCCATATTTCTTTCCATAGTAGTCGACCGATCATGGGCTTCTAGACTCACTTCCTTTTCCACGCAACTATCATTATTGGGAACATCTTCATCAATCGCGCAGACCCATCCATCATCTACAGGGTCATCCATGCCGTCCCAACCATCCGGGACAATGTCTTCGATCCAGATAAAGAAACTCAGCGGAGGCGAGTAAAGTACCTGAAAGTTTTATTTCCCGCTATCCTGACCCAGCTTGTCAACGATGTCGCCTCTCTTTAGGGCCTCTTGCAAAAACTTCTTATCGGTTTGATGAGCTTTCTTGCCACGAATTCTGTCTTCATCTAGTTCCTCTTCTTCATTCATTACGCCCTTGTATGGAATACTCTATGAGTCACCCCACTCTATTTCTATGATAAACTCCTCTGATGTCAAATCAATTGTGGAGTAGACCCCTTTGAATGTAGAATCATGAGTCTCAGCAATAATTCCCAATCTGGCCATTTTAGCCAAGCACATCAGTTTTTCTTCCCTTGAGACATTCCTCTCCGAGGGGTATGATGAGGCCTCCACCAGTATCTCTTGCAGCTTCGTCTCATTCACCATCAATCTTAGTGTATCATTGCATTCCTCATCGAAGATGACGTTTACTTCCCGATATTCGGGTAGAGGATTCTGCTGCACATTAGGTTCTGCCTTATCAAACTCAAGGATCCCTCCTTCGATCAAAGCTTGCACTTTGTATTTGAGTGGGAGACAGTTGTCAACATTGTGCCCCTTCTCTCCCATGTGGTAGACACAAGTCTGGGTCTCATCACAGCCTGGGTATCTAGGCGGATTCTTCCTTGGGGGTTCTCTTGTGACCAAACACCCCTCCAATAGCAAATGCAAAAGTTTGGATAAAGGGCGCGGTAATGGTGTAAACACTGGCGGCAATCTCTTCTTTGGTTCTGGTATTTTAGCGGCTGGCCATGAAGTACCGCCTTGGGTGGTAGCGAAATTCTGAAATTTCTTTGGTTTGGGAGGGTTAGGTACGATTGCAATGTCGCCCATTTGCTCCTTTTGTCTTTTCACCGGGTATTGGCGTCTGTATGTCACCTCTGATACCTTCTTTTCACGTATGGCCCATTCATGTCTCTCTGCGACTTTAATCATGTGCGTAAACGTCTGACACCCAGACGTGTTTAGCTTCTCAAAATATTCGTACGGAAGCACCTTTAGAAATAGGTCCACCAGCTCATCTTCTGGGATCGTCAGCTTTACTTGCATTGCCATGGCGTGCCACCTTTGGGCATAGGTGCGCATGGTCTCATTTTTACCCTTCACTGTCCTTAGCAAATCCT
Organism: Lenwebbia sp. NSW1173648; assembly: GCA_029784005.1. Classification (NCBI taxonomy): domain Eukaryota; kingdom Viridiplantae; phylum Streptophyta; class Magnoliopsida; order Myrtales; family Myrtaceae; genus Lenwebbia; species Lenwebbia sp. NSW1173648. Next base: position 14,360,985 of record JARCGZ010000007.1, read on the forward strand.
CCCTAGTAGGAGCTGTGGCGGTATTAAATTTGTACTGGTGTAAGAAGTCTTCAGTTAGATCTTCCCATCCGTCATAATCCTCTAAGTTTAACTCGATAAATCAAGCTAGAGCGGCGCCAACCAAGTTCTCTTGGAATGTGTTCATCAGTAGTGGAATGTAATCCGAGTAATGCGCTATCTTGCGCATTACTCGGATTAAATTGGTTATACTTCCAAACGAACTCTAGTTCTTTATAATCAGGGGGAATTTCAATCTTCACCAAAGGAAAAATCTTATTAAAATGAGCTAGTTCATATCCTTGGCTACTCAAACATTCTTCAATTTTGGCTAATCTTCTTGCGCCTTCTTCATTCTTAGCCACCGGTTTCTCTTTCTTTTCCAGGTCTATGACAACTGGAGGGGACTTAGGCAGGGCCTCTTGGTTTGGATTAGGCTCTACATTGGATGTCTGATTAGATTCTGAGTCCGTAGAAGAACTCGATTGTGCAGCCTGATTAGGAACCGGAGCTATCGAATATTTACCTTGGCTAGCGATCAACATCGCTTTCATCTCTGCCACCATCATAGCGACGGTATTCATCTGAGTCTCTAGGTTCACCACACGAGGGGTCAGTTCCTCCTGCTCCATTCCTAGTAAATAGGCCTTCCTACGAGTCCTCATGCTTAGAAATCACCTAAATTCCAAATAGTGAGTCAGAATCGAGATAAAAGGATGAGGGAAATTCATATTATGAGAACATCTTCAATACCATGCTTATTTAAGGCTAATGAAATGAAAGACCCATCTGTGAGCCTTAGCCTCACATGAAGGGTCTTTCCTCCATTTGTACCAAATAGTCATGTTATTCAAGAAGAACCTGATCCGTGACAATTGTTTCTTAATGAATTAAACGAAATGTCATTAATATGCATAGATGAAAATAAGGTGCATTTATTACAACCCCAAAATTCTCAAAAGTGTTCAAAATGTTCTAAAATAGCATATTCGCCTATCAAACTAAATGGGGAGATCGTCTATTCGATCTGTGGACATTTTGGCTCTAAGGTGCCTTCAATGTTCTCTAATCCGTCTAAGTCCCACATGTAAGGGTCGTCCTCTTCCTCCAAGGATAATACCCCCATATCTTCAGGTACATATGGCTCCACTCCGGGCTCATGATGTCACGCCTCATGTCCTACGAGCGCGCTAACATCCTGCAACGGTTCCACTCATTTCATAAATCCCGAAAATGGGTCGAATTTTAGAATGTCACAACTCTTGCCCCTTTACAAAAATTTCATCCTCAAAATTTACAACAAACCCTATTATCCAAACAGATAGGGGTGCTGACACTTCATTTTTTTCTTCGCTTTCCCAGGTGGCTCCTTCTGTTCCATGATGCTCCTAGATTACTTTCACCAGCTAAACTGTCTTGTTTCACAGAACCTGTTCCCTTTTATCCTCAACCCGAATCGATTTCTCCACGTACGATACCCTATCGTCCACTTCAATCACTTCATGGTCCAGTACATGAGTCGGGTCCGGTTCATACTTCCTTAGCATGGACACGTGAAAAGACATTGTGAACCTACGACCAGTTCGGCGGTAAGGCGAGACGATAAGTTAAGGTCCCGATTCGCTCTAAAATTTCGAACGAACCTACGTACCTCGGACTCAACTTTCCTTTCTTACTAAATCGAGACAAACCTCACATCAGTGAAACCTTGAGGAAGACGTGATCTCCTTCCTGAAATTCTAAAGGCCTACGCCGCTTATCTACATAACTCTTTTGACGACTCTAAGCAGTCCTTAGCCTTTCTCGGATCAATTTTACTACCTCAACTGATTGCTGAACCAACTCTGGACCCGTTATGCTTCTTTCACCAACCCCATCCCAGCACACTGGAGTTCTGCAAGCTTTGCCATATAACACCTCAAACGGTGCCATTCTGATACTCTGCTGGTAACTGTTATTGTAAGCAAACTCATCCAGATATAACTGTTATTCCCATCCTCCTTTGAAATCTATTACGCACGCCCTCAATATGTCCTCAAGCGTCTGAATTGTCCTCTCTGACTGTCCATCTGTCTGCGGATAATAAGCTGTACTAAACTGCAGCTTCGTTCCCAAGGCCGTCTGCAAACTCTTCCAAAAGTTGGACGTGAACCTAGGGTCACGGTTCGAAGTGACAGTCACTGGTACTCCATGAAGACGCACTATCTGTCGCACATAGAAATCAGCCAACTTATCCAAGGCGAAATCCTTTCACACGGCGACGAAGTGCGCAGATTTCGTTAACCTGTCTACCACAATCCAAATCGAATCATTGCCCCTCTGGCTCCTTGGTAAACTTATCACGAAGTCCATCGTGATATGCTCCCATTTCCATTCAGAAAATCTCTAACAGTTGCAATAGTCCACCAGGCTTACAATGTTGTGCTTTTACTTGTTGGCAGGTCAAACATTTAGCCACATGCTTAGCCACATCCACTTTCATTCCATTCCACCAGTAGTGCTGACGCAAATTCTGATACGTCTTCGTGCTACCTGGGTGAATGCTGTAATTACTCCGGTGAGCTTCTAACAAAATTTCTTCCTTTAGCTCATCATCGTTGGGCATGCACAAACGTCCACGAAACTTCAAGATCCTGTCTTCGAATACTTGAAAGTCAGGTTTCCTCTTAGTTGCATCCATGCTCACAATCTTCTGAATGTCAGGGTCCGTAGATTACGATGCCTTAATCTTCGCTTAAATTTCCGGCTCTATTCTCAAAGTAGCTAACAAGCTCGAGAGGTAACATACCTCGAACTTAAATTCCGAATCCCTTATTCCTTCGAGCAGAGTCCACTCCTTAACCATCATATGTGCAATGCTCGACTTTCGACTAAGTGCGTCTGCTACCTTATTAGCCTTCCCAGGGTGGTACAAAATATCGTAGTCATAGTCCTTAAGCAATTCCATCCAACGGCATTGTCTCATGTTCAGCTCCTTTTGGGAAAATAGGTACTTTAAACTCTGATGGTCCATGTAGATTTGAAACCTTTCCCGAACCAAATAGTATCTTAAAATCTTGAATGCAAAGACGATCGCTGCAAGCTCCAAGTCGTGCGTTGGATAGTTCAGTTCATGAGGCCTCAATTGCCGCGATGCGTATGCAACAACTCTGCTATGCTGCATCAGAACGCATCCTAACCCCTTTAGCGATGCATCACTGTAGATCTCATACCCTCCGGGACCATATGGTATCGTCAACACTGGTGCGGTTGTTAGCTTACGCTTAAGCTCTTGGAAACTCCTTTCGCACTTGTCTGACCATTGAAACCTTGTCTCCTTCTTCAGTAAACGTGTCATAGGCGTGGCTATTGAGGAGAATCCTTCCACAAATCGTCTGTAATAACCCGCCAAGCCTAGAAAACTTCGAACCTCTATAACTGATGTCGATCTTGGCCAATTCTCAACCGCTTCGATCTTCGTCGGATCCACCAAGATTCCATCCCCAGAGATTACATGTCCAAGAAATACTACTCGATTGAGCCAGAACTCGCACTTACTAAACTTGGCACATAGTGCATGTTCTCTTAGGGTCCATAGAACCATACTTAGATGTTACTCATGGTCTTCAGGGCTCTTCGAATATACCAAGATGTCGTCGATAAACACTATGACGAACTGATCCAAAAACCTCTTGAATATCCGATTCACCATATCCATAAAGGCAGTTGGGCCATTGGTCAGTCCGAATGGCATGACGGTGAACTCATAATATCCATATCTAGTACGAAACGCCGTCTTCGGTATGTCCTCCTTCTTGATCCTTTACTAATGATAGCCCGTCCTTAGGTCTATCTTAGAGAACACTGCTCTCCATTGCAGTTGATCGAACAAGTCATCAATCCTTGGCAGTGGGTACTTGTTCTTGATGGTCACCTGGTTCAGTTGCCGATAATCGATGCACAAACACAATGACCCGTCCTTCTTCCTCACAAACAACACTAGTACTCCCCACGGCAATGCACTAGGGCGAATGAATCCCTTATCCAGCAGTTCTTGCATTTGAATCTTTAGTTCCTTCAATTCTGAAAAGGCCATCATGTAGGGTGCTTTAGAGATTGGCTTCATTCTAGGGGCCAACTCAATTACAAACTCCACTTCTCTTTCTGGTGGCAATCCCGGCAATTCTTGAGGAAAGACATCGGGAAAATTGCACACCACGGCTATGTCTTCTAGTCTTAATTCCTCAATCGACGAATCGATCACAGATGCTAGGTAACCTTGACACCCTTCATCTAGCAGCTTAGTCACCTCAAGTGAAGAAATCCAAGGGATCGAGGTCCCTCCTCGGCTTCCCATAAATTCATATCTAGGATGACCAATCTGATTAAATTGGATCACCCTGCTACCACAGTCCATCACAGCCCTTTATTTCACTAACCAGTCCATCCCTATTATGACATCAAAATCATACATAGTCAAAACTATCAAGTCTATCAATTCCTCTCTACCACCAATGGCTAACTTAGAATTTGAACATCCTAGCGAAACCAGCACTTTATCCTTTAGGGGTGTGGTAACATACAGCATTACTTCTAATGGTTTCGATTCAATTCCAACTAAATCCACAAACCATTCAGACACAAAAGAGTGTGATGCTCCCAAATCAAAGAAGGTATAAGCGGCATGATCACATAAAGAGATGGCACCTGTGATCACACCTGGAGCATCCTCCGCCTCCTTACGTGCTATTGCAATAACTCTTCCTTGTGCTGGAGGCCGATTCTGGTTATTCTACAGCGCGGCTTCAGCCTGAGGTCCCATCCGAGGTTGCTATGGTTGGAATCGTGGTCCTGCAGCCTGATTCGGCCAATTCCTTATCTGATGACCATGCTAGCCACACTTGAAGCACGCCCCCATCCTACTTGGGCAAGGGCCATTCCCATGCATCCTTCCACAAGATCGACATACCATGTCAGATTGGTATGTCGGCTTCCTGAAATTCTTCCTGACAGGAGGGACGAAACACCTGTTTCCTTCTATAGGCCTATTCCCAAAGTGTCTGTTGTCCCTAGTAGGCGCATACCGTGATCCTGATGCGGTAGCCCTCTCATTCATATCTCGCTCCACCATCTGAGCCCTCGCATATAGCTCGGTGTAATCCCTCATATTTAGGAGTATCAACTGACTACGGAGTTTCGGCTTCAGCTCATCTCGAAACCTCCTTGCTTTGTCTAATGGGTTCTCGACCATCCTCGGTACGAACTTAGATAGCCTAGCAAACTCTGTCACGCCCCATGTCCTATGAGCACGCTAACATCCCTCTACTTCGGTCAATAAGAATGCGACAACCCAGGACTAGTCACCGACCCAAATAAAAAACTTAAGATCTTAAAGCGGACACTAGCGAAAACGAAACTCAACACCCAGACAACAACAAGAGAGAGGGATAGAGAAGAGAGAGAAAGCAAGGCACAATAAACCATTTCATAAAATATAATATTTACTTACACGAGAGAACAAATACACACAAAAGCGACCACGCGCTACAAAAAGGGACCGGTGGTCTATTAACCTATATTCGCTACAGGGATATACTAAAAAGGGAAAGAGGAACCTAGCTATGACCTTAGTCCCTACCATCAGACGACAACATCGGCTCAGGGTCTGACTCCATCGGTTCCTCCTCCGAATCCGACTCCATTGGCTCTTCATCCAGATCCGACTCCATTAGCTCCTCCTCAGGCTTGGACTCCTCAAGGCCAGTGTCCAGATTTGTAACCTCTCCGTCAAGTGGCATTGCCTGGACAAGGTCTAGCTCCGTGGGGTCCCACACCCCGCCATCAACATTAGGCACATCAAAACCTCGCAGAGGACTATATAACCCGTCCCCTACTCTCCGAGACCACGCCATATAGATGTGAGGGCTCCACTAATCCTCGCCTACATCTACCCATACTATACAAGAGTGTCTAAAATAAAATTCACCATCGCTCTTGGTATACTTCGTCACAGAGCGCTCTATTTGCTTCGGTATCCCAAAATGTGGCGGTTGCACTACCATCCTCAAGGTCGGGGGTCTGAAAAGGTGGTTGGATACAACAATGAGATAAATCTCAATAAGCTACACCTTGAGCCTCGCTTAGGATAACACGTACCCCAGGCCAACCTAACATGCAGTTCTAACCCAACCAGACTAGTAGTTCAACAATACCAATAGTCTGATACCACCAGATCACACCTGCCCTCTCCAGCTCAAGTACGCATAAGTGCAAACAAGGTACAACGAGAGCTAACAATCCAACCTATCCAGACTATACTCTCCACCACATAGCATTCAACAATGCACCTCATATATATGCATACCAGTCTGTATAAGACTCGACCCGCGTTTAACACATCAGGTCAGTGCCACAACCCGCGTTTAACGCATTAGGTTCTTGGGCTATACAATGCCTCGTCAGGCGCGACATCCCGCGTAATAACGCCTCAGGATTGGTTCAACACCCCGCGTCATATAGGCACCTCAAGGTTCCCCGCGTAATAACGCCTCAGGGTTTAAGACTTTCACATTCCCCGTGTCATATTGTCCCCTCTGGATTTAAGCACAACATTTCGCGCGTCATATAGGCGCCTCAGCATTTAAGCAGACATTCGCATATGCATAATATCAAACAACGAGCCCCATGTCATAACGCCTCAGGGTATCAAGCAAGCATATACATACTACAAAACTCGACGATTCAAGCAACCTCGCATAAACACGCATCAAGGCTAAACCAGACATTGAATCCACATGCTGATTCCAGTGGCCACATAAAAAGCTAGCTAGGGTATTAAGCCAAAGACATGCCACGTACTTCGATCTAAAAGCGACGGTTTACTCTACGATCGCGCACGACGCACATTCAAGCAAATCAAGCCACACATGGCACACCGAGCCCTCTTGGTCGGACACATCATTACACGTGCACATCAAGCATTCAACAAACATGCCATGTGGAACAAGGTACGATCAACTCAGCCTCTAACTTGCACACGGGCATATAAGCTCAATTCAAGGCGCAATCTCATTTTCCAAGCATGAGTGTCGTTCCCCCACGATCCACTCCATCTAGCACTTCAATAATACTCATCAAGCCTCATAAAACCACATAGCAAGCTCTTATGATCATCCTAAGCCGTTTCTAAGTTTTGGATCTTCGATAAATAGTGATTTCCTTCGATGAACAGTACCATGGAAGCCCATAAATCCACTCCTAAACAAGCCTAGTAGTAACCTATTAACCTACTCAAGGTTTAGGGAGCGGCTTACTTGAAATCGAGCTTGAAAAACCACAAAACCGAGCAAGAACGGCCCCTCCAAGCCCCGGCGATTCACTGCGATTCACGGCGGTACACGGCTGGACGGCGGCGGCTGCAAGGCTGAACAGCGGTGGCTGGTCGATGGCAAGGCGGTGGCACAGCGGCTGGTCTGTGGCGGCAGTCCAAGCGGCGGCACGGCGGTGGCGGACAGGCAGTGATCCGGGCGTGAGAGGGAGAGAGAGAGTGTGTGATGTTCGGTCGAGGCAAGGGGGGAGAGAGAGAGTGTGTGATGTTCGGTCGAGGCAAGGGGGGAGAGAGAGAGAGTAAGGAGAGAGAGAGAGAGAGAGAGAGAGAGAGAGAGAGAGAGAGAGAAGGAAGCTTGTTGGAGAAGCTTGGCACTATTCCTTGATGGGACATAAAGTGGAGATTAGATAGGATTTCTTAGATTGCCTTTGGATAAAGGTTGGGTAGATGAGATAGTGGGGTGGTTGAAGCATTAATGGAGATGGGACAAAAGCAATTAATGCTCACTAATGCTCTTGGATTCTTGCTAATAAATAATCGGGGGTAGTTTTGTAATCTGCCCACTCTAACTGATCTGCTAACACTGAAACCTATGTAGTCTGGCGGACCGATGAACACTGAACCAACTGAGGCGACGTCCTAAATATTGGTCATGTTACTCTTGAATATTCGATACCCAAATTCGGAGTCTGATTCGCGGCCAAACTCGATCTACTGTGACTTTAGAAAATCTCAAACTAACGGGTGGCTTTTAGGAATTACGCGTATCGACTCGTAATTTATTCAAATTTAGGTCCACGTACTTAAATTCCTAGTTAGCCTTTCCCTTACGGTTAATCTCCTCAAGAGTGATCTGTTCTGAGTGAGATTACTCTAAAGTACATCAACGAGACATCCATTCATTTCATAAATCTCAAAAGTGGGTCAAATTTCAAAATGTCACAAACTCTGCCTCGTACTGATCGACTGACATCTGATTTTGACGAAGCCGCAGAAATTCTGTCATCTTCCTTTCCTGCGCCATCTCAGAGAAGTACTTCCCATTGAAAGTTTCCACAAAGGCGATCTAGTTTGGAACTGTGCCTACGGGGAAAGTCCTCCCTTTGGTAGCCTCCCACTAATCATTGGCGTTGTCCTGCAGCTGGTACACTGCCAGTGTAACCTTTTCCTCCTTAGTACACCCCAGAAGGGTAAACGCCTTTCCCAGTTCCTCAATCCAACGAGAGGCAGCCTCAAGGTCACCCTTCCCGTCAAACTTAGACGGCCTCAGCTTCAGAAATTGCTCCACCAGTTGATGCATCTGACGATTCCCCTATACATTCCCCAGATTACCATTGTGTCCATTGGTAGCAGCGACGACAGCTTCAGCAGCTTGGGCAACCGTGGCAGCTCGTTCTTGAGCCTGCCTCCCCATCAGATTTCTTATTTCCTCTAAGGCTCTCATGACCCCTTCCATTCTAGGAACCTCCACTTCTAGTCTTGCCTCAGAGCTAGACGCTCCACCAGTTCTCCTACCTAGGTTGCTCATCCTCACAGGGTTCCCACACACCTAAACCTGCTATAATTCCCTCAAGGAATTAGAGACCTAAACCATATAATCAAACCTAGCAGTTCTAAGCAGAAGATCACAACAACGACCACCAAGGCAAACAAGCACCACACAAGCACCACAAGTACACACTCCATAAGGTTCTTGTTCTTACCTCTGCTCCTATAGCACCTGTAACTTAGCACGACAATGATAAATCATCCAGCAACTATGCAGATACCCACCAGATAACATGAAGCACTCAGCGTGATGCAAATCAAGCCTATCAATCACAAGTACAAACTCACACATCATGCATAACATGCTAAACCCTAGCGAACAACTAAGACCTCTCTATCTAGCTATCCTCAAAACCATCGTTCCTTATCACTCCAGGCCTCAACCAAACTTGGATCGAGCTGACCTTGCTCTGATACCAAATCAACGGGGATGTCACGCCCCGTGTCCTACGAGCGTGCTAACATCTCGCAACGGTCGATAAGAATGCGACATCCCAAGACTTGTCGCCGACCCAAATCAAACACTTAAGAACTTAGGGATGAACGCTAGCGGAAGCAGTTTAAAAGCACCCCATACATCAAAGTAAAAGAGGGATAGGAGAGAGAGAGAACAACACATCAAACAAAAACTTTTATAAACATAGCATAAGATTCGAATTACACATACGAACTACCCGAGGCAATCACACACAACAAAAAGGGTCGGTGGTCGCCCTACCCTAACTCCTCTACTGCGAGGGTAAACAAAAGGGAAGGGTAGCTATTCTAATCCTCGACCCCACCATCATCAGATGACGGCTCCGGCTCAGGGTCTGAATCCATAGGTTCCTCCTCAAGGTCCGACTCCATCGATTCCTCTTCGGGCTCTGACTCCATGGGCTCAACCTCCGCGTCTGAATCTCCAAGTCTAGTGTCTAGGCTAGTAATCACACCATCAGGAGGAGCAGCCACCATAGGGTCCCATTCGCCAACTCCATCATAGGGTATATCGAATCCCCTAAGCGGTCCGAAAGTCTGGTTCCCATCGTTAAAGAACCAAGCTAGGTAGGTATGAGCCCCCCAAAATGTATCACCCATATTCACCCAAACAGTACTGCATGCCTAGTGTATACTCGGTCACCTCCTACCAGGTACTCAGTCACTACACTATCTATATCCATAGGTACCCCAAAACGTTGTGGTGGCTCGTTCATCCTCAAGGTCAGGGATCTGAAAGGTATTGGTTACAATAATGAGAATAAATCTTAATAAGCTACTCCCTAAGCCTCGCTTAGGATAACACGTACCCCTAGACCAACCTAACATGTAGTTCAAACTAACCAGACGGCAGACCGACGACGTAGTGAAGATGAAACTACCCAATCACGGATACCCAATAATCGTTCCAAATCATAGGATTGCACACAAGGCAAAACGAGAGCTAATAAATCAACAAGTCCAGATCATACTCTCCACCACATAGCATTCAACAATGCATAGCATATATATATATATATATATATATATATATATATATATAATATCAAATCTTAATGAATAACGACCCGAGTTTAAAGCATCAAGTCCGCGCTACAACCCGCATTTAATGCATCAGGTGTACGATCAACTATCCTGTCAGACATCATATCTCGCCTTTAACGCATCAGGATTTCACAATGCCTCGCGTTTAACACCTCAGGGTTCAAAGTCACATATGAACATCACAATGCAGCAATTTCGAAATAAGCCTTGCGTAACACACATCAAGGCATAACTCAAACATGCGAACCATGTGGCCCAACAAATTGGCCTCATAAAGACCTTGACAAACACCAAGCTCTATACATGAGTTACACGATTAGCCCTCACATGCACGAGTTTCACCCCGCGATCGCGCACGAACCACATTCAATCAATTCAAGCCACTAATCCCATGAGATCCTACCATGGCCGAACACTCCTATACACATACACTTCAAGATTTCATCAACCAAGTCCTAGGATTCAAGGCACAACTAGGTTAGCCCCTAATTGCCAACAGCACTCAACTCACCAAATCAAGTCATATGCATTGCATCAACCAGGCAAGAATGAACACACTTCACCAATCACTCCATCTAACTACCTAATACGACATACCAAGCTCTCAAGATCAACCAAGCAATTATTCAATTCGGATCTTTGATGAACAATGATTTTCTTCAATGAATAGTGACGATCTTCAATGAACGGTAATTTCCTTCGATGAACAGTACCTCGATAGCCCCTTAAAATCCACTAAATCTACTCCTGAATAAGTCCATTAGTCATCCATTAGCCTACACAAGGTTTAGAGAGTTGCTTACTTGAGATTAAGCTTGAAAAATCCCACAAACCAAGTCAAGATCAGCCCCTAAACTTCATGGCAAGGGCGGCGAACAGCAGATGGTTGCATGGCTGGATGGCGACGCTGCAAGGGCTGGACGGCACGATGCGGCTAGTCCGAGGTGGGCTCGGCGAGGCGACGACACGGCGGGGCTTGGCGGGGCGGCAATCGAATGGCAAGAGTGAGAGGAGAGGGGGAGGATTTTCGGCTAAGGTAAGGGGGTGGGGGAGAATGAAAGTCAATAATGCATGAGAGAAGAGTGGAAGAGAGGGCTTTGGTCTTGAGTGAGTGGGGGTGAGTGAGAGTGGTTCTTGGGGTTTTCAAGAAGGGACTTAGTGGGGTGGTTGATGGGGTTTTTTTCAATAATTCAAATTTCCATCAATGAATTTGGCTCTTGCAAATAAATGCTTGGGGGAAATCTAGTAATCTACGAATTTAGGACTGATCGGGAATTTCGATTCAGGCAACTGGTAAGGCTGGCCAACGAATACTGAACCCAAATGAGGCGACGTCCAAATATTAGCAATGATATCCTTGAAAATTCGATGCCCAAATCCAGAGTCTAATTCGCGGTCAAAATCGATTAATTGCAACTTTAGTATATCTCCAACTAACGAGCAACTTTTAGGAGTTACCCCGTATTGACCCACGATTGATTTATCATCTAGTCGCGTTTAAGTTACTTAATTCATGGCGACCTTGGTTATCATGTAATTGTGAGGGTCAATCACTAGTACCGGAGGTCACGATCACTAGAAATTGGTCTAGTGATGCTGCAATCCATACGATGGTCAAATGGAGTCACGTATGAGCCAACTGTATGGTATTTACCAATCGTTCTATAACCTTTCTTGGATCGGCCTATAATGATACAAAATATTCCCTCATCAATCCTTAGGGCCAAAGTGTCAATCAAAAATGAAGTCTTTAGGTCCACGTACTTAATTCCTAGTTAGCCTTTCCCTCGCGGTTAGTTTTCTCAAGAGTGATCAATTCTGAGTGAGATTAAACTAAAGTGTGTCAACAAGATATCCATTCATTTCATAAATCTCGAAAATGGGTCGAATTTCAGAATGTCACACATGAGGGACAATATAATCAGGGACATATGGTTCCATACCGGGCTCTTGGGGAATCACATATTTTGGGATGTATGGCTCAACCAAAGACTATTGGTACTCCTTAAATAGCTTGATGTACTCCTTGGAGGCTCGATGTATATTCGTCTCCTCATCAAGATGATCATGCCACTCTACTTCTTGTAGGGGTGAATGCTTCAAAGCATGGACTATGAGATCATTCTTGGACTGATAGAGCACCTTGGTTGCCTTGGTAAGCTCGCCGCATGGTAGATCAAAAGCGAAGATTCTGGGACATACCTTCGGAGGGACCTCTTGTAATATCCCAAACTGTCTCACAACTCTAATTGGGTAATAAGCGATTCCACCCGAACAACCCATCAAAGTGATGGGATTTTCATCTATCCCAGTGATACGAGCCTCCAATATCCTTGGCCAAGTCAACCGTCACCGAAGCTATTTTGGTTCTAAACCCTCGAGGAAATCAGACCACTTCTTAAAATGGGACTTCGGGACAAGGGATTGGCATTTGAGGAAGGATTTAAGAGGATGAATATGTCGACTAATCTCATAACACCCTACACGAAGGTTGAAGGTCTTGATATGAGAAACGAACCACATATAGAGCAGACCACTAGAGCTTGAAAGGTGCCCTTTTTGGCAGATTGGAAATGGTTTAGGGATAAGAAGGTCTCTAGTAGGATCATATAGGAGTAGTTCCAACGGTAAAATCTTTGCCGAGCGATATGGACTAGGGACGGGTCGAATGTAGTTTCGGAAGTAGGGAATAGGACAAATGCGACGAAGGCTAGAATGAACAGCTTACTCGCTCTATGACCAGTGTTGATAGGGAGAGAAGAGTAATTGTTGACAAGGAATGATAGGGTAAACTTGCCGGAATTGGATTTGAAAACATCTCTTATCTCGAAAGTCTTGAGGCGGAGAAATTTGGATAACACATGGGTGGAATCTCTTCCCATGAGGGGTTGCACAATACGCTCCTCAAAGTCCACTCCAATAATAGCGGTATACTCCTCGAGGGTCGGTGTGATCTCTAAACCTCTGAAGTTGAATGTTAGAGTGCTCGAATCTCAAAACCTTGCCAAAGCTTGAATGAGAGCCAGCTGATAATCTACCTTGATAAGGTTGATCAAGTGTCCCAAGCGCTCTTCAACATATGCTTGATTGGGTTGATTGAGGCGGCTCCACCATGTTGATAGCTCCTTACGTGGGAATGGAATGATCTTAATATCCAACTTCCCCATTTAGCCTAACATATGCGAAAATGCATCCTAGAGTCAATTGTCACGGATTAGGATACAAGATGCATGAGGATGTTATGTGAATGTTATGAACGTGAACTAATCCAATTTCATATTTTCTTTTGGTGAAATAAGGGTTAAACATTTCTATTTGACCAAAGGAAGTCAAATAAGGAGTTTTAATCTGGATTCCTCCTAAAGAAATTATGCAATTGATTAGAATCTCTCAAATGATTGAAATGAAAGCCACAATCACAATCCCATGATAAAAAAGCGTGAAAGAGTCTATCGATCCAAATACAATTCAAATATGCATAATACAATCAGATCTAGGGGCTGTAGAACCTGAGACTCTAGAAGGGAGATTTGATACATGATAGCTAAAAAGGAAAATACAAATCAGGGGGACTGAGATAACTAAGGATGCCCCAAGTCTGAGCTAATCGGAACTAATCTCCTCATCGGGGGAGATCTCTACTAATCCGGGTGGTGAGAGGTGATAATCAGTGGCCCCACTCTCCTCATCGGATGATACCTCAATGACATCGACGTTTTCGATGAGGGGTTCCTCTCTCCTTGAGAGTGTATGTCATCCCTTTCTTATCTTCCTAAGCGCCTCCAGGAACCTCGCTTTTGCATGTTTATGCTCCAGGTAGCGTGCACTCCGGGTATAGAAACAATTCTCGCTTCGGGTGCGATTGCGTCCCGTGAGTCTCTCCCTTGCATGAAGCGATACGCCAGAAGCGTATCGAGCTCATCAGTATGGCGTCTGACAACCTTCCACTCATATGTGAACATCTCGAAAATCTTTGACCGACTCGAGACATCCACCTAAGATCTACTTACAAAAGGTAGCTTTCATTTCAATCATTCAAGCGATTAGAAAATGCTATGAAACGTCCTAAAAATGATAGAAATGCATGATATGCATGATATGTATGAAAAATGAATTACAAAATGAGAAGACCTTACTAACTGTACTCTTTTTTTTTGGTTTTTGGTTTTATGTATACCAATCTTCCATTCACATGCGCATGAGACAAGTGAGGGTTGACTCTAGAAATCAAAAAAGAGGATAAGGTATGGACCTAAAAAGGTTCCCATCATCCGGCTCAATAAATTCGTCCCCAAGCGCAATCAAACGTAAGAGGGTAGAATCACTAACCCGGATGACGAGCGGGATTGAATATGGTTAACCCAAGCGTAATCAAACGCAAGAACTTTGCATACCAATCCCTATCTATGGCGACCTAAAAAGGTGTTTGCAACTTGGGCTTAGGCGCTTGTGTGTGCAGTGTCGTGATCCTCTAAATATGCAAAGTCATGCATAACATTTAATATCAAAACAGCGCTTCAAAATTGCACAAAGTAAACAATCAACCTCAACTCCTTATCTGCATAAAACATGTCAGCACACACTCCACCCCTTATGACTCCCATCTGCATCAATATTTAACACATTTGGTCAGGGGACTTACCTCACCTTCAAGTGCATCTGCATAAAAATCAGGTTAGAAAAGCAATCAACTTTTTAATTGGCTCAAGTCCTCTAAAGTCCCCAGTGGAGTCGCCAGTCTGTTGCGACCCTCTCGAGAAATTTCGATTTCAAGGGTTAATGGATTGTCGGGATCTCGTCCACTCGAGAGGATGAATGAGATCGAGGCGCGGGCCCTCCCAAGCTCATATCAAATCGCGTCAGGGAAGAATTTTCAAATCGAGGTTGACCTTAGTGCGATCGGGTGACATATGATAAGTGTACATGCCATCGGAGTCACCACCAATCATTATTTGGAGGTATGATTGGAAACCCTATCGAGCGATCGAGAGTGTCCGTTCGATTCTTGAAAAACCAAAGAAGAGGGTTTGGGGACTTAGTTACGTCGAGATTGTCATTGACGCCCTTTCGGTATCTAAGTTGATCGATTTTCTAACCTAAGATTTCATGCAGATGACTCGAGGGGTAAGGTAAGCTCTAACATCTAACGGTGTCATGCAGATGGGAATTTTCTAGCCTATCAATCACAGTCAAGAATCGAAAGTACGCAAATCAAGGCAATCAAGAACGTGTAGATAAAACGCATCACAATCATCACACAAAGTGGCACATGACAAGCCTAGTGATGCCCTAAAGGCTTAGAGAATACGTCTTTAAAGTTCAAGGGAAGTTTGGGAAGGTTTGGGTCAAATTGACCATAGGGGCAAAATGATCATATTTGAAGGCTCGGGAACCCAAAATCAATTAAAATGGGCCAAACCAATTGAATGTGGTCATTTCCCATTTTCATGATTTTTGGGAATTTTTCTGAATTTTTTTAGAATTTTTTTATGAATTTTTCCAAATTTTTTATTGATTTTCTGAAAAAATTTTATTTTTATTTTTAAAATTTTCCAGATCGGGTCATTCCGGCCCACAAACCTGAAGACCCAACCCAAGCCCACGCGGGTCCGGATCGGGACTAAAACGACGCCACTTTTCTTTTTTATTAATTTTTTTCGATTTTTTTTTTTATGATTTTTGGAGAAATATTAAAAAAAACGCCAGATCCAACAGTCTACGA
Organism: Lenwebbia sp. NSW1173648; assembly: GCA_029784005.1. Lineage (NCBI taxonomy): Eukaryota > Viridiplantae > Streptophyta > Magnoliopsida > Myrtales > Myrtaceae > Lenwebbia > Lenwebbia sp. NSW1173648. Next base: position 14,377,079 of record JARCGZ010000007.1, read on the forward strand.
TGGACCATGTGGCTAATCCACACCCGCTGGATCGGTAGACTAAGATGGACGGCCGAGATCGAACGTTGACCAGATCTCAACCATTTGATCAGATTACTAGACCTACGGCCACGATCGTATGGCGAGACCAAATTTCAACCGCTCGATCCAAAATTTTATTTCATTTTTATTCGAAAATTATATTATGAATATCTCTTACTGACGTGGATGCCACGTGTCATTCCACGTAGCGCCACGTCAGCGCCATGTCACATTGACTACGGATATCCTCCGAGCTGACGTGGCTGCCACGTGTCGTGCCACGGGACGCCATGTTAGAGCCACGTTAGACATTTACCGGTGCTCTTCTTCGCCAAGCCTGAGGGAATGAATGGCCGAGAGTTTCCCGACAACATCCGTTGGTGAAACCTCGACCGATCGACCTGAAACCGGTGCCGATCGAACCCTAATCTAGTCCAGATCAACATATCTAAAACTCAATGAGATCTAACGGCTAAACATGCACTAATCAAGCTCGAATAGAGCTCGGCCATGACAATCCAATCACACAATATAGAGCATAACTATTCAATAGCTTCATAAGGTAGCATCACAGTGAGTTCAGGAGACTTACTTGAGGTCCTGATCAAGCTCTAGGTTGCCAGATTTGGCTAACCAAGTCGCGACAGATCTAGCTATGGCGGAGGTTTCAACTCGAGGTTTTCTCGCGCAATCGATGCAAAAACAAAATGCGATGATGCTCAGTGATGTTCAATGAGTAAGACGCCTCAAAAAATTTCAAGAATGGTGGCCGGAGTTGATCTCCGCCATGGATGCACAGAGTGAAGCTCGAAGTGGTGACTTACCGTTTTAGGGATCGGCGAGCTTCGAGACTGGACCCGATCGGATCCTTGGAGCTCAGGGAAGCTTCTGGAGGTGGTGGCGTGACCTGGCGTGGTCGGAGACACTGTAACTGAGCTCGCATAGTCCGACCTCAGATGTGCGACAATGGCATCGCGGAGAGCTCTCTCTCTTTCTCTCTTCTCTTTCTCTCTCTATTATGTTGTATCTGGTGAACCGAATGAGGCCTCCTCTTCGCCAAAACGCATGGATTGAACCTTTAAAAGATTTGAACCAGTTTGTGCGCGCATGGGGGATACCCATCAACTTACTTCCGCACATGAGACTACGTGCCAAATGGCCCTAACGGTGGTGAAGACGATGGGGGTTCCGTCTGGTTCCGTTTGGACCTCCATTGGGTGCGAATTGGCATTTGATTTGGCCAAAATTGAGCTTAGGTGTCCGCGGGTGCAGTCAAGGCAGAAATTGAATTCGCCACTCCAGCTCTGGCCACCGCTGGCCATGGAAATCTGTGCGATCGGAGCGGAACGAGGTGGTGCACAATGCCCACCCCATGGCACTCTCAATTATGGTTAGTAACGGGTCCAATTTGCTCTCCAAAAATCACTCATTCTCGACCGATTGAACCTGTGTGGAAAGGCCATTGGGGAAGATGATGGTCGACCGGGTTTGTGGGTCTAATCCGGTCAGACCCGGCAGACCCGGTCGATCGAATAATCTCAAATTGACCATGAAAATCTCAAAAAATTTCAAATTAAACAACAAAATTGGAATCAAGGGCATGCAATCTATCAAAAAATGTGCTTTTTCCCAAAAATATGCAAGAAATTATACGAAATCCCCAAATTCACATTTCGACCCGAAATTGAAATTTGCAGAATCCAAACACCAAACGGCCAAACTGGATCAACCACCACCACTAATCGATTCAAAAGGTCGAAAACTAGGGGTCGACGGGGCTCGAATTTTCAATTTGGTCCCTAGAAAAATTTTAATTTCATTTTAATCGATTCCCAAGGACTAAATTGAAAATTTTCAATTCAATTTGGTCCAATTTTCCTAAATTGAGCAATTTCTTGAACAATTGGACTGACTTGTGATTTTCGGTAATAGAGTGGGATGTCACGACTGTAAAAATGTGAAAATGGGAAATTCAAGGGCTAAAATGCAATTTTTTGAATTAATTCAGGATTATGTTCAAAGGGGGAACATGTAATTCCGATTCAGATTTTCAAAATTTTAAAAAGTCAAAATGAAAAGGAAATTAAAAGAAAAATACTGACTATTTTTCTGTATTTTGTGGCCACAAATGCTATTTTTTCTGATTTTCCAAGTATTTTCCTATTTTTTGAAAATACTAAAAAATGCCATAAATATGAAAAAAAAAAATTGTTCAAAAATGGATTCTTAGGCTTGGCCAAGGTTTCCAAAGTTGATTTTTGTAATTTTATGGATTTTTATGGATTTTTTCAAAAATAAAATGACCAAAAATCAAGTGTCAACATTAAGAAATGTGAGTAACATAATGATTTGCTACTCAATGAAGTTTTGCTAAAAAATGATATATAATGTAGTGCATTAGCAAAAAGATAAGTTCTAGGATACTAATAAGTTAGAGTAAGATTCTGTTTCGTCATTAGAACTTCTGAAACCTATCTAAGATTTTGAGATATAGCTCGTTTCACAGAGTTATAGGTTTCAATTCATTTTCAATCTGAGAATTTTAAGAGACTGTATCAAAGCATGAAAAAGATATAGATTTCATTTGATGGCTCAGTACTTGAAGTCTCAGATACTATATTAGAGCTTATATGTTCTAACTTATTTCACAGATTTTCAAGTCATTCATTTTAATTTCGATCTGAGAAACTTAATAGCCTATAGCATAACAGTATGAAAAATATATTTAGAGCATAGATACATTTTAGAGCATAGGTTCAGAGCGAAATCATATAAGTATGTCGTTACTCAGAACTTGTATGCAGAGAACCTATTCCTGTGATATTCTCAGAACCTATGAGAACTTGTATCATTCTCAGAACCTGTTCTCCTCAGAATGTAACTTTGATACTAATGCAAATCATATTGTTCTCTCCTTTTGCAACAATAATTAGTCAAGGGATATAATTTCTTCCCCTTTTTGTCATCAGCACAAAAGGTATAGATCGAACTACTAAAAAGTATTCAATAAAGGCTTAGTTAAGTTTAATCAACAGACTTTTGTAGGCCAGATAAAATATTCAAACATTCAACCAAAACTCAAACACTTCAAGTGTTAAAAACAGAACTAAAATTGACGAAATAAGAGAGTGAAAAAAGAGTTCTATTTTGGAGAGTTTGGGGCTAGAGTGGAGCATGAAGGGGCTTGAGTGGATGAGGATGGAGTTTGAGTAGTTGTGGCTGGCACAAGTTCTAAAGGGAGATGGACCACGGCAAATTTGGATAGCTAAGCCAACTTCAAGTAGGTCCTTTCGTCCATTATGTTCATCTTCCTTTCTGCTTGTTTCATCTCAAGGAATGTTAAATGGAATTTCTTGTTTGTATCATCCCTTAAACTCTGACTTAGCAATGTCAACTGGTCTTTCATCTGAAGCATTTGAATATAGAGCTCACTTTTCAGTTTTCTCAGGTTATCTTTGCACTATCCTTGTTTGAACAGAATATCCCATAGCTTATCTGAATCCGAGCTATCTTTTTTATTCTCTAAGTCCCAGCAGCTACACCACTCCCCTTGAGTCCTAACTCTTCTCTTCTGTTCAATCTCATTGTCTATCTCCTTGTTCATTTGAGCAGATAAAATTTTCAAAGCTTTTATCCCTACTAAAATATAGCTGGGATCAAGCTTTTGTTCCTCCACTATCATCCTTGCATACTCAGCTCATGCCATAGCCTGCTCATTCTCCTGGCAAAATTTCAGAAGATCTTCAACACAGAAGTCTTCTAAGTCTGAATCTTTAGAACTCTCATCTTCTATGCCATGAACAACCTTCCCTTGCAGTGAGGCATCCTTTAATTCATTTTCATTCAACTTAGATCCAAACTCCAGGACTTCCTCTTCAGAGATGAATCCGTTATACTTGATCAATGTTTTCATCGCATTTTCATGGCCTCCGCTTAATCTCATACCCTGAACAGCTTTCACGACGACTCTAGCAAGTCTGATTTTTCTTTCTATATAATAAGCAACTTGTTCAGTAGAGAAAGAATGTACCGTATTTATAAGCTATTCGGTCTCTTGTTTCTTCTAGTGCACAATTGTTGGAGTGGATGAAGAAGGAACTTGAGTTGATGCAAAAGACACAAGATCTGAAGAAAATTGGACTAGAGCAATCTTGGAATACTGTTCCAGCTTTTGGACGATTTCCAATCTGAAGGTGTTCGCCTTTTTGCCCATGTGTTCTACCTTCAAAAAGGCAAGACTTGTCTTTTCAGACACATTTTCCCTCAGCTTCATAAATTCTTGAACCAATCAATCTTTTACTTCATCAACTTTCTGAAACATGGTCTTGTACAAGTCTTGGACCTGTAGTTTCAATTCATTCTGATTGTACAAAATATCCTTGAGTAGTTCAGATCCAGTATTCTTACTCATCTCCTCTTCTTCTTCTTCAGTCTGAGTTCCCGCAGTGTGAGTTGACTCCCCCTCAAATTGTGCTTCCTTTACTCCATCGGGCTCTGTTTGATCTCCTATACCACCTTCCCTATTTTCATTAAGGAAGGCATGGTATTCATGCGCCATCTCCTTGTGATATATATATCTTCTTCTTCTTTCTCCAGCATTGCTCTTTCATGCTTTGCTTCCATAACGGCTTTTCTTTCTTTCTGAATTTTCAGTATGAATTGCTCAAGTGTAAGATGATCCTCATCTTCAGAGTCACTCACGGTATACTTAGAGTGACCCGAGAGATTTTCTAGAGTAGTAGCTCCGATTAGAGCTTTAGGACTTGTAAGCCTCAGCCTATCCGAGCGACGAATATCGGCTGAAGGTTTCTTTATGGTAGAGGAGTTTTTTGGTACCATGAAGGATTTTGAAAAGAATCTTTTCAGGAAAAGATATTTCGGGAGATGAGTTGCAAAAGATGATTTTGAGAGTAACGATTTCAAGAAGGATTTCAAGTGTAGAGAATGAGGATTTTTATCTTTGCTTAAATAGGCTTTAGAGAGACAGAGAAGAATGTTTAGTAAGGAATGAATTATTTTGGAAATGAAATATTTTGAAAAATTAAGTCAGAGATAACTCTTGATAATTTAAAGATTTGATATTTGAATTTCGGAAATAAAATATTTTGAAAAGATTTGATAAATTAATTTTTGGAAACGAGATATTCAATCAATTCAATCAATATAACCACGTCAATCATAATATTTGACAGAATATTTAAATAGATTGAGATTGCACATACCTTATTTGTTGCCAAAAATAACTACTTACGCGCCAAAAGTTTGGATGATCAAACCTGATGTGAGTGTTGTTCAGATGATGACCTCCTCAGATGATGCGTTCGTTTAGAGGTTCTATTCAAGCATTTGTATCTCCTCAGATGATGCTTTTGGTTGAAAAAGTGAATGTTATTCTCAGAGGTTGAATTTCCTCAGATGTTGCGTTTTGCTCAAAGGCAGATTTTAACCTGTCTTGAATAAAACTTGAATAGGCATAATAGTAATACCCAATTCTTGTCTAATATATTGAAAAAAATTCCTATCGAGGGGCTTTGTGAATATATCAGTTAATTGATGCTTCGAATCAACACATTGAATATTAACATCACCATTATGCACATGATCACGAATGAAATGATGTTTAATTTCAATATGCTTAGCTTGAGAGTGTAGAATTGGATTCTTTGTGAGGTTGACTGCACTGGTGTTGTCACACTTGATTTCCACGTATGAGACTTCAACACCAAAGTCTCTCAATTGTTGCTTCATCCACAAGATTTGAGCACAGTAACTTCCCAAGGCGACATATTCAGCTTATGCAATTGATAGTGCTATATAGTCTTTTCTTTCTTTGAATACCAAGACACTAGCATGGATCCCAGAAGTTGACATGTTCCTGATGTGCTTTTCCAATCTAATTTGCAACTGTTGAGAATAACCCCTAATTGATTTTGAAGTTGACAAAACAATCTATAATCTCTAATATCTAAGTTAATGCCGTGAAATATTAATTTGCAGATTATCCAAAGATGTATGGATCAAGATACATGGGATTGAATCTGGCAAAATATGCTCAGACGATGTTCTGAAGGACTCAGGCGATGCTTGGAGCTCAGACGTTGTGAGAAGAGCTTAGACGTTGAGCAGGGAGCTCAGACGTTGTGGGAAGAGCTCGGATGTTGGAATGATGTTCAAACTTTGAGAGAAGTGTTTCATGACTAATAACCAGATTATCAAGAGATCTATTTCAAGATGATTTAATTGACAAATTACATCATCACAACGGCTAGCAATCAAGCTGGATTCGTACTTAGAGATTCTCAATCATAAAGATCAATCAAGGACGTGGATTAAGGGAGACGAGGAAGACTCACCTAATGAAGTAATCCATCTATGGAAATCCGGGATAAAAATTGTATGGGCGATTTGATCCAAAGGGGGATTCTTTCCTTTATCGACCTCAACGGCTACGAAATCCTTGTATACAGTTTCGTCCCAACGGGGAAGTTTGGAGAGCGATCCTCTGGAGATCTTGCAACGGGAAGTTGGAAATGGAGGAGTATAAAAAGAGACCTCAAGGCTGAAGAGAACAACGTACGAGGGAACAGAATTTAAAATTCCAAGAACGAGAAAGCTTCACATCCTTCATATACTTTTGATCCAACACTGTAATACTTAGAGGAGAACATAAGAGTGTGAGAGTGTTAGACAGAAAGTCTATTCACCAAGCTGTAACCTCTGAGTTATTCACTAGTGGAATCCAACCGATTGGTTGCCAACGTGAAGAAGTGAACGTAGGCTTGAATAAAGCCAAACCACTATAAATCCTCTGTCCACATTCTCTTTCACTTAATCTCTCTATTTATATATCTGTGAAAGTAGTTGTGTGCACGGCGCTACATCTGAGAGTTTCTCAGATCTTCTTAGTAGTATCGTCTGAATGAAGTTATGCTTCTAAGGGGATCTCAGATCTTACTAGCTCATATCATTAGAACGAAGTTCTGAGCAGATTAGTTATATTCCGCATTGATTTCTTAAAATTCTTTAAAATCACCTATTCACCCCCCCTCTAGTTGATAACACTAGCCTCAACAATTTGTATCAGAGCTTGGTGCTCATATTTTTGTTGAAGTGTTATTACTTCTAAGCCAACGATCTTTATGGCTAGTAATTTTTCTCCCACATGGATTGAAGGCAGAAGCAACAACAGACCACCTTACTTCGAAGGAAAGAGTATAGTGATTGGCAGAATAAATTCAAGGCATGTCTCAGATGCCAAGACCCGCAGATCTGGGATGTTGTTCAAAGAGGCGTTGATCCATCTACAAGCACTTCAAGCGGATCAAATGTAGGGGACAACACCAACACCACTCTCATAGCTACTCTAACTGCCACTGAATTAGCAAAAAGAGATGCTCTAGATGGTAGAGCTATTTATTCTTTTTATAGTGTATTATCTCCCACCGAATACAAACATATTGCAGATTGTTCCTCATCAAAGGCAATTTGGGACAAGCTCTATGTAACCTACGAAGGGACAAATAGAGTCAAGGAGACCAAAGTCCACATACTCCTCGGCCAGTACGAAGCCTTCAAGATAAAGCCCAATGAAACTGTGAAAGAGATGTTTGATAGATTCACTGAAATAGTGAATGGTCTCACCTATCATTGGAAACTTGTGTCTGGACCGATGCGAGTGAATAAACTCCTAAGGGCACTCACAAAAGAATGGGACAATATCAAAACTTCCATTCGAGAGACTTATAGGATCTCACCTCTGTCCATGGATGAACTCATTGGAACTCTTCAATCCTATGAGGATGAAAGAATCAATGAGGAAACTCAATTGAGAGGTAAGAAATCCATTGCTTTGAAATCTAATGCTGATTCTGATGTCTCAGACTTTGAAGATGAAGACGATGAGGAACTAGCACTCATGGTCAAGAGATTCGGAAGAATGGCAAAGAAAAGAAGAAATTTCAAAGGCAAAAGAGATTTCAAGCAACATGATCTGAGACAATCATCTGGTGACAAAGATGAAAGCAAAGATGTAATTTGCTATGAATGCAAAAAGAGAGGCCACATCAAACCAAATTGTCCCCTTCTAAAGAAGAAGGGAAATGATGAAAAATTCAAGAAAGCTCTAAAAGCTGAAACTTGGAATGACACAAAATGTGAAAGTGATGAGGAATTTGCCAATATCTATTTAATGGCCATCTCTAACTCTAAGCATGAATCTGAGGTAACTTTTACTAACATTCCTTTTGAGGTATATGAATATATAGATGAATTATGTTCAGATTATAAATTTTCTCTTGAAAGGCTTTTTGAATTGAAAAAGGAAATTGCTTGTTTAAAGAAAAATGATATTTCTCAAAAAGATAAAGTAAATTTTCTCAAAAGTGAATTTTGTCAAGTTAAGGAAAAATCATATTTGACTTTTAAGAAAAATGAAGATTTGCAAATCAAAAACGAATTTTTGAAAAACAAAAACGTTTCTTTGAAAAAGGAAAACGATTGTTTGAAAAAGGAAACTTCAGATATCAATAAAAAGTTTTCCTCTAGTTCAAAAAATTTACAACATATTCTTTCTATACAAGTTCCTTACTACAATAAGTCTGGACTTGGTTTTCAAAAGGAAAGTGAATTGAAAAATAATTTTCCAAAGGTAAAAGAAAGACTCAGAAGAAAACCTTCGAAACAAGCGTATAGAAATCATTTTCATAAGCAATTTATAAGATCTGAGGGATAAAACGTCTCAAAATGCACAAACTGCAGTGATCCAAGGCATTCCAAAAGTTACTGTCCTAAGATCTGGAGACCAACATGAGATATTTTGAGATTTGCAAACTCTACTAACCCCAAAAGGACCCAAACAGATTTGGGTACCAAAGAAAACTTGAATTCCTTTGATGTTTGCAGGTACCGGTGACAAGAAGAAAGAAATGGTACCTTGATAATGGGTGTTCTAGACACATGACTGGAGATTCCAAAATATTCATCAATCTTACCAAATTTGATGGAGGAAGTGTCTCTTTTGGCGGCAACAACAAAGGAACAATTATTGGCAAAGGAACCGTAAAGATTGGCAACCTCTTCATTAATGACGTCTCATTGGTTAAGGGTTTGAATTTCAATCTTATTAGCATAAGCCAATTGTGTGATATTGGATATAAAATCTCTTTTGTGGAGAATAAATGCTCAGGTGTTAGCCGGGACAACAAGTGCTCATTCACCGGACACAGACATGGTAATATGTATCTTCTGGATACATCATCTGAGGATGTGAAATGTCTAGTATCAGTCAAAGACGACTCAAAACTTTGGCATAACGGGATAAATAAGTTTCAAACAAATCTCAATGCTTTCATCAAAAAGGCTTGTAAGAGGACTCCCAGATGCTAAATTTGAGCAAACAAAACTTTGTGACGCTTCCACTGTTGGAAAACAAGTAAGAAATTTTTACAAGTCAATAAATCAACTTTCCACTAACCGTACTCTACAGCTTTTACACATGGGTGTTTTTAGACCTACTCGAACTTAGAGCATTGGAGGTAAAAAGTATTGTCTGGTAATAGTAGATGACTATACTAGATTTACTTGAGTCTTCTTCCTTACACATAAGAATAATGCATTTTCATATTTTGAAAGTTTTTCAAAAAAAGTTCAAAATGAAAAAGGTTATTCAATTTCCAGTATCAAAACTGATCATGGAAGAAAATTTGAAAACCAAATCTTTGTAGACTTTTGTGATCAAAATGGTTTTCAACATAATTTTTCATCTCCTTATCCTCCTCAACAAAACGGAGTAGTTAAAAGGAAAAATTGATCTTTACAAGAAATGGCATGAACCCTTTTAATTGAAAGCAAAGCTCCTTCCTATTTTTGGGCAGAAGCTATTTCTACCGCTTGTTACATTATAAATTGTGTCTTTCTGAGACCATTGCTTGAGAAAACCCCCTATGAGCTTTACAAAGGCAAGAAACCAAGCATAACATTCTTTCATGTATTTGGTTGTAAATGCTTTATCCTAAAAAACTCAAGTGATCGTCCGGGTAAGTTTGATGAAAGATCAGATGAAGGAGTATTCCTTGGATATTCCACCTCAAGCAAGGCATACAGAGTCCTCAACAAGAGCTCAAGAATCGTTGAAGAATCAATGAACGTGAGGTTTGAAGATGAAAATGACACTCAGAAGATAGGCACTGAAATCACCACACCATCTGAGAGAAATACATCATCTAAGCAAACTCCATCATCTGAGGACAAAACATCATCTGAAGCCACTCAGAACGTTAATTTTATTCAGGCTACCATATCATCTGAGAACGCAGACCAAGATCCTTCTCTAGAAGATGAAGAAGACAGAAGATATAATAAGAACTGGAAACACTAATCCAGTCATCCAACAGATCTTGTTATTGGAGACATAGAAGAAGGAATCAAGACTAGATCCAAACTCAAGAATGCAATAAACGCTTTTGCACTTGTATCTGAAGTCGAACCTAAAGGAATTGAAGAGGCTCTTATAGATGAAAGTTGGATCGAAGCAATGCAACAAGAGCTACATCAATTCAAACTCAGTGAAGTTTGGAAACTAGTACCCAGACCCAATGGTCATCCAATCATTGGAACCAAATGGGTATTCAGAAACAAGTTGGATGATAAGGGCAAAGTTACTAGAAATAAGGTAAAACTCGTAGCCAAGGGATACTCTCAAGAGGAGGGGATTGACTATGATGAAACATATGCTCCCGTAGCAAGACTGGAATCTATTAGATTGCTCCTAGCCCATGCTTGCTACAATGACTTCAAGCTATATCAGATGGATGTCAAGAGCACATTTTTGAATGGCTACATCAAGGAAGAGGTGTACGTGGAACAACCACTAGGGTTTGAAGATCCAAAGAACTCAGATCATGTTTATAAACTCAAGAAAGTTCTGTGTGGACTCAAACAAGCACTATGAGCCTGGTATGAGAGGTTAAGTAACTTCCTTGTTGATAAAGGTTGAAAAAGGTAAAGTAGATACAACTCTATTTATCAAAAAGGAAGGTAAAGATATCTTGCTCATTCAAATTTATGTTGATGATATCATATTTGGTTCTTCTAACGAAAAACTCTGCAAGAATTTCTCTCAGATCATGCAGAACGAGTTTGAAATGAGCATGATGGGAGAACTCCCTTTCTTCCTTGGACTTCATGTGAATCAAACAAAACAAGGAACCTTCATACATCAAGAGAAGTATGCTAAGGAAATTGTGAAGAAGTTTGGTCAAGAAAACTGTAAGAAAACTGAATTACCAATATCTTCTTCATCCAAGCTAGATAAGGATGAATAGGGAAAACATGTTAATTAGAAGCTATATAGAAGCATGATCAGTTCTCTATTATATCTTACTGCTTCTAGACCTGACATCATCTTTAGTGTGTGTATGAGCGCCAGATTTCAATCAGATCCTATGGAATCTCATCTGTCTATAGTAAAGAGGATCATAAAATATATTGGAACCAATTCTAATCTCGGATTATGGTATTCAAAAACCTCAGAACTTACTTTACATGGCTACTCAGATGCTGATCTTGCAGGTTGCAAATTAGACAGGAAAAGCACCTCAGGAACATTTCAACTTCTAGGATCCATGCTAGTGTCTTGGCATTCAAAGAAACAAAACACTGTGGCACTATCTACTGCAGAAGCTGAATATGTCACCTTAGGGAGTTACTATGCTCAGATCTTATGGATGAAGCAACAACTGAGGGACTTTGGTGTTGAAACCTCAAACATGGAAATCAAGTGTGACAACACCAGTGCAATCAACCTCACAAAGAATCCAATTCTGCACTCTCGAGCTAAGCATATTGAAATTAAGCATCATTTCATTCGTGATCATGTGCATAATGGTGATGTTAATATTCAATTTGTTGATTCGAAGCATCAATTAGTTAATATATTCACAAAGCCTCTAGACAGGAATTCTTTTGAATATATTAGACAAGAATATGGTATTACTATTATGCATGTTTAAGTTGTCCTCAAGACAGGTTAAAATATTCTTCTAAGCAAAACGCAACATGTGAGGATAATCAAAAGCATTATCTGAGGAGATACAAATGCTTGAATGAAACCTCTGAACGAACGCATCATCTGAGGAGGTCATCATCTGAACAACACTCACATCAGGTTTGATCGTTCAAACTTTTGGCGCGTAAGTAGCTTTTTTTTTCAACAAATGAGGTACGCGCAATCTCAATATTTTTAAATATTCTGTGAAATATTATGATTGCCATGTTTATCCTGATTGAGTTGATTGAATATTATGTTTCCAAAAATAATTTTTCAAATCTTCTCAAAATATTTTATTTTTGGAAATCACATCTCAAATCTCTTAACTATCAAGAGCAGTTTCTTATTTTGGTTAAAAGAAAACATTAACACTAAAACGTTACCCCTATTTTAAGACCACTCTTGCAAAGACTTAATTTTTACTTCTTACCCAGAAATCCTCTCTCGAAAGAAATTTTCCCCAAATTCTCTTTGTGAGTTCACTCCCGAACTCTCAAATCTCTCAATTCCTTCAATTCTCTTCAAAAATTCTACAATGGCACCCAAGAACTCCTCTATCGCAAAGAAACCCACTACTGGCTCTCGTCGATCGGGCAAATTAGAGATGCGATGACCTAGGACTCCAATTGACGCTCCAACGCAGATCGATCTCTCGAGTTCTTCAGATGAAGAAAGGGGAAATCAAATACCTGAGGAGACGAGCAGTGTTCCTCAAATTGATCCTGCTACTGCAACCCCTACTGCAGAAGCCTCAAAGGTTGAGACTCCCGCAATGGTCAAGGCTAGAAAGATGCAGGAGATCAAAGACAGACTCTCCAAAGAGGTACTGTTGACACCTAATTTTGTCGGCCTTGTATTTTATTTTTTCTACGTAAAATAGAATAGATCAAGACATATAAATACGCTTATTGTGCTTACACACACAAAGAGAGAGAGAGAGAGAGAGAGAGAGAGAGAGAGAGAGAGAGAGAGAGAGAGAGAAAACAAAGCAAAACAAAACATATTAGATCAAGCGTCGTTAATGCCAGACCCGCATCGACGACCCGACTCTCATTTTTTTTTTCTTTTTTACCTTTCTTTATTACCCCATGGCCCATTTTATTTCTTTTCCTCGTTTCGGCCACACAGTCCCTTCTTTGGTTTTTGTTCTTCCGTATGACTTCACCGAATGAGACAAAAGAAAAAGAAAAGAATGATGATCGAGAATGAAGCTGGAGCAGAGGAATTTGCAGCAAAAATATTTGCTGCAAAAGGAATTTGCAGAGCTAGTTGGCGTGAAGATTGGTTGCTAAGTTCGGCTGAAGGACTAGAGTGGAAGAATTTTTGCAGCAGAGAATGTCTGCTGCAACAGTGGATAAGATTTGCAACAGAAGATAAGAACAAGTTGCAGCTTGATTAAGCTAGTTCCTGAGAAGCTGAGGAGCCGACGATTGGTCGCCAAGAGAGGTTGAGGAAGCTGCAATAGGGCTTTCGGCTGAGAAGACCAGGAGCAGAACGCCTGAGACAAAAAAAGAATGATGACTAAAGAAAAATATGAAGCAACTTGTAGCTGAATCATTAGTTCTTCCCCCTTCACGCCTACAATAGGAAGAAAAAAGAAGAAGAGAAGGATGACCAAACGCAAGTGGCAAGCTGGAGTTGACGTGGAGCTGATGTAGGTGACTCCTAGAGGTTGATTTGAGCGGCTGTGCAAGTGAGAATAGCAGATGGGAAATGATGACTGAAGCAAATTGTAAAGGCACTGCAGGGAGTTTAGCTTGTTCCCAAGAAGCTGCAAGCTAACCGATTGGCTACCGAGAGAGACGAATGGGACTTGCAGCAGGAGAATTTTAGCTGCAGCAAAAAGGAAGGATGAACAAGATCAATACGCAAGTTGGAGCTGATATGGGTGGCTCTTGGAGGCTATTTGAGCGGCAGTTCAGAGCAAATCAGTAGAGAACTTGAGCATAAGAATCAGAATATCGCATAGGAAAAAATCTTGGGCAGCAGGAACTCATTCTGGAGAGAGATGAGGACAAAACGAGCCAAGTAGCTTGGGCGGTACAACTTGAGGAGTACAAAAGAGGAAGAGGCAGAGCTTGGCAGGGGGGTTCTCTAGGCCAAGACTGAGTCTCTTGGCAACAAAAAAGAATGGAGAGAAAAGAAAAAGAAGAGAATGGTTGAGGATTAAAAACCGATGGACAAGGAGGCTTCCCAGGTTTTTGAACATCAAGTTCATCACTGTTCACTGTTGGTTCCAAATTTCAACAAGTAGTATACTCGCTGTTGAGTCTTTTCTTTTGTTTTTTTTAATTGCTTAGGTTCGCCGGGCCGAGACCCTCGATTTTCCTCGGTCCGGCGAACTCGTTCTCAGGTTAATACTATAGTTCAAATAATATGGAATCAGTTCATGCCATTTTGGTACCGTGTATTGTGTTGCTTCTGTTGGTAATGGTTTGGTTTTAATTGTCTTGAATGGTTTTACTACTGCAAGAATGTTGATCAAAAGTCATATGGCCAGCCAGTAGAGCTTCTTACATAGCCTACCTCGCGATGCTTTTTTGTGTGTCTGTACAATCATTTCCTAAGCCGATGGATGCGTTAGAAACTACATGTTACCTAGTTTCGTTCTGATCGAGCTCTTTTCTTCTCTTGATGCACATAAGAAAGATTTTTTTGACTTGAATCAAGCCACTGGACCTATTCATTTGTATGGGTTCAAACCCAGTGTTCTTAAAGCCTGTCAAACCCACCACATGAAGATGACTTTTTTATCTAGACTTCGTTTGATTTTACTGTAGCTACTTGGTTCAAACCATTCTGGGGTGTACTAATCTGCATCCATACTCGAATTCATTGTTTTTGGTTCTCGAGATTCGAGATATGTGACCATGAAAAACACTCCGCATAACTGTTTAAAAAAAAAAAATTGTGCCGTAACAAGTGTTGAGTAAATGCCTTAAAAAGGGTACACAAAGGTCACAAGAGCCCCTTTTTCTTTGTGCATATTCTATCGTTGCTTTATAACGATGCACACCCGACCTTGGTTTGGACATTCCTTTTTCGCACTCTTCCAACAAGAAGCTCTTTTTTAGCCATATAATTAGAAATATTAAAAAATAAAAAAGTAAAGTAAATTAAAAAAAAAAAGAGGAAATTTTGAAAGGGATATAAAAAATAAAAAAAATTCGGAAAAACTAAACAATCATCTCTTTTGCGTTTCACCCTTTTTGGGCCGTTATTTCACTACGGAGGGTGACCATGTCCATTCCGGTCTAGCTCATTATGTATCTGATCATGTTTCATGTTCAATTATTTGGTTGGCGATTCATTTGGATTGGTGCGTGTATTTATTTCATTATTATTTTTTTCTCTCGTAAATAGCCGTTTTAAATTTGATTGCTTGGTTAGGGTTTTGCATCTCGTTAAAATTACCTGCTAATCTCTTTGTTAATTGTTTCCTTGAATGTTAGATTGAGAATTAAATAGTTACTTGTATGAAGATGACAAAAAGAACATCATGCATGGTCACCTAATACGGGTTAGACATCTTTGAGACTCAAGTAAATAAGCAAGATGCGTGGTCACTTTAGAAATGTTAATTGGTTAGGTACCGAAAGGGCGCTAGTTAGATAGTTAGCGTAAATAAGTCCCCGAACCTAGATACTCTGGTTGTGTAGGGATTGAGATAATACTCCAGTGTCTCGATTGGTTTCTAGCCGACCCCAAAGGCTAGTGGCGACTCTTAATGGTTCAGAATGTTAAATCATGAAAAAAGAATTCTAATGTCACACGAGGTAAGATTTGGGAGAATTTGCACCTAAACTTATAGGTAATACCTCTAAACCTAAACGATCCTTAGGAGGGGAAAGGATAAGTCGTGACAGCTTGGCGACTCCGCTGGGGACATAGCTTGCTGCTTGTGGACTTAGGCCGTAATAACCAATTGTTTGTTTCCTAATCTGATTTGCTTCCTATAGCAGGTGTCAAAGTCGCGCGGAAAAGGAGGTTAGTCCACTAACCTGTGTTAAATGTTTTTGCATATTGGGAGTCATAAGGGGTGTAGTATTGTGTGTATTTGAGAATGTATATAGAAGCGGTGATTGTTTAAATATGACCGCATGTGAATTGCATTTGCACGACACCTTACACACACGACCTGCGACCAAACCCAGCTGCGTTCAGGAATAGAATTAGGAGGTACTGAAAGGAGGAATCCGTGTGGGGAACGACCCATGGTAATCCCTTTTCAGTCCCGCTCATTCTCGCATGAAAAGAGGAGAACCGTCCGACATAAGCGCGGACCTGGGAAAACTCTTCCAATCTAGTGGGAATGGGAGCCTTTAGAACCCCACCCTTTAGAAGAACTCACGAACTGCATACAGTATGTGATTGTGGTTGACATTTCAGGTCGTTCGTTTCTGTTCAAGGTTGTAAGTATTGCTTCAATTGCTCTAAATGCTTTTTACAAAGAGTCATTTTTATTTATTCCTGCGACAAACGGTGATTGTTTGAAATGCCCATCTTGGTTTAGATATAATGGGGATTCCTGAGTTACGTATCGTCCCGATTCCGAGAAAGGCCATCCTCGACATTTGGAACAAGCTAGGTAAACTCGAGCAAATCTACGTAGAAAAAAAGATCGGACACCTCATTTCCCTCTTGGAGGTAGAGCCTCAGGTCGCCATGGTCAAAGCTTTGGCCCGTTTTTGGAACCCGAAGACGTCCACCTCTATTTTTGGTGAACTTGAGTTAACCCCGACTTTAGAGGAGTTTGATGTCATCATAGGTAGGGCGGGCTCGCTAGGGTTCGCTGGGCCATCAGTCATTCTTGATCCTGTGACTACTCTAAATCAGTTCCTAGAGGTCGAATCTTCTGAGATCAGAGATATCTTAAAGGGTAATTCGAATGCCCTGCCATTATCCTACCTAGAACACTATGTTAGCATTCTGCCTGCTAGGTCATACCTCCGAGATGCTAAAGTGTTCGTTATGGTGTTCTTTGGATTCATCATCTTTCCCTTTACCAAGAAGACAATGGACCCTCACGTCGCTATTGTAGCCTCCCAAGTCCGTCTATTCAATGGGTTCACAAATATGATTCTTGTCGAGACCTTCATTTCATTTAACCGCTTTAAAGAAAAGGGTGGTGGGATTCTTAGAGCCCCGATAGGTATGCTCCAGGTCTGGTTTTTATCCCACCTAAAAGAATTCAAAAAACATATGCTCGTGCTCGAGTTGTCTGAGTTTAGTCATCCTCTCACTAAGTTTCTACATATTCAAAAAATCATGCACTCCTGGAGTTTTCCATCTTGGTTTCATTTTCTGAAAGGTCTTACCCTTAACCAAATCATGTGGCAAACTGCTTGGATACGTTTCCCTAGGGCCTGTCTATCATGTAGAGATGATGAATACATCCCGCTACTTGGACTCACTGGGTCCACTTCATATTGTTCTCTTAGAGTCGCCCGATAGATCCGAGTCCTCCAAAGAGTTCGTCAAAAGGAACCAGGCTGAAAGCTTGGAAGAAGAAATCGAGCACATCCAGGGTTTACTCTACTATTGCTTGCCGAAAGATGTTAACTGGGCTACTGAGCTGGAAGGAGAAATCAAGATGTACCATGCCACAGTGAACTACATTCGCCGCCAGGTCGAGCCGGAGATCAAAATAGTCCTTCCTTATGTCACTCCAAGCCCGACCCTAAGGAGACCATGATGGATCGTATTATCAGCAAGAGAGACGAGGCCTTAGCTGAAGTGGAACGTCTTACCCAAGAGAAACAAGCACCTTCGCACTACAAGGAAGTCCACCCGGAGAGCCGAAGCCCCGAGTACTTTGCATCAGTAGATTTCTTTTGTGCAATAGGCGGGTTATGTAACTTTGTTTGTGAGTGTGGTAATAAAACTACCATTTCTGTGGACGGATGTATATAAACCTTTCCTTCACCAAGTTAGGCTGTAACTAGTGAAGTCTGTCTTTTGTACTTGCCTTGTTGAATGTAAATGGGGGCATTTTGAACAATCATCGTATGTTACTCCTTTAAAATGTCATATTTTTCATTTTTGATGAAACGTTGATGCAAGAATTAGAACTCCATTGAGTATCCCTCATCTAGGTTTCATCATGAATGAAATATGAATTTAAAGGTTTTTATACATTGTCTTCATTACTTTTCTCCGTACTAACTATTCCAAGCCTTAACAGGTAAAAATCATGAAGTTCAAACGTTCGCCTTATCGTACTAGGTCCCGGGTCGCCCAAATGGAGTATGAAGCACATAACCCCGGTGCAACTGCCCTAGCAGAAGTTTGTGAATTAAGACAGGTGATTACACAGCTTGCTCAAGAAATGAGGACGCTATCACAGCGCAATCCGAATCTAGCCGTGCCGATCGATGTACCTGACCCTGTTGAAGAGAATTATGGGGCCGAGATAATCGAAGGGATGCCAATTCCTATTCCTGCACTAATTGATCTCGATCCCATAACTACTGCCATCTCGGCCCGATTGGAGGAGCAAGCTAAGCAAAGGTTTGCCTAGCTCGAACTGGAATTCAAGAACAAACGCGATCGTGAAGCAATCGGAGATTTGTCTCAGTTCGCTAGGATTGAATTCGCGAAAAAATTCAAGGTGCCCGACTTCTCGAAGTATGCCAGGACAGGCGATCCTAGAGCACACATTAAGCACTATGTCAACAGAATGGGTCCATATGTCAACAATGTCCCTTTGCTGACTCAGACTTTCCAAAGCAGTTTGGAAGGAGCAGCCCTCCGTTGGTACCTGGATTTGAATGCAGATAAGATTGAAAGATGGGAGGAGTTGGCTAGATTATTTGTGGATCATTACCAGTATAACACAGAGATGGCTCCAACAAGCGATGCTCTGTCATGAATAGAGAAGAGAGATGAAACGTTTCGAGCATTCGCCCAGCGATGGTGTGCGTTAGCAGCTGAAGTCCGCCCGCCCTTCGAAGAAAGCGAACTGCTGGACCATTTCTTAAAGGCCCTCCCTAACGAGTTTTACCATAAACTGGTTTGTTCGGGATGTCAAAGTTTCCCACAACTGGTTGTAGTGGGTGAACGAATCGAGAGTGGTATGCACTCGAGGAGAATTGTTGAAGGGGCAAGCCGAAGACCTATGGCAAAGAAGGAGAAAGAAATGGAAATCGCCTTCGTATAGAACCCGCCTGCGACGGAGCACGCACCCCCATCCTCATCGGTTCCCTTGACCCCTTATTACAAGGGTTATCAAAACAGTCAACCTAGAAAGCCAAAGCCATTTACTCCACTCCCTAGGCCCTTGTCCCAGCTATTGCTAATATTGTTGGCCAAACATCTAGTGGCCAAAGAGGTAGCTCGGGATCCTCTCCCAAACTATTTCAGATTTGACCTAGCGAAGTCCTACGTGTACCATATGGGCGAAAGAGGGCATGATATTGACAATTGCTTCATCCTCAGGCTTAAGGTCCAAAATCTTCTTGATCGAAAAATACTTTCGTTTAAGAATTCCGAGCCTAATATCTAGCAAAACCCTTTGCCAACGCATCCTCATAATGTTGGGATGGTTTTCGAGGATAAGGATCCTTCTAGCTAGAAGTTGCGAGTAAACATCTCTCGATTATACGAAGTCCTGATTTTAGCTGGACATTATGATGTGGAGGATATCACTATCCAGGAGAAACAAGCCTATATCCATGAAATGGTCCAGATGGGCACGATACAACTTCCCCAAAAGAAACTCCCTAATCTCCCGTTGACGACATCATGCGTCGTCCGTCACCAAGGATTGTCCTTCCTCAAGCCTGAAGTAGATTTTGTTGGAATAGAGACTGGTGACCTCCCGGTCGAACCAGAGGATGTCGTTGAATCTGACACGTCATCGACTGGGTGGCCCGATGAGCATGGATCCGATACTGATTTCTTAGACAACGGGCGCCAATGGGATCGTGAATTTCTTAGAGCTGCTATTCAAAATGGTGAAGTGATCGACACCCTAGGGCAGCCTAGTGGCAGATACAATTTTATGGTACATTATTCACCCCATCTTTGGTTTTTCCAAGAGCACATGCCCGAGACTCGAGCCCATTGGGATGAGTGGGATGATGACTACGATACGCCCGACGCCAGTGATGGGGTTACTCCTCCAACTCCGTTGCTCACGACCATTGATGCTAAGGATGTCGCTTCAGAAGGTTGGGAGGATATAGCAATAGCATCGAACCTTGATGAATTGACCGTTGCTATAATAACGTCCACGGTCGTTGATTTGACAGCCGAAGATGATCTATATAGGTATCTGGAAGAGGACACGGGACATACGCTCATTGATTTGTTTTCCCCAGAGTTCATCAAGATGGAAGCCGATTTAAATGCCAGTATAGATCTCTATGGTAGCAATTTTTGGCCCATCATGATCGATACACCACCTACAGGCGGAGAGGATGGTTTCCTGTTTAGCGAGCCACCCCAGTTGGTCGATGTCGAGTCTGCTCCCTGGGATTACAAGGCAGCAACCCCATGGAGTTATGATGTGACAGCCCCGTTGGACTATAATCCGATGGCCCCGTTTGACTACAATGCATGGGATTACAATGCAGGCGGAGTCGATTCAGTTACCCGAACAGGCCGTTCTTATGCACCTCTAGGGCCGTCTGAAAGGAAGCCTATAATTGAAAAGAAGCCTGTAACTGATAAGGAGGCCGAGCAGCTCTTGTCCATAGTAAAAACCAGCGAATTTTCAGTCGTGGATCAACTGAGAAAGGTGCCTGCCCAAATTTCGATCCTAGACTTATTCCGAACCTCAGATAAGCATAAAGATGCCCTCCTGAAGGTCCTTGGCGAAGTCCATGTACCAAAAACAACCAATGAAACTCAGCTAGGAGAGTTCGTCGGGTCCATCCTACTTAAGGACCAAATATCTTTTGCTGATGAAGACCTTCCCCCTGGTGACCACTCACACTCAGATGCGCTGCATATCTCCGTGAAGTGTCACGGAAGGATGGTATCAAGAGTCCTGATCGATAATGGGTCTGTAGTTAATATTTGCCCATTAATCACCTTCGTCGAAAATGTGCGCGTCAAGCTTGTACATCCGTGCATTCAACGGCGTGAAGAAAGATGTTATAGGCGAGGTAGACTTGGAACTTCTGGTCGGACCAGCTACCTTTCGGGTCACCTTTTAGGTCCTAGATATCCCTCCTTCTTTCAACTTATTACTAGGAAGGCCCTGGATACACATAGTTGGAGCTGTACCATCAAGTCTGCACCAGAAAATCAAATTCGTTGATAATGGCCAGCTGATAACAATACACGGGGAATCTGATATGGAAATCTCAGAGAGCGTAGCAATCCCATACATCGAGCCTGGAGGGAGCCAAGAGGCAAGCTACCACACTTTTGAACTGGTGTCTACCATCCGCGTTCCAGAGGGTACGGCTATACGATCCCCAAAGGTGTCTAGACCATCATTCATGTCCAACCGGGTTCTACTCCAACATGGCTATATACCTGGACGTGGGCTGGGATTACATGGCCAAGGAATAACAGAGCCCATCAAGGCATATCAGAAGCTCGGCAAAAGAGGTTTAGGGTATGACCCACGACACATTCGAAAGAGCCAGGGAGGCCGAAGCTACCTTGGTGATAACTGGGATCGCCTGACATACACAGGCGATAGTACAGCTGTCAAGGACTTGTCTTATAACACTCCTATTGAAGAGGTGTTCGTTGGCCTGGCTAGGATGCCGCACGAGGAGGAGATCGTCATGGATGATATAGCCAAGCTGTTTGAGGAGTTCTTTGTCTGTGTCACCTTGGGACCCGATGCAGCTGAATCATCGGGAGTTTCCGTTAACCCTCCAGAGTAGGGTTGTTCGTTCCTTTATGTTTTGAGATGTACATATGTCTTTTACGACCGTCTCCCATACATGGGATTCTTGACTACACTAATGTGAATTATTTTTTGGACCTCTAGACCTAGAACCGTGGGTCTGAGGTTGTACATGTTGTAATGCGGCTCCCTAATTTGAATAAAAAGCACTACTTTGTTAAGGACGTGTGAAAATACATGCCAGTCCTATGACGATCCCAGTATAATCCCGAGGGCTAGACTTTCACAAGCATCCCGAGTTCAAAGAATTTCCCAAAAGCCTTTCAATTCCGATGAAATGAGGGCATATCCGAACGCTTCTTGTTGAAAAATCATTCCAAAATGCTTTCGAAAATTACACATTTTGCACCTATTATCTGTATTAAAGTTTGCTAACCCTTCTACATCACGTCTCAGGCATAACATTCTACATATTAATGAGAATACATGTGATTCGGATTCACCAAAAAGCGATTCCTCAGACTTCAACAGTGATAGTGAAGGTCCAAATACGGTTGAATTCGAATGGAACCGCCATGAGGAGTCGAAACCGCTGTCAGCCGAACCAACAGTAACGGTAAATCTGGGTAGCACAGACTGTGTTAGAGAAATTAAAATCGAGGCAGGGTTACAAGAAACAGAAGCCGCTAGATTGGTTGACCTTCTCCGAAAGTTCCAAGATGTGTTCACCTGGTCTTACATCGATATGCCGGGTTTAGACCCCGAGGTTGTACAACATGCATTGCCGACCAAGCTGGACATACAGCCAAAGAAGCAGCGATTAAGGAGGACGAAGCCCGAATTGTCGAAGAAAAACGAAGAAGAGGTGATGAAACTCCTCAGGGTAGATTTCATTGAGGTCGCTCACTATTTGGAGTGGATAGCGAATATCGTCCCCGTGATGAAGAAAGACGGCAAGGTCAGGGTATGTGTCGATTATCGAGATTTGAGCCGAGCCAGCCCAAAAGATGGTTTTTCGCTCCTGCATATTGACGTACTGGTTGACAGTACAGCTGGATTTGAACTTTTTTCCTTCATGGATGGTTTTACTGGTTACAACCAAATTCGGATGAAAGAAGAGGACAGGAGCAAGACTTCTTTCATAACCCCGTGGGGAACCTTTTGCTACAAGGTGATGCCCTTTGGCTTGAAAAATGCAGGGGCCACGTACCAGAGAGCCATGGTTGCATTATTTCATGATATGATGCACGAGGAAATCGAAGTATATGTGGAAGATATGATCGCGAAGTCTAGGCCGAGCGAGGACCATGTCAAGATCTTGCACAAGTTGTTTGAGCATCTTCGCAAGTTTCGGTTACGCCTTAACCCTGCAAAATGCGTGTTCGGAATAAAGTCAGGGAAATTGCTTGGCTTTATGGTCAGCAGCAGAGGTATTGTGACATTCTGAAATTCGACTCATTTTCGAGATTTATAAATGAATGGATATCTTGTCGATACGCTGCAGTTTAATCTCACCCAGAATTGATCACTCTTGAGAAGACTAATCGTTAGGGAAAGGCTAACTAAGAATTAAGTACGTGGACCTAGAGACTCGATTATGGATTGGTGCTTTGGCCATAAGGATTGGCGAGGGAATGTTTTGTACCACTATAGGCCGATCTAAGAACGGTTATAGAACGATTTGTAAATACCATACAATTGGATCGCGGGTGATTTCGTTATACCATCGTATGGATTGCAAACGTCCCAAAACCAATTTCTAAAGATCGCGTCTTCCGATACTAGTGATTGACCCTTGCAATTACATGACAACCAAGGTCGCCATAATTTGAGCAGCTCAAACGCGATTAGATGATAAATCGATCGCGGGTCGATACGCGTAACTCCTAAAAGCCGCCCGTTGGTTTGAGATTTGCTAAAGTCGTAATCAATTGGTTTTGACCGTGAATTAGATTCCGAATTCGAGCGTCGAATTTTCAAGGATATCACCGCTAATATTTGGACGTCGCCTCATTGGAGTTCAGTGTTCGTTGGCCAGCCATACCGATCGCCCGAACTAAAATTTTCGACCTGTCCTAAAGTTGCAGATTGTCGATTTTGTTTCATGGCATTCATTTACAAGAGCTAAAATCATTAATGGGAATTTGAACTTTTGAAACCCCATCAACCACCCCCAAGTCACTTCTTGAACCCCATTACCAACTCTCACCAACTCACCCACTCCCACTCAGGACTAAGCCTAAGAACAAGTGGATGTGTTCTTGCCTTTCTCTCTCCTCACTTGCACTGTCCCTTCCCCCTTGGCCGAAACTCTCCCTTCCCTCTCGTCCTCCTTGCGCCACCGTCCAACCGACTCACACCGCCACCGTCTGGCCTTACGCCGTCACCGGTCCAGCCGCCAAGCCGCCGTCGATCAGCCCTTGCACCTCCGCCGTCCAGCTCACCGTGACACCGCCGTCCACCGCCGTTGCTGTAGTGAGGATTTGGGGGCTGTACTTGGGTGATTTTTGTGGTTTTCAAGCTTGGATTTAGGTAAGCAAAACTCTAATCCTTGTTTAGGGTGATAGGTTATCATTGGATTAGCTTAGATGCAGGTATTAGTGGATTTTTGTGGTTGCGGAACACTGTTCATCGAAGGAATATATTGTTCATCGAAGAAAAATACTATTCATCGAAGATCCAAAAATTTAAAAGTGTTTGGGATGAATTTTAGAGCTCTTGGATGATGATTTATGTGGTTAGAAACATGATTAGTGTAGTATGTTAATCCTAGATGGATTTAGGGATGATTTGCACTTGAATGAGTGTTTTATGTGCATTTGGGGGCTATTTTGGGGGGCTGCCTTAGGGGGACCCGAAAATTGGTGATTCCATGTTGATGTGCGGATGTTTCAGAATGCAATTGAAGCATTAGATAGTATGGTTGGGGTGGTGGAAATTGATTGTGTACAATTGCATTGTATGTGGCTCGGTTTAGAACATTTTGTGCGAATGCGAATTGAGTGTGGTTCCGATTGTACCCAGGCTATGTGAATTGATTGGTGATCTTTGATGTGCACGTATGGTTGTGCAAGCGATATGTTCGAATTATGCCCGCTCGCTCTGAGAAATTATACATTGCGGTGATTATATGTGGTTTGAACCCTGATGCGTTAAACGCGGGGTGTTGTGCAATCCTGAGGCATTAAATGCGGGATTTGATGTCTGACTAGGCTTTGGACATGAACCTGATGCGTTAAACGCGGGTTGTGACGTGTACCTGAGGCGTTAAACGCGGGTCGCGATCTTTTTAGACTTGAGCTATATATATGTGTTTATATACGTATATGTGAAGCATTGTTGAGTGCTGAGTGTTGGAATTGTGATCTAAACCTAATGAGGTTAATTGTGTGGTTTGTACCTTGTTTGTTTTCTTTGTGCCGTGGGACTGCTAGTTTGGATGGTTTAGACCACATGCTAGGTTGGTCTAGTGGTACGCATCGTCCTAAGCGAGACTTAGGGGTGTGCTTATTGAGATTTATTCTCATAGTTGTAACTAAAACGTTTCAGGCCCCCGACCCTGAGGAAGCATGGTTCTACTGCCGCGTTTTGGGATACCGAAGCATATCCATCGCTCTGTGACGAAGTATACCAAGAGGGATGGCGTAGTTTATTTTAGGCACTATAGTATAGTGTGGATAGATGTAGGCGGGGATCACTGGATTCCCCATAACTACGTAGCGTGGTCCCAGCGAGTTGGAGATGAGATAGTTGGTCCTCTGTAAGGTTTTGACGTTCCTAACGCCGATGGCGGAGTGTGGGACCCCATGGAGCTTGACCTAGTGGAGGCGATGCCAGCTGACGAAGAGGTCACTGATTCAGACACCAGACCTGAGGAGCCCGAGCCTGAGGAAGAGCCGATAGAGTTGGATCCAGAGGAGGAATCGATGGAGTCAGACCCTGAGCCGGAATCTGATGGTGGGGACTGAAGACATAGTTAGGTTCCCCCTCCCTTTTTGGTGTATCCCCATAGCGGATGTAGGCTGGCCGATCATCCATCCCTTTTTGTACCGCGTAGTCGCTTTTGGGTGAGCTTGCCCTTTTGTGTAAGTAGATATTATGTTTTATGAAATGATTATCGTGCCTTGTATTTTCTCTCTTCTCTATTCCTCTCTCTTATTGTTGTCTAGGTGTTGAGTTCGCTTCCGCTAGCGTTCGCTTTAAGATCTTAAGCATTTGATCTGGGTCGGCGACTAGTCCTGGGTTGTCGCATCTCTTTCGATTGCCGAGGGGTGTCGCGCGCTCGTTAGACGCGGGGCGTGACATCCCCGTTGAATTGGTATCAGAGCAAGGTCAGCTCGATCCAAGTTGGTCGAGCCTTGGAGTGATAAGGAATGACGGTTTTGAGGATAGTAGGTAGAGAGACCTTAGTGGTTTGGTAGGGTTTAGCGCGTTACGCATGTGGTGTGAGTCTGTACCCATGATTGGTAGATTCGCCTTGGTGTAGCCTGAGTATTATATGTTGCTGTGTTAGCTTCTGCTTGGTTGGTTGAATAGTGCATGGTGATTGTACTAAGTTACAGGTGCGGCAGGATTTGAGGTAAGAGTAAGATCTGTGTTGTTGGTGCCCTTGTGGCTGCTTGCTTGTGATCGTTATTGTTATTGTTGTGGATGTTGTGAGTTGTTGCTTAGAGCTGCTAGGCTTGAATAGATGGTTTAGGTCTCTAATTCCTTGGTGGAATTATAGCAGGTTAGGTGTGTGAGAACCCCTGTGAGGATGAGCAGACGGGGTAGAGGATCTGGTGGAGCGTCTAGCTCTCGAGCAAGACTAGAGGTGGAAGACCCTAGAATGGAGGGGGTCATGAGAGCCTTAGAAGAGATAGGGAATCTGATGGGGAGGCAAGCTCAAGAACGAGCTGCCATGGTTGCCCAAGCTGCTGAGGCTGCTGTCGCCGCCGCTAATGGACTCAATGGTAACCAAGGAGATGCTCAGGGGAATCGTCAGATGCATCAGTTGGTGGAACACTTTCTGAAGCTAAGGCCTTCTAAGTTTGATGGGAAGGGTGATCCTGAGGCTGCCTCTAGTTGGATTGAGAAATTGGGAAAGGCGTTTGCACTGCTGGGGTGCACTGAGAAGGAAAAGGTTACGCTGACAGTGTACCAGCTACAAGGCAACGCCAATGACTGGTGGGAGGTTACCAAAGGAAGGGTTTTCCCCGTGGGTACGGTTCCAACCTAGACCGCCTTTGTAGAGACATTCAATGGGAAGTACTTCTCTGAGACGGCACAAGAGAGGAAGATGACAGAATTTCTGCGACTCTGTCAGAATCAGATGTCAATCGATGAGTACGAGGCAGAGTTTGCGAGGCTGTCCAAGTTCGTACCTAGGATGGTCGAGAACCTGTTAGACAGAGCGAGGAGGTTTCGAGATGGACTGAAGCCGGAACTCCGCAGCCAGCTGATACTCCTAAATCTGAGGGATTATAATGAACTTTATGAGAGAGCTCAGATGGTGGAGCGAGATATGAACGAGAGGGATATCGTATCTGGATCGCGGTATGCGCTTAATAGGGACAACCGCATTTTGGGAAGAGGCCAGCAGAAGGAAATAGACGTTTCGTCCCTCTCGTCAAAAGGAATTTTGGGAAGCCGGCATGTCAATCTGGCATGGTGTATCGATCTTACGGAAGGAGGCAAGGGAATGGCCCCTGCCCCGGTAGGACGGGAGCTTGCTTCAAGTGTGGCGGGCATGGTCATCAAATAAGGAATTGCCCGAATTAGGCTGTAGGACCGAGATTCCAACCACAACAACCCTGGATGGGACCTCAGACTGGAGCCGCGCCACAGAACAACCAGAATCGACCGCCAGCACAAGGAAGAGTTTTTGCAATAGCACGTCAGGAGGCAGAAGATGCTCCAGGCATGATCACAGGTACTGTCTCTTTATGTGATCATGCCGCTTATGCCTTGTTTGATCCAGGAGCGTCCCATTCTTTTGTATCTGAGCAGTTTGTGAATTTGACTGGAATTGAACTGAAACCGTTAGGAGTAATGCTGCATGTTACCACACCTCTAAAGGATAAAGTACTGATTTCACTAAGATGCTCGAATTGTAAGATAGCCATCGGAGGTAAGGAAGAACTGATAGACTTGGCAGTTTTGACTATGCATGATTTTGACTTCATAATAGGGATGGTTGGTTAGTGAAACAAAGAGCTGTGATGGACTGTGGTAGTAGGGTGATCCAATTTAATCCGATTGGTCATCCTAGATTTGAGTTTGTGGGAAGCCGAGAAGGAACCTTGATCCCTTGGATCTTGTCACTTGAGGTGACTAAGCTGCTAGATGAAAGGTGTCAAGGATTCCTAGCGTCTATTGTGGATTAAAGCCGTGGTGCACAATTTTCCTGATGTGTCTCCTCAAGAATTGCTAGGATTGCCACCAAAAAGAGAAGTGGAGTTTGTAATTGAGTTGGCCCTTGGGACAGAGCCAATCTCTAGAGCGCCATACAGGATGGCCTTGTCAAAGTTGAAAGAGCTGAAGGTTCAGATGCAGGAACTGCTGGATAAAGGATTTATTCGCCCTAGTATGTCACCGTGGGGAGCACCAGTACTATTTGTGAGGAAAAAGGACGGGTCATTGCGCTTGTGCATTGACTACCGACAACTGAATCAGGTGACCATCAAGAACAAGTACCCACTACCAAGGATTAACGACTTATTCGACCAACTACAAGGTGCAGCAGTGTTCTCTAAGATAGACCTAAGGACGGGCTATCATCAGCTAAGGATCAAGAAGGAGGACATACCAAAGACAGCGTTTCGTACTAGGTATGGACATTACGAATTCACCGTCATGCCTTTTGGACTGACTAATGCCCCAGCTGCCTTCATGGATATGATAAATCGGGTATTCAAGGATTTTTTGGATCAGTTCATCATAGTGTTCATCGATGACATCCTGGTGTACTCAAAGAGCCTTGAAGAACATGAGGAACACCTAAGTGTGGTGCTACGGACCCTAAGAGAACACGCACTCTACGCCAAGTTTAGTAAGTGCGAGTTCTGGCTCAATCGAGTAGCGTTTCTTGGTCATATAATCTATGGAGATGGAATCTCAGTGGATCTGACAAAGATCGAAGCAGTTGCGAATTGGCCAAGACCGACGTCAGTTATAGAGGTTGGTAGTTTTTTGGGTCTGGCGGGATATTACAGACGGTTTGTGGAAGGATTCTCGTCGATAGCTACTCCGATGACGCGGTTATTGAAGAAGGAAACGAGGTTTGAATGGACAAATAGGTGCGAAGGGAGTTTTCAAGAGCTTAAGCATAAGCTAACGACCGCACCAGTGTTGACGATACCATCTAGTCCTGGAGGGTTTGAGATCTATAGTGATGCGTCGCTGAAGGGATTAGGATGCGTTCTAATGCAGCATGGTAGAGTTGTTGCATACGCATCGCGATAATTGAGGCCTCATGAACAGAACTACCCGACGCACGACTTGGAGCTTGTAGCGATCGTCTTTGCATTAAAGATTTGGAGACACTATTTGATTGGGGAAAGGTTTCAAATCTACACGGATTATCAGAGATTAAAGTATCTATTTTCCCAGCAAGAGCTGAACATGAGACAACGCCGTTGGATGGAATTGCTTAAGGACTATGACTGCGATATTCTATACTACCCTGGGAAGGCTAATAAAGTCGCGGATGCATTAACTCGGAAATCGAGTGTAGCGCACATGATGGTTAAGGAGTGGACTTTGCTCGAAGGAATAAGAGATTCGGAGTTAAAGTTCAAGGTATGCCACCTCTCAAGTTTGTTAGCTACTCTAAGGGTAGAACCAAAAATTCAAGCAAGGATTAAGGCATTACAATCTACGAACCCTGATAGCCAGAAGATTGTGGGCATGGACGCAACTAAGAGGAAACTCGACTTTCAAGTATCCGTAGACGGGATCTTGAAGTTCCGTGGATGTCTGTGTGTGCCCAACAACGAGGAACTAAAGGAGGAGATTTTGTTTGAAGCTTATCGAAGCAACTACAGTATTCATCCGGGCAGTACAAAGATGTATCAGAATTTGCGTCAGCATTACTAGCGGAATGGAATAAAAGTGGATGTGGCCAAGCACGTGGCTAAGTGTTTGACCTGCCAACAAGTAAAGGCACAACACTGTAAGCCTGGTGGACTTTTGCGACCGTTAGAAATTCCTGAGTGGAAATGGGAACATATCATGATTGACTTCGTGACGAGCTTGCCGAGGAGCCAGAGGGGCAATGATTCAATTTGGGTTGTGGTGGACAGGTTAACAAAGTCTGCACACTTCATTGTAGTGCGAAAGGATTTCACTTTGGATAAGTTGGCAGAGTTGTATGTGCGTCAGATCGTGCGGCTTCATGGAGTACCAGTAACTGTCACTTCGGATCGTGACCCTAGGTTCACATAAAACTTTTGGAAGAGTTTACAGAAGACTGTGGGAATGAAACTGCAGTTTAGGACACTTATCACCCACGGACAGACGATCAGTCAGAGAAGACGATATAGACACTTGAGGATATGTTACTGGCGTGCGTAATAGACTTCAAAGGAGGATGGGAAGAACAGTTGCATCTGGTCGAGTTTGCCTACAACAATAGTTACCAACAGAGTATCAGAATGGCATCGTTTGAGGCATTGTATGGCAGAGCTTGCAGTACTCTAGTGTGTTGGGATAGGTTGGTGAACGGAGTATAATGGGTCCAGAGTTGGTTCAGCAATCAGTTGAGGCAGTAAAGGTAATCCGAGAAAGGCTGAAGACCGCTCAAAGTCGTCAAAAGAGTTATGCAGACAAGCGGCGTAGACCTTTGGAATTTCAGGAGCGAGATCACGTCTTCCTCAAGGTTTCATCGATGCGAGGATTGTCTTGATTTGGTAGGAAGAGAAAGCTGAGTCCGAGATATGTAGGTCCGTTCGAGATTTTGGAGCGAATCGGGACCTTAGCCTACCGTCTCGCCTTGCCGCCGAACTTGTCGCAGGTTCACAATGTCTTTCACGTGTCGATGCTGAGGAAGTATGAGCCAGACCCAACTCATATACTCGATCATGAAGTCATTGAAATGGACGATAGAGTTTCATATGTAAAGAGGCCAGTTCGGATAGAGGATAGAAGAGAACAGGTTCTGAGGAACAAGACAGTTCAGTTGGTGAAAGTAATATGGGAGCATCATGGGACCGAAGGAGCCACCTGGGAAAGTGAAGAAGAAATGAGGCGTTAGAACCCCCATTTGTTT
This sequence comes from Lenwebbia sp. NSW1173648, assembly GCA_029784005.1. Lineage (NCBI taxonomy): Eukaryota > Viridiplantae > Streptophyta > Magnoliopsida > Myrtales > Myrtaceae > Lenwebbia > Lenwebbia sp. NSW1173648. The sequence continues at coordinate 14,408,201 of JARCGZ010000007.1, forward strand.
GGATATTTTGTTTTGTTGTAAATTTCGAGGACGAAATTTTTGTAAAGGGGGAAGAGTTGTGACATTCTGAAATTCGACCCATTTTCGAGATTTATAAATGAATGGATATCTTGTTGATACGCTGCAGTCTAATCTCACTCAGCTTCACCCATTTCTTCCTTTATCTAAATACCAGCATTGGAAGACTCCCCCTGAGGTCTAGCTTGTCTCCCAGATGAAGAAATTGGAGTGTCCTGCAGTGGAAGATCTAAGGCAGTCTTTCTTGGAGAATCTGATGTTCCAGCAGCATTGATGTCCATTTTCAGTGGACCTTCATTTTTAGATTCCTCCCACTTAGATATAGCTTCCTTATGAGCTTCTTTAGCTATATTCTGCAGAAAAAACTCAGAAATGTTTACTTGCTTAATTTGCTCCTTTTCAAACTGTGCTTCTATTGTAGCATCAGTTTGAGTTTCCTTCTCAAATTCCATTGGAGTTTCCATTTGATCATCTGACTGTTGCACAAGCTTATGTACTTCAGATGGTCTACTAGCTTCTTTGTCCTTTCCCAGGACAATTTCAAGCGTAAAGATTTTGTTTTCTCAAGAAGCCAAAGACTTGCTTCAAGTGAGATAAATGCTCATCTTCGCCCTTGCTATATACAAGAATATCATCAAAATAGACAATCACAAAGTTTCCAATAAAGGGACGAAGTACTTCATTCAAAAGCCTCAAGAAAGTGCTTGGAGCATTATTAAGTCCGAATGGCATGACTAGCCACTCATAGAAGCCTCCTTTATTTTGAAGGCTATCTTCCATTCATCTCCTGCCCTCATTCTGATTTGGTGGTAACCACCCTCTAAATCAATTTTGGAGAACACCGTAGAGCCATACAATTCATCAAGCACATCATCAAGTCTAGGTATGGGGTACCTATACTTAATGGTTATGTTGTTGATGGTTCGGCTATCCACACACATTCTAAAAGAGCCATCCTTCCTTGGCACAAGTGGCGCTGGAACGGAACAAGGGCTCATGCTTTCCCTTACATATCCTCTAGCAATCAGCTTGTCTACTTGCCTTTGTAACTCCCTAGTTTCTTCTGGATTGTATCGATAGACAGCCTTGTTGGGGAGCGAAGCACCCAGAAGTAGATCAATTTGATGTTCAATACCCCTCAAGGGAGGTAATCTAGGTGGTAAATCTACCGGAAACACATCTTTAAATTCATTCATCAAGTAACGTAATTCAGGGTGTAACGGTCTCTCCACCTCACTCTTTTTGCTCTCAATCACAAGTAAAGCAAAAATGGTCTTTTGTTTGTGAATGGCTTTCTCAACCCGAGTTTCACTCAAGAAAAGATTTTCCTTACTAGTGTTTCCCACCCCAGGTTTGTTTTTGTGGATCAAAGAGAGGCATAAAGGTGCAACAGTGATGTGTTTCTGTTCCTTGTGGAATGAGTAAGTATTTTTATGGCCATCATGAACAGCTTTTCTATCAAATTGCCAAGGGCTTCCTAACAATAAATAGCATGCACCCATAGGAATAATATCACATAGGACCTGATCTTGGTAACTCTTGCCCATTGAGAATGATATAAGAGCTTCTTTGATTACCTGGAGATCACTTCCTTTGCTAAGCCATTGAAGCTTATAAGGTTGAGGATGCTTAGAAGTTGGTAGTTTCAACTTCTCAATCATGGTTGTTGATGCCATATTGGTGCAGTTCCCTCCATCAATGATCAACGTACACACCTTGCCATTGATTGTGCAACGTGTTTGGAAGATGTTCTCCCTTTGTTCCTCCACATTTGCTGCAACTATTGTGTGTAAAGCCCTTCGGATAACCAGCACATCGCCGTCATCAGCTTCTTCCATGACCTCTTCATCCTTCTCTAATCCAAACTCCTCTTTTCTTGTTCAGCCTCTTGAAGTTTCAAGTCAATTGTTTCAATTTCTTGAAGGGTCATAACCCTCCGATTAGGACAATTGGCTTGAAAATACCCATAGCCATGGCATTTAAAGCATTTTCTTCCTTCACCATCAGGTTTCTTGGGAAGTTCTTTGAAAGATTCTGTCGCTTTCTCCTTGCCTTTATCCTTCGTTAACGTACTCTCGGCCTTGTTAGAAGAAGCACCCCTAAAGAAGCATGCCCCCTTTATTGAGGATCTGGTTGACCATCCTTTGCCACACTTCACTTGTTTCTCCACCTTTATGGGCAGTTTGTAAATATTTTCGAAGGTCCAATATGGTTGAAGCTCAACCAAATCTTTGACATCCTGATTCAATCCTCCGAGGAAACGAGCAATGGTTTTCTTTTGTACTTCCGGAATATCACATCTCATAAGGAGTTGTTCAAACTCCCTAATATACTCTTCAACACTCAACCCATGTTGTTTAAGAGAGTTTAGCTTTGGAAACAGGTCTTGCTTATAGTTTACAGGCAAGAACCTCTTTTTTATAAGCTTCTTAAGTTTTTTCCAAGACTTAACTCTACTTTTTCCTTCCCGCACTCTTTGATTTTTCAAGTTTTCCCACCAAAGCGAAGTATACTTCTTAAATTTAAGAGCTACCTTGCATCTCTTTTCATCCGAGTATGATTTGAACTCAAATACTCGTTCTACAACATGTAACCAATCAATAAAATCATCAGGATTAAGGCTACCTTCAAATTCAGGTACCTCTACCTTGATATCGAGGTCGTTATTGTTGTTTCTTCCTCTTCTCCTACTAGCTCGACTGTCTGAATCGCTAGAATCACCTCCCGTGTTGTTGGATTCATCACCAGAACTTGAGTGAGGATCGTCACGGCGCGGACGATTAATGGGAGGTCCCCGCGGCGGTGGTTCTTGTCTCGCTTGGTCCTCGTCTCGCTCGGTCCTCCAGTAGGGTGAGGACTCGCTCCATTTGTTGCTGGAGTTAATTTATTGCACGATCTCGCCTTTCGTTGTGGGGTTGCTCCAAAGTTAAGCCTCTTGGAACTGTTGGATCACCTATTGTAGAATTGATATTGATAGCAGAAAAGGAATCACTCAAGACGAGTTCAATCTAGAGCTCTGATACTAATTTGATGTGTGCGTGAGGCGGGCGAATGTGTTTTGAGTGATTGTGGAAGGAATAATAGATAGATCAGAGTGTATGGAAATGTATATCGAATGAATAACGCAAATAAGGGTAGAAACGATCATATCAAGGCCTAAAGGACGCACCACCAGCCAAGAATCAAAATCGGGATTTAGGACAGAAGCTAACCACCGAGGTTTAAAGGATAACCACCAACCAAGACTAAAGGGCTTTTGGTTCACCATCGAGAAAGAATTCAATTTCCAAGGCTAAAGAAACCGATATAAAGCAAATTCAACTAAAGAGAGGAATTCTCATTCATTCATCAAATCTGCGTTACAATGGAGAGCACTCCTCTCTATATAGAGAGACTAAGACAAATGAAATAGAAAAGGAAATAAATGATAGAAATTCGTCCACCAGCCTTGCCTAACCAATACAACCTTCAAAGATCTACTAATATCAAAGGAAATAACTCTAATCAGCCTCCCATTGATATCTCTTTGATTTTTCATCAAATCAGCAACTAATTATGCAAGATATGGCTTGAAATTAGCAATCAATCACATCTTGAATATTCCATCGAATCAATAATCAATCATATCTTGAATATGCCTTTGAATCTTCAATCAATCTAGTCAGCAATCAATCTGGTGAATCGCCATGGAATCAACAGCAATCAATCTAGTGAATTGATTATCTTATTAGAAAGGAAAGAATCGAAACTTTATTATCTACAATCCTAGTTGATAGTCTTCATGTAGACACGATCCACCGAAGCAAGTTGTGACCAAAATCATCCTTGGTCTGAATGAATAATGATTATGCAAAACTTGCGGAAGGAATCAAGGATTGCTCATTAACACCAGGTGTATCATTGGTGACATAATCAGATGCTACCGCATCACATATAAATGTCATCCTCGAGGAAACCATTTATAAAAGCCGTTTTGACATCCATCTGGAATATCTCATAATCAAGGTGTGTGGCTTTAGCCAACATAATCTAAATGCATTTTAGCATGGCTACAGGTGAGAAAGTTTCGTCGTAATCGATCCCTTCTTTTTGACGATATCCTTTCACCACCAGCCGTACTTTGTAAGTTCCAACTTGACCATCAGCATTCATCTTCCTCTTGAAGATCCATTTATAGCCAATTAGTACAATATCATTAGGCACATCAACTAGAGTCCAAACATCGTTGGAATACATTGAATCCATTTCGGATTTCATGGCTTCTAGCCATTTACCAGAATCGATGTCCGACATCGCCTCCTCATAGGTGTTAGGATCACTCGGCTGATCACTATCATTCACAATGAATAATGGTTCAACATCTTGAACTGAGTGTTTATAACGAATAGGTAGACGAGATGTTCTCATATCTAGAGGTTCAACCATTCTCATCAAAGAATTCCTTTAAGTGCAATATGATCGACCTAGCATCTTTCATAGCTTCATACTTCTTTTGAAATTCATTATTCATCGAAGCAAGCATTTATGACCTAACTTTTAAGTCATCATCATGCCACTTATTATAACTGACACATTTCTCTTGGGTCCCACCCTCAAGAAAGGAGGTTGTCATCTTTTCATCAAGTACATACTCGAGTTTTTCTGAATTGAGAACAATTCTCAAATTCCTCACCTAGTCGGTGAAATTGGGTCCAATCAAACAATTCTTGTCAAGTATCGAAGCAAGCGGGTTTGTGTTCACCATTTTCAGAGTAATAAATATCTGTGCAGAAAATAAATTGTTAGCCATTGTGTTTCAAAGTAACTATTGTATTTTGGCCTTTAAATGAAATAGAACCTCCCACTAAATTTAAATTCGGATCCCATACTCCTTAAAATGGGAAACGGCAATCTTTGTTGGATACAGATTACTAGTGGGGATTGGAGTCCCACCAGCCCATAGTCCACCTCACTTGATAGTTATTGGTATTCTATGAACTTATTGAGTGAATCAACTTATTCAACGCATCATATGCGAGTCCCAATCATAACTTAGGCCTCTAGACCATAAAAGTCCCGCCTGACAATTATTAACTTCATGATCATAGTTAAGTTTAACCCATCATCTCATGCAAGTATTGAAAACACAAACGATTCCCTCACCTAATAGTTATTAGAAATCGTTCGACTCCAACCCCACAACACACATGCTTAATGGAGTGGTCCATTATTATGAATGACAATTGACCCCTATGTATCCATAGCCGGTCAATCAACCACTATAATATAAGATCAAACCACGACGACGAAAGGTCACGAGTCCGAAACCCGTTTCGACTTAATATTTTTATTAAGGAGGTTTTGGTCAGTATTAAAGATCTCACTTTGCATATTAACCGGTTTAACATGCTCACATAAACATAATAAATAAATAGATGTCAAACGCATAAACATCTATCCTACGTGGTGATCATGGAATTATGGTTTAATGGGTCTCGAGCCAATGAGACAACATTTAACCATTTTAATATTTTAATAATGGAGAGCCGCTTTTCACTTCTTCTTGGTTCCTCGAACTCTTTGTGAACCGGGCCCATAGAGCTCTCTAGCTTAACGGCTCCTCCACGTAATCCTCGTAGCATTTACATCAATAATTGACTATGCTAAACTACACTAAAAATAAAATATTACATGAAAAATAAAAGAAAGACGCAACCTCCATTTAATAATTACAACCCAAAAAATACCTGTAATAAACATACATACATCCATACAACAATCACATTGATTAGGGGTTTTTCCATGATCACCACCCTTCCACGTGAACAATAAATTCATAATTTAAAGCGTCGGAAGGTGCATAAAAAAAATTCTGTACTGAATCAAATTCATGGTTGAGCAACGCAAGCCGCATTAAGAAATCAACGCCGTCGAAATAAATTTCACATGCGTAAATCAACGCCGTCGACCCTCGAGCACGCGACAGTACCAAATGCCTCAAGTCAAAAGGATGACATCCTAGGTACGTCATCGACCCATTCGTTTTATCTTGCAGTTAAGCACACGCGGAACGAACAACAACCCAAACAGCAATAAAAGTAGGGACAGCCAGCAGCAGAAACAACAAACAACAACAGCACAAAATATTTTATTTATATTCAGTTAGCCCAGGGGGAAGCGAACAAATCTACAAGCACACTCTTCAGGGCCGCTTCCTAAGACCAACAAAAAGATACTGGGTCAAGGCTAAAGGGGCTAACTACCACAACTAAAACACTACCACCAAAAAGAACCTTCACAGCCACGCTCGCTCACTGGCCGTGGTACTCTAACGGAGTCTCGGGATCCTCCTCATTCGAGTTAGGGTCAGGGTTCACTATCTCCCCGTCTGGTGTATCAAAATCCAGCGGGTCCCACACTCGAATAATTGGGGTCTCGATCGAGAGTCCCTCAAACCCCCAAATCCATCCATAGAGAGCAACACCGTGACGCATGAACCATGCCTTGTAGAGATGAGCCACTAAGTGCCACATCCCTTCATCGATCCATACAGTCGTCACTTGCTGCTCCCAAGCATGATCCGAATATGGGATTGGACGGTAATTGATATAAAAGAACTGGTCGAATTGTACTCCAAACCTCACGTGATGCACAACCATACTAAGGACTTGAAAATGGTTTAATGACAACAAATGAGATATAAAATCTCCGTGAGTCAACGCCTAAGTACGATTAGGATGTCGATTCACCTAGGCGGCCTAAACAAGCAACGCAAGAACGATGGCAGATCAATAGTGTGCGATACACGCTACGCTCTAGCTACCAAATAGATAGGCACAACCCAATGGCCAATAGGCAATCACATGAAAACTTACCCCGCATTGGCCACACAACAGATATCACGTAGCATTAAATCATAAACATTCCAAAGCACACAACCAGAACACTCAGTAATGACTCATGCACAATGCAACACACGTGTTCTAGTTATTAACGCAAGAGATACTCCACTCTCGCCATAGCATAGCCCGATCGCTAGTGCTCTTCCAGCAGGACCAGGCGTCGTCCTACTCCATTTTGACGACGGCAACCGATACCCCTCAAGACCCTTAAGGCGGACATATCAAGCTTTCCTGTAAGGAACTTCGGTCCATCACAAGCTGCGATCGATATCCGATCAGTCGTGTTATTCTGACCTTGCCGACACGAACTGTCGTGTATCCAATAAGCCGTGTGAATCCAAATTCCCGCCGGCACAGACATATTAGACGACGGACCCATGCCAACAAGGGCACTGCCACTTCCCCAGTTACGTTAGGGTGACGCTAAACCATCGTGTGACCACACAAACACACCAGTTCTTACTTCGCATTAGCCCAATGCAGTCACATTCACGAGTATACTCAACGTGAGCTTTGTTTGCTCTGGAGAGATTTGGATTGCCAGAAAGCTCTTTGTAGATAGCATCTTCTGAGATAAGAATGGAAGTGAAAGTGGACAGCTCAGAATTGAGAATCTCTGCAAGTTCTGCAGCACTCAGAATAATGTTCTACTCAAAGAAAGAGAACTAAATTGCATCTCGAGAGATCATAGAGAAGTTTGAGTAAAAATAGGCAGTCAACTTGGGATAACATGGAGTATTTAGAGAACAGAGAGTTTACAGACGCAGATTGGTAAGCAAAGAAAGGATCTGCAAATTATTTTTCTCAAAGTACTCAAAGTCAACAGGCCTATTTGCCATGGAGGTTCTGGCGATTAAAGAATTATAGTATGCACGATGTTCTTTTGATCTGAACATCCTATCTGCCTTTCTTTCCTTGGCTAAGAACTTCATTACCATTCCCTTAAAGTGAGCATAGATCATCTCATCATCATCCTCCCTCAGATGATCACTGACCAGCACAATGTCGGGTCTTACTTCACTCTCAGGTCTTACACCTTCAGATCTTGCTTCAGTCAAAACAATTTGTACTTCATCTACTCTTGAAGGTTCACTAACCTTCTCTTTTCCCTTCCTAGAGGTCTTAGATGATTTAGGCCTATCTTCCTTTTGAAATTCTGCTCCTACCTTCATAGCTTGCCTAATCTCATCCTGAGTTAACATCTCATTAAACTTTTGTAATTATCCTTCATAAAAAAATTCATTGTCACGCAAAAACTCTTGAATGTCATGATCAGCCCTTCCATACATTCTCATCCCCCAAATCACATTCATTAATCCTCTTGCTAACTTTATTCTCTTATCAACAGAAAGATTAGCGATTTGTTCAGGAGTTCTTACTAGAATGTTTGCGATGCAATCCTGAATCTTCTTTTTCCTTCTTACTGCAACTTATGGGGCCACGACAATTGGGGTTGTAGCGACAGGTTCTGATTAAGGAGCGGCACTAGTTTCTTCTACCCTTTGTTCCTCGCCTCTATCTTCTGAGGAAATGGAGAGATCGTACTGGGTTGGAGAACCTATTGGAATCCTAGGTCCTCGCATCTCCAATCTACCAGATCGATGAGTACTAGCGGCAGATTTCTTCGCGGTTGAAGGATTCTTGGGTGCCGTTAAATGATTCTCAGAGTTAAGTTGAAGGATTTGAGAGTTCAGGAGTGAAATCGCAGAAAGGATTTCGAGAGATGGTTTTTGAGTGGATAGTAAAAATTGAATCTTTATAAGAGAGGTTTAAAAAGGGATGATGGTTCAACAAAATAGGAAATCACCTTTGACAGTTAAGAGATTTGAAATTTGTTTCCCAAAAATAAAATATTTTGAAAAGATTTGATAAATTAATTTTTGGAAACGAAATATTCAATCAATTCGATTAATATAATCACTTCAATCATAATATTTGACAGAATATTTAAAAAGATTGAGATTGCTCGTACTTATTTGTTGCCAAAAATAACTACTTACGCGCCAAAAATTTGAATGATCAAACCTGATGTTGTTCAGATGATGACCTCCTCAGATGATGCGTTCGTTCAAAGGTTCCATTCAAGCATTTGTATCTCCTCAGATGATGCTTTTGGTTTTGAAGTGAATGTTATCCTCAGATGTTGAGTAAATTCTGATGCTTTGCTTCAGAAGTTGAATTTCCTCAGATGTTGCGTTTTGCTTAGAAGCAAGTTTTAACCTATCTTGAAGACAACTTAAATAGGCATAATAGTAATACCCAATTCTTATCTAATATATTCAAAAGAATTCCTATCGAGGGGCTTTGTGAATATATCAGCTAATTGATGCTTCGAATCAACAAATTGAATATTAACATCACCATTATGCACATGATCACGAATGAAATGATGTTTAATTTCAATATGCTTAACTCGAGAGTGCAGAACTAAATTCTTTGTGAGGTTGATTGCACTGGTGTTGTCACATTTGATTTTCACGTTTAAGGCTTCAACACCAAAATTCCTCAATTGTTGCTTCATCCACAAGATTTGAGCACAGCAACTCCCCCAAGCGACATACTCAACTTCTGCGGTTGGTAGTGCCACAGCGTTTTATTTCTTTGAATGCCAAGACACTAGCATGGATCCCAGAAGTTGACATGTTCAAGGCTCGCGTGCTTGTTTGAGTCCATAAAGAGCTTTCTTGAGTTTATAGACATGATCTGAGCTCTTTGGATCTTCAAACCCTAGTGGTTGTTCCACGTACACCTCTTCCTTGATGTAGCCATTCAAAAATGCACTCTTGACATCCATCTGATATAACTTAAAGTCGTTGTAGCAAGCATAGGCTAGGAGCAATCTAATAGATTCCAGTCTTTCTACGGGAGCATATGTTTCATCGTAGTCAATCCCCTCCTCTTGAGAGCATCCCTTGGCTTCGAGTCTTGCCTTATTTCTTGTAACTTTGCCCTTATCATCCAACTTGTTTCTGAATACCCATTTAGTTCTAATGATTGGATGATCCTTGGGTCTGGGTACAAGTTCCCAAACTTCACTGAGTTTGAATTGATGTAACTATTGTTGCATTGCTTCAATCCAATTTTTGTCTACAAGAGCCTCTTCAATTCCTTTGGGTTCTACTTCAGATATAAGTGCAAAAGCATTTATGGCATTCTTGAATTTGGATCTGGTCTTGATTCCATCTGATATATCTCCGATAACAAGATCTGTAGAATGACTAGATTTGTATTTCCAGTTCTTATTTCTATTGTATTGTTCATCTTTTGGAGAAGGATCTTGGTTTTCGTTCTCAGATGATGCAGCAGTCTGAGTATCATTGGTGTTCTGAGTAGCTTCAAATGATGCTTTGTCCTCAAATAATGAAGCCTACTCAGATGATGGATTCCTCTCATATGATGTGATGATTTCAGCGCTTATCTTCTGAGTGTCATTTCCATCTTCAAACCTCACGTTCATTGATTCTTCAACTATTCTTGAGCTCTTGTTGAAGACTCTGTATGCCTTGGTTGAAGTGGAATATCCAAGAAATACACCTTCTTCTGATCTTTCATCAAACTTACTTGGCCGATCATTTGAATTCTTGAGGATAAAACATTTACAGCCAATACATGAAAGTATGCTATGCTTGGTTTCTTGCCTTTGCAAAGCTCATAGGGGGTTTTCTCAAGCAATGGTCTCAGAAAAACTCGATTTATGATATAGCATGTAGTAGAAATAGCTTCTGCCCAAAAATGAGAAGGAGTGTTCGAACCATTTCTTGTAGAGATCGATTTTTCCTTTCAACTACTCCATTTTGCTGAGGAGTATAAGGAGATGAAAAATTATATTGAAATCCATTTTGATCATAAAAGTCTGCAAAGATTTGATTTTCAAATTCTCCCCCATGATCAGTTTTGATGCTGGAAATTAAATAACCTTTTTCATTTTGAACTTTCTTTGAAAAACTTTCAAAATATGAAAATGCATCATTCTTATGTGCAAGGAAGAAAACCCAAGTAAATCTAGTAAAGTCATCTACTATTACCAGACAATACTTTTTACCTCCAATGCTCTAGGTTCTTGTTGGTCCAAAGACATCCATGTGTAAAAGCTGCAGAGCATGGTTAGTGAAAACTTGATTTGTTGACTTGTAAGAATTTATTACTTGTTTTCCAAGGGTGCAAGCATCACAAAGTTTTGCTTGCTCAAATCTAGCATCTGGGGGTCCTCTTACAAGCCTTTTTTTGGAAAGCTTTGAGAATTGTTTGAAACTTATGTGTCCCAGCTTTTTGTGCCAAAGTTCTAAGTCGTCTTTGACTGATACTAGACATTTCACATCCTCAAATGATGTATCCAGAAGATACATATTACCATGTTTGTGTCCGGTGAATGAGCACTTGTTGTCCCGGTTAACACATGAGCATTTATCCTCCACAAAAGAGATTTTATATCCAATATCACATAATTGGCTTATGCTAATAAGATTGAAATTCAAACCCTTAACCAATGAGACGTTATTAATGAACAGATTGCCAATCTTTACGGTTCCTTTGCCAATAATTGTTCCTTTGTTGTTGCCACCAAAGGAGTCACTTCCTCCATCAAATTTAGTAAGATTGATGAATATCTTGGAATCTCCAGTCATGTGTCTAGAACACCCACTATCAAGGTACTATTTGTTTCTTCTTTTTATTGGTACCTGCAAACATCAAAGGAATTCAAGTTTTCTTTGATACCCAAATCTGTTTGGGTCCTTTTTGGTTAGTGGAGTTTGTAAATCTCAAAATTTCTCATGTTGGTCTCCAGATCTTAGGACAATAAATTCTGGAATGCCTTGGATCACTGCAGTTTGTGCATTTTGAAACGTTCTGTCCCTCAGATCTTATAAATTGCTGTTGAAAGTGATTTCTATACGCGTGTTTCGAAGGTCTTCTTCTAAGTCTTTCTTTTACCTTTGGAAAATCGTTTTTCAATTCACTTTCCTTTTGAAAATCAAGTCCAGACTTATTGTAGTAAGGTACTTGTATAGAAAGAATATGTTGTAAAGTTTTTGAACTAGATGAAAACTTTTTATTGATATCTGAAATTTCCTTTTTCAAATAATCGTTTTCCTTTTTCAAAGATTCGCTTTTTATTTGCAAATATTCATTTTTCTTAGAAATCAAATCTGATTTTTCTTTGATTTGAGAAAATTCACTTTCGAAAAAAATTACTTTATCTTTTTGAGAAATATCATTTTTCTTTAAACAAGCAATTTCCTTTTTCAATTCAGAAAGTCTTTTAAGAGCAATTTTATAATCTGAACACAATTCATCTATATATTCAGATACCTCAAAAGGAATGTTAGTACAACTTACCTTAGATTCATCCTTAGAGTCTGAGATGGCCATTAAATAGATAGTGGTAAATTCCTCATCACTTTCACATTCTGTGTCGCTCCAAGTTTCAACTTTTAGAGCTTTCTTGAATTTTTCATCCTATCCTTTCTTCTTTAGAAGAGGACGGTTTGGTTTGATGTGCCCTCTCTTTTTGCATTCATAGCAAATCACATCTTTGCTTTCGTCTTTGTCACCAGATGATCGTCTCAGATCATATTACTTGAAATCTCTTTTGCCTTTGAAATTTCTGCTTTTCTTTGCCATTCTTCTGAACCTCTTGACCATGAGTGCTAGTTCCTCATCGTCTTCATCTTCAGAGTCTGAGACATTAGAATCAACATTAGATTTCAAAGCAAGGGATTTCTTACCTCTCAATTGAGTTTTCTCATTGATTCTTTCATCCTCGTAGGATTGAAGAGTTCCAATGAGTTCGTCCATGGATAGAGGTGAGATCCTCTAAGTCTCTCAAATGGAAGTTTTGATATTGTCCCATTCTTTTGTGAGTGCCCTCAGGAGTTTATTCACTTGCATCGATCCAGACACAGGTTGCCCATGATAGGTGAGACCATTCACTATTTCAGTGAATCTGTCAAACATCACTTTCACCTTTTCATTAGGCTTCATCTTAAAAGCTTCGTACTAGCCAAGGAGTATGTTGACTTTAGTCTCCTTGACTCTATCTATTCCTTTGTAGGTTAAATAGAGTTTGTCCCAAATCGCCTTTGAAGAGGAACAATCTACAATACGTTTGTATTTAGTGGGAGATAATGCACTATAAAAAGAATAAATAGCCTTAGCATCTAGAGCATCTCTCTTTGCTAATTCAGTGGCAGTTAAAGCAGCTGTGGGAGTGGTGTTGGTGTTGTCCCTATATTTGATCTGCCTGAAGTGCTTGTAGATGGGTCAACGCCTCTTTAAACAACATCCCACAACTATGGGTCCTGGCATCTGAGATATGCCTTGAATTTATTCTGCCAATCACTATACTCTTTTCCTTCGAAGTAAGGTGGTCTGTTGTTGCTTCCGCCTTCAATCCATGTGGGAGAAAAATTGCTACACATAAAGATCGTTACCTCAGAAGTAATAACACTTCAATAAAAATATGAGCGCCAGGCTCTGATACCAATTGTGGAGGCTAACGTTATCACCTAGAGAGGGGTGAATATGTGATTTTAAGAAATTTTATTAAATTAATGCGGAATATAACCAATCTTCTCAGAACTTCGTTCAGATGATATTATCTAGTAAGATCTGAGATTCCTTCAGAAGCAGAACTTCATTCAGACGATGGTACTAGGAAGATTTAAGTAATTCTCAGATGCAGCGTCGTGTACACAACTACTTTCACAAATATGTAAGCAAAGAGATTAAGGAAAAGAGAATGTGCATAGAGAATTTATAGTGGTTCGGCTTTGTTTAAGCCTACGTCCACTTCTTCACACTGGCAGCCAATCGACTGGATTCCACTAGATAATAGCTCAGATGTTACAACTTGGTGATGTCTCTTGAGTCGAAAGACTTCTCGCCTAACACTCAACACTCGAATGTACACCTCTAAGTATTACAGTGTATAGATCAGGGTGAATATAAAATGTTGAAGCTCTCATGATCTTGGAATTTTGAACTCTATTCCCTCTTATGCCAATTCTTGTTTCTTCGGCCTTGAGATGTCCTTTTATACTCCTCCACCTCTAACTACCCGTTGCAAGGCCTCCAGAGGATCGTTCTCCAAACTTCCAGTTTGAACGAGATTGTATCTCAAGAAGATCTCGTAGCTATTGAGGTCGACAAAGGAAAGTGTTCCCCGTTGGATCAAATCGCTCATACAATCGTGATCCAAGGTTTCCATAGATGGAGTTCTTCATTAGGAAGGTCGCGCTCGTCTCCCTTAATCCGCATCCTTGATTGATCTTCAGATTGAGAATCTTCAAGAACGATCCAGCTCGATTACTAGCCGTTGTGATGATGTAATTTGTCAATTAAATCATCTTTAATTTTATCTCTTGATATTTTGATCATTGCACATGAAATACTCTCTCAGACCTTGAGTATCATTCCAACGTCTGAGCTACCCACTCAACATCTGAGCTCTTCCAACAACGTCTGAGCTTCCCGCTCAACGTCTGAGCTTTCCACTCAACGTCTGAGCTCTTCAAACAACGTCTGAGCTTCCCGCTCAACGTCTAAGCTCTTCAAACAACGTCTGAGCTTATTTTGTCAGATTCAATCATGTGTTTTCCACACCTTCGAATAATCTGCAAATCAAGTATTTCATCGCATTAACTCAGATATAAGAGGTCATGGATTGTTTTGTCAACTTCAAAATCGATTGGGGTTTTTCTCAATAGAATCCAATTCTGCACTCTTGAACTAAGCATATTGAAATTAAACATTATTTTATTCGTGATCATGTGCATAATGGTGATGTTAATATTCAATTTTTTGAGTCGAAGCATCAATTAGCTGATATATTCATAAAGTGTAGCACCTCGAAAACCTTCACCTGCTTAAGTGATGAATTAGCAATTAATGAGTTCAGATTATTGGATAAGTAATGAGAGATTTTTATCCGGACTCAAGAGTATTTTTGAGAATTTATATTGGACCCGATATTATTTTAGGGACACGATATGTTGGATTTAGGTCCCATCGGGTCAAATATGTACGAAATTCGAAAAACCGGGGACAAGATAGGACACGTGGCCGCACGAGGACACGTGTAGGGCCACGTGTTACCACGTAGCAAGGCGGTTTGCCACGTGGCAGCCGAGCCGTGCATGTGTGACACGTGTCCAGGAGCTTAACACGTATCACCATACGGTGAAGTCTGCAAGCAGGTAACCCTGTTGACGCGTCATAAGCACGACAAATCAAAAGTAACTAATAAGCTACTGACCGTTAAGCACGACATGTCGTAAGCTGTTCTACTTTAAGCAGCTGATTAAGCACGACACGTCATAAGGTCTTGACTACAAGCTGACTGAACCATTATAAATAGAAATCGCCGTCAGTTCATTCAACAGCTTTAGTCAGAAATTATGTCGTTGCTCTGTCGAAACCGCCGGCCACCAACCGTTTTAGCCGACTGCCACCGCAACGCCACCTAACACCGTCCACATTGTCGTTGAGCCGTGCACCGCCTTAGCCGCGTCCTAGCACCATTCGGTGTTATAACCGCCATTGCCTTGGCCGACTGCCATCGCCGTTTGCCGCCTTTGGCTGTTCGGTGCCCTAGTCGTGGGGTTGTTGTCTTGTTCATTCGTCCACTCGTTCATCCGTTTGTTTGTTTGATTTCTCGCTTAATTGAGGCAAGTAGATCTCTATCCTTACTACTATGCTTTCTATGATTACGGATGCGAGTGTTGGATTCTAGTGGAAGATGTTTTGTGAGAAAGGATTTGGATATGATTCTGAGATCTACTGTCTATGAGGATTGTGTTTGGTTTGGTAGGATTCAAATATCTACTGTTGATGTGAGATATGTTTGGTTGTGTTGGACGATCCTCAATTCTGTGATGTTATAGTTGGTTTAGTCATTTAGCCTAAGGTTCCTACTTGCGGAGGAGCTTCTGCTTACTCCCGTTGATTAACCATTTTTCAGATGAGCTAGCCCAAGATGGTTGGAGTGATGGAGGCAGTGGATGATGATTCTGGAAATCCAGAGTAGATTACCTTCTGTTGTTACTCGTCCCATGTAAATGTTATAAGTAAGTGAAGTGGTTGTATGAATATGTAAAAAAGAATAGTGGATGTAGTTGAATAAACGAGATATGAATAAAAGACTGTGGTTTGGCATGTGTGATATCTGGTTAGCGAAACCATAGAGGCCATACCATAGATAGGCGTGCCTACCGTATTGAATGTTGTGTTTGACACGCACTTGTGCCCGTATCGCCACCCTTGAATGATTTTCTAGTTAAGCTTCCGCATGCGCCATTGTACTCTGATTAGTAAGAAAAATATTAAAGAAGAACGAGAGGTTTTGGAAAGCCTTCCCATGGGGTGTCAGCGGTATGGTACGCTACTTCCTATTCTAATGGTATTAGAGCGGTTCATGGAGTGATAAGGTGCGCTGGTGGATGAAGTGTTTGGTAGGCACGTGAACGTGATAAAACTACAAGTGTATGTGATTTTGATTGTCAGGGATTGGTAGCAGCATATGCTACTATGTTGATCACTTCTTAAGTTTGATGATTAGTATGATTATTTGTGGATATAGCAGAGTGATCAACTAGAAATTTGGACGCTAAGGTAAGCGAAGTTGTTGGAATTTATTTTAAGCTCGAATTGTTGAAGTTGATGGTGAGCCTTATATAAGAGATTGTGGATATGGAATTGTGACAAGATGATTGATATTCTGAATTATAGGATTGGATTATGAAGTTGTGAATGGAGGTTTAAATCTTGATCTTTTATAAAGATCGCTTGATGGCTTTAGTTAAGTTTAAGCTATGGATCTGTACTTGTTCGAGTCTGAAATGGTAACATGCATAGCACGGATTTATTGCATTAAAACTACTGAGTTTTGATAATAATAATAAAAAGTGCATGCATGAGCATATCATTATTTATATCAAACGTGAATAACCGGTAGCTTGGTGTGGGACGAGCTGTACGGGATACCTATAAATTGAGTGAGATATGGTATGGGACGTGTTGAACGGGACTCTCTTCGTAAGTGTATGACTTGGAGATGAACTATAGCAATCCAACTTGTTGGCCGACTCGGGGAGTGAACGCCAAGGCAGAGATAAGACCTGTGCAAAGGGCGGCTCCTGGCTGTCATCTCGGAACAGAGTGGCGGTAGGGGCAGGAATGAACCAAGTTATATATTGAAAGAGTGGGTCTAGGTATCATGCTAAGTCTGACTCGTTTTCAATTTTGTATCGAAACGAATTCAAAAATTTGAGCAGATTTGTCAAAACCTAAAGTGTTTTCGAATTTTGAAACGTTTTCGATTTTGGATCGAAACGATTTCGAGTTTGAGTTTATTTGTGCTTTTAAAACTATTTTGTTTCCAAAAGTTTAGTTGCATTGATTTCAAGAATTTGAACTTGAATATGTTTGAAGCTACGTAAACATGGCATTGCAACTTTGGTATTAAAATGAAGGTATTGTGATGAGTTGAGGTGCCATTGGAAAAGAAATGCTTGGAATGCTTGGGGGTGAGTTGGTGAAAGTTTGTTCTATCTTGTTGTTATTGATTTCCTTCGCAGTAAGTCGGAGAGGATTATACCTTCCCAGTAAGTCAAAGAGGATATTTCTTATACCTCCGAGGACAATTCCGGAGAAGATCCCAATCTGTGTGAGGGATGTTATGTTCGTGAAATTTTTGGAGACTGTAACCAACAGAACCACAGGCTTGGCATGTGAGATTGGCCTCATGATTGGCAGATATGTGTTACGTCCTGAGTATTGGACGATCTGCCTGATGATATTGGACATTTATAAGTCCATCTTTGATGTCATTTGATTTGGCGATTATGAGAATGACTTTGAGATATGAATTTGAGAATATACGTGGATTATAGCACGATGATGCTGCCAAGTAAATGAGAGATCAATGAGGTCGATGATTACTTGTAAATAGGTTACAATTGTGAAATGTGGTAGTTGAGATCAGAGTACGCAATGAAAGCATAATAGGCCACATGGTTAGTACTGACCTTAGGGGTTTTCCCTTGTGATAAAAAGGGAGTAAAATTCGGAGGTGTTGATGTCGAGGAATGCTCCTGCGCTTCGTACGAACAGGAATGCCTCTTGGCGAAGAGATGCCGTGGCTCTGTGTGACCCACGAGGACGAATTCTGGTGATTCCGTGTGGTGGATTCTGGTGATTCCGTGTGACGGTCTCTATGTGATTTCGTGCGACGATCTCTATGTGATTCCGTGCAACGGTCTCTGTACAAATCCGTGCAATGGTCTCTGTGTGATTCGGTTGTGCCACGAGGACGATCTCTGTACAAATCCGTACAACGGTCTCTGTGTGATTCCATTGCGTCACGAGGAGGGTCTCTATGTGATTCCATGCAACGGTCTCTGTATGAATCCCAAAATTTTGAGGACAAAATTTCATGAGGTGGGGAGGATTGTAGCACCCCGAAAACCTTCACCTGCTTAAGCGGTGAGTTAGCAATTAATGAGTTCGAATTATTGGATAAGTAATGAGACATTTTTATCCGGACTCAAGAGTAGTTTTGATAATTTATATTGTACTTGGTATTATTTTAGGGACACGATATGTTGGATTTAGGCCCCACCGGGTCAAATATGTACGAAATTGGGACAATCGAGGACAAGATAGGACACGTGGCCATATGAGGACATGTGCGGGGCCACGTGTCAGCACGTGGCAAGGCGGTTTGCCACATGGCAGTCGAGCCGTGCATGTGTGACACGTGTCCAGGAGCTGGACACGTGTCACTGTCCGGTGAAGTCTGCAAGTAGGTCAACCTGCTGACACATCGTAAGCACGATAAATCAGAAGTAGCTGATAAGCTGCTGACCGTTAAGCACGACACGTCGTCAACCTGCTGACGCATCGTAAGCACGATAAATCAGAAGCGACTAATAAGTTGCTGACCGTTAAGTACAACACGTCGTAAGCTGCTCTACTGCAAGTAGCTGATTAAGCACAACACGTCATAAGCTCCTGATTGCAAGCTAATTGAACCAATCTGACTGAACCATTATAAATAGAAACCGCCGCTAGTTCATTCAGCAGCTTTAGTCGAAAATTCTGTCGTTGCTCTGCCGGAACCACCGGCCACCGACCGTTTTAGCCGACTGTCGCCGCGACGCCACCGAATGCCGTCCATGTTACCGTTGAGCCGTGCACCGCCTTAGCCGCGCCCTAGCACCGTTCGGTGCTATAACCGTCGTTGCCTTGGCCGGCCGCCACCTCCGTTCGTCGCCTATGGCCGTTTGGTGCCCTAGTCGTGGGTTTGTTGTCTTATTCGTTCGTCCGCTAGTTCATCCATTCGTCTGTTTGATTTCTCGCTTAGTCGAGGCAAGTAGATCTATACCCTTACTACTATGCTTTCTATGATTACAGATGCGAGTGTTGGATTCTGGTGGATGATGTTTTGTGAGAAAGGATTTGGATATGATTCTGAGATCTACTGTCTATGAGGATTGTGTTTGGTTTGGTAGGATTTAGATATCTACTGTTGATGTGAGATATGTTTGGTTGTGTTGGACAATCCTCAATTCTGTGATGTTATAGTTGGTTTAGTCATTTGGCCTAAGGTTCCTACTTGCGGAGGAGCTTCAGCTTACTCCCATTGATTAATCATTTTTCAGATGAGCTAGCCCAAGATGGTTAGAGTGATGGAGGCCGTGCATGATGATTCTTGAAATCCGAAGTAGATTACCCTCTGTTATTACTCGTCCCATGTAAATGTTGTAAGTAAGTGAAGTGGTTGTATGAATATATGTAAGAAAGAATAGTTGAATAAATGAGATATGAATAAAAGACCGTGGTTTGGCATGTGTGATATCTGGTTAGCGAAACCGATAAAGGCCATACCCTCTATATAGGCGTGCCTGCCGTATTGAATGTTTTGTTTGACATGCACTATCGAGAGATTTTCGAATCTCGAGGGAGCTAATGGATTACCAAGGATCTCTTCCGCTTGGATATGACGGAAGGGATCGAGGCGCGGGCCCTCCCAGGCCCATACCAAATCGCGTCAAGGAGGAATTTTATATCGAGGTCGACGTTAATGTGGTCGGGTGACATGTGATAAGTGTACATGCCATCGGAGTCGCCACCAATCATTTTTTGGAGGGTATGATCGAAAACCCTATCGAGCGGTTAGGAGAGACCGTTCGGTTTTGTGAAAGCCAGAGAAAATGGTTCGGGGACTTTGTTACGTCGAGAATGTCATCGACGCCCTTTTCGGCACCTAAGTTGATCGATTTTCTAACCTAATATTTCATGCAAATGGCTTTGGGGTAAGGTAAGTTCTAACATCTAAAGGATTTGATGCAGAGGAAGTGACTATCCTACCAAACACAATCAGGTATGGAAGATGCGCAAATCAAGGAATCAATACGTGCAGATAAATCGCATCAAAACGTCACCCAATTGGTCACATGGAAAGCCTAATGAAGCTCTATGAGCTTAGAGAATGCACAATTAAGGTTTTGAAATCGTTTGGGAAAGTTTGGGTCAGAATGACCGAATGGGCAAAACGTTCATTTTTGAATGCTTGGGAACCCAAAATCAATTAAAATGGGTCAAACTAGTTGAATGTTGTCATTTCCCATTTTTCATGATTTTTGGGAATTTTTCTGAAGTTTTCCTGATTTTTTTGAATTTTTTTGAATTTTTTATGAATTTTTCCTAATTTTGTTTATTTTAAAAAGATTTTCTAAAATTTTTTATTAATTTTTTATTATTTTTAGAACCAGGTCCTGTTGACCCGGCCCACAGACCCAAAGGACCCGGGCCAGACCTAAGTGGATCTAACCCGAGCCCAAAACAACACAGTTTTGGAATTTTTCGAAATTTTATTTATTTTTTCGAATTTTTTTATGATTTTCTGAGAATTTTTATTATTACCGCTCGATCCGACGGTCCAGAATGGACCACGTGGCTAGTCCATGACCGTCGAATCAGAATACTAAAACGAATGGACCAAATCGAATGGGGAGATCAATCCCCGCTGTTCGATCTGAATACCGAGATCAACGACTCAGATTAGTCGACACGACCAACTTGTGACCGTCCGATCTGTATACCATGATAAACAGCTCAGATCGCAAGGCGAGAATGATTCTCGACCATCTGATCATTTTATTTTCTGAAAATGTTTTATAATTCGAAAATCTATATTTTTTTAGAAAAACCAGATCTGGACACGTGGCACCACCCCCATCGTCCGATCTTTTTTTATTGTTATTAAAACTAACAAAATAATCGTCTGCGCTGACATGAACGTCACGTGTCAGGCGATGTGGCGCCACGTCAGACGTTAACCAAGTCAACGAAAGTTGATTGGTCTTCGTCTTCTTCAGAGAGACGGTGGAACGAATGGCCGAGAGTTTATCGGCGACATCCGACGGTGAAACCTCGGCCGATCGACCAGACACCGGTCCCAATCAACTCGCCTAAGCCAGCAGATCAACATATCTCAATTCTAACCAGATCTAACGGCTAATCATGCATGGATCAAGCTCACACA
Source organism: Lenwebbia sp. NSW1173648 (assembly GCA_029784005.1). NCBI lineage: Eukaryota > Viridiplantae > Streptophyta > Magnoliopsida > Myrtales > Myrtaceae > Lenwebbia > Lenwebbia sp. NSW1173648. The sequence goes on from JARCGZ010000007.1 coordinate 14,429,645, forward strand.
GTCTAGGCATAGTAGAGTTCAAATGACCAATCCAGATCATAACAATTCAATTCCATCACAAAGAAGCTTCGTAGGGAGTTCAGGAAACTTACCTTGAGATCCGATTGAGCCCTAGATTGCCAAGTTTTGCTGGCCAAGTCGCGATAGATCGGTGCAGGTTGGAGGTTTCGATTCGAGGTTTTCTCAGGAAATCGATGTAAAAACAAGATGCGATGATGCTCAGTGATGCTCAAGGATGAAAACACCTCAAGAAATTCAGGAAATGATGGCCGAAAACAAACTCTGCCATTGATGCACAGAGCGAACCTCGAGAGTTCGAACTCACCAATTAGGGAACGCCGAGCTGTGAAATTGGTGACGATCGACTCCTCGGAGCTTAGCAGAGCTTCCTGAACTGATTTGGAGCCTCGATCTGCTTTGGATTGTCTTGGTCGAGCTCGAGCAGTCCGAGCTCAAACTTGCGACAATGGCGTCGCCTCCACGCCAATTCTCTCTCTCTCTTTCTGGTATTTTCACGAGCAAGAATGAACCTCCTCTAACTAAAAACGTGTTGAGTTGCCTATATAGCTTTTGAATCAAGTTTGCGCACGGGAGGGGGGAGGGGGGCAACCGATTATTTCGCACGTGAGATCACATGCGAAATGGTCCAAACGACACCGAAGATAGTTAGGATTCCGTCCAACGTCGTCAAGTTCTCTATCGAGCGTAAATTTGACGCGAATTGGCTCGGTTTTGCCCAAGGTTGACTTTTGGATTGCCGCGACATTGACTGACCTCGTCAGACCTACTCCGGCCACCGTTGGCCTTCAAACCTGATACAATTGGAACGAAACGACGATGGCCACAAAGCCCACCCCCTGGCATCTCCGATTAAGCTCGGGAAGGTGATCGATTTGGTTGTCAAAGGCCGGCCTCCAAACCTACTCAGGCCTGCTTGCGAGATTCAAATGGGGAAGAAGGATAATCCGGTCGGGTCATTGGGTCGGATTTTGTTCGACCCGATAAACCCGATCGATCGAAAATTGCTAAATTGACCATGAATATGTCAAAAAGTTTCAATTTAAACTACAAAATCAGAATCAAGGGCATGAAATTTATCAAGAAATGTGTTTTTCCCCAAAAATATGCAAGGAATTTTATGAAAACCCCAAATTCACCATTTGGTCCAAAAATAAAATTCGAGAAATCCAAATGCTAAACGGCCAAATTGGACCAAACCACCACCACTAATCGATTCAGGGGGTCAAAAACTAGGGGGTGACGGGCTCAGATTTTCAATTTGGTCCCTGGAAAAAGTTTAATTTCATTTTAATCAATTTTCAGGGACTAAATTGAAAATTTTCAGTTCAAATTGGTCCAATTCGCCTAAATTGAGCAATCTGTTAAACTTTTAGGACTAAAATGTAATTTTCGGTAATAGAGTGGGATGTCACGACTCTAAAAATGCAAAAATGGGAAATTATAAAGATCTAAAAATTCAATTTTAAATTAATTCGAAATTATATTCAAAGAAGGAACATATAATCCCAAATCAAATTTTCGAAATTTTAAAGGGCCAATATGAAAAGGGAATTAAAATAAAAATGTTGGCTATTTTTCTGTATTTTTGTGGCCTCAAATACTATTTTTCCTGATTTTTCAAGTATTTTTCTATTTTCCAAAAATATAAAAAAAAATGCCAAAAATATGAAAAATTATTTTTTGTTCAAAAATGGATCCTTAGGCTTGACCAAGGCTTCCAAAGTTGATTTTGTAATTTGATGAATTTTTATGGATTTTCTATGAATTTTCTAAAAATAAAACTAGCCAAAAATCAGATGTCAACAGCTGCCCCTCTTTGAAAGGGTTCTCATGAGAGATCACTTTCAAAGACAAGACGACACTTGAAATTTGATCGACTCGACTAGGGAAAATTTTGAAAAAAGTTGTGACGTCCGACTCACATACCTTTTTGTGTAAGCTCCGGTCCAAATTGCATTTTGTTCTTTTTGATATGAGAGAGAGAAAGGAAGAGATATTTACCTAAAGCTTACCTGGTGGTCGCATGGATACTCTGAGCTGATTAGGACGGAGTGAGGACCTAAGGCTTCGCTATGAGAATACCCTAGGGGGAATCAAAAATTGATCAGTATGGTAGGTCACCCCATAGAAGATCCTAATGAAAGGATTCTACTGATTAAAATGATTTAGATTTGACCCTTATGGTAGGTCTCCCCATAGAAAATCGTAACGAAAGGATTCTACTGATTAAAATGATTTAGATTTGACCCGTATGGAAGGTCGCCCCATAGAAGATCCTAATGAAAGGATTCTACCGATTAAAATGATTTAGATTTGACCCGTATGGTAGTCACCCCATAGAAAATCCTAATGAAAGGATTGTACTGATTAAAATGATTTAGATTTGACCCGTATGGTAGGTCACCCCGTAGAAGATCCTAATGAAAGGATTCTACTGATTAAAATGATTTAGATTTGACCCGTATGGTAGGTCACCCCATAGAAGATCCTAATGAAAGGATTCTACTGATTAAAATGATTTAACGGATCCTCCCTTAACATCGATTGACCGGAGAATACCCTAATGTTGCTTTTCAGGCGAACAAAAGGCGTATGGATTACAAAGATTGATTTTGGGTGTTATTCTGAGATCTGGGGACACCAGGAAACCTGCAGAAGCTTGAACTTGATTTTTTTGCCAATGTGGGTATCATTCTGGGATCTGGGGAGATCAGAAAACCTGCAGAAGCTCAAACCCTATTTTTCTTACCGATGTGGGTATTATTCTGGGATTTAGGGAGATCAGGAAACCTATATAAGCTTGGACCCGATTTTTCTTACCAATGTGGGTATCGTCCTAGGATCTGGGGAGACTAGGAAACCTGCAGAAGCTCAAACCCTATTTTTCTTACTAATGTGGGTATTGTTTTAGGATTTGTGGAGACCATGAAATCTGCAGAAGCTTAAACTCGATTTTTCTTACCAATGTGGGTATCGTTTTGGGATCTAGGGAGACCAGGAAACCTGCAGAAGCTTGAATCCGATTTTTCTTACCAATGTGGGTATCGTTTTGGGATCTGGGAAGACTAGGAAACCTGCAGAAGCTTGAACCCGATTTTTCTTACCAATGTGGGTATTGTTTTGGGATCGGGGAGACCAGGAAACCTGCAGAAGCTTGAACCCTATTTTCTGCTACTCTTTAAAATGAACCAAAGAGGTAGAGATTAAAGATTTCAAATATTTTCATTATCTCTAGTTTTCAAGATGGGTCATGCTCCTATGATAATTGTCTAGGAGTCATGTAGAATTTTTTTCAATAAGTGCAGTGTGATGCAAGAGGTTATCCAAAACATCTTGCAACATAATAAGCATGATCAAAATCCCATGAGAGAATGATTCTGAACCTAATGATCTGAAATTGCCAAAAGAGTGTAGTTAAAACATCAATTGGAGCACACTCATCAAAAAGGACTTCTCACAATTTTACTGAGAATGGTTTTGTTTCCTTATAGGGGAAATTTCGAAAGAACACTCAAACTACCGCTCGAAACCCATGTCAAGAATTTCGGAACTATTTGCAGTGCATACATTCTGATTGATCAGAGAAGGCTTTTAAAGGGATCGTAATGTAGGTTTGGTTAAAGGTTTATGCAACGGATAGGCATTTTGAGATTTAGAAATGAATCAAATTTTGAAAATATTTCCTTCGGGTTTACAAGTTAAGAACCTTGAAGATAAGATAAAACAATATTGTACTTACTCCTTTAGGTAGTAGATTCTTATGTGAAATCTCGCATTAGCTTGAAACATCTCGATCGGAGAAGCTTTCGGGATAGGTTGTAACATTGGTTCAAGGTAAGCTCGAAAAAGGCCATATTTTCAGAAAGATGGGTATGAAAGGTTGGTGATCACCTTTGCATCATTACCAACTATCACATCCACTGGGATAGATTTATACTTCCAAACTTCAAAAATCTCCAAAAATGCTCATTTTCAACTAAGCCCTAGAGACCGTTTCTCTTATTGTCATTTGTGTTGACAGACTCTATCTTTTTTTACCCGATTGTTTTGTTCTCCTCAATTTCATTTTAAATTTCATAATTTTTTTCAATGACGGGCTTTGGCCTTGCTTTTACTAGGCACTTTGCTTTTGCTAGCCCCGTAACTCATAACAATTCTGGCCTTTTGATTCTTTCCTAGACCGAGTTCTAAGGACCCTTCCAACTATAACTTCGACCTTTTATTGGTAAATCATATGCATTGCCCCAGTGTATGGAGGTATCACCAACTGGGCTTAGAAATGATGATTTAAATGCTCAAATTGGCTTATCAAAGGATAAAGTGTTTGGGGATAGAGAAATGAAATGTTCTTCCTTACTTCAAGATGTTTTAAGCTTCTTCGGGATATCGCCTGAAGCTATCACAAAAAGGTTGCTGCAAGTTAGCACAATAAAGTCTTACCTTGATCTTTTCCCCAAGAAATCAACCAATGACCTCCAAATTTGCCCTAGCGTGGGGTGGTTCTTGCCAGGGTAGTTTTGAGAATTCTCCCTTCACAAGCTCAAATGGGTTCGTAAAAGATTTCATGTGTTTAGGATAGAGAAATGAATACGCCTTTCGTCGTTTCAATCCATGTAATCACTGCAAATGATCCATACGTTCATAGACAATGGTTCTGTTCTCACCCTTTTATCACTCATCACTCAAGTGTGTAGGGACGTGTTTGGGCATGATTTGCCTCTCATCTTGGGTTACTCCACATGATTGGTCTTAAACACCCTCATTTGGAAATCCATTTCAATTTTCAATAGAAATCAACGTCATAAGGACTTTGATGCATGATGTATGTTTCAAACACGTTTTGGATAACTTTAAAGCTTTTTGAAACTCAAAATGCAGATGAAGTGAATTTAAGGGCTTTAAGATTTTTGATAGATCAAAATCATAAAACATCATGCCTTAGACAGTCTTAAAAAGGTTAAGAATGGGGGATACTTACCTTCTCGCCGTGGCTGAAGCTCCTTGGGGAAAAGAAATGATTGAGTATCAGTGTGCGTTCCTAAATTATAAAAGAACTGGAACGATACAACTTTTACCCTTTGTCGTGGTTTGTGTACTCCAATGGGTATTCTGTCAAAGCAAATCAAACGTTGTGGTGAGTCGGGGTTCCTTTTTTTGGATGAATGCATTTTACCTGTCTTCAGAACCGTTCCTTGTCTTTTAATCTGAATGGAACCGTGTCGAGTTACTCTTTTCATATGGAAGTTTTCTTTTGACCTGTAATATAAAAAGAGTGCAAATACATGCGTGTATGCATGAAATGTATGTAGAAGTCCTTAATGTGGCTCAGACATCCATTGGGGACATGAAAGCTTGATTGATTCTCTACTTTACTCAAGGGTAATATTTCTTAATAGCATCTGTGTTTACAGGATTTGCCAATTCCTCTCCGTCCATGTTTACAAGGATTAGGGCACGCCAGGTAGAGCTTTCTGAACTACATATGGGCCCTCATAATTTGGCGTGAACTTGCCCCTAGGATGTGAGGCGTTCAGAAGCATCTTCTTCACGACTAACTCCCCGATCATGAAATTTCTAGGCTTGACTTTCCGGTTAAACGATTTAGCCACCCTTTTCTGATAGGCTTGCCCTTAACAAATAGCTTTAAGGTGTTTTTCATCAATTAGATTCAACTGTTCATACCTCTGCTGGATCCATTTGGTCTCCGAGAGTCTAGCTTGGGATAGAATCCGTAGGGAAGAAATTTCAACCTCTACTGAAAGGACTGCTTCCATACCAAATACTAAAGAGTAGGAAGTTGCCCCTGTTGAAGTCCGAATCGAAGTTCGGTATACCATCAGGCGTACGGCAATCTCTCTTGCCAATCGCAAAAATTCTCCGCAGTCTTAGATAGGATTTTCTTGATGTTCTTATTTGTTGCCTCCACAGCTCCATTCATTTGTGGGCGATAAGGAGAGGAATTAAGGTAGCGAATCTTAAAGCGATTCAGTAGGTCATCGACCACCTTATTGTTCAAGTTAGACCCATTGTCTGTGATGATTACTTGGGGCATCCCATATCTAGAGATGATATCTCGCTTGATAAATTTCGCCACGCTCTTTGCTGTGACATTGGCGTATGAATTAGCCTCGATCCATTTGGTAAAGTAATCGATTGCTACTAGAATAAAACGATGTCCGTTTGAAGCTTTAGGGTTGATTGGTCCAATCATATCAATACCCCACATAGAAAAAGGCCAAGCTTCGGATATCTAGTGAAGTTCATTCGGAGGCGCATTAATTCTGTCCCCATAAACCTGACATTGGTGGCAGGACCTTACATGTTGATTGTAGTCTGACTCCATGGTCATCCAGTAATAACCGAGTCTCATAATATTCTTAGCGAGGAGATGGCCGTTCATATGTGGCCCGCATTCTCCCTCATGGATTTCTTTCATGAGTAGATTTGCCTCTTTGGCATCTATGCATCTTAGTAAGACCGAATCAAATGATTTCTTGTATAGAGTTTAGCCATTGAGGAAGAATTTCGTAGCCATCTTGGCTATGTATTTCCTATCTCCAATCTGGCTCCCTTGAGGATACTCACCTTTTGCCAGGTAATTTTTAATGTCATGATACCAAGGTTGATCATCAAATCCTTTTTTAATTACCATGCAATAGGCCAATCGTTTGATGATGTCAATCCTTAAAGGTTCAATGTCTATACCATTCACCACTTGCAGAATGGATGATAAGGTAGCCAAGGCGTCGGCGAAATGATTCTGAGTCCTTGGCAGATATTCAAAATCAATTTCTTCGAATTCCTTAACCATTTCTTCCAAGAATCTATGATAAGAGATAAACTTGGGATCCTTTGTCTTCCACTCACCTTGGGTTTGTAAGATGTTCAACATGGAATCCCCATAAAACTTGCAATTTCTTTACTTTCATGGTGAGGGCCAATTGTAGCCCTAGAATGCAAGTTTCATACTCAGAAATGTTATTGGTGCACAGGAATACTTGCTTGGCTACGACTGGATAATGTTAGCCTTCTGGGGATATCAAGATTGCCCCATCCTAGACCCGGTAAGGTTTACGGCACCGTCAAAGTACATTGTCCATTTTTCCTCGGACATGTTCAAAATGTGATTTTTCGATTCCTCATTATTCAAGAGCTTATGTACCTATGCATTTTCTGCCAACATATCTGCTATGGCTCTTCCTTTGACCGACTTCTGAGATGAGCTTCTAATGTCAAATTCTGATAGCATGACCTGTCACTTAGCCAATTTTCCGATTAAGGATGACTTCTCTAGAAGGTATCTGATTGGGTCGTTTTCCATGACCAACTGAATCTGGTGATGAAGGGTATATTGCCTCAACCCGCGGAGTACCCACACCAGTGCTACACATGTTCTTTTGATGGTGGAGTATTCATCTCAGACGTGGTGAATTTCTTCTTGCCATCCTCTAGGTTTGTTTGTGCTAACAAAGCTCCCAAAGACTCCTAGAGGACGGTAAGATATAGAGTCGATGGAAAGCCAGGCATGGGTGGCACGAGGACGGGTGACGAAATGAGATACTCCTTAATTCTCCAACACCAGATGGCATTCAGAATCCCAATTCACCTTGGCACCTTTCTTTAGCAACTTAAAGAATGGTTTTGCTATCTCAAAGAGCTGGCAGATGAATCTGGCAATATAATTCAATCTTCCCAACAAACTCCTCACTTCTTTGATAGTCGTAGGGGTTGCAATGTCTTGTATCGCCTTGATCTTAGAAGGATCAATTTCAATTCCTCGATTACTCACCATGAATCCGAGGAGTTTTCCTGACTGCGCCCCGAATATGCATTTAGCGGGGTTCAACTTCAATTTGTACTTTCGGATTCGTTCAAATAACTTTCTCAATACTCGAAAATGATCCTCCCCAGATTTAGACTACGCGATCATATCGTCCACATAGACTTCAATTTCTTTGTGCATCATGTCATGAAATAGAGCCACCATAGCTCTTTGATATGTTGCCCCAGTATTTTTCATACCAAGAGGCATGACCTTATAACAAAAGGTGCCCCAAGGTGTTATGAATGTAGTCTTGGCTTTATCTTCTTCTTTCAAAAGGATCTGGTTATATCCGGAGAATCCATCCATAAATGAGAATTGTTCGAAACCGGCAGTGCTATCGACAAGGACGTCAGTATGCGGTAAGGGGAAATCGTCCTTCGGGCTTGCTTTATTCAAATCACGATAATTCACGCAGACTCTGACTCTCCCGTCTTTCTTCATTACTGGGATGATGTTAGCAACCCATTTGGGATAAGGGATCACTTCAATAAATCCGACCTTGAGTAGTTTCATCACTTCTTCTTCGATTTTCTTAGACAGTTCTAGTTTCGTCCGTCGAAGTTTTTGTTTCTTTGGGAGAATACTTAGATCAATCGAGAGCGAATGTTCTACGATACTCGGATCCAAACCTGGTATGTCCGCATAGGACCAAGCAAACACATCTTGATATTCTCTAAGGAGTTCAACTAAACGGGATGCTTCTGATAAAGATAATCTTTCTCCAATTTTTACCTCTTTCACGTTTTCATAATCCCCTAAATTGACGGTAACTGTACCCTCTGTGGTTAAGGGTTTATATTACTTATATCGGCTCCAATCTTGTTTAATATCCCTCATATCATCGTCCTCTTCTCCTTCAATCCCATAGGAGAAGTCCCCCGGACGGTCTGAGCCACATAATAACCTGTTATGCATATGAGGGAGGGTATGCCTGAAATGTTATAAGCATGGTTAGTAATGCATAACTACTAATACAAATGTATGAATTTTCTGAAAAAAGCATTTTGAAAGATGTTTTAGGAAAAGAAGGAGAAGAGGTGTTGGTCCTCATGTCATCGAACGCTCTTGCTTCCCTAAGATCATTTGAGAAAATAGGAATCATGTGGCAAATCAAGCCTCAAGCTTCAAAGATTTAAAGTCAAATGTCATCATCGGGCTGATTTGTTATTCCACATGTCCTTAATAAAACTTGTGAGACTTTTATTAGATGCTAAATGGACCGCATTACAGCATACACTACTTGGACCAACGGTCGGAGATCCAAAGGTGGTTGTCTAATGACGAAAGTATCAACAAAATTCAAATTGCAAGTAAGCTACAATGCAGATATCTAAATGCAGTAATCTAAATGCATTAGAAGGCAAGAAAGGAAGGTAGAGCCTTTTTACTCGGGTGGGGTGAAATCTTCGTCAAGCCACTCAATGATGACGTTGACGGCGTCTTCAAGAAATGGATTGGACATATCAGGATCCGGTATGGTCTAAATCTCTTCATCGACCATCCACTTGGGATATTTAGAGAAGTACTGATCCATTAAGCTGCCAAATACTTTCGCTTTGCCTTTCCAGGCTCCGGAGCCAATAAAGGAGTTACCTCTACCTCTACGGTCTCCATAGCTCATATTACGGCCTCCGCCTTGGCGTCCATGATATCCCCTTAGGGTAGAGTCCTTGCTGGACTCACCTGTATACCCAAGACCGGTTCGGCGCTCATTAGAATCCAACTAGAGAGGTTCACGAATCCCTTGACCATACTTCCTCAAACCTCCTCCGGGGATAAAGCCATAAGCTAACAATATTTTCCCAAGCATCAGAGTATATCTAGAAAGTACGAGCGCTCTTATCTTGTTTTCGAGAGGCATATGCGCCACAGCTACTAACTCAAGCGAGTGGTAACTTGACTCCTCTTTTCGTTCTGGCTCCACATAAGGAACCGCGCTTTTCTGGTAAGAAACAAAATCCATTTCCCCGTGCACTGTAATTACCTTGCCGTCTATTACGAATCGGACTTTCTGATGGAAGCTTGAAGGTACAGCGCCAGACGTATGGATCCATGGTCTTCCTAGCAGAAAACCAAAGGCACTAGGTAGATCCATGACTTGGAATTCGATGGAGAACTTGACCAGCCCGATAAAGACATCCAGGTAAATTTCCCCTACGACGGTCTTTCTCACACCGTCAAATGCTTAGATGGTCGCCTTAGAAGTGCGGATTAATTCTTCTTTTATGCCCAAACTCCTTAATGTGGCCAAAGGACATATGTTAAATGCAGATCCATTGTCTACCAACACATGGGACACTTGCTTACCCTGACACCTCACAGATATATATAGGGCTTTGTTATGAGCCCACCCATCTACGGGGAAATCTTCATCCGAAAAGGATATTTGATCTTTTAGCAGAATAGATCCGACGAAGTCCTCTAACTGCGTCTCATTAATGGTCTCAGGTACATGGACCTCATTCAGCACCTTTAGAAGGGCGTTCTTATGCTTCTCCGAGTTAATGAAGAGATCCAACAGTGAGATCTGAGCTGGCATTTTCCTTAGTTGCTCTATCACCTCGAACTCGCTTATCCTGATGATGGACAACACCTTTTCAGCATCCTCTTTCGTTACCTCCCTTTTCTCGGGTTCACCCTCTCTAAGTGCATAACACCTCCCGGATCTCATAACGGCGTCTATCTCCCTCGTGCCATAGTCCCAGGGTACTATTTTGGGATCATAAACTTCTAGCGGTGGGATCTTTATCACGATGGTCTCAACTTTTTCATTCTGCGCTACCTTGACATCACTCATTTTGAAGTCGGATAGCGCTATCACTAGATGTTCAATGGGATCACTTTCAGCCTCTTCCCAATTGTCTATCTGATCTAGTTTGATCACAAATGGGGTTTTTGATCTTATCATCGCAATTGATTCATCTTCATCGATGTCCTCAGAATTATAGCCACCATACGGTCTTACGTGTGACATACCCGCAAACTCGATCGAAGGTGAAAAATCATTCCACTGACGGTGGTCTCTATTGGGGCTACCTCGAGAGAGGTATCAACTTGATTGAAAATTCCCTTATTTTTGCCCCCACTCCTTCGGAGGATGCTTTCATGCCTCATACCAATGCTTACCAAATGTTCAAAAGATTGAAAATCGTACGCATGCATACGGTTGAAGTATTTCTGGGGAAGAATCTTTAGGAAGTATTCCACCATCTCCCTTTCATTCAGAGGGGGTAGAAGTTGCTTAGCTTGCAACCTCCATCTGTGTGCGTACACCTTGAACTCCTCGCCTTCATCCATAGTAACGAGAGCCAAATCATCTTTAGTGACGGTGAACTTTAGATTACCCTCAAACCGTCGCATAAACTGGTTTGAGAAATCTTCCCAATTTAGAATCCATTCTAGATCAACTGATCGATACCAATATAGAGCTGGGCCTATCAGACTATGTTGGAAGTTGTTGATAAGGATCTGATTGTCTTCATGGTGGTCGATCATTTGTGAAGGTAATACAAAATATGATCCAAAGGGCAACCGATACCATCAAATTTCTATGGGAATGTCACCAACTGACCAACTTGATGAGGTGTCATATTTCTCCTTCGAACGACCAGTTCCTTCAATTCCGATACCATGTTGGCCAAGTCTTTAGACTGCTCTTCTAAGCTGACTAACCTACGGCTTTGCCATTCAATCACTCTTCTCAACTCTAGCATCTGGTAACTTTCCTCCGCGCGTGGCACATTAATGTTGGCTACTATTCTGAATAGTTCAGATATCATCGAGACCAGAGGATCCATGTTTCTTTCCACGGTCGCGAGCCAATCATGGGTTTCCAAGTTCCCTTCCTCCTTCTCGAGACTATTATGATCGTGAATATCCTCATGAATTGCATAGACCCATCTATCCTCAATGGTGTCATCCATTTCGTCCCAACCATCACGTACGATGTCTTCAAATTTGATAAAGAAACTCGAAGGAACTGAGTAAAGCACATGAAAGTTATAACCTCCACTGTCCTGCCCTAGTATATCAACAATGTCGCCTCTTTTCGGGGCTTCCTGCAAAAATCTCTTATCAGCCTGATGAGCTCTCTTGCGACGAACTTCATCTTCGCTATCTCTTCTTCTTCTGCGATGTTATCGCTACTCAAGGCATATTCTAAAGGAATCTTCCACGAGTCCCCATTATTAGCCTCCAATTTAAACTCACCGGAGGATAAATTGACTGTCGCGTGGGTGCTGTCGATCATGGAGCCATTAACTTGATCAATAATTTCCAAGGCGGCCATCTTTGCGAGACAGCGCATCTTTTCCTCTCTTGAGGCCTCCCTTTCAATGGGGTACGCAAAAGCTAGTTCCAACATTTCACGTAGCTTTGTCAGGTCCACCATAAGTTCTAGCTTATCAGCATCACTCTCATCCCAAATAGCATTCACCTCTTTATGCTCTAGTAGAGGGTTTTGTTGTACGTTGGGCTCTGTTTTGTCGAATTCTAGTATTCTCCCATCTATCAATGCCTACACTTTGAACTTAAGCGCGAGACAGTTATCCATATTGTGCCCCTTCTCGCCCATGTGATAGGCGCATGACTACGTCTCGTCGAATCTAGAAAATCTGGGAGGATTGGATCTCAGAGGTTCTTTAGCGACCAACCATCCTTCCAAAAGCATTGGTAGCAACTTGGACAGTGGACGAGGTAATGGTGTAAAAATCGGCGGAGCTTTCTTCTTAGCTTCAAGCTTCTTAGGGGCCGACCATGATGCGCTACCCTGTGTCGTAGTGGAGTCTGTGAACTTCTTCGATTTTGGTGGGTTAGGTACGAAAGCGACATCGCTCGAATTATCCCGTTCCCTTTTGGCGGGGTAGTGCCGTTTAAAAGCTGATTCAGGTATGCGCTTTTCCCTCATGGCACTCCGCGACCTTGATAAGATGTGCAAAAGTCTAGCATCCTGAGGTATTCAGCTTCTCAAAGTATTCATACGATAAGGCTTTCAGAAACAAATCCACGAGCTCATCCTCTAGAATCGTCGGTTTTACTTGAGTTGCCATGGCCCGCCACCTTTGAGCAAAGGTGCGCATTGCCTCGTTCTTCCCTTTTGTGATCCTCAACAGGTCTTCTCTATTTGGTGTTGTTGCTATGTTAAACTTATACTGATACAGGAATTCTTCGGCCAGATCCTCCCATCCATCATAATCTTCTAGGTCTAATTCGATAAACCAAGCTAGAGCAGCGCCCTCCAAACTCTCCTGGAAGGTATTCATGAGTAGTGGGACGTAGTCTGAGTAATGCGCCATTTTGCGCCGGTAGTATTTTAGGTGAGCCCTGGGACAGCCTATCCCATTATACTTTCGAACAAATTCTGGCTCTTTGTAGCCCAATGGAGTTTCTATCTTTGAGAACGGAGAGATTTTATCGAAGCGGGCCAGTTCATATCCCTGGCTACTTAGACATTCTTCAATCTTAGCTAGCCTCCTAGCACCTTTTTTAATTTTGGCCGTAGGTTTCTCCTTCTTTTCTTTTTCTAAGTTGATCACAACTGGCGGAGCCTTAGGGAGCGCCTCTCTATCGGGATCTCCATGGGTGGTTTGATTAGCTTTCGAGTCGGTAGATGAACTCGGATGTGTAGCCTGATTGGATTCCAGTGTAGTCGGATATTTCCCCTGGCTGGCGATCATCATCGCCTTCACCTCAGCAATCATGGTAGCCACCATGTTCATCTATATTTCGTGGCTAACCACTCTAGGGGCCAGCTCCTCCTGTTCCCTTCTTAGCTTCCTTGTTTTACTATGAGTTCTCGTGATTAGAAATTATCACTCATTTTCCAAATAGTTAGGTTAGAATCACGGATATGAAGAGAGAATGTTTCGAATTAAAAACCTCTTTAATATCATGTTCATGTGAGGTTAATGGGAAGAAAGGCACATTCATGAGCCTTAGCCTCATGTGGATAGTCTTTCTCCTCATTTGCCGTAAATGAGCATGTTATTAGCAAGGGATATAATCCGTGATAATTTTTGCTAGATCAAGAAGGTTATACTAAATGAGCAAAGATGAAGATGAAATGCGTTTAATACAACTAAAATGTCTCAAAGATATTCAAAATGACTTTATCTGCAACATTTTCATATTAAAACTAGATTGAGGGAGATTCGTCTATCAAATTCGGGGATGTTTAGGACCTAAGGTATCCTTAACGTCAAGGATCTTCATCTTTCGCGGGAGATAAGGGTCCCATGTCTTCGAGTACGTACGGCTCTACTCCGGGTTCATGCGGGATAATGTAGTCATGGACGTACGGCTCCACATCGGGCTCTTGAGGAATCACATATTCTGGGATGTATGGTTGAACCAGAGATTGTCGATATTCCTTAAACAGCTTGATGTACTCCTTGGAGGCTCGGTGTACATTCATCTCCTCGTTCAAATGGTCAGGCCACTCTACCTCTTGTAAGGGGGAGTTCTTCAGGGTATGGATTATAAGATCGATCTTAGCTTCATAAAGTGTCTTGGTTTCCTTGGTGAGTTCGCCTCGTGACAGATCAAAAGTGAAAATTCCGGGACATACTACCGGTCGGACTTCTTGTAACATACCGAACTACCTCACCACTCTGATCGGATAATAAGCAACTCCGCCTATGCAACCTAGTTGTGGGATGGGATTTCCGTCCATCCCAGTAATGTGGGCCTCTGATATCCTTGGCCAGGGTAAACGCCATTGAAGTTGTTTTGGCTCCAAACCTTCAAGCAATTCAGATAATTTTTAAAGGATAATTTTGGGACGGAGGATTGGCATTTTAGGAAGGATCCAAGTGGATGGACGTGTTGGCTAATTTTGTAACACCCAACATGAAGATTGAAAGTCTTAATGTGTGAGACAAGCCACATGTGCAAAAGACCATTGGATGCTTGAAAAGTACCCTTTTCGAAAGATTGAAAACGATTTAGAGAAAGAAAGGTTTTAGCTAAGATCATGTAAGAGTAATTCCAACGATAACAAGCTTGTTGAGCGATATGGACTATGGAAGGGTCAAATGTAGTTCCTGAGGTAAGGAATAGAACGAATGCAAAGAAGGCTAAAATGAATGCTCTGCCTAACCTATGACTAGTGTCAATTAGGAGAGTAGAGTAATTGTTATATAGGAAAGAAAATGTGAACCTGCTTGAATTGGCCTTGAAGATCTTTCCCATCTCGGAAATCTTGAGAAGGAGGAACTTGGATAATGCTTGGGTGGAGTCCTTTCCCAAGATGGGTTGCACAATACGTTCTTCAAAATCTACTCTAATAATGGCGGAATACTCCTCAAGAGTCGGTGTGATATCCAAACCTCTGAAGTTGAGAGTCAAAGTCTCTGGATCCCAAAATCTGGCCAAAGCCTGAATAAGAGCGGGTTGGTAATCCACTTTGATGAGTTTCACTAGGCATCCCAAGCGCTCCTCGACATATGCTCGATTATCCGGATTAAGGTGGCTCCACCATGCTGAGAGCTCGCTACGCGGGCTGGAATGACCTTGATATCCAATTTCCCCATCTAGTTTTAAAATATGCGAAAACGTAATCCTAAGGTTAATTATCACGGATTATAATGTAATATGAATGGGGATGTGATGCAAATGTGATGCGAATGAGCTAATTCAATTCCATGTTTTCTTTTGGTGAAATAAGGGTTAAAGACTCTCATTCGACCAAAAGATGTCAAATGAAGAGTTTTAAACCAGATTTCTTCCAAGGAAACTATGCAATTGGTTAGGATCTTTCAAATGATTGAAATGAAAGCCATTGTCACACCCATCCACTAAAATCTTTTAAAGAAATCCAAAGAGTGTGAATACAGGTTAAAAGATTCCTAGTACAACCAAATCTAAAAGGGATGAAATAGAAATGATCATCAGAATTGAAATCCAACATATAAAGTTGAGAAATGAAATCTAAGGCAAATGGGTGTAATAAAAACTAAGGATGCTCCCAATTAGGTCCAAAGTCCTTTGATCCGAATTGGACTCCTTCAGACTAACACATGTATCCATCCATCTCGGAATCGCTAGATGATATCGCCAATACGTCATATCTGGATAAGGTAATCGGCTTCTTTGGCGCAGGTTCCTCGTCGGAAGAGGAGTAGACAGGGGCGCTTGCCATGCTAACCTTGCGCTCATTTTCTCCTAAGGTAGGTCGTCTAAATCTCCTTGCTAGTGACCCTCTTAATACAACTCTAGTAGTGTATGGCTGTCTTATCACCAGGGGACGCCAGGCTTCTTTCTTCTCTTTCCTAATACGGTGAAGTTTCTTCGCTTCTTGAATCTTGATCCACTTCATGACTTCACGATCTACCTCCATCCCACTCAAATGTGCTGCTACGTGGGAATCCCGAGAATGAAGGAGATTACGTCTAGTGAGCTCTCCCCCGTGGGCAAATCGGAGTGCTCGGAATGAATTCAATCCAACGGCGTTGTGGTGTTGCATAACCTTCCGTTCCTATACAAACATATCGGGGACTTTGGACCCATTTGGAGAAACCATCCTCTATCCTAAAAGAAAAATGGCTTTCAAACCAATCATTCGAATGATCTTTGAAATGACGTACGGTATGTGTGTTATGCACAATTTAAAATGCATGAGAAATGAATTGCAAGTTCAAAATAAGAAAACCTTACCAACCAAATTCCCTTTTTTTATACGCTTGGTTTTAGGTGTACCAACCTTCCATTTCACATGCGCATGAGACAAGTGAGGTTGAACTCTAAAAATCAAAAAGGGCTAGGGTGTGGACCTAAAAATGCTACCATTATCCGGTTCAATAAATTAGTCCCCAAGCGCAATCAAACACGAGAGGGCAGAATCATTAATCCAGATAACGAGCGGGATCGAATATGGTCACATCAGGCGCAATCAAACGCTAGAGCCTCGCATATCAATCCCTATCTATGGCGACCTAATAGGGAGTTCGCGACTTGGGTTTAGGCACTTGTGTGTGCAGTGTCGTGATCCTCAGAATATGCAAAGGCATGCACAACAGTTGATATCAAAACAGTGCTCCAACATTGCGAGTAATAAACATTCATAACCAATACACCAAACCTACACAAAATATGTCAACATACACTTCACCCCTTATAACTCCCATCTGCAAGAACATTTAACACGTTCAGTCAGGGGACTCACCTCACCTTCAAGCGCATCTGCATAAGATCAGGTTAGAAAACAATCAACTTTTTAATCGACTCAAGTCCTCTAAAGTCCCCAGCGGAGTCGCCAGTCTGTCGCGATCCTCTTGAGAGATTTCCGAATCTCAAGGGAGCTAATGGATTACCAAGGATCTCGTCCGCTCGGATATGACGGAAGGGATCGAGGCGGGGGCCCTCCCAAGCCCATACCAAATCGCGTCAAGGAAGAATTTTATATCGAGGTCGATCTTAGTGTGGTCGAGTGACATGTGATAAGTGTACATGCCATCGGAGTCTCCACTAATCATTATTTGGAAGGTATGATCGGAAGCCCTACCGAGCGGTTGGGAGAGATCGTTCAGTTCTGTGAAAACCAGAGAAAAGGGTTCGGGGACTTTGTTACGTCGAGAATGTCATCGACGCCCTTTCGGCACCTAAGTTGATCGATTTTCTAACCTAAGATTTCATGTAGATGTCTTTGGGGTAAGGTAAGTTCTAACATCTAAAGGATTTCATACAGAGGGAGTGACTATCCTACCAAACACATTCAGGTATGGAAGGTGCGCAAATCAAGGAATCAATACGTACAAATAAATCGCATCAAAACGTCACCCAATTGGTCACATGGCAAGCCTAATGAAGCTCTATGAGCTTAGAGAATGCACAATTAAGGTTCGAAAATCGTTTGGGAAAGTTTGGGTCAAAATGACCGAAGGGGCAAAACGGTCATTTTTGAAGGCTCGGGAACCCAAAATCAATGAAAATGGGTCAAACCAGTTGAATGTGGTCATTTCCCATTTTCCATTATTTTTGGGAATTTTTATGAATTGTTCTTGATTTTTCTGAATGTTTTTATGAATTTTTTCTAATTTTTTTATTTTAAAAAGATTTTCTAAATTTTTTATTAAATTTTTGTTATTCTCCGGACCGGGTCGAGTTGACCCGACCCACAGACCCGAAGGACCTAGCCCAGACCCACGTAGATCTGACCCGACCCCAAAACGACACAGTTTTGGAATTTTTAGATTTTTATTTTTTATTTTTTCGAATTTTTTACGATTTTCTGAGAATTTTTATTATTACTGCTCGATCAGACGGTCCAGAATGGACCACGTGGCTAATCCAAGAGCGTCGGATCAGACTACTAAAATGAACGGACCAGATCGAATAGGGAGACCAATCCGCGCCGTTCGATCTGAATACCGAGATCAACGGCTCAGATCAGTCGGCACGACCAACTTGTAACCATACTATCTATATACCTTGATCAAAGGCTCAGATCGCATGGCAAGAATGATTCTCGACCATCCGATCATTTTATTTTCTGAAAATGTTTTATAATTTGAAAATCTATATTTTTTTTTTTAGAAAAACCAGATCTGGACTCGTGGCACCACCCCCACCGTCCGATCTTTTTTTATTATTGTTATTAAAACTAACAAAATAACTGTCTGCGCTGACGTGGATGCCACGTGTCAGGCCACGTGGCGCCACGTCAGCACCACGTGGCGCCACGTCAGCACCACGTTGGACGTTGACCAAGTCAGC
The DNA here is from genome assembly GCA_029784005.1 of Lenwebbia sp. NSW1173648. Lineage (NCBI taxonomy): Eukaryota > Viridiplantae > Streptophyta > Magnoliopsida > Myrtales > Myrtaceae > Lenwebbia > Lenwebbia sp. NSW1173648. The sequence continues at coordinate 14,448,201 of JARCGZ010000007.1, forward strand.
AAAAGTTGACTAGTCTTCGTCTTCCTCAGAGCGACGGTGGAACGAACGGCTGATGTTTCCCGGCGACCTCCGACGGTGAAACCTCGGTCGATCGACCAAAAACCGGTCCCAATCAACTCGCTTAAGCCAGCAATCAACATATCTCAATTCTAACCAGATCTAACGGCCAATCATGCATGGATCAAGCTCTCACAATCTAGGCATGGCAGAGTTCAAATGAGCAATCCAGATCATGACAATTCAATTCCATCACAGAGAAGCTTCGTAGGGAGTTCAGGAAACTTACCTCTAGCTCCGATTGAGCCCTACATCACCAGGTTTTGCTGGCCAAGTCGCGATAGATCAGTGCAGGTTGGAGGTTTCGATTTGAGGTTTTCTTGCGAAATCAATGCAAAAACAAGATGCAATGATGCTCAGTGATGCTCAAGGAAGAAAACACCTCAAGAAATTTAGGAAATGATGGCCGGAAACAAACTCCGCCATTAATGCACAGAGCGAAGCTCGAGAGTTCGAACTCACCAGTTAAGGAACGTCGAGCTGTGAAATCGGTGGTGATTGACTCCTCGGAGCTTGGCGGAGCTTCCTAAAGTGATTTGGAGCCTCGATCTGCTTTGGATCGTCTTGGTCGAGCTCGAGCAGTCCGAGCTCAAAACTGCTACAATGGCGTCGCCTCCGCGCCAATTCTCTCTCTCTCTCTCTCTCTCTCTCTCTCTCTCTCTCTCTCTCTCTCTCTCTCTCTTTCTAGTATTTTCGCGAGCAAGAATGAACCTCCTCTAACTAAAAACGTGTTGCGTTGCCGAGATAGCTTTTGAATTAAGTTTGTGCGCAGGAGGGGGGGCGGTGACCGACCTATTTCGCACGTGAGATCATGTGCGAAATGGTCCAAACTGCACCAAAGATAGTTAGGATTCCGTCCAACGTCGTCAAGTTCTCGGTCGAGCGCAAATTTAATGCGAATTGGCTCGGTTTTATCCAAGGTTGACTTTTGGATTGCCGTGACATTGACCGGCCTCATCAGACCTGCTCCGACCACCGTTGGTCTTCAAACCTGATGCAATTGGAACGGAACGGCAATGGCCACAAAGCCCACCCCCGGCATCTCCGATTAAGCTCGGGAAGGTGATCGATTCAGTTGTCAAAGCTCGGCCTCCAAACCTGCTAAGGCCTACGCGCGAGATTTAAATGGGGAAGAAGGATAATCCGGCCGGCTCATTAGGTCAGATTTTGTTCGACCCGATAGACCCGGTCGATCGAAAATTGCTAAATTGACCCTGAATATCGAAATTTTTCGATTTAAACTGCAAAGACAAAATCAGGGGCATCAAATTTATCAAGAAATGTGTTTTTTCCCAAAAATATGCAAGGAATTTTATGAAAGCCCTAAATTCCCCATTTGGTCCGAAAATAAAATTCGAGAAATCCAAATGCTAAACGGCCAAATTGGACCAAACCACCACCACTAATCGATTCAGGGGGTCAAAAACTAGGGGGTGACGGGCTTAGATTTTCAATTTGGTCCCTAGAAAAAGTTTAATTTCATTTCAATCAATTTCCAGGGACTAAATTGAAAATTTTCAGTTCAAATTGGACCAATTCACCTAAATTAAGCAATATGTTAAACTTTTGGACTAAATTGTAATTTTCGGTAATAGAGTGGGATGTCACGACTCTAAAAATGCAAAAAATGGGAAATTAAAAAATCTAAAAATGCAATTTTGAAGTAATTTGAAATTATGTTCAAAGAAGGAACATATAATCCCGAATCAAATTTTTGAAATTTTAAAGGGCCAATATGAAAAGGAAATAAAAATAAAAATATTGGCTATTTTTCTGTATTTTTTGTGGCCTCAAATGCTATTTGTCTTGATTTTTCAAGTATTTTTATATTTTTCGAAAGTATAAAAAAATGCTAAAAATATGAAAAATTATTTTTTGTTCAAAAATGGATCCTTAGGTTTGACCAAGGCTTCCAAAGTTGATTTTGCAATTTTATGAATTTTTATGGATTTTCTATGAATTTTCTAAAAATAAAACTAGCCAAAGATCAGGTGTCAACATGCACTTGTGCCCGTATGGCCGCCCTTGAATGATTTTGTAGTTAAGCTTCCGCATGCGCCATTATACTCTGATTTTTAAGAAAAAGATAACGGTCTCCACCTTCCTCGGGGAACAACAGTCCTATGTCTTCGAGTACGTACGGCTCCACTCCGAGCTCTTGAGGGACGATGTAGTCTAGGACGCACGGCTCCACTTCAGGTTCTTGAGGAATTACATGTTCTGGAATGTATGGATCAACCAGAGACGGCTGATATTCTTTAAACAGCTTAGTGTACTCCTTGGAAGCTTGGTGCACATTCATCTCCTCATCAACATGATTAGGCCATTCCACCTCTTGTAAGGAGGAGTTCTTCCAGGAATGGATTATGAGATCAATCTGGGCTTGATAGAGTGCCTTGGTTTCGTTGGTGAGTTCACCTCGTGGTAGATCAAAAGTGAAGATCCCGAGACATACTGCTAGTGGGATTTCTTATAACATACTGAATTGTCTCACCACTCTGATCGGATAATAAGCAATTCCACATATGCAACCCAATAGTGGGATGGGATTTCCATCTATCCCAGTGATGCGGGCTTCTAATATTCTTGACCAGGTTAAGCGCCATCGCAGTTGTTTTGGTTCCAAATCTTCAAGCAATTCAGACTATTTTTTAAAGGACAATTTTGGGACGGAGGATTGGCATTTTAGGAAGGATCCAAGTGGGTAAACGTGTTGGCTGATTTCGTAACACCCAACATGAAAATTAAAAGTATTAATGTGCGAAACAAACCACATATGCAAAAGACCATTGGGTGCTTGAAAAGTACCCTTTTCGGAGGATCGGAAATGGTTTAGAGAAAGAAAGGTTTTAGCTAAGATCGTGTAGGAGTAATTCCAACGATAACATGCTTGTTGAGCAATATGGACTATGGAAGGGTCAAACGTGGTTCTAGAAGTAGGGAACAAGATGAATGCAAAGAAGACTAAAATGAATGCTCCGCCTGACCTATGACCAATGTCAATTGGGAGTGTAGAGTAATTGTTATATAGGAATGAAAGGATGAACCTGCCGGAATTGGCTTTGAAGATCTTTCCCATCTCAGAAGTTTTGAGACCGAGAAACTTGGATAATGCTTGGGTGGAGTCCTTTCCCAAGAGGGGTTGTACAATACATTCTTCAAAATCCACTCCAATAATGGCGGAATACTCCTCAAGAGTCGGCGTGATCTCCAAACCCCTGAAGTTGAAGGTTAAAATCTCTGGATCCCAAAACCTGGCCAAGGCCTGAATAAGGGCGGGTTGATAATCCACTTTAATGAGCTTTACCAGGTGTCCTAAACGCTCCTCGATGTATGTACGATTATCCGAATTGAGGTGGCTCCATTATGCTGAGAGCTCGTTACGTGGGACCGGGATGATCTTGATATCCAATTTCCCCATCTAGTTTTAAAAATATGCGAAAAAGCATGCGTAGGTTAATTATCACAGATTATCATGTAATATGAATGAGGATGTGATGTAAATATCATGAAAATGGACTAATTCAATTCCATTTTTCCTTTTGGTGAAATAAGGGTTAAAAACTCTCATTCGACCAAAAGATGTCAAATGAAGAGTATCAAACCAGATTTCTCTCAAAGGAAGCATGCAATTGATTAGGACCTCTCAAATGATTGAAATGAAAGCCATTACCACATCCATCCACTAAAATCTTCAAAGAAGTCCAAATAGTGCGAATACGGTTTAACATATCCCTAATACAACCGGATCTAAAGGAATGAAATAGAAATGATCACCAGGAGTGGAATCCAACATCTAAAGTTCAAAAATGAAATCTAAGGCAAATGGATGTGATAAAAGCCAAGGATGCCTCGAATTAGGTCCAAAGCTATTTGATCTGGGTCGGGCTCCTTTGAACTAGCACATGTATCCATCCATCTCAGAATCGCTAGATGATATCGCTAATAAGTCATATCTGGATAAGGTAATTGGCTTTCTTGGCAGAGGTTCCTTGTCGGAAGAGGAGTGAACAGCGGTGCTTGCCATGCTAACCTTGCGCTCGTGTTCTCCTAAGGTAGGTCGTCTAAATCTCCTTGCTAGTGACCCCCTTAATACAACTCTAGTAGTGCGCAGCTTTCTTATCACCAGGGGATGCTAGGCTTTTGTCTTCGCTTTCTCAATACGGCGAAGCCTCTTTGCTTCTTGAATCTTGATCCACTCTACAACTTCACGATCTACCTCTATCTCACTCAAATGTACGGCGAAGTGGGAATTCCTAGAGTGGAGGAGGTTATGTCCACTGAGCTCCCTCCCGTGGGCAAATCGGAGTGTTTGGAATGACTCCGCACCAATAGTGTCGTGGTGTCGCATAACCTTCCGTTCCCATGTGAACACATCGGAGACTTTGAACCTATTTGGAGAAACCATCCTCTATCCTAAAAGAAAAATGACTTTCAAACCAATCATTCGAATGATCTTTGCAATGATGTATAATATGCGTGCTATGCGTAATTTTAAAATGCATGAGAAATGGATTGCAAAGTTCCAAATAAGAAAATCTTACCAACCGAACCTTTTTGTTTTGTTTTTATGCTTGGTTTTAGGTATACCAACCTTCCATTTCACATGCGCATGAGACAAGTGAGGTTGAACTCTAAAAATGAAAAAGGGCCAAGGTATGGACCTAAAAAAGGCTCCCACTATCCGACTCGATAAATTCGTCCACAAGTGCAATCAAACATCAAATGGGTAGAATAATCGATTCGGATAGCGAGCGGGATCGAATATGGTCAACTTAGGCGCAATCAAAGACTAGAGCGTCGTATACCAATCCTTATTTATGGCGACCTATGAGGGTGGTCACGGTTTGGGTTTAGGCGCTTGTGTGTGCAGGTGTCGTGCTCCTCAGAATATGCAAGGTCATGTATGGCAGTTGATATGAAAACAACGCTCCAAAATTGCGAGTAATAAACAATCACACCCAATACACCAAACCTGCACAAAATATGTCAATATACACTCCTCCCCTTATAACTCCCATTTGCAAAAATATTTAACACGTTCAGTCAGGGGACTTACCTCACCTTCAAGCGCACCTGCGGAAAACATATCAAAAAACACTAAACTTTTTTTTTAATCTGCTCAAGTCCTTTAAAGTCCCCAGCGGAGTCGCCAGTCTGTCGCGACCCTCATCAAGAAATTTTCGATCTCAAGGGAGTTAATGGATTGTCAAGTCCATATTTTTGGAAGAATGGAACTCAACGCGAGCTCTCCCAAGCTCTACCAAATCGCGTTAAGGAGAAATTTATATCGAGGTCGACCTTAGTGTTGACGGGTGACATGTGAATGGTGTACATGCCATCGGAGTTGCCACCAATCATTTTTTGGAGGTATGATCGGAAGCCCTATCGAGCGATCGAGAGTGTCCGTTTGATTCCACGAGAACTAGAGAAGAGGGTTCGGGGACTTAGTTACGTCAAGATTGTCATCGACGCCCTTTCGGTACCTACGTTGAGTGATTTCTTAATCTAAGATTTCATGTAGATGACTCGAGATGTAAGGTAAGCTCTAACATCTAAAGATGTCAGGCAGATGGGGATTTTTTAGCCTACCAATCACAGTCAGATAAAGAAGGTGCGCAAATCAAGGAATCAATACGTGCAGATAAATCGCATCACAAACATCACTCAATTGGCCACATGGCGAGCCTAGTGGAGCCCTATAAGCTTAGAGAATGTATCTTTAAAGTTTAGATATGGTTTGGGAAAGTTCGGGTCAAATTGACCAGAAGGGTAAAATGATCATTTTCGAAGGCTCGGGAAAAAATCAATAAAAATGGGTCAAAGTAGTTCTTGGTGGTCATTTCCCATTTTTTCATGATTTTTGGGATTTTTCTGAATTTTTCCTAATTTTTCTAATTTTTTTAAAATTTTATGAATTTTCTATTTTTTTTAGGGCCTTTTTTTAATGATTTTCTGAATTTTTATTAGTTTTTTGAATTTTTTACTATTTTTTTGACCGGGTCAACTCGGTCAACCAGACCCGAGCGCCCAACCCAGGTTAACCCCCTCTCGGGTTGACCCGAAACGATGGCGTTTCCCCTTTTTTTTCTTATTACCCGGATCGGATCAACCAGGCCCACAGACCCGAAAGACCCGGCCTAGACCCACAGGGATCCGAACCTGACCTAAACGACGCAGTTTTGGGCATTTTTTATTTTTTTTCGAATTTTCTAAATTTTTTAGCATTTTTTGATAAAAAAAAAATTTTAAACGCCAAATCCAACGGCCCAGAAGAGACCACGTGGCTAGTCCACGAATGCTGGATCAGGCGACTAAAATCTACGGCTAGGATTAAACTAAGACCGAATCTAGACCGTTCGATTGAATTACCAAAACCAACGGCTACGATCGAACGACTAAGCTAATCTTGGACCATCCGATCAAGCTTTTATTTTTTATTTTAGAAAATGGTTTTATAATTCGAAAAATGATTTTTATTTTTCAGAAAAACCAGATCGCGACGCGTGGTACCACCCCCACCATCCGATCAATTTTCATTTATTTTTTTATTCGAAAAACTATTATAACGGCCGTGCTAATGTGGCATCTGACGTGGCACGCCACGTCAGAATTTGACCTAGCCAGCATGCTGATGTGGCATTGCCACGTCAGCGCCACGTCAGCGTTGATCGAGTCAACGCGTTGACGTGGCGTCGTCTTCTTCCTTGGGTATGAAAAGAATGGACGGCCAAAAGATCTCCGACGAGATCTAACGGTGAAAACTACTCCGATCAACCTAATTCCGGCGCCGATCAACTCGTCTAAACATGCAGATTCATATATCTAATATCTAAACAGATCTAGCGGTGCGATTAAGTCCTACGAAGCTTGCACAGAACACATCCATGGCGGTCCAATCATGCGAATCAGGATACAAAAGGCCAATCAAAGCTCAAAACACACTCAAATTAGGTTCAGGAGACTTACCTTCAGGTCCGATTGACCTGGTTTAGGCTAGCTTCAGCTAGGGAACTCGCGACAGGTTTGGCTATGGAGGAAGTTTCGACTCGGAGGTTTCATGCAAAATCAATGCAAAACAAGAATGTGACGATGCTTACAGGAGCTTAGGGAGTAAAACGCCTCAACTAGTTTAAGAGATTATGGCCGGAGACGAACTCCGCCATTGATGCACAAAGCTAGGGTTAGATTTCGAGCTCACCTTTTTCAGAGACGACGAGCTGCGAAACCGGTGCCGGTCGCTTCCTTGAAGCTCAGGCGAGCTTCCTGAGTGGTGCGAGGCCTCGATTTGTCTTAGAACGCTTAAACCAAGCTCGAGCAGTCCGAGCTTTAATCTGTGACAATGGCGTTGCCACCGCGCCAATTCTCTCTCTCTCCTTCTCTCTCTCTTTCTGGTAACTTCCTGAGCGAGAATGAACCTCCTTCCAACTGAAAAAGCGTCGAATTGGTTTTGTATGATTTGAAGTAAAATTGGCGCGCACGGGTAGTCTTGAGTCGGTGGTCTTTCGCACGTGCGAGCTACGGGTTTTTGGGTTGCCTGAGACCGGACGGAGACCGGCAAAAGGGGCCCCTCCGTTTAGTTCTCTGTTAGCTTCGAATTGGCGTCGATTGAAGTTGGTTTGAGCTCGGGACTGGCCTGGGCATTGCCGTGGCGCAGACGAGGCTCTCCAATCCAGCTCAGGCCACTATTGGCCGTGAGACTTGGCTCAATAGGTGCGGAAGCTCGAGGGCTTTAATGCCCATCCGGTGGCCTTGTCGATTATCGGCGAGAAGGGTCTTAATTTCGGCGTCAAAGTTCAGCTCCTCCATAAGTGTTTGGACTTGGCGCAAACAAGAGGAAGAAGACGAGTTGGTTAGCCAGTTTTCTGGGTCGGATCTTGTTCGACCCAGCAGACCTGGTTAATCACAATTTATGAAATTGACCCCCAAATTTTCTAAATTTTTCAAATTAGATCGCAAAATTGGACTCAGGGGGATGAAATCTATCAGAAAATATATTTTTCCTCAAAAATTTGCATGGAATTATATAAAACCCCCAAATTCACATTTCGACTCGAAATTGAAATTTGCAAAATTCAAACCCTAGACGGCCAAATTGGACCAAATCACCACCTCCAATTAATTTAGAATGTCGAAAACTATGGGGTGACGGGCTTAGATTTTCAATTTAGTCCCTAGAAAAAGTTCAATTTGGTCTTTCTTGTTGAGAAAACCTTCCATCTGAATATTTTAATTTTGACAAAACTATCCTTCTTGTGTAAGAATCAGGTTAATGCAAATATTTTTTTATTGCAGAAATGAGCATGTGAACAAAAGCTTATAATGTTCTAAAATTGGCGTTCAGACTCATGGAGTAGTCGTCGCACACTTGCTTCAGAGATAGTTGAAGTCTAGTATTCAGATGGAGAATTGTGTTGCCTCTGAAGACTTTAGAAGGAGGTTTGTGTTGCCTCTGAAGACTTCAGAAGGAAGTTTGTGTTGCCTCTGAAGACTTCATAAGGAGGTTTGTGTTGCCTCTGAGGACTTATCTCGAGAAGATTTATGTGACACGTCAGCAAGGATTTTACAAAAGCTCAGTGTCACTGTTCTAATCTATTCAGATTCAGAGAGTCTTTCTGGTTCAGAAGACTGCTTCTGAACAGCGTTCAAATTCTACAATATCTCACTACCCGATTCTGAAGACCTACGTTTGGCAGGTTTCCGATTTGGCCGCGCCTCTTTATGGAAGTTTGTAAGATTTGATTGACATGATTATTTTCCAATCAAATCAAGAGAATATTCTCGATTGGATATTACCTTCCATGGACAAGATATCTTGGAGATTTGGATGAACTCTATTTATGGAAACTGAAGATTTGGTTATATGGGCGACTGAATCTGAAGGGTTCAGACTCTACTCTAACGGCTACTAGATCTTCCCATATACAGTCTCGGTTAATCAGGATTGATGACGTCCAATCAAAGATTGAGGAGCGATCCTTTAGAGGACCTTGGTAACGGCTAGTTCAAGGTCGAAGGAGTATAAAAGAAGATCAACGGTGACTGTTGCGAAAGAGGACACAAACTTAAAAATTCCAAAGTACTAAGTTGTTAAGATTTACATTCTATTGTTCTTGTGAGCTTAAAATTCTTATTCTTGAGAGGTTCTGTTGTAAGAGTGATTAGAGAGAAAACTCTTGTAACCTTTCATCAACTCATAGTGGAATCCAGCCGATCGGCTGTCATCGCAGGAGAGTGGACGTAGGCTTGCTAAAGCCGAACCACTATAAACATTGTGTGCAATTTCTCTTTCCCTAAACTCCTCTTGCTGTGTTTAGTTTATCTGCACGTTATTTAACTGATCTTATTCAGTTTATGTTCTGAATCTATTAATTTTCGCATTAAGTCTCAAAATTGTTCAGAATCACCTATTCACCCCCCCTTTAGGTGATATTGCTAGGTCCAACAATTGGTATCAGAGCTTGGTTGCTCATTATTTTGAAGTGTTTTACTTCAGAGCTAACGATCTATCATGTCTAGCAATAATTTCACAGGAGCCAGTGATGCACATTTCAGCAACAAACCACCTTATTTTGACGGGAAAGACTACAATATGTGGTGCAACAAAATGAAGTGGTTCTTCAAGGCATCAGATGATCTGATGTGGGATGTTGTTGTTAATGGAGTAGTTCCTGTTGTAACAGCAACCCCTTCCACTGGAAATGAAGGAAACAACAATACAAATGTTACTGCAACACTGTCAGATTCTGAAAGAGCAAAAAGACAAGGATTCGATTCTCACTTTTCTGCGCATTATCCATTCCTCTATATAATCGAGTTGCAGAAGAAGATTCAGCAAAAGCTATATGGGACAGACTTCATGTCACATACCAAGGAACTAACAGAGTGAAAGAAACCAATCTTAGCATTCTGCTAAGTAATTACGAAGCCTTCAAAATGAAGCCCGGTGAATCAATTGCTGAAATGATTGACAGGTTTCAAATCCTAGCAAGTGGTCTTGCAAGGCAAGGCGCTCCTATAGCAGAACCGATGCAAGTCAGAAAGATCCTTCGAGGACTTACAGATGACTGGAATTACATCAAGCCATCAATACAGGAATGTCAAACAATTAGACCTCTATCTATTGATGAGCTAGTCGGAACTTTACAGTCATATGAGACTGAGCGTGCCAACAAAACAAGACATTCAAAAGGTAAGAAGTCTAGTGCTTTAAAATCTGAAATTGATTTTGAAATGCCAAATTCAGACAACGAAGAACTTGCTCTCATGGTGAAGAAATTCAGAAAGATGGCTCGAAGAGGTAGAAACTTCAAAGGGAAGAAATCATTCAAAAAGAATGATCAGAGACAATCGAGCAATGACAAACAGGAAGGCAAAGATGTAATCTGCTTCCATTGTAAGAAAGCAGGACACATCAAACCCAATTGTCCGCTTCTGAAGAAAGACAAGATCAAGTATGAGAAATACAAAAAGGCATTGAAGGTAGAAACTCTAAGTGATTCTGAAGATAGCGAGGATGACTATACTAACATATGTCTTATGGAAAAGTCAGATTCAGATTCAGATGTTGAGGTACATCCTTTTGAAATACCAGATGAAGTTTCTGAATATATTGATGAGTTATGCTCGAATTACAAAGAAGCTCTTAAAAAGGTTTCCATTTTGAAAAAGGAAGTTTTCTCTATGAAACAACAAAATGATTCTCAAAAAGATAAGATTGATTTTTTGCAAAGGGAATTTCATCAAATCAAGGAAAATCATGATTTGATCTTGAAAGAAGATGATTCCTTGAAAACCAAGATTGAAAATACTTCAAAGAAATTTTCCCAAAGTTCGAAAAACTTGAAAAACATTATTTCTAGACAAGTGCCATATGGTAACAAATCTGGTCTTGGTTTCAAAAAGGAAAATAATTTCAAAAACAAATTTCCGGAAACAAATGACAGGATTTCCCATAAACCTTCCAAATCTGCATATTAACGGCATTTTCAAAAGCAGTTTACAAAATCCTTTTATCCAATGCATTGTGAAAACTGCGGTGCTAGAAATCACATTAGAAATAATTGCATGATGGTATGGAGACCTGTCAATAGAAAGATATCTATTGCAACTAACTCAGATGGGCCCAAGAAAATCTGAGTACCAAAGAAATAGTCAGTTACTTTCTACTTGCAGGTACCAAGGAAGAGAAAAGACAAATGATTTCTGGACAGTGGATGTTCAAGTCACATGACTGGTGATCCAAAAAACTTCATTCAACTTTCAGATTACAATGGTAGAAGTGTGTCGTTTGGTGGAAAGAATAAAGGCAAAGTGGTTGGCCAAGGGACCGTAAAAATCGGAAATCTCACAATCAACAAGGTCTCTCTTGTCAAAGGACTAAAATACAATTTGATTTCAGTAAGTCAACTCCGTGACTCTGATTATCAAATTTGCTTTCAAGACTCAGAATGCTCAGGTGTTAGCAAAGACAAGAAGCAAACCTTCACTGGTCGACGTCATGGAAATATCTACCTTCTGAACGTTGATTCTGAAGACATCAAGTGTCTTATTTCTATCAAAAATGAATCTGAACTATGGCATAGAAAGCTAGACCACATCAGTATCAAACACATCTCGAAGCTATCATCCAAGAAATTGGTCCGAGGTTTACCACAAATAAAGTTTGAGAAATCATAACTTTGTTCAGCTCGCACACTTGGGAAACAGGTAAAAAGCTCTTTTAAATCTATTAATCATGTATCAACTGAACGTGTTTTACAGCTGCTTCATATGGATATCTTTGGTCCTAACAGAACACTAAGTCTTGGAGGTAAGAAATACTGCCTTATTATAGTTGATGATTACTCGAGATTTACATGGGTTTTATTTCTTGCGCACAAAAATGATGCTTTCTCATCTTTCTCCAAATTTTCTAAAAAGATTCAGAATGAGAAAGGTTACTCTATTTCCTACATCAAAACTGATCATGGGGGAGAGTTTGAAAACTAAAGTTTTTCTGATTTTTGTGATGAGTTTGAAATTCAGCATAATTTTTCATCTCCTTACACACCTCAACAAAATGGGGTAGTGGAGAGGAAAAATCGTTCTCTATAAGAAATGGCGAGAACTCTCTTGATCAAAAGTAAAATTGCATCACATTTTTGGGCAGAAGCTGTGTCAATAGCATGTTACATTTTAAACCGTGTTTCTTTAAGACCAATCATTGAGAAAACCCCCTATGAACTTTTTAAAGAGAGAAAACCAAATTTAGCATACTTCCGTGTGTTTGGTTGTAAATGCTTCATTCTGAAGAATGCAAATGATCTAGCTGGTAAGTTTGATGAGAAGTCAGATGAAGGAATATTTCTGGGATATTCAACAACAAGCAAAGCATACAGAGTCTACAACAAAAACTCTCGATTTGTTGAAGAATCAATGAATGTCAAGTTTGATGAAAATATTCAGATTCAGAATGATCAATCTGAATATGTTCAAGTTTCGTCACTCCATCAAAGTTCAGAACTAGAAGAAAACTCAGAAGAGAATCATGCTTATGAAGAAGTTCAGAATCAAAAAACAAGCCAACAAACTGCTGAAGAACCAGATGTGATACCATCTGAATCTAATGATCTAAGTGATGCTCAAGACGAAAAATTCAACAAAAACTGGAAACATAAATCCAGTCATCCCAAGGAACTTATAATGGGGAGCTTGGATGAAGGAATCAAAACCAGATCAAAATTCAAGGAAGCAATGAGCAATATAGCATTAGTTTCTGAAATTAAGCCTAAATGGATTGAAAAAGCTCTTACTGATGAAAATTGGATCAATGCAATGCAAGAAGAACTTCATCAATTCAAGATCAATAATGTCTGGGAGCTCGTTTCAAGATCCAAAAATCGTCCTGTAATAGGAATAAAATGGGTGTTCAGAAATAAGATGCACGAAAGAGGAAAGGTGGTTAGAAACAAAGCAAGACTTGTGGCAAAAGGATATTCACAAGAAGAAGGAATAGATTACTATGAAACCTACGCACCAGTTGCCAGGTTAGAGGCCATAAGGTTACTTCTTGCTTATGCTTGTTACAATGACTTTAAACTTTTTCAGATGGACGTAAAAAGTGCATTCCTAAACGGTTACATCAAAGAAGAAGTCTATGTCGAGCAACCACCCGGTTTTGAGGAACCAAGAGGAAAGGATCTCATATATTCGTTAATGAAAGCTTTATATGGATTAAAGCAAGCACCTCGTGCCTGGTATGAAAGGTTAAGCAGCTTTCTATCTGAACAAAAGTTCACTAAAGGTAATGTTGATACTACTCTCTTTATTCAGAAGCATGGTAAGGATATTCTTATTGTTCAAATTTACGTGGATGATATTATTTTTGGCTCTTCTAATGAATATCTATGCAATAATTTCTCTAAAGTAATGCAGGATGAATTCGAAATGAGCATGATGGGAGAATTAAGGTTCTTTCTTGGACTTCAGATTCAACAAACCAAGAAAGGAATATTCATTCATCAAGAGAAATATGCTCTTGAAATTGTTAAGAAATTCGGCCTAGAAAATTACAAGAAGACGGAAACTCCAATGCCTCATTCGTCTAAGCTTGATAAAGATGAACAAGGAAAAGAAGTTGATCAAAAGTTATATCGCAGTATGATTGGGTCGCTTCTATATCTCACTGCATCAAAGCTAGATATTCTATATAGCGTCTGCTTATGTGCAAGATTTCAAACATGTCCAAAAGAATCACATCTCATAGCAATCAAAAGAATTATCAAATATATTGGAACATATCCAGCTTATGGTCTTTGGTATTCAAAAAATTCAGATTTCATTCTGAAGGGATATTCAGATGCAGATCTCGCCGGATGTAAAATTGACAGGAAAAGCACTTCTAGAACATGTCAACTTATGGGAAATATGCTTATTTTCTGGTATTCCAAAAAGAAAAGCACAGTTGCTCTCAGTACAGCAGAAGCAGAATACGTATCTCTTGGAAGTTGTTGTGCTCAAATCCTATGGTTAAAACAACAACTAAGAGACTATAGAGTTGAGGATTCAAATGTGGAGATCAGATGCGACAATACAAGCGCCATAAACTTAACTAAGAATCCTATTCTTCATTCAAGAGCGAAGCACATCGAGATCAAACATCATTTTATTCTCGACCATGTTCAGAATGGAAATGCTCACATTCAGTATGTTGATACGAAAAATCAACTCGCAGATATATTTACTAAACCTCTTGATAAAGGGACTTTCAATTTTATTCGAAACGAATTAGCTATTACTAATCCCTTTTTCTTAAGATGTATTGAGAATAGGTCACTCAAAAGTGTTCGGAATCAAAATTGTTCAAAAGCAGAGTTTAGAAGCAAAACTGCACAGAAGCAGAGTTCAGAAGTAAATTTGCAGAACCTATGTTCAGAAGCATATTTATAGTAAAGTACTTCAGAAGCAAGGTTAGTTCATCTTACACCTCTTTATATTTAGAAATTCTTGGTAAGGCAAGAATCCAAGGTACGTTCTCTAAATTACATTCTCTAATTTCTAAATATATGCCTCGTTGATTGATTGGAATAATTTAGTATCTTTGGATTGATTTTTGGATTTTATTTTAAATTGATTTTATTTCCAAAAATAACCGCTTTACAGTTTTTCAAAACTTTTGAAAGGTCTCGAACCGGCACCTCCCTCAAATATCACAATCTCTTTTCAAACCCTAAAAACATTCTCCTCTCTCTCTAATTACACTCATTCTCGCTCTCTCTCGAAATCTTTCTTTCCAAACTTTCAAATTTTCATCAATGGCTCCGAAATCATCATCTTCCATGAAGAAAGGAATAGAAGAAGGTGCAAGTCAGAGAAGGAAATCGTCAAGGTTGACGAAGGGTAGAAAAGCTCGTATCACTAAATCTATCGATATCTCTAGGTCTGATCACGAAGATGAGAGACACATTGCTCAAAGGAAATCAAATTTGTCTCAGTCCGAGTTTGACGAAAGAGTCACTCTGGCTCTCTCTATCAAACCTCTATATGATTCCTTTAAGAACATTGGATCCAGTGACGAAAATGTCAAGTTGCTATTGAATATACACAAGTTTGCAAGCGAGAAAGATTTTCTTGCTATCTTAGAACTTCTTCTACAAACTGTGACACCTGTTGCCACTGTTGTTTTTGAGAATGTATCTCGGAAAGGTAAAGAAAATGTTGTGGCAACTAGAGTCGCAAAACCTAAAAGGTCTCTATCCAAGAGCATCGTTATTAGAGAAATAATAAGCAAAGAATGTGAAACTAGAGGAAGGCCTAATGACGACGACGATGTGTTGGTTAAAGACTTTAAGAAAATCAGAGGGATTATAAAAGACAAGGACTTTGAAAGCAAGCTGTTTGCAAGTTAGTTGCATTCTGAGAAATTCGAGTTGCTGAAGGAAAGAGGAGTTATACCCCACAGGGTATTTGACCTCAAATATTTTGATAGGGTTGGTATCCCTATAAGGAAGCACCTTGAACTAATGAAGCTGAAAGATTTTGCGACTGCAAGAAGGCCAATCTTTCTAGACTTAGCAGCTTACTTTTATTCAAGCCTGTGTTTTCGAAATTTTGATTTTCTATTTTATACGGTAGAAGGAGTCCAATATCATTTGCATGTCAGAGAACTTGCAATTTTAATGGGAGTTGATGAAATGGATTTTGTACCCATTGATGTACAACCTGATGATGCCTACAGTTTTCTAACTGGAAAAGAGAATTATTCCAAAGATTCAAAGGCACACATTGCTTACCATAACTTCCCATTGAAGCACATTGTAATGTACAAGGTTGTGATTGAAAGTTTAAGACCCATGGCTGCTTCAAAAATAGATATTTCGAAGTATGAAGCCAAGCTAATGTGGGGACTATTAAATGGCTGCAAACTCTCTCTAGCACACACTATTCTTCTCCATATGTACAGGACTGTGCAGAAGACCAAAAGATAATTACCATATGCATGGTTAATTTATCGGATCGGATCATGTCCTTCAACCATGTTAAGATTCCTAGTGAGCTCATTCAGAATGAAACTCAGATAATGATAGCTGGGGAGTCCATGATACAGAAAATGGGCTTTAAACAGACTGCTGGTGGATGGATGAACAAAAACAAAGAGGCTGTTCTGGTCGAATTAGAGGAGAAGAGTGCAGAGAGTGAGAGATCAGCAAAGAGAAAGAAGACATAGGCCATAAAAGGAAAGCAGACCACTATTCAGAGTGAGTCTTCAGAAGAAGAAGAAGGTGTATCATCAGAAGATGATGAGAGGACCCCTACTGTTTTATCCGAAGGAAACATCGAGTCAGAAGATGAAGAACATGCTGAAATAGCAAATGAGCAGGAGGATCCTATGGATAAAGAAGAGGATCTCCATAAAACTCATAAGAGTGGAGATGTAGAAGCTGATGAGATTATTGGTGAAAGAGCAGAGAAAGAAGCTCAGCTTGCTACAAATGAATATGTGGAGATAATGGAGGAGCAACTGGATAACAGAACAACCATTGAAGTTCTGATTGCTCGAGAACCGAAGAAGAAGTCTTCATTACCACCTGAGGATATGGAAATTGATAAGTCTGATGGTTTTGCTGTCACAGCTGGAGGATACACAGAAGTTACTCCTGTTAAAACAGTTCAGATTCAGGGAGAGCAACCTCAGGAATCTGGTGTTTTGCACAAACAACCTGAGGAGTTAATAACAGATACTATTCAGACTGAAGTTGTTTAGGAGGATGAGGCTGTTGATGAAAAGGAAGAATCCAGCAGAAAGGAACAACACGAGGAACCTAACATCGATCAGACTGAAGAGATTCTGACTGCTGTTGTTTAGAAGGAGAAAGCTGTTGTGGAAAGTGATGTTCAGAAGGAGCAATCTCTAAAGAAGATATCTGAAAAGCAACCCACAGAGATTGAATCTACTACTACTGAAGCTGTTATAATCATTCTAGATTCAGCACCTGATCAGACTCAAGGGGAGTTAAATTCGCAACAAGTTTTAGATTCAACTTCAAAGAGTAAAGCTCAGACGGTAGAAGAAGAAGACCAATAGACTTCTGTAGGGACATTGACTACTTCGCAAAGTCTAGTTCAGATGGAAGTTGAAAAACTTCGGGTAGAGGTTATGCAGAGGATGGATAGAATAGAAATGAAGATTGAGAAGAAGATAAATAGGTTTGAGGAAATGCTTCATAAATACTATAGCCTTTTCTACTCTAAAATGGCCAGTATTGGTACTTACACACTGATCAGAGATAAAAAGATCAGCAAAGAAGTTCCAGAAATGAAGGAACTCAAGGAATTCGCTACCTTTATTGCTGATATGGGTAAAACTGATGAAGCTGCTCGGAGAGATGATGAAGAGCATGTTGATGTTCCCTCCTCCTCCTCAAAACAAAATCCACCTCCGTCCTCTTGAATTTATTTTCAAACTGTCCGTATTTGTTTTTATTTTATCTTTGTCGGATGTTACATTTCTATGAACCTTGACTATTACGACCTTATTATGGTCTGATAGCTTGCCTCTTAAATAATGTATGTGTGGATTGCCATATTATCTTGCTGATGACAAAAGGGGGAGAAGATACCTCATCATTTTCATATTGCAGGATATACACATACACGAGTTATACATATGCGCTCAAACGAATTCAACGATGTATACAACATATGGTAATATCCTTCTATCACTCAAAGTGCATATCTTATTCAGATGCACATTCTTTTGAAGAGATTCACTTGAGTCAAATATTCATATTCTTAGTGAAATCTTTTCTGAGCTTAACTTTGATACAAACATTTTTCATAAATATTAACTTTTATTGAGGAAGTTTTATCATCATCAAAAAGGGAGAGATTGTTGAGAAAACCTTCCCCCTGAATATTTTGATTCTGACAAAACTATCCTTCTTGTGTGAGAATATGGTTAATGCAAATATTTTTTTTATTGCAGAAATGAGCATATGAACAAAAGCTTATAATGTTCTAAAACTGGCGTTTAGACTAAAGGAGTAGTCGTCGCACACTTACTTCAGAGATAGTTGAAGTCTAGTATTTAGATGGAGAATTGTGTTGCCTCTAAAGACTTCAGAAGGAGGTTTGTGTTGCTTCTAAAGTCTTCAGAGAGACTTTAGAAGGAAGTTTGTCTTGCCTCTGAAGACTTCAGAAGGAGGTTTGTGTTGCCTCTGAGGACTTATCTCGAGAAGATTTATGTGACACGTCAGCAAGGATTTTACAAAAGCTCAGTGTCACTGTTCTAATCTATTCAGATTCAGAGAGTCTTTCTGGTTCAGAAGACTGCTTCTGAACAGCGTTCAGATTCTGCAATATCTCACTACCAGATTCTGAAGACCTACGTTTGGCAGGTTTTCGATTTGGCCGCGCCTCTTTATGGAAGTTTGTAAGATTTGATTGACATGATTATTTTCCAATCAAATCAGGAGAATATCCTCGATTGGATATTACCTTCCATGGACAAGATATCTTGGAGATTTGGATGAACTCTATTTATAGAAACTGAAGATTTGGTCGTATGGGCGACTGAATCTGAAGGGTTCAGACTCTACTCCAACGGCTACTAGATCTTCCCATATACAGTCTCGGTTAATCATGATTGATAACGTCTAATCAGAGATTGAGGAGCGATCCTTTGGAGGACCTTGGTAACGGCTAGTTTAAGGTCAAAGGAGTATAAAAGAAGATCAACGGTGACTGTTGCGAAAGAGGACAGGAACTTAAAAATTCCAAAGTACTAAGTTGTTCAAATTTACATTCTCTTGTTCTTGTGAGCTTAAAATTCTTATTCTTGAGAGGTTCTGTTGTAAGAGTGATTAGAGAGAAAACTCTTGTAACCTTTCATTAACTCATAGTGGAATCTAGTCGATCGGCTGTCATCGTGGGAGAGTGGACGTAGGCTTGCTAAAGCCGAACCACTATAAACATTTTGTGCAATTTCTCTTTCCCTAAACTCCTATTGCTGTGTTTAGTTTATCTACACGTTATGTAACTGATCTTATTCAGTTTATGTTCTGAACCTATTAATTTTCGCATTAAGTCTCAAAATTGTTCAGAATCACCTATTCACCCCCCCTTTAGGTGATATTGCTAGATCCAACACTTTTCGCCAAAATTGAGCAATCTATTAAACTTTTGGACTAAATTGTAATTTTTGGCAATAGAGTGGGATGTCACGACTCTAAAAATGCAAAAATGGAAAATTAAAAGCCTAAAAATGCAATTTTTGAATTAATTCGGGATTATATTCAAAGAAGGAACATATAATCCCAAACTAAATTTTCAAAATTTTAAAAGGTAAAAAATGAAAAGGGAATTAAAAGAAGAATATTGGCAATTTTCGGTGTTTTTGTGGCCTTAAATGCTATTTTTCTTGATTTTTCAAGCATTTTTTTATTTTTCTAAAATATATTTAAAAAAGCAAAAAAATGAAATTTTTTTTTTGTTCAAAAATGGATCCTTAGGCTTGACCAAGGCTTCCAAAGTTGATTTTACAATTTTATGAATTTTTATGAATTTTCTAAAAATAAAATGACCAAAAATCAAGTGTCGGCAAGGTGAAGTCACCGCTAAACCTAGGAAGAAAGGCAAATCTAGGATCATCCGTTCGTCATTTTTGCGTTGTTTTCTCGAGAAATCAAGGTAAGTGGATTCCTAGTCCCTATTACTAGCCTTTCTATGGTTCGTTGTTGTAGTGTTAAGCACCGATCGATTCTGGTTGAAATAATCTTGATTGTAATGATCTTGGTTGTGATGACTTCAATTTGGTATGTTTTCTGAGACTTATGCCTTTATGAACTTGAATTTGATGTTGGTGATCTTTTCCTCCAATATTACGCTTCTATAGATCGTTTAGTCGTATGGCCTAGCGATCTGCTTGTTGAGTTATACTCACCCCATTGTTGAAACCCTTTTTCAGCATATTAGAATGCTGGAACGATCGACGCTTGTGTAGGGATGTTTCTCTGGCGAACCCCTGATGGATCTGGTGGATGATTTTAGAAATCGAGAGTAGATTATCTTCCTTTGTAAATCCTCCCAGAATGTTGCTTTGAACTTTTGTAAAGAACTGTTTCATCAGATATATATATATATATACACACACACACACACATGAGGTTGAAGTAACTTGGTTGTCGTTGTCCTCTTGACTTGCTTATGCGTGTTATCTAGATAGCTGAACCCTATTAAGGCCATCCCCCTTTCATAGGCGTGCCTACCATTGGTGTTTTATCATGCACTTGTCTTGTATGGTTGACTTTGTGATAGTTTATTTAGTCTTCCGCATGCGCCATCTCTGTATATAAAGAAAGGTTAATAAAGAAGATAGCGTGGTTAGTAAGCCTTTAGAAGGTGTGGCGGACTGGGACGTCATAGTCCTTTTTGGTATTAGAGTGGTTCATGGAGTGATAAGGTGCGTTAGTGGACAAAGTGTTTGGTAAGCACGTATGCGCATAAAGATTACAAGTGCATGTGATTTGTGATTGTACGGGATGGGCAGTAGCTTATGCTACTTATTAGCCAAGTGATTATGTTGATCACTACTTAATTTTATGATTATTATGGCTATTTGTGGATATAGCAGAGTGAGAGTGATCAACTGAAGAATTGGACGATAAGTTCTGATGGCAATAGTTTGCCTTAAGCTTGAAATGTTGTGGTTTGATAGTTACTACCGATAATGGATATGGAATTATGATGAAGTGTTGATTTTGTGGATTATAGGATTGGATTGTGTGGTGGTATATGGAGGTTTAGATTTTAATCTTGATAATATGAAATATCATGGAATTGGTATGAAAAGCAACCCAGAAAGAGTGCTATAGATTAATTCTAAGTTGATGATCTTCGAATTCTAATGGTCGCTCAATGATTTTAGTTAAGTCTAAGCTGTGTATCTATAAGTCCGAATTTATACATGCATAGCACGGATTTAATGCATTAAAACTATTGAGTTTTGAAAACGTGCATGCATGAGCATATTATCGTTTTATCGGACTTGAAAAACCGTCAGCTTAGTATGGGACGAGCTGTACAGGATACCTACAAACTGTAGTGAAGCATGGTATGGGACGTGTGGAACGGGACTCTCTTCGTAGGTGTATAACTTGGGACAACTGTAACGACCCGGTCTGTCGAGATGCGGAGAGTGGACGCTAGGGTAGAGTGGCCCGAGCAAGGAGCGGCTCCGCCATGTTCTTCTCGGATAGATAGCGATAGGGGCAGAATGACCCTTGTCATACATTGAAAGGGACGAGTCTAGGTATCGTGCTAAGTCTGATCAATTTTCAAAATCTAAAATGTTTTTAGTTTTGGATCAAAATGATCTTGAAATGATTTGCAGCGACATGCTGAAATGTTTTGAGTTTAAACTCAAATAGAATTGAAACTGCATAAACATTACATTACAGCTCTACAATTGAAATTGAAATGGCGTATGATGACTGAATTGAGATGCCATTGGCAAGAAGTGCTTGAAAAACCCGATGGTGAGTCGGCGAAAGTCTGTTTTATTCAATGCCTTCGAAATAAGCCGGAGAGGATAATGCCTCCGCAATAAGTTGGAGAGGATATTTTTAATGCCTCCGAGGATAATTCCAGAGAAGATCCGATCTATGTGAGGGATGATTGTGAAATTCTTAGGACTGTAACCGACGAAACCACAAGCTTGGCATATGGAACAGGGATCATGTTTAGCAGACATTCTGTACGTCCTGAATGATAATGGACGATCTTCTTGGATGTTGAATGTTGATAAGTTCATTATTGATGCCAAGTGATTTGGCGAATCATGAATGGCACAGTAGTGTTGCCAGATTGATGATGAAATAGTATGGTCGATGATGACCCTGTATGTAAGCCAAGATTGCGAGATGTGGCAATTGAGATCAGAGTACGCAGTAAAAGCGTAGTAAGCCACATGATTGGTATTGACCTTAAGGGTCTTGCCTTTTCGGTAAAAGAAAATAAGATCGAAATTTCGGGGATGAAATTTCCTAAGGTATGGACGATTGTGATGGCCCAAATCTTTCACCGACTTAAGCAAAAGGTGAATTAGTATTATCGGGTTCAGATTAGTTATATTGACCCGATAATATTTTTAGGAACGCTATACGTTCTGTTTGAGTTCTATCGGGTCAAATATGTGCAAAATTAAGACAACCGAGAGCTGGAAGGGACACATGGCCGCACATGGACACGTGGCAACTTGAGGAGCCACGTGTCACACGGTGGAACAACCGGTGACACATGGCAGCCACGTGACACGTGTTGACACGTGTCACGCATGCAAAGCTTGGGCGCTGACTCGCCCAAGCTAACTAGTCTTCGGCTGCTTCCCCTATATAAAGTTCTGACGTCAGTTCATTTCGTCATTCGTTCGTCAGAATAGAACTTTCTCTTCCTTTCTCTTTGTATTTCGGTCGACCATACCTTTGCCTTAGCCGAACCTCTATCCTGCCATTGTCAAGATCGACTTGAGAGTCGTACTGCTGCCCAAGTGAAGTCACGCCTAAACCAAGGAAGAAAGGCGAATCCAGGATCATCCGTTCGTCGTTTTTGCGTTGTTTTCTCGAGAAATCAAGGCAAGTGGATTCCTAGTCCCTATTACTAGCCTTTCTATGGTTCGTTGTTGTGAGTGTTAAGCACCGATCGATTCTGGTTGAAATAATCTTGATTGCGATGATCTTGGCTGTGATGACTTCAATTTGGCATGTTTTCTAAGACTTATGCCTTTATGAACTTGAATCTAATGTTGGTGATCTTTTCCTCCAATCTTACCTTTCTATAGATCATTTAGTCGTATGGCCTAGTGATCTGATTGCTGAGTTATACTCACCCTGTTGTTGAAACCCCTTTTTCAGCATATTAGAATGTTGGAACGACCGACGCTTGTGTAGGGATGTTTCTCTGGCGAACCCTTGATGGAGCTGGTGGATGATTTTAGAAATTGGGAGTATATTATCTTCCTTTGTAAATCCTCCCAGAATGTTGCTTTGAACTTTTGTAAAGAACTATTTCATCAGATATATATACACACGTGAGGACGAAGTAACTTGGCTGTCGTTGTCCTCTTGACTTGCTTATGCGTGTTATCTGGTTAGCTAAACTCTATTAAGGCTATACCCCTTTCATAGGCGTGCCTGCCATTGGTGTTTTATCATGCACTTATCTTGTATGGTCGACTTTGTCATAGTTTACTTAGTCTTCCGCATGAACCATCTGTGTATATAAAGAAAGATTAATACAGAAGAGAGCGTGGTTAGTAAGCCTTTAGAAGGTGTGGCGGACTGGGACATCACAGTCCTTTTTTGTATCAGTGCGATTCATGAAGTGATAAGGTGCGTTAGTGGACGAAGTGTTTTGTAGGCATGTATGAGTATAAAGATTACAAGTGCATGTGATTTGTGATTGTACGGGATTGGAAGTAGCTTATGTTACTTATTAGCCAAGAGATTATGTTGATCACTACTTAAGTTTGATGATTATTATGGCTATTTGTGGATATAGCATAGTGATCAACTAAAGAATTAGACGGTAAGTTCTGATGGCAATACTTTGCCTTAACCTTGAAACGTTGTGGTTTAATAGTTAGTACCAATAATGGATATGGAATTATGATGAAATGTTGATTTTGTGGATTATAGGATTGGATAATGTGGTGGTATATGGAGGTTTAGATATTGATCTTGATACTATGAAATATCATGGAATTGGTATGAAAAGCGACCCAAAAAGAGTGCTATAGATTAATTCTAAGTTGACGATCTTCGAATTCTAATGGTCGCTCAATGGTTTTAGTTAAGTCTAAGTTGTGGATCTATAAGTCCAAAGTTATACATGCATAGCACGGATTTAATGCATTAAGACTATTGAGTTTTGAAAACGTGCATGCATGACCATATCATCATTTTATCGGACTTGAAAAATCGTTGGCTTGGAATGGGACAAGCTGTACAGGATACCTATAAACTATAGTGAAGCATGGTATGGGACGTGTGGAACGAGACTCTATTCGTAGGTGTATAACTTGGGACAACTGTAACGACCCAATTTGTCGAGATGCGGGGATTGGACACCGGGGTAGAGAGGCCTGAGCAAGGAGCGGCTCTACCATGTTCTCTTCGCACAGATGGCAATAGGGGCAGAATGACCCTTGTCATACATTGAAAGGGACGAGTCTAGGTATCGTGCTAAGTCTGATCAATTTTCAAAATCTAAAATATTTTTAGTTTTGGATCAAAATGATCTTGAAATGATTTGCAGCGACATGCTGAAATGTTTTCTAAGTTTAAACTCAAATAGAATTGAAACTGCATAAACATTGTATTGCATCTCTAGAATTGAAATTGACATGACGTATGATGACTGAATTGAGATGCCATTGGCAAGAAGTGCTTGAAAAACCTGATGGTGAGTCGTCGAAAGTCTATTTTATTCAATGCCTTCAAACTAAGCCGGAGAGGATAATGCCTCCGCAATAAGTCGGAGAGGATATTTTTAATGCCTCCGAGGATAATTCCGGAGAAGATCCCATCTATGTGAGGGATGACTATGGAATTCTCAGGACTGTAACCGACGAAACCACAGGCTTAGCATATGGAACCGGCATTGTGTTTGGCAGACATTTTGTACGTCCTGAATGATATTGGATGATTTGCTTGGATGTTGAATGTTGATAAGTTCATTATTGACGTCAAGTGATTTGTCGAATCATGAAGGCACAGTAGTGGTTCCAGATTGATGATGAAACTCTATATGTAGGTCGAGATTGCGGGATGTGGCAATTGAGATCAGAGTACGCAGTAAAAGCGTAGTAAGCCACATGATTGGTATTCACCTTAAGGGTCTTGCCTTTTTGGTAAAAGAAAATAAGATTGAAATTTCGGGGACGAAATTTCCTAAGGTAGGGAGGATTGTGATGACCCGAATCTTTCACTTGCTTAAGCAAAAGGTGAATTAGTATTAACGGGTTCTTATTAGTTATATTGACCGGGTAATATTTTTAGGAACGCTATATGTTCGGATTGAGTTCTATCGGATCAAATATGTGCAAAATTAGGACAATCGAGAGCAGGAAGGGATAACGTGGCCGCACGTGGACACGTGGCAGCTTGAGGAGCCACGTGTCACACGATGTCACAACTGGTGACACGTAGCAGCCACGTGACACGTGTCCAATACGTTTCTCGCATGCAAGGCTCGGGCGCTGACTCGCCCAAGCTAACTAGTCTTCAGCTTCTTCCCCAATATAATATTCTGACGTCAGTTCATTTCGTCATTCGTTCATCAGAACATAACTTTCTCTTCGTTTCTCTCTATATTTCGGTCGACCATAGCTTTGCCTTAGCCGAACCTCTGTCTTGCCGTTGTCAAGATCGACTTGAGAGTCGTAGTGCTGCCCAAGTGAAGTCACGCCTAAACCAAGGAAGAAAGGCGAATCCAGGATCATCCGTTCATCGTTTTTGCGTTGTTTTCTCGAGTAATCAAGGCAAGTGGATTCCTAGTCCCTATTACTAGCCTTTCTATGGTTCGTTGTTGTGAGTGTTAAGCACCGATCGATTCTGGTTGAAATAATCATGATTGCTATGATCTTGGTTGTGATGACTTCAATTTGGTATGTTTTCTAAGACTTGTGCCCTTATGAACTTGAATCTGATTTTGGTGGTCTTTTCCTCCAATCTTACGTTTCTATATATCGTTCAGTCGTATGGCCTAGCGATTTGCTTGCTGAGTTATACTCACCCTATTGTTGAAACCCCTTTTTCAACATATTAGAATACTGGAACGACCAACCCTTGTGTAGGGATGTTTCTCTGGCGAACCCCAGATGGAGCTGGTGGATGATTTTGGAAATCGGGAGTAGATTATCTTCCTTTGTAACTCCTCCCAAAATGTTGCTTTAAACTTTTGTAAAGAACTGTTTCATTAGATATGTATATATATATACACACGTGAGGATAAAGTAACTTGGCTGTCGTTGTCCTCTTGACTTGCTTATGCGTGTTATTTGGTTAGTATAACCATATTAAGGCCATACCCCTTTCATAGGCGTACGTGCCTGCCATTGGTGTTTTGTCATGCACTTGTCTTGTATGGCTGACTTTGTTATAGTTTACTTAGACTTTCGCATGCGCCATCTCTGTATATACAGAAAAATTAATAAAGAAGAGAGCGTGGTTGGTAAGCCTTTGGAAGGTGTGGCCGACTGGGACGGCACATCCCATCTGCAAAAACATTAACACATTTTGTTAGTGGACTTACCCCACCTTCAAGAGCATCTGCAGAAAATCAAGTCAGAAAAATCACCCAACTTTTCAATCGACTCAAGTCCACTAAAGGTTGAAAACCAAGTCCCCAACGGAGTCGACAGTCTGTCGCAACCCGATCCAGAGCGATCAGTCTAACAGATTCCCGAGCCCCCATTTTTCGAGAAATGTGGGGATTGGCACAGGCCCTCCCACGCCCATACTAAATCGCGAGGGAGATTTAATAATCGAGTTTGACCTTAGTGTAGTCGGGTGACATGTGCAAGGTGTCATGCTAAGGGAGTTGCAACCAATCTTTTTTGGAGTGTAGATCGAAAACCCAACCGAGCGATTGGGAGAGTCCGTTAGGCTCTACGGAACCAAAGAATTTGGGTTCGGGGACTTAGTTACTCTAATGTTTCCATTGACGCCCTTTCGGTACCTAAGTTGATTAATTTTCCTAATTATGATATTCATGCAAATGACTTGGGATAAGGAAAGTCCTAAGAATCTAAGATTTCATGCAGATAGGAATATCTAATTCTAACAATCACAATCATCGAAAATAAGTGCACAAATCAAGGAATCAGGAACGTACGGATAAAACCTATCAAATCACAACATGGTATCCCTAGTTAAGCCCTAAAGGCTTAGAGAATGTGCAATTAAAGTTTGGGAGAGATTTGGAGAAATTTGGGATAAATTGTCCAAAAGGGAAAAAAATATCATTTTGGAGAGGAATCGGGAACCAAAATTAATAAAAATGGGTCAAACCAGTTGAATGTGGTCATTTCCCATTTTTTTTTTTATGATTTTTGGAAATTTTTCTGAATTTTTCTAATTTTTTTATTATTAATTTCCCGAATTTTTTGGATTTTTTTATTTTCTATTTTTTTATTATTTTTGAATTTTTTAATGTTTTTCGACTTGACCAGACCCGCACCTCACGGGCACCCAACCCAGACCTTAAGGGTTAAGGTCTGGGTCGGCACTAAAACGACACTGTTTTTTTATTTTTTTATTTTTTTCATGAATTTTCTGACATTTTTATTGATTTTTTCTAATTTTTATTAAATCTAATTCGATGCTCCAGAATGCGCCACGTGGCTAGCCCTTGTGACCTTCAGATCAATCTATTGAAATCTACAGTCAAGATCAAAACGCGTGGCTAATCCACGACCGTTCGATCAGATTTATATTTTTTATTTCGATAAATGATTTTTTAATATCAGAAAAAAAAATTATTTTTCAAAAATACCAGATCGCGCCACGTGGTCAAATCGTGGTTGTCCGATCTGATTTTTTAGTTTTTATTTTCAAAAATTGAATTAACAGTCGCCCTGCTGACGTAGTTGACACAGTGTGCCACATGTCGCCACGTCAGCGCCACGTCAATTGTTGACCGGTCTTCGAACGTTGACGGGTCAGTGGTCGCAAGGAAGAAGACAACTGACGGACGGTCATCATTCTGACAGGTCTCCATGGGTGCTTAACTGCGCGCGAACAATTTGGGGAAGAAGAAGGGCATCCAGGTCGATGGGTCGGATTTTGTCCGACCTAGCAGACCCGGTTGTCCGAAAATTGCCAAATTGACTTGCAAAACGACTAATTTTTTCAAATTAAATCCCAAAATTGAATTCTATCACATGGATTTCCTCTAGAAATGTGGGTTTTGAGTTGAATTGTTCTGTTTTTATGCAAAACCCCCAAATTTTAGTTTTGACCCGAGTATGATTTTTGAATAATCCAAAACCCCAAACAACCAAATTATGCCAATTCCTACCAATGTGCTCGGGATGGTGAAAAACATAGGGGTGTGGGTTTTGCCTAGAATGGGATGAATTGCAAAATTGTAAGTTTCAAGGACTAAAGTGAAAATAATAAGTGCAAACAGGTCCTTTTCGCCAATTGCTCAAATTTCGAATCGATTGGACTAAAACGCAATATGAGGTTTTAGAAACAAATTTCATGACTTGAAAAAAGGTAAAAAGAAGAATAAAATGACTCAAAATGTAAATTTTGGCTCAGTTCGGGGTTATGCTTAAGGAAGAATTTCGCAGCCCCGAATTGAATTTTCCAAATTTTAAAGGGTCAAAATGAAAATAAAATTAAAATAAAAATATTGACTATTTTTGTGTTTTTTTTTTGCCACAAATTCTATTTTTCTTGATTTTGTAGGTATTTTCTAATATATGAAAAATACAGAAAATTACGAAAAATTTTGAAAAAATATTTTTTATTCAAAATTGGTTCCCTAGGCTTGGCCAAGGTTCCCAAAATTGATTTTGCAAATTTATGAATTTTTATGGATTTATTTATTTATTTTCTAAAATATAATGATTAAAAATCAGGTGTTAACACTTCCTTGGGTAGGTTGTCAAGAATGAAGGTGGAGAGAGAAAATGGGGTATTTATCAGTTGGGCTTTCCGAGACCAAGTTTCGCGTAGGCCGATTCTAAAAGTTCCAAAACGGAATACCAATCGCCCAACTATTTAACGTCTCAATACTATCGCGCCCACGATAACATTTGGTCCGATGACGACTACGCCAATCTAAAGCCTCAAAATAAAGTCTTCATTAACCAAAGCCAAAATAAATGGCTTCGCTCATTAATTCAATTCAGGCAGAACTCAGGTCATCACAGAAAAAGAGAAGCTTCGTAATATTAATAGACATATCTTAACTTCGTAGAAGCAATAGCTATATCTGATACCAGTCTATTAAGATTGATGCAGAACTGAGAACAAAGGAAACGATTCAAGCAATAATAGATTATAGAAATAAAACCTCAACACAAAGGATTTTCTGGTTCAACAAGGTGCTAATTCTACGAGAAGAGATCGAACAAGATGGTTCGACACTAATTGGCAAAATTAATATCACAATCTCTCGAAACACTCCCAATCCTAAATATACATCACATAAGTCAATCATGAAAGATGAGTGTTCTCAACTCCTCAACTTTTTTGAATGACGGCTCTTTATTTCTCTCAAGGCTTATAAGAGGTTACGCCAGTCTCCGTCTCTGAGCACCCGCAAAAACTCCAAGACATCTCGATAATCACGTACTTGTGTCGATTCCAAATCAAAAGTGGGAAAACTTCGAGCTTTAATCGATGCGTCCGTTGCTTGAACAGCTTCACCGTTTGGTCCAATTGCCTGAACCAAGTAACTTTAGCCATTTTGCGACATGGAGACCTGGCCAGATCGTTGCTCTATGCCCACTTTTATGACTTGAAGAAGAAGAAGAGGAGGAGGAGGAGGAGGAGGAGGAGGAGGAGGAGTTGAGAAGAGAAGAAAGGGCCATAAATAACGTGGGCCATATTACTATCAGAATCGCTTTCCTGGCCAGGCTCCGCTCGGCCCGGCCCGAACAAAAATTTCCAGGAGAGGCCGAAGACAAGATATGCAGAGTCGACGGCGTCTTCTTCCTCCGGCGAAACTGCAGGAGCAGAGATAGAGCTTCGCAACACAGAGCAATAATGGCGGTGAGGCAGAGGCTTCCCGATCTCATTCGCAGCCTGAAACGCGAGCTGAATCCGAGGCCCTCGAATCAACTCCTCCCCTCGCTCCGACGCGCCTTCTCTCTCTACGATCAGATCAACCTCATCGACAATGTCCCCGAGGACCAACTCCGGTTTCAACAGTGCGTCTCCCTCTAATCCTCCTCTTGCCCTATTTTTTGGACTTCCTTCGCTCTGAGTCCGCCGCCGAGCTATTGTTCATTTTTCTATTTTATGGTGAAGTTCTTTGTGGGGTGGAGGTCTTCTCATTTGGGATATTCTGGCTGTCTTTTGTTCGCTCTTCCTGCGATGCACAGATACACAGAAACGGGTTTCAAGGTGAATGGAGTGATGTACGAGGGAAGTTTGCTTTGTGTGGGGAATCTGCTAATGTCTTGGAGCCCACAGAAGTTCTCTGACATAACTCCTGACAGGCAATCGCTCATCTTCTCTCTATCATTGTTTTTGAAATGTCAAACGCCACACGTATGGTCAAGAAAACTGGGAGACTGGGTTGGAACATGAATTTGACGGGAAAATTGAAGAGGCGTGACCAGACTCTGATGAATGTCTTTTATTTTTGTTCTTTTTATGCCTTACGAATTACATCTGTCAGTGAAGGGGATGCGTTCTTTAACCAATGGTATGAGTTCGCATGAAAATAGCTTATCTAATTACCAAGCCCAGAAGAACATTATCCATGAGTGCAAGATGAATTATGTACTTGCTCAAAGCAGTGATTTTGGTTTTAGAAGCACGGTTACAGTCCCTCGGAAGAGTTTTAGGATGGTTGGAGTTGTTGGGGGACATGGTAAGTGGCTGGAATGAAGTCTCCAAAATGTCAGCCCTGCTATGTTAAAGCCATTCTGCTATGGAAGCCAAAAAGTAGAGTGTTAGTGACTAACATGTATATCTGAATGAGTTGTAAATGGAATTTGTTACTGCCTTAACTTGACAGTGGACAGGATAGTGAATACTGCAAGGAGTGTTTATGGGGGTAGTTCTTGGATTTGACTCATGGGAGGTCCTTGAACATTTCATTTGATTATTTAGAGTATATGCTATCTTAGACATTCTCGAACATCAGAGCTGGATGTATATGAAATTCTCTCAACTTTGTTTTATCTGTAGCTAGGGCTAGATTTCTTTCAGCTTTTGACCTCTATTCGACATTGTGTGCTTTTCTTCTCTTCTGCAGCTTGTCCATCTTCCAGACTGTTCGACCCATACCAGGTGACAATCTGTGCACTATGTGTGATCCTACCTGTCTAATTCGCGTGCATGTTTTACCTTATAATTGTAACTCCTTTATTTGGTAGAAGTACGTGTGGACTATTCTTTTTGCCCCCTACAAGTAGGTTTTTAGAAGAGCATGTTAAAAAAAGATCTAAAAATAATGTCAGAAAAGACTGAGTGTCTAAAGAACTAACGACAACAAGTAGACGTGGATTATAAACTGCCTACAGTTTAAGGGTCATCAACTTAATTTAGTGGAAATTGCTTTTTTCCAACATTCAACTGCAACGCTGGTAGCATAATTCATTCATTAGCCGTCTCAATCTGTTGGATAGTAGAAGTTTTCTGCATCTCTTAGCTGGGTGCTACATTGCATCCAATCTCATGAAGGGAATGCCTGTTGTACTATTTATGCTTTTAGGCATTTAGTATGGAATTGAATGCTGACAGAAATACTTTTCATATAAACTGGCACTCCATAGAGGGAATGCTTTTTAATAAACTATCTAGTGGGCATCTTCTTGTGTCATCACATTATATGACTGTATCAGCATTGTATACTGAATCTGAGTATTGTTCGTAATACATTTCAGATTGTATTCTGAATCTGAGTATTGTTCGTAATACATTTCAGATTGTATTCTGAATCTGAGTATTGTTCATAATTTATTTCAGAGATTCTCATCCTTGGCTGTGGGAGGCACATACAACCCGTTGATCCCAATCTTCGGCGTTTCATTCTATCCACTGGCATGAAGTTGGAAGCTCTTGACTCGGTACACAACTTTATATGTGTTCATCTTCTATATCACTTCTCACATCTATGTAACTAATGGCAGTAACTTATTCTCCATCTGTACTTAAAAACTGCAGCCAAATTCTCTAATGTTGCTCCTGGTTGTGATTAGGTATGAAAGGATTACTTATTCCTTATTATTATTGATGACTAGGTCAATGAAGTTGGAGAAGAAACTCATTTTAGGGTGTGTTTGTTTAATAAAAAACTTTATGATGAAGAAAATAGTTTTACATGAAATTTATTTTAAGGAAAGTGATTGATTTTCCCTTATTTGGTTATTAGCATGAACATGAGAGGGAATTAGTTTTCCGGTGTTTGAAGAATTTTATGGGAAGCAAAAAAATTCATAAAAGTTATGGTAAAAGTAACGTTGATCAAGTTTAGAGAGAGAGAGAGAGAGAGAGAGAGAGAGAGTAGTGCTCATTGGTGCTGCATGCAGCACGATAGTGGTGTCTCTTCGGGGAAATTTATTTCCTTTTAACGGGAGGGAAATTCAATTTTCAAAGTTCTAGCCTGCCAATTTTGGTCAGTTGGAAATATTTTCTGTTGACTGGTTCAATTTCTGGTGTCCAAAACTGGTAAATGTCTGAAAACATTTTCCTGGGAATGGTTTTATTCTAAACGAACGCACCCTTAGATTCTCTTTTCCGAATCTTATGTTGGAGAACCTAGTGGTATATACTAGTTTTGCCAAATGTTGAGATAATTTTCTGTCTATAGCCAATTTTCGATGAGCTATGTTTGGGATGGCTGAGGCTTTTGGCCAGGATTTACATGTGGGTTTTGGCTTTTGGCTGAAGGTTTGGTAATCTGATTTTTAACTTGTGATTAGCTATGACTTTATCACTAATTTCAGCAGTGAACGTCTCAAACCGTAGTGATTTATTTTATTTTATAGTTCATGGTATTAGAATAATTTTTTGACTGAAAGCCAGAAGCTTGTTAACCCAACTTCTGGCATTTCTTTTGGCGTGGCTTCCTGGTCAACATTGTAGGATCATTCCCACACGTGGACCTGTCATGAGTGCTAGTTTATTCAACATCACTTGGTGAAGGCTTGCCTGACCCAATTAAAGGGAAGGGAGTCAAAACCTTGCCACTTGATAAAGGAATACAACCCACTGACCGTCCCACTATTTGCTTCCCTGGTCCAAAGTTCGGA
The DNA here is from genome assembly GCA_029784005.1 of Lenwebbia sp. NSW1173648. Lineage (NCBI taxonomy): Eukaryota > Viridiplantae > Streptophyta > Magnoliopsida > Myrtales > Myrtaceae > Lenwebbia > Lenwebbia sp. NSW1173648. Next base: position 14,481,232 of record JARCGZ010000007.1, read on the forward strand.
GTTGTGGCCAATTTAAGAAAAAACCTTTGCTTCTTGGACCAAGTGCTAGAAATGCCAGCAAGAGCTGTGTGTTTGGAGTTATTTTTGCTTTATCTTTTGACTTGAACTTTTACTCATTTAGATAAGGCTTTTATTATATAAAAATGTGAAACTCGTAACATCTGAACTAAGTTGGACTTTTTTGTATTTTATAAAAGTTAAAATACAGGTTATTCATTTATTTTTGCAAGAAAGCCGAAGCCCAACCAAACAGTCCCCAGCAACGAGCTGCTAAATGGATTGGTACAGTTATAAGCCAAAACAATTCACTCTTCCTAGAAAATTGTACCACTCCTTTTGTTTCCTCTGCTTCATCAAAACCTAGGTGGCATCGATATGAAGGGGTCAGAGCGTATCTGTCAATATCTCAAAATATAATCTAATATAGTTCAGAGGAGCATGGGCTGTAATTAAAGTTTGGAATGAAGAAAATTTCTTATTGCAAGTGTTCAAGTTAACCGGACAGAAAAGGTCTAGCATTATGTAGTTCGCTATGCTGACCAACAAGTAGACCGGAAACAAAAGGTCTAGCATTATGTAGTTGGCTATGCTGATCAGCAAGTTCTGTTTCTGTCCTACTCAAAATTTTCCCAATAAACCTCCATAGATGAACACGGACGAGGCCTTCGACAGCTAGTGTTTGTAATTTCCCTCCGTAAGTATGATCTGGATGAGTGATTAGTAGAGCATGTCTAATTCAAGGCAAGGCTGTCCACTACTAATAGTGGCGCATGGCCATCTGAGCATTGTTGTATGCTAGTTAGACGACACCATGCTGGCTTCATCGTGGGTGTGGGAGGGAAGTGGGTTCCCCTTAAATGTGCTATGGGGAAAGGGGAAATTCAGATTGCAATACTCAGTCTGGTCTTCGACAAGAGTTGAGTGGGTAGGCAGTTCAAACTTAACACTTAATTTCCTGAATCAAATAAACCCCTTCAAAGAAGTTTCAGGGATAAAAGTGCACCAGGGGTCTTAAATCTTGAGAACAGAATGCAATCAAGTCCTAAACTTTTCAATTGATTCGATTAAGTCTTAGAACTTTTCTCAAAAAGTGTGATCAATAATTTCGATGAACAATGCCTACAATTAGCTGCGTGTCACTCAAAAAGTGCTTATGTGGCATCATTAAATTGCACTTTTCAACACAATTTGAGGACCTAATGGCATTTTGTGATAAAGGTTTTTGACTTAACTGAATTAATTGAAAGGTTTAGAATAATTTTCCAATTTTTTTTGAAAATTTAAAACTTGATTGAATCAATTGAAAAGTTTAAGACTCAATTGCATTCCGTACATAGAGTTTAGAACTTGTCGTGCAAATTTTTCCCAATTTCAATTATTGAGTATCCTGAAAATGAGGTACTTGGCTCAACAATAGGTTGCAGTGGAGTTACCATTTACCTATGTCTGCCTCTAGAGTGGTGGAATCCACTCTATCAATACAATACCTACTTTAAATAGAGAGTCTCAGGGACCACATGAAAAATGGCAACTTGATTTGTTTTGGCATGACTGGTTGCAATCAACAGCTGCGGTTGCTAAGTCGGGCCCAAAGATATGGATAAGAGTCATTTTATAAGCTGATTCATGGGAAGTTCTTCATCAGAAAGTGTACTTTGTTAGCATGACATGTTTGAAGACCATTGAAGACTCAGGTTTGTCTGTATGAAAAAAAAAAAAAAAAGTTGTGTAAAATAGGTCATCTCAACTATTTTTGAGCAGTTTCAATTGAATACTTGGTAGTATTGGCTAAACTTTTTTTCTTTTGTTCGATTTCTTTAAACTTTTTTCTATTGTTCAATTTCTTTTCATCAGAAGAAATCAGAAAACTAGATAATTTAGCTATGTCTACCTGTGGTTGTGGTGCATTTTGGTTCCTCCGGGTTGAGTCTCTGTCATGCTTCTAGGAATATTTCAGTTTTCCAAATGCACTTATCCACAAGATTTTCCTCTACTATGTCCGCCATACATAAGGATGAATATCATCTATATGAGCTTCACTAATTATGGATGATGCAGCGTTTTTTCTGGATAATTTGACCATGATTGTTGCCCCATTCCAAGCCTTTTTGTTTATGCACTGAGGTTAAGCTTAGAGCCGTTAGGTGAACATTATTACAGGATATCCTAATGGAAGTAGATCAGAGGCTCTTGAGACACATGAAGCTGCATTCTACTGAATCAATGACAGTATTATTCTACTAATTTGGATGGTTCTGAGTTTTTGTATTTTCATATTCAGTCAGCATGATAACAGTGACAATGGATGGGTGAAAAAGATAAGTTTCTTCTTGTGATGGTTTTTCGGGGCTTGAATTTAACGTGCATAGTTATCCTCATGTTGATGTAATGTTGCAATATTTTGTCAAAAGTTCGTAAAATTACATTGCTTGTCATTTATATTTGCAGAGAAACGCCTCATCAACTTACAACATACTGAACGAGGAAGGAAGGATAGTGGCTGCTGCATTGCTTCCATATGGAACAACTTCTTAAAGATGTATCAAAGGCAATGAAGCACATGGGAACTTTCTCACTTTTCCTGATGTGCTTGATCTGTAAACCTTTTTGCCGATTTGTTTGCAGATTCGGTGAAAGCATCATCGTAAAGGCGGATAAGTAGATCTGTCAATGGAGATGAATTTATTACGGAATAAAATTGAATGGCTCGCAGTTGAAATTGTCGTGGGATTATTACGATTATTGATCATGTGGGGCTCATAAGATCTAAATGAAGCAATAAAATTGGATGAACATAGATTGGAAGCAAGCCTAATTCTGTGGCCAACCCATGACAATTTCGCCTGTAGCCCAATTTGTTTGTAGAAAAATTGGGCCGAGGGAGTTATTACACGTGGCCAAAAGAATTGAGTAAGAAAATACAGAAAGGGGGCTTCCCAGAGTCAATGGTTCACCTCAAAAGTATACAAAGGTTTCCTAAACACTAGGCTGGCTACCCTTGCCGTCTTCCAAATTTAGGCTCATTACTGGAGCCCTCGTGCTCGGGCCATTGCTTGCCGCCTCCGGACAAGGGTTAGCTAGCTCTCGAGTGGCAGTCATCGATTGTCACTCCGTGGTGGCGAGTGGTGGCTCCACCCATGAACGCGAGGACGACCTCGCCTTCTCAGGGTTGAGGGTGGGCGGCCCTCACTAATCCTTGGTGAAGCGACGCCCCTCCTCCAAGCACACGCACTCTCTATCTGTTCTAAAGTCTCCTCTTTCTTTCTTTTTTGTAATTTTTGTCGATGTCCTTAACGTGGCCGGACATAGCCATGTCAGCAAATGTAAGTCTCCTTCTTAAGTTAAATTGTCATGTCAGTTAGAAGGAATAGATTGGTTCAAAAAAAGTGTATAGTGAGGTGGATATAGTCTAGGAGGTGGAAAGCCCTGCCCAATATTTTATTCTCTATAATATAGCATGCCATTTTCTTTAATTCTGATCAATTTGGTCAAAGATAAAAGTGCTTTCAATCATTCAATTGCAATTTAAAGTGATAGGGGCCTTCAATCATTCAATTGCCTTCAACCATTTTATTGTTTTTCTGTTTTTTTTTTCCTTTTCTATTTAGGATCTACTTACCATAATTAAGCATTTCGCATATTTTACATACTTCGTCTATAATTATCTCGCCAATAGTAAGCAAGAAAGACAATTTTTTTTTTTTATGATCCAAGATCCACCTGTCGTAATTGGGCTTCGCCCTTTCCGATAATGACTATACCTGGAGGGAGGCTGGCCTCGCAACCACCAGCAAGGGCCCCCCACTTAAGTCCGCGGAACGGATTGGGAGAGGTTCGAACCCCCATCTGTGGCTTACGCCTGCGACAAAGGGTGCAAGTCTCACCAACACGCCATGCGCGTGGTGGGTGACATTCTTTGATATAGTAAAAAATTGAAAAGTCTCTTCTTTATAATCGATCTTATAATAACTTATCTATTCATTGTTCTTTTTATCTCAAAAGCTCTCTTTAATAATGAACTTTAAAAAAAAATGCCATTAGGAAAAAATATGTACTCATGGATATTCATTAACTAGATCATAGAATTTATTTTTTCCTTACTATATTCGTGAGACACAATTCCACGGAGCATGTAAGACGTTAGAGGAATATCTAGGTAAACATTATGCACAAAGAGGCATCTTGATACTTTTGAGTAAACAGTTCATGGATGGTATTAATTATTGTCAATATGAAATAGTCACATTTTCATCGACATTTTAAAAAAACTTATTATATGCAATGTTTTGATTTTATTAAATCTCATCTCCTATAATTTCACCTTGGGGAATGAAACTGTGATTTTATTCTAGAAAATCTTTAAGGAGGGTTTTTTTTTTGTGCTTAATTTTGTCATCCCATTATATGTAGATGTATATAAAAGAAGAAAAATCGGTGGTTTAATGGTGATATACACAATAAAAGTGAAAACATATCAAAATAAAAGTCAATGTGTTAAAAAGTTATCTATGCGAAATTTTTTCTAGACTCTACCTAACATTTTAATCCATAAATTTGCTCAACAATGTAAAAATGAACTAGGTTTCTTGGAAATTTCTCTTTTCGGCAAAACTAATTTTCCGGGAAGTAAAACTGAACTAGAGGGAAAATTGTCCAAAAACTCCTAAATGTATTGCACTTGTGCCAATTTAGTTCTAAACCTTTCAATTGTGCCAGTTCAGTCCTAAACCTTTTGACAAGTTGTCAATTCAGTCCTAACCTTTAAATTATGCCAATTTAGTCCTAAACATTTTAATGATTTGCCAAACTAATCCTAAACCTTTTAACGAATTGTTAATTTAGTCCTTTCGGCCAATTACTCAAATAATAAGTTTAGGACTAAAATGGAAAAACTTCAAAAGATTTAGGACTAAATTGGCACAATTTCAAAAGATTTAGGACTAAATTGACACAATTGAAAGGTTTAGGACTAAATTGGCACGATTGAAAGGTTTATGACTGAATTGGCATGATGTCAAAAGGTTTAGAAACTTTTTAGTAATTTTCCTCTGAACTAGGGAGATGCGCTTGTCCTCGATCTTCCAAAACGTGCCATTGAAGGGTTCCTTTGGCATGAACGGCCTCACCCTCACTGCTACGCATATCTTCTTCATCCTCTCCGGTGACACAGAGAGCAACGCGACTAATAAAAAACATCCTAAGGTACCTTGAGCTCCTCTATGCCTCCTCTCTCTCCTCTCCCACCCTCCAACAGAGGCCAATTCGACAATCAAATTAGCTTCGACCCGACAAAGCGTGCCTAAAAAAGCACAAGAAATGGACGACACCAATACAACTACTACTAGTACTAGTGATGGTGCTAGAGCAGTATTGGGGGTAGGAACAACGAAGAGAGGCCGAAAGATGTCTCACATTAAATTAAATTAAAACTTCATTCAAATGAAAAATTATAAACTCGTGCAAGGTTATTAATCTTATGTCTCAAATTAAGTTAAATCAATACTATGTATGTCTCACATTAATCCTTTCAAGCAAAACTTCATTTACATAAAAAAAAATTATAAGCTCCGGCAACACATGTGCAACATTAATTCTTTCAAGCAAAACTTCAATTAGGCAAAAAATTATAAACTCGTGCAGCGGGATTGATCTTATGTTAAATCAATACTATGTATACCTCACATTAATCCTTTCAAGCAAAACTTCATTAAAATAAAAAAGTTTAAACTCATGCAACGCAATTAATCTCATGCAACACATGTGCAATTGTTGCATGTTATGCGCCGTGAACTCCACCATTGTCCGGATCTCCATTGCTTCGAATCGCCAGTGCTGCGAGATTTTCCTCGAATGTTGACTCCGTAATGTCGGAAAGTGCAGGATCCGAAGAGCAGTCATGAAACCCTAACCGGCTCTTGGTTGCAGTCGCGGTGTCCCAAACAATCACCATCATCGGCTGACGAATCATGACGAACGACGTAAAGAAGAAGAAAGTTGCTCGTTAGGGTTTGTCGGGAGGATTTTGAGTGGGGAAGAGAGGCGAAGAGAAGAGAGTGAGGGAAGAAGCAGGGCGAGAAGAGAGTTAAAAGTTGTTGCAAGAGAGAGAATGTAAGAGAAATGGGGAATCTCTGCGCTAGAGATTTGAGGGTGGAGAGTGATTGGACTGGACGGGGGGCCGAGTGACGGATTTGAAATGAGAATATGGATGACATGGGGAATTACTGTTACAGTTTGACTCTAATTTTGGCGATCCGGAACTGTTATTCTAGAGAAAAAAAAATTAAAAAGGTAAAAATAGCAAGAAAATAAAAAAATTATATAAATAAGTAATTTCCTTTTCTAGAAAAAAATAGAAGAAATAAAAAGAAAAGCCCGCGGATCAGCGGCTGAAGAATGTGATCAACTGATCATCGGTTGATAGAAATGTTACTTCCTTAAATTCAAAGAAGGTTGGACTTTTTAATATGAGAGATCATAGGCCTATTGCGTTTACCCGGGGGTAGTCTTTAAATCGTTGATGAACTGATGGTGTGATTTTTTTTTTTTTTCGGGTAGAACAAGAACTTTTCATTGAAATAACTGAAGAAGGAAAGCCCGAGGGATGGGCATCAGCACATAATAGCTCCCAAAAAGCAAGGGGAGGGGAGGAAACCCAGTTTAAAGGTAAGGTATTTTTCCTATGATTCTTAGGGTGCGCATGGTAACACTTCTAGAAGTGAATTTCTGCTCCAGAAGTACTTCTAGAGCAGAAATTCGTTTGGTAAAAATTTTTACTTCTGAAGTGAATTTTTCCCCAAATTTGAGAAGTTAAAAAAAATTGCTTCTCAACTCAAAAAGTACTTTTTGGACAAAAAAAAAAACCTCAAGAAGTACTTCTTGCCTCACGCTCTTTTCATTATTTCCTCACCCTCTTTTCGACCACTCCCACCTCCACCGACCTCCGCCGTCGCCCACCGCTAACCACCGCCCCCCGCCACCAACCGCCAACTACCGACCACCACTGGCTGCCGCCCATCGCCCGTCGCCGCCCACTGTTGCCTGCAACCGCCACCTCCTAACCTCAACCATCGCCGACCTCCGCCCATTGCTGCCTGGGACCATCGCCACCCGCCGACGACCGACGCCGCCAATCACGGATCACTGCTGCTGCCGACCACTGTCCATCACCAACCTCCGCCGACCACCGCCCCTCGCTACCAACTGTCGACCACTGCGCCGTCGGCCGCCACCCCTCGCTGCCAACCGTTGACCACCGCGCCGCCTGCCGCAGCAGCCTACCACCGAGATGCCGTCTTTGGCCGCCGAAGTAAAAAAAAAAATTATAATTTTTTATTTTTAAAAAGTAAATAATATTTTTTAATAATTAAAATTATTTTTTAAAAATTAAAATGTTTAAAAATGAAGTAGAAATTTTTCGGCCGCCAACAATAATTTTTTATAGAAGATTTTGTGTTAAAAATGTTTCAGAAGTAGAAAGTTTCAATTGTTACCAAACGAATTTCTATGATCATAAATCAACTTCTACTTCTGAGTAAAAGTAGAAAAATCAACTTCTGGCCAGAAGTTGATTTCTGAAGCAATAGTATTTCCATGCAAGTCCATAACCACTCGGTCGGCGACCGAATTTGGTTCTCTAGGGCATTTGGGTAATTCAGCAAAAAATCTTTACACTTGAGGATTGGCACGTGGGCTTTCCACGTGTGTTGGTGGGGACACAAGACAGCTTCCACTACGACCAAGCAATCAGTCTCAAACTCAAAGTGCAATCCCAAGAGAGAGAAACTCAGTTAAGTCTTCGTCTTCGTTCCTTCGGGGAGAGAGAATGCAATTGAGGGTTTTTGCTAATGGGTGAGCTTCAACCGCAAGGGCCGACGAAGCTGCTTCAAATCTCGCGCCACCGCTAACCAATCGTCCGGCCGAATCACGACACACCCACACTATCGAACACTCCGACGCTCTAGGTACATAAGCCTCGTCGATATTTACCTTAAGGTTGCAGTTTTTTGGAGGTTTCCAGGAAGTTGAGGTGTTTCCTTCTTCGAATCCAGATCTGCTAGCTTTACCGTTCCATCTTTGAAAGATTTTCAGCGAGATGAGGGCCATATCAACAACGTCGTCGGGGTCGGGTGGCTTTTGATTGAAAATAGCTGCATTTCATGCTTTCCACACACTCCATAAAACCGAGACTACCATAGCCAGATCTGGTGTTTTTTTTTCTGTGCTTCAATAAATTACAAGTCCACTCTTCAATTCGAGATAATCCCCGATCCGAAATCTACAGGTTCAGCGATGGATTTTCCCAAACGGCCTTTGTCCATGGGTAGATGAGGCATATATGTTCTGGCGTTTCAACACTCTATTTGCACAGGGGACATAAAGGATCAGGTACAATCTTCCTTGTAAAAAGATTTTCCTTTGTTGGGAGAGCACCTTGGCAGAGATTCCACATAAAGAATTTGATTATGGGAGGGATATGCAATTTCCAAATGTCTGTCCATAGAGACTGAGGGGGAGTGTAGGAAGAAGAAGCTGTGTTCTCTGTCTGCTTACCTGCTTCTTCACGAATGAAGTGGTATCCACTTTTCACAGTGTAATGACCTGCTCGGGTGCAAGTCCACACAATTTGGTCGCTTTCTATTTGAGGTATGATCGGAATTGTCAAGATCTCACGCACTGTTTGCTCATCAAAATGTTCCTGCAAGACATCTTCATTCCAACAGCCCTCCTCCCTTTTTATAAGTCCTGATACAAGCTGAGGTTCGTTTCTATTCGCAGGACCAATTAAAACTCCTTTCTTCAGCCACTTGTCTTTTCTAGTACTTATTTTTGTCACATCCCCCACGGTCCACATTAGAGAAGGTGAAATGGAGTCGCTTCCCAACATCATACTCTGCCAACCCCAAGATTGGCGGTACCCCTTTCTCTGTATGCCAAAAGTCTCTATTTGGAAAGTAGATGCCTTTGATGATATGACCCCATGGTGAATTGGGGTTAACACTTAAGCGCCAGACTTGTTTGGTCAACATTGCTTTGTTGAAATCCAATAAGTCTCGGAAACCCAAACCCCCTTCATCTTTTCTCATCTTCAGCAACTCCCACCTTTTCTAGTGAACTCCAGCTTTAGCCTCATTAGTTTTCCACCAGAATCTTGCAATTTTCTGCTCAATAGCCTTGCAAATTGATACTGGAATCTTGAAAACAGACATGGCATATTGTGGGAGCGCTTGTACCACTGTTTTAATTAAGATTTCTTTACCTGCTTTCGACATAAGATTTTCCTTCCAGCCTTCCAGTGTTGACACGTCCAAGAATCTAGGCAAACATTTGTTTTTTTTATACTCCCCAATCCGAAGGAATTCCAAGATATTTCCCTGTCTTCTCTATAATAGGAACTCTCAATTCCCTTGCCATATTTTCCTTTAGGTTCTGGGGACAATCCCTGCTGAAAAAGTCCCAGATTTATCCAAATTCACCGCTTGTCCAGAAGCCATGCAATACTAGTTTAGAATTAATGCTAAGTTCTCGCATTCAAGGACTTTCCCATCCAAAAAAAGATAGTCATCCGCGAAGAGTAGATGAGAAAGAGTGGGGCACCACCTATTTAATTTGATCCCCCTAATGCTGCCATCAGCCACTGCTTTCCTCATTAGCGACGTTAACACATTGGCCACCAGGATAAAAAGATATGGGGAGAGAGGATCCCCTTGCCTGATTCCTCGAGATGGTTTGAAGAATTGAAGAGGCTCTCCATTTACTTTGACAATAAATGATGCAGTAGTTACACATTGTATTATCCATCCCACCCATCTTGTATCAAACCCAGTTTTAATAAGGCAAGCTTCCAAGAAATCCCATTCTACCTGATCATAGGTTTTTTTCATATCAAGTTTCAGAATTGCTTGGAATCTTCTCCTTCTTTTCTGAATTCTGAGTTGGTGTAACACTTCCTGCACTACAAAAATGTTATCATAAATTTGCCTTCCTCCAACAAAGGCACTCTGTTCAGCAACTATAACTTTGGACAGTAGTGGCTTTAGTCTATTCGCCAACACTTTGGCAATGATTTTGTATCCAAAATTGCACAAGCAAATGGAACGAAATTGGTCAAGTTTCTCTGGGTTTGGGACCTTTGGTATTAGAGAAATCTCGATTTTATTAAGTTCTGGCGGCATGGTTCCCGATCTGAAGAATTCCTTAGCTCCCTGAAATATATCAGTTTTAAGCACTTCCCAATTTTGTTGGTAAAATAAGCCATTCAAGCCATCAGTCAGGTGCTTTCAATGCCCCAAGTTGGAATGCAGCATTTCTAACTTCATCAAAACTCCCATCAGTTGTCAAGGAGAGGTTCATTTCCTCGGTAACTACCTTGGGACACTGTTCCAGAACATGGGAGAAGTGTCAAGAGCCCTCGGATAGATAGAGATCTAAAAAAAAACATAAATACAGCTTGCTTAATCATACCTGGTTCTGTAATCCAGTTTTCATCAGCCCCTTTGATCATAGAGATCCTATAAGTCTTTGCTGGATCGTCGTCGCATGAATTTTTTGTGTGTTTCTATCCCCCCCATTTTAGCCAGTTTATCCGGGATCTTAACCCCCAATACATCTCTTCCTGTCTCCACGACGTCTCAATTTCTCCTTACAATTTTTTCACTTTCTCCTTTTCAAAAAGACTATGACAATTGTTCAGGTACTGTTGTAACTCTTGTTTTTAGCTGACATACTCTTTTCTGTCCATTTCCGAATGCTTTTTGGCTCCATTTAGTCGAAGCTGTAGATATAGCAAGCAACTTCCCAGTTAGGTTCTTATCAACCTGGGTTGGGGAACTCCACACTTCCTTTATAACTTCCCTGCATTCTTCATTCTCAAGCCAAAATGCTTCGAATTTAAACTCTTTTTCTCATTTGACCCGCTTTGCCTCGAAAGACAGAAGAATGGGGCTATGGTCAGAACTTACGACTAGGAGAGGAAAAGCTTCGGCTTCAGGGAATAGGACTCCATTCGATGTTGTACAGTACTCTATCAAGCCGTTCTCTGACATTGTCTTCCCCATCTCTATTATTAGACCAAGTAAAGGCACATCCATTACTTTCGATGTCCATTAAGGAGCACATATCCAGAAAATCCCGGAAAGCTGTCGTTCGAAAGTTCTGAGGCATACGTTTCCCCACCTTTTCCCAACAAGACAATACCTCGTTAAAGTCTCCCAAACAAACCCAAGGCATTGTAATCAACGAGCTTATTGCTCGAAGATCCTCCTCAAGCATAAGTTTTTTTTGAAAATTATAAGGGGCATGAACAAAGGTCATTCTCATCCTCTTGCCGTTGAGTAAATCTTTGCATCTTAGATTAGCAAATCGAAACTCAGTTCCACTTTTTCATCCCACAAATGGCCAAACCACCAGCAGATCCTTCCGGGTTAGCCACCTTACAATTATGATAATTTAGCCTCCTCCTTATTCTTTGGACCTCTCGATTTTTAATTTCCATCAAGAAAACCACAGCAGGCCTAAAACGGGCCACAAGGCTCGTAGTTCTTGGATTGTCAAGGGTGTGCCCAAACCCTTGACAGTTCCAGCATATCACATTCATTTCTTCTTTGGTGGCTTATTAGAGTTAGCCACCAAACTATATCTTGATCTCCTCAGAAAACCAATGTTCACACCAATATGACGTAACATCAACTAGAGCTATCCTTAAGACCCAAAAAACTGCGGCGACGTAGTTATTAAGAGGCACGGAAAGGAAGAACCTGGCCTCTTTCTCTAACAAGCATTTTGTCCAACATGTGTTCAGCACCAGGGGGAAACTTCCAATAAGCAGTGGAGAAGGAACAGCGACAAGGCAAAGACACAAATTTTGCTGCAGCGGATGTGAAGCGTGAGCTGGTGGAGGCGATGAAGGGCTAAAGGCGCAAAGGCGGAGGGCCATTCTTGGGCACTCGTCGAGTGAAGGCGGCGCAGCAACAAGGAAAGTTACAGCGGTGTGTTGCGAAGAAATTGGAAGCCCAGAGACGAGGGGTGGTGGAAAAGATGGAGGAATGGAGGCACAATCGATAGGTTAGATAAACTCAGATTGAAGATCGAGAGGGGAGGCTCCCATGAAGGAAGAGAAATGCTCCCATGAAGGGAGAGACGTAATGGTGTGAAAACCTTAAAAGGTGACTTTTCGTCAAAATGCTTTAGCAAATGAGTGTTGCAATCGTGCACAAGTGCAAATGTACTCAGGACATTTGAAAATCGAGGCGATAGCGTGAAATCAATCTCATGCGTTTCAAACTGGAGATGAATCTCAAACTGTATAATCACACTTCAACCTAAAGAAAAATACATTTCACAGTAAAATCTCAACAAAGCCGACCTACGTTGAAACCCTTGACTGCCGCGCGGATTACGTCCTTGGTGAGGAGCTCGTAAACTGTGGCGTTCATGCAGCCTTCGTCGAAGACTCGATTTGGCGACGCCAAACCTAAATGGAAAGGCGAAAGATTGGTAATTTTAGTGATCGGGTCAAGCCCAAGAAATGAAAACGAAGAAAGAGTAAGATCGGAAGATATGAATACCGAATGCAAAGGAGAAGCCGGAGACAGGAGTGCTGTGAGGTCGGTGGAGGGAGATGAGCTTGTCCTCCATCTTCCATAACGTGCCATTGAAGGGTTCCTCCGGAACGAACGGCCTCACCCTCACTGCTATGCATATCTTCTCCATCTCCTTCGGTTCAGAGAGACACAGAGAGCAACGCGACTAATAAAAAACTTGCTAAGGTACCTTGAGCTCCTCTCTGCCGCCATTAAGTTAAATCAAAACGTCATTTAAATAAAAAATTAGAAACTTGTGCAACGTGATTAATTTTATCTCGCATTAAATTAAATCAATACTAGGTATGTCTCACATTAATTCTTTCAAGCAAAACTTCAGATAAATAAAATATTATAAGCTTGTCCAACTCAATTTATCTCGTGCAACACATGTGCAACATACCTTTCAAGCAAAACTTCATTTAAATAAATAATTATAAACTCCTGGAATGCGCTTAATCTTATGACGCACATTAACTAAAATGAATACTATGCATTTCTCACATTAATCCTTTCAAATAAAAATTCATTTAAATAAAAAGTAAAAGCTCATGTAACACTATTAGTCTCGTGCAACACATGTGCGACATTATTCCTTTCAAGCAAAACTTCATTTACATAAAAAATTATAAACTCGTGCAACGCGATTAATCTTTGTCTCACATTAAGTTAAATCAATACTATGAATTCTCACATTAACCCTTTCAAGCAAAACTTCATTTGAATAAAAAATTGTAAGCTCATGCAGCGTGATTAATTTCGTGCAACACATGTGCAGCATTAATCTTTTCAAGCGAAAATTTATTTAAATAAAAAATTATAAATTCGTGCAACACGATTAATCTTATGTCTCACGTTACGTTAAACCAATACTATGTATATCTCACATTAATCCTTTCCAAGCAAAACTTCATATAAACTCGTAGAACGCGATTAATCTTATGTCTCACGTTAAGTTAAATCAATATTATTCATGTCTCACATTAATCCTTTCAAGCAAAACTTCATAATAAAAAATTATAAGCTCGTGCAATGCGATTAATCTCCTGTAACACATGTGCAACATTAATCCTTTCAAGAAAAACTTCATTTACATAAAAAATTATAAACTTGTGCAACGCGATTAATCTTTGTCTCACATTAAGTTAAATCAATACTATGAATTCTCACATTAACCCTTTCAAGCAAAACTTCATTTGAATAAAAAATTGTAAGCTCACGCAGCGTGATTAATTTCGTGCAACACATGTGCAGCATTAATCTTTTGAAGCGAAAATTTATTTAAATAAAAAATTATAAATTCGTGCAACACGATTAATCTTATGTCTCACGTTAAGTTAAACCAATACTATGTATATCTCACATTAATCCTTTCCAAGCAAAACTTCATATAAACTCGTAGAACGCGATTAATCTTATGTCTCACATTAAGTTAAATCAATACTATTCATGTCTCACATTAATCCTTTCAAGCAAAACTTCATAATAAAAAATTATAAGCTCGTGCAATGCGATTAATCTCCTGTAACACATGTGCAACATTAATCCTTTCAAGCAAAACTTCATTTACATAAAAAATTATAAACTCGTGCAACGCGATTAATCTTTGTCTCACATTAAGTTAAATCAATACTATGAATTCTCACATTAACCCTTTCAAGCAAAACTTCATTTGAATAAAAAATTGTAAGCTCATGCAGCGTGATTAATTTCGTGCAACACATGTGCAGCATTAATCTTTTGAAGCGAAAATTTATTTAAATAAAAAATTATAAATTCGTGCAACACGATTAATCTTATGTCTCACGTTAAGTTAAACCAATACTATGTATATCTCACATTAATCCTTTCCAAGCAAAACTTCATATAAACTCGTAGAACGCGATTAATCTTATGTCTCACATTAAGTTAAATCAATACTATTCATGTCTCACATTAATCCTTTCAAGCAAAACTTCATAATAAAAAATTATAAGCTCGTGCAATGCGATTAATCTCCTGTAACACATGTGCAACATTAATCCTTTCAAGCAAAACTTCATTTACATAAAAAATTATAAACTCGTGCAACGCAATTAATCTTTGTCTCACATTAAGTTAAATCAATAATATGTATGCCTTGCATTAATTCTTTCAAGCAAAACTTCATTTAAATAAAAACAATTAAACTCTTGCAACGCGATTAATCTCGTGCAACACAAGTGCAATTATTACATGTTGTGCGCTGCCAACTCTGCCATCGTCTGGATTTCCATTGCTCCAAATCGCCAATGTTGCGAGATTTTCCTCGGATGTTGACTCCGTAAGGTCGGAAAGTGCTCCGACAAAAAAAAAAAGGGTCGGAAAGTGCAGGATCCGAAGAACGGTCTTGAAACCCGAACCGGCTCTTGTTTTTTCTGGATCTCCATCTGCCAAAGAGATTGCAAATGAATTGGTAGAGTCGGGAGAAACAATTTTCTGGATTTATTACGATTATTGATCATGTGGGACTCATGAGATCGAAATGAAGTAATAAAAAAGGAAGAATTTAGATTGGAAGCAAGCCTAATTTGTGGCCAACCCATGACATTTTCGCCTGTGAGCCTAATTTGTTTGTATAAAAATTGGGCGATGGGAGTTAATAAACGTTAACAAAACAATTGAGCAAGAAGATACAGAACGGAGGCTTCCTAAAGTCAATGGTTCCCCTCATAAGTATACACAAAGGTAAGGGTGCCTAAACACACGGCTAGCTACCTTTGCCATCTCCCAAATCTAGGCGACTACTGGAGGTGCCATTGCTTGCTGCCTCCACACAAGGGTTAGCTAGCTCTCGAGGGGCAGTCGTTGATCCTCGCTCCGTGGTGGCGAGTGGTGGCCCCACCGGTGAACGTGAGAGCGGCCCTTGCCTTCTCAGAGTCGAGGTGCACGGCCCTCACTACCATTAGTGAAGCGACGCCCCTCCTCCAAACACACCCCATACACACTCTATCTTTCTGTTCTAAATTCTCTTCTTCTTCTTTTTGTTATTTAATGTCCTTAACATGGCCGGACATTGCCACGTTAGCAAATGTATGTCTCATGCTTAAGTTAGATTGTCATGTCAGTTAGAAGGAATAGATTGATTCAAACAAAAAGTGTATAATGAGGTGGAAAGCTCCGCCTATGTTTAACTTCTCTATAATACAGCATGCCAATTTCTCTAACATACACAAATAAATTGATTTTGGGTAGTGAAAATAAGGTCTAAAATAAACTTATTGTAGTGATAATACTCCCAGATGCATGGTAATACATTGTCGCCAGAAAATTTGGGAAATGGAGATTTCCACTGTAACTGGGCAATGTAAAAATCCGTCTTTAAACTCCTAACCAATATTTAATTTAGTCCTCAAACTCTAGTCTGATCAATTTTTCCATTTACACTAAAAAGATAAAATCATAAAACTATCTTCAATCATTCAATTGCAATTTAAAGTGAGGGGGTCCTCAATCGTTCAATTGGCTTCAACCTTTCATTATTATTATTTATTTAGCATTTAATTAACATAATTAAGCATTTTACAAACTTTATTTTTTAGAGTATTAAAGAAATGTTTATTCTTAGATATTCTTATAATGTTTTACATACTCTGTGTAAACTTATCTCGCCTATAATACGCAAAAAAAGAATATCCTTTGATATAGTAAAAAACTGAAAAGTCTCTTCTTCATTATTGATCTTTATAACAACTTATCTATTTTCCGTTCTTCTTATCTTGGTGAACTCCTTATCTTTTTTTTTTTTTTTTGGTTGAAAAACTTCTTATCTTATTTAATTTCATTAGGAAATTGTCACGACCTAAAATCAAGTTTTTCAATTTTAGGTTAATGGATTACAAAATTAATTAATTATATTAATTAACTTAGCTCGAACTCTCCAAAGTTCTACCAAATCGTGACTTATGGTTCAAATGATTATCTTGCAACATATTTTAAATTTTTCAGAGCCGGCACTAATCATTTTTTAGAAGGTTGATTAGAAACCTAAATAAAATAGTGGGAGAAAACTATTTTATTTCTACGAACCAGAGATTTAAGTTCGGGGACTTGGTTACATTAATTTTTTCAATTAATGCCATTTCGGTACCAACTTCATGAAAAATATTCAATTTGGCAATTTTAATGAATTCTCACTTGAAATTCAAATGTGCAATTTTTGGGTTTTCTTTATATGAATTGTTTTGTATTTTTTTTTTGTGTATTTTCAAAATTTAAAATTAAAGGAAAATTAGAGTGAATTGGTTCAAGATTATCTTAAAGGTTTTGGATTTAATTTGCATTAGTCCCCAAAATTTTAAGAAAATCTTTTAATCCTATGTCTACATCTTTTAAAAGTTAAGATGGATTCAAAAAAATATTTTATTTGTTGAATGCAATCCATTAGATAGGATTTCTAGAAAATCCAATCTTTCTAAAAAAAACTAATAAGATGTGGTTTTTAAGAAACCATATCTTGCTACAACTTTTTTTTTTCTTTGATTTGGTGAGATAAATTAAAAGATGAACCGCCAAAGATTTTTTTTTTGAAATTTTTGATTTTTATCAATGAATTTAAATTCAAATTGCAAATCGTTTAGTTAATTACCGTTATTTCTTTCGAATTAAGTTTCGATCTAAAACCTTATAGATCGACCCTAAAATTCGAAATACACGCTATGGAAATAATTCTATCTAAAGCCTAATAGATAGACTTATTTCCATGTATGCGGTTGTAGACTAGAAAATTTTCCTAATCGATCACATGTTTAAATATTTTCGGGTATCTTGAGTATCTTCATGAAATTTTCAAATTATTTCAAGATTATCACAAAATCCAAAAAATATTCACATTGAATCATAATCTTTCCAATTTCAGCGCAAGATTTTCGAAAATATCCAATGTCCAAATTTAAGATGCAGTTTTCCAATTTAGGCAATTGAATATAATTAAACTTGCAAGGCAATTTTCAAGATATGCGAATTCAATCAATCAAATTATACAAAAATTGGCAAGTGAATATTCAAAATTTCAAAGATATCCAAGATCCAATCTTTTTGACATGCAACCTTGTGAATTACGCAATTTTCTGATATGCAAACATGTTTAAAATATGTAGAATTTTTCAAACAAGGCAAGTGAATATCCAAATCAAGATAGGAAACTTACCGATATTTGTAAAATCCTCTTTCCTAATTTGAATCACACCGAACTTGAGACTTGCGCGCTAAGCCTTGCACTTCTCGGATCAATCGGCAAGGACTTTGCGCACGGGGACACGACAATAACGGACACATGACTTCTCAAGACTGATCGGAACAACCCATAGTGGACCAACAGTGATGCGGAGGAGGAGATTCACTGGACGAACAGCAATTCTCGATCCTATTTTGGCACGAACACAGCCCCAGTTTGGAGCAGCGATGAACTCTGAATAGCATGGCACATCGGCAACTGTGGTAGCGACCTTGGACAGGGACTCGGCACAACAGTAGATATCCGAACAGTAGTGGCAGCAGGCGTCGGTGCAGCAACCAGGAGTCAGCGCAGTAGCAGGATTGTCGGATCAGCATCGGGAGGCACTGAGACCATCGGATTAGTGTCGGGTTGAGGCTGGCGTTGGGCTGCAGAGGGAAGCAGTGGCGGAAGGTACCGTTTGAGTGGGATTAGCAGATTGATAATGGCGTTAAGAAGCACCGAGGCTGAAAAGCTTCGTCGGGGGGAAGCTTCGGCCGTGGAGAGTCTCGGCTCCAAAGCTCTTTCACTCTTTGCTTTTTTTTTCTCAAGCTTTCTAAGTAAAACTCTAAATTTTCTGAGCAATTGTTGATTGATAGTGCATGTCCCTAAACCCTAGAGAAAGCTCTCTATTTATAAACTTAAACATTGCAAGCTTAGGGCTCAAGGTTTTAATCTTTTGCAAAATAAACCCTAGGATCGAAAAATAATTCAAATTAAGTCATGAAGGGATGAGATTGCATAACTCAAGATCAATTTTTCAGCACATAGCCTATGTGAATAGGGCCAGCCGAAATTCCTAAAGCATGTGGGCTTATCGCGCATTTTTTGGGCTCAATTTAGGCTTTTTCGAATAATAGACAGTTAATTAAAAGCCTTTATAATTTAGATGAACATTAATGGGCTGATTTGAGCTCAAAATAGGCCCTAATGGCCTTGCAAAATTCGGCACACCCTCCTTTATTAGTGCCGAAAATTTTATCTGGGCTCGAGTTCGATTGCCTGCCAATTTAAGCTCAATTCCTTGCCGCCGGCCCAATTAAATGTTATATGCAATTAAATCAATTATTTTTGTAGGAACTAACAATAATTCCTGATTGTTTATGCAAAGTAAATGATAAAAAGGAAAATCAAAATTTAGGTATCAATAGCTGCCCCTCTTTGAGTGGAGGCTTGTAGAGGTTTCGCTCAAAGATAAAATTGAACCTAAATTTTGACGTTGCAAGTGATGAATGATTTTTGTTGGTTTTAATCCCAGTTTTAAATGATGCATGATATGTGAAATGCGAACTTTAAATAACATGCACCAAGACTTCTTACTTCATGCGGAGCGATAAAAGAGACTTGGCGTACGGATCGCATACAGAGCATCTAGGTTTCTAAATGCCTCGTAATGCTAGCAATTTTCTCAATCTCCAAACTTTTTCTTGTGAAAGTAAGGTTCTTGAGGTACTGGGTGCAGTTATTCGAGATTTGGCTCAGATGCGAAACAACGCAAGATGTTTGAAAAAATGTGCTTGAGTTATGGTTCAAGCTACGTCATTTTTGTCTCTTATGACCCCTCCGTTTTAATGGATTGCTATTGTCGCGACCCTTCGGAGTGAATCTGAAGATGGGCTAACGGATTGCCAAGCCTTTCAAGACATGGGGCTTGGCGCGGGCCCTCCTAGGCCCATACCGAATTGCGACGGGAGATTTAAAAATCGAGCTTGACCTTAGTGTAGTCGGGTGACATGTGCAAGGTGTACATGTCAATGGAGTCACCACCAATCTTTTTTTAGGGTAGATCGGAAACTCTACCGAGCGGTCGGGAGAGTCCGATCTGTTCTACGAAACCAGAGGATTAGGTTTGGGGACATAGTTATGCCAACATTTCCATTGATGCCATTTCGATACCTAAGTTGATTGATTTTCCTAGTTATGATTGTCATGTAGATTTAATTTTGGGTGAGGTCAGTCCTAAAGTCTAAGATTTCACGCAGATAGGAATATCTAATCCTAACAATCACAATCAGTGAAAATAAATGCGCAGATCAAGGAATCAGGAAAGTGTAGATAAAACGCATCAAATTATAACATGGCATCCTTAGTGAAGCCATAAAGGCTTAGAGAATGTGCAATTAAAGATTGGGAAAGATTTGGGAAAATTTGGGACAAATTATCCAAATGGGAAAAAAAATATCATTTTGGAGAAGGTTCGGGGACCAAAAACAACAAAAATGGGTCAAACTAGTTGAATGTGATCATTTCCCTTTTTTGTGAATTTTTTCCAAATTTTTTAGAATTTTTTTTAATGAATTTTCCCAAATTTTTGATTTTTTTTTTATGATTTTATGATTTTTTTATGATTTTTTAAATACTTTCTTAATTTCAAAAAATATGATCCGGACAGAGTGACCTGGCCCGTGCCTTTTGGGTGCTCGACCTAGACCGTACGGGTCCGGGTTGACCTAAAAATGACACCGCATTGAGTACTTCTTTTTTTGAATTTTCGAACTTTTCAATTTTTTTCTCTTTTCTATTTTCTCGCCTATTAACCAC
Organism: Lenwebbia sp. NSW1173648; assembly: GCA_029784005.1. Taxonomy (NCBI): domain Eukaryota; kingdom Viridiplantae; phylum Streptophyta; class Magnoliopsida; order Myrtales; family Myrtaceae; genus Lenwebbia; species Lenwebbia sp. NSW1173648. The sequence continues at coordinate 14,501,584 of JARCGZ010000007.1, forward strand.
GTGGCCTAATGCCAGCCGATGGATCAAAAAATGAATTTTTTTTTTCGAAAAATTCAATTTTATCACCAAAAATGATTTTTATTTTCGCAAGAAAGCTAGATTGCGATATGTGGCACCATCTCCACCGTCCGATTGAGTTTTTTTATTTCTATTTTTCTTTTATGCTAATCTGAAGTGGACTCCACCTATGCGCCACGTAGGTGTTAGCTAGTCAACATAGTTGACTGGTCAACTTGACCTTTCGGAGAAGAAGAACACTGACTCGTCGGAGTCACCGTTCCGATGAATTTTCCGACAACTTTGCTGAAAAAAACCAAAACCGAGCCAAAAATTTCCCATTTTTTCGTTCAACCTTACCAAAACTAACTGACTAACATCCCTAGACGTAGATCAAGCCACGACAATGTTGACACCTAAATTTTGATTTTCCTTTTTTTTCTATCTAAAAAATGAGAGTTAGTTTTAATTCTCGCCAAAAATAATTTTCATGCATAACATATTTTATTACATGCATTGCATTTGCATTGTCTGGAATGGTGGTACGAAATTGAACTCAAATTGATAGGCGATGCGAAATTGAACTCAAATTGACAAGCAATCAGACGAAGCTCAGCTAAAACTTTTTAAGCTAGGACAACACATGAGTGTACCGAAAATGAGAAGGGCTCGGACCCATTTTTCAATTTAAATCAGCCCACTTTGCTCAATGAAATTTGAAAAGGCTTTAATTAATTGACCCATTATTCAATAAAGCCTAATTTGAGCCCGGGATTGCGCAATTAAGTCCACAAGAGCTTCAGAAATTCGGCTAGCCCATAATCCCCTCTATGCCCGAAATTCATGAGGTCTTTTGATAGATTTGGACTCTTCAAAGATCAGATTTTTAAATCTAATGGTCAAGAGTCAATCCTAGTCCAAATAGAATTCCTAATCTAACGGTTGATAATCAATCCTATCTTTACTAGGATTAGGAAAGCTAATGTCCATAAATAAGACATTATAGCCTAGGTCAAGAGGTGGATCAGAATTTTTTTTAGAGAAAATAGAGAGCAAGAGTGAGGGAGCATTCGACCAAGGAGCAAGCCTCGACTGAACACCCCCCATCGGGTTCCCGACGGTGCCGACGTCCTAACTCGACGGTCCAGTCGCTTTAGCCTCCGTCCAGCAACTCCTCTTCGGTTGTCGTCCCGTGCTCCGTCGTGCGCAGCTGTGCTTAGCCGCTCTCCCGCCATGCATCTGTTGACACCTAAATTTTGATTTTCCTTTTTTCATTAATATTACAAAAAAATGAGAATTAATTATCACAAAAAAATTTCCTCATGCATTGTATTTTTATTTTTCTCTGCATTGCATTTTGCATTGTCGGTAGGGAGTTGAGCTTAATTTGACGGGCAGTTTGGATTGAGCTTCATAATTTTTTGCTAAGGTAGGCTGACGTGACTGAACATTGTCAAATTCCCTCGAGCATATTTTTGAGCTTAACTAAGCTGGTTAAATAATTATTTTTTGAAAAGGCTTAACTAAATGCATATTTTTAGAAAATGCCTAATTTGAGTTCAGAAATTTGCGCGAATTAGCTTGAAAAAAATAAGATAAAATTTGGCTAGAGCTAGGTGAAATTGCCGAAAATTAGAAGGGCCTTAGACCTTATTTCAAATTTATTTTTTCCCGTCTTTAGCTCAATTAACTGAAAAGGCTTTTAATTTGTGAGGACCCAACCTTTCACCTGTTTAAGTAAGAGGTGAATTAGTTGAGATTGTTGGACAAGTTTAAGGAGTTATTATTGGCCCGATAATAATTTTAGAGACACTATGTATTTAATCCAAGTTCTATCGGGTCAAATATGTGCAAAATTGAGATAATCGGGAGCAAGAAGGGACATGTGGCCGCACGTGGACACGTGGGGGGCCATGTGTCAACACGTGGCAGCTTGAGAAGCCACGTGTCACGCGGTGGTACCACTAGTGTCACGCGGTCACGTGTCCAGCTGCGTGCCACCCATACATGCTTCGGGCGATGACTCGTCCTAAGCTGCTGGTCTTTAGCTGCTTCCCCTATATAAACCTCTGACATCAGTTCATTTCATCATTCGTTCGTCAGAACAGCATTTCCTCTTCCTTTTCTCTCTATATTCGGCCGGCCATAGCTTTGCCTTAGCCGAGACTCTGTCTCACCATTGTCAAGATCGATTTGAAGGATGGGGTGCTGCCCAAGTAGAATCACACGCCCAAGACGAGGAGGAAAGGCGAATTCAAGCTCGTTCTAGTATCGTTTCTATGTTATCTTCTTGAGTAATCGAGGCAAGTGGATTTCTAGTCCTAATTACTAGATTATCTATGGTTTTGCTACTGTGAGCAATGTTTGTCGTTCTATTTTGGCTGTAATGATTCGAAATTGGATGATTCTAAGGTTCTAAGATTCTATCCTTCGTATACCTTGAATTCTGGTTGGATTCTAAGATCTTACCCTTCGTTGTATGCTGATTGAATTCTATTCTTTATTGGATTCTGATGAGATTCTATCCTTGTATACGTTGGATTCTATCTTGGTGACTCTATTTACAATCTTGTGATTCTATAGCTGGTTTAGTCGTTCGGCCGAGGGATCTCCTTGCGGGGCTTTGACCCCTGTTGATTAACCCCTTTTTCAGATAAGCAAGTTAGCAAGGAGAAAGACAGTATGATGCTTTAGTTAAGGAGTTCGAGAGATCTGGCTATCGATGGAGGCCGTGGATGAAGATACTAGTAATCGAAGTAGTTATCGTACCTTGTAAATTCTCCCAAAATGTAGTCTTTGAACTTTTGTAAAGAACTGGCTATAAAGATATGAACCTGAAATGGTTGATTGTACTGCTTGCGATGCATGTTATCTAGTTAGTAAAACCATAAAGGCCATACCCTTGGATAGGCGTGCATGCCGTTGAGGTTTTGTATTTCATGCACTGGTGTTCTGTATGACCGACTTATTTTATAAAGACTTCCGCATGCGCCATTACTCTGATAAAAGATTAAAATAGAGAATGTAAGCCTTAGTTGTGGGCGGTCCGATATGGGACGTTCCGCCAGCCTTGTGTGGATTGAGGACGCGACAATGGCGAGTACCTAGGTCGTCACATTTAATGGTATCAGAGCGGTTCATGGAGTGATAAGGTGCGCTAGTAGATGAAGTGTTTCGTAGGCACGTACGCGTTGAAATTTACAAGTGCATGTGATTGTGATTGTGATTGTCAGGGATTGACAGTAGCGTATGCCACTTATTAGTCAAGAGATTATGTTGGTCACTACTAAAGTTTGATGATTAGTATGACTATTTGAGGATACAACAAAGTGATTGTGACGTCTCGAAATTTCGAGGTTTGTAATATAAATAATACTGAATTTTTGAGGTTTAAGGGATAATTATAGGACACGAATTTGTTTGATCTGGAAGGGATTTGGAAGACCCTAAAGCGTAGGTCAATAGAATCTAGCTAGTTTAGTTGTGTCGTAGAACCTCGCGTCGAATTCCTTCGCCCCCGAGCCAAACCCTGACCGAAATATCTTTAGACGTTTGTGCTAAATAACCAACCAGTCCCGAATTACCAAATTACTAAACTACCGTCAGATATTATGCATATAAGCCAAAAACCATTATGGTTGACTTGATTTGTGGGCCCTACCCCTATCTACTCCCCATCACCATCTCACCCACCACACTCTCTCTCTTACTTTTCCTCTTCTTTCTCTCTATCCTTTCTCTCTCTCTTTCCCCTATCTCTCCCTTGGTTGACCCTCATCTCCCTCTCCCCCTCCCTTGCGCTCCGCCAACCATTGCCACCACCTTTGCCAGTCGTCGTTTGTCCCCAGCCGCTTGTCGCTAATCGCCCGTGGCCCTACCGTCGTTCCGTCTCCTCCTCCGCCGCTCCGTCAATCGCCGCCAACCTCCACTAAGCCGAGCTCCTCCCCCTCTCCCTCCTCTTCCTTTGTCTTCGGCCACACCTCTACCGTGCATCACCCACCTTCGTTTGCCAACCTTGTCACCGTCGCCTAGCCCCGCCGAGCTCACCGAGACCCATGAACCCCTTCGCCGCCGCTCGCAGTCCGTTCTCCGCGAGCCCCGACCCCCGCGACCCACCTCACCTCTGCCGTATTCCCTAAGCCTCGCCGTCCTGTCGATCCCTAGCCCCGTCGCCCCCTTGAGCCGCCTCGTCGTCGCCCCCGTGAGCCGCCTCGCCGTCGCCCCGAGCTTGCCGTGCCGCCCACGCCACGACCCGCGCCCCTCCGTGCCGTCGCCGCGGTGCTGCTGCCGCTATTCGCCGTCGTTCCGAGCAGCACGTGAGTCGCCATCGTCCACGACCCCAAGCTGACCCGTAGCCGTGTCGCCGGCCGTTATTGTGAGTTAACCCATAATCTCTGATTAAGTCGTTAATTTCATTTAGGAGTAGATTAATTAAGTAAATGGTAGTTTAGTTACCGTGGTTAGATTAAAATAGTTACCGTGGTTATGTTAAATAGTTATCGTGGTTAGATTTAAATAGTTACATGTGGTTAGAATAAATTAACTTAGTTACCTTCGGTGATCTCGATCGGTTATTTAGCCGAGGTTGGATTATTTAGCTATCGTCTGATTAGTTAATCGCTGTGGAGATAAATAGTCAAAGTCGGCATATTTAGCTGCTATTAATCAAGTATTATTGGATGCTGATTGGTTGATTGCTGATTGACTTGGGTGTTTAATTGCATGACTCTGCTGAGTGATCACCTACGTCAAAATATCATGTTTAACTAGAATTAAATATTCATGTGATCAATTGTGCCCCTTTGAGCATGAAAATGATTGCTAGCCGGGTTTTGAGCATGATTACGAATGTGATTGCATTGTGCTAATGAGAAGATAAGAACTGGCTTGGTTGCCTAGCGTGTTTGTGTGGTCACACGATGGTTGAGCATCACCCTAACGTAACTGGGGACGTTGGTGGTACCCTTGATGGCTTGGGTTCATCGCTTGATAAATCCGTGCCGACTGGGTCGGAATCACACATGTTATCGGTTGCCTGACAGTCCATATCGGTTGGGTTGGAATAACACGGCTAATCGGATGCAGGTCGTAGCTTGTGACGGATCGAAGTTTGTTACCGAAAAGCTTGGTATGTCTTCCTTGGGGGTCCTGAGGGGCTAGCGGTTGCTGTCGCTGGATGGAGCAGGATGACGCCCGGTCCTGCTGGAAGAGCACTAGCAATCGGGCTGTGCTGTGATCTAGAGTGGAGTATTTCTCGCGTTAATAACTAGAACACGCGTGTTGCATTATGTATGAGTGATCGTGTTGAGTGTTTTGGTTGTGTACCTTGGTCTGTATATGATTGAATGCCATATGGTTACTGCTGTGTGGGCTAAGGCGAGGTAAGCTTGCATGTGATTGGTAATTGGCTGTTGAGTCGTGCCTAACTGTTTGGTAGCTAGTGCGTAGCATGAATCGCACGCTATTGATCTATCGTCGTTTTATGTTTCATGTATAGGCTGCCTGAGTGAATCATCGCCCTGCTTGGACTTAGGCGTTGACCCACGGAGATTTTATATCTCATTCGTCGCTATTAACTGCTTTTCAGGTCCTTAGTATGGAGGTTCGTCCGGTGAGATTCGGGGTGCTACTCGACCAGTATTTTGATATCACTTATCATCTGGTCCCATATTCGGATCGGGTTTGGGAGAGTCACTTGACGACTCTCTAGGTCGAGGAATGGATGGATCACCTAGTGCCTCATCGCTTCAAGGCCTGGTTTATCCGCCACGGTGATGCTCTCTTCGGGCCCATTCGAGGGTTTGAGGGACTCCCGATTGCGACCTTGGTTATTCGAACGTGGGACCCGATGGATATCGATACCCCAGACGGGGAGGTGGGGAACCTTGAGCCCGATCCGGACGAGGTGGACCCTAAGACTCTGCCTGGTTACCATTACTTCTAAGCGAACGTGGAGGTGGAGACTCCCTTTTTGGATGAAGCTTTTGGAAGTAGAGTTAACCCCTCGCCCTAACCCAGTATCTTTTTGGAGGTCATAGGAAGTAGCCTTGAAGAGTGGACTTGTAGATGTTCTTGCTTCCTTGGGTTAGAAATATATTAATGAAATAATCTTTAGCTGTTGTTGGTTTTTGATTTCATGCTGACTGTCCTTGTTGCTTATAACTATGTCTGGGGTAGTAGAACGTTCCGCATGCGCTTAATTGCAAGATAAAATGAATGGGTCAATGATGTGCCGGGGACGTCGTTCGTAATGACCTGAGGCGTTTGGTATTGTCGCGCACCTAAAGATCGGGGCGTGATAGCCTCTTTTGGTATCAGAGTAAGGTCAGCCTGAACCGCTTGGTCATGGCCTGGGGTGATAAGGTGCGCTGGGTTTTGGGAAAGTTAGTAGGATTAAGTCCCGTGCATGTGATTGTTGTTCGATTATTAGATTATAGTCCTGAGTTCTGATTACGTGTTGCCTTTGGGCGAGCAGGAGTCCATAAGGTCATGTAGGATGGGCAACCGTAATTCGAGAGATAGGCTTAGAGTAAGGGCAGCTCAAGAGGATCCTAGAGTGGATGGGATCCTGCAGGCATTAGAGGTCTTAGGAGACCTCATGGGGCAGCAAGTGAGGAACCAAGTTGCTACTCCTGCTGCCGCTCCGCAAGAAGACCCGTTGGCAGGAAACAGGATTGGTAGGTCGTAGACGCATAAGTTGGTGAAGCAGTTCTTGAAGCTCAAGCCGCCGAAATTTTCGGGAACAGGTGATCTAGAGGCCTTGATCGCTTGGATCAAGGAGCTGGAGAAGGTTTTCGCCTTGCTGAGGTGTTCCGAGGAAGAGAAAGTGACGCTGGCTGTTTACCAACTATAGGGTAACGCAAGCACGTGGTGGGAAGCCACGCTGAGAAGGATCTTTCCCGAAGGTACGGTCCTAGTGTGGGATGCCTTCATAGAGGTTTTTAACGAAAAGTATTTCTCGGACTGCGCGCGAGAACAAAAGCTGGCAGAGTTCCTGCGCCTTCGTCAAAATCAGATATCGGTGGACCAGTACGAAGCGAAGTTTGCCGAGTTGTCCAAGTATACATCGAGGATGGTTGAGGACCCTGTGGATAGGGCGAGGAGATTTCGAGATGGATTGAAGCCTAAGGTCAAGGGTCCGCTGGTGCTGTTGAACCTTAAGGATTACAACGAGCTGTACGAGAGAGCCCAGCTGGTGGAAAGGGACATGTCTCAGAGGGCAGCAGCATCTAGATCGCGGTTTGCGCCTACTGTGAAGGATAACCGCAAGTTTGGAAAAGGATCGATGGTAGGAGGAAGGTATCCCATTTCGCCCAACCGGAGGAACACTGTCGGGAAGCCGGTGTACCGCCCCAACGATGCGTGTCGGTTCTGTAAGCAGAGGAATGGATCAGCTCGGTGCCCTAAGAGGACGGGTGCTTTTTTTGGTTGTGGTCAGCACAGCCACCTGGTGAGGGATTTCCCATAGAGACAGTATGGAAGGCAGGTGCCGCTACCGCAAGTAGGACAGCTGCGAGGAATGTTTAGCAGAATCATCAAAATCGACCCCCGGTGCAAGGAAGGGTATATGCTGTCACCCGGGAGGAGGCGAAGGACTCGTTGACCGTTACAAGTATGGTTTTCTTGCATGACCATATAGCTTATGCTTTATTTGATCTTGGCGCTTCGCATTCGTTTGTTGTTGAGCAGTTTGTTAAGTTAACTGGGTTGGGTCCGAAACCGTTGAGAACGGTCTTTAAGATTTCTTTGCCGCTTAAGGATAGTGTATAGTCTACAGTAGGTTGTCCTGGTTATATGTTGGTTGTAGATGGTCGAGAGGGAAGGATAGACTTGATTGTGTTGGTAATGTTTGATTTGGATGTTATTGTGGGTATGGATTGGCTCACTAAGCAAAGGGCTGTGATGGATTACCATTATAAGATAATTCTGTTTAACCCGTTGGATGGGGTTAGTTTTGAGTTCGTTAGAAACGAGGAGGAACCTCGTTCCCCTTGGTTTTGTCGCTGGAAGCGACTCGGTTGTTGGATGGTGGCTGTCAAGGTTATTTGGCGTCTATGGTGAATGTGTCGGTTGAGGAATCAAGGATGGAGGATATCGCTGTGGTATGCGAGTTTCCTGATGTCTTCCTGCAGGAGTTGCCTGGGTTGCCACTAGAAAGAGAAATAGAGTTTGTGGTTGAGTTAGCCCCTGGAACGGAGCCGATCTATGATGCACCGTATCGGATGGCGTTGTCGGAGCTTAAGGAATTGAAGGTGCAAATGCAAGAGTTGCTGGACAAAGGATTTATTCATCCTAGTGTGTCTCCATGGGGAGCGCCTATGTTGTTTGTGAGGAAGAAGGATGGATGTTGCGTCTGTGTATTGACTACCATCAGCTCAATCAGGTGATAGTCAAGAACAAATATCCGCTGCCAAGGATCGATGATTTGTTTGACCAACTTCAAGGTGCTTCGGTATTTTCTAAGATTGATCTACGGACGGGATATCATCAGTTAAGGATTAAGAAGGAGGATGTACCGAAGATGATATTTAGGACGCGTTATGGTCACTATGAGTTTACCGTAATGCCGATTGGTCTAACAAACGCCCCTGCTGCTTTTATGGATTTGATGAACATGGTGTTCACGGAGTGTTTGGACAGGTTCGTCATTGTGTTCGTTGACGATATCTTGGTGTACTCGAGAAGTTTTAAGGATCATGAGCAACACCTGAGAACGGTATTGGGGACTTTTCGGGAGCATTAGTTGTTTGCCAAGTTCAGTAAGTGCGAGTTTTGGCTGACCCGCGTAGCTTTCCTAGGTCATGTGATTTCTGGAAAAAGGATATCTATGGATCTGGCCAAGATTAAAGCAGTCATGGATTGGCTGAGGCCGACGACAGTGACAGAAGTTCGAAGTTTCTTAGGATTGGCAGGCTATTACTGTGACATTCTGAAATTCGACCCATTTTCGGGATTTATGAATGAATGGATATCTTGTTATTGCACTCTAGATTTATCTCGCTCGGAATTGATCACTCACGAGACGACTGACCGTAAGGGAAATGCTAACTAGGAATTTAAGTACGTGGACCTATCGCGGGTCGATACGCGTAACTCCTAAAAGCCGCCCGTCAGTTTGAGATATTTTAAAGTCGCAATCGACTGGTGTGGACCGCGAATTAGACCCCGGAATTGGATATCGAATTACCAAGAATTTCATGACTAATGTTTTGGACGTCGCCTCGCTTAGGTTCAGAGTTCAGTGGCCAGCCAAACGGATCGCCTGTGCCAAGATTCCCGATCAGTCCCAACAGTTGCAGATCGCCAGTTTTCCTTCAGGCATTTATTTGCAAGAACCAATAATGGAGTGGATTTGAATTTCCTTGTCTTTAGCTCATTAAAACCCCAAAAATCCCAAGACTAACTCTCACCAACCCACCTACTCCCACTCAAGACTCAAGTCTAAGAAGGGAATGTGCTCTTGCCACTATCTCTCACCTCACTTGCCTCTTGCTCTCCCTCTCACCCAAAGATCTCACTCTCTCCCTCATCTCTCTCCCTTGGCCGTCGGCCTTGCACGCTCCAAGGACCGCCGCCGCGCCACCGTGTCGCCACCGCCGGCCAGCCACAACCTCACCAGCGTCCAGCCAAGCTTTGCCATCCTTCTCGCCGCCGTTGAGCCGTCGGACGCCGCCCGTTGAGCCGTGGAACCCCGGGTGCAGCAGCGAAGAGAAAATGGGGCTGTTTTGGGTCCATTTGGTGGTTTTTCAAGCTTAGATCAAGTAAGCAAATCCCCTAATCCTTGTGTAGGCTAATGTAGTACTAATGAGCATGTTTAGGAGTGAAATTAGTGAGTTTTGGGGCATCGGGTTACTGTTTATCGAAGAAAACCAGGAATGAGGAAAATAGGTTTTGATGATCTTGGAAGTTTGGAATGTGATCTTGAGTGTTAGGGATGGTTAGTTAGGTCTATTAGAGGTTGATGTACATAGTTATGAAGTTTTGGAACACTATTCATTGAAGGAGTTCACTGTTCATTGAAGGAGTTCACTGTTCATTGAAGATATGCACTGTTCATCGAAGATTTTCACTATTCACGGGCTGATCCGAATTTGATTGAGGCTTAGGATGATCTTGGAGACTTGTCTTGTGATTTAGAATGGTTGAAGGATCAATTGGAAGGTTCAGGATTACTTAGACCGACTTGTGTTCGCAAATAGCTTAGTTTGAACTAGTTTGAGTAATTTTTATGCACATGAGAAGTAGGGGCTGATTTGATGGTGATCTTGTGCCATTGATTTAAATCGATGAGTTGCAATGTGCTCGTGCGTATATGTGTTCGGCTATGTAGCCCGGATGCGCCAATTGTGGCTTGTTTGCTCGTTCTTGCTTGATAAGCATGTTGGAAATGAATTAGTTCAATTGTGGAACTTATGCCATGCTTAGCTTTCGAGTAATTAGCTGATTAGCTGGCATATTTTGAATGCATGAATTCTTGCCTTGACGCGTGTTTACGCGAGGTATGTTTAGAAATGAAGATTATGTTATTCATGTCGTTAAAACCCTGATGCGTTATGACGCGGGGAGTTGAGCTAATCCTGATGCGTTAAACGCAGGATATAATGTCCAATGAGACAGTTGGTTACATACCTGATGCGTTAAACGCGGGTTGTAGCCCGGACCTGAGGCGTTAAACGCGGGTTGTTCTTCGTTCTGGCTATATAAGTATGAACCTATTGTTATGCATGGATGAGTGCATTGGAATTGAGCTGTAAGCTGGATTGATTGATTTGTTGGTTTGAATTACTCTAGTGGAAACACTTATCTTTGGAGTGTTTAGTGGGCATGTGTTCTGTTGTTTGGTGTGGCTGAGCTGATAGTCTGGTCGAGTTTGAATCTGCATGTTAGGTTGGCTTGGAGGTACCATTATCCTAAGCGAGGCTTAGGGGTTAGCTTGCTGAGATTTATTCTCATTGTTGTATTCCCACACCTTTCAGAATCCCGTCCCTGAGTATGGCTCCATCACCGCTTTTTGGGATACCGAGGTGTATCGACCGCATAGTGACGAAGTATGTTTTGGGCGATGGTAGGGTATTCTATAAACATTCTAGTACTGTGAGGATAGACTTAGGAAATGGAGCTTGGAAGAGTCTTGAATTTTTGGCATGGACTAAAGGAGCTGAAGAAGGGAGGGGTGAACCTCTTGAAGTTTACAGCGTACCGTATGACGAGGACGAACATAGTGATCCCATGGAGTTGGACCATACCGAGTGTAAGCCGTGGGATGGTGAAGTTACTGACCCGGACACTGAGCCTGAGGAGCCGGAGCGTGCCGAGGAACCTATGGAGTTTGATCCTGAAGACGAACCGATGTCTGGTGATGACGAGGGTTGAAGACTAGGATAGTGTTCCTCCCCTTTTTGGTATATCCTAGTAGTGGATATAGGTTAGTGGGCCATGGAACCCTTTTGTAGTTGATGGCGGCCCTGGTATTGTCCGTGTCTGTATCTTAAACCTTGGCATGTTTATATGATGGTTGTTTTCCTGTCTCTCTCTTCTTTACCCTATTGTTTGAATTTTGTCTGGGTGTTTTCATTTGTTTCCGCTAGCGTTCGTTTCTAAGCGATTAAGTATCAATCTGGGTCGGCGACTGTCCTGGGATGTCGCATTGATATTCGACCGGAGCGATGTGTTTCGGGATGTCGCGTGCTCGTTTGGACGCGGGGTGTGACAATTACAGACATTTCGTGGAAAGATTCTCTACGATAGCTATGCCGATGACGCGAATGTTGAAGAAAGACGAGAAATTTGAGTGGACGGATAAGTGCGAGCGTAGTTTTCAAGAGCTTAAGCACAAGCTAACTACGGCTCCTATTTTGACTATACCGACTAGTCCCGGAGGCTATGAGATTTATAGTGATGCATCTTTTAAGGGATTAGGCTGCGTTCTTATGCAACATGGGAGAGTAGTTGCGTACGCATCTCGTTAGTTGAGGCCACATGAGTTGAACTATCCGACGTATGATTTGGAGTTAGCCACGATCATTTTTGCTCTTAAGATTTGGAGGCATTATCTGGCTAGGGAAAGGTTTCAAGTTTACACTGATCATCAGAGTTTTAAGTATCTATTCTCTCAAAGGGAGTTGAACATGAGGTAGTGTCGTTGGATAGAACTTCTTAAGAATTATGACTGTAAGATTCTGTATCATCCGGGTAAGGCAAACAAGGTCGTATATGCGTTGAGTCGAAAGTCAGCGATTGCCCAGTTGATGGTCCAAGAGTGGCATCTACTGGAGGAAGTGCGAGATTCAGATTTTAAGTTGGAGGTAGGTCGTTTGTCAAGTCTGATGGTTGCGTTGAGGATTGAGTCGGAAGTGTAGGCAAGGAGTTAGCGAGGCAATATTTCAATTTGGGTTGTGGTGGATAGATTAACGAAGTCTGCTTATTTTATCGCTGTGCGAAAGGACTTCGCTTTGGACAGGTATGTTGAGTTGTATGTGTGTCAGATAGTACGTCTTCATGGAGTGCCAGTGACGGTCACATCGGATCGTGACCCCAAGTTCACTGCCACCTTTGGAAAAGTTTGCAGACTGCGTTGGGAACGAAACTACAGTTCAATACGGCTTATCACCCGCAGACGGATGGCCAGTCTGAAAGGACAATTCAGGCACTTGAGGATATGTTGTGAACCTGTGTGTTGGATTTCAAGGGAAGTTGGGCGGCACAAGTTCATTTGGTCGAGTTTGCTTACAACAATAGTTATCAGCAGAGTATCAAGATGGTACCTTTCGAAGCATTGTTTGGTAGAGCTTGCAAGACGCCAGTTTGTTGGAACAAGGTTGGTGAAAGGAATATCACTGGTCCTGAGTTGGTGCAACAGTCGTTGGATGCTGTCAAGGTCATCAGAGAAAGACTGAGGACAGCCTAGAGCCGTCAGAAGAATTACGCCGACAAGCAATGCAGACCTTTAGACTTTCAGGTGGGTGATCATGTTTTTCTGAAGGTATTGTCTAAGAGAGGGATATCACGTTTTGGCAAGAAAGGGAAGTTAAGCTTGAGGTATATTGGACTGTTTGAGATTTTGGAGCAGATTGGAAATCTAGCTTATCATCTCGCGTTGCCACCGAGACTTGCTCAAGTGCATGACGTTTTTCATGTGTCGGTGTTGAGGAAGTATGAGCCTGATTTAGCTCACGTGTTGAGTTTTAAAGAGATTGAAGTGGATGAGTGAGTATCGTACGTGGAACGTCCCGTGAGGATTGAAGACAGGAAAGAGCAAGTGCTGCGGAACAAGATGATCCCTTTGGTTAAGGTGATTTGGCAACACCATGGAACGGAAGGAGCAACGTGGGAAACCGAAGAGGCTATGAAGAGTCAGTACCCTTTCCTTTTTGAAGTTGTGTAATGGTTTAATTTCAGGGACGAAATTTCCTAAGGAGGGAAGAGTTGTAACGTCTCGAAATTTCGAGGTTTGTAATATAAATAATACTGGATTTTTTAGATTTAAGGGACATTTATCGAGCGCGAATTTGTTTGATCTGGAAGGGATTTGGAAAACCCTGAAGCGTAGGTAAGTAGAATCTAGCTAGTTTAGTCACGCCGTAGAGCCTTGCGTGGAATTCCTTCGTGCAGGAGCCAAACCTTGACCAAAATACCTTCAGACGTTTTTGCCAAATGAACAACCAGTCCCGAATTACCAAATTACTAAACTACCCTTAGATATTATGCATATAAGCCAAAAACCATTATGGTTGACTTGATTTGTGGGTCCCACCCCCATCTACTCCCCATCACCATCTCACCCACCACACTCTCTCTCTTACTTTCCCTCTTCTTTCTCTTTCTCTCTCTCTCTCTCTTTCCCCCTTCTCTCTCCCTTGATTGACCCTCCTCTCCCTCCCTTGCGCGCGGCTAGCCACCGCCACCACCTCCGCCCGTTGCCGTTTGTTGCCAGCTGCCCATCGTCGGTCGCCCGTGGCCCCACCGCAGCGCCGTCTCCTCCTTCGTCGTGCCGTCGCTCGTCACCAACCCCCACCGAGCCGAGCTCTTCCCCCTCTCCCTCCTCTTCCTTTGTCTTCGGCCACACATCCATCGTACACCATCCACCTCCGTCCGCCACCCCCGTCGCTGTCGCACAGCCCGGCAGAGCTCACCGAGACCCGTGAACCCCTTTACCGCTGCCCGCCTTCCGTTGTCCGCGAACCCCGACCCCCGCGATACACCTCACCTCCGTCGATCCTCAGCCACGTTCCTTCAGCTTTGTCGTCCTGTCAATCCTGAGCCCCGTTGCCCCCGTGGGTCGCCTCGCTGTCGCCCCGAGCTCGCTGTGACCCGCGCTCTTCAGCGCCGTCACCGCCGCTACTGTTTACTGTCGCTCCGAACCGCCCACGAGTCTCCGTCGTCGTAGCCACGTCCGCAACTTGAGCCAATCTGTAGCCACGCCGCTGCTCGTCGCCGCTCGCCGCCGCCGCTCGTCGCCGCTCGCCGCCGCCGCCGTTGTCACCGGCCGTTTTTGTGAGTTAACCCAAAATCTCTGATTAGGTCGTTAATTTTGTTTAGGAGTAGATTAATTAAGTTAATGTTAGTTTAGTTAGTTACCGTGGTTAGATTTAAATAGTTACTGTGGTTAGTTTAAATAGTTATATGTGGTTAGAATATATTAACTATAGTTACCTTAGGTTATCGTGATCGGTTATTTAGCTGAGGCTGGGTTATTTAGCTATCGTCTAATTAGTTAACTATTATGGAGATAAATCGTCAAAGTCGGGATATTTATCTGCTATTAATTAACTGTTATCGGATGCTGATTGGTTGATTGCTGATTGACTTGGGTGTTTAATTGCGCGAATCTGCTGAGTGATTACCTACGTTATAATATCATGGTTAACTGGAATTGAATATTCGTGTGATCAACTGCGCCCCTTTGAGCATGAAAGTAGCTACTAGTCGGGTTTTGAGCATGATTACGAATGTGATTGCAGTGGGCTAATGCAAAGATAAGAACTGGCTTGGTTGCCTAGCGTATTTGTGTGGTCACACGATGGTTGAGCGTCACCCTAACGTAACTGGCGACGTTGGCGGTACCCTTGATGGCTTGGGCTCGTCGCCTGATATGTCCGTGCCGGCTTGGTCGGAATAACACGCTTGATCGGATGCCGGTCGCAGCTTGTGACGGATCAAATTTCCTTACCGAAAAGCTTGGTATGTCTGCTTTGGGAGTCCTGAGGGGCTATCGGTTGCCGTCGCTGGATGGAACGGGACGACGCCCGATCCTACCCGAAGAGCACCAGCAGTCGAGCTGTGCTGTGGTCGAGAGTGGAGTATCTCTCGCGTTAATAACTGGAACACGCGTGTTGCATTGTGTATGAGTGATCGTGTTGAGTGTTCTGGTTGTGTGCCTTGATCTATATATGATTGAATGCTATGTGGCTATTGCTGTGTGGGCCAAGGCTAGATAAGCTTGCATGTGATTGGTAATTGGCTGTTGAGTCGTGCCTAACTGTTTGGTAGCTAATGCGTGGCGTGAATCGCATGTTATTGATCTGTCGTCGTTTTATGTTGCATGTATAGGTTGCCTGAGTGAATCATCGCCCTGCTCGGACTTAGGCGTTGACTCACGGAGATTTTATATCTCATTCATCGTTATTAACTGCTTTTCAAGTCCTTAGTATGGAGGTTCGTCCTGTGAGATTCGGGGTGCCACTCGACCAGCCTTTTGATATCACATATCATCTGATCCCAGATTCGGATCGGGATTGGGAGCGACATGTGATGACTCTCTGGGTCGAGGAAGGGATGGATCACCTAGTGCCTCATCGCTTTAAGGTCTGGTTTATCCGCTATGGCTATGCTCTCGTCGGGCCCATTCAGGAGTTTGAGGGACCCCCGACTGCGACCCCAGTTATTCGAACGTGGGACTTGATGGATATCGATGCCCTAGACGGGGAGGTGGTGGACCCTGAGCCCGACCCGAACAAGGTAGACCCCGAGACTCCGCCTGGTTACCATTGCTTCTAAGCGAGCAACGAGGTGCAGACTCCCTTTTTGGATGAACCTTTTGGAAGTAGAGTTAACCCTAGCCCTGACCTTGTATCTTTTTGGTCGTCTTAGGAAGCAGCCCTGAAGAGTGGGCTTATAGATGTTCTTGCTTCCCTGGGTTAACAATATATTAATGAAATGATCTTTTGCTGTTGTTAGTTGTTGATTTCCTACTGACTGTCCCTGTTGCTTATAACTATGTTTGGAGTAGTAGAACGTTTCGCATACGCTTAATTGCAAGATAAAATGAATGGGTCGATGATGTGCCTGGGACGTAGTCCTTAATGACCTAAGGCGTTTGGTATTGTCGCACGTCTGAGGACCGGGGCGTGACAGTGATCAACTGAAGAATTAGATGGTAAGTTCTGATGGCAATGAATTTCCTTTAAGCTTGAAATGTTGTGATTTGATGGATAGCTCTATGTATTGATTTGATGGATAGCTCTATGTATTGATTTGATGGATAGCTCTATGTATTTCCTTTAAGCCTAAAATGTTGTGATTTGATGGATGGCAATGAATTTCCTTTAAGCCCGAAATGTTGTGATTTGATGAATTTCACTTAGGGCAGCCTATACATGCAGCACATATCGATGATAGATCAATAGCGTGCGACCCACGCAGCACTCTAGCTACCACATGATCAGGCACACATCTCAACAGTTAACCATCATTCACATGCAAACTTACCCCACCTTGGTCCATACAGTACTGTAATCAACATGGCATTCAAACCACACCTAGGGCAAGACTCACAACCAGAACACTCATCACAATGTCATGCACAATGCAACACACATGTTCTGGTTATTAGCGAAAGATACTCCACTCTCGACCATAGCACACTAGGCAGTTGGTGCTTTGCGGCATGACTGGACATTGTCCCGCTCTGTTGGCGACAGAAACTAATAGCCTCTCAAGACTCCCCAAGATGGACACACCAGGCTTCTCCGGTAAGGAACTTCAGTTCGTCATAAGCTACGACTAGCATTCGACCAGCCTGGCGGCATAGACTGTCAGGCAACCGATAAGCCGTGTGGTTTCGGATTCCCGCCGGCACGGACATATCAGGCGACGAACCTAAGCCATCAAAGGTATCGCCAGGGTTCCCAAGTACCCAAGGGCGACGTTTTTTCCATCATGTGACCATACCGTACGCCAGGCAACCAAGCTAGTTCATATCTTCACGTTTAGTCCGATGCAATCATGGTCGTGCTCAAAATTCAGCTTAAAGTCGTTTTTCATGCTCAGAAGACATAGTTGAAAGGTCACGTGTGATCACAAGAACATTCGCTTTTCGCTAAACATGGCACTACGATATGGGTGATTACGTAATAGATCTAGACATATAATCCATGCACTCAGCAATCACCAATCAGCACTCAATAATGATTAATTAAGTGAATAATAATTAATTAAGTTCATCTGAATTAATTAACCCGACCACAATTAACTAGAGCAACTATAGTTAATTAAAGAAACTATAATTAAATTAAAGTAACTATAGTTAAGTTAAAGTAACTATGATTAATCTAATCTAACCATGATTAATTTAAAGTAACCATAGTTAAACTAAAGTAACTGTGGTCACTATAACCCAATCAGGGTTAATCTAACATAACCATAGTTAGTTAATTAACCTAACCTCGATTGACTAACCCAATTGCCATTAAGCTAAACTAACCCACAATTAACATAACTAATCTAATCCTAAGCGCAATTAACGACATGATCAGAGATTAGGGGTTAACTCACAAACAACGACCGACGACGAAGGCAGCGGCGACGAGCGTGCGACAACGGCGGTACGCGGCGGCGAGGGCTCGGGGGCACGGATTACTCGACGACATGGCGGTGGTGACACGAGTGCGGCTATTCATGGTTGGGGGCGGCTCAGTCCGGGCTGTGGGTGGTGGTGACGGCGGTGGCAGGGGTAGACGGAGGCTACTGGTCGGCTCGGGTCGCGGGCGGTGAGCTACGGTAGGTGGTTCGGGTTGGTGGGTAACGGGCGGTGCGTGGCGGAGGAGGATACGGGGGCGGGTCAATCCGAGGTGTGACGATGGAGGACGGAGATGAGGCGGCTCACGGTGGTGAGGTGGTCCACGGGTTGGCGACATGGAGGCTCGATGGGGATCGCCGACGAGGGTGGCACGGCGCGGCGCGATCGGCGTAGCAAGGTGAGAACGCTGGCATGGGTGGCGGGTTGCACGAAGGCCCGGGGTTTCACGGTCGGCTCGACGAGGCTACGGCGGGGCGGTGGTTCTAGTGGACGGCGGCGAGGATGGCGCGAAAGGTGGCGGTGGCTGTGGAGGAAAAATGGGGGAAGGGAGATGGTGGTGGTGGTCTCAAAATGAAGAGGGAAGGAGAGAGGGAAGGGGGTGTTCAGCTGAGAGAGAGGGGAGGGGGAAGGAGAGAGAGAGAAAAGATGTGTGGTGATGGACATTCATGGTGAGGTGAAAAGTGGAATCGACGGTCAAGTCAACCATTAATGTTTTTGTCTCATATACATAAAGCAAGGGCAAAAGGGTAATTTGTCTAGGGAGGGGTAGATTAGTCATTTGGCACTAACGACTGAGGATATTTTGGTAATTTCACATCAAGGGTTCGGTCAGGATTAGGCTTGGGCGCGAAGGGGTTCGGGCGCGAAGGGTCTCAATGCTAGGTTCTACGGCTCAACCAAATCGTCTTGATTTCCTCTGACCGATGCTTTAGGGTAAGCCCAATCCCTTTTCAGATCAATAAAATCGCGTTCAATAATTGTCTATTAATCTCAAAAATCTAATATTATTTCTCAGACTGAAACTCGTGATTAAAAACCATCGAATTTTTTTATCTTACAGACCTCGAAATTTTGGGACGTCACAACTCTCCCCTCCTTAAGAGAATTTCGTCCCCGAAATTTAAATTATTACACATCCTCAAAAAGAGAAGGGTACTGACTTTTCGTAACTTCCTCATTTTCCCACTGCGCTCCTTTCGTTCCATGGTACTGCCAAATCACCTTGACCAAAGGAATCATCTTATTTCGCAGCACTTGTTCTTTCCGTCCACAATCCCCACCAGGCGTTCCACGTATGATACGTTCGTCCACCTCAATCTCTTCAAAACTCGACACGTGAGCTGGGTGAGGCTCATACTTCCTTAGCATCGATACATGGAAGACGTCATGCACTTGAGCAAGTTTCGGTGGCAACGTGAGTTGATAAGCCAAATTCACGATTCGCTCTAAAATCTCAAACGGTCCAACATATCTCGGGCTTAGCTTCCCTTTCTTGCCAAAATGGGATGTCCCTCGTATAGGCGATACTTTAAGAAAAACGTGATCACCCACTTGGAATTCCAATGGCTTACGCCGCTTGTCGGCATAACTCTTCTGAGGACTCTAGGCTGTCCTAAGTCTTTCTTTAATGACCTTGACAGCATCCATTGACTGTTGCACCAACTCGGGGCCAATGATTTTTCTTTCACTAACTTCATCCCAACAAACTGGTGTTCTACAGGCCGTTCCATACAACGCTTCGAATGGTGCCATCTTGATACTCTGCTGGTAACTATTGTTCTAGGCAAACTCGACCAGATGGAGTTGTTCCTCCCAACTTCCCTTAAAATAAAAAACACAGGCTCGTAACATATCCTCAAGCGTCTGAATCGTTCTTTTCGACTGGCCATCAGTCTGCGGATGATAAGCCGTGCTAAACTGTAGCTTCGTTCCTAATGCAGTCTGTAAACTTTTCCAAAACGCGATAGTGAACTTAGGATCACGATCCGATGTGACCGTCACTGGCACTCCATGAAGATGCACTATTTGTCGCACGTACAAATTTGCATTCCTATCCAAAGCGAAATCCTTTCGCACAGCGATGAAATACGCAAATTTCGTCAATCTATCCACCACGACCCAAATCGAATCATTGCATCTCTGGCTCCTGAGCAAACCCATCACAAAGTCCATTTCCATTCCGAAATCTCAAGCGGTTGCAACAGTCCAGTAAGCTTACAATACCGCGCCTTAACTTGCTAGCAAGTTAAACACTTTGCCATATGCTTGGCTATGTTCGCCTTCATGCAATTCCACCAGTAGTACTGCCTTAAATTTTGGTACATCTTGGTGCTGCCTGGACGAATACTATAATTGCTATGATGTGCCTCCGACAAGATTTCCTCCTTAAGACCTTCATCAGCAGACACACACAACCGTCCTCGAAACTTCAGTATCCCATCCTCTGCTACTTGGAAGCGGCTTTCATTTTCTCTGAGCCCTCTTGTATGATCTTTTGAATCATAGGATCTATTGATTGCAAGGCCTTAACTCTAGCCTGCACATCCAGTTCAATCCTTAACGTAGCCATGAGACCTGACAGGCGGCTTACCTCCGACTTAACTTCCAAATCAGGTACTTCATCCAGAAGAAACCATTCTCGGACCATTATCTAGGCAATCGTTGACTTTCAACTCAGCGTATCTGCGACCTTGTTAGCCTTACCCGGATGGTATAGAATCTCGCAATCATAATCTTTAAGAAGTTCCATCCAACGACGCTGCCTCATGTTCAACTCATTCTGAGAGAATAGATACTTGAGACTCTGATGGTCGGTATAAACTTGAAATCTTTCTCCAACCAGATAATGCCTCCAGATCTTGAGAGCAAAGATGATTGATGCTAACTCCAGGTCATGCGTCGGATAGTTCAACTCATGAGGCCTTAACTGACGGGACCTGTATGCAACTACTCTTCCATGTTGCATTAGGACGCAGCCCAATCCTTTATATGACGCGTCACTATAAATCTCGTAACCTCCGGGACCAAACGTTGTGGTCAATACTAGAGTCGTAGTTAGTCTATGCTTAAGCTCTTGAAAACTATGCTCACACTTACCCGTCCATTCAAACTTCTCGTCCTTCTTCAACAATCGCGTCAAAGGCATAGCTATTGTAAAGAATCGTTCCACGAAACGCCTGTAATAGCCTGCCAATCCCAAGAAACTCCAAACTTCTATCACCGTTGTAGGTCTTGGCCAATCCATGACCGCTTCAATCTTGGTCGGATCAATCGATATTCCTTCACCAGAAACCACATAACCTAGGAATGCTACACGAGTTAGCCAAAACTCGCATTTACTAAACTTGGCATACAGCTTATGCTCCCGAAAAGTTCCCAACACCGTTATTAGATGCTGTTCATGATCCTCAAAACTCCTCGAGTACACCAAGATATCGTCAATGAATACGATGACGAATCAATCCAAATACTCCTTAAATACCCGATTCATCAGATCCATAAAAGCAGCATGGGTATTTTTTAGACCAAACGGCGTCACGGTGAACTCACAGTGACCATAACGCGTCCTAAATGTCATCTTTGGTATATCCTCATTCTTAATCCTCAACTGGTGATATCCCGTCTGTAGGTCGATCTAGGAAAATATCGAAGCTCCTTGAAGTTGATCAAACAAATCGTCGATTCTTGGCAGTGGGTACTTGTTCTTGATCGTCACCCGATTGAGTTGCCGGTAATCGATGCAAAGTGGCAACGATCCATCTTTCTTCCTTTCGAACAATACCGGCGCTCCCCATGACGATGCACTAGGGCGAATAAATCCTTTGTCGAGCAATTCTTGCATCCGCACCTTTAGTTCCTTAAGTTCCGACAACGCCATATGATACGGTGCCTTGGAAATCGGTTCTGTTCCAAGGACTAACTCAATCACAAACTCTATTTCCCTTTCCAGCGGCAATCCTGGTAACTCTTGTGGAAAGACATAAAAAAAACTCACATACCACAGCGATGTTGTGACATTCTGAAATTCGACCCACTTTCGGGATTTATGAAATGAATGGATGTCTCGTTGATGTGCTTTAGAGTAATCTCCCTCAGAACTGATCACTCTTGAGGAGACTAACCGTAAGGGAAAGGCTAACTAGGAATTTAAGTACGTGGACCTAAATTTGAATAAATTACGGGTCGATACGCGTAACTCCTAAAAGCCACCAATTAGTTTGAGATTTTCTGAAGTCACAGTCAATCAAGTTTGGCCGCGAATCGGACTCCGAATTTGGGCATCGAATATTCAAGAGTAACATGACTAATACCTAGGATGTCGCCTCAATTGGTTCAGTGTTTATCGGTCCGCCAGACTATAGAGGTTTCAGTGTTAACAGATCAGTCAGAGTGGGAAGATTACAGAACTACCCCCGGATATTTATTAGCAAGATCCAAAGGCATTAGTGGGATATTTATGCTTTTGTCACATCTCCATAAATGCTCCCAACCACCCCTCACCAACCCAAGTCACATCTCCACCTTTATATCAAATCCTTGCTTTATGTCCCATCGATGAATAGTCACAATCTTCCAAGACAAGCTTCATCCTTCTCTCTCTCTCTCTCTCTCTCTCTCTCTCTCTCTCTCCCTCTCTCGCCCGCTTTCTCGGATTTCAGCGAGCGTCCGACTTGAAATCGCTCGTTTGAGCTCGTCTAGAAGGCGAATCGAGCTCCGTTTTCGCATACGCGACCATAAGATCAAGGAGTATGAGGATCTGAAGGCTGATCATCGAAGAAACCATTGGAATTTTGTGGAACTGAGCTGCATAGAGGCTGGTCGGTGGAGACCCGTCGTCCGTCGCCCGTCGCCCGCCAAGCCGCCGCTCGGACCGCCGCCTTGCCCAGCCACCGTCGAACCATCCAGCCGCCTCCAACCAGATTGCAGCCGCCGTGAGCAACCGTGGACAGCCGTGAACCGCCAGGTTCTTGGAGGAGCCGTTTTGGGTTCGATTTCGTCGATTTGCAAGCTCGATCTCAGGTAAGCCGCTCCCTAAACCTTGAGTAGGCTAATGGGTAACTACTAGGCTTGATTAGGAGATGATTTAGTGGATTTTAGGGGCTGCCATGATACTGTTCATCGAAGGATTTCACTATTCATCGAAGGAAATCACTATTCATCGAAGATCCGGAACTTAGAAATGGCTTAGGATGATCATAGGAGCTTGCTATGTGATATCTTGAGGCTTGATGAGTGTTATTGAGGTGTTAGATGGAGTGGATCGTGGGGGAACGACACTCGTGTTTGGGAAAATGAGATTATGCCTAGAAATGAGATTATGTGCGCGTGTGCAAGTTAGAGGCTGAGTTCACCGTGCCTTGTTCCGCGTGGCGTGTTTGTTGAATGCTTGATGTGCACGTGTGATGATGTGTTCGGCCAAGAGGGCCCGGTGCGCCATGTGTGGCTTGATTTGCTTAAATGTGCGTCGTGCGCCACCGTAGAGTAAACCGTCGCTTTTAGATCGAAGTACGTAGCATGTGCATGGCTTGATGCCTTAGCTTGGTTGTCATGTGGTCCATTGAGTGGACGTGGTGGTTCGACTGTGTAGCTTAGCCTTGATGCGTGTTTACGCGAGGTATGCTTGGAATTAATGTTTATGATGTTCATGTGCTTGAGACCCTGAGGCGTTACGACGCGGGGCTCGTTGTTTGATATTATGCATATGCGAATGTCTGCTTAAACCCTGAGGCGCCTATATGACGCAGGGAATGTGAAAGTCTTAAACCCTGAGGCGCCTATATGACGCGGGGAATGTGAGTATTACACCCTGAGGTGCCTATATGACGCGGGGAGTTGAACCAAACTTAATGGATTAAATGCAGGTCGTGTTCATCCGGATACATACAGTTATATATATACGTTTAACATTATGGTATGCTATGTGGTGGAGAGTGTAGCCGAATTCGTTGGTTGTTAGCTCTCGTGGTACCTTGCATACTTTTTGTGCGAGTTGGAACAGTTAGTGAGCATGTGTGCTTTGATGGGTTCATGTGCCTTGTGTTGTTGAATTGTTAGTCTGGTTGGGTTCGAACTATATGTTAAGTTGGCCTGGGGGTACGTGTTATCCTAAGCGAGGCTTATGGGTGAGCTTATTGAGATTTATATCTCACCTCGATAGGGATTAACATTTTTCAGGTATCAGGCGATGGAACACCAAGTTTGCCAAGGATTGACGTTCGAGGAATTAGTTGGTCGAATGAATATAACACATTATGTGGCCTTATGGATTTTGTTGGGTTTTGTGGATTAAGATTGAACCATTGATATTTGATCGATGTATCAATTGAAGTGTATTATACAGATATGTGATGTATATCACTTTTGCCCTAAGTCATTTATTTATATTGATGTATGGAGATGTTTACTTGCTTCCGCCTGTTTTATGGATTTTTGAAATTGTGGGCCAAGGATCCTGGAAGCCAATTTAAAATAGAAATGGCTAGATGGGATGTCCACGAGCTCGGCAGGTTCGGGGCGTGACAGATGTTCTCCATCCTTGGTTCCTCTATCGACGTGTTAGCCACAGACACCAAATATCCTCGACAGCCGCCATCCAATAAACGAGTCGCTTCCAACGACGAAACTAAGGGAGGCGAGGTTCCTCCTCGATTTTCAACAAACTCGAAACTAACCCCATCCAAGGGGTTAAACTAAATTGTCTCACGATAGCAATCCATTGTAGCTCTTTGCTTCGTGAGCCAATCCATACCATTAATGACATCAAAGTCATACATCGCCAGCACAATTAAATCTATCCTTTCCTCACGACCATTTATAACAAACTTACACCCAGGACAACCTACTGCAGATACTACACTGTCCTTTAGCGGCGTAGAGATCTTAAAGACCGTTCTCAACGGTTTCGGACTCAACCCAACTAACATAACGAACTATTCGAAAACAAATGAATGCGTGGCTCCTGGATCAAACAACGCATAAGTTACATGATCATGCAAGAAGACCGTACCTGTAATAGTCGGCGAGTCCTTCGCCTCTTCTCGGGTGACAGCATACACCATTCCTTGCACCGGGGGTCGGCTCAAGTGATTTTACGGAACATTCCCTTGCAGCTGTCCTCCTTGCGGTAGTGGCGCTTGCCTTCCCATTTATCTTTGCGGGCAATCTCTCACCTGGTAGCCGTACTGACCACATCCAAAGTAAGCTCCCATCTTAACAGGGTACGGGGCTGATCCATACTTCTGCCTACAGAGTTAGTACACATCATTAGGGTGGACAGGATGGGGTGTTTTCCTCTTATCATTGGCCTCTTCCCAAACCTATGGCTATCCTTTGTAGTGGACGCAAACCGCGATCCAGATGTGGCTGTCCTTTCGACCATATTCCTCTCCACAAGCTGGGCCCTCTCATACAGCTCATTATAATCCTTGAGGTTCAGTGGCACCAACAAATCCTTGATCTCGGGCTTCGGTCCATCCCGAAATCTCCTCGCCCTGTCCATAGGGTCTTCAATTATCCATGGTGCATACTTTGACAACTCAGTGAACTTCGCCTCATACTGATTTGCCAACATCTGGTACTATCGAAGACACGAAAACTCAACCATCTTCCTACTCTCGCGCACAATCCTAAAAGTACTTTCCATTGAAGGCTTCGTCGAAAGCATCCCACATCGGAACTATACCTTCGGGAACGATCCTTCCTCGCGTGGCTTCCCACCATGTGCTAGCGTTACCCTGTAGTTGTTAAACGGCCATCGTCACCTTATCTTCCTCAGAACACCTCAACAATGCAAAAGCCTTCTCCAACTCCTTGATCCACGAGGTTGCGGCCTATAGATCACCTGCTCCTGAAAACTTAGGCGGCTTGAGCTTCAAAAATTGCTCCACCATCTTATGCATCTGTTGACCACCATTTCCGTTTCCAGTCAATGGGTCTTCGTTCGGGGCGATAGCAGCAGCAGCAGCTTGAGTCCTTACTTGCTACCCTACAATATCCCCAAGGGCTTCCAACTCCTGCAATATCCCGTCCAATCTGGGATCCCCCTGGGCTACCCTTCCTCTAGGCACTCTTGAGTTGCGACTGCTCATCTTGTAGGACCTTACGGACTCCTGCTCACCCAAAGGCAACACGCAATGAGAACTCAGGACTACAACCTAAAGGTCAATTAACAATCACAAGCAAGGGGTTTTAATCCTACTAACTATCCCAAAACCCAGCGCACCTTATCACTATAGGCTATGACCAAGCGGATCAGGCTGACCTTACTCTGATACCACTCTTGGGCGGGGTTGTCATGCCCCGATCCCCGGGTCTACAACAACCCTACTAAACGCCACGAGTCATATAAGGACGATGTCCTAGGCTCGTCATCGACCCATTCATTTTATCTTGCAATTAAGCATACGCGAAACATTCTACATCCTTAGACAATAATATAAACAGCAGGGATAGGTATCGTGACCCGCCTCGGAGGAGCGGGCTAATGGATTGCCGACGATCTCGTCCACTTCATAAGATAGACCGGGGTGAGATCAGGCGCGAGCCCTCCCAGGCCCATACCAAATCGCGTCAGGGAGGTATTTTAAACGAGGTTGACCTTAGTGTAGTTGGGTGATATGTTATTAGTGTGCATGCCATTGGAGTTGCCACCAATAATTTTTTGGAGGGTTTGATCAGAAACCCTACCGAGCAGTTGGGAGAGACCGTTCGGCTCTGCGAGAACCAGAGAAGAGGGTTTAGAGATTGTGTTACGTCGAGATTGTCATCGACGCCCTTTCGGTACCTAAGTTGATCGATGTTCTAACCTAAGATTTCATGCAGACGTCTCAAGAGGTAAGGTAGGCTCTAACGTCTAAAGTGTGTCATGCAGATGGGAATTTTCTAGCCTATCAATCACAGTCAGTAATCGAAGGTGCGCAAATCAAGGAACTAGGTCATGCGGATAAATCACATCAAAACAATTACGTGGCATGCCTAGTAGAGCTCTAAGGGCTTAGAGAATGCATCATTGAAGTTCAGGGGTAGTTTGGGAAAGTTTGGGGCAAAAAGTCCAGAGGGGCGAAACGGTCATTTTTGAAGGTTTTGGAACCCAAAATTGACAAAAATGGGTTGGGCCAGTTGAATGTGGCTATTTCCCCTTTTTTTTTTTGTTGTGATTTGTGGAAATTTTTTTGAATTTTTCCTGATTTTCTAATTTTTTTAGAAATTTTTTATGAATTTTTCAAAATTTTTTTTTATGAATTTTTGGATATTTTCTGATTTTTTTGAATTTTTTATTAATTTTTCGGACCAAGTCGGGTCAACCAGGCCCACGCCTCGCGCGTGCGCGGCCCAGACCGTATGGGTCCCGGGCCGATCTAAAGCAAAACGACGCCACTTCACCTATTTTTGAATTTTTGAATTTTTGAATTTTTTGAATTTTTTATTGATTTTTAATTTGAAAATTCTATGATAGCGCCACGTGGCCATATCGTGGCCGTCCGATCGATTTTTTTTAAATAACCTTTTGTATCAGAATGCGTTGATGTGGCAGGCCTCGTGGCCTCCACGTCAGTGCCACGTCGGCCGTTGACCAGTCAGCGTGCATTGACCGGTCAACCATCCGAAGGTTGAAGACAACCAACGGACGGCTGGGAGCTTTCCGACGCCGACCAATGGTCAATTCTACTTCGATCGGGGCGATCTTGGTACCGTTGGAATCTTCTCGACATAAGCTATCACATATCCAAAAATCAGCATGATCCAACGGTGAAAACTACTTGAAAAGAGCATGAACAGGTTCGGCCGAGGCGACGCCCGGTCTTGCGTTTTGCACAATATCAATCCAAACCAAAGCTACAGCTAGCATCCATGGGGTCCGGGGGTACTTACCTTGTGGTCCGATTGGCTCGAGGAAGTCTGAAACGAGCGTGTGAGCTTGGGATAAGTTCAGCCAAGGCGAGGTATGTGGAGGCTCGTTCATTGCGTTTTAGGCCAAGTCAATGCAAAATGAAGGTATGCTTGAGCTTAGAGACGACTAGAGATGTAATCCGATCAATTAAAACGAAGGAAAATGGTTGGATATGCAACTCACCATTGGAGGATCATCGGGAAGACGAAAATGGAGTTTACCTTCTCGGAGATGTTGAGACTGATGGCTGGGTTTGACGCTTTCCTTGGAGCCTCAGGAACCTCAAGGAACGATCGACGAGCTTCGTTTTCTCTCTAACGGCGTCACGAGCTCTTGGAAGCTTTCCCCGAGCTGTTCATAAAATGGCGTTCACAGAGCTCTCCAGAGAGGTTTCTCTCACTACTTTTTCCTCTCCCTTTTCTCTCTCTCTCTAACTCTAGCTTTCGGTGAAATTTCTGGTCCAACTCCAACTGAACTCCCCTTCCCGAACTGATTTTTTGTTGTTTTATGAACTTCTTGTAACTGATTTTTGGGCGCCAAGACGGTTATGCCAGCTGGCCACGTGGATGGGGAAGCTTTGTTGAAGGAGTTTGCGGTGACCAACATAGAATTGAGGAGAATCGGTTTGGACGCTGCTTCCTTGAAGTCTTCTTGTGCACGAACAGAACTGGAAGAAGACGCTACTGTGTGTGCGTGTGGCTTCTTGGTCAACGAAATCAACGGGTTGACCGGGCCGGTTTGACTGGACCCGGTTGACCCTATTTTGCTATTTTCAGTCAATGCATCGCCAATTTGATTCTTTTTCATGAAATTAATCTCAAAATTGAACTCAAGGACATTAAAATCATCTAGGAAAGGCAAGTTTGAGTCAAATTGGTTCAATTTTATGCAAAAACCCCTTATTTGAATTTTGACCCGAATAGAAAAAATGGCTAATCGAGAACCTTAACGATCAATTCAGGTGAATTAGACCCCACCAATGTGTTCAGAATGCTGAAAAGCCTATGGATACAAGTTCATCTGTGCATGGGTTCGCCTTTAAAATGACCAATTTGACCTTAATAAAAAACCGGGGACTAAATTGAAAATGCAAGTAGGTCCATTTTGTAATCTGTTCTTGAAATTGATTGCACCAAAATGAAATTAAAGGTGTAAGAATCAAATGTCAAAACTTGGACCAGGTGAGAAAAGGATTAGAAGGGCCTCAAATGAATTTTTTTTTTGCTCAATTCGGGGTTTTGTTAATGAAGACTTTTGTGGTTCCAAATTGAATTTCCAAATTTTTAAATGGTCAAAATGAAAAGGGTATTAAAATAAAAATATTGGCTATTTTTCCATATTTTTGCGGCCACGGATTTTTTGTTGTTGCAATTTTTTTGGGTATTTTCCTAATATACGAAATATATTAAAAAATGCGAAAAATACTAATTTTTTTTTTCAAAATTGGTACCTTAGGCTTGGCCAAGGCTTCCAAAGTTGATTTTACAATTTTATGAATTTTTATGGATTTTCTATGAATTTTTCAAAGAAAGACTGATTAAAAATCAAGTGTCAACAGCTGCTCCTCTTTGAGAGGGATCTCGTGAGAGGTCACTTTCAAAGATATGGTGACACTTGAACTTTAATCGACTTGACTGGGGAAAAGAAACTAAAAATTCATGACATTTGACTCTCATACCTCTAGTGTAAGCTCGAGTCCAAACTCCATTCGGCTTCTTTCGATATGAGAGAGAGAAAATGGATGAGAGACTTACTTGAAGCTTACCTGTCAAGCACATGGATGTCGTTGCTCTGTTTGCTTCGAATGAGAACCCAAGGCTTCGTTATAAGAATACCCTAGGGGAATTAAGATTTGACCCGTATGGTAGGTCACCCCATAGAAGATTTTTAATGAAAGGATTCTAAGGATTAAAATGATTAAGATTTGACCCGTATGGTAGGTCACCCCAAAGAAGATTCCTAATGAAAGGATTCTAAGGATTAAAATGATTAAGATTTGACCCGTATGGTAGGTTACCCCATAGAAGATTGACTCTTAAGGACAAAGATAGCCTAAAAATTGACTCTTAAAGACAGAGACAGCCGGGGAATGTCTCATAAGGACAGTCTAGCCTAAAGATTGACTCGTAAGGACAGAGTCTAGCCTAAAGAATGGATCATCCTTTATTGAGGAATCACCAAGGAATATCCTAACGTCGCCTTTTAAGGCAGATAGAAGAGATATGGATTAAAAGAAGGATCATCCCCTATCATGGAATCACCTAAGGAATACCCTAATGTCACTTTTTGGGCAAGCAAAAGAGGTATGGATTAAAAGAAGGATCATCCTCTATCATGAAATCACCTCAGGAATACCCTAATATCGGTTTTTGGGCAGACAAAAAGAGGTATGGATTAAAAGAAGGATTTTGGGGTGCTATTCTGAGATCTGGGGGGAACCAAGGAACTTACAGAAGCTTAAATCCGATTTTTCTTATCAAAGAGGGTGTCCTTCTAGGATTTGGGGAGACCAGAAAACCTGTAGAAGCTTAAACCCAATTTTTCTTAGCAAAGAGGGTATCCTTCTGGGATCTGGGGAGACTAGGAAACCTGCAGAAGCATAAACTCGATTTTTCTTACCAATGAGGGTGTCCTTCTGGGATCTAGGGAGACTAGGAAACCTGCAGAAGCTTAAACCCGAATTATCTTACTACTCTAGGATCTGAGGAGACTAGGAACCTGCAGAAGCTCAAACCCAAATTTTCACGCTACTTTTTAAGACAAACCAAAGAGGTAGAGATTAAAAGATTTCAAATATTTTCAGTATCTCAAGTTTTCAAGAAGAGTCGTGATCCTGTGATGATTATCTAGGAGTTATGCAGAATATTTCTCAACAAATGCAGTGTGATGCAGGAGATCATCCAAAACATCTTGCAACATAACAAGTATGATAAAAAATCCCTTATAAGCATGATTTTGAATCAGATAATCTGAAGTTTCCAAAAGAGCTTAGTTAAAACATCAATTGGAGTATACTCATCAAAGAGGGCTCCTCACAATCTCACTCTCTGAATGGTTTTGTTTTCTCACTGTGGAAAATTCTTAAGAACACTCAAACTATCGCTCGAAACCCATGTCAAGAATTTCGGGACTATTTGCAGTGCATACATTCTAATTGATCAGAGAAGGCTTTTAAAGGGACCGTAATGTAGGTTTGGTCAAAGGCTTATGCAACGGATAGGCACTTTGAGGTTTAGAAATGAATCAAACTTTGAAAATATCTCCTTCGGGTTTACAAGTCAAGAACCTCAAAGACAAGATATGACAAGATTGTACTTACTCCTTTAGGCAGTAGCTTCTTGTGTGAAATCTCACATTGGCTTGCAACATCTTGATTGGAAAAGCTTTCGGTATAGGTTTTAACATTGGTTCAAGGTAGGTTTAAAAAAGGCCATATTTTCAAAAAGATGGGTATGAAAGGTTGGTGATCACCTTTGCATCATTACCAACTATCACAATCACTAGGGATAGACTTATACTTTCAAACTTCTAGAATTTCTTGAATGCTCATTTTCAATTAAGCCCTTCATATCATTTCTTTTAATTTTGTTTTTGTTGACAGACTCTGCCTTTTTTACATGATCATTTTGTTTCCTTCAATCACATTTCAAATCTCATGATTTTTCATTGATGGGCTTTGGCCTTGCTTTTACTAGGCACTTTGCTTTTGCTAGCCCCCTAAGTCTTAATCACTTTTGCTTATTAACATGATCATCGTGTTCTCCTCAATCATATTTCAAATGTTATGGCTTTTCACTGACGGGCTTTGGCCTTGCTTTTACCAGGCACTTTGCTTTTGCTAGCCCGTAACTCTTACTCACTTTTGCCTTTTTTTTACTCTTTTCTAGACCGGGCTCTAAAGACCTTTCCAACTATGATTTTGATCTTTTGTTGACAAATCATATGCATTGCCCCAATGTAGGGAGGTGATCACAAACTAGGTTCAAGAATGATGTTTCAAAGGCTCAAATTGGCTCATTAAAGGGTAAAATGTTTAGGATAGAGAAATGAAATGCTCTTCCTTACTTCAAGATGTTTTAAGCTTCCATAGGATATCACCTGAAGCTATCACAAAAATATTGATGTAAGTTAGCATAATAAAGTCTTACCTTGATCTTTTCTCCAAGAAATCAACTAATGAACCTTCAAATTGCCCTGGTGTGGGGTGGTTCTTGACAGGATTGTTTTGAGAATTCTTCCTTCACATGCTCAAAATGAGTTTGCAAAGGATTAACATGTGTTTATGATAGAGAAATGAACATGGCTTTCGTCATTTCAATCCATGTAATCACTGCAAAAGATCCCTACATTTGTAGACAAGGGTTTTTATCTCACCCTTTTTATCACTCATCACTCAAGTGTGTAGGGACGTGTTTGGGCGAAGTTTAACTCTCATCTCCTGAGCTACTCCATTGGATAGGTCTAAGTACCCTCATTCGGAAATTCATTTCAATTTCATCAAAATTCAATCTCCATGGGGAATTATGATGCATGATGTATGTCTCAATACATGTTTGGGGATTTTAAAATGTAGATGATGTGATTTTGAGGATTTCAAGAAATTTTGTTAACAGATCAAATCACAGGATATTATGACCTAGACAGTTTTCAAAAGGTCAAGAGAAATGGATACTTACTTGCTCGCCGTGGCGACGACCCTTGTAAAGATTAAAGGGAACGTGTCAGTGTGTGTTCCCAAATTCAAGACAAATTGGAACAGTACATCCTTACTCTTGAATATACACTCCAATCCGAACGCCAAAGTACAGATCGTAGAAACTTGCTATCTACTCAGAGACTTGAGATGTTAGATGTTCTAAGACTTTCGGGCTCTTTTGAGTTTTGAAGAGGAATGGGTACTTACCTAACCGCCATGGCGATGATCCCTATAAAGATTAAAGGGAACGTGTCAGCGTGTGTTCCCAAATCCGAAACAAATTGGAACGATACAACTTACCCTTGGTTATGCACTTCAATCTAAAGGAGAATGCATGGGTTGTGGGAATCTGTGATTTACTCAACGAGAAGGATTGTTAGGTGTTCTAAGATTCCTTGAAGTCTTTGGACTTTGTAGGGAAAAGACACTTACCTATCCATTGTGGTGGCGAGCCCCTTTGGGAATCTTTGACTCTTTTCACATTGTAGATTTTCATTGAAAATGATCCCTCTATCAGGTTGTGTCAGGCATTGCCCATTGCTCTTCATCCTAAAAGCTCCCTTGGGCATGATCTGTATTTGCTCGTCGGCTGCGAATCCCTTTGGATGCATTCATTAAAATTCTTGACATTTCTTGATCAAAGATTATTATTTTTGGGTGTTTGATTTCCCAACGTTGGTATTTCTTTTAATCCAAGAGGGCAAATCTCTCTTCTTTGAGTTCTCTTGGGTGTCAATAATTTCCTGCTGAAAGGAGGATAAACTCATATTAGGAATAAGATCGTCAGGAGCTATCGCGACCTTAAAAAAATGAGTTTCCTTAAGCTAATGGATTATTAGGTTCATCAAACGACTAACTAATATGGACTCTCTTAAGCCTTACCAAATCGCAACTTATTTAAAAATTTAATGTTCAGATAATTTAAAGTTTGGAGTCGCCACTAATCATTTCTTGGTAGGTTGATTAGAAACCTAAGCAAGGTATCAGGAGAAATACCACACTTCTACGAACCAGAGATTAAGGGATTCGGGGACTTGATTACACTAGTTAGTTAAAACTAATACCCTTTCGGTACCCTAAATTTCATGGAAGTCCTAATTTGGCAACCCAAATTCGATTTACTTTTAAGCTCAAGTGAGGTGTTCTTTTTGTGTTTTCACTTGTTAGAAGGAATGCAATGAATGTATGCATGATATGAGAAGATATCTAATGACGGGATGCAAATGCAAAACTTGCAAATTTAGAATCAAATTACCATATATACAAAAGTTTACAAGCCAAAATTAAAGCATGCAATAGTGACATGTTCTAACTATATGCAATGGCATGGGTGGCACGAATAGTATGCAAGCAATCATAGAAGCAAACAAACTAAACGTGTAAGTTTAATTCATTAACCTTAAATGATGAAGGCTAAACATGATTTCCACGTAACACATCATGGCAAATAGAAATAACATGACAAGTGATGATATGCGATGCACGATTTTTTGAAAGAATAGTATGAATGGTTATGCAAGTGATATTCGAAATATGCACACGGATGATATATGACATGCAAAGTAACATGGAATATGACATGGAAATCAACATGGGATATGCGAAACAAGGCATGACCATTTATGCGAAAATTGAAACATGCAAATATGTGATTTTTGAAAAACATGGTAGATATGATGCGAGGATACTCGAAAAAACAGGATGTGCAAAAATATGAATATGCAAACATGGGCATGCAAACGTAATATGCAAACGCGGATATGCAAAAAAAAATTGGTCTTTTTTTAGAATTTTAGAATTTTTTAGGATACGCATGGATAGTTCCTTATCTTGCTGTTCGCTCCAAGTTTCCAATGAGATAAGCTTTCTAAGTAGCTTATCTTTTTAAAATTACAATTAGATAGGGTTTTTAAGAAACCATATCTTACTAAATTTTTTAGATTTTTTATGAAGCTTAAACAAGATAAGATAACAATCCAAATCAAACATGATAGTCCAAGGCAAATCAATGAATATCCAAAACATATAATTGCAATACAATCCATAGATATTCCTCTTGAATTTTCCGAAAAAATCCAATTTTCGTAAACCCGAAAATTGATTTGAGAAGATAACGAATCGGATCGAAGAGGTTATAGATCGAATTGGCCAACTTCCCCTTTTATTAATCCGAACGGATCGTATCCGAATGGCTATGAATAGAATACGTCCGGGTTTGGGTTTATGTTTTTTTTTTACCCCTTAATGAGTCAAATTTCGGCCATGGGGAAAGAGTGCCGTAAAATTAGTCAATTAATCATCAAAGCAAAAACAATCTTCATATACTAAGACGTAAAGCGTTTCAAACGGCTCTAGGTTGCGGACGGCATAACATGGCCGATTGAAGGCAATACATCAAAGCAAAATTAGGAAAGTTTCTACTTTGAAATCAATTGAGAATTTTGTTCAATCGAAAAAAGGTTTGAGCTTTTGTTTTTAATTGCAAATCATATACATTCATTGAACATCAAGAACATACATGCAAATTCCCAATCAAATAAGTATTGATTTGCAATCAAAAGTTAGAGTAAATTACCTTCGTTTTGCCCCAAAAATCTGCACTTTCCACTTGCTGGAAAATCACCTCAAAGTTTTGAGCTTGATTCGCACTAGAATTGAGCTTGGATTGGCTGAACCTCCTTCTCCTTCATGCTTGAACACGCGGGAAAGAAATAAGAGAGACAGTTCGCACCCCACAATCCTTTGAAATTCTCTCTGCACTCAAGCCAAAATCCCACTTGACCTGAAGAGAATGAATAAAGCAAAGAAAAAGAAACTCTCCTTTTATGGTTGATCTCGGTGGAATCTGTGGAAGGAAGAAGTCTTTGGATTTTTTCTTCTTTTGGCGTTTCTGTGGACTTCCTACATCACTTGGTGAACGTGGCTCTTGGCAGGGTGAAGAGACTAATGGAACATGTCCAGATTAGTGATATCGACGAGAATCCACCAGAATTGTATAATAGTCACCGAGAAACAAAACTGGAAAAGAAACCATTCGAAGCAAAAATCAGGAGGAAGTAGTAAAAGCCAATTTTAAAGCTTGATTGAAAAGAGACAACCTGATTGTTAAGATGGAATCAATAGACAATGAGCGGCTTTGTTGTTCTCTGTCTTGTCGTCTCCTTTGACCACCGCTTGAACAATGGACCAAGAAAGTCAGCGAAGGTTGGGACTTTGCGCAGCCAGAATCGGCAAGGTCTTCGTGGGGAATCAATTTGCGGGCCCTTCTCAATTCGGTGCAGGCACGACAAATATCATGGCTTCTTCTCCAAGTCCAAGCATGCTGGTTCAATTGTATCTGTGTGAAGACTTCCAAAGAAATCCTTTAGGCGCCACCCTTCAGAAGCTGCGAAAGGAATAAAAGAACCATTTTTACTCTCTCAATTACGCCTTAATTCAATGAATTGTAGCCTTCTTTTCTCCGAAGATGAACTCTCTCTTTTTTTTTTTTACAATCAGCCAGGAATCCATTGTATGACCTACAAATCGGATGAGCAAATATCGTGAAGAAAATTAAAAAACCGAAAACTCATGCCTGTCTCTCCTCTGTGTCCTGACCGTCGAGACAGTGGTGATCGTGGCTGAATGAGCGTTGGGAGAGGAACAACGAAACAGGTCGCTGCGAATGGATTGGCGTGGAGAGTCAGCAGCAGTGTCTGCCTCAGCGAAGTCACAAGGGCCGGTGACTAGCCCAGATGAGGACGCCTCGGTAGACGGTGTCGAGGCCCGATTGGACGCAAGTGCGCACTGTGGATTGCATCGTCGCTGTCCTTTGTGCGCATTCAACAACTTCCTAATCCTCCACGAAGTCAATCAATGTTGAGATCAACGTGGCCCTAACGACTGATCATTGTATCCTATTCAAGGTCGCTTTTTTTTTGCCTTTCTCTTCCTCAAAGGCACGTGTTTGTGTCAAGAGGAACTCTCCTTCTCAAGCGGTGGTCAGAGGCATTTTTCTTCTTCATCCCAATTATCACCACTTGGCTCAAGCTCTCAAATCCTTGCTCTCTCTTTCTATGAGTTCTGTATCCTCCAAAATTCTGAAGTTTTGAGCCAGAAGTCTTGAGAAGATGGACGTGTCTCTCTTCTTGTCGTGTCCTTCAATGTGCCGTCCTCTTCCTCTGCAAATCATGCTTGTCTTCTATTGTGTGGCCGTGTATTCAATAAGTTGGCCTCCTCAAAACCCTTAGCTTAAGTTAGCTTATATAGGCACAAGGTGACTTCTAATCCTAGTAGTAATAGGCCTCTCTAATGACCGTAAGATTAGACTCCGAGCGTAGGATTAGCTTTCAACCGTAGGATCCAAAATTCTAATTTTTAAAGAGTCTTATCTTCTTAAAACTCTTAAAATTCAGATTTTTCAAGAATCCTAATGGACTAGAACTCTTGAATTTTCGGCCAAAGAGAGGGTATTATGGGCCAGCCGAAATTTCCTACTTAGATGGGCTTATCGCGCATTTTCGGGCTCAAATCGGGCTTTAATTAATTAAATGGATAATTAATTAAAAGTCCTAACATTTAATTGAGCAAAAAATGGGCTGTATTACATTTGAAAAATGGGTCCAGGCCCCTTCATATTTTCGGCATTATTAATCCCAAATTGCCAAAAATTTCCTGTTAATTTAAGTCCAGTCGCCTGTCGAATTAGGCTCAACCCCTCACCGCTAATTCAAAAACTGCGATGCATTAGAAAAATAAAAATGCAATGCATGAGGAAATATTTTTTGTGAGAATTAATTCTCAATTTTGTGCAATATAAATGAAAAAAAATGAAAAATCAAAATTTAGGTGTCAACAGCTGCCCCTCTTTAAGTGGAGGCTCGCAGAGGTTTCGCCCAAAGACAAAATTGAACCCTAAATTTTGACAATGCAAATGATGAGTGATTTTGTGGGACTCTTAATCCCATTTTTTATGCAAATGAAATGACGCATGCTATGCAGTACTATAAATAACATGTGTTGAGTCTTCTTTGCTCCAAGAAAATGAATTAGAGAAACCTAAACATGGATCACACATGAAATATCGGTCTTACCAGACACCTCATAATGTTAACGATTCCATTGATTTCCAAGCTTCTTCTTATAGATGCAAGGATCTCAAGGTACTGGGGCCTATCTATTATCAGAAATCTCATTCTGATGCGAGACAGCGCAAGATCTATTGAATTTTTCAAAATCACGAGAGCGAGTCAATCATGAACTGGTGAGAGATGTGTCACGCGAATCTCATCGGCGTGAACAAAAAAAAGATGCGTGTCGCACGAATCTCATCAGCACGAACACAAAAAATCAACGCAAATCTCAAAAAAAGAGTGCTAAGAACAAAAAGGATGCGTGTCATACGAATCTCATCAGCACGAACACGAAAATCAGTTCGAATTCTCAAAAAGAATGCGTTAAGCGAATCTCATCAGCCTGAGCACAATGCGTTGTTTGAAAGAGAGGGATGTGTCACAAATCTCACAGCGTGAATTACAAAAAGGGATGTGTTACACGAATCTCATCGGTGTAAACACATAAGGGATGTGTGAATAAGAAGGATGTGTCGTGAATCTCCCAGCGCGAATCCCAAAAAGGGATGTATGAATAAGAAGGATGTGTCCCGAATCTCACAACGCGAATCACAAAAAGGGATGTATCACACGAATCTCATCAGTGTGAATATAAAAAAGGGTTGTGTCGTAAATCTCACAGCGCGAATCACAAAAAGGGATGTACCACATGAATTTCATCAGTGTGAATACAAAAAAGAGTTGTATCACACGAATCTCATCAGTGTGAATACAAAAAGGGACGTACCACACGAATCTCATCAGTGTGAATACAAAAAAGGGTTGTATCACATGAATATCATCAGTGTGAATACAAAAAGAGATTGTGTCGTGAATCTTACAGCGCGAATCACAAAAGGGGTGTATCACACGAATCTCATCAATGTGAATACAAAAAGGGATTGTGTCGAGAATCTCACAGCGCGAATCACAAAAGGGGTGTATCACACGAATCTCATCAGTGTGAATACAAAAAGGGATTGTGTCGCGAATCTTAGAGCGCGAATCACAAAAGGGGTGTATCACAGAATCTCATCAGTGTGAATACAAAAAGGTATTGTGTTGCGAATCTCGCAGCACGAATCACAACAGGAGTGTATCACACGAATCTCATCAATGTGAACACCAACAGGGTATGTCGTTTGAGACGAATCAGAACGAGAATTTGTGTAGAAATGTGTAATCAATCCCACTTGAGCTGATCAGGTGAAGCATTTGTGTAAAAGGTGCAATCAATGCCGCCTGAGCTGATCAGGTGAAGCATTTGTGTAAAAGGTGTATGCAATGTCGCCTGAGCTGAGCAGGTGAAGCATTTGTGTAAAAGGTGTAGGCAATGCCGCCTGAGTTGATCAGGTGAAGCATTTGTGTAAAAGGTGTAGGCAATGTCGCCTGAGCTGAGCATGTGAAGCATTTGTATAAAAGGTGTAGGCAATACCGCCTGAGCTGATCAGGTGAAGCATTTGTGTAAAAAAGGTGTCAACTTGAATTGACCAAGTGTCAATGTGAAGCAAGATTCTGAAGAGCGACCAGAAAACATACCTGAATTCTCCTCTAATGTGCATAGACAAAACCAATGCTAATGCAACAAGTTTTCGACAAATTCATTTTTCACCGAGGAAAGCGGATACCATAATGATCTTGGGTACTGCACTGAATTCGAATACCTTGACCATCATCAGTACCCATTCTCTTGAAAGGCTCAAGTTAAAGATATACTTACCCGAGGATCTAGAAGATTGCTTGATCTGCACTCACCAGGAGGGCTTATTCATTCAATAATCATTGGATAAATTTCGAGACCTCGGAAGGTAACTCGAACATTGGAATGCATCTGCTCAGACAATGTCAGATATAACATGTGCAAGCATATGTGCTGAAATTCATCCATGAGTTCATGCAAAACTATTCAGTCAAGTTTGCATTACCAACTCTGTTTAGAGAGATTATCACATCGTGAATACCTCAAATGTACTTCGAATGGGGGGCTTCAGTCCGTAAGGGCTTTCACTCACTCTTGAGAAAGGCTGTTTATCCTAACTACAAGATTCAAGAGAAATCACTCAATCTTATCATCATCACATTAGACAAAGGTTTGAGTAATCTCGCCATTAGTACGAATGAGCCGATCTGGAGGTCTTAATAAAGACAATAATGAGGGCTAGGCCAAAGATTTACCAAAGGGGACTCTCTATAGAGTCAAGGCTATTGAAAAAGAAGTCTTTATCATTTGCTCCGGGTTTACAAGTCAAGAACCCTACAAAAATGGGAAAGAAATAATCTTGCTCGAACTTCTTTGAGCGATGCTTAAAATCATTTAATTCTACGTTAGCTCAAGTGCCCTAATCAGAAGAGACTTTCAAGGGTTGAGAAACGAAAATGTTCATTTTGGCTCAGAAAATGTGGGAGAATGGCTTGATGTTGGTGATCATTGCAGTTTTGTCATCGATTTTGCCCTTTTGAAATTGTCTTATGAGGATACCATTATTTCATAAGAATGGTACGGACTCTTGTTGGAAATTGCCTTTTGCAATCCGGCTTCTTTGGAAATTTTTCTTTACATCTTGACCCATTCGGGGATTTACAAGAAAGAACATGCAAATATGATACATTCAAATTCAAATACATTTACAAATGAAAGGGGATTTTAATGGGCGTTGACCTTGCTTTTGATAGGCACTTTGTTTTTTTTACCACCCGAGATTTTTCTGTGGGATCAACCTTTGCTTTTCTTACTCCCGACTCTCGATTTTTCTTTTTTCTCTTTTTCTCTTTTTTTCTGAAGCCTCTACTTTTTTTTTTGGGAGCGGGCCATTTTCTTTCGGGCTGAATTTGCTTTTCATAATCCCATGATTTTGACAATCTTGTGATCAGGAATTACAACACATAAACATTTACAAACGAAAAATTATGCCAAACATCACATGAAAAATCTAAAATACAAGATGAGTTCACTCGGGAATTCTCTGTTGACCTGATTTCCTTCAATTCTGCTTTTTTGGGAAAATGCCATCTTTGCCTTGGAATGGTGCAATGATCACCAACAATTGTTTAAGAAATGAATTTGCAAGCTCAAGTGGACTATGCAAAGGACAAAGTGTATATGATTGAGAAATGAATGCTCTTCGTTATCGTAAAGCACTTGAATTAAAGTTTGAGTATAATGCAAAGAAACACCCAAAGATTAATGTTAGTCCGAGCAAGAAAATTTCTAACCATTTACCTCATGCTGCTGTTAGAATTACCTCCGTTTTGCATGATGTGGGGTGGTTCTTGATAGGGGTAAGAAATGAAATCGTTGCTTAAAGGGCTAGCAATGGATAATTTGTAGTGTTTGGATAGATAACTGAATGCCTCTATCATTTCAGCTATCGCATCTTTAGAGAGAAAACCCTTCACCTCGGAGAATGCGGAACTTTCTACCGCTCAGCTCACTGAGAATTAAAAAGTAGGACATGTGTGGAAATGGCTTGCCTTTCATCATCCTATCATGCCCCATTCTATACATTCGATGCATCATATGTAGTTTATGCTCCCTATTCAGAGTTGGTAAATTAAACATGAATAATAATCATGTATAAACCATGGGATGTATAAGCACAATGCAAATGTGGCAATTTTCAGCATAATGTTTTACGAAAAAATATATTTGCTTGAGAAACAGAATGTGCGAGCATGAGCAAATTTTTGGGGAATGGGGGAATCTGAGTTGCCCTAGAATATGTGAGTAGGTTAAACAAATCAGGGAGTCTATTCCTCGAACCGAGGACTAGCTCATTCCTATCCTTGCCCCAGAGCAAGGAAAACGTGTATGAATGGGTCAAGTGAAGACTTGAGATGCTCTGGCTTGTTCAATGGTGACAACCATCATGGTCAGTCGAATGCCCCTGCAAGAAAGAAAGTGAAAAGTTATCCCCAAAACCAAATGAGTTAAAGAAGACATACCCCCTTTTTCAAGTCGAGGTTCGCTATCGGTTTGCCCCATTTTTCGTCAGAATGAGTCATGTCAGATTATCATAGCTTCGCCAGGGATTGGAATTGCCCCCGGATATGACTGACATTGGAAGTTTAGGTTTCCAGCTTTAGCAAGTGTTCCATTCCGCACTTGACCCTGCACATGAAAAGAATGCGCATTAATAAGATTCTAAAAAGTAAGCAGAGATTCGGGAGAGTTCCGATGCTCGTTCTCTCTAGTGGTAGCGATCAAGGACGCAATCCCTAGCCTAGCACCTGCAAGAAAAAAGAATGTTACTTTCAGTAATGATCAAACCTAACTAATGATACCCCCTTTTGAGATTAGGGACTATGGCTTTGCCCCGCTTCCATCAACCGGTGAATACAACTTCACGCAGACCAGTAAAGACATGATTGCCGGCTAACACACATGCACCTAAATACCACGTCAGAATCTTTTTGTTCTTTTAGCTTGTGAGTAACTCAAATCATGCTCCAGAATTCCACTACTTCTCTCATGAACTACACTCCCTTTTGAGATGGGGTGG
Source organism: Lenwebbia sp. NSW1173648 (assembly GCA_029784005.1). Classification (NCBI taxonomy): domain Eukaryota; kingdom Viridiplantae; phylum Streptophyta; class Magnoliopsida; order Myrtales; family Myrtaceae; genus Lenwebbia; species Lenwebbia sp. NSW1173648. The sequence goes on from JARCGZ010000007.1 coordinate 14,543,552, forward strand.
CCTTGGCTTTGCGCCGCTTTTCGCCGGTTGATACGGCACAATCAAAGGATTGATCGAGGGCGAAGCATGGATCAACCTTGACTGGTCAATGGCCTATGGATCACGTCATATCACGACTTTGTGGCGGTGGGGACCTTCGAGCGCGGGGTTTTGCGATGACTCAATCCACGGCAAGGACTCGGCAAAGGGCAATAGGCAACAACATCTTGCTGGAACACCGATGAACAAAGAGAGACACCTTCGCGGGGACTCGGTGATGATTGGTGCTTCACGGGATGCACCGCCTGCCAGCTTCACTCAATCACTTTAATGAGTACGATGGAATTGAATTAATCAATCAAAGAAACAAAGTGCTAATCTTAGTTGACCGAGGCAAGGAAAAAAGACAAAATCAACCCATGGATTTAACCCATTCGGATCATGTACTTCCTTTTCTCAAATTGGAGTCCATTCAAGGGCACTTTGATGAGTCAAGAACGAAAGAATCGCAGACAGAGTACACCGACATTAAGAGGCTTAGCTCGTACACTTCAACTGATAATCAACTCGGAGGAAGGATCACGGACGCGGCAGTCGCTCACGGTGCTTGGCGACGCCTAAACATATAGGACGTCGAAGATAACGCTGGAAACTCCGCAATGATAAACACGTGAAAATTGAAACCGGAAATAACATCATCCATGCGAGGCTCAGAGTGCGGGAATGGATTGCCTTCGGTATGTGAAGCTTGGAATAGTGGCCTTGTCTCAGCGCCTGGAGGTTAGCGGCAGGACTTCTCGCAACAGCGTTAGTGCTCACGATCAAGGACAACAATGACGCTCAACCAACAAAGGCACACGATCAGTTTTTATCCTCGAATGTCTTAACTTAATATCCTGCAACAACGATAGTCAAACCGAGAACTAGATAGACTAAAACGCAACAAACATGAGACCAAAGATTAAGATTTGCCGAGACTGCACGGGCGTTATGATACTGATCGTTAAGATTACATGGCTGCTTTGTTGGGACACCGCCGGTGTGCAAGTGAGGACATCCTGAAATTGTTACCATGTGTGTCCATAGAGCTCAAGGTACCGGTTTGGATGGACAACAAAGTATTCTATTGGATTCAAAGGTACATATTAAAATCAAGTAAGTATCATTTAGGTTCACCGCTTGATCATGCTAATCTTACTTTTTTCATGATTGTGGGACGTCTGGAACTTTTTGTGCACCAGACTAGTTCACGCTAGACGTATTGACTATTGCGTCTTCCGTATAATACGTACTATCGCGTCTCCCGTGTAACGCGTAAATTTCGAAGTACACAAGTTGGTACTCTTAATTGTGCCGGCAAGAGAGCGGAGGTTGGATGTCCCAATAATGCTCAAAAGGCTCTTTACAACTGCGGTATAATATGGGACTTTGATCTTTGGTACTTTGAGAAAAATTGCGAGCTTATCACTTGCGAGGAGGAGGTGTCTATGATATCGGGAGAGATCAATCCACTTTTCAAAAGAGTGGTACCATAATGCATTTTGTCGTTTCTCCCACCCAAAATATCGTACATCGCAAGTATTTCGAAGATATTCGATAAACAGCTGAGATCTGTCCATTCATGATCCAACCGTTCATAATCTCGAAAATCCGATCATTTGGGAGATTCATTGAATTGTTCCGCAGTTCACGGTGTGGATTGGGCCGCCTTTAACAACTTGGTAGATACGAATATTGACTCCTTTGGTTTATTGTAGGATCTGCTTCTGCCCCTTCCATTAATGAGTTTTGTAGCAATTTATGATGGTAATGGTGAAGAGAGCTCCGCCACTCTCTCCCTTCTCCAGATTTTCTAGTAAAAGTCCGTCAAGTTGGCAAATTGGTCAACCATGCTTCGCCACTTCAGATAGAGAAATCTAGGGCATGCATTACAACATTTCTGGAGCAAAAATTCATTTGATTACTTAACTTCATTTTTTTACTTTCGAAACTTTATTTTTTGCTCAAAAAGTAATTTTGGAGTCACTTGAAGAAGTAAAAAAAATTACTTCTCTCAACTTCTGCTCAGAAGGAGTAGAAAAATCAATTTCTAACCAGAAGTTAATTTTTAAAATAGAAGTGTCGCCATGTGCACCCTTAGTTATCAAGTTGTTTTTCAATAACTATTTAAGATGGGAAGATATTTATATTGGAATAATCACAAAAGCTAGCAAAATCGGTGAATGCAATAAATAGGAGCAACATGCTCCATGTGTAGGTGTGGAGTTGGAAGGACTCCACCTGTCTTGGGTGTTGTTCTTGTAATAATATAAAGATATGCTTAGATATATTTAGACACGTTCATACACATCTAAATGCATTTTCATATGTTTATCTATATGGGTTTATACATGATACATGTTAGAAATAGGTTAGAAATATTTTAGATATCTTCAAGAGATATTTAGGATATTTCCTTTGATTTTCCATATCAATTGTGAATATGTATATCTGATTTGATTTTTATTGATTTTCTTAGATAGTCCTCTAATAAAGTCTTTAAATAGGCTTTCCATGTTTTCTTTTCTATGTATTGAAATATACGAAAATTCCCCAATTCACTTTTCCGCATTATGCTCAACTGTACATGTGAAACGTAGTTTGTCATTTAAAGTACTTAGTAGACATGTCCTGTTTGGGTTTAGGTTTCAAAAAACCATGCCAGGATTAATAAACGTGTCATGTGTTCAGGTTTCAATTTCACACAAGACGGGAAAAGTGTCAAAAAAGTCCTAAACCTATTATATTGGTGCCAATTCAGTCCTAAACTTTTTTTTTTGTGCCAATTCAGTCCTAAATATTTTGCATTGATGCCAATTCAGTCCTAAACTTTTTATTGGTGCCAATTTAGTCCTAAACCTTTTACATTAGTGCCAATTCAGTCCTAAACCGGTCAATTGAATTAGCACAAATGTAAAAGATTTATGACTGAATTGGTACCAATATAAAATGTTTAGGACTAAATTGGCACTAATAAAAGGTTTAGGACTGAATTGGCACTAATACAAATGGTTTAAGACTGAATTGACACAAAAAAAAAAAGGTTTAGGACTGAATTGGCACCAATACAATAGGTTTAGGACTTTTTCGACACTTCTCCCCACACAAGACGATTATAACACAACATGATACAGCACAAAGAGACAAATTGCCAACCCTACATGGCACCACCTGAAAATGGTGGCCACACCGCGGGTCTCTCTCTCTCCGTGTGTGTGGATGCGCAATACTTTCGTTGAATTTTTTTTTCATTTTTCTCCATTTTATTTTTTCAGCAAATAGATATTCTATTTGTGTATATCTCACTTCCTAAGCTGGATTTGTATACCCAAACAATATGTTAGATATATGCCATAAAGCAACCATGTAATAGTTATATGTTAGGGATTTCAGTTGTATTTCAATTTATTATTCAATTAATGGCAAATACGTGTTTATTCATTTGTCCAATTATTTACATATATGAATATATTCCATAAGATCAGTTGTGACTGGACCTATTCTTGAGACGTTGAGAATATGTGTGAAGTTTCACGGTTAGACTGAATCTTTAAACTATTCCCGGGCGATGGATCATTGAATGGATATTAATGATCATGTTGAGACCGGTGTGTTATTAACTTTACCATTAAGTATTGGATACTTAAGGGAATGATAAGTCACATGACATTGGGCATTACGATGCCTGAGTTAGAATACAGGTGCTTGTACTAGACAAGTTTATTGAACGTGACACGCATTGAACGATTAGCAACATTGTCGCGACCTAAAAATCGAATTTTCCAATTTAAGTTAATGGATTACCAAATTAATTAATTAAATTAACTGACATAGCTCGAACTCTCCCAAGTTCTACTAAATCGTGACTTATGGTTTAAATGATTATCTTGCAAAAAATTAAATTAAATTTTTCGGAGCCGCCACTAATTTTTTTTTGGTAGGTTGATTAGAAACCTATGTAAATTAGTCGGCGAACTAAATTACTTCTACGAAATCAAAGATTTTAAGTTCGGGACTTGGTTACATTAACTTTTCAATTAATGCCATTTCGGTACCAATTTCATGAAAATGTTTGATTTGGCAATTTTAATGAATTCCAATTTGAAGTTCAAAGGTGCATTTTTTTGGGTTTTCTCTTTGTGATTTTTTTTTTGTATTTTTTGAGTAATTTTCGAATTAAAATTAAATGAAAATGAGAGTGAATTGGTTCAAGATTAACTTATAATTTTCAGATTTAATTTGCATTAATTCCCAAAATTTTTAAGAAAATCCTTTTACCATATGTCTACATCTTTTAATAGTTAAGATGGATTCAAAAAGATTTTATTCTTTGAAAGCAATCCATTAGATAGAATTTCTAGAAAATCCCATCTTTCTAAAAAAATGATGAGATGTGGTTTTTAAGAAATCATATCTTGCTAGATTTTTCTTTTTTGAATTTTCTGCGATTTTGTGAAATGAAGTTAAAAGATGAAACATGAATGAATTTTTATTTTTTTTGAATTTTAGATTTTTTTATGGATTTTTTTATTTTCGATTTTTATGGATGAAATTTAAAATTCAAGTTGCAAAAATTAAAAGATAATTACCGCTATTTCTTTCGAATTAAGTTTCGATCTAAAGCCTGATAGATCGACCCTAAAATTTGAAATACCCGCTATGGAAAATATTCTATCTAAAGCCTGATAGATCGACTTATTTCCATGTTTGCGGCTGCGGATTAGGAAGTTTTCCTAATCGATTACATTGTGAAATATTTTGGATATCTTTGAGTATCTTTAGGAAATTTTCAAATTATCACAAGATTACACAAAATTTCCCAAAATATTCGCAAATATTCCAAAGAATCATTTATGATATTTTCTCAAGATACCATTCGAATATTTCAGCATCAATTCACAAGATGAATATCCAAATCAAAATAGCCGAATATCCTCAAGATATGCACAATTTTCAAGGATATGCTTCAGGTTCGAAAATTCATTAGTTAATCCATAGAAATTCAGCAAATATTCAAGTATATTCAGAATATTATAGATTAGAAAATTACCTAATTTGAAAACGAACCAAAAACTTGAACCCCAAGCGAGCTTCTTGGACCAAACGGTGAAGGTGTTTTGCACGCCTAAAGGAATTCGAAGCAGAAAATCTGCACCTTCAAGCACCGAACAGCAATAATTTTTTGCTAAAAAAGTATGGTAAACAATCTCGAACTTCTGAGCAAAATCTGCACTTGATAATTAGTGAAAACGCCCAACAAATATGCATTTTTTGACCTCGAACAGTCCCGAACAGCAGCAAAAAGAATCCTGCACTATTTAGTAAGCAAAAACGTCCAAGACGGGGCTGTTTTGGATCCCGAACAGTAGTAAAACAGTGGCAAAAACGGCCTGGATAGCAGCCACAAAACCACTTGGACAGTAGCACGAAGACACGCTTGAACAGAAGCAGAGACCAGCCTGGACAGCAGCTCTGACGGCGACGCAGGCGGAGGCAACGGCGGCGACGGCTGGACAATAGGGAGGAGCTGCGGCAAATCAGTGGGGGAGAAGCAGCTGCACGAAGGAGCTTGGATTTTCTCCCTCTCTCACTCACGTTTTTTTTTTTTGACTTGTGTCTTATGAACAGAAGATTGTGGACGTGTGATCTCAATCAATCATTAGCCTCCACCCTTTTGTCTGAAGTGGGTTTGCTTTTATAAGTGGGATGGATGGGTTTCTCGAGGGACAGAACAAAATTTTCTTTCCTTCTTCTTATGCCCCAAATATTTTATTTTTTATTCCTTTCCCTCGTTAACCGATTTTGCTTTGCCCACTTGCCTTTCTCTTACATTGTCTTTTCTTGTACAAAGATATGAAACGAAATCTGCTGATCTTCTTGCTTGCTTTTTTTTTTTATTATCCCTTTTCTTTCCCCCAAGCAAAAGAATCGGCCGTGCACATTCCATATGAGCATTTGCGAACTAAATTTCAATGCGATTTTCTACCATCGAATTTATATCACCACGAGCTTATCTTAATTAATCTCAAAACTAACCACTCGAGTTCATCCACCGCCGGTCCAAATGAGTGATAATGCATGCAGAAATTAAAAATGCAAACTATATGAATTAAATATTTTTGTTAGAGACTAAGGCTAGCCTCTAATTTTTTATGCAATGAATGATTAAATAAAAAGTCAAAATTTAGGTGTCAACAAACATGGAAGCTTTTAGCGTGGTCAATGTCTAATCGTTCATGCTCTGGTCTTGTGTAAATAATCCTTAGACCTGAGGCACAGTGTTGACTTGTGTGTTGGATGGCCATGGTTTACAAGTGCGCATATTGACGGTTCGTTGATCCGTCTCTATACTTGATGGTCATAGTTCATGCACATACGAAGTCACACGTGTTCGCAAAACGGAATATGTCTCCTTGTTACATGCAAGATATGATGTCCCATGCAATCTAGTTATGACAATGCATTGAAATCCTCGGCCGGGTTGTAACCGAGAATGAAATGTTCATGTCTCATATAAATGCATGTCAATTAGGTTTGTGCATATAATCGAATTGGTGGCTTGACAAATATTCCATGTTATTTGTTCGATCGAGACATAGTAAGACAGAGGGAAGGAATTACACTATAACCAGAGTTGACAGGTTCATTATGTTCTTAAAGCATTCACACTATCTAGGTAGCCATGACATATTTCTAGATATCACTAATGGCTTGTAGGACCTAGAGATTGATCATGACAATCAATTCTATTGGGAGTACTAATGTATTAGTGCAAGTCTTACTGCCAACTTAGTAATGAACCTAGGGATGTCACACACCGTAACCAATACATGACGACATTGAATGGGAAAAATGATATTGCAAATATGTTTGCAATCGCGGCTATCTAAATAGTCGGACTGAAATTAAATTAAATGGGATTTAATTTAATTCATCTTCTTTTTTGTCATTGACATATGTGCATATGATGCACATGCACGTCCTAAATCAACACATATTGATGTGCCCCGAAATTGCGCACATGCTGATATATATATATATATAAGGTCACGCACAAGGTCATGTGCACGACCCACGATTAGTGAATCATGGGTGTCTTCTCACGACCTGATCGTGGGTGTTTTCTCAGCATCAGCAACTCAAAAAAAAAAAACACACACACACACACAAAATCGAATGTGTAGAGGGTGCCATTGAAGGTAGTGTACATATGAGCGAAAAAGGTTTTCTCTCATAGTGTGTGCATCGTGAGAAAGAAATAGCAGAAAATTGTTCTCTCTATTTCTTTCCTTGTGATCAAAATATTAAGAGCGTGGAGAGTTATCATCACGAGATTGCTAGCACAAGTAAGTGTGGTGATTATCCGCGACGTCTTGCTTCCGTTCGTCGAACGATTGGTGGTGTGTCTGAATTAGAGGTCCAACACTTGTGGGGCTCGAACTGAAGAACATCTGAACCAACTCGTTTCAAGCACGCTACGAGAGGTAATCCGTCCAACCCCCTTTGTGTAATTTGATTTTTGATTGAAACGCACGAACAACGCCTCTGGAGATACATGCATGGGTTTTATTTTCGCTGCGTTTTATATGTTTTATTTGCCTATGCAAGTTACGTGTATCCCAATAGTGGTATCAGAGCCAATCATTAGGCGTTTTTGTGACATCCTGAAATTTGTAAGGCTTGTAAAAATAAATGATATTGGATCTTTGGGATTTAAGGGACAATTATCGGATGCGAATTCTAAATGAGGTGGTCCAGATGCTGCAATAAGGACGTCAAACGGACAACTTGGACCCTAGATACTACCTCTTTTCACGGTACAGCAAACATCCCAGAGGCCCAAAGTATTTGCCTCCGACAAAGGTCGAAGTAGAGCGCATGATGGTTGAACATAGGGAAATAGACATCGAGTTCTTTTTCATTCACCATGAATTTTCCATCACCAGGTTGAACCCAGACACGTCCTATACTGTACTTCCTTCCTCTTGTTCCATAACTTTCATGGCCATCCCTATAATCGGAGCAAAAGAAATAGGTCCTGTAGAGAAAAAAGAGGGAAAAGACAAAAGTGGTTGTCAAAGAGAAAGCAAAATCCAACCCCCTCCCCTCTTAGACTTTTCCCCACGGAGAGGTCAATCTTCTCTCTTCATCACACCGTTACTCCAAACATCCATCAGGAACAGAAACGTTTTCTCTTTTGTCTCCCTTTGACCTTGAGAAAGAAGCCGAAGTCTGCCCTTTTTCTTTTCCTCTACGATAGCCGGGATCTCAGCCTTTTGGCCATCTTTCTGGTTCTAGATCGGGTAATATTTGCACGTGGGGTATTCGTATTAGATTACCTGCAAAAGTGCATTAACACGATCAGCATGATGATAAACAGCGACGAGTCAATCCATGACGTCCCACTAGACCCAGAAACGAAAGCAACCACAATCAGGGGATTGATTCAACAGATTCCAGCCTCGTTGGCTTTTACGAGAAAATTCGTATTAATTCATGGAATGAAAAAAATGATGCCAAAATTTGTGGGGGAATATATAAGACAATGAAGAATTTTTTTTTTTTGAGTTCTTGTATAAAACGCCGAGATCAGTACATTTTAATGCATCTTTCAGAAATATTTGTTCAGAAAACTGGTTCGTCCGGTTTCTGTTTAGGGGATAAATGGGTCACCAAAATTGAGAATTAATACCCAAAAATTTGTGGCTTACTAGTTCAAAGCCCATTATACAACTTTAATGTTTTGACTTAATTCAAAAAGACACTTTTACTATTGGAAAATGGTGAAACAAAACCGGTGTCTGAAATTTCCTGAAAACTCAGATTGTTTTACCTTCCTTATTAATTCGGTAAAAAAATGGAAAATATGATGAATTGATCCGAAAATTTTACACATGATAGGTCAAGATTTTCCAAACATTTTTCATTCAATGATTGGGACGGAGAAATAGCCCGAAGGATATCAAACAATTCATACAGAGAAGAAAGGTATATCTAAAAAACAGCAATGCAGAATGCAAACTAAACATGACTCTATTTAGCTTGAGACACTTGACTCACCTAACAATGTCATGGACCGACTTGAAAAGTAAGTGAACGAGAGAGAAGGGTTTAAGAGAATACCGCCTTTAGAACCCAAAATAATGCCAATCACAAAAACATGCACATGAAATGCTTTGTGAGGTTCGATTTCTATCTAGCATGGCTTGACAAAAGTGGAGCCCCAAGGATGTCCGGACCGAACCACGTTAGTTTGTGATTGAGTTTGGGATTCCGTAGACATCCGGTTTAGCCAAGTAATGACCCGCATCATAATGGCTAATGATGGGGGTGTTAAATCTTGGCACCGATTTGAAAAGTTCGGGACTTGAGAAGGGCGACTCAGGCCAAATGGTGATGGCCGAAGTGTCCCCAATCAAGTGCCATCGTAAGCCTAGCCATTCGGGTTTAATGGCGGGTAGTGTGTGCTAAGTGTGTATGCAAACAAGTAACGGACATGCACAAGAGTTTATATTCAGCCAACACTTCGATATTACCCAAGACATACATTCCAAACTCCATTCTGCAAAACAAAGGTCAACAATCAACTCCACCCCTTATCACTCCATGTCTGCAAAAATATATAACACCTATAGAGTGAGTTCCAAACAAGATCGCCAAAAGCGAAGCATCCATGAAATTTTCATCGGCCTTAGTCCACTAAAGTCTATTAGAATTTTCAAAAATTTCAGAGTCCTCCAATTACTCCCTTAATTTTTTGAAAAATCAAAGTTAGTCCTCAGCGAAGTCGCCAAGCTGTCGCGACCTTAAAAAAAAAAAGTTTCCTTAAGCTAATGGATTATTAGGTTCATCAAACGACTAACCTAATACGGACTCTCCCAAGCCCTACCAAATCGTAACTTTTTTAAAAATTTAATGTTCAGATAATTTAAAGTTTGGAGTCGCCACTAATCATTTTTTGGTAGGTTGATTAGAAATCTAAGCAAGGTATCGAGAAAAATACCACACTTCTACGAACCAGAGATTAAGGGATTCGGGGATTTGATTTCATTAGTTAGTTAAAACTAATGCCATTTCGGAACCTTAAATTTCATGAAAGTCCTAATTTGGCAACCCAAATTCGGTTTACTTTTAAGCTCAAGTGAGGTGTTCTTTATGTGTTTTCCCTTGTTAGAAGGAATGCAATGAATGTATGCATGATATGAGAAGATATCTAATGACGGGATGCAAATGCAAAACATGTAAATTTAGAATCAAATTACCATTTATGCAAAAGTTTACTAACCAAAATTAAAGCATGCAACAATGACATGTTCTAACTTATATGCAATGGCATGGGAAGCACGAATAGTATGCAAGCAATCATAGAAGCAAACAAATAAAACGTGCAAGTTTAATTCATTAACCTTAAATGATGAAGGCTAAACATGATTTCCACGAAACACATCATGGCAAATAGAAATAACATGACAAGTGATGATATGCGATGCATGATTTTTTGAAAGAATAGTATGAATGGTTATGCAAGTGATATTCAAAATATGCACATGGATGATATATGACATGCAAAGCAACATGGAATATGACATGCAAATCAACATGGGATATTCTAAACAAGGCATGATCATTTATGCGAAAATTAAAACATGCAAATATGTGATTTTTGAAAAATATGGTAGATATGATGCAAGGATACTCGAAAAAACATGATGTGCAAAAATATGAATATGCAAACACGGACATGCAAACGTGATATGCAAACATAATATGCAAACGTAATATGCAGAATTTTTTAGGATACGCATGGATAGTTCCTTATCTTGCTTTTCACTCCAAGTTTCCAATGAGATAAGCTTTCTAAGTAGCTTATCTTTCTAAAATTTCAATTTGATAGGGTTTCTAAGAAACCATATCTTACTAATTTTTTTAGATTTTTTATGAAGCTTAAACAAAATAAGATAACCATCCAAATCAAACATGATAGTCCAAGGCAAATCAATGAATTTTCATGGTCGAAATGAATAATTGGTTACACGACTGCTCAATTTCAATTAACATGGCATTTTGACCTAGGTGTGATCATTCAGCGAAAATACGCAATCAACACGCTAGTCAACCAATCAACATTCAGCAAACAGGTCTAACCGAACTACGGTAGACAAAGCAATTACCCATCGTAACTATTCCACCTAACCACAGTAATTCAACTAGCCACAGTAATTATTTAATTTACCACGGTAACTAATTAACCTAACCACAATAACTACTTAATCTAACCACGGTAACTATCTAATTAATTGCGAAAATTAACTAATCAGTTACGGTAACTATTTAATTAAACTAATAAGTGTAATTAACGGCCTAATCAGGGATTAGGGGTTAACTCACTTCGATAACTGGCGGTGACGGTCGGCGGTGACCGGCGATGAACGGCGGTCGGCGGTGACGAAAAACTTCGGCGATGGGTCAACGGACTCGTCTCGTCGCTCCAGACTCGAATACGACGACGGCGGTCTTCGACGACTCACGGATGATGATGAACAGCGGTTAGACAGCGGCTGTCCGAGGCGAACGATGGCTAGACGGTGCGGCATGGGGGCTTGGCGAGCGGGCAGGGGCAACGGCGGTGATGGCGCGGCTGCTTCGGCGGCTTCGGCAGTCCACGGGACGGCTGGACGATGGCTGAACAGAACGGCGATGAGGCTTGGGCGGCTCGAGGGCGACCTTGCGGCGGCTAGGGCGATGACACGGCGAAGGAGAGGAAATGGAAGAAGATGGTGTCCAAAAGATACAGATGAGGGAGTGAGGGAGAGAGGGAGTGCACGGCCAAAGTGGGGAAAAGGAGAGAGCGAGAGAAGAGAGAGAAAGTCAAGGGGTAGAATGGTAATTTTGCCAAAAGTCAAAAGTCAAAAAGGTGAATAGTAAATTTAGGATATTTACTATGTATTTAGGATGCGAGGCCTACGGTCAAGTCAGTATTAATGGCGTTCAGCATATATGAATAATATCCGAGGGTATTTTGGTCATTTACTAATTTAGGACTGGTTGGACATTTGGTTCAGGGTTAGGCTTGGGCGCGAAGGAATAACGACGATAGAACCTACGGCGCGACGGCACTAGATTATCTACGCTTCAGTCGTTGATTAAAATCCTCCAGATCGAACCATTCCGCGTTCGACAAATGTCACTCAATTCCGAGGGTCCCAATATTATTCATTTCATAAGCCTTGAAATTTTAGGACGTCACAACTCTTCCCCCCTTAGGAAATTTCATTCTCGAAATTTAAACATTACTCCACTTCAAAAAGAAAAGGGTACGGGTTCCTCATCGACTCCTCGCTTTCCCACGTCGCTCCTTCTATCCCATGGTGTTGCCAAACCACCTTGACCAAATGAATCATCTTGTTTCGCAGAACCTGCTCTTTCTTGTCTTCGATCCTCATCGGACGTTCCACGTACGATACACGTTCATCCACTTCAATCTCTTCAAAACTCAGCACATGAGTTGGATCGGGCTCATACTTTCTTAACATTGACGCATGAAAAACGTCGTGAACTTGAGCAAGTCTTGGTGGCAATGCAAAGCGATAAGCTAAAATTCCAATCCGCTCCAAAATCTCGAAGGGTCCAATATACCTAGGACTTAACTTTCCCTTCTTGCCAAAACGAGATATCCCTCTCATAGGCGACACCTTCAGAAAAACATGATCGCCGACCTGAAACTCCAGCGGTCTACGTTGCTTGTCGGCGTAACTCTTCTAACGGCTCTGAGTTGTCCTCAGCCTCTCTATGATGATTTTGATTGTATCCAATGACTGTTGCACTAACTAGGGACCGGTGATTTTTCTTTCACCAACTTCGTCCCAACAGACTAGGGTTCTACAAGGCCTGCCATACAACGCTTCGAAAGGTGCCATCTTAATGCTCTGCTGGTAACTGTTGTTGTAGGCGAATTCGACCAAATGAAGCTGCTCTTCCCGGTTACCTTTGAAATCCAACACACATGCCCGCAACATGTCCTCAAGCGTCTCAATCGTCCTTTCAGACTGGCCATCCATCTGCGGATGATAAGCAGTACTAAACTGCAACTTTGTTCCCAACGCAGTCTGCAAGCTTTTCCAAAAAGTAGAAGTGAACCTGGGATCACGATCCGATGTGACCGTCACTGGTACACTATGCAGACGTACTATCTAGCGCACATACAAATTTGCCAATCTGTCCAAGGTAAAATCCTTTCGCACCGCAATAAAGTGCGCAGACTTCGTCAATCTATCCACCACAACCCAAATCGAATCATTTCCTCTCTGGCTCCTTGGTAAACCCGTTACGAAATCCATCATGATGTGTTCTCACTTCCATTCCGGAATCTCAAGCGGCTGTAACAGTCCTCTAGGTTTACAATGTTGCGCTTTGACCTGTTGGCACGTCAAACACTTCGCCACATGCTTGGCTATGTCAATCTTCATGCCACTCCACCAAAAGTACTACCTCAGGTTCTAATACATTTTCGTACTACCCGGATGAACACTGTAATGGCTACGATGTGCTTCTGACAAGATTTCTTCTCTGAGGTCTTCATCAGTAGGTACGCATAAACGTCCTCTAAACTTCAGTATTCCATCCTCAGCTATCTGAAAGTCAACTTTCCTCTTCTTTGAGTCTTCTTGAAGGATCTTTTAGATATCAGGGTCCGTTGACTGCAAGGCCTTAATTCTCGCCTGCACTTCTGGTTCGACTCTTAACGTAGCCATCGAACTTGACAGACGGCTTACCTCTAGCTTAAACTCTGAATCTCGCACTTCCTCTAGGAGACACCACTCCCGGATCATCAATTAGGCAATCACTGACTTCCGACTTAGCGCATTAGCAACCTTGTTAGCTTTTCCCGGATGGTACAGGATCTCGCAATCATAATCCTTAAGAAGCTCCATCTATCGACGTTGTCTCATGTTCAACTCCTTCTGAGAGAACAGATACTTGAGACTTTGGTGGTTAGTGTAAACTTAAAACTTTTCTCCTATCAGGTAATGCCTCCAAATCTTGAGAGCAAACACGATCGCTGCTAATTCCAAATCGTGCGTCGGATAGTTCGACTCATGCGGCCTCAACTGATGAGATGCATACGCAACCACCCTTCTGTGTTGCATAAGCACGCAGCCTAATCCTTTGAAAGATGCATCACTATAAATCTCGTAGCCTCTCGAACCAGACGATATTGTCAACACGGGAGCTGTAGTTAGATTATGCTTAAGCTCTTGGAAACTACGCTCACATTTATCTGTCCAAACGAATTTCTCATCCTTCTTCAGTAGTCTTGTCATAGGCAAGGCTAAGGCAGAGAACCTTTCCACAAAGCGCCTATAGTAGCTTGCCCATCCTAAGAAACTTCGAACCTCTGTCACTATCGTCGGTCTCGGCCAATCCATGACCGCTTCAATTTTGGCGGGGTCCACAGATATCCCTTCTTCAGAGACCACATGACATAGAAAAGCCACTTGAGTTAGCCAAAACTCACACTTGCTAAACTTGGCAAACAGCTGATGTTCGCGAAGAGTCTCAAACACTATTCTCAGATGCTGCTCATGCTCTTTAAAGCTCCTCGAGTAGACAAAGATGTCGTCAATAAACACGATGACGAATCTATCCAAATATTCCCTGAACACCTTGTTCATTATATCCATGAAAGCGGTTAGAGCATTTGTCAGACCAAACAGCATCATAGTGAATTCGGAATGACCATAGCGCATCCTAAATGCTGTCTTCAGTACATCATCTTTCTTAATTCTTAGCTGGTGGTATCTCGTCCGTAGGTCTATCTTGGAGAATACCGAAGCTCCTTGAAGTTGGTCAAACAAATCGTCGATCCTCGATAGTGGATACTTATTCTTGATTGTCACCTGATTGAGCTGCCGATAGTCGATACACAGACGAAGTGATCCATCTTTCTTCCTCACAAACAGCACAGGCACTCCCCATGGTGACGCATTGGGGTGGATAAATCCTTTATCCAGCAATTCCTGCATCTGTACTTTCTGTTCCTTGAGCTCAAACAACGCCATCTGATATGGTGCTTTTGATATTGGCTTCATACCAGGGGCTAGCTCAACTACGAACTCTATTTCCCTTTCAGGCGATAACCCATGCAACTCCTTAGGAAAGACGTCATGAAACTCGCTTACTGCCACGATATCCTCCAACCTTGTCTCCTCAACCAACACGTCAACAACTGACGCCAAATAACCTTGGCAACCACAACCCAACAACTGAGTCGCCTCTAGCGACGAAACTAACGGGATCGAGGTCCCCCTCGACTTCCAACAAACTTGAAACTAACCCCATTCAATAGGTTAAACAAGATTGTTTTACTATGACAGTCCAACACTGCCCTTTGCTTAGAGAGCCAATCCATGCCCACAATAAAATCAAAATCAAACATGGCCAGCACTATCAAGTCTATCCTTCCCTCATGGCTATCTACTACCAGCTTACAGCCATGACATCCTACCGCAGACAAGACACTATCCTTAAGCGGTGTAGATATTCTAAAAACTGATCGCAACGATTTCACATTCAACCTAGCTAACTTAACATACTGCTCAGCAACAAAGGAGTGGGAAGCTCCTGAATCAAATAATGCATAAGTTACTTGGTTATGCAAGAAGACCGTAGCAGAAACGGTCGGTGAATCCCTCGCCTCTTTTCGAGTGATAGCAAACACTCTTCCTTATGCCGGGGGTCGGTTCTGATAGTTCGGTGGGGCGGTCCCTCTCATCGGACCTCCTTGTTGGATCGACATCGGCCTTCCCATCTGCCTCTGGGACAGTCTCTAACCTGGTGGCCATGCTGACCACGTCCAAAATAAGCACATGCCCTTCCAGGACACGGAGCTGATCCATGCCTCTACCTACAGATTTGGTACACGCCATTGGGGCAATGCACAGGCTTCCCCACGGCATTCCTACGATTGGGCGGAACAGAGAACCTACTCCCCATCATCGGTCCCTTGCCGAAACGGCGGTTATCCCTTACTACTGGAGCAAATCACGATCCAGATGCAGTAGCTCTTTCTGCTGAATCTTGCTCTACCATATGTGCTCTTTCATACAGTTCATTGTAGTCTTTCAAATTCAGCGACATCGGAATACACTTAATCTCGGGCTTCAGCCCGTCTCTGAACCTTTTTGCCCTATCCACAGGGTCTTCAACCATTCTCGGAGCGTACTTGGATAACTTAGCAAACTTTACCTCGTACTGATCCACTGACGACTGATTCTAGCAAAGGTGTAGGAATTCAGCCATCTTCTACTCTCGCGCATAGTCTGAGAAATACTTTCCATTGAAGGCTTCCACGAAGGCAATCCACTCTGGGACCACACTCTCGGGGAAAGCTCTTCCCTACACGGCCTTCCACCACGAGCTAGCGTTACCCTACAGTTGGTAAACGACCAACGTTACTTTCTCCTCCTCCGAGCACCTTAACAAGGCGAACACCTTCTCCAGCTCCTCAATCCATGAGGTTGCAGCTTTAGGGTCACCTGCTCCAGAAAACCTTGGCGGCTTGAGCTTCAGAAACTGCTCCACTAGCCTATGGGTCTGGGGTCTTCCAACTCCGTTCTCGGCTAACGGATTCTCCTGTGGGGCGGCAGCAGTAGCTTGGTTCCTTGCTTGTTGCCCCACTATGTTTCCCAAGGTCTCTAACGCTTGAAGAATCCCATTCATCCTGGGATCTTCCTAAATTGGCCCCTCTCTAGGTACTCCTGAATCATGAACTCTATCCCTGCTAGGACCAGCCTGAGCTGCCCTTCCTCTGGGCCTACCCCTCGAATTACGGTCGCCCATTTTGTAGGACCTTTAGGACTCCTACTCGCCCAAGGGCAACACGCAATCAGAACTCAAGACAACGACTAGGAATAAATCAAACAACAAACACAAGCATAAGGTTTCAATCCTATTAACTATCCCAAACCCCTCGCACCTTATTACTCCAGGCCAAGACCATGTGGTTCAGGCTGACCTTGCTCTGATACCAAAATGGGGATGTCACACCCCAACCCTCAGGCACGCGATAACCCTTCCATTCGTTAGGTCAAAGGATAACATCCCAGGCATGTCATCGACCCATTTCTTTTTATCTTTCAATTAAACACATGCAGAAGCGATATAAAACCCCAGATAATAATACAATAAGGATAGAAAAGCAGGAGCTACAACCACAACAATAACAACAACAATAATAACAACAACACCATTTTATTTATATGCATGTTAGCCGGGGAAACATCCGATCTACAAGCCCATCACTAGGGCCATTTTCTAAGACCCACAAAAAGATATCGGGTCGGGTCTAGGGCTAACTACTACCAATAAAAGCTACTCTCCAAAAAGAACCTCCACAGCTGCGCCAACTGACTAACTAGACCGCCATACTACAGACCTGAAAAATGGTTAACAACAACAAATGAGATACAAATCTCAATGAGTCAACGCCTAAGTCCGATTAGGACGTTGATTCACTCAGGCGGCCTAAACACGCGACGACAGATCAATAGCTTGCGGTGCACGCCACGCTCTAGCTACTAAACAGAAGCATGGCTCAACAGCCAATAAACAACCACATACAACTCACCTTACTTTGAGCCACACGACAAATATTTCATGGCAATAAAGAACAGCCGGACAAGGCATACAGCCAACACACGTCACACTCTCAGGCATTCAAGCACTATGCAACATGAGGTTTTTTCAATTATTTATGCAAGAGATACACTACTCTCGCCACAGTACGGCCTCACTGCTAGTACTCTTTCGGTCGAACCGGGCGACATCCTACCCCGTTACAGTGACAGCATCCGATAGCCCCTCAAGACCCCTAAAGCAAGCATACCAGGTAGTTCCGTAAGGACTTCGGCCCATCACAAGTTACGACCGGAATCCGACCAGTCGTGTCTATCCAGACTGTACGTTACCGGCATGAACTGTCGTGCAATTGGTAAGTCAGGGGATTCCGGACTGTACGTCGCTGGCACGAACATATCAGGCGACGGACCCACCAGGAGTACCGCCCCATATCCCCCAATTACGTTAGGGAGACGAATAACCTTCGTGTGACCACATAATCACATCAGGCAAACAAACCAGTTCTTACTTCACATTAGCCCAATGCAGTCACACTCACGAGTATGCTCAAAACTCCGCCAACGGCCATTTTTATGGTCGAAATGAATAATTGGTCACATGACTGCTTAATTTCAATTAACATGGCATTTTGACCTAGGTGTGATCATTCAGCGAAAACGCGCAATCAACACGCTAGTCAACCAATCAGCATTCAGCAAATAGGTCTAACCGAACTACGATAGACATACAATTACCCATCGTAACTATTCCACTTAACCATGGTAATTCAACTAGCCACAGTAATTATTTAATCTACCACGGTAACTAATTAACCTAACCACAATAACTACTTAATCTAACCACAATTAACTATCTAACCACGGTAACTATCTAATTAACTGCGGTAATTAACTAATTCGTTCCTGTAACTATTTAATTAAATTACTAAGTGTAATTAACGGCCTAATCAGGGATTAGGGGTTAACTCACTTCGATAACTGGCGGCGACCGGCGGTGAGTGGCGGCGACGGCGGCGGTGACGAAAAACTTCTGCGACGGGTCAACGGACTCGTCTCGTCGCTCCGAACTCGAATACGACGATGGTGGTCTTCGATGACTCACAGATGACGACGAACGACGAATGGACATCGGCGGTCCGAGGCGAATGACGGCTAGACGGCGCGGCACGGCGGCTCGGCGAGCGAGAAGGGGAAACGGCGACGATGACACGGCTGCTCTGGCGATCCACGACGCGGCTGCTCTGGCGATCCACGGGAAGGCTGGATGGCGGCTGAATCGAACGGCGACGAGGCTTGGGCGGCTCGACAGCGACCTTGCGGCGGCTAGGACGACGGCACGGCGGTCGAACGGCGGCGGCGGCGGTCGGCGGCACAGCGAAGGAGAGGAAAATGGAGGAAGATGGTGTCGAAAAGATGAAGATGAGGGAGTTAGGGAGAGAGGGAGTGTACGGCCAAAGGGGGGGAAAGGAGAGAGAGAGAGAAGAGAGAGAAAGTCAAGGGGTAGAATGGTAATTTTACCAAAAGTCAAAAGTAAAAAAGGTGAATAGTAATTTTAGGATGTTTACTATGCATTTATGATGCGGGGCCCACGATCAAGTCAGTGTTAATGGCGTTCGGCATATATGAATAATATCCGAGGGTATTTTGGTCATTTACTAATTTAGGACTAGTTGGACATTTGGTTTAGGGTTAGACCCGGGCGCGAAGGAGCAATGACAATAGAACCTATGGCACGACGGCACTAGATTATCTACGCTTCAGTCGTTGATTAAAATCCTCTAGATCGAACCATTCCGCGTCCGATAAATGTCACTCAATTCCGAGAGTCCCAATATTATTCATTTCATAAGCCTTGAAATTTCAAGATGTTACAGTTGGAATCGATACAATTTACCCTTCATTCACATTTCTCCGCCTTGACCTTTAGGCACCCTCAAAAGGGAATACACACATAAAGGATGTATGCATGATATGCATGATGCAAGTGATCTAAAGTGAATCATGCTTGCAACTAAGAACGGCTTTGTATCTCTCACTCTATTCGTGGAAAGTGTTTCTTTGATGTATATGACAAACCACAAAATTCAAATCTTTTTTCTTCTCAAATATTCTTTTCAAAGAGACTTCTAGTCGATAAGAAGTTTGAAAGGATTCAAATGTTGCTTGAATGTGTATCGGGGCTTCACGAAAGATTTTGCTCTCAAGTGGGCCATTAAGATGATCTTGAATTCATATATTCTAAATGCATGTTCAAGATGAAGTAAGAGGGTACTCCCTATTTTATCATTTAAAAGCATTGTTCCTCGGGTGCTTTGCTTCCATTTATTGCCTGTGAAGAAAAACACAGGAAACATTATCTTCAGGATTGATTGAAAGATACTTAGGAACGATACGTCTTTTCATCGAAATGGATGATTCGGTCTCGTCCTTCTTCTTGGTTGGTAGTGCAATCGCGCTTGGATGACTTCCCCTATTCATCGTCCCAATATCCTTCTTTGGTAGGATTGGGGAGACTTGCTTCAAGTAAACTCTCTTTGTTCATCTTTGAACATCTCTTCTAGTAGCTTAAGTAATTGGCCATTTTCAACCTAGACCAAGAGAAATATGTCGACAGGTTAGGCCATCTATGAGACGTTTTCATTAGAATGGTCACATTTACCTTCTTGAAGCACCACTCCTAAGAATACTCTACACAAATCAGTGTGTGAGCAACATCAAAGTTTTTGCAGGAATGTTTTGAAAAATTCTTTTAAAAGATGTTTTCAATAAAAGAATCAACAAAAAGGGGGGGGGAACTAGTCCTTATATCATCGGACATTCTCATTCCTCTAAAATTGATTTGGAAACTAGGAAGTGTGCAGGAACCCAGGCCTCAAGTCTTCAAAAATCAAAGACAAGTGTCATCATCGGGCTAGTTTGGAATATTCCCGCACGTCCTTAATAAAACATGCATATGCATTTACTAAAATGAAATGATAAGGCCGTTTTACAATGTAGACTACCTTGGACCAACGGCTCAAGATCCAAGGTGTCATTGAGTTCTACTTACAATATGAATTGAAAGACTAAATGACATGAAACAAATAACTAACGTTGACCACTTTATTCTGGAAAATCCGTAACAGCTTCAAACGACCCAGCTTCTTGGTATACCAGTATGGTATCCTCCTTATATTAGCGAATCACTTTCTTCCATGAACTTTTTTGGGATATGATGATGCCACGGTTGGAATGCCTTGTGATTTGGAGACGTCAACCGAGAAGTCCAGTATGTCTTCCCCTTCTTCGTCATCTACAAGGATTACTCCTTGATGTCCAGACGAAGGATTCTGTTGTATGTTCGAATCTACTTCCTTCAAATCCAAAAGGTTATTGTCAATACGCTTTTGAACTTTGATCTTGAGTAGGACACAATCGTCCGTGCTGTGCCCCTTTTCCCGCATATGATAGGCACATGTTTAGTTTCATCATAACCTTTAATCTTGGGAGGATTATGTCTTGGCACTTCCTTAGCGATCATCCGCCCTTCTAAAAGCAATGGGAGAAGTTTCGAAAGAGGGCAAGGAAGTGGAGTAAACTATTTAGGTTTCTTCTTTGGTCTGACGGACTTTAGGGCAGTCTGAGCAGACTCAGTTGGCTTTGGGGCCGATTCAAGGTAAGATTTCTAATTTGGTACAAATGTCGTAACAACAAAAGACCCCATTTGGAATTTATGACTTCGACGAGGCAAGTCCCGTTTGTGAGGCTTCTTTTGAGGACCATGAACTGGTTGGATAACGGTGAAGTTGGCTCCCTTGATATATTCTTGGCCATGTCATTTATTGGTGAAAGATTGGTTGACTTCGTACAGGGGTTCTTCATACGGTCGTTTTCCTTTGCCTGCCATATTACCATTGGTGGTTTCGAACATAGAACGGGATGGCGATTCCATAATGACTTGATTCACGCGATCCATAAGGTGCATCAACATTCTACGCATCTCATTAATCTGGTTCTGAAGGTCTTCCGGAGTAGGTGAAGCCTTATTCGGAAGCAATGAAGTTATGGATGCTTCGAAATCTGCAAATGTGGCGATCATCTCTTCAAACCGTCTTTCTAAATCAGCAAGCCGATTGCTTTGCTTTTCAACATCCATTCGAAGCTTTGAAGGCGGCGCATTATGCATAGCTTGTGGAATAACATGGGTTCTTGGTTGTTGAGATATTTCTCCTAGCATGGAAATTACGTGAAAGAGGTTAAATTCCACATAGGCGAGCCGAGCGGAGATATTTTGGTTATCCATCTTGCTTGAGAGTGTAGTTTCACAAGCGATCTCGTTCTCACCGTTCCTTGTCACCTGTTTAAATGAAAGAACGGTTATTAGAAGAGAGAAATGGAAAAGAAAGCATAAATCATGCTTTCTTGTGATTAATAAAGATAAGAATCTTTACGCGAGTCCTAGCCTTGCGTGAAAAGCTCTTATCAATATTTTTCATAAGAAAACATACTATTGAAAGGGATATAATCCGTGGTAACTGCCTTTGTCCAATTTCAAGGAAAATCAATGGAACGTCCAAGAAGAGTGAAGTACAATTTTAATATATCCTAAATTCAATGGAATATAGGTCATCCAAATTGAAGCCATTTACTAGGAACGGGAATAATTTGAATATCTAATATTCCCTTGAATTTAGAAAAAATTAACAACTTTGATTAGTTACCATGGATTACACATGAAAGCTAATCATGTGAAATGAGCTGATATATGCATGAGCCATTCAATTCCATGTTCCCTTTTGGTGAAATAAGGTCAAGTTCCCTTATATAGCCAAAAGGTCAAGTAAAGGTCCCAATTCAGATTTCTTCCCAAGGGAATCATGTAGTTGATTGGAAACATCCAAGTGATTGAAGAAAATGCCACTATCACATTCCACTGATTTTTAGAAAGGTTTATGAGGAGTTGAGATGAAATGAGATACAACTGAGATAGATCCCTATACAATCACACCTAAGGGATAAGATAGAGAGAATTTATACATGAGAAATCCTATACATGAATACTAGATAAGCGAAAAAGAAAGTCAAGAGAATGTGATCTCAAACACCTATAGAGATGTCCCAAGTCTAATCTTCAAGAAATGACCTTTGGATCATCAAATCAGCTAATCCACCTTGTTCGGGAAGGAATGATACCGACTTTGCCCTTGCATTCAGAAGACTCGGGGAAACCATCTCTATCTATCCTTAAAATAGAATTTAATCCAATCACTTGAATGATAACAAGATGATGCATATCATGATAGAGGGAATGCAATGCATGGAATGCATAATCTAAAAAGGCATGATAAAATGAATTACAAGTTCAAAAGCGAGAAGACCTTATCAACCATACTCTTTTTTTTATTTTTTTTATTTTTGATTTTAGGTATACCAACCTTCCATTCACATGAGCATGAGACAAGTAGGGGTTCGACTCTAAAAATCAAAAAGGGATAAGGTATGGACCTAGAAAGGTTCCCATTATCCGGTTAATAAATTTGTCCCAAAGGGCTATCAAACGCAATAGGGTAGAATCATTAATCCAAATAACGAGCGGGATTGAATATGGTCAACCCAAATGCAATCAAATGTGAGAGCTTTACATACCAATCCCTATCTATGGCGAACTAAGAGGTTGTTCGCGGCTTGGGTTTAGGCGCTTATGTGTGCAGGTGTCGCGATCCTCGAAAGATGCAAAGGCATGCACAGCATTTGATATCAAAACAGCGCTTCAATAATGTATAAAGTAAACAAGCAACCCCAAACACCATATCTGCATAAAACAAGTCAGCATAGGCGCCACCCCTTATAACTCCCATCTACAACAACATTTAACACGTTCGTTAGGGGACGTACCTCACTCTCAAGCGCATCTGCATAAAAATCAGGTTAGAAAAGCAATCAACATTTTAATCGGCTCAAGTCCTCTAATGTCCCCAATGGAGTCGCCAGTCTGTCGCGACCCGCCTCGGAGGAGCGGGCTAATGGATTACCGACGATCTCATCCGCTTGATAAGACGGACGGGCGTGGGCCCTCCCAAGCCCATACCAAATCGCGCTAGGGAGGTATTTTAAACGAGGTCAACTTTAGTGTAGTCGGGTGACATGTGATAAATGTGCATGCCATCGGAGTCGTCACCAATCATTTTTTGGAGGGTATGATCGGAAACCCTACCAAGCGGTTGGGAGAGACTGTTCGGTTCTGCGAGAATTAGAGAAGAGGGTTTGAGGACTTAGTTACGTCGAGATTGTCATTGACGCCCTTTCGGTACCTAAGTTGATCGATTTTCTAACCTAAGATTTCATGCAGACATCTCAAGAGGTAAGGTAGGCTCTAACGTCTAAAGGGTGTCATGTAGATAGGAATTTTCTAGCCTATCAATCATAGTTAGTAATCGAAGATGCGCAAATCAAGGAACCGGGTCATACGGATAAATCACATCAAAAAATTTACGTGGACTGCCTAGTAGAGCCCTAAGGGCTTAGAGAATGCATCATTGAAGTTCTGGGGTAGTTGGAGACAAAATGTCCAGAGGGGTGAAACGGTCATTTTTAAAGGTTCGGGAACCCAAAATTGACAAAAATGGGTTGGGCTAGTTGAATGTGGCCATTTCCTATTTTTTGTGATTTTTGGAAATTTTTCTGAATTTTGCCTGATTTTTCTATTTTTTTAATGAATTTTTGGGTATTTTTTTATTTTTTTTATTTTTTTATTAATTTTTCAGACCGGGTCGGGTCAACCCGGCCCACGCCTCACAGGTGCCCGGCCCAGACCGTACGGGTCCCGGGCCGATCTAAAGGAAAACGACGTCACTTCGCCCATTTTTGAATTTTTGAATTTTTTTGAATTTTTTTATTGATTTTTTATTTATGAAATGATTTTTTAATTTGAAAATTCTACGATTGCGCCACGTGGCCAAATCATGGCCGTCCGATTGGTTTTTTTTATTTAAACTTTTGTATCAGAATGCACTGACGTGGCAGGCCACGTCAGTGCCATGTCGGCTGTTGACCGGTGAACAGTCCGAAGGTTGAAGACAACCAACGGACGACCGGGAGCTTTTCGAAGCCGATCAACGGTCAAATCTACTCCAATCCGGGCAATCTTGGTACCGTTGGAATATTTTCGACATAAGCTATCACATATCCAAAAATCAGCTTGATCCAACGGTGACAACTACTTGAAAAGAGCATGAATAGGTTCGGCCGCGGTGACGCCCAGTCATGCGTTTTGCACAATATCAATCCAAACCAAAGCTACAGCTAGCATCCATGGGGTCCAGGGGTATTTACCTTGTGGTCCAATCGGCTCGAGGAAGTCTGAAACGAGCGTGTGAGCTTGGGATAAGTTCGGCCATGGTGAGGTATGCGGAGGCTCGTTCATGGCGTTTTAGGCCAAGTCAATGCAAAATGAAGGTATGCTTGAGCTTAGAAACGACTAGAGATGTAATCCGATCAATTAAAACGAAGGAAAATGGGTAGATATGCAACTCACCATTGGAGGAGCTTCGGGAATACGAAAATGGAGTTTCCCTTCTTGGAGATGTTGAGACCGATGGCTGGGTTTGACGCGTTCCTTGGAGCCTCAGGAACCTCGAGGAACGATTGACGAGCTTCATTTTCTCTCTAATGGCGTCACGAGCTCTTGGAAGCTTTCCCCGAGCTGTTCGTAAAATGGCGTTCACAGAGCTCTCCAGAGAGGTTTCTCTCACTACTTTTTCCTCTCCCTTTTCTCTCTCTCTAACTCTAGCTTTCGATGAAATTTCTGGTCCAACTCCAACCGAACTCCCCTTCCCGAACTGATTTTTTGTTGTTTTATGAACTTCTTGTAACTGATTTTTGGGCGCCAAGACGGTTATGCCAGCTGGCCACGTGGACGGGGAAGCTTTGTTGAAGGAGTTTGCGGTGACCAACATAGAATGGAGGAGAATCGGTTTAGACGCTGCTTCCTTGAAGTCTTCTTGTGCACAAACAGACCTGGAAGAAGACGCTACTGTGTGTGTAGCTTCTTGGTCAACAAAGTCAATAGGTTGATCGGGCCGGTTTGACCAGATCCGGTTGACCTAGTTTTTGCTATTTTCACTCAATTCATCGCCAATTTGATTCTTTTTGAAGGGAACAAATCCCATAACGTACACAGCGGAATTACACGGAATTAACAAACCCAGAAACTTACTTGAGTCACTGATCGGAGAAGTATATCACATAACGGACATACCTCATTTTTCACAGATTAAATGTTACAATTGCAGTCCATCGAGAAATCGTTCGTCTGTTTGATGTTCGGAAGTGGAATTGGAATTCGTCGTCCTTTTCTTTTCCTCGTACTGTTCTCTCTTTTCTCTCGTTCATTCTTGAACGTAAGAACAGACGCGAACTTTTTCACGTTTAAAAGGAGTAACTGCCTTTGGCAGTTATCTGAGAGGATAAGGGGCTGGGATAGCATACATGGGCGGATCATGGTACTCCCATACACCCCATAAAATCCAACATTTCTCACTCGCCCATAAAGGGCTATCCATAACTCTCATTTGCCCACGAAGGGTCAACAACTCTCACTTGCCCACGAAGGGTTAAACATAACTTTCTCTCTTTTCTGCAAAGTTCATATCAACAAATAATCCGTGCGACCAGCATACTATGAGAGCTCGTTGCCATACATCTGTTAGGAGTATATAACAGCTCAAAATAGGCATATTAACTCAGAGTAGATCTAGTATGCAGTACCCTAGATCAATCAGTCACATTTACATCATATCTCTCTTGATCTTTAAGCATTTCATATGCATTGTATTCACAATCATGATTAAACTCAAATAATCATAATTGGTCGACCTGTGAATACAAAGATAGAATGTGACATCAAAACAAATTGATCTTCCTCTTCCGTTAAACCTCTCAATTTCAGTTCAGCTCGCTTTTCTAGAAATGTCCCATTAGATCGAATCAATCTCATGACCATTGGCAACACTCTAAGATAGCGAATGCTGAATAGAAATTTTGAGAATAAGTAAGAGTCATGAGGGCACAAATTTGAGGAACTTTTACCCTCAAGAGTCTCACACGGTTTGAAAGTTGAGATCAAAACTTCCGCCAACTCTTATTGGTCGTGTGATGCATACGTAGTATGAAATACGCATTACGGTATTCTCTCCTTTCCCATGGAGCGTATGTCTTGTCACTTAATATCGTACAGATGATAGTTCAGACATACCCAATGTCTAACTTGAGTTCACAAATCTACTCTTTTGAAAGAATCCATCAAAACTCACATCTGGCATTAAGACAGATAAAGCAAAATATGTGGGCTATTTCACTTTCGGACATAATAAATAATATGTCCTCATCTTAACACTTTGTTAAGGCGACATCTATACTTTAAGCTCGAGCTCTCAATTATCACCTAGATAATGAGCTTAAAATTGTCTAATCTCTATTTATCACATAGTAAATAAATGTGAGTGGGCTAATCTCTTATCTGCTCGACATACCTTCTCAACATAATGCACTAAGCATTAATATGCATAAATATCGAACAAACTCAAGCATTAATAATAATGAAACATCACATTAACTGTGAACTTTGGGAAAAATAATTATCCAGTACTTCAACTTCCACGTAGTCCTAGAGATTTTAACATATGGAACTAATCCCTTTGTCAACACATGACCAAGGAAAACATCTCTAGGAATTGACTTCGTTATAAGATCTGCTATCATTTTATGCGTAGATATGTACTGTACGTTCACATCTTTTCGTACAACCATGTCTTTCATAAAATCATACTTCGTGTCTATATGTTTCGTCTTGCAGTAGATCCTTAGTGTAAGCTCTTGCTGCTTGGCTATCACAATTAACCAATAATTGAACCTACAGCAACCTTAGCAACACCTCATTGATCCAAACATCTCTTAAGACAAACACCCTCTCGTACTGCTGCTGATAATGCCACAAATTCGACTTTGATTGTGGATAAGGCTACACACATTTGCTTCTTACTACTCAATGATATGGCGCTATTGTGAAGTAAGAATGCAAATCTAGAGGTAGAATTTCTCTCATCTAAACCTCCTCTTCAGTCAACATCAGTATAGCCTTCAAGGCGCAGATCTCTACCTTGATTACTCAACGAATAATTAGCAGTACCATTCAGATACCTTAGGATTCTATTGACGGCAGTCCAAAGTGCTTGACTTGGATTGGATTGGTATCAACTCACCATTCCAACTACATAATAAATATCAGGTCTTGTACACACCATAGCATACATTAAGTTTCCAACAGCACTAGCATATGGAACACCTTCCATTCGTTCCTTTTCTTGTGGAGTCTCAGGACACATTCTACGGCTCAATCCTTCACTTCTTGCAATAGGAGTATCTTTGGATTTACAGTCTTGCAAACGAAATCATTCAAGAACTTTATCAATATAAGTCTCTTGTGAAAGAGATCACAATCTCTTTGAACAATATCTTGAATCTTAACTCCAAGAATATATGCAGATTTACCCATATCTTTTATCTCAAAATTGGAACATAACCAATTCTTGACTGTATTAACAAACTCCATATTACTCCCTACAATTAGTATATCATCAACATATAATGATAAAATCACAAATTGATCTATGGATCTTTTGATATATACGCAATGATCTCCATCAATCATTACAAAATCATATGCCACTATGGCATTACGAAAAAGTATATACCATTGTCTCGAAGACTGCTTAAGGCCATATGTCGATCTCAAAATTCATTTTTGTTGAATATACCCTTTCACCACAAGGCGAGCCTTATTTCTCTCAATCGAGCCATCAGTTTTACTCTTTATTTTGAGAACCCACTTGTTCCCAATGGCTTTGCATCCGTTCGGAAGATCAACCAGTTCTCAAACTTGAATTGATCTCATTGACTCCATCTCTTTTTTTTTTATTGCTTGTATCCAATTTTTCTTATCGAGGCAAGTCAGAGCCTCATTTACATTCCTTGGCTCATTCACTTCTAGTGGAGCAACCATGAAAGCTTTACCTTCAATGTCTAAACGTTGACAAGTTGACGGAGAACGATTTTGCGACTTGTTCACCAAATTTGAGATTATACACTTAGTACATCAATCTCCATTATGCTCCCACTCGGATTAAATAACGACTACATCTTCACATCAAGTGGTTGCAATTGAGACTGATTCGAAACAAATTCCCCACTTCTCACATTGCTCCCACTTGGATGATATGCCTCAATAAAATCATTATCACTATCCAAGGTTTTAAACAAAGAATAGTCTTCACCTATCTCGTCCTTTTTCTAAAATTCATTCACTAAGAATGTGACATCTCGTTATTTGCTCACCTATAAACACACACCCTTTCGAGTGCTCTCAGTATCTCATGAAGATACTCGTTTTTGCCTCTATGGCCCAATTTCCCATACTTGTGGGAAGATTCGTGTGTATAAGTAGCACTTCCTAAAGGTCTAAGAAAACTCAAATCTTATTTTCAACCTGTCCACAACTCATATGAAGTGAAGGTAACTGATTTAGAAGGCATACGGTTAAATATCTAGACAGCATTCAACAAATCTTCATCCCAAAAGGTGATAGGCAAATTAGCGCCATCATAGACCTAACCATTTCCATTGGGACCTATTTCTTCTCTCTGTGACTCCATTCTGTTGAGGAATCGCTGAAATAGTCAACTGCCTTTCTATTCCTTTTTCATCACATAAACATCTGAACTAATCAGATAAATTTTATTCAACCTTGATTGGATCTTAATTTTTTTTTTAAAAGCTCAAAAATTTCTCAAAGCAACTCATGCTTCAGATTTATGAGAAATAAAAAATAACATGTCCGAATCGAGTGTAATCATCTATAAATGTGATGAAATAAATAGCCCCACGCCTTACTCTCGCATTCATTGAACCACATATGTCTGAATGGATCAACTGCAAAGGAAACTCAGCTCTTGTTCCTTTTTCAAATGGTTTCCTCTTTGTTTTTCCCGCCTGGCAATGTTCGCAAATAGGCAAATTGAATTTTTCAATATTTTCACATAAGCCCTCTTTGGCTTATCTAAATATTCGCCATTGGCCAATATGACCTAGCTTAGCATGCCATATATTCACATCATTACAGAAGATGTAAATAGGGAATAACTAACATTCACACTATTGTACTCAACAATCAGCATAATAAAACCATCCAGAAAATATCCAGAACCACAATAACTTGTTCCCAATGATAAATCATCACCATCGTTATGAAAGTTTAAACTAAAACTAAGTTTAGCCAATACTAACATGGAAACTAAATTCCATCGAGTTTCTGGAGCATATAACACATTATGTAGGAACATGGTGCGACCACCGTGCATATTCAATTGGCAAGTGCCAATCCCTTTGACTTCCACTTAGGAATTATTTCCCACATATATCTACTATGCTCCATGTGGAATTTTGTCGAAATTCTACAAAGGCATTTATGTCCTTTACTACATGGTCTGTGGCTCATGGGTCTACAGTCCACAAAGGATGAGGTTTAGTTACAAAAACTGAACTGGAGACATCAGTAACACTCTAAAGTGTACAAAGGGTTTCTAACTTCTTTGAATCACCACAGTTGCGAGCAAAGTGACCCTTTTTGCCACAATTAAAATACTTCACTTACGAAATGTCATTCTTGAAAGGACACTTTCTTTTCCCATGTTGGTTAAACTTCAGTTTCTTTCTTGAAGAATTTGTTCCCTTGCCCTTCCACTTCTTGAACCCACCTTGACGCTTACGCTCGGAGTCCGAAGCTCCATGTGAACTAGAACCAACATAACAAGTGTCAGTTATTGGTTTAGCCGCCAGAAGGCGATCCACCTCTAGTTCAAGACGGCGCAAAGTATCCTCAAAAGTCTTTACTTTTCATTGTGGATTAAGTGGATTTTTGATATGCACATAGCTATGAGGTAAAGAATGGATTACTGCTTGCATTTACTGCTCCTTAGTCAAAATGTGGCCCGCATCTTATAATTCACTTATCATATTTGACGTACTTATCAAAATATTGTTTTATATTCTGCCCATGTGGCATCATATAAGTGTCAAACCTTATAGTGATCTATCTCAACTTGGTGACCAATGTCTAACCAAACTTAGTTTTTAATGCTTCCCACTTGACTTTGGCATTTTCATAAATGCCTGAACTCATGCATAAAACGATTTTCCATGCTACTCAGCAACATAATGCGAGCAATAGAGTTCATCTTTTTCCATGCATCAAATGCCTCTTTATACTTTTTATGATGTGCAGTATTTTCATCTTCAGGTTCTTCTATAACTAGGTTAAGAGCTTCTAGTGCTTTTTGCTCTTCTGGTACATACTGGATTTTCACATTCCAATTTTCATAATGTTCACCGTTCAAATTCTCTCCTTTGTTAAGCTTAGCTACGATATTCTAAGAAGCTATGGCCATTGTATCTGAACAAGAAGTTCTATAGACATGTATTCACGAACTATTAATGCCTAATATTTATGCATCTATTTTACACTAACTAATTACATTAATGAATAATTTCACATAAGTTCTCAGATTCGAAAGTTCACAATGTTCCCAATCATCGTCTAAGAATCCTCGCTTGAAATTATCATTAATATAATCATTTATGTAAAATTGAGTTCAATAAAGTCACTAAAACTTTATTGAACTCCCCACTCGAATAAAGATCATAAATCATTCAATGATCCATATATCTTGTAATCATAACATGGCATGGCATGATTTGAATTAATACACAAATAATTCACGCATCAAATCATACTCTAATTTCATAATACAAGATATAAATAGCAAGTATTCTAAACTTTATACATGCTTTCAGCAATCATGCTCTATGCAATTTGCATGCGATTATATACATGTAAGCCATCCTCGATATTTACAAAAATATAGAAGAAAAAAAATACTCGTAAAACGCCCGAAAATACGTGTATCATAGGTTTCATACGTATTTTCATAATTTTAAATACATCAAACTTGTCCAACTAATATATCAAATTGAAGATAATTTCGAGACGAACACAAAGGTATCTCGCATGCCCCAAACGGAGCTTGGACGCACCTCCAAGTGCCGGTCAAAGCTTCGACGTGTTTGGTCAACGGAGGCAAAAATGCAATTTTTTTTTTAAATTCGAGGACCAGAACTGCAATTTTCAACAAATTTAGGGACTAAATTGAAATTTCCAAAAATTTGAGGGACCAAAATACAATTTTCTGAAAAAATAGGGACCAAAATGCAATTTTTCGAAAGTTTGAGGATCAAATTGCAATTTCAGAAAGTTAGAGGACCAAATTGCAATTTTCACAAAGTTCGGGGGCAAAAACGTAACTCTGCCGGTCAGCGGTCAATAGTTGACCGATCAACGATCAACAATTGAACTAGTCAACGGGTCGGTACCGGGTTGGGTCGGGACCGGGTTGGGTCGGGTTCTCGGGTTGGGTCGGCCCCGGGTCAGATGATGTCACTTGCCACGTCACCGAGCCACATCAGCACTCCACGTCCAATGCCACGTCAGCGCTACGTAAGAGCCACGTCAGCCAGCGGTTCCCGATGGTTCACGCACGTGTAGAGCACGTGGGCGCGTGAGTTCCACGCGCAGCGGTTCTCTCCGGCGCGTGTCGACGCGTGTTGGCTTTTCCTGCGGTATCTGACGGCGTTTGACCACTCAAATTGCTCGTATGATCAAGACGAGCCTGTTGGTATACTGGAAACCCATTTTCACTAAGCAAAATTTCACGAAAAAGGCGACGTTTCGCCGTAGCCTCGAGGGACCCCGCCTCGTCACGGCACGTGGCACGCGTGCGGCCTTTGCCGACGTCGGCTCGCGACGGGTGACCACTCAAAATCTTCGTCTCTCCGAGCCCGTTCCATTGATTTGTTCAAAAAATATTTTGGTTGAGAAGAACAGAATCGATTCCCAATGAACAGTGGCGACGAAAAACGGGTTTTACGCGTTAAAACGATTACAAAACATCACTTGATCAGGAAACAAGAATCGATTGCTCTGATACCAATGAAGGGAACAAATCCCATAACGTACGCAACGGAATTACATGGAATTAACAAGCCCAGAAACTTACTTGAGTCACTGATCGGAGAAGTATATCACATAACGGACATATCTCGTTTTCCACAGATTAAATGTTACCGTTGCAGTCCCTCGAGAGATCGTTCGTCTATTTGACGTTCGGAAGTGGAATCGGAATTTGTCGTCCTTTTCTTTTCCTCGTACTGTTCTCTCTTTTCTCTCGTTCATTCTTAAACGTAAGAACAAACGCGAACTTTTTCACGTTTAAAAGGAGTAACTGCCTTTGGCAGTTATCTGAGAGGATGAGGGGCTAGGATAGCATACATGGGCGGACCATGGTACTCCCGTACACCCCATAAAATCCAACACTTTTCATGAAATTAATCTCAAAATTGAACTCAAGGACATTAAAATCATCTAGGAGAGGCAAGTTTGAGTCAAAATTGGTTCAGTTTTATGCAAAAACCCCTTATTTGAATTTTGACCCGAATAGAAAAAATGGCTAATCCAGATCCTTAATGATGCGGTAGCATCTGATCATGCAACCAATGATACACCCCATGTTAATGAGCAAACCTTGATTCCATTCGCAAGTTCTGAACAATCATTTTCATTTAGGCCAAGAATGAATTTGGTCACAACTTGCTTCAATGGATCGTATCTACATGAAGACTATCGACTAGGATGCTCAGAAGTTAGGAAGCTTAGACGATGGAGAGCTCAGACGATGGCGAGTTCAGATGTTGGTGAACTCAGACGATGGAGAGCTTAGACGATAGCAAGCTCAGATGATAGTGAGCCCAGACGATGGCAAGCTTAGATGTTGGCAAACTCACAATCTGACTTGCCTAATTTGTTGCCGATTTGCTGCCTGCTCAAATATATATCAATGGGAGGCTGATTGGAGTTGTTTTGTTTGATATCGGTAGATCTTCTAAGATTGATATTGGCTGTGCAAGGCTAGTGGACGAGATTATTTATTTCCTTTTCTTATATCATTTATTTTGGACGAGATTATTTGTTTCCTTTTCTTATTTCGTTTGTTCCTCCATTAATAGAGGAGTGTTCTTGATTGTAACCAGACCATTATTGTTGATGAATGAGAATTCCTCTTTGTGAGTTGAATTGTAAACACTTCGGCATCTTTATCCTTGGAGAGTGGATACTCCTTGGTGGTGAACCAAAAGCCCTTTATGTTCGGTTGGTGACGTAGCCTTTATACCGTGGTGGTGAGCTTCTGTTCAATCACGATCTCTTTCCTCGGCTGGTGTTATCTTTAGGGCTTGGTAGTGATCGTTCTATCGTTCGATCTATGTTGTTGGCTGGTGATATCTTTACGCTACGATATAGTTCGATTCCTATTGGCTCGTTGCTGTTCTCTTACACTATCCATTCACTTAATCTCGAAATCGCCCCCATGCACCATCCATACACTTTGATCTATCCATTATTCCTTCCACAATCACTCATAACACATTCGTCCGCCTCACGCACGCATCAAGTTGGTATCAGAGCTCTAGGTTGAACTCATTTTGAGTGATTCCTTTTCTGCTATCAATACTATTCTACAATGGGTGATCCAATAGTTCCAAGAGGCTTGACTTTCAAACAAGCCCACAACGAGAGATGAGATCGTGCAATAAACCAATTGCAGCAACAAATGGAGCGGGTCCTCACCCTTTTGGAAAACCAAGTGGGACAAGACCTGCCGCCGCGGGAACCTCCCAATAATCACTCGCACCGTGACGATCCTCGTTCAGACTCAGATGATGAATCCAACAACACTAGAGGTGATTCTAGTGACTCAGACTATTGAACTAGAAGGAGAAGGGGAAGGCACAACAACAACGACCGCGATGTGAAGGTAGAGGTACCTGAATTTGAAGGTAGCCTTAATCCTGATGATTTTATTGATTGGTTGCACACTATAGAGCGAGTATTTGAGTTTAAATCTTACTCGAATGAAAAGAGATGCAAAGTTGCTATTCTTAAATTTAAGAAGTATGCTTCACTTTGGTGGGAAAATCTGAAAAATCAAAGAATTCGGGAAGGCAAAAGAAAGATCCGTTCGTGGGAAAAACTCAAGAAGTTGATGAAGAAGATATTCTTACCCATGAACTATAAACAAGACTTATTCCTTAAGCTAAATTCCCTTAAGCAGCACGGGATGAGCATAGAGGAATACATCAGGGAGTTTGAACAACTCATGATGAGGTGCGATGTTCCAGAATCACAAGAGCAAACCATTGCTCATTTTGTTGGTGGCTTGAATAGGGAAATTGCTGATTTGATTTAGCTTCAACCTTATTGGTCCTTCGAGGATGTGTGCAAATTAGTAATGAAGGTTGAGAAGCAAGTGAGCAGCAAGAGGTTGTCTTCCAGAACCTCAACAAGGGGAACATCCTTCTTTAAGGGTGCTTCTTCTAGTAAGATTGAGAGTTCATCGGCTAAAGACAAAGATAAACCAAAGGCTGCTGAACCCGTCAAAGAACCCAACAAGAAACCTGATGGTGACAATCGAAAGTGCTTTAAATGCCTTGGCTATGGTCATTTTCAAGCAAATTGTCCTAACCGGAGAGTTATGATTATTCAAGAGGCCGAGAAGATGGAGTTAGAGATTCAAGATGAAGTGAATGAATCTAATCATAATGGTTCTGAATATGAGGAACAAGAAGAGTTCATGGAGAAATCTTATGATGGCAATTGTCTGGTTATCCGGAGAGCCTTACACTCCAACGTTTCCCCAGAAGATGATGAGCAAAGACAAAACATCTTCCACACCCATTGCACCATTAACGGGAAGGTGTGTACGATGATTGTTGATGGAGGAAGCTGCACCAACGTTGCTTCAACAACTTTGGTTGATAAATTGAAGTTATCGACTTCCAAACATCCTCAACCGTACAAACTCCAATGGCTTAGCAAAGGAAGTGATCTTAAGGTAACTAAATGAACCTTGATTTCATTTTCAATCGGCAAAAGTTACCAAGACCAGATTCTATGTGACGTTATTCCCATGGATGCATGCCACTTGTTGTTAGGAAGACCATGGCTGTATGATAGAAAGGTTGTGCATGATGGGCATAAAAACACATATTCGTTTCACAAGGAACAGAAACGCATTACTCTTGTTCCCTTGAATCCATTCTTGATACCGAAAATCAACCTAGGGAGGGAAACACTAGAAAAGAGAGTCTGTTCTTGAATGAAACACAGGTTGAGAGAGCCATTAGCAAGCAAAAGAATGTGTATGCTTTGCTCATGGTTGAGAAAAAGAGTGAGATTGAGAAACCCTTGCACCCGAAAATGCAATCCTTGTTGAGAGAATTTGCAGATGTGTTTCCGGAGGAGTTGCCAGATGGATTACCTCCATTTAGGGGAATTGAGCATCACATTAATCTATTACCCGGTGCTTCTCTTCCAAACAAAGCAGCGTACTGATGTAACCCGAAAGAGACAAAGGAGCTACATCGGCAAGTCAATGAAATTATTGACAAGGGCTATGTTCGAGAAAGTATGAGCCCATGTTCTATTCTGGCTCTACTCATGCCAAAGAAAGATGGCTCATTCAGGATGTGCGTGGATAGCCGTGCCATCAACAACATCACCATTAAGTATAGATACCTTATACCTAGACTTGATGATATGCTTGATGAATTACATGGTTCAATTGTGTTTTCAAAGATAGACTTGCGGAGTGGTTATCACCAGATTCGAATGCGAGAGGGTGATGAATGGAAAACAGCTTTCAAGACTAAAGGAGGCCACTATGAGTGGCTGGTTATACCATTCGGACTCTCAAATGCTCCGAGTACATTCATGAGGCTTATGAACGAAGTCCTTCGTCCTTTTATAGGTCACTATGTTGTTGTATACTTTGATGATATCCTTGTGTACAGCAGAAATGAGAAAGAGCATGTTTCTCACTTGAAACATATATTTGATGTTTTGAGGCAGCATAAGCTCTTTGCGAAGATGGAGAAGTGTGAATTGTTCTCTTCCAGCGTTGTATTCCTTGGATATGTGATTTCTAAGGATGGAATCTCCGTTGATCAGTCCAAGGTGGAAGAAATATGTTCGTGGCCGACACCGAAATCTATCACCGATGTAAGAAGTTTTCATGGCCTTGCATCTTTCTATCATAGATTTGTGAAGAACTTTAGTACTGTTATGGCTCCCATAACCGAATGTATGAAGAGAGGTTCTTTTGAATGGACAAAGGCTGCTTATAATGCTTTTCAAGCCATCAAGCTGAAACTTTGTGAGTCTCTTATTCTTCCCCTTCCTGATTTCAATAAAGTATTTGAAGTTGAATATGATGCAAGTAGAGTTGGCATTGGGGCTGTTCTTGTCCAAGAGCAAAAATCATTGGTGTATTTCAGTGAGAAGCTGACTTACTCCAAGAAAAATTATTCGACATATGATAAGGAGTTCTATGCTATTGTGTGAGCTCTAGATCATTGGAGTCATTACTTGAGGCCAAAGCAGTTTGTTCTTCATTCAGATCACGAGGCCCTCCAATTTATTAGCGACCAACACAAGCTCAACTCGAGACATGCTAAATGGGTAGAATTCCTTCAATCTTTTTCATTTGTCTCAAAATATAAACCTGGCCATACTAATGTGGTAGTCGATGCTTTGTCAAGAAGATATGCTATGCTTGCTGTTTTGGATTCGAGAATCCTTGATTTCCAGGCTATGAAAGAACTTTATGCTGGTGATCCCAATTTCTCATCCATCATCGCCGACTATAAACGTGGAGTTCAGGGCACTTATTTTGTCCAAGATGGGTTTCTTTTCAAAGGAAATCAATTATGCGTGCCAACAAGCTCGTTTAGAGAATTGCTGATTCGAGAAGCACATGGTGGAGGATTAGCGGGCCATTTCGGAATCAACAAAACTCTTGAGGTTCTTCAACAGCATTTCTACTGGCCAAAGATAAATGGAGATGTGCATGCCATTATCTTAAGGTGTGCAACTTGTCAAAGAGCTAAGAGTCATTTTCATGAGGGTATGTATACTCCACTTCCAGTTCCATGGCAACCCTAGGAAAATGTAAGCATAGATTTTATTGTGGCTCTTCCGAGAACTCAAAGGTGAAAGGACGCCATCATGGTGGTTGTTGACCGGTTCTCTAAAATGGCTCATTTTGTTCCATGTCATAAGACGGGTGATGCCTCTCATATTGCCGATTTGTATTTTAAGGAGATCATTCACCTCCATGGAGTGCCGAAAACCATCGTGTCTGATCGTGACTCAAAGTTCTTGAGTTACTTCTGGAAGACCCTGTGGAGAATGCTCGGTATAAGACTTCTATTCAGCACAACCTATCATCCTCAAACCGATGGCCAAATAGAGGTAACCAAGCGCACTCTTACTACTCTCCTTCGAGGAATGGTAAGTAAGTCCTTGAAAGATTGGGATTTGCAGCTTGCCCATGCTGAATTTGCTTATAATCGATCACCAAGCTATACTACCGGTCAATCACCGTTTGAAGTTGTGTATGGACTTAATCCTCTCACACCGATCGATTTGATCCCGATTCCGTCCAACTCGGAAATCAACTTTGACTGTAAAGAAAGAGCTCAAGTGATGAAGAAACTTCATGAACAGATTCATTCCAAGATTGAGAAGACTAATGAGTCTTACAAGAAGAAAGCTAATCGGCATAGAAAGAAGACTCATTTCCAACCAGGTGATCTGGTGTGGATTCATCTAAGCAAGGAAAGATTTCCATCCAAGCGAAAGAACATGCTAATGCCGAGAGCCAATGGTCCATTTAAAGTTCTGGAGAGAATTGGCAACAATGCGTATAAAATCGAACTTCCTGGAGAATTTGGAGTTTCGACGACTTCTAATGTAGGAGATCTATCTCCTTACTTGGAGGATGAAGACTTACCAGATTTGAGGTGAAATCTCAAACAACCCGGGGAGAATGATGCGGTAGCATCCGATCATGCCACCAATGATACACCCCATGTTAATGAGCAAACCTTGATTCCATTCGCAAGTTCAGAACAATCATTTTTCATTCAGGCTAAGACTGAATTTGGTCACAACTTGCTTCAATGGATCGTATCTACATGAAGACTATCGATTAGGATGCTCAGAAGTTGGGAAGCTCAGACGATAGAGAGCTCAGACGATGGCGAGTTCAGATGTTGGTGAACTTAGACGATGGAGAGCTCAGATGATGGCGAGTTCAGATGTTGGTGAACTCAGATGTCACGCCCCGTGTCCTTCGAGCGCGCCAACATCCCTCATTGTCAAAGAAATCTCGCAGCTCACCAGGATCGTAAACGGACGTAAAACATGCGAGATGCAAATGCAAGCGGAAGCAAATAAAACAAACCCGACAAAGCAAATAGAATGACCTTAGAACATAACACAAACACACATATGACATAACTAGATAAGGTTAAGGTTCATACAGACCACCAGAAATAAAACGACTACGACTCAAGGACACGACACGGGAACACAAAGGAATCCCCCTAGACAGAACCACTCGTCGCCATACGAGGATACAAAAGCGGGGATGAGGATCTCTAAACACCTAAGGGTCAGGCGTCGTCATCCGAAGGGTACTCGGCAGGGGGAGCGTGCTCCGGGGAAAAACTCGTCTCGATGGCTCCACCTAACTCCAGCTCAGGCTCCTCCCATGGTTCCTCCTCTGGGTCAGACTCCTCAGCAGGCGCATCAGGCTCCAGGATCCCTCCGTCCAAAGCGGGCAGTTCAGGTATGGGGGACCTCGGCTCGGGGATCGGTCCAACTACAGGTCCAATGACAGGGAGCCTCGAAGGTGAAGCTATCGGGAGTCTAGGTCCAGCGGCCTCCAAAACGTGCTCAGGAATCACTTCCTCCCTCAAAGGTCCAGATAAAAAGTCCCCATCCTTATAAGTCCAAGAGAGGAAGGTATAAGGAGTCAAGTAGCCTCTCGCGTCGTCGATCCACAAAGTGCTAACCCTTCGATAATACGTCTGGTCCGGTCCAACCCTATACTCGGTGATCACGGGCTCAAACTGAGTCGGTAGTCCAAAAAGTAGCGGCATCTTGGCGATCAGGGTCGAGGGTCTGAAAAGTGGGTCCCACAGAGGGGTGAGATAAAATCCCAGTAAGGTGGATCTAAGCCGACCCTAGGGTATAGTACCTCCGAGCTAACTAACTACCACAATCAACTAGGCAATGCATACAGATTATTCTATACATAAGACTAGCCCAAACTGACACGGTACAACTCCCGAAGGCAATAGTCAAGTCACGATCACTACGGAGCTTTCAACTTAGGCACTATCACTAATCAGTCAGACGTGGCATCAACTACAGGCAGTCAATTCTCGAGCCCGCGTCTCGACGCTTCAGGCGTATAACATACTCTTTCAATAATCTGGCCCGCGTAAACACGCCTCAGGCAAAAATTATACACTTTCATACACTGGCCCGCGTAATAACGCATCAGGCTATCATACACATGATAATGAGCTCAATTCATAGACCCGCGTAATAACGCATCAGGTCAGTCCCGCGTTTAACGCATCAGGACGGGCACAAACCCCGCGTTTAACGCATCAGGGTACGATGTGCATACAGATATGTCATAGTGATATACAATCGGCTATAAACCCCGCGTCTAACGCCTCAGGGTACCAATACTCATAATTCTATCTCCAGATATTTCTATTAACAACTTTATGATCGAACATAACAATTAAGCTCAATTTCACAACAATTCAATCGCGCTACCTAACACATGGTCCGCGCATCACAATCTCGCCGATTCTCACATCAACGATCTAGAGTACACTTATAATTTTCTCATCACTATAACATACTCATAATGCGCTAAATTCTACTCGGTCCGACTAATCCACATAAAGCCGAATCTAGCATGCTCAGCCCGTAACCCTCATCTTAGGCCATCATCTAACACCCAAATCAACCAAGAACATGCTCATTCATCAACCAAAGTTTTGGATCAATAGCAAGTCAAATTTCCAGATTTGGTCCCCCTTTAGTTCACGTCCAAATCAGCCCACATCTCAATCTAATGCACAAACCACTAAGCCCCTTAGTATCCCATAGTCCTAAGGAAGGATTAGAGCCACTTACAAGTCCTTTTTGGCGAAGAAAACCCGGCGACTCCTCCTCTTCTTCGCGCGACCAGAACCTGAGCAAGGGAGGTCCGGTTCGGTTCAAGCATGGAAAATCAAGTTCGGTCCATGAAATCCTCTCAAAACTAACTACATGCACTACCCTAGGTCTCACAAGATCCCAAAACATGAATGGAGCACCTTACCTCCAAACGGCGAGCGAAACCGGCGGGATAACTCCTCCCAAACGGTTGCTGCACCGGCGTCCAAGGAGAGGAGAGAGGGGCGGCGGCGGCTCACAGCGAAGATGGGACGGCAAGGTGGCGGTGGTGGTGGCAGCAGCACCTCACGCCGGCGAGATGGGGGCCGAGAGAGAGAGAGAGAGAGAGAGTTGAGAGAGTTTTGAGAAAAGTGGAAGAATGAAGTGAGAGTGAGGGTGAGAGGGTTGCTTCAGCCATTAGAAGAGGAAGAGAGAGAGATTTGAGTGATTGAGTGATGGCCAAGAATGACTAGAGTGAGTGGAGTTGGTATATGACATGAATAGTAGAAGTTGGTAATGGGATTTTTGGGGTTTTTGGGGTTTTAATGGCTTCTTGGAACTTGATCCCTTCAAGAGCTAATTTCCCTCCATTTCCACATGATATTTGGCTGCCATAGTGGGGTAGGTGAAGTGGCCAAGTTTCCTTCGCGGTTGCTCAAGGGCCGAACGAAAATTCAGGACAGGAATGGATTTTTCGTTCCGCAATTCCGATCCACATTTTTCCAACTTATATAGCGTCTAAATATCCTTAATAACATTTTCAAGGCGACGTCCAAGTTTATTTGCATTGGAATTCTCGAACACCCGGCCGCCAATTTCGAAGTCCGCTTCGCGCTCAAATCAGCCGATCGCATTCTCAGTACACCTCGAACCGACGGGCGGCTTTCCGGAGTTACGCGTATCGACCCGTGATTTTAGTTACCACGTTTTAAGAATTCGGACCACGGCGACCCTGGTTGTCATGTTATCGCGAGGGAAACTGTCAGTCTTGACAGGACGCGATTGTCAAGAATCAGTTCAGGGTTATTCGCAAATCATGCTATGGCGTAGCGGTATCACCCGCGAACCAATTGCACGACGCTAGCAAATGGTTCTGACGTCATCCCTAGATCGGCCCGCATTGACCTAGAATGTACCCTCGGCGATCCTTATGGCCAGGATGCCGGTCTGCGGTTGAGTCCTTTATGGTCCACGTACTATCCTATTTAGCCATTCCCTTTTGGTCAGTCGTCTCGAGAGTGATCAATTCTGAGTGAGGTTACTGGAATACATCGATACTCATTTTATTCATAACTTCGAAATGGGGTCGGAATTCAGAATGTCACAATTCTTCCCCCCTTACAAAAATTTCGTCCTCGAAATTTACAAGACTTAGCTACTCAAACAGGCGGGGGTATTTACGCCTCATAGCTTCCTCGCTCTCCCAGGTGGCTCCTTCTGTTCCGTGGTGCTCCCAGATTACCTTTACCAACGGAATGGTCTTGTTTCTCAAGACTTGCTCCTTCCTATCCTCGATCCTAACCGGTTTTTCCACGTACGTGACTCGATCATCCACTTCGATAGCTTCATAATCCAAGACATGGGTCGGGTCGAGCTCATATTTCCGTAGCATCGACACGTGAAAGACGTTGTGGACTTGCGACAGATTTGGCGGTAAGGCCAGTCGATAGGCCAAGGTTCCAATTCGCTCTAGTATCTCAAAAGGTCCTACGTATCTCGGGCTCAACTTCCCTTTCTTTCCAAACCGAGACAGTCCTCGCATTGGCGATACCTTAAGGAACACATGGTCTCCCACTTGGAATTCTAAAGGCTTACGTCGTCTGTCCGCGTAGCTTTTCTGGCGACTCTGGGCGGTCTTAAGTCTTTCTCTAATTGCCTTCACTGCTTCAACTGACTGTTCCACTAACTCCGGGCCCGTTATACTCCTCTCACCGACTTCGTCCCAACATATCGGCGTTCGGCATGCCCTGCCATACAATGCTTCGAACGGTGCCATTCCAATACTCTGTTGATAGCTGTTGTTATAAGCGAACTCCACAAGGTGCAACTGCTCTTCCCAACCTCCTTTGAAATCTATGACACACGCCCGTAGCATGTCTTCTAATGTCTGAATAGTTCTCTCGGACTGTCCGTCCGTCTGGGGATGGTAGGCGGTACTATACTGCAACTTTGTCCCCATTGATTCCTGCAGGCTTTTCCAAAACGAAGCGGTAAACTTGGGGTCTCTGTCTGATGTGATTGTCACTGGGACTCCATGTAGTCGAACAATTTGTCGCATATACAATTCGGCGTATCTGTCCATAGCGAAGTCCTTTCGCACTGCTAAGAAATGAGCAGACTTGGTCAATCGATCTACGATCACCCATATGGAGTCATGTCCCCTTTGACTCCTCGGTAAGGCCATAACGAAATCCATCGTAATGTGCTCCCACTTCCACTCGGGAATTTCCAATGGTTGAAGTAGGCCTCCCGGTTTACAATGCTGCGCCTTCACTTGCTGGCACGTCAGACATTTTGCCACGTGCTTCGCGACATCCACCTTCATCCCGTTCCACCAGTAATGCTGTCGCAAATTTTGGTACATCTTTGTGCTACCCGGATGGATACTGTAATTACTTCTATGGGCTTCTGACAAGATTCTCTCCCTTAGCTCCTCATCCTTGGGTACGCACAGCCTTCCGCGAAACATCAGGGTCCCGTCCTCTGACACCTGAAACTCAGGCTTCCTTTTCTCCTTATCCATCTCCAAAATTTTCTGAACTTCATCGTCCGTGGATTGCAAGGCCTTAACTCTTTCTCGAATCTCCGGTTCTACTCTCAACGTGGCCATCAAACTGGATAGTTGGCACACTTCAAGCTTAAATTCGGAATCTCTTATTCCTTCCAACAGAGTCCACTCTTTAACCATCAAGTGCGCTATGCTTGATTTCCTACTGAGCGC
The DNA here is from genome assembly GCA_029784005.1 of Lenwebbia sp. NSW1173648. NCBI lineage: Eukaryota > Viridiplantae > Streptophyta > Magnoliopsida > Myrtales > Myrtaceae > Lenwebbia > Lenwebbia sp. NSW1173648. The sequence continues at coordinate 14,587,368 of JARCGZ010000007.1, forward strand.
ATCCGCAACCTTATTCGCCTTCCCTGGGTGGTATAGAATGTCGCAATCGTAGTCCTTAAGCAGTTCCATCCATCGACGTTGTCTCATATTCAATTCACTTTGGGAGAACAAGTACTTCAGACTTTGGTGGTCAGTGTAAATCTGGAACTTCTCCCCGTACAAATAATGCCTCCAAATTTTCAACGCAAACACAATTGCTGCCAGTTCCAAATCATGCGTCGGGTAGTTCAATTCATGTGGTCTCAGCTGTCTCGACGCATACGCCACTACCCGTCCATGTTGCATCAGAACGCATCCTAACCCTTTCAGCGATGCGTCACTATATATTTCGTAGCCCCCCGGGCCAGAAGGGATTGTCAATACCGGCGCGGTCGTCAACCTATGCTTGAGCTCCTGAAAGCTTCTTTCGCACTTATCCGTCCATTCGTACCGGGTGTCTTTTCTCGTTAACCTCGTCAATGGAGTAGCAATGGCGGAGAACTTCTCTACAAACCTCCTGTAGTAGCCGGCCAGTCCTAAGAAACTCCGAACTTCGGTAACTGACGTCGGCCTTGGCCAATTCATAACCGCTTCAATCTTTGTAGGGTCCACCGAAATTCCATTTCCAGATATGACGTGTCCGAGGAATGCCACTTCGTGGAGCCAAAACTCGCACTTACTGAACTTGGCGTAAAGTGAGTGCTCTCTTAATGTCCGTAGAACTGCGCTCAGATGTTGCTCATGTTCCTCGGAATTCTTCGAATAAACTAGGATGTCGTCGATGAAGACGATGACGAACTGATCCAAATATCCTTTAAACACCCTATGCATTAGGTCCATGAAAGCGGCTGGAGCGTTGGTCAACCCAAACGGCATAACCGTGAATTCGTAATGACCATACCTTGTCCGAAACGCCGTCTTTGGTATGTCCTCCTTCTTTATCCTCAACTGATGGTACCCAGTTCTCAAGTCTATCTTGGAGAACACTGCAGCTCCTTGCAGTTGATCGAACAGATCATCTATTCTGGGCAACGGGTACTTATTCTTAACCGTGACCTGATTTAGTTGTCTGTAGTCAATGCATAAGCGCAAAGACCCGTCCTTCTTCCTTACGAACAGTACTGGCGCTCCCCACGGCGACGCGCTGGGACGAATGAAGCCCTTGTCCAGTAGTTCTTGCATCTGAACTTTTAATTCCTTCAGTTCCGACAAAGACATCCGATACGGTGCTTTCGAGATCGGTTCCGTTCCTGGGGCTAACTCGATCACGAACTCTATCTCTCTTTCCGGTGGCAATCCCGGCAATTCTTGAGGAAAGACATCGGGAAATTCGCGCACCACTGCTATATCTTCCAACTTCGGTTCCTCGATCGTCGGATCCACCACTGCAGCTAGGTAGGCTTGGCACCCTTCGTCTAACAACTTAGTCACTTCCAGCGACGAGATCAAAGGGATCAAGGTCCCTCCTCGACTCCCTACGAATTCGAATCTAGGGTGATCGATTGGACGGAAATGGATCACCCTGCTACTACAATCCATAATGGCTCCTTGTCTACCCAACCAATCCATCCCGATTATAACATCAAAATCAAACATGGTCAACACAGCCAGATCTATCCTTTCTTCGCTACCCCCAACGACTATCTTACAGTCCTTGCAGCCTAACGAAACTAACACTTTATCCTTTAACGGGGTAGTAACATGCAATACGACATCCAACGGTTTCAATTCCATTTTAGTCAATTCAACAAACTGAGCAGATACGAATGAGTGTGATGCTCCAGGGTCAAACAATGCATAGGCCGCATGATCGCATAATGTAACCGTACCTGTGACCACGCCAGGCGCGTTCTCCACCTCTTTGCGTGCCACAGCATACACTCGTCCTTGAGCTGGTGGTCTACCCACGTTGTTCTGTGGGGCAGCTCCCGCTGGCGGTCCGTACTGAGGTCGTTGTCCCTGAAACGGAGGCCCTGGGGCTTGGCTCGGGCAGTTTCTTATATGGTGGCCCAGCTGGCCACACTTGAAGCACGCGCCCGTCCTACTCGGGCAAGGTCCATTCCCATGCCTCCTGCCACACAGACGACAATTCCAGTTGGTCGGATGGTTAGGCTTCCCAATATTCTTCCGGGGTGGAGGGACGAAGCGTTTGTTGCCCGCCATCGGCCTCTTGCCAAATTGACGATTGTCTCTGATAGGAGCAAACCGCGAATCAGATGCGGTAGCCCTCTCCTTCATATCCCTTTCAATCATCTGGCCTCGCTCATACATCTCTTCATAGGTCCTCAGATTCAATGCGATCATCTGGCTACGAAGGTCAGGCCTCAGTCCATCTCGAAATCTTCGCGCCTTGTCTATCGGGTTCTCTACCATCCTCGGCGCGTACCTTGACAGCCTAGCAAACTCCGCCTCATACTGGTCAATCGTTAACTGGTTCTGGCGAAGTTGCTGGAATTCCACCAGCTTCCGCTCCTGAGCGGTCTCCGAGAAATACTTCCCGTTAAATGCCTCAGTAAAGGCAGTCCAAGTGAGAGCAGCGCCCTCGGGAAATACTCTTCCTCTGGTAGCCTTCCACCAATCATCCGCGGTACCCTCTAACTGGTAAGCCGCTAGGGTCACCTTCTCCTCATCAGTGCACCCAAGGACCTCAAAGGCCTTCTCTAGCTTTTCAATCCATCGAGGTGCCATTTCGGGGTCTCCAGCACCATCGAACTGAGCTGGCTTCAGCTTTAGAAATTGTTCCACCAGCTGGCTCATCAAGCGATTCCCATTCCCGTTTCCTCCTCCATGATTATTCCCATTCGCTACGTTGGCAGCAGCCACAGCAGCCTCTGCAGCCTGAGCAACGGCAGCAGCCCTTTCCTGAGCCTGCCTGCCCATCAAGTTACCGATTTCTTCCAGGGCCCTAAGAACTCCATCAATTCTCGGATCCTCTACTGGAGGTGCCGTCGAGCTAGAAGCTCCTCTAGTGCCTCTATTGCGGTTGCTCATCTCAACAAGGTTTCTCTACACCTGACAACTACAATTTTACTCAGGGATCAGGGCCTAAGCCAGACACTCACGTCTATCTACCATCAACTAACATCTCGGATCCCCCACAATCATCAGGCAGACAAACCCGTAGGTATTCGATCAAGCATGCCAGGCCAAGAAAAACAGACAACACAACCACAAAATCATGGCATCTCAAGCAACCATGGCATCACAACAAAGGATTTCAATCGTACCTCTGGTCCAGCCGCATCTGCAGCTTAGTGAAAGCATCACAAGCAACTCAACACTTCAGAGAGCAATCATAGCTAATTCTCACAATAAACTAGCACAAAGACTCGACACCATGCCAATGCACATACGCCAGTTCAAATGCCATGCTTTCGTGCCTAAGACTCGTAACCACCTAAGGTCATAGCTAATGGTCGTTCCAAAGCCATTCCTCCTTATCACTCCATCACTCAATCGACGTGGATCGAGCTGACCTTGCTCTGATACCACTTCAACGGGGATGTCACGCCCCGTGTCCTTCGAGCGCGCCAACATCCCTCATTGTCAAAGAAATCTCGCAGCTCACCAGGATCGTAAACGGACGTAAAACATGCGAGATGCAAATGCAAGCGGAAGCAAATAAAACAAACCCGACAAAGCAAATAGAATGACCTTAGAACATAACACAAACACACATATGACATAACTAGATAAGGTTAAGGTTCATACAGACCACCAGAAATAAAACGACTACGACTCAAGGACACGACACGGGAACACAAAGGAATCCCCCTAGACAGAACCACTCGTCGCCATACGAGGATACAAAAGCGGGGATGAGGATCTCTAAACACCTAAGGGTCAGGCGTCGTCATCCGAAGGGTACTCGGCAGGGGGAGCGTGCTCCGGGGAAAAACTCGTCTCGATGGCTCCACCTAACTCCAGCTCAGGCTCCTCCCATGGTTCCTCCTCTGGGTCAGACTCCTCAGCAGGCGCATCAGGCTCCAGGATCCCTCCGTCCAAAGCGGGCAGTTCAGGTATGGGGGACCTCGGCTCGGGGATCGGTCCAACTACAGGTCCAATGACAGGGAGCCTCGAAGGTGAAGCTATCGGGAGTCTAGGTCCAGCGGCCTCCAAAACGTGCTCAGGAATCACTTCCTCCCTCAAAGGTCCAGATAAAAAGTCCCCATCCTTATAAGTCCAAGAGAGGAAGGTATAAGGAGTCAAGTAGCCTCTCGCGTCGTCGATCCACAAAGTGCTAACCCTTCGATAATACGTCTGGTCCGGTCCAACCCTATACTCGGTGATCACGGGCTCAAACTGAGTCGGTAGTCCAAAAAGTAGCGGCATCTTGGCGATCAGGGTCGAGGGTCTGAAAAGTGGGTCCCACAGAGGGGTGAGATAAAATCCCAGTAAGGTGGATCTAAGCCGACCCTAGGGTATAGTACCTCCGAGCTAACTAACTACCACAATCAACTAGGCAATGCATACAGATTATTCTATACATAAGACTAGCCCAAACTGACACGGTACAACTCCCGAAGGCAATAGTCAAGTCACGATCACTACGGAGCTTTCAACTTAGGCACTATCACTAATCAGTCAGACGTGGCATCAACTACAGGCAGTCAATTCTCGAGCCCGCGTCTCGACGCTTCAGGCGTATAACATACTCTTTCAATAATCTGGCCCGCGTAAACACGCCTCAGGCAAAAATTATACACTTTCATACACTGGCCCGCGTAATAACGCATCAGGCTATCATACACATGATAATGAGCTCAATTCATAGACCCGCGTAATAACGCATCAGGTCAGTCCCGCGTTTAACGCATCAGGACGGGCACAAACCCCGCGTTTAACGCATCAGGGTACGATGTGCATACAGATATGTCATAGTGATATACAATCGGCTATAAACCCCGCGTCTAACGCCTCAGGGTACCAATACTCATAATTCTATCTCCAGATATTTCTATTAACAACTTTATGATCGAACATAACAATTAAGCTCAATTTCACAACAATTCAATCGCGCTACCTAACACATGGTCCGCGCATCACAATCTCGCCGATTCTCACATCAACGATCTAGAGTACACTTATAATTTTCTCATCACTATAACATACTCATAATGCGCTAAATTCTACTCGGTCCGACTAATCCACATAAAGCCGAATCTAGCATGCTCAGCCCGTAACCCTCATCTTAGGCCATCATCTAACACCCAAATCAACCAAGAACATGCTCATTCATCAACCAAAGTTTTGGATCAATAGCAAGTCAAATTTCCAGATTTGGTCCCCCTTTAGTTCACGTCCAAATCAGCCCACATCTCAATCTAATGCACAAACCACTAAGCCCCTTAGTATCCCATAGTCCTAAGGAAGGATTAGAGCCACTTACAAGTCCTTTTTGGCGAAGAAAACCCGGCGACTCCTCCTCTTCTTCGCGCGACCAGAACCTGAGCAAGGGAGGTCCGGTTCGGTTCAAGCATGGAAAATCAAGTTCGGTCCATGAAATCCTCTCAAAACTAACTACATGCACTACCCTAGGTCTCACAAGATCCCAAAACATGAATGGAGCACCTTACCTCCAAACGGCGAGCGAAACCGGCGGGATAACTCCTCCCAAACGGTTGCTGCACCGGCGTCCAAGGAGAGGAGAGAGGGGCGGCGGCGGCTCACAGCGAAGATGGGACGGCAAGGTGGCGGTGGTGGTGGCAGCAGCACCTCACGCCGGCGAGATGGGGGCCGAGAGAGAGAGAGAGAGAGAGAGTTGAGAGAGTTTTGAGAAAAGTGGAAGAATGAAGTGAGAGTGAGGGTGAGAGGGTTGCTTCAGCCATTAGAAGAGGAAGAGAGAGAGATTTGAGTGATTGAGTGATGGCCAAGAATGACTAGAGTGAGTGGAGTTGGTATATGACATGAATAGTAGAAGTTGGTAATGGGATTTTTGGGGTTTTTGGGGTTTTAATGGCTTCTTGGAACTTGATCCCTTCAAGAGCTAATTTCCCTCCATTTCCACATGATATTTGGCTGCCATAGTGGGGTAGGTGAAGTGGCCAAGTTTCCTTCGCGGTTGCTCAAGGGCCGAACGAAAATTCAGGACAGGAATGGATTTTTCGTTCCGCAATTCCGATCCACATTTTTCCAACTTATATAGCGTCTAAATATCCTTAATAACATTTTCAAGGCGACGTCCAAGTTTATTTGCATTGGAATTCTCGAACACCCGGCCGCCAATTTCGAAGTCCGCTTCGCGCTCAAATCAGCCGATCGCATTCTCAGTACACCTCGAACCGACGGGCGGCTTTCCGGAGTTACGCGTATCGACCCGTGATTTTAGTTACCACGTTTTAAGAATTCGGACCACGGCGACCCTGGTTGTCATGTTATCGCGAGGGAAACTGTCAGTCTTGACAGGACGCGATTGTCAAGAATCAGTTCAGGGTTATTCGCAAATCATGCTATGGCGTAGCGGTATCACCCGCGAACCAATTGCACGACGCTAGCAAATGGTTCTGACGTCATCCCTAGATCGGCCCGCATTGACCTAGAATGTACCCTCGGCGATCCTTATGGCCAGGATGCCGGTCTGCGGTTGAGTCCTTTATGGTCCACGTACTATCCTATTTAGCCATTCCCTTTTGGTCAGTCGTCTCGAGAGTGATCAATTCTGAGTGAGGTTACTGGAATACATCGATACTCATTTTATTCATAACTTCGAAATGGGGTCGGAATTCAGAATGTCACATCAGACGAAGGAGAGCTCAGACGATAGCAAGCTCAAATGATAGTGAGTCCAGACGATAGCAAGCTCAAATGATAGTGAGCCCAGACGACGGCAAGCTCAGATGTTGGCAAACTCACAATCTGACTTGCCTAATTTGTTGCCGATTTGCTGCCCAATCAAATATATATCAATGGGAGGCTGATTGGAGTTGTTTCCTTTGATATCGGTAGATCTTCTAAGATTGATATTGGCTGTGCAAGGCTGGTGGACGAGATTATTTATTTCCTTTTCTTATATCATTTATTTTGGACGAGATTATTTGTTTCCTTTTCTTATTTCGTTTGTTCCTCCATTAATAGAGGAGTGTTCTTGATTGTAACCAGACCATTATTGTTGATGAATGAGAATTCCTCTTTGTGAGTTGAATTGTAAACACTTCGGCATCTTTATCCTTGGAGAGTGGATACTCCTTAATGGTGAACCAAAAGCCCTTTATGCTCGGTTGGTGGCGTAGCCTTTATACCGTGGTGGTGAGCTTCTGTTCAATCCCGATCTCTTTCCTCGGTTGGTGTTATCTTTAGGCCTTGGTAGTGATTGTTCTATCCTTCGATCTGTGTTGTTGGCTAGTAATATCTTTACGCCACGATATAGTTTGATTCCTATTGGTTCGTTGCTGTTCCCTTACACTATCCATTTACTTAATCCCGAAATCCCCCCATGCACCATCCATACACTTTGATCTATCCATTATTCCTTCCACAATCACTCGAAACACATTCGCCCGCCTCACGCACGCATCACTTAACGATTAATTCAGGTGAATTCGACCCCACCAATGTGTTCGGAATGCTGAAAAACTTTGGGTAAAGGTTCATCTGTGCATGGGTTCGCCTTTAAAATGACCAATTTGACCTTAATAAAAAATCGGGTACTAAATTGCAAATGCAAGTAGGTCCATTTTGTAATCTGTTCAAAAATTGAAATTGATTGCACCAAAATGAAATTAAAGGTGTAAGAATCAAATGTCAAAACTTGGACCAAGTGAGAAAAGGATTAGAAGGGCCTCAAACGAATTTTTTTGGCTTAATTCGGGGTTATGTTAATGAAGACTTTTGTGGTTCCGAATTGAACTTCAAAAATTTTAAATGGCCAAAATGAAAAGGGTATTAAAATAAAAATATTGGCTATTTTCCATATTTTTGTGGCAACGGATTCTATTTTTTTTGCAATTTTTTTGGGTATTTTCCTAATATAAGAAAAATATTAAAAAATGAGAAAAATACCAAAAAAATATTTTTTTTGTTCAAAATTGGTGCGTTAGGCTTGCCCAAGGCTTCCAGAGTTGATTTTATAATTTTATGAATTTTTATATATTTTCCAAAGAAAGACTGATTAAAAATCAGGTGTCAACAATAGGCAGCAGGCAGACAACATCCAACATTAGCAAAAGATCATTTTATTTATATATAGTTAACCCTGGAAAGCGAAACATCTACAAGCCCAACTCAGGGCTGCTCCCTATGATCACCAAAAAGATACTGAGTCAGGGTAGGGTCAACACTACATTCAAAAGCTCCCTCCAAAAGGATCTCCACCATCACGCCAACTCAGAGGTAGTAGTCGGCCGGGGTCTCAGGGTCCTCTTTTGGGTCGAGCTCTGAATCCTCCACTTCCTCGTCCGGGGTGTCACTGTCCATTGGATCCCAAGTTTGGATCTTCGGGGTTGCAGTCGGGGGTCCCTCAAACCCACGAATAGGCCCGAAGAGGACATCGCCATGACGAACAAACCAAGCTTTGAAGCGATGATGGACTAAGTGCCCAATCCCCTCTTCAACCCAGAGTGTCATCACACGATGTTCCCAAACGCGGCCCTAACCTAGAATCGGATGGCAAGTGACATCCAAGGACTGGTCAAGTGGTACCCCGAACCGTACCGGGCGGACCTCCATCGCTAAGGGCCTGAAAAACGGTTAACAACAACGGGTGAGATATAAAATCTCTATGAGTCAACTCCCAAAGTTCGAGCAGGGCATTGATTCACTCAGGGCGACCTATTCATACGGCACATATCGATGAAAAATCAATAGTGTGCGACCCACGCAGCGCTCTAGCTACCACATGATCAGGCACACATCTCAATAATTAACCATCATTCACATGCAAACTTACCCCATCTTGGTCTACACAGCACCATAATCAACATGGCATTCAAACCACACCTAGGCCAAGACACACAATCAGAACATTCATCACAATCTCATGCACAATGCAATACATGTGTTCTGGTTATTAGCGAGAGATACTCCACTCTTGACCACAGTACACTAGGCAGTTGGTGCTTTTTCGGCATGACCAAGCGTTGTCCCGCTCTGTCGGCGACAGCAACTGATAGCCTCTCAAGACTCCCCAAGACGGACATACTAGGTTTTTTCGGTAAGGAACTTCGGTCCGTCACAAGCTACGACCGACAACCGACCAGCCTGGCGGCACAGACTGTCCGGCAACCGATAAGTTGTGTGGTTCCAGATTCCCGTCGGCACGGGCATATCAGATGATGAATCCAAGCCATCAAGGGTATCACCAACGTCCCCAAGTACCCAAGGGCGACATTTTTTCCATCACGTGACCAGACCAGCGCGCCAGACAACCAAGTCAATTCATATCTTGACGTTTAGTCCGATGCAATCATGGTCGTGCTCAAAATTCAGCATAAAGCCATTTTTCATGCTCAAAAGACATAGTTGAAAGGTCACATGTGATCACAAGAACATTCGCTTTCTGCTAAACATGGCACTACGATATGGGTGATTACTTAATAGATATAGACATACAATCCAGGCACTTAGCAATCACCAATCAGCACTCAATAATGATTAATTAAGCTAATAATAATTAATTAAGTTCATCTTAATTAATTAATCCGATCATGATTAACTAGAGCAACTACAGTTAATTAAACAAACTATAATTAAATTAAAGTAACTATAATTAAGTTAAAGTAACTATGGTTAATCTAATCTAACCATGATTAATTTAAAGTAACCATGGTTAAACTAAAGTAACTTTGGTTACTATAACCCAACCAGGGTTAATCTAACCTAACCATAGTTAGTTAATTAACCTAACCTTGATTAACTAACCCAACCGCTATTAAGCTAAACTAACCTACAATTAACATAACTAATTGTCGCGACCTAAAAAAAAATGAGTTTCCTTAGGTTAATAGATTATTAGGTTTATCAAATGGCTGACCTAATACGGACTCTCCCAAGCCCTAATAAATCGCAACTTTGGGTTTAAATTTAATATTCATATGATTTAAAGTTTGGAGTCGCCACTAATCATTTTTGGTAGGTTGATCAGAAACTTAAGCAAGGTATCGGGAGAAATACCTTACTTCTACGAACCAGAGATTAAGGAATTCGGGGACTTGATTACACTAGTTAGTTAAACCTAATGCCCTTTCGGTACCTTAAATTTCATGAAAATCCTAATTTGGCAATCCAAGCTTGATTTACTTTTAAGTTCAAATGAGTTGTTCTTTTTGTGTTTTCATTTTTTAGATGAATGAAATGCAATGCAATGACATGAAACTATTTAATGACGGGATAATATGAACGCAATGCAAAACATGCGAATTTAGAGTCAAGTTACCCCATATGCAAGAATTTACTAATCAATTTAAAGTTGGCAAAATGACATGTTCTAACTATATGCAACGACATGGAAGGCACGAATAGTATGCAAACAATCATAGAAGCAGACAAACTAAACGTGCAAGTTTAATTGATTAATCGTAAATGACGAAGGCTAGACATGGTTTCCACATAACATAGCATATCATGGCAAATAGAAATAGCATGACAAGTGATGATATGCGATGCATAATTTTTTTTAAAAAATAGGATGAATGATTATGCAAGTGATATTCGAAATATGCACGTGGATGATATATGACATGCAAAGCAACATGGGATATGCGAAACAGGGCATGACCATTTATGTGAAAATTGAAGCATGCAAATATGTAATTTTCGAAAAAATATGGTGGATGTGATGGGTGATACTCGAAAATATGACATGCAAAAATATGAATATGCAACATGGACATGGGAATGCAAATCTTCGAAAAAAAATATGGTAAGGTGATGCAATGATACTTGAAAATATGGTATGCACAGATGACATAAGATAACGCAAAATATACAAGATATCCGAAGAAATATGCAATGAGACACGAGATATGCGAACATGCAAAGATGACATGAGATATTGAGCAGATTTTTTTTGGGTATTTTTTAGAATTTTAGAATTTTTTGGGATATGCATGGATAGTTCTGTACCTTGATTTTCACTCCATATTTCCAATGAGATAAGCTTTCTAAGAAGCCTATCTTTCCTAAAATTTCAATTAGATAGGATTTCTAAGAAACCATATCATACTAAAATTTTCAGGATTTTTTAGTACGGAATTTCAACCAAGATAAGATAATAATCCAAAGCAAACATGATAATCCAAAACAAATCAATGAATATCCAAAACAAATAATCATGATACAATCCACGGATATCCCTTTTGAATTTTTCGAAAAAATTCAACTTCCTTAAACCCCAAAATTGATTTGAGAAGATAGTGAATCAAATTTAAATGGTTATAGATCGAATTGGCCAACTTCCCCTTTTATTAAACCGAAAAAAATCGTATCCGAATGGCTACGGATAGGATAATCCCGGTTTGGGTTTAGGTTTTCAATTCAGAAAATTTGTGTCAAAGGATGAGTCAAATTAAGTGTGACCCCTCGATGAATCAAGTCCGGTCATGGGGAAAGAGTGCTGCAAAATCAGTCAATTAACCATCATTGTAAAAACAATCTTCACATACTAAGATGTAAAACGTTTCAAACGACTCCAGGGCATAACATGATCGGTTGAAAGGTAATACATCAAAGCAACATTAGAAAGTTCCCACTCTGATAATCAATTGAGAATTTTTTGTTTAATCAAAAAAGGTTTGAGCTTTTGTTTTCAATTGTAAATCATATACATTCATTGAACATCAAGAACATATGTGCAAATTCCAATCAAACAAACATAATTTGCAACCAAAAGTTAGAGAAAATTAACTTTGTTTTGCTCCAAAAATCTGCACATGCGCAAGCTGGAAATTACTTTTTGCCTTAATTCGCAGCAAAACGAACCTCAAATTGACTTGAACCAAACGTCGGCTTCGTTAATTGACTTTGGACGAAACTTGAATCACCAAACTCGAAGTTTCGGACCCCTCGGCTACGGACTCGTACGGCTAAGATGAGGCCACAACTCACGGTTTTGATAGCCTCGGGAACGGCAAGTTTTGCGTCTAGGCAGAAGCAGCTACGAGCGTGTACCTCTAGTGGTGAACTTAGGACAAAAAGAAAAGGAGCAGATCCCCTTTTGATCGGCGCAGGGGCAGCAGGTCTTTGCTAGGGCAAAGGCAACTTCGGGAGTGGTCCTTCAAACGGTGGCTTTTGTTCCTTTTAAACTTGGTGGTCAACAAAACCAAAGGATCAACCACACAAGCAGAACACAAAAAAGAGAAATTCAGCCAAGTTAGTATAGAAACAAAAGATGGGTCTTTGATTCCAGCGGCTACTATGGGAAGACAAGACTGAAGCGGTCCAATTGGTGAGCTGAACCGGCTTCTAGCACCAACACCGAGGAAATTTTTGTGCTTGAAACAGCCGTGGAACACCCTCCAGAGGACGCACGTATACGAGAAAAGCCTCTCTCCCTTGCTTCTCAATTTTTTGAAGTGAAATCTGTAAATTGCCGACCTCCCCTTTCTAACCTAGGCTTAAGGTTCCTTATATAGAGTTTTAAGTGTCCTAAACCTAGTAGAGATAGGATTGACTAATAGCCGTCGGATTAGGATTCCTATTTAGACTAGGATTGATCCTCGGCTGTTGGATTTAAAAATTCTGCACTTTGAAGAGTCCAAACTTATTAAAACTCTTCCAATTTTCGGCCATTATAAAGATACAATGGGCTCAACTTATTTTTATTTTTATTTTTTACCCATGGGCTTAGTTCTATTAGCTAAGTTAACCTCAGGAAGAATTTATTTCAGTCCATCCACTAATTCCTCTGGCAGCACGTGCTCCTCGCGTCAATGTCATTTTCTTGCTCGTTTCAGGGATATCAATGCCATTGGGGATTACACAAGCTGGACGAGAAACAATCAAGAAGTCCCAAATTCTGGTCGTGGCACCACATAAGATACAGTCCAGCAAAGATGACCTCGACTTATAGTCAAAATTCGCTCCAGTCACCTCACTGTTCCCATAGATTTTGTTAGCTGAAGTTGACAACCCTCTAGCTCAGAGCAGGATCTTTCAAACGGCCCAAGACCAGAGGAGCATCCGTTACGAGCTGACTGAGCAGAATAATGTTCACAATGGTGACTATCTGGAAGCTATCTTGATTCCCATCCGCAGACACTTATAAGTTTATGTGCACGAAAGTAGGCACTAACATTCTCGTCTTTGAAGGAAAGCTCCATTTTCCACCACCGGCCCGAAAAAATGAAATTGCAATGCAAGAGTGGGAAAACTAAATACGTTATGCATGAAAACTAATTGAATTATTTTTGACGAGAACTAAAGTTAATCCTCATTTTTGTGTAGAATGGAATTGAAAAAGAAAAATCAAAATTTAGGTATCAACAGCTGCCCCTCTTTGAGTGGAGGCTCGTAGAGGTTTCGCTCAAAGACAAAATTGAACCTAAATTTTGACAATGCAAATGACGAATGATTTTTGACAATGCAACTGTAGGTAACATGTGCTAAGACTGATTCTCTTTGATGAAATGGATTAGAGAAACCTAGACATGGATCGCACATGAAATATCAGCCTTACCGAACACCTCATGATTCTGGTGATTCTCTTGATTTCCAAGCTTCTTGTGGATGCAAGGATCTCAAGGTACTGGGGCCTATCTGTTATCAGAAACTCATTCTAATGGGAGACAGCGCAAGATATATTGAATTTTTCGATATCGAAAGCGCGAATCAATCATGAACCGGTGAGATATGTGTCACGCGAATCTTATCAGCGTGAACACAAAAAAGAGGCGTGTCGCATGAATCTCATCAGCACGAACACAAAAATCAGCGCGAATCTCAAAAAGGAATACTGAGAACAAAAAGAAGATGCATGTCGCACGAATCTCATCAGCACGGACACGAAAATCAATTCTAATTCTCAAAAAGGAGTGCATCAAGCGAATCTCATCAGCCTGAGCACAATGTGTTGCTTGAAAACATAAAGAGGGATGTGTAGCGCAAATCTCATCAGCGCGAACACAAAAAAGGGATGTGCCACACGAATCTCATCAATATGAATACAAAAAGGGTTGTGTCATGCGAATCTCATTAGCACAAGCACAAGGGGATGTGTTACACGAATCTCATCAGTGTAAACACAAAGGGGATGCGTCACGCAAATCTCAACAGCATGAACACAAACGGGATATGTCATGCGAATCTCATCAGCACGAACACATCAAGGTGTGCTGCACAAATCTCATCAGTGCAAACAGAAAGTATATCATACGAATCTCATCAGTATGAACATAGAAAGGGGTGGGTCACACGAATCTTTGATCAGTGTGAGCACCAAAGGGTGTGTGTCCGAGATGAGTCAGAACAAGCACATAAGTGGTGTGCGCCTAAGATGAGTCAGGTTAATACACAAAAGGGTGTACGCCTGAGATGAGTCAGGTCAATACACAAAGGGGTGTGCGCCTGAGATGACTCAGATCAATACACAAAAGGGTGTGCACCTGAGATGAGTCAAGTCAATACACAAAGGGGTGTGCGCATGAGATGAGTTAGGTCAGTACACAAAGGGGTGGAAATGATAACTTGAATCGGCAAAAATTTGTCAAATTCGGAAAGAGTTCAGAAAACTTACTTGGATTTTCTGAGTTAATGGCCGAGGAGTAGATAGGTTGACTGCGTTATGCCTGAGGATTTGGAAGATTGCCTGGTGGGCACTTGCCAACATGGCTTGTTCATTCAATAATCCTTGGATGAATTTCGAGACCTCAAAAGGCAACTCGAACATCAGGAATGTATTACTTGTCAGACAGTGTTAGAGGTAACATGTGCAAGCATACATGTTAGAATTCAATTGGCTCATGCAAAACTATTTATCTGAGTTTGTATTTCCAATGATTGGGAACAAAATATGTATGATTCATAATGTGGTTCATGCATAACTATTCTGTCAAGTTTGCATTACCAATTCTGTTCAGGGAGGTTATCACATTATGAACACCTCGAATGTAATCTGAATAGGGGACTTCAGTCCGAAAGGACTTTCTCTCGCTCTCGAGAAAGCTGTTTATCTTGACTGTAGATTTAAGAGAAATCACTCAAATCTTACCATCATCATATTCGACAAGGGTCTGAGTAATCTCGCAATTGGTACGACTAAGCCGATCTGGAGGTCTTGATTAGGACCGTAACGTAGGCTGGTTCAAAGGTTTACCAAAGGGGACTCTTTGTTGAGTCAAGGCTATTGAAAAAGAAGTCTTTATCATCTGCTCTGGGTTTACGAGTCAAGAACCTTGCAAAATGGGAGAGAAATAATCTTGCTCGAACTTCTTCGAGCGATGCTTAAAATCATTTAACTCTAAGTTAACTCAAGTGCCCTAATCTGAAGAGACTTTAAAAGGTTGTAATGTAGGTTAGGATTTGGGACTAAGAAACGAAAAGGCTCATTTTGGCTCATAGAGTATATGAGAAGGGCTTGATGTTGGTGATCATTGCAGTCTTATCACCGATCTCGACCATCTGAATTTGTCTTCAAAGGATACCATCATTGTCTAAGGGATGGTGGTCTTCTGCTGAGGATTGCACTGACTTCTCTGGGGAGTCTTCTTTACAACCTTTCCCCATTGGGGATTTACAAGAGACACAATGTGGAAGCATGTTTCATGGAATTTACAAATTAACATATGAAAATGTACATTCGAAATTCAAAAGCACTTTACAAATGAACTAGGATTGAATGGGCATTGGCCTTGCTTTTGATAGGCACTTTGCTTTTTAAATGCCCGGGATTATTTTGTGGGATCAGCCTTTGCTTTTCTTACTCCGACTCCCGTTTTTTTTTACTTCTTTTTTTCAACATCTTGATTTTTTTCGCAAGCGGACCCTTTTCTTTTAGGCTGCACTTGCCTGCTTTTCTTTTTTAACAATCCAGTGATTTTGACAATCCTATGATCAGGAATTACAACAACACAAACATTTACAAACAAAAAATGATGCCAAACATCACATGAAAAATCTAAAATACAAGATGAGTTCACTCGAAAATTCTCTATTGACCCAATTTCCTTCAATTCTGCTTTTTTGGGAAAATGCCATCTTTGCCTTGGAATGGGGCAATGATCACCAATAATGATTTAAGAAATGAATTTACAGGCTCAAGTGCGCTATGCAAAGGACAAAGTGTATAGGATTGAGAAATGAATGCTCTTCATCATCCTAAAGCACTTGAATAAAAGTTCGAGTATAATGCAAAGAAACATCCGAAGATTGATGTTAGTCCAAGCAAGAAAATTTCTAGCCTTTACCTCGTGCTGCTACTGGAATTACCTCGTTTGGCCCCGGTATGGGGTGGTTCTCAACAGGGGTAAAGAAATGAATCCTCCGTTCAAGGGGTTAATCAATGGATAACTTGTAATGTTTGGATAGAGAAATAGATGCCTCTGTTATTTTAGCTATCGTACCTTTTGCGAGAACACCTCGGGGAATGCGGAACTTATTTACCTCTTAACTCATTAGGGATTAGAATGCAGGACGTGTGTGAAAACGGCTTGCCTTTCATCATCCTATCATGCCCCATTCTGTACATTCGATGCATCATAGGCAGTTTATACTCCCCTTTCAGAATTGGTAAATTAAACATGAAGAATAATCATGCATAACCCATGCAATGGGTGAGTATTTTTCAATCATGCAAATGTAGTAATTTTCAGCATCAGTCATGTTTCATGAAAATCTCATGCATTTGCTTAAAGAATAGACTATGTAGGTATGAAAGAAAATTCTTGGGGAATTGGAGAAATTTGAGTTGCCCCTGAACATGTGAGTGGTTCAAACAAATTAGGGAGTCTACTCCTCAGGTCGAGGACTAGCTCACTCCTATCTTTGCCCCAGAGCAAGGAAAACATGCATGAACGAGTCGAGTGAAGACTTGAAATGCTCTGGTTGTTCTTGGCAATGACCATCAGGTCGGTCATAATGCCCCAGTAAGAGAGAAAGTGGAGAGTTAGCCCCAAAGCCAAATGATTTAAAGAAGACTATACCCCTTTTTTCAAGTCAGGGTTCACTATCGGTTTGCCCCATTTTCCGTCAGAACGGATCTCATCGGATGTTCATGGCTTTGCCAAGATCTGGGATTACCCCAGACATGCTAGGAATTTGGCTTCGAGCTTTGGCAAACGATTTGTTTCCACACTTGATCCTGCATAGGAAAAAATGTGCATGAATAAGGTCTTAAAAAGATGAAGTGAGTGAAAATTGGGAAGCTCTGATCGTCGATTTGCTTCAATAGTAGCAATCAAAGACATGTCCTCTAGCTTGGCACATGCAAGAAGGAAAATAGAAGGTCATTTTAAAAAATGATCGAGCTTGGCAAAAGATACTCCCTTTGAGATCGGGCAGCCTTGATTTTATCTGGTCTTTCGTCGATTGACACGGCACGATCAAAGGATCAGTCGAGGGTGAAGCATGGATCAGGCTTGACTGGTCCATGGACTGGTGTACGAGTTGATACAGGATCGACCACTTTTAGCTGGATTGTGAGCTACATGGCTCAAAACTCATGTAGGAATTGTGCAAGGCTGTCTGAAGGTCGTTCGGGCATGATGCACAATTCGGGTTAAGAATCTCTTCCTTGCCCTTGGATCAATTTTGAAACATCTCATCTTGTAGATTGCTTTTCCCAAATTTGAATCGAGGGTCAATGGACTCGCAGATCATGGCTAGGATTCTTGCGGTGGCCGATGGCAGCACACTTCAAGGAAAGGAAGTCTCGGTCACAACATGGCTTGTGTGACTGCTCATCCGAAACAGAATATCAAGGTTTCCTCGTGGAGAAACACGACCAGGAATAGGAAGCAAACACCAATAACTTTAACTTGCAAAAAAAAATTAAAGGAGACGCAAGAATAGTAATGATCCTTTCAGACCGAAACAAGAAGTGAATTGTCAACCAATGGGCTGTGTTCAAAGCAAGGCTGGAAAAAATCAGAATCTTCTTGGGCAATTCTTGGGAAAACCGTGGGAGCAAACCGTGGTTGTTTCGAAGCAATTCTTGGGCAAGGCTGACTAACAACTTGCAACAAAGGGAAACGTGAAGTCCTATGGTTCTGGAATCAATAAAGAGAATAGGAAATAAGTATTTAATGGGGTCAAAGAGATTATTAGAGGGAAGCTTCCTATAGGTGTCTCAGTATTGAGTCGCCCAAGAAGTGAATCCTGGAATGTATGTGGATGACTATCTCTTCCTTCTTAAAGTCAACTCCTTGCTGGACTTGGTAGAGATCAGGAACCCATGAGAAATTCACATCGAAGCTGCTTGATTTGGTGTTGGAAGCGTGGGATATTGCTCCAACGCTGATACTGGTTGCGACTCGGGGTCAGCGACCATAATGATGATTCGCCACAAGGCCGGCGATTTGGCTCTAAGATGCCCCCACTGATAGTGGTGGTCTGCTTGCGGCTGCACTCATGGGTTGCTCGTCAACAGCGGACCACGGTGATGGTCCAATACTCGTAGGGTATTGCCGGTATTGTCCTGCACTGAAACTAAACCGAGAAGAATGGGATGCCAAGGACTCCTCGGGTCAGACTTTGGGTGCTTGCCGTAGACATTCGGCGATGGTGCTTCGTCGTTGTGGATCTCCACGAGGTTTGACGTAGTTAGGCATCGGGACACAATGGCGGCCTCGTTGAGCTCGGGATGATTGAGAGGTGAAGCCTGGCAGTGGCTATGAGGGAACACCAGGGTTTGACTGGACTTATCCCTTAAGGCCTGGCTCGGCGAGGATGGCAGACGATAGCCTAGGATTAGCATCGTCAAACCAGTAGCTGTGGTGTCTCATAGTGTCGGACTTGCGCTCGATGTGGCGACTGGTCTACAGACATCAAGTGATGGATTGGCAACAGCAGAAGGCAGCAATTGAGCCCTTCGTGGAAGCTCAGGCCATCCACACAAAGAGGAAGAAGACTCTTTTTTTTTGTTTTCCTTCTGAACTCCCTTCACTCCGCAGGATTTCTGGAAAAGAGAAAATATATTAGTGGGGTATGAAGATGAAATTTTCATGAAGAACCACCCATCACAATTCCCCAAGCATGTCAGTGTATCTCTCCCCTTTGTGGATCCACGCCTTGATGTGTCGCAGCTTAGTGAATGTCAAAAATTCCGCATCAACGAACACAGTAGGACTAGACCGGTACTAGACTTGTTGGACTGATCCGAATGGATAACCAATATTGCTGTAGCTTTGTCTCTCAACAGACTTCAAGGGCTGTAGGTGTTGGACAATGGGCACCGAATCTAAAAGGACCTTTACCATAACCTTGCCCTTTAATTTGACCAAATCACTCGATGATCCAATGATGGGTATGCTATTTCTTTCAATTGTGAATGAGCGGTGCACGTAGGGGCTGTCTTGGCGTGGTAGCAGTAGAATAGCCTGGCTGGGTAATGTCTCGAGCAGGGCAAGTGCAATTGGACAGTGGCTGGGTGGCTCGCTCGGATCATTTCTATGAAACTCGCGTGTCCTTGGTGCACGATCTGGAAGCTCCTACAGAATTGCTTCGTGACATAGCAGCCTTATTGGGGATGGTGGAAGCAGCCACGAAGACATCGAAGGCAGTCTAAAAACCTTTTTGGCTTTCTATGAAGATCGACCATCAATCCTCTTGTGCTCATCTTGTACGTAAGTGCTGGCTATTGTTGTTGTACACATGATGCTGCCTAAGGAGACCATCGAAAGCACCCATAAATCACCGAGGGAACCCAAGAACATCAAAGAGAGAACCAAGAACAATTTCTCCTTGTCTCTTTGTTTGTGGCTGCATAAAAATAGCTGACGGCTGGCGATCCATATTCACCTTAAAAAAGGTAAAGAATGAATGAGCATGAAACACGAAGGAACAGTCGGTCCATGATAGGTGCCTAGACTCTTTTCAATTGAATGCAACATGTAGGAAAGTGAAAGTGTAGATATGGCATCAATTCTTCATTTCAGGAATTCCCAGTTTCGCCCACCTTTGGTACAAAATTCATGTTAGTTCGCAGAATACTTGAAATGACACCAAAATTTACGAACACATAGCCAAGAGGGTGATGAACAACTTTCATGTTTTAAGTTCTGGCAAAAAAAGCATGGATTGGTAAATTTTAATGCTTCTTATCAGGAAACTGGTTCGTCCGGTTTCTATTTAAGGGATAAATGGGTTATCAAAATTGAGAATTAATGCCAGAAAATTTGCATCTTGCTAGTTCAGAACTCACTCTACCACTTTCATGTTTTGAATTAATTCAAAAGGACACTTTTACTAGTGGAAAATGGTGAAACAAAATTGGTGTCTGAAATTTTCTGAAAACTCAAGTTGTTTTACCTACATTATCAATTCGGTAAAAAATGGAAAACATGATAGATTGATCCGAAATGTTTACACGTGATAGGTCAAGATCTTCCAAACATTTTTCATTCAATGGTCAGGACCCAGAAACGGCCCAAAGGAAATCTAAAAATTCGTACAAAGAAGAAATGTATATCTAAAAAACAGCAATGCAGAATGCAAACTAAACATGACTCTATTTAGCTTGAGACACTTGACTCACCTAACAATGTCATGGACCAACTCGAAATGTAAGTGAATGAGAGACGGGTTTAAGAGAATAACGCCTTTAGAACCCAAAATAATACCAATCACAAAGACATGCACATGTAATGCTTTGTGAGGTTCGATTTCTATCTAGCATGGCTTGACAATGTGAGCCCCAGGGATGTCCGGACCTAACCATGTTAGTTTGTGATTGAGTCAGGGATCCCCGTAGACATCCATCTTGGCCAAGTAATGACCTGCATCATAATGGCTAATGACGAGGGTGGTAACTCTTGGCATCGATTTGAAAAATTCAGGACTTGAGAAGGGCGACTCGGGCCAAATTGTGATGGCTGAAGTGTCCCCAATCAAGTACCATCCTAAGCCTAGCCATTAGGGTTCAATGGCGGGTAGTGTGTGCTAAATGTGTATGCAAACAAGTAAAGGACATGCGCGAAAGTTTATATTCAATCAACACTTTGATATAACTCAAAACACACATTCCTACATCTCCCTCCAAAACAAAGGGTCAACAATCAACTCTACCCCTTATCACTCCATGTCTGCAAAAACATATAACACCTATAGAGTGAGTTCTAAACAAGATTGCCAAAAGCGAGACATCCATGAAATGTTCATCGGCCTAAGTCTACTAAGGCTTTTAATTTCCCAAAATTCAAAGTACTCCAATTAGTCTCTTGATTTTTTCGAAAATTTAAAGTTGAGCCCCAAGCGGAGTCGCCAAGCTGTCGCGACCTAAAAAAAATGAGTTTCCTTAGGTTAATGGATTATTAGGTTTATCAAATGGCTAACCTAATACGGACTCTCCCAAGCCCTACCAAATCGCAACTTTGGGTTTAAATTTAATATTCATATGATTTAAAGTTTGGAGTCGCCACTAATTATTTTTGGTAGGTTGATCAGAAACCTAAGCAAGGTATCGAGAGAAATACCTTACTTCTACGAACTAGAGATTAAGGGATTCGGGGACTTGATTACACTAGTTAGTTAAAACTAATGCCCTTTCGGTACCTTAAATTTCATGAAAATCCTAATTTGGCAACCCAAGCTTGAATTAATTTTAAGCTCAAATGAGGTGTTCTTTTTGTGTTTTCACGTTTTTTATGAATGAAATGCAATGCAATGACATGAAACTATTTAATGACGGGATAAAATGAACGCAATGCAAAACGTGTGAATTTAGAGTCAAGTTACCCCATATGCAAGAATTTACTAATCAATTTAAAGCATGCAAAATGACATGTTCTAACTATATGCAATGACATGGAAGGCACGAATAGTATGCAAACAATCATAGAAGCAAACAAACTAAACGTGCGAGTTTAATTGATTAACCTTAAATGACGAAGGCTAAACATGGTTTCCACATAACATAGCATATCATGGCAAATAGAAATAACATGACAAGTGATGATATGCTATGCATGATTTTTTTTAAAAAAAAATAGGATGAATGATTATGCAAGTGATATTCAAAATATGCACGTGGATGATATATGACATGCAAAGCAACATGGGATATGCGAAACAGGGCATGACCATTTATGTGAAAATTGAAGCATGCAAATATGTAATTTTCGAAAAAAATATGGTGGATGTGATGGGTGATACTCGAAAATATGACATGCAAAAATATGAATATGTAACATGGACATGCGAATGCAAATCTTCGAAAAAAAATATGGTAAGGAGATGCAATGATACTCAAAAATATGGTATCCACACATGACATAAGATAACGCAAAAATAACAAGATATGCGAAGAAATATGCAACGAGACATGAGATAAGCGAACATGCAAAGATGACATGAGATATTGAGCAGATTTTTTTGGGTATTTTTTAGAATTTTAGAATTTTTTAGGATATGCATGGATAGTTCCTTACCTTGATTTTCACTCTATATTTCCAATGAGATAAGCTTTCTAAGAAGCCTATCTTTCCTAAAATTTCAATTAGATATGGTTTCTAAGAAACCATATCTTACTGAAAATTTCAGGATTTTTTAGTATGGAATTTCAAATAAGATAAGATAATAATCCAAAGCAAACATGACAATCCAAAACAAATCAATGAATATCCAAAACAAATAATCACGATACAATCCACGGATATTCCTCTTGAATTTTCGAAAAAATTCAACTTCCTTAAACCCAAAATTGATTTGAGAATATGGCGAATCGGATCTAAATGGTTATAGAACGAATTGGCCAACTTCCCCTTTTATTAATCCGAAAAAATTCGTATCCGACTGGCTACGGATATGATAGTCCCGGTTTGGGTTTAGGTTTTCAATTCAGAAAATTTGTGTCAAAGGATGAGTCAAATTAAGTGTTACCCCTCGATGAATCAAATCCAGCCATGGGGAAAGAGTGCCGCAAAATCAGTCAATTAACCATCAAAGTAAAAACAATCTTCACATACTAAGATGTAAAACGTTTCAAACGACTCTAGGCTGCGGACGGCATAACATGGTCAGTTGAAGGGAATACATCAAAGCAACAATAGAAAGTTTCTACTTTGATAATCAATTGAGATTTTTTTTGTTTAATCAAAAAGGGTTTAAGCTTTTGTTTTCAATTGCAAACCATATACATTCATTGAACATCAAGAACATATGTGCAAATTCCAATCAAACAAACATAATTTGCAACCAAAAGTTAGAGAAAATTACATTTTGTTTTGCTCCAAAAATCCGCACACGCGCAAGCTGGAAATTACTTTTCGCCTTAATTCGCAGCAAAACGAACTTCAAATTGACTTGAACCAAACGTCAGCCTCGTTAATTGACTTTGGACTAAACTTGAATCACCAAACTCGAACTTTCGGACCGCTCGGCTTCGGACTCGTACGGCTGAGATGAGGCCACAACTCCCGGTTTTGATAGCCTCGGGAACGGCTAGTTTTGCGTCTGGACAGAAGCAGCTACGAGCGTGCACCTCCAGTGGTGAACTTCGGACAAAAAGAAAAGGAGCAGATCCCTTTTGATCGGCGCAGGGGCAGCAGGTCTTTGCTGGGGCAAAGGCAACTTCGGGAGTGGTCCTTCAACCGGTGGCTTTTGTTCCTTCTGAACTTGGTGGTCAACAAAACCAAAGGATCAACGACTCAAGCAGAACACAAAAAAGAGAAATTCAGCCAACTCAATATAGAAACAAAAGATGGGTCTTTGATTCCAGCGGCTACTATGGGAAGATAAGACTGAAAAGGTCCAATTGGTGAGCTGAACCGGCTTCTATCACCAACACCGAGGAAGTTTTTGTGCTTGAAACAGCCGTGGAACACCCTCCAGAGGACGCACGTACACGAGAAACGCCTCTCTCCCTTGCTTCTCAATTTTTTGAAGTGAAATCTGTAAATTGCCGACCTCCCCTTTCTAACCTAGGCTTAAGGTTCTTTATATATAGTTTTAAGTGTCCTAAACCTAGTAGAGATAGGATTGACTAATAGTCGTCCGATTAGGATTCCTATTCACACTAGGATTGATCCTCGGCCATTGGATTTAAAAATTATGCACTTTGAAGAGTGGACTTATTAAAACTCTTCCAATTTTCGGCCATTATAAAGATACAATGGGCTCAACTTATTTTTATTTTATTTTTCACCCATGGGCTTAGTTCTATTAGCTAAGTTAACCTCAAGAAGAATTTATTTCAGTCCATCCACTAATTCCTCTGGCAGCACGTGCTCCTCGCGTCAATGTCATTTTCTTGCTCGTTTCAGGGATATCAATGCCATTGGGGATTACACAAGCTGGACGAGAAACAATCAAGAAGTCCCAAATTCTTGTCGTGGCACCACATAAGCTACAGTCCAGCAAAGATGACCTTGACTTATAGTCAAAATCCGCTCCAGTCACCTCACTGTTCCCATAGATTTTGTTAGCTGAAGTTGACAACCCTCTAGCTCAGAGCAGGATCTTTCAAACGGCCCAAGACCAGAGGAGCATCCGTTACGGGCTGACTGAGCAGCATAATTTTCACAATATTGACTATCTAGAAGCCATCTTGATTCCCATCCGCAGAGACTTATAAGTTTATGTGCACGAAAGTATGCGCTAACGTTCTTGTCTTTGAAGGAAAGCTCCATTTTCCACTGCCGGCCTGATAAAATGCAATTGCAATGCAAGAGTGGGAAAAATTAAATACGTTATGCATGAAAACTTGAATTATTTTTTGAGAGAACTAAAGTTAATCCTCATTTTTGGTGTAGAACGAAATTGAAAAAGAAAAATCAAAATTTAGGTATCAACACTAATCTAATCCTAATCGCAATTAACTACCTAATCAGATATTAGGGGTTAATTCACAAACAACGATCGGCGACGATGGCAGCGGCGATGGTCGCGCGACAACAGCAACGGTGGCGATGGCAGTACGCGGCGACGAGGGCTCGCGGGCACGGGACGCTAGGCGACACGATGCGAGGCTATTCACGGTTGGGGGCGGCTCGGTCCGGGCTGTGGGTAGCGGTGGCAGCGGAGGACGGCGGCTACGAGTCAGCTCGGGTCGTGGGCGGCGAGCTACGGCGGGTGGTTCGGGTTGGTGGGTCGCGGGCGGCGCGAGGCAGAGAAGGGCGCTTGAGCGGCTCGGTTCGAGGGGTTATGATAGAGACGAGGTGGCTCACAGTGGTGAGGTGGTCCAAGGGTCGGCGAGGACCTGCGACGAGCGTGGCGCGGCGCGCGCGAACGGCGTGGCGCTGGTGGCGAGTCGCGCGAAGGCCGGGGGTTCCAATGTCGGCTCGGCGAGGCTATGGCGGAGCGGTGGTTCGAGTGGACAGCGGGGAGGATGGCGCGGCGCTTGAAGGTGGCGGTGGCTATGGAGGAAAAAGGGGGGAAAGGGATATGGTGGTGGTGGTCTCAAAATGAAGAGGGAAGGAGAGAGGGAGGGGGGTGTTCGGTCGAGAGAGCGGGGAGGGGGAAGGAGAGAGAGAAGATGTAAGGTGATGGGCATTAATGGTGAGGTGAAAAGTGGGACCCACGGTCAAGTCAATCATTAATGTTTTTGTCTCATATGCATAAAGCAAGGGTAAAAGGGTAATTTTCTAGGGAGAGGTAGATTAGTCATTTGACACTAACGATTGAGGATATTTTGGTAATTGCACATCAACGGTTCGGTCAGGGCTAGGCTTAGGCTCGAAGGGTCTCAATGCTGGGTTCTACGGCTCAACTAAACCGGCTTGATTTCCTCTGACTAAAGCTTTAGGGTAAGCCCAATCCCTTTTCATATCAATAAAGTCGCGTCCAATAATTGTATCTTAAACCTAAAAAATTCAATATTATTTGAGTCTGAAACGTGATTAGAAACCATCGAATTCTTTTATCTTACAGACCTTGAAATTTTGGGACGTCACACTTGATTTCCACATTTGAGGCTTCAACACCAAAGTTTCTTAGTTGTTGCTTCATCCACAAGATCTGAGCACAGCAACTCCCTAAGGCGACATATTCAGCTTCTGCGATTGATAGTGCCACAGTGTTTTGTTTCTTTGAATACCAAGACACTACTAGCATGGATCCTTGAAGTTGACATGTTCCTGAGGTGCTTTTCCTGTCTAATTTGTAACCTGCAAAATCAGCATCTGAGTAGCCATGTAAAGTAAGATCTGAGGTCTTTGGATACCACAATCCCAAATTAGGATATATTCCAATATACTTTATGATCCTCTTTACTGTAGAGAAATGAGATTCCTTAGGATCTGATTGAAATCTGGAGCACATACACACACTAAAAATGATGCCAGGTCTAGAAGCAGTAAGATATAATAGAGAATCGATCATGCTTCTATATAGCTTCTGATCAACATGTTTGCCATGTTCATCCTTGTCTAGCTTGGATGAAAAATACATTGGTGATTCAATTCTCTTGCAGTTTTCTTGACCAAACTTCTTCACAATTTCCTTTGCATACTTCTCTTGACGTATGAAAGTTCCTTGTTCTGTTTGATTCACTTGAAGTCCAAGAAAGAATGTGAGTTCTCCCATCATGCTCATTTCAAACTCGCTCTACATGATCTGAGAGAAATTCTTGCAAAGTTTTTCGTTAGAAGAATCAAATATGATATCATCAACATATATTTGAATGAGCAAGATATCTTTACCTTCCTTTTTGATAAATATAGTTGTATCTAATTTACGTTTTTTCAAAACCTTTACCAACAAGGAAATTACTTAACCTCTCATCACGGTGCTTGTTTGAGTCCATAAAGAGCTTTCTTGAGTTTGTAAATATGATATGAGCTCTTTGGATCTTCAAATCCGTGTGGTTGTTCTACGTACACTTCCTCTTTGATGTAGCCATTCAAAAATGCGCTCTTGACATCCATCTGATATAGCTTGAAGTCGTTGTAGCAAGCAAAGGCTAGTAGCAATCTAATAGATTCCAGTCTTGCTACGAGAGCGTATGTTTCATCGTAGTCAATCCCCTCTTCTTGAGAGTATCCCTTGGCTATGAGTCTTGCCTTATTTCTTGTAACTTTGCCCTTGTCATCCAACTTGTTTCTGAATACCCATTTGGTTCTAATGATTGGATGATCCTTGGGTCTGGGCACTAGTTCCTAAACTTCACTAAGTTTGAATTGATGTAGCTCTTGTTGCATTGCTTCAATCCAGCTTCCATCTGCAAGAGCCTTTTCAATTTATTTGGGTTCTACTTCAGATACAAGTGCAAAAGCATTTATTGTATTTTTGAGTTTGGATCTGGTCTTGAGTCCATCTTCTATATCTCTAATGACAAGATCTGTAGGATGACTGGATTTGTATTTCCAATTCTTGTTCCTTCTATCTTGTTCATTTTCTAGAGAATGATCTTGGTTTACATTCTCAAATGATGTATCAGCCTGAGTATCATTGATGTTCTGAGTGCCTTCAGATGATATTGTATCCTCAGATGATGGAGTCTGCTCCGGTGACTGATTATTCTCAGATGATGTGGCAATTTCAGCATCTATCTTTTGAGTATCATTTCCAACTTTAAACCTCACGTTCATTGATTCTTTGACTGTTCTTGAGCTCTTGTTGAAGACTCTGTATGCCTTGCTTGAAGTGGAATATCCAAGGAACACTCCTTCATCTGATCTTTCATCAAACTTTCCCGGACGATCATTTGAGTTTTTGAGGATAAAACATTTACAGCCACATACATGAAAGTGTGATATGCTTGGGTTCTTGCTTTTGTAAAGCTCATAGGGGATTTTCTCAAGCAATGGTCTAAAAAAAACTCGATTTATGATATAGCATGCAGTAGAAACAGCTTCTGCCCAAATGTGGGAATGAGCTTTGCTTTCAATTAAAAGGGTTCAGGCCATTTCTTGTAAAGATCGATTTTTCCTTTCAACTACTCCATTTTGTTGAGGAGTATAAGGAGACGAAAAATTATGCTGAAAACCATTTTGATCACAAAAATCTGCAAAGATTTGGTTTTCAAATTCTCCTCCATGATCTGTTTTGATGCTTGAAATCAAATAACTTTTTTCGTTTTGAACTTTCTTTGAAAAGATTTCAAAATATGGGAAAACATCATTCTTGTGTGCAAGGAAGAAAACTCAAGTAAATCTAGTATAATCATCTACTATTACCAAATAATACTTTTTACATCTAATACTTTGGGTTCGAGTAGATCCAAAAATATCCATGTGTAGAAGCTGCAGAGCACGGTTAGAGGAAACTTGATTTATTGACTTGTAAGAAATTCTTACTTATTTTCCAAGAGTGCAAGTGTCACAAAGCTTTGCTTGCTCAAATTTAGCATCTAGAAGTCCTCTCACAAGTTTTTTTTTTTTAGGAAAGCTTTGAGATTTGTTTGAAACTTATGTGTCCCAGCTTCTTATGCCAAAGTTCTGAGTCATCTTTGACGGACACAAGACATTTGATGTCCTCAGATGATGTATCCAGTAGATACATGTTACCATGTCTTCGTCCTGTGAAAGATTCTTTGTTGTCCTAGCTAATACCTGAACATTTATCTTCCACAAAAGAGATTTTATATCCATTATCACACAATTGGCTTATGCTTATAAGATTGAAATTCAAATCCTTAACCAATGAGACGTCATTAACGAAAAGGTTGCCAATCTTTACGGTTCCTTTGTTGTTACCCCCAAATGAGACATTTCCTCCATCGAACTTAGTAAGTTTGATAAATATCTTGAAATCTCCAGTCATGTGTCTAGAACACCCACTATCAAGGTACCATTTGTGTCTTCTTTTCATTGGTACTTGCAAACATAAAAAGAATTCAAGTTTTCTTTGGTACCCAAATTTGTTTAGGTCTTTTTGGGTTAGAGGAGTTTGCAAATCTCAAGATATCTCGAGTGGATCTCTAGATCTTAGGACAATAACTTCTGGAATGCCTTGGATCACCACAGTTTGTGCATTTTGAAACATTTTGCCCCTCGGATCTTATAAACTGCTTATAAAAGTGATTTTTGTATGCGTGTTTTGAGGGACTTCTTCTGAGTCTTTCTTTGCTTTTGGAAAATCATTTTTCAATTCACTTTCCTTTTGAAAATTAAGTCTAGACTTATTGTACTCTGGAACTTGTATAGAAAGAATATTTTGTAAGTTTTTGACCCAGAGGAAATTTTTTTACTAATATCTGAGATTTCCTTTTTCAAAGAAACATTTTCCTTTTCAAAGATTCGTTTCCCCTTTTCAAAGAGTCATTTTCCTTTTTCAAAGAATTCTTTTCGGTTTGTAAAAGATAATTTTTCTTTGAAACTAAATCAGATTTAACTTTGATTTGTGAGAACTCGTTTTCAAGAAAATTTATTTTATCCTTTTGAGAAATTTCACTTTGCTTTAAACACGAGATTTCCTTTTTCAATTCTGAAATCCTTTTGAGAGCATTTTTATATTCTGAGCACATTTCATCCATAAAATCAGATATCTCAGAAGGAATGCTAGAATGAGTTACCTTAGATTCTTCCTTAGAGTCTGAGTTGGCAATTAAGCAAATGTTGGCATGTTGCTCATCGCTTTCACATTCTGTATCGCTCCAAGTTTCAGCTTTTAGAGCTTTCTTGGATTTTTCATCATCTCCTTTCTTCTTTAGAAGAGGACAATTTGGCTTGATGTGTCCTCTCTTTTTGCATTCATAGCAAATTACATCTTTGCTTTCTTCTTTGCCACTAGATGAACGTCTCAAATCATGTTACTTGAAATTTCTTTTGCCTTTGAAATTTCTGCTTTTCTTTGCCATTTGTCTGAATCTCTTGACCATGAGTGTTAGTTCCTCATCGTCTTCATCCTCAGAATCTGAGCCATCAGAATCAGCATTAGATTTCAAGGCAATATATTTCTTACCTTTTGAATATGTTTCTTCATTGATCATTTTGTTCTCATAAGATTGGAGGGTTCCAATGAGTTCGTCCATTGATAAAGGACTGATCCTCTGAGTTTCTTGGATGGACGTCTTGATGTTGTCCCATTTTTTTTTGTGAGTGCTCTCAGAAGTTTGTTTACTCTCATGCGATCAGACACTGGTTGACCATGATATGTGAGCCCATTCACTATTTCAGTGAATCTATCAAACATTTCTTTCACCGTTTGTTGACACATGATTTTTGGTCAGTTTATTTTTAGAAAATCCATAAAAATTCATAAAATTAAAAAATCAAATTTGGAAGCCTTGGCCAAGCCCAAGGATCCATTTTTGAACAAAAAATAAATTTTCATATTTTTCGCTTTTTTTTAATATTTTCGAAAAATAGGAAAAATACTTGAAAAATCAAGAAAAATAGTATTTGAGGCCATAAAAATACACAAAAATATCCATTATTTTTATTTTATTTCCATTTTCATTTTGACCCTTTAAAATTTCAAAAATCTGATTCGGGAACATATGCTTCTTCATTAAGCATGATCTCGAATTAATTTAAAAAATTACATTTTAGCCCTTTAATTTCCCACTTTCATATTTTTAGAGTCGTGACATCCCACTCTACTACCAAGAATTGCAATTAGGTCCAAATTTTTAATGGAATGGTTCAATTTTGACAAAAGGACCAAATTGCATAAAATTCTTTCAATTTAGTCCTTATACTCGATCAAAACGAAATTAATTTTTTTTCGGGGACTAAATTGAAAATCCGAGCTCGTCACTCTCTAGATCTCAACCTTTCGGATCGTTTGGTGGTGGTGGTTTGGTCCGATTTGGCCATTAAGGATTTGTATTTTACAAAATTCAATCTCGGGTCAAATAGGGAATTTGGGGCTTTTGCATAATTCTAAACAATTTTTGCCCAATGTTGACATTTTCTGATGGAATTCATGTTCCTAAATTCAATTTTGAGATTTAATTTGAGAAATTTCGAGATTCGTAGGCCAATTTAGAGATTCTTGCACTGTCGGGTCGGACTAGATTAGACCTCAGGTTTGGCTTCTGAACTCCATACGAACCTGTTCTGAGTGATGATTGAATAGTTATGCTCTAGTTTGTGCGATTGAATCGTCATTGACATACTCTGTGCAAGCTCGATTGTTCCTGTTTTAGCCGATAGATCTAGTTAGAATTGAGATATGTGGATCTGAATGTTTAGGCGAGTTGATTGACATTGGTTTCAGGTCAATCGGCCAAGGTTTCACCATTGGATGTCGCCGAGAAACTCTCAACCGTTCGTTCCTTTAGGTGTCACGAGGAAGACGAAGACCGGTGTGACATTTTGAATTCCGACCCCGTTTCGAAGTTTATGAATGAATAAAATGAGTATCGATGTATTTCAGTAATCTCGCTCAGAATTGATCTCTTTAGAGTCGACTGACCAAAAGGAGATGGCTAAATGGAATCTAAGTACGTGGACTAAAGAACACGACCGCGGAGTGGTACCCTGACCATAAGGATTGTCGAGGGTATATTTTGGACCATCGCTAGCCGATCTAAGATTTGTGTAAGAACTATTTGCTAGCGTTATGCAATTGGTTCGCGAGTGATTCCGCTTGACCATAGCATAATCTACGAATAACTCTGAACTGATTCCTGACGATCGCGTCCTTTTGGGACTAGCAATTACCCTCACAATTACATGATAACCAAGGTCGCCGTGATTTGAATAATTCTTAAACGTGACAATAATCACAGGTCCATACGCGTAACTTCTAAGAGCCGCCCGTCAGTCTGAGATGTACTGAAATTGCGATCGGTCGATTTTGAGCGCGAAGTGGACTTCGAAATTAGAGGCCGGACATTTAAGGATTCCAATACAAATAAATTGGACGTCGTCTCATCCTGGATAGTATAGATTGTGTAGCCCTCCACATGAATTAGAAAAAAAGTGAAAATTGGACTGCGGAGTGGAAGTTACCATTTTTACCCCCGAGTTGTTGTTTAGACCTTTGGAATTAGATGAGGGCATTTTGTTCTTTCAACCCTCACCCTCTTGACCAAAATATCCAAGGGTAGTATGGTCCAAAGAACTCTTGCAAGAAGCCAATTCTCCATGTGCTCTTATTTTCCTCAAAAACCCCATCACCAACTTGCACTATTCAAGCCACTATTCCTAATGTCACAACCCTCAATCCCATAAACCACTCTACTCAAGCCTTCCCTCTCTACCTCCTCTTGGCAATTTTTTTGAAATCACTCTCTCTCTCTCTCGGAGCACTATCTCGCTCGGCTCGCTCACCCGCCCAGTTCCGAAGCCCTCCACTGTTTCGGCCATAACTTTGTCATCCGACGTCGGATGGAGACGTTCCACCCATCAATAGAAATATTATTCTCTTCCCGTTCTAATGATATATTATGAGCTCAATTTGGCGCAGCCTTTCGTTTTGTAGAGCGGTTTGAATGAGCAAAGGTCGCTGACCGACCCTGCCCGACCAGTTTCTACCGTCTGTTTCGTCCTGCTCGAGCGCCGCCTCCGGCCACCTCTGAGCTGGTCTCCAACCACCTAAATCATCCTCAGCCTCTCCTCTACAAGTTCCAAGTGGTAGCTCGTCCATTGGAGGTCCCATTTGTCCGAACCAGCCACAAACCCGAGAGTGGACAGAATCTGTCCAAGCTGAGGTAAAGCTTCTGTTCTTCCTTTTAGAGACTCCGATTGGCTTCGAATTTTCTGTGGGATCTTCTAGACATCTGGTACTAGGGTTGACTGAGTTAGGGTTGCAAGTTTATTTGATTTGAGGAGTTTTCATGGCTGATTTGAGGTGATTTCTAGGAGGCAGATTCTGACCGCCTGCGCACCTGAGGGAATTGGATTGATTGGAGGTCTTAGATGTGAGATGCTCTAGTTCTTGCCTTAGTTTCATATGGGACTTTAGGTAGTGTTTGTAGAGGGATTTCATGAAGGTTTCATGGACCAAACTTGATATTTTCTTGCTTGAACCAAATCAGTTTTCCCCCTGAGCAGTGCTGGTCACGCGAAGTTGCAGCCCTTCCATCGGCTTTCCTTCATCAAAAAGAGTAGTAAGTGGCTTCTAATCTTACCTTAGGACTATGGGGTACTAAGGAGCTTGATTAGAAATGATTTAGTTTGATTTTAGGGGCTGTTTTGGGCATGCAAAAGGGGAAAACGGGATTTGATATGGGGGGTTAAATGATGCTTGATGGGTGTTAGAATATAATATGTGTGTGGCATGGCTAAATTGGGATGATAGGTTTCACCTAAAGTGATTGCTAGGTGCCGAATGATGAATCTTTGGCAAATGAGCTTGATTTATGTCAACGTGGTACGTTGGTCGTTTCAATAAATTTGCTGCTGTGATATGCTTGGAAAAATCATCAAGCGTTGCCCATTGGAACCCTTAAAGTGTTCGGCTATGTGTGGGGAATGTGAATTGAATTGTGGAAATTATGCCGGAAAACCATATAATCTCGGTTCGGACTAATGAGTGCATTATGTAGTCTTGATGTGTGGATTAACTTTTTAGTGTAATCCGAACATGGCATGATGATTGAAAATTGATAAGTGAGCTTTTGAAATGTGGTAGTGATTCTCGGCTATGGGTGAATAGCGCGAGCCAATTATTGAGAATTTGGCTTAATTTCATTATACTCGATCATGAAGTATTAAAAAGTGGATCGACTGAAGTGTGGGCATGGAATGCCATTTGTATGCTCTGGTTGTGATAATGTGCATATTTAAACCCTGAGGCGCTTATATGACGCGGGGAGTATGATTATTAAACCCTGAGGCGCCTATATGATGCAGGGAGTACGGTTATTAAACCCTGAGGTGCCTATATGGCGCGGGGAATGTGAGTGTTAAACTCTAATGCGCCTATATGACGCGGGGAATATGATTGTTAAACCCTGAGGCGCCTATATGACGCGGGGCCAGATTATTGAACTATATGCTGCTATGCCTGAAGCGATAATCGCGGGCCGGATTGCCGGAATTGAGTCATATTAAGCTTAGCAGTACTCTGTGATTGATGCGATGTTAAGTGCCTAAGTACAAAATCAAGTCTAGTGGAATAATTGAATGTCGATTGAAAGCATGCGTAGTGCCAGTTTATTTATAGACCTGATTAAGGTGTCGATCGTCTTTTGGAATTCCTTTATTTGATTTCTGTGCTTTATAAAATGGCTTGGAGGTACTGTAGACCTAGGGTAGGCTTAGGACCATCTTACTGGGATTATATCTCACCCCGTCGTGGGACCCACTTTTCAGACCCTACGGCTTGACCTATCTGCAATGCCAACCCTTTTTGGATGGCCGAAGGATTTTGAGTCTGTGACCACATTGTACCCGGTGGGTCCGAGCCAAGCGTACTATAGGAGAGGTGGCACCTTATGGGTAGATGATGGAGGCGATAGCTGGACGCCGCATACCTTTGTATCTTGGACGTATAAGGACGGAGATACACTTTTTGGGCCGTTGAGAGACTGCGTCTAACGAGGTGCTGAGAGCTGCGGGGCATAGGGAGGTCGCCGTCCCCGAGGATGGACTCGTCGAGTGGGAGCCCGTGATGGAGCCTAAGCCGGAGCTTTCGGAGCCTGAGGACCCTGGTGAGGCCGGAGAGATCGTGGAGCCGGAGGATGCTGAGGACGACCCCATGGACACTTCTGAGTCCGAGCCGGAGATAGAGTCCTCTGTTGGCGAGTCTGACCCTTAGGCGTAGTATGTTGGGCACTTAGAGGGTAGTTCCCTTTTTGATTCGTATTGTCTTCGTCGAACCTTCTAGTATGTTGTCTAGTCTTGGGCGTTGTATGACATTATGTGTTATGTTATGTGATTTTATTTCCTTAGTTATCTTGTCGTTTTAAATTGTCTGGAGTTTGTCGTTGCTTCCGCATATGTATTTCATTTTCGCATTGGCGCATTAGCCGTCGGATCTTGGGATTATTAGAAAGTAACGGTATCAGAGGGATGTTGGCGCGCTCGAAGGACACGGGGCGTGACATCCCCGTTGAAGTGGTATCGAAGCAAGGTCAGCTCGATCCAGTTGATTGGGGATTGGAGTAATAAGGAGTAATGACTTTGGAATGACCGGGTAGCGAGACCTTAGGGATTCGCTAGAGTTAAGCACGAAATACATGTCATATGATTTGGTGCTTGTGACTGGCATATTGTATTGGCATCACCCTTGGTGATTATAAGACTGTAGGGCTTCGTACTTGGCACTGATTGTTGTGGCTTGGTGTGCTTTTTAATGAACGAGTGGGCGATTGATTGTGATTTGCTGAGTTGCAGATGCGTCTGGACTCGAGGTATGAACATGAACCTTTGAATGTGATTCTCTTGGTTGCTTGGTTGTTTGCCTGCTAAGTGTTTGCCTAGTTGTGACTGCCGCCTTGATGTGTGGCGTAGGCCTGTTAGACTTAGTAATTGGCTTAGGTCTCTAATTCTTAGATGGAATTATAGGGAGTTTCAGGTGTTGTAAGGATTAGCAAGGATGAGCGGAAGGGGTCAAGGAACAAGAGGAGCTTCTAGCTCAAGGGCACCAGTAGTAGAAGACCCGAGGGTTGATGGAGTCCTTAGAGCCCTAGAGGAAATTGGAAACTTAATGGGCAGGCAGGCTCATGAAAGGGGTGCCACTGTTACTTAGGCTGCTGAGGCTGCTGTTGCTGCTGCCAACCTGGCGAATGGGAACAATGGTAATGGAAATGGGAATCGCCAGATGAGCCAGTTAGTGGAGCAATTCCTGAAGCTGAAACCGGCTCAGTTTGATGGTGCCGGAGATCCGGAGGTCGCACCTCGATGGATCGAGAAGCTAGAAAAAGCCTTTGAAGTCTTAGAGTGCACGGAAGAAGAGAAAGTAACCCTGGCGGTTTACCGGCTGGAAGGTACCGCTGACGATTGGTGGAAGGCCACCAGAGGAGGAGTTTTCCCTGAGGGCACTGCCCTTACTTGGATCGCTTTTACTGAGGCGTTTAATGGAAAGTATTTCTCGGAGACCGCTCAGGAGCGGAAACTGATTGAATTTCAGCAGCTTCGCCAGAACCAAATGACAGTAGAGCAATACGAAGCGGAGTTTGCAAGGTTGTCGAAGTACGCACCGAGAATGGTTGAGAATCCGATAGATAAGGCATGGAGATTCCGAGATGGGCTGAGGCCAGACCTTCGTAGCCAGATAATAGCACTGAACTTGAGGACCTACAGTGAAATGTACGAACGAGGTCAGATGATCGAAAGAGACATGAAAGAAAGGGCTGCCGCATCTGGGTCGCGGTTTGCTCCCATCAGAGACAACCGTTAGTTTGGCAAGAGGCCAATGACAAATAACAGACGCTTTGTCTCTCCAGTTATGAAAAATATTGGGAAGCCTGTCCATCAGTCCAACTGGAATTGCCGTCTGTGCGGAATGAAGCATGGAAACGGACCTTGCCCGAGTAAGACGGGTGCATGCTTTAAGTGTGGCCAACTGGGCCATCAGGTGAGAACCTGCCCGAGTCAAGCTCCAGGACCTCAGTTTCAAGGGCAACGACCTCAGTATGGACCGCCAGCGGGAGTTGCTTCGTAGAACAACCTGAATAGGCCACCAGCTCAAGGACGAGTTTATGCTGTGACGCGTAGGGAGGCGGAGAATGCGCCTGGCGTGGTCATAGGTACGGTTACATTATGCGATCATGCTGCCTATGCATTGTTTGATCCTGGAGAATCGCATTCATTCGTATCTACACAGTTTGTTGAATTGGCTGAATTGGATTTGAAACCGTTGGATGTTGTGCTGCATATTACCACCCCATTAAAGGATAAAGTATTGATTTCGTTAGGATGCTCAAATTGTAAGATAGTGATTGGTGGTAGTGAGGAAAGGATAGATCTGACTGTATTGACTATGTATGACTTTGACATTATTATTGGGATGGATTGGTTGGGTAAGAAGAGGGCCGTTATGGATTGTGGTAGCAGGGTGATCCAATTCCGTCCGATCGGTCACCCTAGATTCGAATTTGTAGGGAGTCGAGGAGGAACCTCAATCCCTTTGATCTCGTCGCTTGAAGTGACCAAGCTGTTGGACGAAGGGTGCCAAGCCTACCTGGCTGCAGTGGTGGACTCGACGATTGAGGAACCCAAGTTGGAAGATATAGCAGTGGTGCGCGATTTTCCCGATGTCTTTCCTCAAGAATTACCGGGATTGCCACCAGAAAGGGAAATAGAATTCGTGATCGAATTAGCCCTTGGGACGGAGCCGATCTCGAAAGCACCCTATCGAATGTCCTTGTCGGAGTTGAAGGAATTGAAGGTTCAGATGCAAGAATTATTGGACAAAGGCTTCATTCGTCCAAGCGCGTCGCCGTGGGGAGCGCCGATATTATTTGTGAGGAAAAAGGACGGGTCTTTGCGTCTATGCATCGACTATAGGCAACTAAACCAGGTGACTATCAAGAACAAGTACCCGTTGCCCAGAATAGACGACTTGTTCGATCAGCTGCTGGGAGCTTCAGTGTTCTCCAAGATAGATCTGAGGACGGGTTATCATCAGTTGAGGATTAAGAAGGAAGATATACCGAAGTCCGCTTTCCGGACTAGATATGGGCACTACGAGTTCACGGTCATGCCATTTGGATTGACTAATGCCCCAGCTGCTTTCATGAACTTGATGCATCGAGTATTTAAGGAGTTTCTGGATCAGTTCGTCATCGTGTTTATCGACGATATCCTGATCTACTCGAGGAGCTCGGAGGAACACGAGCAGCACCTAAGTGTAGTTCTACGGACGTTAAGAGAGCACTGCTTTACGCCAAGTTTAGTAAGTGCGAGTTCTGGCTCAATAGAGTGGCATTCCTCGGGTATGTGATTTCTGGAAATGGGATTTTAGTGGACCCTGCGAAGATTGAGGCAGTTACGAATTGGCCGAGACCAACGTCAGTTACCGAGGTTCGAAGTTTCCTAGGACTGGCTGGCTATTATAGGAGATTTGTGGAAAAGTTCTCATCGATAGCTACTCCTTTGACAAAGTTGACAAGAAAGGATATGCGGTTTGAATGGACGGACAAGTGCGAAAGGAGCTTCCAAGAGCTTAAACATAGGCTGACGACCGCACCAGTGTTGACTATTCCTTCTGGTCCTGGAGGTTATGAAATATATAGCGACGCATCGCTAAAAGGGTTAGGATGTGTTCTGATGCAGCATGGGAGAGTGGTTTCTTATGCATCAAGACAGCTGAGGCCTCATGAAATGAACTACCCAACGCACGATTTGGAACTGGCAGCGATTATATTTGCGTTAAAGATCTGGAGGCATTACTTGTGCGGGGAAAGATTCCAGATTTACACCGACCATCAGAGTCTGAAGTACCTGTTCTCCCAAAAGGAATTGACCAGGAGGCAGCGTCGGTGGATGGAGCTACTTAAGGATTACGACTGCAACATTTTATACCACCCTGGGAAGGCGAATAAAGTTGCGGATGCGCTTAGCCGGAAATCGAGCATCGCGCATTTGATGGTCAAGGAGTGGACTTTACTTGAGGGAATAAGGGATTCAGGATTTAAGCTTGAAGTATGTCGGTTGTCCAGTCTAATGGCTACATTGAGAGTAGAACCTGAGATTCGAGAAAAGATTAAAGTACTGCAACCTACGAACCCTGATGTTCAGAAAATTCTGGAGATGGACGAGGAGAAAAGAAAACCTGACTTCCAAGTGTCTGAGGATGGAACCTTGAAGTTTCGCGGACGGTTGTGCGTACCCAAGGACGAGGAGCTAAGGGAAAGGATCCTATTGGAAGCCCACAGAAGTAATTATAATATCCATCCGGGTAGCACGAAGATGTATCAGAACCTGCGACAGCATTATTGGTGGAATGGGATGAAAGTGGATGTCGCGAAATACGTAGCGAAGTGTCTGACGTGCCAACAAGTGAAGGCACAACACTGTAAACCAGGTAGTTTGCTTCAACCTTTGGAAATCCCCGAATGGAAGTGGGAACACATTACGATGGATTTTGTTATGGCCTTGCCAAGGAGTCAGAGAGGTCATGACTCTATTTGGGTGATCGTGGATAGGTAGACTAAGTCTGCGCATTTCTTGACAGTGCGAAAGGATTTCGCTATGGACAGATATGCCGACCTGTACATGCGGCAGATAGTCCGACTACATGGAGTCCTAGTGACGATTACGTCAAACAGAGACCCTAAGTTCACTGCTTCATTCTGGAAAAGCCTGTAGGAGGCAATGGGGACGAAACTGTAGTACAGTACAGCTTACCACCCGTAGACAGATGGACAGTCTGAGAGCACAATTCAGACGCTGGAGGATATGTTGCGAGCATGTGTCATAGATTTTAAAGGAGGCTGGGAAGAACAGTTGCACCTGGTGGAATTCGCCTACAATAACAGCTATCAGCAGAGCATCGGAATGGCACCATTTGAGGCACTGTATGGCAGAGCATGCAGAACTCTGGTATGTTGGGATGAAGTTGGCGAGAGAAGTATAACGGGTCCAGAGTTAGTAGAACGGTCGGTTGAGGCAGTGAAGGTCATTAGAGAAAGGCTTAAGACTGCTTAGAGTCGCCAAAAGAGCTATGCTGACAAGCGACGTAGACCTTTGGAATTCCAAGCGGGAGATCACGTCTTCCTCAAAGTGTTGCCAATGCGAGGATTATCTCGATTTGGAAGAAAGGAAAGCTAAGCCCGAGGTACGTGGGATCCTTCGAGATTTTAGAGCGGATTGGAACCTTAGCCTATAGACTTGCCTTGCTGCCAAACCTATCGCAAGTCCACAACGTCTTTCATGTGTCGATACTGAGAAAGTATGAACCAGATCCGACTCATGTATTGGACCACGAAGCTATAGAAGTGGATGACCAAGTGACATATATGGAAAGACCAGTCAGGGTCAAGGACAAGAAGGAGCAAGTCCTGAGGAACAAGACGATTCAGCTGGTGAAGGTGATCTGGAAGCATCACGGAACTGAAGGAGCTACCTGGGAGAGTGAGGAAGCGATGAGACGTCAATACCCCTATCTGTTTGAGTAGTAGTGATTTGTAAATTTCGAGGATGAAATTTTTGTAAGGAGGGAAGAATTGTGACATTCTAAATTCCGACCCCGTTTCGAAGTTTATGAATGAATAAAATGAGTATCGATGTATTTCAGTAATCTCGCTCAGAATTGATCTCTCTAGAGTCGACTGACCAAAAGGGGATGGCTAAATGGAATCTAAGTACGTGGACTAAAGAACACGACCGCGGAGTGGTGCCCTGACCATAAGGATTGTCGAGGGTATATTTTGGACCATCGCTGGCCGATCTAAGATTTGTGTCAGAACTATTTGCTAGCGTTATGCAATTGGTTCGCGGGTGATTCCGCTTGACCATAGCATAATTTGCGAATAACTCTGAACTGATTCCTGACGATCGCGTCCTTTTGGGACTAGCAATTACCCTCACAATTACATGATAACCAAGGTCGCCGTGATTTGAATAATTCTTAAACGTGACAGTAATCACGGGTCGATACGCGTAACTCCTAAGAGCTGCCCGTTAGTCTGAGATGTACTGAAATTGCGATCGGTCGATTTTGAGCGCTAAGTGGACTTCGAAATTAGACGTCGGACATTTAAGGATTCCAATACAAATAAATTGGACGTCTTCTCATTGAGGATAGTATAGATTGTGTAGCGCTCCACATGAATTAGAAAAAAAAGTGAAATTGGACTGTAGAGTGGAAGTTACCATTTTTACCCCCGAGTTGTTGTTTAGACCTTTGGAATTAGATGAGGGAATTTTGGTCTTTCAACCCTCACCCTCTTGACCAAAATATCCAAGGGTAGTATGGTCCAAAGAACTCTTGCAAGAAGCCAATTCCCCATGTGCTCTTATTTTCCCCAAATACCCCATCACCAATTTGCACTATTCAAGCCACTATTCCTAATGTCACATCCCCCAATCCCATGAACCACTCTACTCAAGCCTTCCCTCTCTCCCTCCTCTTGGCAATTTTTTCGAAATCACACTCTCTCTCTTAGAGCACTATCTCGATCGGCTCGCTCACCCGCCCAGTTCCGAAGCCCTCCACTGTTTCGGCCATAACTTTGTCATCCGACGTCGGATGGAGACGTTCCACCCATCGATAGAAATATTATTCTCTTCCCGTTCTAATGATATATTATGAGCTCAATTTGGTGTAGCCTTTCATTTTGTAGAGCGGTTTGAGTGAGCAAAGGTCGCTGACCGACCCTGCCCGACTAGTTTCTGCCGTCTGTTTCGTCCTGCTCAAGCGCCGCCTCTGGCCACCTTCAAGCCGGTCTCCAACCAATTAAATCATCCTCAGCCTCTCCTCTACAAGTTCCAAGTGGTAGCTCGTCCATTGGAGGTCCCATTTGTCCGAACCAGCCACAAACCCGAGAGTGGACAGAATCTGTCCAAGCTGAGGTAAAGCTTCTGTTCTTCCTCTTAGAGACTCCGATTGGCTTCAAATTTTCTGTGGGATCTTCTAGACATCTGGTACTAGGGTTGGCTGAGTTAGGGTTGCAAGTTTATTTGATTTGAGGAGTTTTCATGGCTGATTTGAGGTGATTTCTAGGAGGCAGATTCTGACCGCCTGCGCACCTGAGGGAATTGGATTGATTGGAGGTCTTAGATGTGAGATGCTCTAGTTCTTGCCTTAGTTTGATAGGAGACTTTAGGTAGTGTTTGTAGAGGGATTTCATGAAGGTTTCATGGACCAAACTTGATATTTTCTTGCTTGAACCAAATCAGTTTTCCCCCTGAGCAGTGCTAGTCGCGCGAAGTTGCAGCCCTTCCGTCGGCTTTCCTTCATCAAAAAGAGTAGTAAGTGGCTTCTAATCTTACCTTAGGACTATGGGGTACTAAGGAGCTTGATTAGAAATGACTTAGTTTGATTTTAGGGGCTGTTTTGGGCATGCAAAAGGGAAAAACGGGATTTGATATGGGGGGTTAAATGATGCTTGATGGGTGTTAGAATGTAATATGTGTGTGGCATGGCTGAATTGGGATGATAGGTTTGACCTAAAGTGATTGCTAGGTGCCGAATGATAAATCTTTGGCAAATGAGCTTGATTTATGTCAACGTGGTACGTTGGTCGTTTCCATAAATTTGCTACTGTGATATGCTTGGAAAAATCATCAAGCGTTGCCAATTGGAACCCTTAAAATGTTCGGCTATGTGTGGGGAATGTGAATTGAATTGTGGAAATTATGCCGGAAAACCATATAATCTCGGTTTGAACTAATGAGTGCATTATGTAGTCTTGATGTGTGGATTAACTTTTTAGTGTAATCCGAACATGGCATGATGATTGAAAATTGATAAGTGAGCTTTTGAAATGTGGTAGTGATTCTCGGCTATGGGTGAATAGCGCGAGCCAATTATTGAGAATTTGGCTTAATTTCATTATACTCGATCATGAAGTATTAAAAAGTGGATCGACTGAAGTATGGGCATGGAATGCTATTTGTATGCTCTGGTTGTGATAATGTGCATATTTAAACCCTGAGGCGCCTATATGACGCGGGGAGTAAGATTATTAAACCCTGAGGCGCCTATATGACGCGGGGAGTACGGTTATTAAACCTTGAGGCGCCTATATGACGCAGGAAATATGATTGTTAAACCCTGAGGCGCTTATATGACGCGGGGCCAGATTGTTGAACTATATGCTGCTATGCCTGAAGCGATAATCGCGGGCCGGAT